>OZ018338.1:43779205-46179205 GCA_963969495.1 Ceratothoa steindachneri | reverse complement strand
AAATAACGGAGATTTCGATTTTGAGAGTCCCTCAGGGTGAGCGAGTAACTTCTTTTATCTTGCTCCCAAAATTCCTGTTTGGCACTTAAGAATTTTGATCCAACCAGACCCTTTTGCTAGTCTGCGAAGGATATATCGGTATGGCACCGATAAGAAAACGAGACTAACTTCTAAATCTTAGAATTCGAGTCCGAAACAGGGCGAGGGACTGATCACAAAAAATTAGTCCTCTATCGTCTCTAACAGAATAATCCCTTTTCTTCCTTACGGGGCTTATTTATAGCCCGGGGACCACCCCAACTAAGGGTGAAGGGGTAATGCCACTGAGGAGTGCAAGATATGGAGGGGGAGAGGGGTGACACCGTGGAGCCAAGGTCTGTTTCTTAATGAGAGGCACCGACAACCGTCCCAATATTTCTCTTCCGTGGTCTTTTGTTCTTACTCCGCTCTTTGGCGCTCTAACCGCAGGTCTCCTGACCTTTTAGGTATTCGGATCTTTGTTCAACCCGAGAGTTAGATGGATTTATTCCTCAATTTCGCTTGGGCCAGTTTCTTATTAGAGCTGCTTAATGGTCTTTTGCGGCATCCTTGCGACATGCAGCTCGAGTCGACTACCCACTCGGCGGTGAGATCAGAGCCCTTCGGCAGTTTGCGTGTTGGTCAGATGACTACCGTTCTCACGCACCTCAATTTTTGTTTTTTTCTCTCGCTCTCTCGAAGAGGGATTTTAATATATATGTCCGCTTGGCCCTCTGGGTGGCGTTACGTTTTAATTTCTCTACATTTAGTGTGTATTAAAATCTATTTTTTTCGTTGTTTTTGGTATATTCCTTGGTTACGCAGTTGCTGCTATCTATTAAAATCGCACTCTTGGAACAAAAAAAGTTGTCGCCTTGCTTGGCCTACCTTAGATCCTGTGTGCGCATATTCACGTACACTTGGCTATACTTCGACACAGACTACAGGTAGTCCTAAATCACTGGTCAAAGGATGAAAAATAATAATTTTGCTTTTCTGGTTATTGAAATGGGCTTGAATGACTGCGAGACCAACTTAAAAATTGAAGCTATTCGATTCAAATATCTATGAGCTAAAAGTAGTGACACACACACCTTGCCATATGTATAGACAAGGTGGATTTAAGATATAAAATCTGTCTTAACGAGAAACAAGTTTGAGGACTATAAGGAAACTGGAATTATCAAGCTTAAATGTATTTACAAGTATCCGTATACCTGTAAAAGAGAGAATTAAATCCTCCATGACTGTCTTATCTCAACAAAAAATATGAGCGCAGGCTGAAAAGATCATGGTTCGAAAATGCAGTCTAGAGTTAGAGAGCGCACCAGCAGTATAAATAAAGTTTATATATAAATATTCTCTATTAGCAAGAACCTTATTTATTACGGGGGAGTTTAATTATTTAGAATAATAAGACTGTTATTGGTTGGTGGCTAAACAGGAATAAATGGACCCCTGGAAACTTTAATTGTAGCACATGTAAGTAAATTACATACACGAATTTTATAACTTGGAAAACCCAAAAAATATATAAAAGGAAATTAACAAAACTCTGGATTAGAAATTTGTAATTATCTATTTTTCACTGGTGATTTCGCTTTTTGATAATATGTGTGTGTGTGTGTGTGTGTGTGTGTGTGTATGTGTGTGTGTGTGTGTGTGTGTGAGAGTGAACGGTACGAGACAAGAGGTGCAAACATGGTAATATGGCTAAGCCTACTACTTCTAAATATGCAAATGTAATTTTAGTAATATTGACTCTCGTTTGTGTAAGTTTGATTTTCACTTATATATATATTGATTTTCATTTGTGAAAAAGTGATTTTAATTTATGTAATAATAAATTATTTTTCTGTAACATGATTTTCATTCGTGTAATATTGAGTTTCGTCTGTATAAAATGGATTTTTTTTTGTGAAAATAGAGGGCTGTATTTATTCAGTGGTATTTTTCAGGGGGCAGATATCCAGGAGGCATTTGTCGCGGGTAGCAGTTATCCTTGGTAGCACATTACCACAGTAGCAATTGTTTTGATGGTAGTTGGCCCTTGGCAGTTCTCCAGGTGGCATTTGTTCTAGAACCAAGCCTTTTGGAAAATTTTAGAGCACACGGGTTAAGAGATCGCCTATTGTGATGGATCGAAAACTGGCTTAAAGACCGTAAACAAAGAGTGGTTGTAAATTGAGAATCATTTTATTAGGCTAAAGACACATTATTAGTTATCTTCATAAACTACTTAAATTCAAGACAATTAGGCAAGATTGTCAAGTTCCCGGAGGATAGTAAACTGGGTCATATATTGCAAAGCGACTTAAACCGAAAGTAACTACAATAAGAATTCAACGAGTTATTTAATTGCTTGTTTTTATGATGAGTAAAATTTTATCACAATAATTACAAAGTAATGCACATCGGCTCTAGAAATGAATGAGATCTCGGTGTATTGATTTCGCGCGAATTCATATTTTCAAAACACTGCATCCAAATATAACAAATAATCTTATTTCGAGAAATTTCGAATATATGAGTAAAGAAATATTAGTTCCCTTGTTTAAATCAATCGTGCGTCCACAGTTGAAAAATGTAGCTCAGTTCTATTCTCATTGTTTACAAAAGGACATTGCCACTTTGGATAGAGTACAGCTAAGGTTGACAAAGCTATCTACTAACAGATTTAAGGAATTTAAATTGTTCTCTCTCGAAGATAGGCGGCTTCGCAGCCAATTGATAGAAGTCTTCAAAATTCTGAATGTCTGCAATAAAATTAACTTTGAGAAACTTTTAGAACGCACTGAAACCATTACTCAAACAAATGGTCATAGATTGAAATTCAATTTCTATCAGAAGAATATAGTGGGGAACTTTTTTACTTATAAAATCATGTCACCTTAGAACTCTCTTTTCGCAACGTAGTTCAAAGCACATCAATCAACATGTTTAAAAATAAATTAAACCATAGTATCAAGTTTTTGTGTTTATTATTTATTCTAAAAATTACCTAGACTTCCTTACTTTACCGTCCTCACTTTCTCTAAGACTAGCCATATATCCCTGCGGATCCGCCTACATGTGTTAAGGCTAGGAGAAAATGCATCTGCAGATGTTAGGTGAGGAGTGTTTGAGAATTGAAACCTAATGAGAATTAATATAAACGAATCATTAACTTTCATGTCCTTCCCCCAAATTTTATTCATTTTTGTACAAGTAAAAACTTATATGCTTGTCGTAGAATGACCCTTGGTTTTGATCACTCTACGCTTTGACACCCTTTTAGTAGCGGTATGCTTTAAGGGGCGTGAGTTACTTCTATGATGAAGTAGGCTTTGTTCTAAGAGTGCTATTTTATTGGTTTAGTCCTTAAGGAAGAGCTATTTTTAAACACATAAGGATAAGAGGAAACACCAGAATCTATCAAAAAATAAACGTGTATTTTAAATTAAATATTACAAACCAACAGTAAAAGCATTTCTATATTTGGCCTCAAAGAATTTTAAATGACAAAACATAAACAAGTAGGCTTTCAATAAACCAACCAATTGCCAATTAGTATTTTTATCACGACCCTATTTGTTTAGCATAAAACATTAACTTAATGTACTGTCATCTACAAACACATATGACCTAGGTTCAAGAATAATGGTTTCTACTCTCCTTTAAAACGTGGGACGTACTAAACTTCTACTATTGCAATAGAGATATAAATGTTATTGTTAACTTACAGGTAGGTATTAGGGATTGCCGGATGTCGCTGGAGGACTTATCTCTCGCTTTGAAGTGTTGCTTCGTCGCTGCTTGAATTTTCGAGGAGGGAATGCTTCTTAAACGTAATTAAAGAACGGGAGCTCGTTGGGGCAGGGTTCTTCTCCTCTCACTCTTACGTTGCTTGAGATGTGAGAATCACTCGAGTGTGAGCGGCTTTACTTTTCTTTAGTCGGACTTCTTTGCAGACGGAAAAGGCTTCTTCGGTATGGCACCGATATAAAACTTGACTAATTAGGTTAATACGGCCCTGAAAGGGGGGGGGGATCGATTTTCTCAATCTGATCCTATCGTTTCTCACGGAAATAGTCTTGTATGGCTGAAGGATCGATCTTTACGAATTAATCTTTCTTCTGGCGAATCGACTTCTAAAAATCTTTTTGTCTAGCCGATGGATCGATCTTCACGACCTAATCCTACTCTGGCGTATCGACTTCAGATAATCCCCTTCTCTTTCTTTGCGGGGCTTATTTATAGGCGGATTGCCGCCCCATCTAAAGGGGGAAGTGACCAGGCCACAGATGCAAAAGGGGGGGGGGAGCAAATGGTGAGTTAGCATCTGGGTAGAGCGAGAATTCCTGAGGTGGCACTGGGGTGCCCAAGTCAGCTCGCAAATTATAGGCTCGTAACCGCACCGCTACTTGGCGTGCCTTCTGACTCGCACCGTTTTTTTTTTCTAACCACGGGTTTATGGGTCTCGTAGGTCATACGATCGTTAGAGCGTCGTTTAAGGACCTTAGGTGGTCGCCTTCAAACATATGTTAGCTCCAACTGCCCACAGCGGCGAGGCGATCACACATGGTAAGCATTTTCGCCGGCTACCTTTCCCACGCTTCTCCTCATGAAGGGAGGGGGGCTTGAATGTATCTATACTCCTCCAGGAGGCTTAATGTAGCCATTTTTCCACATCTACCTCCATTCTTAAGAAAATAACGGGAGGGGGGGGGGTTCCAATCCGACGCTTACAATAATATACATGGGTAACTTACGGAACATTATATTATACAATAAATTCTAGTTCACTCAGGAATGCCTCGATAACATTTCACCTGACCTTACATTAATTCCTATATTACTGTGCCATCTTAGGATTTTCCTACCTACCACTCGGGTTACTCGCCCCTACTTACTTACAATTCTACTGATTTACACTTAACTTTGCTATAATACAATAGTTGGGCTGCTCCTTAATCGTCGACAGGGTTCCGACTTAACGAGTCGGCCATACAATTGTTGGACCCTTTTATGTAGTGAATGGAGTACTGTTACTCCATCAAGAGTAAACTCCATCTCAGGAGTCTTCCATTCTTACACTTATTTTTACCTAAGTATGACAACGGTTTATGGTCGCATTCCAACTTGAACTCGCGCCCTATTAGATAATATTTGAATTTACCTATGGACCATATTATGGCCAAAGCTTCGATTTCGATAGTAGCGTAGGCTTTTTCTCTACTCAACAGTTTCCTACTGACATAAGCTATGGGATAGGCTGTTTCGTCATCTTCGTATTGAAGCAATACTCCGCCTATCCCGTCCCGACTAGCGTCCGTGCGAAGACCGAAGATCTTGTTGGGATTTGGTAAGCGAAGAATGGGCGCAGTTACGAGTTTTCCTTTTAGAATCTCCAACTGAGTTATTGCATGGGGGTTCCACGTGACAGGGTCTGACGCTGTCTTTTTTAACAAATCATTCAGTGGGGCCGCAATGGAAGCGAAGTGTAGTACAAAACGCCTATAGAACGAGGCCGCTCCCATAAACGATCGGAGTTGTTTCTTGGTTTTCGGCCGGGGCATCTTGACTATGGCGTCCACTTTTTCTTGCTGGGTAGTCAAGTGTTTTTGTCCTATTTTGAATCCCAGGTAGTCAATGGATTCGTAGGCAAAATAACACTTGGTCGGCCCGGCGGTTAGACCTTGCTCCTTCAATTTCTCCAGCAATGAGCGTAGGGCGTGTAAGTGTGACTCCCATGTACGGGTAGCTACGTACACGTTGTCGAAGTAAAACGACACGTCGCTTAGTCCAGCGATAATTCGCCTCATCATCCTATTATAATTGCTACCGGCTGTAAGTAGTCCGAAGGGTAGCCTGGTAAACTGTAACAGACCTCTCTCGGTCGGAAAAAGCCGTCAGTTTTTTGGACTCCTTAGCGAGAGGTAATTGATAGTACGCTTTACACAAATCCAATTCGGTGATGAATTTAGCGTCTTCAAATAAATGGAGATTTTGATCTATTAGTGGGATGGGCTCGGCGTCGAAAACGGTAACTGAATTCAATTTTCGGAAGTCCACGCACATCCGAAATGATTGATCAGGTTTCTTAACCATTACTATGGGGGGGCAATAATCGGACTCCGATGGCTCTAAAATTCCCAATTTTAGTAAATTCCGGACTTCCTTATTGAAGGCTTCTCGTAGGTGGATTGGTAAAGGATATGGTTTGCTCCGAACCACTGAATTAGTTTTTAGTTTTATTTCATGGATAAAATCCTTGGCACATCCGGGGTTTTCAGAAATGACTTCGGGGAATTCCATGAGCAAGTTCAACATTTCCGCTTTTTGTTGAATTTCTAAGTGGGGATTTATCTTTAAATCCACCCGAGGGTCTTCCGGGGTAGGTGAGAGCGAGGGAAGTTCGTATTCCTCGTCTTGTTCCACACACACGGTGTGTATGACTTGCAGGGGCGTAACTGGGTAAACGGCATCCATCGGTTCTGAGGTGAATTGGCGCCCTCTATCCGAAAGAATTTCTTTAGGCAGGCCTACTCGTGCGAAAATTGAAAATAATGCTTCCGCGCAGGAAATAGTGTCAATCTTCCGTAGGGCCACGGCATCTGGGAACCGGGTGGCACAATCCACTAGGGTGAGGATGTAGGAGTGTCCTCCACTTGAAGGGGGGTGAATTGGTCCCACTAAATCAATTGCCACTCGAAAGAAAGGTTCGGTAATAACGGGCACCTTTTGTTAGGGAGCGGGAGGTACCCGTCCTCTGGAGGGATCCTTCTGACACACGTCGCATGATCGGCAATAGGCCACAATTTCCCTGGCGGCCTGGGGCCAATAAAAGTGTCGGAATATCTGCTGCGCCGTTTTGTTGTGCCCAAAGTGTCCGGCTAATATTCCATCATGCGCGGTATTCAAAATTCTTTGCGTGTATTCTTGAGGTACACACAGTGCTTTCTTGTTCTCCTTATCCTCCTCGCTGATAGTACGGTAGAGAAGTGAGTCTTCTACGATATACTGGATCGGCTTCTTTCCTTTCACTTGGAGAATTTCACCTTTAATAGCTTTCTCCCATAGAGGTTTAAGAGTGGGGCATTCCTTCTGAGCACTGGCGAAGGAAGTCAATTTGAACCCATTGTCTTCGAGGGTAATCCTCGGGGTCAACTTAGCAGGTTGCTCTTTCCTCTGGGCTTCTTGTGCCCGGGTGACTACTTGTTGGGACACTTCTTGCTGGGGAATTAGGGGGTTTTGTCCGATTAGTACTGCGCAGAACTTAATCGGGGCTACTACCACGTCCGTCCAACCGGTGAAATATCTGCATTGTATATGACATCTCACGACGGGGAATCGATTGTCGCGTCCTAAAAAGTCGTGGACGATTGCGAATTTTTTATGGGCAGGGTTTACTGGGGGCAGCAACTTGTCGGATACCACTATGCACGTGCATCCGGTGTCTCTGACTAAAGTGGATACTCGGCACCCATTAACAGTGCCCTCTTCAAATTGTAGGCCGCCTGGCGAACTTTTGTTGAATAGAAAGTTTACCTGTTGCTGGGGCCCTTCGGATGTTGGCGCGGGGACGTAGGACGAATCAGCTTGTCCTGCTGGGATAGCCGCAGTCAGGTTTTGCACCTGTTGTCTCGAGGTCTCCCTCAGTCGGGAGTTCTGTGGGCACTGGAAACTCAGGTGACCTATTATCCCGCAGGTATAACAAGTGACGGGCTTCCTGGGATACGTGCCGGTATTAGGGTATGATCCTTGTGGAATCCTAACTTCTTTTTGATTTTTTTCTCCTCCAAAATTTGGTTTATAAGTTCCTTTTGCTGCTGCGAACTTAAAGGGCTTCTTCTGTAAATGCCTGGGTGGCGGCCCATTTTTCTTTGGGGAGGGAGCCTTCTCTTTCTTGTACTCCCTAGGATATAACCGATGATTTACCGCGTGGAGGTCAGCCTCGTCCAGGCACTCGTTGAAGGTAGAAGCTTTTCGGTCCTTAACGAATGCACGGATTTCCTGGGGTAGTGTACTTAGTAACTGATCTCTAAGCATGAAATCAACGACCGCAGCGACTTCGTTCTCTACCCCTTCTGACTCCATCCAAAACTGTAGCCTTCGACGAAGCTCAAAGCCAAAATGTTTGTACGTTTGTCCAGGTCTTATACGAGACTGCCTGAACTTCATCCTATATTCTTCCGGGTTAAGGTTTGTTGCTGAGAGAAGTTCGGCTTTGAGAGTGGAATAGTCCACAGTCGCTTCTGAGGGTAAAGATACGAATATCTCTCTCATCCTACGATTGAGTAGCTGTAACAGTCTGGCGACCCCATCTTCTTCTAGGTCCCAATTATTGACTTCAAATATTTTCTCAAAATGGGAGAGATATGAGCATAAATCTTCTTCGTCCTTGTACTCCGGGAGTTTCATGCTGGCCACTGGTGACACTCCTGTTTTAGATGACACTGACTGCACCTCTAACTGGTCTTTACTAAGAGCTCTTTCGTGGGCCATTATCTTCTCTCTTTCATCAGCTTCCATTTTCGTCTTTTCTGCTTCCATTTTCATCTTTTCTCTTCTTTCTTCTCTTTCGTTTCTCTCTTTCTCCTGAATAAACGAACTCAGATCGGTTCCTTCCAGTCCGAGGCTTTGACCTTGCTTCCGATAAAGGTCAAACAATGCCATCGCGCTTATGTCAGTCATCTACCTTGTTTTTACTCAAGCCTGACCTACTCCACCACCGAAACTTACCACTTGGCCTAACAATTACCTTTAGATGGTATCCACCTCTAACTTTACCAATTTCCCACTCGTCAAATATCCTATTATTCCTGGTGTTCCTTTTATGTGTTAGCTCTTCCTTAAATAAACACTGCTGGGTTCTTTCTAATATAAAACCTCTAGACCTGACACCACTTTTATAATAGGTCGTAGAATGACCCTTGGTTTTGATCACTCTACGCTTTGACACCCTTTTAGTAGCGGTATGCTTTAAGGGGCGTGAGTTACTTCTATGATGAAGTAGGCTTTGTTCTAAGAGTGCTATTTTATTGGTTTAGTCCTTAAGGAAGAGCTATTTTTAAACACATAAGGATAAGAGGAAACACCAGAATCTACCAAAAAATAAACGTGTATTTTAAATTAAATATTACAAACCAACAGTAAAAGCATTTCTATATTTGGCCTCAAAGAATTTTAAATGACAAAACATAAACAAGTAGGCTTTCAATAAACCAACCAATTGCCAATTAGTATTTTTATCACGACCCTATTTGTTTAGCATAAAACATTAACTTAATGTACTGTCATCTACAAACACATATGACCTAGGTTCAAGAATAATGGTTTCTACTCTCCTTTAAAACGTGGGACGTACTAAACTTCTACTATTGCAATAGAGATATAAATGTTATTGTTAACTTACAGGTAGGTATTAGGGATTGCCGGATGTCGCTGGAGGACTTATCTCTCGCTTTGAAGTGTTGCTTCGTCGCTGCTTGAATTTTCGAGGAGGGAATGCTTCTTAAACGTAATTAAAGAACGGGAGCTCGTTGGGGCAGGGTTCTTCTCCTCTCACTCTTACGTTGCTTGAGATGTGAGAATCACTCGAGTGTGAGCGGCTTTACTTTTCTTTAGTCGGACTTCTTTGCAGACGGAAAAGGCTTCTTCGGTATGGCACCGATATAAAACTTGACTAATTAGGTTAATACGGCCCTGAAAGGGGGGGGGGGGATCGATTTTCTCAATCTGATCCTATCGTTTCTCACGGAAATAGTCTTGTATGGCTGAAGGATCGATCTTTACGAATTAATCTTTCTTCTGGCGAATCGACTTCTAAAAATCTTCTTGTCTAGCCGATGGATCGATCTTCACGACCTAATCCTACTCTGGCGTATCGACTTCAGATAATCCCCTTCTCTTTCTTTGCGGGGCTTATTTATAGGCGGATTGCCGCCCCATCTAAAGGGGGAAGTGACCAGGCCACAGATGCAAAAGGGGGGGGGGGGGAGCGAATGGTGAGTTAGCATCTGGGTAGAGCGAGAATTCCTGAGGTGGCACTGGGGAGCCCAAGTCAGCTCGCAAATTATAGGCTCGTAACCGCACCGCTACTTGGCGTGCCTTCTGACTCGCACCGTTTTTTTTTTCTAACCACGGGTTTATGGGTCTCGTAGGTCATACGATCGTTAGAGCGTCGTTTAAGGACCTTAGGTGGTCGCCTTCAAACATATGTTAGCTCCAACTGCCCACAGCGGCGAGGCGATCACACATGGTAAGCATTTTCGCCGGCTACCTTTCCCACGCTTCTCCTCATGAAGGGAGGGGGGCTTGAATGTATCTATACTCCTCCAGGAGGCTTAATGTAGCCATTTCTCCACAATGCTAAAGAAATTGCTTTTGCCCGATTGTGATCCCAATTATTATTGATATTCTAATAGTAAATGTAAAAATATTATCACCACGCGAAAAACGTACTCAACTTCAGTGAAAGAGTTCTTTGCACCTGTAAATTATCAGGAATTAAGCAACATCGAGAAAAGGGAAGTTCCTTTACTTAAATATAGGAGGCAAGAACGTTTTCGCTCTAGATTTTTTATTGAATATCTGCTCTTCGAACAAAAGCATTTGCATTTATCTTTTAGATTTTGTCAGCAATTATATCTTTTCCTCAAAATGAATATGGAATCAGCTTTTTTAAGGAAGTCTCAAATATTTTACTCTTGTCGATATATAAGTGATAGTCGGTACTGGAGCTGATGATTATGCAAACACGCTCACAATTTATATTTATTCAGAAGGTCTACAGATAGAAATCATCTTGGTTGCCTCAAGTCAAGGGGTTTGCAACTCGCGTGGATCAAGAAATTTCTTGGAGCTTGCTGTGAAGGCTCGCACTTGACGTGAAGCAAGCGAGAGAGTGTGTAAATGACAATAAACCGCCTCTCATTCGAGAGAAGATTAAATAGGCTGCCACAGTACTCAGATGCATAGCAATATGTAATTTCACTGTTAATAAAGCTTTCTTTATGTCAAGAAAATATATTTATTTATTTGGTCATACGGGCACTTTAACCTCACCTTAAAACTTTATTCTTTTTTGGAGTCTGATGAGCACTTAATGAGCATCGTTCATTACTTAAGTTAATTAACAATCATTATTTATCCAACGGGGAAAAGGTATTTACATTTCATTACGCTGATGAAATGCTGTAATGTAATTATCTTTAATTATTTTCTCCATCTAAAGCTGAATTGCAAATAAATTTTCGATTCGATGTAAATTTAATTTTGAATTTTTATCGAAGTTAAATGAAAAAATGTGAACCAAAAATTAATTATAATTTTATACAAAACTTATCTGGTTATTCATGAAGGTTGGGAGAGGGGTAGTTGGTCCCGATCTTTTGAGATACTTTTTTTGTTGGGGGGAGGGAGAACTCCTTTGATTCATATGTTAATTCATCCGGGCGGTGAAAGCGAAATTAGTAACTCAGTATTTTTCCGTCTTCTGGATTCTTTGGTGTTCTGTGACGAGCAAACAGATGAAACGATTTCGTGTTTAGACAACTAATTAATCAAAGTAAAAATATTTATCTACTTCTCTTTTAATATAATTTTCCAAACGAGCTCTCTTTAAATGCCTCAATTTGAATGAAGAATATCGATGAAAAAATATATATTACTAACAGTGAGAATATTAACATTTGAAACCAACTGAAGGATCTAATAGGAAGAATTTTTTTTAAGGGGCTATCTGGCAACTGCCCACTTGGGCATAAGTCGCCGATAATAGGAAAAAGTATCAATAGGCTCTAACTGAGGTGAAATATCTTCAGGATGTGAAATTGTGGTTAAATCTCTTAGGAAGTTAAAATTGAGTTTAATTAAATTGCTGACATGAAACTAGACACAAGGGGAAAAACCATAGTGGCCTATAAAAATTGCAAACAGTCTTAGATCGATTAGTCAAGTGGCCGTAAAGATGGCAGTTGCAATTCAGGGTGACTGCAGGAACCATGCCCGTTTGGATCTAGACTTTAATTTCCTTGATTTTCTTGCTGATATCAGGCCATTGACGGGTGTGGTGTCCTTTATCCCAAAAGGAGACCGAATTACGGCGGATGATGCCCTCAGAAAATTACTAAACAATGTTATACAAGAGAAATTTAATTTAGCGTGGTTCCTGTTGTTGTATTTTTCCTTATAAGGCTCTCTACCAACCATACAAGCATAATACTTCAATGGATGTCCCATCTCTCACTTCTAGAATCAAATATCAAATCACTGCTTATATGGAGGCAGACTTTCCAGCTGGTCTGGACCTACACAACAGAGACTAAATCAGAGTCAAAGAGAGTAGGAAAAAGGTAAAAAAACACAGATGATGCCCTGAGGGGGAGAATATCTTCAAAGTTCGCAGAGTTTGACATTCGGGGAGCCATTTGAGAGATTACTTCAGATGAGGGCTTGGTGCCCTTTTCTGACGAGACCCTGACCAAGCTTCGAGACAAACATCCACCAGCTACAGATAACATAATTTTCCCTGAATTCCATGTAAACAGTGCACCTCCCATAGTGATCTGGGATAAGGTAAAAAACTTTTTTTTCTTTTCCTTCGGGCTTATCTGGAGGACCTGATAGGTTAACTCCGGGGCATATTAAGTCTTTGTTAGGTCGTGACAATTCCTTTGGTTTGGTCTTGCAGGGTGGGGTACCTAATGGCCTGACGCATGTTTTTTTATGGAGCATCGCTTTGTTCACTGGCTAAGAGGGATGGGGGGGTGAGCCCCATTACGGTGGGGTGTACCTTCCGTCACCTTGAGGTCAAGGTAGGTGTGCGACATGTGTCTCGGGCTTTGGGTGCTTACCTCAGGCCAGTCCCGCTGTGGTTTGCTACCAAGGGAGGTTGCGAGGCGGATGCCCATTCAGCTCGGAAATATTTGAATAGTGATGCCCCTGGATGGGTTGTTTTGAAGGTCGACTTGGAGAAGGCTTTTAATTGCAATCATAGGGATGTTTTCTTCCATTCTGCCTATGAGCAGATGCCTTCTTTAAGTAAAATGTTAAATCAAGCATATTCCCCGCCAACCTCACTCTTGTATGCCGGTGAGGTTTTGAATTCTGCTACTGGCATACATCAAAGAGACCCACTGGGACCTACACTGTTTTCGCTCGGTATAGATACGTACCGATTAAACGTACCATTCGAGGTTCAAAGCGAAGCACTCTGCTGAAACCGCTCTTCTTAATGTTTCAGACGGTTTACGTAGAGCTGCCGATAGGGGTTGTACATCCATTTTAGTCCTCTTAGACCTCTCCTCTGCTTTCGACACAATCGACCACATTGTCCTCTTTGATCGTCTTCGAACTTTCCTTGGTCTCTCGGGCACTGCACTTGCTTGGGTCCACTCATACCTCTCCCATCACAGTCAGTCGGTCACGCTCGATAACCCCTCCTCCGAGACTGCACCCATTCCTTTTGGGGTGCTTCAGGGCTCAGTCCTTGGTATCTTCCTCTTTATCATCTACTTACTTCCTCGTGGCTCTCTTCTTTGTGATTTGGGCCTGTCCTTCCACCTCTATGCTGATAAGACTTAGATACCTTTCCTCATCCCCTGTGTCTTTCACTCAATCAACTACTAAGCTCCTTTCAGCCTACACCTCCATAAACGAATAGCTGTCTGCCAACTATCTCAAACTTAACCACGATAAAACTTAAGTTCCCCTTATTGATACTGCTTCGATGGTGCAGAAATCTAAAGCTCTATTACTCTCCCTTAACCTTAGGTAAACCAATGTCACCTTCTCTGTTACCGTCAATAATCTTGGTGTTATTTTCGACGAGCAACTCTCATTTAAACCGCACATCCATCGAATCTGTAAGCCTTCCCTCGGTTTCACCCGCAACTTTTCACGTGTTCGATCCCATTTTGATTGACGAAGCCTTGAGACTGCTCTTCATGCCTTCGTCACCTCACGCTTAGACTAGTGCAATTCCCTTCTAGTGAATCTCCCTTCTTCGTCACTTCCCCCCCTACGACTAGTTCAAAACTATGCTGCCAGGGTCCTCCTTCGCCGCCCACGGTTTTCTCCTTCGATGTCTCTGTTACAGGAGCTACACTGGTTACCTATAATCTTCATTAGCCACTATAAAATTCTTTTCGTCACCTACAAGACCCTAAACCTCGAAGCTCCACCTTATCCCTCGTCTGTCCTCTCCCGTCGTTCGTCAAACTCCTCGGGTACTCCAGTCTAACCTCGCTCCCACCCTGAACACTCCTCGTTCTGTCCTCTGCTCGATGGGTGACCGTTCCTTCTCAGTTTATGTTCCTAGACTCTGGAATGCCCTTCCTGCCGAAGTCCGATTCTCTCCCTACCGTGCTACTTTTAAACATCTCCTGAAGACACATCTCTTAAGAATTGCCTTCTCGTCGCTGTAAACTTTATCTACTCTCGCTACACAACCTGCGCTATGTGAAGGCTAACAGCCCTGAAGGGCGGGTTATAAATACTTATTATTATTATTATTAAAAGCCTAAAATCAGAGCTTAATATCTGGTAGTTGGACGTTTGTTCAATTGCTGATACCCTCCAAAGGTTTTTGATGACCTTCAGTCAATCCTTTCTTAATTTAACAAAATTAGGCTAGAGATTAATAGCTATAAAAGTGAGTGGAATATCATAAATGACGATCATACTCATGCCATCCTTCAGAAATTCAAAGCAGTTTTTACCTATGTTAAGATTGCGGCTTTGAATGATTTGTCTGTATTGGGCTCTCCCATCACTGGAGAAGAAATCCAACAAGCTATACGTGCAAAACATGAAGCCCTAAAACAAATGATTATCCTGTTTCCAATTAAGTGATCCTCACCAAGCTTGGATCCTATTTAAAAAATTCCTTTTCTTTACCTAAGCTCCCGTACTTCTTGAGATCCTTTCCTGCCTACAGAGAGATCCCATCTTTGGAGTCTTTCGAAGGCTATGTTAAAGATGCGGTCTCATGTACGCAGGCAACTCTCTACATTGGGATGGGTGGCTTCGGAATGGGACGGACTCGAGAGATCGCTCTCACTGGGTACATATCATGCTTAATTTCAGGTAACCCTTTGACACGAGCTATTCTTTCGCCGGTTACCGGTTTGGCTCAAGTGCACAGAGTGGCTGGAACAATTGGATTCTGAAGGGGGATGATTGGGGACAATGCCTCCGAACCAGAAAATGAGAACCGCTTTAGGCTGAAATGTTGGGATCTACCTCTTGCTCTATCCAAATTAGATGATCTTAAAGAGAGGGCAGAGCAAGTGACGAGTGCCCGCCCGCTAGCTGGGAGTCATCCTGATAGTGGCTGTTAGTTGTCAGTCTGTGTTAGGGATATGACCCCTGTCAACACTTATGCAGAAGATATTATTAACAGATCAGCTGCCTTTTTAGCTTCAGCTGCAACAGCAGCATTATATTCTAAAAGGATAAGTATTTTGCTCTGACTGAGAGATTTCTGTTTGAGAAAATATCCATTAAAACTAGTGGAGTCTTTGCTCCTTCAATTGCACAGGTAATTAAAGAAATATGTTCTCTTCTCAGACCCTAGCAAGGCTGGATGGTTCAAGCGAAGACTAAGTATTGCTGTTCAGTGGGGCAATGCAATGAATATATTGACTAGGGTGTGAGTTGCTCATGGTGTGGGCCTGAACTTTGACTCCTGAGTTTTATCTATACTTTTATGCTTTTCCTGTTAATAAAGGTCCTTTGACCTTTATTTGACCTCGGATGGCCATAACCCATCCGAGGATTTTGACGCTTGGCCACTTCACCTTGTGTTTGTGAGCCAACTTCATATTTTTAGCCGGCCATTTCTGGAGGGGGAAGCTATAAAAAACAACATATATATCTTGATAATCTCCGAAGAGTTTGCAATGTTTTAGCCAAATTTTAAACACACTCAACATGGCAAGGAATTTAAATGTCCTAATCTTGAGACATCTAAAATGTTCAAAATAATGCAGCGTTGCAAAAGGTGAATAGGGTTTTCAGATACTTAACTAGATAAGTTGAGTTTAAGTCGGAATATATTATTCTTTCCTCATATAAAGCGCTCATAAGACCTGATTTTGCGTATGTAGTGAAATTCTGGTCTTTATATGGTCAAGAAAGTCTGACGAAAGCGATGATTACGTTTCTATTTTCTCATCGTTGAAAGTCAGAAAAAAATGAAGACCTGCGCAAGGAGGAGATTAGTGCAGGAGTGGTGGTTAAAGCCGATACCAGCACTATCTTTCCCGGCACATATAAACCAGTTTCATGAAAAATCCTGTACAACAAGTAGTTGGAATGTCGTTGAAATCCTTTAAATATGTTTAAGAATAAAATCATTAAACATTATTATTTTAAGCTATACCTTTACACAGACAAAAGATTAAACTAAATCTTTATCCATATCCTCTCTTCATCTTGAACCAGCTTTAAATAAATCTGATTGGTTTAGTTCGTAATCCTGTAACCTTACCTAGCCATAAAGACCATTCAACAATCTCTGAAAATTCAACAATAACGCGTTAACTACTCGCTTCATTTTCTGACCAAAATATTGCCGTGAAAAGTAAAAAAAAAATGTAAGATTAAAATGAAAGCAATCGTAGGATGTAAACGCAATTTTTTTAAGTTGTTTCCAGAAATTTCTGCGTAGGGATCGCTTCCAAAATAATACCTTCAAAATAAGATACAGTACCGTTTCGAAATATGAGAACCCCTGTATTTCTATTACAATATCTTCCTTACCTTTTTCCAGAGAGCATCTAAGGTTTACAAAATTGGTATATATAACCTACAGGTATAGATCACGTATAGATAAACGTTATGCAAATTTTGATGAATAAAATAGATAAGCAAATTACTAGAAAAATTGAAGTGTCCAAAATTATCCAAACGGAGGCTGAAGCAATTTTCTGTTAGAATATAACGATTAATTATCAACGGAAAACATTTGAACGAGTTATTAGTAATTAGTGTGGAGGCTTTTATTATCGATAATGGTTTGACATTTCCTGCCACAGGTACGAACCAGCTGTTGAGACAAGCAGTAACTTGCTCGGTTGATTTTGAAGAATTTCGAAGCTAAGTTCTTGAGCTTTTTTCGGATTCTTCTCTTTAGATACCACTCAGATTTCCTTGCAAACATTTTCCCTGGAATTCAGGCCACTTCATAACAGTGCTGTTCTCTCCGTCCAGGAAGGGATTTATATACTTGGTCGTGTGGTAGTGGGCGTTATCCTGCATGACAATTGCTGGTTGGACTTCTGAAAGTGGCAGATGTCTCAAAACATGTTGTCGAAGCAATTCCTTGTATACTTGTGTATTCAATGTGTCCCGTAAGTAGACAAATGACTTAATGACTTCTATCGAAATCACTCGGCAGATCATGACACATCCTTAGCCACATCTCTCTCTCTCTCATAAAGAAAGTAGAGGAAGAGGTGACGCCCTCTTGTCGCGGGAAGAAAGCTTGTGTGTACCTTTGACTTTTCGAGCTATGTCGGCGAGGGTACTTCTTCTGGGTACCCCTGGTAGGGCTTCCCTTGTCAATTTGGTCGGAAACGAGGATCCAGACTAAGTGCGTCATTCCTTCCTTTTTCTACTCTATCCTTCTTCTTTTTTTACTTTTATCCTATCTTTCCCACTTATACAAAAAGAAAAAAACAACAAAAAATAAGCCTACTTATATAATATCACTCTTTCCCTTTTTTCCCTCTATCTACATATAAGGACCTGGCAGCTACCTCATGCGTCAGAAGAGAGGCTTTGGAACCTCTATAAATAACGCCAATCGACGCTCACTGGTTGCAACGACTAGGACTAGAGGTGTCCTAGACGTTGGGGCACGATGAATGGAATGAGGGTATTGCCCCGTTAACTCCTTCCCTGGCGCGTAATTATTCACCGTTCCCAGTGCCCGTTGACGGGTGCCTCTGGTAGCATCGGTCTGAGGTGACGGCCTTTTGTTTCCAAGGTTGGTTTCCAGGCCAATAAAAAGCCTTGGGTCGAGTCTCTTGGTGTGGCGGGATATCTATTGAAAGCTACTCCAAGATCATGGCCGTCGTGAAGGGAACTAGTAGGAGTTTAGTACGGGGCGTGCTCCGTTGTTCACCTGGTGAGAAATCGATGGCCCCTTCGGGGACGGTCAGTGCTGCTTGGTTGGGAGCCACGGCACGCCGAGGTTTAACGACTCGGTCGGACGAACAGCAGCACATAAGGCGCGCCTTCTGAAAGATCCGAAACCTCTCCGATGGATAGGTGGGAGCGACTCACGCGGGGAGAACTCACCAACCCCCCTTTTTATTTTGATTGGTCACGAGTTTTCAGAGAGAGAGAAAGCGCTTAAAATGACAGGCGAAAAAGGACCCGTTCGTCTAAAACACAACTGTGCTACATGCCAGTTAGAAAAGTGGTACGTTGACTTTCCGGAGGGCTGCTACTCAAAATGCAGCCCTTAAAGTAACTGCACTACTTGCATATTGACGCGAGAGGTGGAGAAATTAAAAGACCTATATAGAACCTCAGAGGAGAGAGCTAAAATCCTTAAAAGAAAGTTCGAGTAACTCGAAGCCCTTAACGCAGCTCAGATTCGATGCCTAGAAGAGGCGCCGCCCACTGACGTGTCGGAATCCCCTGGTACCCAAACGGAGATTCCGGCATCATCTGAGGCTAAGCTAGCTGAGGCAAGAGAACAAGAGAAAATGAAGAAAGGAAAAACGAAGAAAAAAAAGAAAAAGAATAAAGTTGAAACAAAAGTAGAACCAAAAATAGAAGAAAAACAGATATACAAGAAGAAAAAGAAAGATAAGAATGTGGAGAGTAAAGAGGAAAAGGGGAGGCATCTTCCACAATGGAAGATCCCATCTTCAGAGACCAAGTGTCCGAAGGTCACCCTCATTGGTGACTCGCAAACACGGGATCTGCAGCCGCTGCTAGTGGCCGTCCTTCGCACTAGCGTGAAGGTGAGCTGCCTGTCAGGACAGGGTAACCACAACATCAGAGTAGAGGCAGTGAAAGCTCAGATTTCTGAGAATTCAGTTGTTGCTCTGATGGTGAGCGGCAACGACCTTTACCTCAGAGGGGGTAAGGTTGGCCTCAGTGGTAAGACCATCCAAACGGTGATGGGAGCCATGGATGACATAGGGCTTAAAACCCGCAAAACGTGTGGTGGTTGGGATGCTTCCGAGAAGAGGTCCATGCCGAACCGCTCACTAGAGTAACGTGGACCCCTATCGTACCTTTATTGGTAGAGACGACCTCTACCAAAGAGACGGGGTACATCTCTCCCTTAAAGAGAAGGCCTTTCTCGCCAACCTAATTTAAGATGTCGTGGAATGCGCCCAAAGGAACGCTCGAAACAGAGCGAAAGCGGACGTGCGCCAGCACGCCCGTGTCACTCCTAGAACGAGCTTCTCGGAGGTCATCAAAAAGGGTGTGACCACGAAAACAGAGAAGCCGGGAAACGGACGAGCCTAGGGAGTGCTACACTAGGGGACTCCCTCAAAGTTCTTCTGTTCAATGCAAGGGCAATCAGGAATAAGTTTTTTGAGCTCCGTGGCATCGTAGCAACAGAGGAACCTGAGATGGTGGCCATAACGGAGTCGTGGATAAAAACCTCAAGCCGAGATTTTGGAGGTGAATTCACGATTCCCGGTTACCAGCTCTTCCTGAAAGATAGGCCAGACAGAGAGGGTGGTGGTGTGATGTTGTATGTCAAGAATACTTTCAACTCGACGGATTGCAACATCGTATTCGACCATGAACTACTTGGTGTTGACCTAGAGATAGGTTAGGCCAAATACAGGACCCTGGTGCTTTATAGAACTCATGCTCAACTCCTTGAAAAGGACAAAGATCTGTACCAGCTACTAGGAGAACTTGTCGAAGACAGAGTGTGTATCGTCATGGGTGATTTCAACACACAAGTTGACTCAGAAACCAGAGAACCATTTGGCGAGAACGCACTACTCCTGGAGTTCGCGATCAACGAGTTCCTCACTTAATGGGTGGGAGAGCCAACGAGAGGAAACAATATCCTCGACTTGGTTTTCACCTCTAAAGATGACATCGTTGAGGACCTCTGTGTTGGCAAAGAGCTCGGTGGCAGTGACCACCGGCTAATTAGATTTGTAGTCAAAGTCCCGAGGGCAGGGCCTGCAACTAGTAAATCGAGAAAACTCGATTTGAAAAGAGCAAACTTTGCAGGTCTTCGTGCTGGACTGACTGACGCGAGGCTGGAAGTGTGCGATGTTGTTGAAAACTCGTGGAACAGTTTTAAAACCACATTCATGAGTCTTCAATCGCGTTTCATCCCTCTGAAATGTCCCCGTCGGTCTTCTGTTCAACCAACGTGGTTTAATTGAGAAATCGGCCAACTGCTTAGAAAGAAGAAAACTGTGTAGCGGCAATCAAAGATCTTGGGTGACTTTGACGAATACCAGAGGCTAGCCAGGAGAGTGAAGTCCAGCATAAGGGCGGCTAAGCGGTCTGAAGAACTCCGAGTGGCGAGACTCTGTAAAGAGAATCCCAAGGAGTTTTTTGGATATGTGAACAACCGTAAACCAATCCGTCGAACGATTGGCCCTTGTGAGAAATGAGGAGAGGGCATTAAAGCACTTAGATGCAGAAAATGCTAACCTCCTCAACAACTACTTCTCTTCAGTGTTTACTGAAGAGTGTGGTCCCATCCCCCAGCCAACAAGTTCCTACACGGGGGAAAAGCAGGAGGATATGGATTTCACTCAAGGAGAAATAGAAAAGAAGATCACTGAACAAATGACGAATAAGTCACCTGGCCCGGATGGGTTTCTACCTAAAGTGTTGGACAAGTGCGCGATCAAGTGTCACGACACCTGAACGCAATCTTTAACATGTCAATCCGGACCGAATGCGTTACTAGAGACTGGCGTGAAGCGTAGGTGACTCCTATCTTCAAGAAAGGAGACCGAAGCCAACCATCAAACTACTGACTTTGATAGTCGGTAAACTCATGGAAAGCATTTTGGTAGACAAAATGACGTCGTATTTAGAGTCAACCCTGCTAGTGAGAAGTTCCCAGCACGGCTTCCGAAAGCAACGGTCATGCCTGACGAACCTTGTGTAATTCTTCCACTTCGTCTTCAGTGAGCAGGATCGGGACAAGGCGGTGGATGTGGTATACTTAGACTTTCAGGAAGCCTTTGATAAGGTACCACACCGCTGCCTTCTCCGGAAAGTGAGAGCGCTGGGCATAGACGGAAAAGTAGCCGGCTGGATCGAGAACTGGCTAAGGGGCAAACGGCAACGGGTGGTGGTGAATGGACAGGCTTCTGAGTGGGTGCCCGTTACTAGCGGGGTGCCTAAAGGTTCTGTTATGGGACCACTACTATTCATCATCTACGTCAACGACATGGACGATGACATGGTTGCCAAGATTTCCAAATTTTCCGACGATACCAAGCTTGGTATGAACGTTGCAAAGGATGGAAATACTGCCCGCCTGCAGGAAGATCTTGGGAAGATTGGAGAGTGGTCGAACACGTGTCAAATGCCTTTTAACGTGAACAAATGCAAAGTGATGCATATCGGCCTCAGAAACCCCCAATCTCAGTATATCCTTAAGGGCACTGCTATTGAATCCCCTGACACTGAGAAGGACTTGGGTGTAACAATTACTAGTGACCTCAAGTTCTCGAAACAGTGTATCGAGGCAGAGAAAAAGCCCAAAGGATGTTACGCTACATAAAGCGCCAGTTTGGATACCGTAACAAGGAGATAGTACTTTGTCTGTACAACTCCCTCGTTCGGCCGCACCTGGAGTATGCCTTAAAATTTTGGAGTCCTTCGTTTCGAAAGGATATCGCAAGGTTGAAACGCGTACAAGCCAGGGCAACCAAACTTATTCCCTCTATCCGACATAAAAGTTATGAGGATAGACTAAGGGAATTAAATCTGTTCTCGCTGGAAACCCGTAGACTGCGTGGTCTGCTCATCGAAGTTTTGAATATACTTCAAGGGTTCGACAATGCTGACTACCGGGATATTTTCACACTGAGTGAGAACAGAACGCGCAATCACGACTTCAAACTTGAACTGAAGCGTTACAACCGCAATCTGTGTGGAAATCTTTTCACTTACAGTATCTGCGGCAAGTGGAACGCACTTCCAGTGGAAGTTGTCAACAGTAAATTGTTGACTAGTTTAAGTCAAGACTAGACAGGGTCTTGAAAAATGGACGTTCAGGGACGCAAAACAATTAAGCAGCCATGTGCCTGCTCGATTGATAGTCCAAAGGTACCCTCTTTGAATGGACCGTAAAGTCTCCTAGGGTACTTCCTTTCCTTGTTACTCTTTGTTACTCCTTGTTACTTTTTGTGGCAATTGACAGAAAATCTTTCGCTTGCCATGCGACAAAAGAACTTCCTCGTCCGAATAAATTGAATTTAGATTCGTCAGTGAAGTGGATTTGGGTCAATTGTTCAGTTTCTAATGCAAGACGAGACTTCTTGTTCTTCAGGATGATTCATGACTTGAATATGCGAGTTTAAAGAATTCTTCCTTCGCTCGACATTTATGTCCCCAATTTTACTAAACTCTCGAGAAACTGCTTCACAGTTGACAAGGACCTTGTGCCTTCCATTCCCTGTCACTTGTAAGAAAATCTAAATCGGTAGTTGTAACTGAAAAAAGTAGTCACGGTATATAGACTCGAATGCCCTCCCTCATATCCTCCTCTCCATTTCTTTAAAAATCTGCAACAATCTTTTCACTCACTGTAATTTTTCAGGTGTACCATGTGTAGCATATAAAACCATTTCACAGCTTAAATTTGTAGAACCTTGTGACCTTCTGTCCCCAATAACGTTAAAGCCTTCGATGGTGGTGATAACTGTTACCAATACAAACACTGCCTTAAGAAACTGGATCTCTCGGGCCCCTCATTTACATCTCTTCAACGTATTCAACTGACGTTTCTTTATTTTCCTATAAGGTATTATGGAACCAACCAGTTACTTCATGGGGTTCAGCCTTTAACGCCTGTAGGTTACAAAAGACCTGGCTTGAGGAGAACTGAGCGTGGAAAGCCAATGGGATTAGTGGTTTATGCACTATTATCCCAGCATATGTGTAATGAGCTGATCATACCCTGCTAGCACCATTGGGTGCGTAAGGGTGCATTGTTTATGGTGGTAAGGTTTTACTGCCATGTTTACTGCCAAACCAAATTTAAGTCTCGGATATCGCCTCCAAATCTGTCAAAGGACAGATCTTCAGATCCTGACCTCCTTTTCGACGACTAGTACGACGTAGTAAGGAATTCCACTCTGACACCCTTTCATTGGAATTTTGAAGCTGCAGACCTATGAGGGACCAACCACTGGACAACCTCCGGTTTGTGTGAGTTGCACATGGATAGTGGCCACAACTTTTTAACGCACCGATAGGTGGAGCCCCTGAAAGGTCGAAAATGTCAGATGGGATAGACCGCTTTTCTCTAGGTGTGGGAGCGTTTCAAAAGGATTTTAGTTAGCTTCAACCAGGGCCCACCTCACGTTCTCCAGGAATGTGGGAGCGCAACCTCTTATCCTGCACTTCACTGACCTGTTTTCACAAAGTGAGTTGCGTTTTGCTCTTGCTTCTTGCGCTGACTTTCCCATGATCCAGATAATATCCCTAAGTCATCTTTCGGCAATTGATGGGTGAGGATTTGGATTTCTTTTAGCTTTGATCAAGAGTATCTGATTGCAATAATGACCATCGTGTTTGCTCTTTGCGAGCCATGGAGAGGTTGTTTCCCATATGCTTGCTTCGCACAATTTCTTTGACTTCCGTTGGATAAAAGCTTATTTTGAATTTTTCAAACTTTAAATTATCTTATTTCCTGGGCGTCGGAGATTACCTGTCCTCTACAGAGTGCGGTCTTTGTAAGTTACAATCCATTTCGAATAATCCACTTTGAGTGGACAGTGCTATTTGCGCAAAGCTTTTTTTTACAGACAGCACTTTTTAGAATACATTTTGATTTGGAGAAAGCCTATTGGGGAGGTCACATTCGAGGCCTGAATATTTTTTGTATCCATGGCGTGAAAGTTCGTCACTCTGTCGCCTGCATTACACAGGGCTACCATTTTACGTTTTACTCTCGTTTTTATACTATCAATACATGATTACGGGTGCGAGATTTAGTCCTCCCCGCCATAAAGTTAATGGCGGATAATAGATTCAATCCATCACACTCCTCTGGTTGGTAACTGGTAACTTTTGCACGCCCACATAGAGATCCTTCTTGGCGACGCATCGGAGATGACACTCTTAATTCGGCGTGCAAAGCACATGGTACGCTTACACGTACAATAGCGGTCATAATATAAGGGTCAGTAAAAATAAGTGTATTTAAATATTTATTATAGAAGTTTAACAAAACATTGAGACTATATATTATACACATGTGTGTGGAAAACTCACAAAGTATTGCGTGAGTAAACAATAAATGCAACAAAGCCCAGAGGGAAAATTAATACCAGGATTCCAAGTACTTTCAAACTTTACTTCGAGTTCTTTATCAAGGAATAACAGAAGTATTGAAAATTATAATATTTATAAGGATGATACCGAGGAGAGAAAACGCCCACAAAAAAGCAAAAATCAATCAACAAAATAAATTAATATGAAATGAAAACCTAAGAGGAGCGAAGATAAATATCACGTTGCTAAAATATAGTTTAGAAGATATATAAAAATAAATTTTCTGAACTTCACCATTTGTAGTTCTTTGTGTTTTAAAATAATCACAAAATTTCGATACTTATATGAATTTCTAAACTTTTTCATCTTGTTTTTCCTTAACTCTATAATTTAACTTGGTAAATTTTTGAAACTTTGGACAATGTTATTTTTTGCTTAGTGGACAAGTAACCTTTCATGTTTTTAAGTTTAGGTTTATTTTAAACTTTTATTCGCAGGGATATTTTTTTGTATGTTTAGATCTTTTATCAAAGTTGTTTCCAAGAGTTCAGAAAAAATAAATATAATTATCGAATGATTTGGAATGAAAAACATACAAATCGTGAAGTTCAAAAAATGTATTAAAATTAGGGCTTTGGCGCTTTTTTATTATCATTTCGTATAGAAAACAAATTTAGATGAAAAAGGAGATCTGACGAAGGTTTTTCTATATATCAAACTGGGTGAAATAATTTAAAGAAAGGTTTCAGGGTGTCTATGTTGAAAAAAGTGTTTGGAAAATTCTCAACTGTATATATGTAAATCTTCAACAGATAAAGACTATAATCAAAGGTGAAATAACTTTTAAAAATGTTTCAGGGTAATTATGTTGAAAAAAGTGTTCAGGGTGTTAAAATAAAGAGTCTATAAAGGGGATTAAAAAAGCGGTTTAGAATAGCACATAGGCCGTAGGCCACACGCCGAATGAGTGTCTGTGGAACCACGTTTTTCTGTAAGAAAGAATACGAAGTATGGCTTGTTGATATTATAAAAGAATTATTAGAAATAACTTTGATGAAAAATCCTGTAAACGACTTGTTTTATTGTGCCCTTCATAAAAACACCTTTATCACTTCACTACATAATTTAGCTCCCTTAATCCCTCAATCAAATCGTGATTTAATGGAAAAACAACTTCACTCTCCCTTTCCTTCATTCATCGCAACTTACCCACAAATTCTATCCACTTTCTAATTTGAGGGAAACCTATGCATTCAAATTCCTATATCCTTTTTTTAATTCTGCAAAAGGCTAACACGTAAATTGATATCCTCTCCCATGTTTCTACGAGAATATAGAGCCTGCAATTCATGCTTCCTCGAACTGCGAAATAATTTCTCATTCCCTTAACCCCTTAATTTTATTAATGATAACTTCAATGCAAGTAAAAATAATTCTGTTATAAAAAAAAAACAACAAATTTTAAGCATATATCTACCCGACGCTACATTACCTTATCCTATAGCCCTCGAGTAAAAGACCATAAAAGACATAATACACCAAAGTTTTCCTACCACAATAAAAAAAACTTAATAAAACAAGTATCTCCTTCCTTATTATCAACAGGCATATAAATAAATTAGGAAAACAATTATGATATAATTACTAGCCATATATCCAATGCACATTTTAATCACATATGGTTCTTAAAACTTCAGGTAAACAGAAAAAACAAAAGTATTGATAACCTCAGAACGCAAATCAATGAATCCTCACTCAGGAAATGGTATATAACGATAGTTTGTTGCGCTTATTAGAATTAATAATAAAATAAATTAGCTCTCATTTGCTGTGCAAACGTAATAAAGCAAAGATAAACCTAACGTTACCCACAGAACCAAATAACTTTAGAGTAAACTCTACAACAAAATGCATAACTCAGGTTTGGCTTTGCTTTTGTAAGTTTGCACGATAAATGAGAGTAATTTTGAATAGGACGGGCGCAAAAGTTTTAGGCTACTAAATCATGTTATACTTTTTCATCTCGTTCTAATAGTGTAGTGCGAGTAATATTTTGATGGCAGAAAGGCTGTATCACCACGAATAGGGTTACGAAAAGTCAATATTTCAAGCCGATTTTGCAACGCAAAAGTTTTTCAATTCCACGAGACGGCCAATGTTACGCTCGCTCGCTTGAAGAAAGTGAAACAAGGGACTTCTTTTAAGGTTAATATTAATTTATTTTTATTTCATGACCACAATGTAGAAGTTTAGGGTTAATAAGTTATTTAAACATGTTGAGTTTCATTAATTCTATAGATTAACGCCAGAAAATCGCCAACGGGCACCAGTTTTTTTTATTTTTGGTAAAGTGCAGATAAATTGTAAATGAAGCTCGAAGAGCAGATTGATTTGTCCGGCAGAAAATATGAAGCTAAATAAGCTAAATGACTAATCTAGCGGTGTTATGGTAAATCAAAAGAGAAGGATATTGACTTTTTTCACCCCCCGACAACGAGAAAACCCCCAGTTCTTCCATCATATCATTTCGAACTCGCGCTCTTCTGCTAAACCAGCTAAAGGAAGATGGGAGCTCTGTCTCTTCATCCAAAATTGGAGTAACACGATATGTTGGAGTTAATCTGTAGAATTACCAAAAGTAAACATGTTTAAACAACCTACTATTCCTAACCTTTTATACGGTGGGTCGGAAAATAAAAATTAACTAATAAAAATCTTTAAAAAAAACGCGTCCATGTTGAGGACGTCTCATCACATTTGAAGATGATTTTGCAACTAACAAAGATATTAATCTTATAAACGTTCTGCCTAATTAAGAAAATGCAAACAACTCAATCATTATATAAAAGTTAGAAACCAAAATTGTCATCCATAATAACAACAACAAACCCGAACCATACACAGTCGGAACTTATCCCCTCTTGCGTTCAAAATCGGGTTGAAATATTGACTTTTGGCAACTTTATAGGGGTGATACTGCCTCTCCATCATCAAAATATTACTCCTAAGACACTCTTATAACGATACGAAGAGGTATGGCATGATTTAGTATCCTAACACGATTGCGTCATTGTTATTCAAAATTACTTAAATTTTGAATATTAAGTGTTGTCGTGGTATTGTAAGGACCGAGTGGTGGTGTACGTATGTATAGGTTTGTTACGTACTTCAAATACTCTTTGATTCATTTTTATCTAAGAGTGCTATATTATTATTTTTAAGTTATTTTTAATCTTTGAGGGTTTCTAGTGCCATACTCTCCGTTTCGAGGATTGAATTAAATACTTAAAAAAACTAGACCTTTAATTTTAACATGAACAAAAAAATGTAATCTAAAAAAAAAATACAGTTATGAATTAAACGAGTTTAAGTGAGACTTAGTAAATTACACAAATGAATATACAGTAATGATTGACTAAAATCTCACTTCAATATTAAACGCTAATTGACATTCAAAAAAAAGATAATGGAATTTATTTACTTTTTAAACTAACCACAAGGAAATCTGGTTGGAGACTGACCATGGCCTCAATTTTTAGGTAGACGCAAGAATATTGTTTGCGGGTAGACGCATGGACGTATTCCCAGACCTTCTAAATGTTTGTCTGGTGCGGGAGTAGGATTAAAGAACCACAGATGAATTCGGTAAGGGCGACGAATGGCGTTAAGTACGTTGTCTTAGCAAGATGATTTCACCGAAGGGAAAAGGAAAGTATGCATCTTCCAATCTCTTATTAATCTTGGAATAATTCGCACTGGCGAGCGATGAGCAAACGATTGAATCCTTTGACAAATGGGGAGTATTTGAGGAAGTTTACTTTGGGATATTCCTCAATGGCGAGGGCTATCTCTGGGTTTTGCTGTAAACTGAGATAGTGGGGGGATGGGTTCTCTAACGAGAGAGAGTTGAGCTTGTTTCTAAATACAAGCTAACTTAAATTTCGGTGTGACCACCAGGAACTGGTTCAGCATGAGCTTCTTTTATGTTCCTTTCGTAGTGTTCCTGGGCACTTAGCCGGACTTCGTTGTCTGGATCGCAAACTCGATCTTTCTGAGACAAGCTGCTAATATTCGGTGTAACCACCAGGAACTAGCTCAGGGTGAGCTTCTTCTATATCCATTTTGTCGGTTCGCGGGCCTCTAACCGGACTTCGCTGTCTCGATGACTAACTCGATCTCTTTTCTACTTCTGCAGTTATCTCCTTCCCCTACTAGGGGTAGGGTAAGGAGGGGGGGAGGGAGTTCTTCAGAATTAGAACTCCTCCTACGAGGATTCTTCTCAGAGCGTCTTTCACTTATCCTTAAAGGCACCTTCTGGTATTTGGTCGAAGCTCCTCTAATTTCGTCTATGAAGTGAAATTAAATACCAACTCTTAGGAGAAATATTGCCGGTTTAAACAATGTTTTGCTCGCCGGCCTCGAAATGGGATGAGACGAGCAGTATGTGGTTGTGGGAGACCTTTGAATTGTTACCCTACTCGAAACAAGGAAATGTGGCAACGAAATCATTGTTCCCGTACTTGAAACAATGAAATGTGGGATGTGATGATTGTTTTCGTACTTGAAACAAGAAAATGTAGCACCAGGTCATTGTTTCTATACTTGAAACAAGGAAATGTAGCAACAAGGTCGTTGCTTCCATACGTGAAACAATGAAATGTGTCATAAGATGATTGTTTCCGTACTTAAAAAAGGAAATTTGGCCCAATGTCATTGTTTCTGTACTTGAAACATGGAAATGTGGCCCGAGTTCATTGTTTCTGTACTCGAAAGAAGGCAATGTGGCAAAAAGGTCCTTGCTTCCGTACTTGAAACAATGAAATGTAGCATGTGATGAGTGTTTCCGTACTTGAAACAAGGAAATGTGGCCCCGACGTCGTTGCTTCCATATTTGAAACAATGAAATGTGTCATGAGATGATTGTTTCCGTACTTGAAAAAAGGATATTTGGCTCAATGTTATGGTTTCTGTAAGTGAAACAAAGAAATGTGGCACGAGGTCATTGTTTATGTACTCGAAACAAGGAAATATGGCAAAGAGACCTTTGTTTCCGTACTTAAAACAATTAAATGTGGGATGAGTTCATTGTTTCCGTACTTAAAACGAGAAAATTTGGCCCGAGGCGGTTGTTTCTGTACTCCATTCAAGGAAAAGTGGCAACGATGTCGTTGTTTCCGTACTTGAAACAATGAAAAGTATCATGAGATGATTGTTTTAATACTTGAAAAAAAGAAATTTGGCCCAATATCAGTGTTTCTGTACTTGTAACAAAGAAATGTGGCGCAAGGTCTTGTTTCTGCAGTCGAAACAAGGAAATATGGCAACGAGGTCGATGTTTCCTTACTTAAGTGCAAAGAAATGTGGCACGATGTAATTAATTCCCTACTCGAAACAAGGAAATGTGGCAACGAGAACATTGTTCCCGTACTTGAAACGAAGAAATATGGCATGAGATGATTGTTTCCATACATGAAACAAGGAAATATCGCCAAGGGTCATTGTTGCTGTACTCAAAACAAGAAAATGTGACAAAGATGTCGTTGTTTGCGTACTTGAAACAATGAAATGTGGGACGAGGTCATTGTTTCTGTACTTTTTCAAAAAAATGTGGCCCGAAGTGATTGTTTCTCTACTCTAAACAAAGAAATGTGGCAACAAGGTCATTGTTTCCGTACTTGAAACAATGAGATGTGGAATGAGAGGAATGTTTCAGGACTTGAAACAGGAAAGGCTTAAGGTAATGTTTCTGTCCTTAGAATAAGGAAATGTGACAACGAGGTCATTGTTTCCTTAGTTCAAACAATAAAATGTGGCTTAAGATGATTGTTTTCGTATATGAAACGAGGAAATGCGGCCCAAATTCATTGTTTTTATACTTGAAACAAGGAAATCTGGCAATAGTTTCATTGTTAGAGTACTTAAAAACAATGAACCCTTGCACGAAGTAATTGTTTCCTTACTCGAAACAAGAAAATGTGGCAACGAGATTATTGTTACCGTACATGAAACAATAAAATGTGGCAATGATGATTTTTTTCTGTACTTGAAACAATGAAATGTCGCATTAGATGATTGTTTCCGTACTTGACACAAGGAAATGTGACTCGAGGTTTTTGTTTTAGTACTGGAAACAAAGAAATGTGGCAAAAAGTTCATTGTTTCCGCACTTGAAAGAAAAAAATCTGGCAGGAGGGGATTGTTTTCCTACTCGAAACAAGGAAATGTGGAAACGATGTCGTTGTTTTCTGTACTGGAAACAATGAAATGTGGCATGATATGATTGTTTCTGTAATTGAAACCAAAAAATGCAGCTAGAGGTCATTGTTTTTATACTTGAAACAATGAAATTTGGCATCGATGTCGTTGCTTCCGTAATTGAAACAATGAAATGTGGGATGAGATGATTGTTTCAGTACTTGAAAAAGGAAAGGCTCATGTTTCTGTACTTGGAACAAGGAAATGTGACAAAGAGGTCGTTGTTTCGTTAGTTGAAAAAATAAAATATGGCATGAGATGATTGTTCCGCATATGAAACGAGGAAATGTGGCCCAATTTCATTATTTATATACTTGAAACAAGGAAATACTGTAACAAGTTCATTGTTAGAGTACTTAAAAACGATGAGCTCTTGCACGAGGTAATTGTTTCTGTACTCGAAATATGGAAATGTGGCAACGAGATCAATGTTCCTTTACTTGAAACAATGAAATGTGGAATATGATGATTATTCCTGTACTTAAAACAAGGAAATATAGCACGGAGTCTTTGTTTCTATACTTGAAACAAAGAAATGTGGCAGAAAGTCCATTTTTTCCGCACTTGAAACAAAGAAATGTTGCACGAGGTGATTGTTTCCCTACTCGAAACAAGGAAATGTTCCGACGAGGTCGTTGTTTCCGTACTGGAAACAATGAAATGTGGCATGAGATGATTGGTTCCGTAGTTGAAACAATGAAATGAGGCTAAAAGTCATTGTTTCTCTACTAGAAACAAGGAAATGTGGGCCGAGTTCATTGTTTCTCTATTCGAAACAATTAAATGTGGCAACAAAGTCATTGTTCTCGCACTTGAAACAATGAAATGTGGCATGAGATGATTTTTTCTGTACTTGAAACCAATAAATGTAGCTCGAAGGCAATTTTTTTATACTTGAAACAAAGAAATGTGTCATGTGATGATATTTTCCGTACTTTAAACCAGGAAATGTAGCACGAGGTCATTGTTTCAATACTTGAAACAAGGAACTTTGCCTACGAGTTCGTTGCTTCCGTCTTTGAAACAATGATATGTGCCATGAGATGATTGTTTCCGTAGTTTAAATATAATAAAACCAAAGGTCATTGTTTCTGTACTGGAAACAAGGAAATGTGGCAACAAGTTCATTGTTTTCCAACTTGACACAAAGAAATTGGGCACAAGCTGATTGTTTCCCTACTCGAAACAAGGAAATGTGGAAACGAGGTCATTGTTTCCGTACTGGAAACAATGAAGTGTGGCATGAGATGATTGTTTCCGTAATTAAAATAATGAAAGGCTGCCGCCCAAGGCTATTGTTTCTATAATTGAAACAAGGAAATATGGCAAAAAGCTCATTGTTTCTTTCCTTAATATAATGGAAATGTGGCACGAGGTAATTAATTCCCTACTCAGAACAAGGAAATGTGGCAACGAGATCATTGTTCTCATACTTGAAACAATGAAATATAGTATGAGATGATTGTTTAGGTACTTGAAAAAAGGAAATTCGGCCCATTGTCATTGTGCTTTACTTGAAACAATGAAATGTAACCCAGGACATTGTTTCTCTCCTGAAAACTAGGAAATGTGTCAAATAGTTCATTGCTTCCACACTTGAAACAAAGAAATGTGGCACGAGGTGATTGTTTCCCTCCCCGAAACAAGGAAATGTTGCAACGAGGTCGTTGTTTCCGTACTGGAAAGAATGAAGTGTAGCATGAGATGATTGTTTTTTTACTTGAAACAATGAAATTTGGCCCAAAGTCATTGTTTCTGTACCAAAAACAAGGAAATTTGGCCCAAAGTCATTGTTTCTCCACTCGAAACAAGGAAATGCGGCAACAAGGTCATTGTTCTCGCGCTTGAAACAATGAAATGTGGCATGAGATGATTGTCTCAGTACTTGAAACAAGAAAGGCCCAAGGTCATTGTTTCTCTACTTTTAACAAGGAAATGTGCCAACGAGGTCGTTGTTTCCTTATTTGAAACAATAAAATGTACCATGAGATGATTGTTTGTGTATATAAAACCAGGAAATGTGGCTCAAATTCATTGTTTCTGGATTTAAAACAAGGAAATATGGCAACAATTTCATTGTTTCCGTAATTAAAATCAATGAATTGTGGCACGAGGTAATTGTTTCCCTCCGCGAAACAAGGAAATGTCGCAACGAAATCATTGTTCCCCTACTTGAAACAAGGAAATGTAGCACGAGGTCATCGTTTCTATACTTGAAACAATGAAATCTGGCGAAGAGTTCGTTGCTTCCATAATTGAAACAATGAAATGTGGCATTAGTGATTGCTTCTGTACTTGAAAAAAGGATATTGGGCCCAATGGCATTGTTTTTTTACTTGAAACAAGAAAATGTGACCCGAGATCATTGTTTCTGTACTCGAAAAAAGGAAATTTGGCCTCAAGGTCATCGTTCCCGTACTGAAACAATGAAATTTGGCATGATATTCATGTTCACTTACTTGAAACAAGGAAATTTTGCTCGAAGTCATTGTTTCTATCCTTGAACAAGGACATGAGGCAACGAGCTTTTTGCTTTCGTAATTGAAACAACGATATGTGCCACGAGATGATTGTTTCCGTAGTTGAAATAAGGAAAAACCAAAGGTCATTGTTTGTGTACTTGAAACGAGGAAATGTGGCAACGAAGTCGTCACTTCCGTACTTGAAACAATGAAATGTGGCATGAAATGATTCTTTCTGTACTTGAAATAACAAAATGTGGCCAAAGGTCATTGTTTCTGTCCTGGAAACAAGAAAATGCGCACCAAGTCCATTGTTTCCGTACTTAAATGAAAGAAATGTGGAACGAGGTGATTGTTTCCGTACTTGAAGCAAGGAATTGTGGCAACGAGGTCGTCGTTTTCGTTCTTTGATCAATGAAATGGGACATGCGATAATTGTTTCCGTACTTTATACAAGGAAAGGTGGCCCAAGTTCATTGTTTCTGTACTTGGAACAAGGAAATGTGGCAACGAGGTCGTTGTTTCCGTACTTGACACATGAAATGTGGCATGAGATGATTCTTTTCGTACTTTAAACAAGGAAATGTTGCTCAAGGTCATTGTTTCTGTAATTGAAACAAGGAAATGTGGCAACAAGTTCATTGTCTTAGTATTTGAAACAATCAAATGTGGCACGATGTGATTGTTTCCGGACTTTAATATAAGGAAATGTGGTAACGAAGTCATTGTTCCTCTACTTGAAAAATGAAATCTGGCATGAGATGATTATTTTCGTACTTTAAACAAGGAAATGTGGGCCGAAGTCATTGTTTCTGTACTTAAAAGAAGGAAATGTTAAATGAGGTAGTTTTTTCCGTACTTGAAACAAACAAATGTGGCTATGAGGTCGTTGCATCAGTATTTGAAACAAGGAAATGTTTAACTAGGTCATTGTTCCCTTACTTGAAACAATGAAATGTGCTATGAGATGATTGTTTCCATATTGAAACAAGGAAATGTAGCTCGAGATTATTGTTTCTATACTTGCAATAAGGAAATGTAGTAACGAGGTCATTGCTTTCGTACTTGAAACAATGAAATTTTGCATACGATGATTGTTTCCGTACTTGAAACAAGATAATGTGCCCCATTGTGATTGTTTCTTTACTTGAAACAATAAAATATGGGCCTAGGTCATTGTTTCTGTACTCGAAACAAGGAAATGTGGCAACAATGTCTTTTTTCCCGTACTTGAAACAATAAAATATTGCATGAGATAATTCTTTCTCTCCTTGAAACAACGAAATGTAGCTCGTGGTCATAGTTTCTATACTTCAAAAAAGGAAATCTAGCCGAGGTCATTGTTTTTTGTACTTGGTACAAGTAAATGTGGCAACGAGTTCATTGTTTCCGTCCTTGAAACAATGAAAATTGACAGGTCGTGATTGTTTCCGTACTTGAAACAAGCAAATGTGGCAACGAGGTCATTGTTTCTGTACTCGTAACAAGGGAATGTGGCAACGAGGTCGTTCTTTCCGTACTTAAAACAAGGAAATGTGTCCCAAGGTCATTGTTTTCGTACATGAAACAATTAAATTTAGCATGAGATGATTTTTCCGTACTTGAAACAAGGAAATGTTGTCCAATGTCATTGTTTCTGTACTTGAAACAAGGAAATGTGGCAACGAGGACGTTATTTCCGTACTTTAAACAATGGATAATGGCACGAGGTGATTTTTTACCGTACTTGAAACACTAAACTGTGTCATGAAATGATTTTTTCTGGTCTTGGAACAAATAAATGTGTCCCGAGGTCATTGCCTCTCTACTCAAAACAAGGAAATGTGGTAACGAGGTCGTTGTTTCCGTACTTCAAACAATGAAATGTGGCACGAGGTGATTATATATCACTAATTTTATATTTAACATTAAATTTTAATTTACACAAATATTGCATTTTGGCATTATACTCGTATCTATAATTTTTCATTCATGTTGAATTATGAATTAATTAATATTTTTTCTATTATATTAATATATTTATCTCCTAAACTAAACTACTAAAGGAAAATTATTGATAAATAATAGCATAAATTATAAAAGGCCTATTTTCCTTTTACGCGATTAAAAAAATTATCTTTTACCGTTTGATTTGAAATCATTCATTCGCCTCCAAAAATAACCTCAAAATGAGACCAAACGCTTTCACAAACACATCTTAAGATAAATGTTGTGAAATATTTGCAACTGAAACACTGACAGACTGATTTTTAAAAATATTTTTTTAAGGTGCTTGCAACCTCTTGCTTGATTCATGCGTAACGTACTGATAGACTGATGAATTATAAGAACTCAATCGAGTGAGACGTTCACTCTTGTCAGATTTATACATATAACCAAAAGTGGCAGAATTTAAACTTACATAAATGTACCGAATTGTTAGAGAGAATTTAACCTACCTTAAAATTTTATAAGTACCTATTTTTTTAAATTAATTTATTCTCTGCAAAGGTCTTCAGCATTCCAAACTTCATCTTCTTTACTTAAACCATAATCTTTAGAAATAGAAGAGTCATAGTTCAGCATAGAGTTCGGCGTATCATATGAAGAACAGCATTCACCTTTAGACTCAAAGCTTATGCTAATTATTAGTTTTCTGGAGATAATATAAGCTCCAGGCCCATTCTGATTTCAACCTAGTCTTCACTTATGCAACTCATGAAAAAATATGCACAATTGAAGCATTACTTATGAGGAGAGTGTGAACTTTAAGAGTAAATTTTGCTAAGTATTTAAGTATGAGATCTCATGCGCCATTTCCTATTTAGATTATATTTACCTCAAATTGGCATTCATTAATATTTTCGTCAAAAATATTATTTCATTCAATATTTAGAACCTGACGCTACTGAATCTCTCTATCAAAAGTCTTGCTATGTTCATTCAGCCAGCTCAAATAGAAGCTCTCTTAAATGAGTTCATGAATTACGTTGGGAAAGATCCGAAGTAAAAGTACTTTGTACGCTTTTAAAAAAATTGGTTGCATCTAGATTGAATTTCAACTAAGCGCTCCTCTGTTATCATATTTAGTTTTATTTTATCGTTTAACAGGGTTGAAAATTCAAAGTCCAAATGCAATTTTTAAGGAGAAAACTAATTGTTTGTTTAAGTTTCCCTCGTTTATACAGTTGTCGAATTTTGAAATTCGTCTCAACAGAGATACCGTAAAATTTTCCACTTCACTTAGAAAAATAAATTCATCTCTTCGAAATCATTCAAGGTTGTTCATAAACATGTGAAATATAATTCTTGGTATAATCGTAGTATATGGAATGTAGTTCTCGTGGTGTGATGAATATTTATCGCAATTGATGACGCATTCTGAAAATGAGACTTTAGTGTGATCCATATATCAAGATCTCTTTTTACGCTATTGCTTCTTTCAAGCTAACTTGTACCAAGATGTACAAGTCGTAGATATTCTTTTCCATCGATGATGAGTTTATATCTAAATACCCTTCTTTTCTCAAGACAGATATGTGAAACCAATTATATGTTTCCCATAGCCTATAATCTGTTTGGCGACAGTCATTCTGATTAGTCTGAGTACACTGAATGTAATAAATGTCGTATGCATTTTATTAGAAGCAAATGCTGTATATCCTTCTTCAACAATATATACACCGAATGATAACTGCCGCATAAATTGAAAGCTCCAATTATTCCTAATGCAAAATAATGGTTTATATATTCTGTAATAGTGACTGGGATTAGTCCATAGAAAATGAGAAATGATTTTGCTATGATTAGCACTATAATAACGAACGCAAACACACCTATGTTTCCCACATTCAATATATGTAGACTTGTCTATTAATTATTAGAGATATGTAATGGAGTATTCTGCATGTCGAAAACTTGTCCTTTAAAAGCAAGCGCTGGTGAAATAACTTATTTTCGCAAAATAGTGGATTTCGTTCTGCAAAGACGTAGATTCTTAAAACTTAAAATGGCTGTGGAAGTTCTTTTTAAGAATATCATTTAAATGGTCAATGGCTCTTACAGGCGATTGAGAACCAATGTATACTGAAAGCTGCAGTTCTAGCCTCATTTGCTTCTCATTAACCATACACATATTTTTTTATGCTTGATAGATTCAGAATTCTTTTTCATGTCTTGTGAGTTTGAAGCTCCACTCTACATACACTACAAATTGCGGTCGTATTCTCATGTTTTAATTGCAAAACCCACTATTTAAATAGCGAATCTATTAACCAAGTTTGGGGAGGAGATTTGTTATAATTTACCTACTTTCTCATGTCGAGTAATGAGTATTGCTTAACCATTATATACACATTCACATACATCCGCAAAAAAACAAACATTTATAAAAAGCGTCACTGACATCCATAGAAATCACGAAATTCACTTAATATGAATAACAATAGTATAACAGGATTTCAGAATTAACCAGTTAACATTTCCTTAGTTCCAATAACGTAATTAAACGCATTTTCTAAATACACGCAGTTAAGATGTTCGGTTACTATAGCAACCTCTCGACGCATTGATTCTGCATCGGGCACACTTGAGGGACTCTGCATCCAAGTCAAGCAAGTGGATGATGGATTGATCTATTCGATGCAGCCACTTGCTAGCGTGGATGAGGAACGCCCGCAACCATGCCCGATGGATATATAATCAATATGTCGAGAGGTTATTATAGTAACTGTAAAAAAAGCCTACAAAGTAGCAAGTAGTGGATTTAAAACAGTCGGAGCGGAGAGGGGCAAAAATCATCCCAATCCACTACCTTTGGCCCAAACTGGCAACCTTAGACACGAACTCACTCGACTGAGAGACGTTAAGCCCGTAAGAAGGTGCGCGTTCAGGAAGTGTTACTGAGTCAGAAGCGAAACATTTTCAAACGTTTAACCGTGACTCGTGAAATTTATACACGAACGAGCGATATATGGAATACACAATTATGAGAAATATACAGTACATACTTGTATATGCCGACTCAAACATTTAGCGTTTTTTCAATCTGAGCTTTAATTGCTTTAAATATATTAAAATAAAATGTCAATTAAATTTTCAGCAGCCCTTCAATCAAAATTTTCCACCCAAGAATTTCATTTTCGTCCCAATTAAGAAACTACTTTAAAACAATTTCCCGCAAAATGCACAAACAACCCAACCCTGCCGGTATGACGTCACTTTCATTGGCGCTATTTAACACGCTCTTAAATTATGCCTGGATTTATTTTTTATATAGAATTTTCATGAATAATTAATGCCATCAGTCCGTAAATCCAACAATTGTAGTTAGGTTAGGTGTTATTGTTCGATAATTAATTAAATAAACTAAATTAACATAATGTCACTTAACTAAACTAACAACCTAATTAACCTAATTAATAAAATCACCGTAAGATAACCTAATTTATCTCACGTAACTTGCAAAGCTTCTGCGGGGATGCCTCGTTATTGTTTACTTCAAATTTTAAAAAAAGTAATGTGAAAAAAATCATTTTTTACCATTTTGTGCTTATAAATAAAGCATAACAAGGCACTTACAAATGCATCACGACTGATTATGACCTTTTATCTTCCAGTAGGGTTTTCACATTTTCCTCTTTCAGGACAAATTGTCCTTTTTAAGATCCAGAAAAGGGTCAACCCAAAACAGTACAAATTAGGGGCCCAAAACCCAGTATGGGCCATTTTACAAATGAATTACCTAGTAATAACCATGGTGCACAAATTTTGAGAATATTTTTTTAGACATATATTTTAGCTAAATAGGCCTGGGAAAAAATAATATTTGCAGGTTTAATTAATTTTACATATTGTCAATTAGATGCCCGAGCATGCATCATTTTACTTGTTATTTGTATTCTCTGTTTGTTGTTTAGTCTATATTTTGTTTGTTTGATTTCTTTTTGTTTATTCTGTTTTGTTTTTATTTTTAAGTAGCCTATTACTAGGCTTAAATTCTAATTACGGTGCCTTATGCCTTTGGTGGCTATTACCAGATAGGTGCTTTAAAAAAAGGCAAATGTATGTTTTTCTGGGTTTACTTTTGAACATGTGTATTATCAACATAAATACTTATATAAATATGCGTAAAAAATGTGGGGCTCTATTTATGGAGCTTTTAGGTCTCACAGATCATTTTAGAGCTGAGTGGGAAGTACTTTTCGAAACTAGTTCTGCCCTGAAAAATAAATATCTGTTCTTAAATTGCTTTTATTTAGTGCATAATATTATTATTTAGAAGAAATTATATATAATTCTTTTAAACTTCCTTACTTTTACAGATATCCTATAATTATCTATGTAAAATTATTATAACCTTAAAGCAAGAATTTGTAAATTATAAGTGTGCAATCATTAAATGACTGAATGAGGTTGTCCCGAATGAATTAGTTTAAGAAACATTTGAGGAGAGGGAGCTAATTTGGTGAGTTTGGGCACATTTGAGGAGTAAATTTGGGAAAACTGAGAGAGTTAAAGACTAAAAATAGAGAAAGAAAGACACTATAAAGGAAATGTTAAACTGTTATCTGAGTTAGAGTCCTCATCGAAGAACTATGCATCGAACATCTAAGGGAGTTAGTCAATTAACCCCTTACCCCGGTCTTCTTAATCGTAGAATAAAAAAGATGAATGGATGCAGAAGAAACTCTATGCACTTCTATTTACATGAATTTATGTTTCGTAAAAAACAGAGGCAAAATTTATTTCACGCCTTTTGTGATGCAATTGCCTAAAAGTAAGTTTGCAACTGACATTTAATTTATGACCTTACCTTCGACTGATAAAGAAATGGTCTACTTTTACGATTTTTACTTTCATATTTCCTGTTTTAGGACCTCTATTTTTTTTCAAATGGGCAAAACTGCAACGCCTATTAATTAAATATGTCAATTTAAACCACAATGCATCAAACTATGCAAGAATTGAAGTACGGTATTTTAGCAGCAGCCAGCGAGGAGGGAAATATTCGTTGTTGAATGGAGGGTCACCTATTTCAACTCAACAGGGTGGAGATATGAAAAAAACATGGCAGATCTCGAGACGGAAGCAAGATGTGTTGCCTGAGTGACGGAAGTCGAAAAAGGAAAGTGAATATATATATATATATATATATATATATAAAAAGGATGAAAATTAATGCAATATCGCAGAGAAAGAGAAATTACTTTAATATAAATGTAAGATAAGGCTTTTATTTATATTTAGTAAAATAAAAATTTAATTGGACTTGGACATTGGACATATATAAGTGGCAAATATAGTAGTAGAGGTGTTTAGTAGGAGAAAAATAGTGGGGAAAATTAGGGAAAATAATAGGAAAGCGAAATGAAAGGGTAGCTCTGGCTTTCTTTGCGTTTTTTTATTGAGTATATATAATATTATTACATATATATATATATATATATATATATATATATATATATATATATATATATATATATATAGGCATACGAAAGGCATTCAAGCCTTTGTAGCAGAGGGTTTTTCGGCCCCTACTGCTGGTGAAGAGTTTTGTATCTGGGTTTTTAATTCCCGATTTTGCGTTTAATTTGTGTTTTTGCTCTGGTTATTGTTTCTTTATTTTAGGGGAATTAGAGTTTCCTACTAATTCAAGGGAAATATATATAATAAATATTGTTTTAACGAGATTGGCTTTGTTTGTGTTTGTTTTGTGAACGGAATTTTACGCGAACGTTGAGTTCATGTCGTTGCTAATGAGCAGTCTGCTACTTGTAAATGATCTTTTGTGTCTTGCGTAATTAAACTCCATGTGCTCGAGCACAAACTCAGGAGGGAGGTGCCGATGTATGGTGTCCCAGATCTTTATTGCTCTATTGTGAAGCTCCACGTTTATTGGAGTCAACCCCAGTTCGCCATGGAGCTCACTCTGTCTTCTCATCTCTCTCCTTCGGGTCCCCGTTATAAGTAAGACAGCCTTATTCTGAACCATTTACAGTTTAAGGATCTTGGTCTTGGGACTCGCGTTTATGGGGAACGGGGGGGTACAGGAGTTTGGATCGATGCACGCATTACAGATTATAAATCTTTTGGAGGTTCTTAAGTTTCTGAATCGGAAAAATTCACCCAAGTCCCTCCGTGCATTTGCCGAGACGATATTCACATGACTCCCATACCAACAGTCATAATTCAGAGTCCCAGAACCGTGCTCCCCGTGCGGTAAGGGATGCGTACACCCCCCACACGGATGTCTGTGTGGGTTGGTCAGAATAGTGGGATGTTTTCGATTTCTACCGCCGTACTCTGTGCCATAGAATTCACATTCCGATAAGGTGTCGTACACATCATTGATACGTCGTTCGCAAATTTGACGTATAACGATCCTTCTGTTAGAGGTTGAGGAAGTTCATCGTGTATATATTATAGAGCAGGGGACTTATACACCCACCATGTGGCAACATGCCATACGCTCTCCTCTACATCACGTAATCGCAAAGTATCCTTTCAAGTATGGGGTCGAGGCCCAGGTGTAAGATCTTGTATTGTAGATCTCTTCTCCATACATTGTTAAAGGCTTTTTTGACGTATCGGAGCACCAGATTTGCGTGGCGTTGTTCTGCTTTTATTTTTGCCAACTTCTCAGTTATCACGGCTAGCGCCGTGTGCGTTCCTAGATTTCTCCAGGAGCCATGTTGTTGGTGGTTATGCAAATTGTTTTCTTCGAGGAACGCATTTACGCTGTTAGCCAATATCTTCTCGAATACCTTCCCTGCAAATTCTAAGAGAGATATAGGCCTGAAGTTAGCTGGACTGTCCAGTGGCTTACCGGGTTTGGGAATGAATATCATTTTTGCTACCTTCCAGTGGTCAGGGAAGTAACCCACGTTCAGGCACGCATTCATGATATCCATGGGCCCTAAAAGGATGTTTAGCAGGACTCGAATAAAATTCTCCCTTGTCAGTCCTGTACGCCTTGGTGCCCGTTGACGAAAGTACTTTAAATTTTACCAGAGTTCCTTGGCATTACTTTTACCGCCGTATCCCTCCATATTTCTTTCTTGCGCCAGGTAATGATGAGGATAGGTTTTGTGGATCTGGTCGTTTAGTTCGTCAATGATTCTTTCTTGGAAGTCTAAATCGAAGTTGTCATTCTCCTCCGGGGTTATCTTAAAAATAGATGCCTAAAAGAGTCTGAACGCTTCTTCGATTTTGTCTGTCTCAGCAAGTTCCGTGTTGTCTCGTGTGATTTTTATTGACCTCTGTGTTTGTCCTTCTTTTAGCCTTTTTACAGTATGCCAGAATGTACGCGAGTCGCTTTCTAAGTCAAGTCTGCCTATTTAATTGTCCTAAAGTACATTCTGCTGTTCTCTAATGAGTGTCATTAGTTCGTCTGGTATTTGCCGTGCTCGTCTGTGTGTAGTAATGTTGGGGCTGATGAAGTTCACTTCATTGAAACGTTCCACGTATTCCCTCACGAGAGATCTTATTCTACGGCTCCAAGTAGGGGCCGGAGGTGTTTTATATTTAAATCGGGGTATGGATTCCTTATCGGCATTTATTAATTGATTGGTGATTTTGTCCAACTCCTCGTCGATTTCTTCTAACTTTGCATCAATTAAGGGGTCTGGAATGTAGCTTTCGAAGAGTTGTTTATACGTATCCCATTTTGCGCAAGCGTAGCTCTTGTGTTCTAGGATAGAGACTTGAATAGGGGCGGTGGAGATTTTTATAAAGATAGCCTGGTGATCGATGGGGACGGGAGGGCCCGGTTCAATGAAGTAATTTAATGGGAACGTAGTTCTTGTGAGTACTATGTCCGGTTTTGTAGCTGATATGTCCGTGATGTATGTAGGGAAGTTTGGTCCAATTCTTGTCATTATTTGTCTGCCAATAAGTGTCTCGAGATTCCTGCCTGCTGGGTTGGTCGACGTATATTTTGAGGCAGCACTCCTTGCATTGAGGTCGCCGGCAAAAAGAACGGCTCTGCACTGACCAGAAAGCTGCAGGAAGTTGTATAGGGGTAAATACCCTCTCCTTGGGGGCTAATACCGTGTTGCCAGGACCAGAGGCCCCACGGCTGTACGTACTCGTACGTTCAAAGCTAAGTAAGATTCATTGAGTCCACTTATTTCTCTGTAATCAATGCCTTTTGTCCCAGCAATTGCACAACCGTCAAATCGTTCTCCGCTGTGATTTCTGGTTATGACTTCGTACGGAAAATTTTTATTGGGTTTTTGTTTGTATTTACCCCGTGTTCTGAGATAAATACAAAGTCTGGATCAATTTGTCGTATTATGTTACCATAAATCAGTCTTTTCTCGGTCCAACCGTTTGAATTAAAATATAGTATTTTTATTTGGTCCATTGTCTAATTCACGTCAGATTCCTGTATATGTGTTGTTGTTAGAGCTTATTCTCTAACGAGCTTGGGCCATTGTGGAGTGTTTGGTGGCGTAATCGTTTTTCCATTTCGTTTTTTTCAGTATTCGCCGCCTGTGAGGGTAGTGAGTGTTTCGGGAGCCATTTTGATTAAGCCTAGGAGTAAAGCCTCCTCGACTTGTTTTTCACCGCACTCGTCTGAGGAAAATTCCCATTTGTATCTTCCGGATATAACTCCTTCTGATACATCAAGGACGTCCATCTCTTCTGGGAAAGGGGACCTTTCGGCAGCGTAGACCTTCAAGTTAATTTTTCTTGTGTGGTATACGTGCCTAGGTTCCCTCTTACAAGAAAAGGACGACCTCGGAAGTCTTTGAGGCTGCAAGCTTTTCCGGGTGGGGGCGAAAGTGCTCCTCCCTCGGGTCTCGCAATCTCAATCAGCGAAACTTCCATTTCCGCTTGTGTTTGTGTGTTCGTTTGATTTGTTTGTTTGTTTGTTTTGTGCGTTGTTCGTTTTCTCAGTGCCTGGCTTTGCATTCGCGCTACCTGCGCCTGAATCCTGGGGTCTCTGGAATGAGTAGAAGCGCTGCCGTGGGTGGGGAGATTCTGGCAACTAGTCTCGCACTGGGGATTGAGGCTAATCTTCAGAACCTCCTCAAACTGTGGGTTTTGGGGAAATCACATCTGCATGCCATTATTTGTCAGCATTTGATTAAGCTCCTACACAAAGGTCCCCAGGGAGGAGAGATTCGCGATGTGAGCATAATAAATGCAAAATATAATTTTTGTCGAGTTTTTATTCTTGACGTGCGGGTATGTTATGCTTTCCCTAGACTCCGCAATCGCAACTTTCGCAACCTTGGCCTAGGTGCTGTTTGCTTTAGCTTCTTCAGCTTGTTTTTTATTAATTAATTTTTTCTTAATCATCTCTTTTTTGAATGGGCAAGCCATGGATAGGGTCTTATGTGCTCTTACACAGTTCAGACACTTCAAAGAGGTACTATTCCAATCCCTCCATTAATGCGTATCCGAAGAACAGATGGAATGCACAAGAGCGTTACCCCTGGGAAGGCGGATTTGGTGTGCTCTTCGTACTTGTAGCACTTGAAGCACATTTGGAGGTCAATAAACTCTTTACGTTCGATCTGCTCAGGGCAGATTAGGACGCTGAAGAGGAACATACCTCCCTCCGCAGCCTTGTTCGCCATTGTCGGATCGCAAAAGATAATCTTAAAGACATGAGTGTACTCTTTGAATTTTATGACTTCAGCAACCTTAGCCCAAGTGTGTTTTTTCTCCACCTCCGCGTGAATTTCTTCCACGGAGTGGTCCCCAACCTAGGAATCGAGCCGGCGAAGGATAACGCTACGATGGATTTTGATTTGTGGTGGAGTGTTCGGTTTCAGGTTTAAAATTTTTAAGCACTCTGTTGTTTTTATGGAGATGAGTGCTTCAAAATCAACCTCCTTTGAACAGATAGCTACATACCCATTGTGTATGTCGATTAGCCTCACCAGCGAGATATTTAAATCCACATAGATGTTGGTGAAGATCCCCCACGATCAGGCTTGTGGTCATCAGAGAAGGTCTTTAGTGTGATCCAAGGGGTCTCTATCATTTACTCTCCATCTGTCCTAATTTTGACACATGGAGAAATATAAATTGGACGGGGAGCCCCACAGAGTGAGCTTGTGTGTGTTGGCTATGTCGATGTGTGTATGTAAGAGTCTATCATTAGGGGTTAAAAATAGAAAAAAATAAATTGTTTTTAGAGTGAATGTCTTGACCAATGCCAAAAAATCAATTCTTTTTACCCCAACAGGCACTTTACTTTAATCGGAGGCGCTTTTCAAAGCGCTTAATGCAGGAATCCGGAAAGTTCACTTATGAATACATTGGCTAATTTAAATAATGCTCAAATTTCAATTCGCTTACTCTTTGGGTGACGGCAACAGGCAAATTACTTCCATTTCTCTATATATTATCTTACTTTTACATCTGACAATGAAAACATTTAGTTATATATACCTGTAGGTATAAAAGAGCTTGAATCTAAGCTCACCATAAGTTACCTATCTTTAAAAATAGGATTTATAAGCAGTTTTCAAAATAGAATAAGCACATCCACTAGGATTCGCATTATTATCAGAAGTATGCTTTAGATATGGAGATGTTGAAACAGTTCATTATTTATAGTAATTACCTAATTTAAATCGAATTTTTTTTTTTTTTTATTGTTCGTATTTAATTAATAGGGGAAGCATTGATTCATTTGCTTCCATTGCCCCCACGCCTATGATATATATATATATATATATATATATATATATATATATATATATATATATATAAATATATATATATATATATATATATATATATATATGTATATATATATAAATATATATATATATATATATATATATATATATATATATATATATATATATAAATATATATATATATATAAATATATATAATTCTCTTGTACTATATGCATTTATAGTCAGCTACACCAGGTTTCTGCATCTTTCTTTCTGTCTTCAAATTTTATTTGAAAGACAGAAAATAAAAATGGCATAGCCCTGTGGTGGTTGTATTATCACCCGCAGATCCTGTAGTTGCTTTTTTTTGTATATATATATATATATATATATATATATATATATATATATATATATATATATACGAGGGGAGGTCAATAAGTTTTGCGAATCGGTAGGGCAAAACAGAGGAAGGGGGATGTCTGTTTGTGAAGGTGTTAGACCTAGTTATGACAAGTCAGGACCTCCAGCCGTACGCTCCTACCTCGTCTATTTAAGAAGCAGTAGCTTATCGCAGAAGTGTGAGCACCATGCAGTGATCAAATTTTTGACCAAAGAGGGCAAGAATGCAAAAGAGATCCATGAACGCATGGTTGCAGTGTCCACCGACACCGCTTCTTCCTATGCAACCATTGCTCGCTGGAATAGGGAGTTCCACTATGGTCGTGAGTTCCTTGAAGATGACCCCTGTCCAGGACGCCCGTCAGACCTGACCAACGAGGTCAATGTGACCCGTGTGGAGAGGATGATCCTAGAAAATAGACGGGTGAAGGTCGAAGAAATCGAGCGAGAACTTGGAATATCACATGGCAGTGTTATCAACATCATCCACGACAATTTGGCCATGACCAAGGTCCCTGGGTCCCTAGAAACCTCACGCCCCATGACCGAATTCAACGTCGACAAAGTCCACAAGGCCAGAGTTGTCCAAGCTGCCCTGCGCGATTACAGTCCAGATCTGGCCCCCAGCGACTACTTTTTATTTCGCCAGCTCAAGGCTGCACTGCGTGGACGACGGTTTGGGGACGATGAAGATGTACATCTCACCGTCCAGGAGTAGATTGAACAGCAGTTGGGAGATTTCTGGTTGTCGGGAATTCGAGGCCTCAGGGACAAGTGGTGCAAGTGCATTGAAGTCGAGGGTAGTTATATTGAGAAATAATAAAACACTTTTCTTCATATCTCGTTTCCTAATATCCGAATTGCAAAACTTATTGACTGCCCCTCGTATATATATCTTTCATAAGCGCAAGAAACAGAAAACGGGAAAATCTTTTTTCGGAAATATTATTTCCTAATTTGCAAAAGTTCAGTACAGGGGAGGGATTTAAGCCGTGCACACTGAATAAGCATGCTGTTAAGCTACAATTCGCAAGGTCGATCGGGACTATGAAAGAGAGAAAAATTAATAGGAAATTCAAAGGAATTTGGCAGATTTTCTGGTCTTCCTCGTAGCCAAGTAGCCTAAGAGATGATTTAATTGAGATCAAAGCAGATGCTTGCTGCCTCAGTGTGCACGGTTCGAATCCCACTCCTGTACTGAATTTTTTGCGATTTAGGAAATAATATTTTCGAAGAAAGATTTTCCCGTTTTCTGTTTCTTGCTCTCATGATAGATATATATACGAGGGGCAGTCAATAAGTTTTGCAATTCGGATATTAGAGTCCTTTGAATCCGCGCCGAATGGACAAACAACGAGATCTCAGTGCATATGTACGTTCGCTAATTTTCATATAAGATGAGGAAGGGACAATTCCGTCTAATGAAATCCAGGAAAAGCGACTCAAGCACATCAAGAAGCGGATAAAAAATTTGAAACACACGTTGCAAACAGACTTGATGTTTAAAAAAAAAAAAAAAAAAGAATTTCTGCCAAGAGCAGAAGAGAAACTTCCAGTACAAGAGGTGTCTCGCTGTCGCACCCACGGACGTACGCCGATCATGCAGAGGAAAATTCTAGCAGTGTCCTCAGCAGTGAAGGGGACATCATGACACCCAACTTATTCCCTGAGGCTCTCCCTCAGGATGAACACCGACGGCTACATCCTTGCTCTGAGCAACTTGGTTAAGCAATGGATCGACCATGTAGCTGCAGGTAGGCCTTAGGTTTGGTAACAAGAGTCTGTACCCTGTCACACCAGCCGGAAGACTCAGGCCTAGCTGTCGGAAAATTTCTTTGATCACGCAATACCTGACATTCGGCCTCTTAACTACCCTGACTGACACCCTTTGACTTCTTTTTTTTTAACGCGGTGGAACAAGATACCAAAATTCCAGCTGTAACACGAAGGACTAACTAATGGCCAGGATTACCAGAGCCTTTAGGAGCCTATAACGGAAGATAGTAAAGAAGGTATGTGGCAGGTTTGGAGGTCGCCTGGATGCTCTGATCGAGGGCAAAAGCAAGTTCAACGAATGAGGTCGACAGAACCTTACATGGAGGAAAACTGATAAAATTTAACGAATATTTCTTAAAAAATAAAAACCCTTATTTTTTTTCCTGATACAGTCATCATGCGAACGAATTCTCTTTAACCTTATATATATATATATATATATATATATATATATATATATATAAGAGTAGAATAGAAGATATCACATTGCGTGATATATATCCGTGAGAAGATAATAATAAAACACAATAGTTGAATCAAGATTTATTTATAACCACAGCACTAGTTTCGGCCAAGTTATATTTGCCATTTTCAACTAAGTAATGAAAAAGCCAAGCAAGGAACCCAGTATTTGTATAAGGTGAACCAAATACTAAACAAAATCAAACCCAAAAAACAATCTAGGAAAAAACCCAGTATATATAAGGAGAACAAAATATTTTGTTAGAAATAAATCTTGATTCAAATATTGTGGTGTACTATTATCTTCTTATATATATATATATATATATATATATATATATATATATATATATATATATATATATATATATATACTATAATTGAAAATCACATTGCCCGTGATATATAATATAGGCATTTTAAAGGCCCAAAGAAATGAAAACTGCAAACACAACCGGGAAAAACGTTAAGGAGATTACCATAACGTGTATCATTAAAGCTTAAGAAAGAAAATGGGAGATATAGTAACGGAAAAATTAGGGGCAAAATATTTTAACCGTTATCAGAAAATGAACAAAGAAGTTGGATTTGGACCTGTTTCATGAAGCGCTCTTCGCTAAAATGACCACGATGCTCATCGCAAGAGCTACCATCCTCAACCCCCAATAAAGTTGATTCAAGAAGCCTTTGGAATAATGAACTGTAGGTTTTTGTCCAGTGAGAGACAAGACAAGTATTTTTCTAGTGGGAAGGGGCACGGGCTTTTTTGTATATAATAATTGAAAATCACATGGGCCTTTAAAATACATATATATATAGTATTGTGCAAAGTTAATCAGCTATCCTATCTCGAATTAGTGACTCTAATTTCCTCTGGTAATCAAGTTCTAATCTTACAAAGCTGAAAGAGTAATTTTTGCTTTCTTTCTACTTTAATATTGTTATAAGCATATTCTTATTATATTCAATCACGCCAACTCCTTCATTCAAAGAGCGGTTGAATATCTTACATTATAGTTTAGAATATCAATTTTTCTTAAATTATATTTTTTAATAATGTAGTAAATAGAAAGGTAGACAGTTCAATATTAGCAAAGACCATCCAAAGCTAGTGTGTTTAGAAAAGATAAAAATGATCAGAGAGATTAAACAGATAAAAAAGAGAAAAGTGCAAAAGCACCTTTTGATTGATTTGCCTATAGTATTCTGTATATCAATTACCGGAGTTATGTTCGTTTGTATCCATTTATCTATGCTTCTGCCGCTTTAAATATACAATGGTTTGAAAGATTCATGTCATTCCCACTAATGAAAGCCGAAAAAAGTTACAATAACACAGAAGGGCTGGTCAAGGCTCAAGGATAGTCTTACTTGGTCCACAAACTAGTCACAACAAGGTAAAAAGTAAAAGATCTTCTAATAGGCCACCTCCTGTAATGGGGAAGAACTAATGTATTGACAGAGGAGCTTGGGAGAAATAAACACACTTGGCCTAAATTACTTTAGTTTCCTCGAATTTAAGTACAAAATTCGATAATCAGAATATCCCTATTTAGGAACTTCAGCCTGTCTCTACATAATTATTTTTTTCCCTACGATATATTTTAGGAATAATTCATTCTTCACTGACCTAAATGATGAAAGCCTAAAGTTTTAGACAAGCACATTGACCATCGTACATCTACCATATATTTTCCAAAAATGCCATATATATATATATATATATATATATATATATATATATATATATATATATATATATATATGTTATCACAAATTGGCTCTCTAAGTGAACTCTGCAAAAGAAAACTTGTCTCCTTTGTAGAAATTTAATGCATAGAGGATAATTAGATACCCACAACTTGTTTTATCACAAGGAGAAGAGAAATCTACAAAAAACGTTAAAATGAAAAAATTTAAGGGAAATTCTTATGTTAATTATGTTTACGTAAAATACAATGCTCTCAATTATTTTTTCCTTCTGGAAACGTGATAGATTAATATGCAAATTCACAACTGAATCGTAATGATTAGTTAAAATCATTGAAAAATAGAATGTTTTCCAAAAATATGGGACTGGCAATTTTATGAGTTTAAGATGGACTTTTTTATAGTAAATATGCAAAGGAACGAAGGGAAAGTAAAAATTTGACAAAATAATAATGAATAATTGATTTTTGGTTTTGGTTGCCTGAATTATAAGAATAGCCTTTAACAATGGAACTAAAGATTAATAATGGCCATGTCGAGGATGTTACCTTGCTACTGGTAACATGTACTGTAATCTGGTACTACCATTATCATATCGATTTATGTAAAAGTTTATGGGGGATACCAGGACTAAATACAAGTGCTGACGCAGAAAATGTAATCAATTTATATCACATTATATGGCAAGGCATAATTTCCGAGGCCGTGAATGAATCGCTTTAATGGTCACTATATATATATATATATATATATATATATATATATATATATATATATATATATATATATATATATCCATATAGAGCTCGGTCGTGAAGCCTGCATTTAATATTAAGGATAAATCCCAGAGCCACGAGAAACGGATGTAGCATCTTTTAATTTTTCACTACGTTTCGAAAACTACAAGTTTTCATTTTCAGGCTAGAATAAGTTTACAAAGTTAATATACATAAAGAAAACTTGATAAGGCCAACAAGACATTATTTTAAATAGTGATCAATTATAAAATATCAGTAAAATGTACTATAAGTTAAAAAAAATTTTAAATTTGACTTAGCAACAGTTAGATTTGCTTTAAAACCGACTCAAAAATTGCTAATATATACGAAGAAAACTTAAAAAGGCCAACAAGACATTATTTTAAAAGGTGAACAATTATAAAATATCAGTAAAAATTACTATAAGTTAATTTTTTTGTTATTAAATATTACTTGGCAACAGTTAAATTTGCTTTAAGACTGACTCAAAAATTAGATCATAAATTTAAGGATTATTGCAGAAATTAATTACAAACTATAAGAGAAATTGACCTGACATCATTTAAAGATAGTAAATATAAACTCTGTTTTTAATTTTTTAAAGACTGTAAGAGTTAAAAAACATTTAATATAAAAAACGGTAAATTTGGGTACTTACTAAAGCGGATCCATCCTAGAGAGTGAATGGTGGGATTAAATAGAAAGGAAAAGTCATCTATTAGGGAACACACCATAAGCTGTAAAACTGACATTTCTATTGAGAATTTTAAAGTATTAGCCTTTAACAACAACAAACATTGCCTAAGAACCCTCGAATCTCTATATATAAAACACTACAAACCTACACTCAATAAAGATTTAAGTGCAATATCATTATTAATTAACTAATTTTAACTACAGTTTGTTAGTTGGTTTGCCTTTTATCAAACCAAGCGTCACTGTAACTGATAAATTCTAGCCCCTCGTTAATCCTACCATTCACTCTCTAGGATGGATCCACTTTAGTAAGTACCCAAATTTACCGTTTTTTTATATTAAATGTTTTTAACTCTTATAGTTTTTACAAAATTAAAAACAAAGTTTAAATTTATTATCTTTAAATAATGCCAGGTCAATTTCTCTTATAGTTTATAATTAATTTCTGAAATAATCCTTAAATTTATTAACTAATTTTCGAGTCAGTCTTAAAGCAAATTTAACTGTTGCCAAGTCATATTTAATAACAAAAAAATTAACTTATAGTTCTTTTTACTGATATTCTATAATTGGTCACCTTTTAAAATAATGTCTTGTTGGCCTTTTTAAGTTTTCTTCGTATATATTAGCAATTTTTTAGTCGGTTTTAAAGCAAATCTAACTGTTGCTAAGTCATATTTAAATTTTTTTTAACTTATAGTACATTTTACTGATATTTTATAATTGATCACTATTTAAAATAATGTCTTGTTGGCCTTTACAAGTTTTCTTTATGTATATTAACTTTGTAAACTTATTCTAGCCTAAAGATGAAAACTTGTAGTTTTTGAAAGGTAGTGAAAAATTAAAAGATGCTACATCAGTTTCTCGTGGCTCTGGGATTTATATATATATATATATATATATATATATATATATATATATATATATATATATATATATATATATATATATATATATATAAAGGGTATTCTATTAAGACGTATCGAAGTTAGCAGTAAATAAAACAGTGTTATTGGTGAGAATTTATTGATTTTACTATTGTATCATGTTATTTGAGTCATGGCAATTATGTGTTCAAAATAATATCGCCTAAATGTCCGCCAAGGCATCGGCAGCACACCTCCACTCGATGGTCAAAAATTGATGACGTCTCTGCATAGTTGCTCCTCGATCTCACCAATATACCTTATTATCTCATCCTTCAGCTGTTGAATTATTGTTGGCTTGTTGGCATAGACCTTACTTTTGAGATGACCCCAAAGGAAGAAATCTAAAAGCGTCAAGTCACATGATCGTCGTGGCCAATTAACCTCGCTGTTTCGCGAGATGATGCGACTTGGCAACTTGGCATTGGTTGTGTGGCATGTAGCGACGTCCTGTGGAAACCACAAATCTCTGAAATCCATAGAATTCAATTCAGGCCATAAAAAGTTGGTTATCATGGCACGGTATCGCTTGCCTGTCACCGTAACAGAATTCCCGACATCATTTTGAAAGAAATACGGCCCAATGATTCCGCTAGCAAAAAATGCACACCAAACAGTGACCTTTTGTGGATGCAGTGGCTTTTCAACAAACTTCCTGGGATTTTCATCAGCTCAAATGCGACAATTCTGCTTATTAACGAATTCACCAAGATGAAAATGGGCTTCATCACTAAAGATGATTTTTTTGCGAAAAAATCATCATCGGCTTGTCTTTGCTCGTGCACCCAATTAACGAATGTACGGCGCTTCAAATGGTCAGCAGTCTTTAGTTCTTGGGTCAATTAAATTTTTTAGTCGTGTAGAGACAAATATTCTGTCAAAATTCGATGCAACGTTGTTGTGGAGATGTTCAATTCTTGCGCGCGATGACGAATAGAGGTGTCTGGATCTTCGGCCACATTCTCGCGCACTGCAGACAATATTTTAAGCTCAACGGCGTAAACGAGCACGCAATGGCATTTTCATATCTGACACCGACCCAGTTTGTTTGAATTTACGAACAATTTTCCCAATTACAATTTCGGTTGGTCGATTATGTTGACCAAAAAAATCGCGAAGTACCCGAAATGCGTTTCTGTTTGAACGTCCATTTTCGTAATCGGCTTCAATAACTTTAACACGTTGTTCTATTGTTAATCTTTCCATGGTTGAAATTGCCAAAGAGTGAAGTTGTTAAATCTGAAAGAAAAATAAAAATATCATTAGACGCTCAAATTTGACTTACATTTAAAATCACTCCAAGTTATTGGAACACCCTATATATATATATATATATATGTATATATATATATATATATATATATATATATATATATATATATATATATATATATATATATATATATATATAATCACGCACACCCGAAACTGCTGTGCTTGTAGTATGGTAAATATCGAAGTGAAAAATGAACAAATTCATACCTTGTATGACCAAAAAACTGTTGTTCAGCTGTGGTTGCCCTGCAAACTATCAAACATATACCACATTCAAATTTATGCTGCCTAATAAAGGAGATGTGTGCAAAGGTTACAAAGATCAAGAGGACATAGATTTTACAGGAGGTGTCCCAAAAAACGACACGAGAAAAATCCTTTTATCCCGTCAAAGATTTGAACCTCAGACTTAGGGTTATCTAGACCAGTGCTCTACTACTGAGCTAACGAGACCTATACGCAGAGATCACGCACACCAAAAAATATGCTTGTAAGATGCTAAACATTGAAGTGAAAAGTAAACGTTTCCTTTCTTTGTACGAGCGAAAGCTGTCGGACAATTGTTGTTGGTGTGCAAAATAGCAATCATCCACCACGTTCAGGCTTATGGTGCCTGATAAAGAAGGTGTGTGCAAAGGTTACACAGATGAAGCGAATATAGATTTTATAGGAGCTGACCCCGAAAACGACACTAGAAAAATACACATCTTTCCGCCAAGCACTCGAGCCTCAGACCTCTGTTTATATTGACCAGCGATCTACTATAGTTCTAACGGGGCTAAATACAAAGCGACATATCTTTTCCCAAGGAAACCCATTCTTTTTATATCTCCAAATATCAAGCCACCAAGAACTGTGCTTTTAGGCTGGTAAATATTGACGTGGAAAGTAAACGCATCATTCTTTGTACGACCGAAAGTCTTCGGCCAGTTATGGTTGGTGTTCAAAATTGCAATCAAATACCAGGTTCAGGCTCGTGCTGTCTGATAAAGAGTGTGTGTGCAAAGGTTACACAGATCAAGAAAAAGAGATCGTCCACGAGATAAACCCGTTTAAGCTACAAAAAAAAACCCTTCACCCGGGCAAGGACTGAAACTTCCGACCTCTGGTTTACTAAACTAGTACTCTACCACTGAGTTAACGGGATTAACACGGGTATTGACATATCTTTTCATTAAATAAACTAATTACTTTGACATTTCTAAAGATCACGCCCACCAGCAATGAAATGAAATGAATAGTGAACGCATCCTTTCCTTCTACGACCTAAGCTGTTGGCCAGTTATTGTGGCTTGCAAACTAGCAAGCTTCTACGACTTTCAAATTTATGCTGCCTGATAGAGGAGACATGTGCAAAGATACACAGATGAAGATAACCGAGATCTTACAAGACAAAACCCGGAAAAAGACGAGAATAAAACACTTCGCCCTGTCAATGATTCGAACCCCAGAGCTCTGGTTATCTAGACAAGTGCTCTACCACTGAATTAACGTGACAGACAGGCAAAGTAACATATCTTTTCACAAATAAACTTACTCACGCTCACCAGAAAATATTTTTGTAAGTTTGTAAATATTTGAGTGAAAGGTAACTGCAGGCTCTTTTTGTACGAACGAAAGCTGTCGGTCAGTTGTTTTTGTTGTGCAAACTAGTAGGCATCTACCATGTTCAGGCTTATGCTGAGTGATTAAGGAGGTGTGTGCAAAGGTTACATAGATCAGTAGAACAGTGTTCTTACAGGAGATGGCCCCGAAAACGACACGAAGAAAAAACAAACATCTTCCCGGCAAGGAATAGAACGTCAGACCTATGGTTATCTAGACCAGTGCTCTACCATTAAAGTCCCAAATAAACTCCTTTCGTTGGCATCTCCATTCCAAAGATCACTCCCACCCGAAATTGTGCTTGTAGATGGTAAATAGTGAAATGAAAAGTGAAGGCATCCATAGCTTGTCCGACCGAAAGCTGTCTTTCAGTTTTGGTTTGCGTAAAAACTAGCAATCATCTACCACGTTTAGCCTTATGATGCCTGAATAAGGATATATATGATTAGGAGAACGAAGCTCTTACAGGAGATAACCCCGAAAAAGCCACGAGAATAAACATCCGACCTCTGGTTATCTAGACTAGTATTCTACCAGTGAACTAATGGGTCTAACACGCACATCGAGAAATATTTTCCCAAATAAACTTATTCCTTTCGCATCTACTAAAATTAGGCCTATCAGTAACTGTGCTTGTAGGGTGGTAAATAATGAAATGGAAAGTAAACGCATCCTTTCTTTCTACGACGTAAGCTATCGGCCAGTTGTTGCTGGCTTGCAAACTAGCAATCTTCTACCACGTTCAGGTTTCTGCTGCCTGATATAGGTGGTATCTACAACGATACACATATCAAGAGAACACAGAGTTTACAGAAGGTAACCCCCAAAAGACACAAAAATAACACTCAGATAAAGGGGCCAACATGCAGCATCCTTTCTTTGTACGACTGAAAGCTATCAGTAAATTGTGGTTTGGAGAAAAAGATCGTAAAAGATTATTTTAACTCATTATTTATTATTTGCCCGAGGCAACCTTCGACAAAATGGCCATGAGGAAAAAACTATAAGAAGTCTTCGTCTTTTTACAAACATTCATTTCCTGTCGGTGGCAGTACGCACCGCAAGTTTAAGTAGATAGGCGTGAGATCGGGTACTATTTCTGATATAAAAGTGTTAATTTTCCGTCTTTTTTCCTGTTGTTTTTCTACAATATAGAGCCTCAAAATATGTTCATTTTAAACTCTTTTTTTTAAATCTAAATTGATTTTTTATATTAAAAAATATATTTAGTGTTGCTCCTCTGAGAGCTTGTATAGTATCTACATATATTTTGTATTTATATAGCTAAATTTCTTCATATCTATCAGTTTAGCCCCAGAAGATGACCATTTTGGTCAAAAGGTGCCTCGGGCAAATAATAAATAATGTGTTAAAATGATCTGTTACGATCTTTTTCAACTCCACAAATGGTCACTTATGGAAATTTAAAAGTCCTCAAGAAGTTAAACAATACCTCTCTGCTGTTGAATATAACCAATCCTTATATATATATATATATATATATATATATATATATATATATATATATATATATATATATATATATATATATATATATATATGTATATATATATATATATATATATATGTATATATATATATATATATATATATATATATATATATATATATATATATATATATATTATATATATCAGTATAGTTGGGTAGCAGTCTTTCCTTAATGCAAATTTTGTTGAAGACCATTGTGTATTTTGCCTTAATTAATTTCCTTTTGCAACTTTCTGTTCTTCTAAATATATTTTTTATTCCATCTTGTCAAAAATAATTCTGGGATCACAATAGAACTTTCTAAAGCTGTTGGTAATAGCTGTAAGGGTAAATATGTAGATTAGCGGTCCGGCCGAAAAAAAAATTTGTGTGTAAATATTATCGTTCACTCGTATCAGAATATTCATGCGCGTTTGAGTCATTTTCGAATTATTATTCTATAAATAATTGAGATTTTATACTGGGGGGCTGTGCCCCCCCCCGATTTAATTAAACTCATGATCATCGTAGTGTAGTCGCCCCATTGTGTTTACCCCCACACGAGCCGTCAACTTAAATGTACTCCAAAAACGTGAAACATTTTGGAACACGGACGAAATAGTACGTCCCATCGTTCGCGCCGATAATCTACATATTTACCACTGTAAGTTCGTGGTCATATAATGGCTAATTTATTCATCTATTATTCTACAAGTTATGACAGCTTTAGTAAATCGGTCATTTTCTGCTAGAACGAAAAGTGTAAAAAGTTTTGTTAAAGAAAATGATTTTTAGACTGCTCGATTCTTAGCCAAATTCTCGCTAAAATAAAAGAGTAACAAATTTATTAGTCGCAAAGTCATTCGTAGAGAGAAAATTTTCTAGCAAAAATCATTGGCAATTTAAGACGAAGATAGCGCCGTCATTTTCAAGATTTTAGAGCCTTCTATTAAAAAAAAGTTATAGAAACAAAGTTATTCAGCTCATCGAATTACTCGTACATAGGAATACCTATTTATTTGCCCTATTGCCCTAGGGGGGCTCCGCCCCCACGGGCTCACCACCACCCCGTTCGGATACGAACCTTTACGGGTTCGGATATATTATGGTTAACGACGGGGCACTAAAAGGGCCCCTCTCAACTTCAGGCCACTCAGATTTAGTCCAAAAAAGGTGAAACATTGCGATATGGACGAAATATTATGCGGGAAACAGCAGAGACGGGTGTGTGGCTAAAACATTGGAAATGACGACACTATCTTCGTCTTAAATTGGCAAATCATTATTAATAATTTTTTAAATTGAAAACATTGAAGCTCCTGGAAATGTTTGGACGAAAAAAAAATTGTTGAAACATTCTTCAGATGCGACTGCTTATTGCTTTTAAACAACGATGGAGGAGACGTGAAGGAGCTCAAGACGTACCATCACAACGAACGCTATACAGACTAATAAAAAAATTTCAAGAGACCGGTAGTGTATACGATTGGCGAAAATAGCGTGTTGCCAGAAGAGGCTTAGAACAACAAATAATTGAAGAGTTGTATCAAAACTTCGAACGGTCGCCGCAGAAATCATTGAAAAGAAGATCAGAACATTGAATTGTGAAAAAGTGCAACATACAATGTAATGATGAAAAAATGAAACAAGCTAAACAAGGTTTATGTTGTGCAAAATTTAGAAGATAACGATTTCGTGTAAAGAAAATCGTATGCAGAAGAATTTAGACGAATATTTGGAGAAGTTAATGTACCGCCCGTGATAATGTTTGACGAAGCGCATTTTCATCTTGAGGGTACAATAATAAGCAGAAGAACAGAATATGGTCCGATCACAACCTACTAGCTATACAACAGAAAGAGCTGCATCCTGCAAAAACCATTTGTGTGGTGTGCATTAACACCTCAGAAGATCATTGGGCCGTATTTTTATGAGAATGAAAATGGAAATTCAGTCACTGAGAATGGAGAAAGATACCGACACATGTTTAAAGAATATTTTTTACCGAATTTCCGAAGGCTACCAAATAGACGAAAACTGTTTTTCCAGCAAGATGGTGGTGCAACATTATATACATCGAATGAAACAATGCAGTTGTTAACACGAAACTTCAGAGAATAAATAATTTCATGAAACAGTAAATTTAAGTGGCATTTTTTTATGGGGATATTTAAATGATCGTGTTTCCTGCAATAATCCTAGAAGTATCCAACAACTAAAAAATAATATCGCTGAAGAAATTAATAACAGCGATAAAAAACTTTAGAAAAAAGTGATGAGAGCAACTTCCTCACGAGTAAATAAATGTTATGAAAAGAATGGTCAGCATTTGAAAAAAAGATCCTTCAAGGAGTAGTTTACTCCTTAAGAAAGTTTACTTGGGGCGGAAAAAGAAAAGAGATATAATGCTCGTATCTGGAGAAGCGGATAGAATGGTCGTTTCGCACTCTCACTCGCTTCATCGGGAACCGGAAGGACAGACTGGTTTCCTTGTGTTGAAAGGGAATGACCGTGTATACTGGTGCTGTTCGTGTGAGTAAGCCGAACGGTGGCGTGAGATGAATCCACATTAAAATTTGACCACCTAAATGAATTCGCACATTTGTATAATATAACCTTCTGTGTTTACTTTGGTATTGCTTAAAAATTTCTTTCCATGCTAACCAAGAAAGATAATCTTCGATGTCCCAAAGGTATATTAAGCTGGTGTAATTCAAATTCCACCAAGTTTGGAGGTTTGAAAAATTTTCGTAAGTGACCTAGTGACTCGAACTTGCCACCAAAGTTTCGTCCATATAAACGAAGAAGAAGTTGAGATCTTGTAAACCCAAGTCAACCAAACGTTGAAAAGCTTGGTCTGTGTGTTTTAGACATATTGGCAATCTATCCCACTCGGAAAGCCTAAAATGCGATATATTGGCATTTTTGTGGATTGAATTCGGTTCCACAGGTATGTCTTGACCTGGTCAACCTTAAATAATATAGGGTTTACGTGGAGATTAGCAGTTACTCTTCTGTGCATTTACGGTGGCAAAATTGCTCCAGGTACTACATTCACCTGAAGATTTAGGAACCATAAGCAAAAGCAACGCCTACTTGCTCTTAGAAGCCGGCTCGCATCATCTCATCAAACTCTTTCTTTGCTTGGGCAAGCTTTTCGACTGCATTCTTAATGGGTTCATCTCCTTGCAGTGAGCAGTATTTTTCGATGAAATCAACAAAGATGTGATGCTGTTAGTACGGGAATTCAAAAGCAATGGAAATTGCTGGAAAAGTAGGTAGGAATATAACCTGCCTCAGTAGTTCAAAATAGGTTAGGAAATCTGCTCCCATAATCGCGTCTGAAACCTTTGTCACAATAAAGCTCCATGTGAAAGAGCATCTTAGTTCGAAGATAATTGTCAGCCTTTTTTCGGTGTAGGTTGAGATCAAGTTACTGTATAAAGCCTATGAATTAACAGACTACGCTAGCCTATTTTCTTCAGTAAAACCTACCGGTAACCACTGACGGCTACTCCAAAATCCATTACAAACCAGGTCGTAGTGATATGGGTGACCAAGAGAAGCTCTGATTATTCACTCCCTACAGGTGCCACTAAGTGAGGGGAGGTGTTTAGTTTCCCAAAAGAAGGAGGAAGGAAGCCTAGTGAGCCTTCTCTTAAAAGTCTGGTGGTACAAGCAGTGGTATTCATGCTCCCCGTTGAGTAAAGATGCTCTAAAATGATTAAATGAGTAGCGGAGGTGGCATGAAGGAGGAAAGAGCGCGGGTTGCTCGGACGAGGGTGAAAAGATATCGAATTTATCCAAGATGCATTTTTAATTTATGGCTCATAGCATCGATCAAACCTTCTAGGAGAATGAGTTAATTGGGAATTCTTAGGAAGAAGGCAACTCGATAAGGTTATCGGCTCCTTCTGCTATCTATCCCCCAAAATTATCGAGTGTAGGCTAACCAATAGGTGCTGCAAGTTCCGTAACAACGGTAAAGTAGGCAAAAAAATCACCTTCGGGGAAAATAGGCAGTTTATACACAAATTTCCCATAATAACCCTCTATAATAACGTCCATATTGGTAGAATACTATCATCGTATTTTTTAGCTTATAAACTCATGATATTCTGCAACAACAGAAACTTTTATGTCGGATAGAGGGAATCAGTTTGGTTGCCCTAGCTTGTACGCGTTCCAGACCTTGCAATTCTTCGTGCTGTGCTGAATGATGTCAGGCTAGCGGTATGCGAAGAGGTTGAGGATTCGTGGAACAATTTCAAAAATAAGTTCATGAGTCTTCAATCAAGTTGCATCCCTCTGAAATGCCTCCGTCGGTCTTCTGTTCAACCAAAGTGGTTTAATCGAGAAATCGGCCAACTGCTTAGGGAGAAGAGAAATGCGTACTGGCGATCGAAGAACTTGGGTGTCTTTGACGAGTACCGGAGGCTAGCCAGGAGAGTGAAGTCCAGCATAAGAGCGGCTAAGCGTACTGAGAAACTCCGAGTGGCGAGACTCTGCAAGGAGAATCCGAAGGAGTTCTTCGGCTATGTAAATAGCCGTAAACCAGTCTATCGTAAGATTGGGCCCTTATTGGACGAGGAGGGTGCATTAACTCACTCAGATGCAGAAAATGCTAACCTTCTTGATGACTACTTCTCCTCAGTGTTTACTAAAAAGTGCGGTCCCATCCCCCAGCCCACGTATTCCTACTCGAAGGAAAAGCTGGAGGCAATGGACTTCCCCGAAGGAGAAATAAAGAAAAAGATCGCTGACCTAAAGACGAATAAGTCCCCTGGACCGAACGGGTTTTTACCCAAAGTGTTGAAGGAAGTGTACGATGAAGTATCACGACATCTGTGCGCTATCTTTAACAGGTCAATCCGGACCGGATGCGTTTCTAGAGACTAGCGTGAGGCGGAGGTGACTCCGATCTTCAAGAAAGGAGACCCCCGCCATCCGTCAAACTACCGACCTATCAGTCTGACTTCGATAGTCGGTAAACTCATGGAAAGCATGATCGTGGACAAAATGACGTCGTATTTAGAGTCAAACCTGCTACTGCGGAGTTCCCAGCACGGCTTCCGAAGGCAACGGTCATGCCTGACGAACCTTGTGGAATTCTTCCACTTCGTTTTCAGTGAGCACGATCGGGACAAGGCGGTGAATGTGGTTTACTCAGACTTTCAGAAAGCCTTTGATAAGGTACCACACCGCCGCCTTCTCCGGAAAGTGCGAGCGCTGGGCATAGACGGAAAAGTAGCCGGCTAGATCGAGAACTGGCTAAGTGGCAGACGGCAACGGGTGGTGGTAAATGGACAGGCTTCTGAGTGGGTGCCCATTACTAGCGGGGTGCCTCAAGGTTCTGTCCTGGGACCACTACTATTTATCATCTACGTCAACGACATGGACGGTGACATGGTTGCCTGATTTTCAAATTTGCCGACGATACCAAGCTTGGTATGAACGTTGCAAAGGATGGAAATACTGCCCGCCTGCAGGAAGATCTTGTGAAGATTGGTGAGTGGTCGGACACGTGGCAAATGCCTTTTAACGTGAACAAATGCAAAGTAATGCATATCGGCCACAGAAACCACCAATCTCAGTATATCCTTAAGGGCACTGCTATGGAATCCACCGACACTGAGAAGGACTTGGGTGTAACAATCATTAGTGACCTCAAGTTCTCGAAACAGTGCATTGAGGCGGAGAAAAAGGCCCAAAGGATGCTAGGCTATATTAAGCGCCAGTTTGGTTATCGGAACCAGGAGATTGTACTATGCCTGTACAACTCACTTGTCCGACCGCACCTGGAGTATGCTGTACAATTTTGTACTCCTTCATTGCGAAAGGACATCGCGAGATTGGAAGGCGTACAAGCCAGGGCAACCAAGCTGATTCTCTCTATCCGACATAAAAGTTATGAGGATAGACTAAGGGAATTAGATCTGTTCTCGCTGGAAACCCGTAGACTGCGTGGTCAGCTCATCGAAGTCTTTAAAATACTTCGAGGGTTCGACAATGTTGACTACCGGGATATTTTCACACTGAGTGAGAACAGAACGCTCAATCACGGCTTCAAACTTGAACTGGAGCATTGCAACCGCAATCTGTATGGAAATTTTTTCACCTACATTATCTGCGGTAAGTGGAACGCACTTTCAGTGGAAGTTGTCAAAAGTGAATCTGTTGACCAGTTCAAGTCAAGACTAGACAAAGTCTTGAAAAGTGGCCGTTTAGGGACGCAAAACAATTGAGCAGTCATGTGCCTCCTCGATTGATAGTCCAAAGGTACGCTCTTTGAATGGACCTTAAGGTCTCCTAGGGTACTTACTTTCCTTGTTACTCCTTGTTACTAGTCATTCTGAATAAATTCTAGTAAAAGTGACAAATAGAGTTATTATTTATGCATTATTTATCATCTGAAATGATCAAATGAATTATTGCTGCGGTCCGCAATCATATACAATATTGATATTAATATAACTACTGACGATGTAAATCAGACGCCTATTTTGGATCGGCGCAGCATACATTGCATGCTCGTATTTGCTGCACATATGGCATTAGAAATAGACCCCCCCCAACGGTTATGCAAAGAGTTATATACTCAGTCTAACCTTATTATACACATGCAACTTTTGATGATTTCTAAATGATAGCTACTGCTATAATCCTATTATATTAATTGAAAAACACACACAAGTTCCTTGCTTTTATTATTATCAATAGAAATCTTGTGCTTTTGAAATATTTCTACGAGAAATAATTTATAACACAATAGGATTCCTACGAAAATGCTTCCTTTGCCATCTCTAAACTTTTCATTTTCCTTTGCAATTATTCTAGTTTAGACTACTTGAATAAAACAAGTCTTTTGAATATGATGTGGTACAACCCAATGCACGGCTGCTATGACATATATAAAAGTAGATATCAACTGTACTCAGAAACTTATAAATTGTTTTAACTTTCCAGGGTACATGAAGATGGAGTCCACCCAAAACGAAGGATTACTGAACGTTTGTATTCTAAAGAACTCTTCGAAGATGACTTTTTTTTGTTTTTGAAAATTTGGTAGGTTCGTGTGTTTCTAACGTTGAACTGGTGTATTGAAGAAAATTTGTTTTGTTTTATTAATATTGAGTTAAATGGTGACTCTTGTTTTTAGTTGTAAAGTGTTTCTTTTGTTTTAGTAAATAAGTTTAGTAATTATATTTTGTGACTGTGTATAGTGGTCACATTTAATATATCGGGTGGCCTAGCAAAAACTTCACTAAGCTCAAACTTCGTATACAATACCTTCGAATCCTCCATTATGTCAAAAATATAACTAAAATTGTATTGCTACAATTAAAAAAATAAAATACACACTCAAAAATTTGCTTTCTGATTACTCACAACAAAGGATAATGTCTAAAATAAGCAAAATCAATATTTCTTTATTGAAATAAATGATCAATATGTCCACCTTCCTGGTTAATACATCTTTAAATCGCGTTTTAGGTAGAAATAATTTTTTTTATATCAGATGCAAGAAAAATTGTGTCTTAAGTTCAAATACAATTATTTTTTTTAGTGCTTTATATTTTTTTTGTTGAAGTAATTTCCATAGGGTTATATTCAAGCGAATTTGGAGGCCATACATGATTTTCGATAAAATTAGGACAATATTCTTCTAAAAATATCTGTCTTTTGTTTGTATTAGAGGACGTACCATGTTGCTGGATAATGAAGTCTCCTTTAGGATAGAGCTGAATGGCAATCAGAAATCAGGCCGAGAGATGATAGTTCGATGTAATTTTCGGAATTAACTTGGAATTTTTGTGTATCGATGAAATGCAGCCTCGATTTAAGATTATATGACACTGCCGCAGAAACCATTATTTTTTTCCTTAATCTTGAAGATTCGCGATAAAGGCGAGATGGATGGATGTCCATTTTCTTCGAGCCAGAAACTCTGTAATTTGGATTATCCATAACCCTATATTTTAAGAACGAGATTTTTTCAAGGTGTTTGAATAAGATATTTTCTTTTAGTTCGGTTGTCACCTAAGAAAAAAAAAGAAAAAAAAAGAAGAAGAAGAAGAAAAGGGTGTTTAGGGTGTTAAAATAAAGTCTATAAAGGGGATTAAAAAAGGCGGTTAAGATTAGCAAATAAGGCCGTAGGCCACACTTCGCAGGGGTGCCTGTCTAACCAAGCTCTTCCTGTTAAGGAAGAGAACAGCGGCTTGTTTGCTCATTTGATTTTTCGTCGGTAAACGCAAATTTTGCTTATATCTTGAGATGGATAGCAATCGTAGTGCAACTTACTTAGTGTCATTCTACTTTGTCTTACATTAATATTACAACGGGAAATGCGCATTCTCGCTTTAAAATCCGAGAAAAATCGAATTTACTAAATATCTTCATTTAGGAGAGGTTTGTACTAAGTTTTTCTCCTGAGATAAAACAAGTTATTCTACTTCAATCATTTTATTCTCTCTCGTAGCAGTTTTATTATGGTCAACACTACCGTTAGTTTGAGCTCTCAAACTCCTGGTTTTTATATTTTTACTTAAGTTATAAAAACTTCTACGAGTCCATTTTCTATCTTGAAATTCACGAAAAATTCTATTTTCCCTACCAAACTTTTTTTTTAAAACATGCTTCTATTATAATTTTGGCATTTAAACTTAACTAAATTGTGATAGGGTGTAAAATAACAAAACTTATAAGTTTAAATAATGAGTGAAAAAGAGAGAAAAAAAACAAGGATAATAATAGCCTATGCATACAGACTTCGTATTTCCTACGCACAAATATCTTAAGAAACCAAATTATTATTTTAGTTGTAGGGATATATATATATATATATATATATATATATATATATATATATATATATATATATATATATATATATATATATATATATATATATATATATATATATATATATATATATATATATATATATATATATATATATATATATATATATATATATATATATATATATATATATATATATATATATATTACATCGAATATCAGGTCTCAAATTAAGACTCTCCTTGATTTTTTCTCCTTTTCTTAGGATTTGATGAAAGAAGGATTTCCTTCCTTAACCCCGCTACTCGGGTTCCCCTTTTTCCTCAACACTTTTCTTTTTAAAGAAAAACGGTGTCATAAAAGCACAAAAAGTTGTCCAATATATCATTCCTATATCTTTCTATTTGAAAGAAGAATTATAGCTAATAAATGTCATCATTATTTAGGTGACAAAAGATTTTCCAAGAAAAGAAACTTTGTTATATTGAAGTTAGTGGTAAGGAAATGTCACAAACACTTGGCATTATATGTGCTCTGGTTCAGGATGTTGCATGGGTGGGTCAGAAACGTGGTTAACTAACGGTACTTTCCGATCGCAAAAAATTTTTGATTTGTTTTTGGGGGGTCTGTGGGATTGAGAAGAGATGAAATTTATTATATTTTTTTAAGAATTATTTAGGGCGAAAAGAAAGGTGGAAAGGGGATTTTCATTTCCAAATTCATAGAAATATAGAGATTAAATTTATGTGAAGGTAACAAAGGTTTATATCTAGAGTAAAGTAAAGAAAAGACAAGGTAAAATTACATTAGTAGAGAGCAGGATCTTAATATCTGGCGGAGTAGTAATGGCGCGCAATTGTACGCTACGCGCTGTTCATTTGTTTATGTCGTAACAGTGCAAACTAATAAGACGGTTACTAAAGCGATATTACTAACACGTGGCTTTGAAGAGGACACTGTCTCGTTGGGCAAGGATTCACCTACGGGTTCCAGGGAAACAGTACGTTTGGCTTTGTCTCTGGCAGTTGAATTGTCACACCGTTGATGTCAAGGCTGCTTATCTGTAGGGCAATTTCATCAATGCGAGATTTACTTGAAACCACCTCCTGAATATTTTAATGGTAACTTGTAAAAATTGAAGAAGACTGTCTACGGTTTGTGTGATGCAGACATAGCTTGGTATTTATGAGTGAATGATAAATTATTGATGTTTGGTGTTCACATGTGTTCATTAGATAAGTCTTTGTTTTTGTTGTACAGTAACAACAATTTTGAAAACATAATTGTGTCTATGTTGCTGACTTTCTCTGGGCAGGAACTGATGCATTTGATGACCCTGTCTTTAATAAATTAATCACATATTCTTGATTGGCAGCTTAGCATCAGCAGCATTCAAGTATGTTGGTTTGAACATCAAGACGACTGCTGATGGCTTGACTGTTGATCAGTTCCAGTATGCTTCAACTTTGATGCCTGTCGACATCAGTCATCAGCGTGCTCTTCTTAAAACAAACGACTTCACACTGGAGGAAAAACTGAGTACAGAGCTTTGATTGGACAGCTGAACTGGATCGCAAAACATACCAGACCAGACATTTTTTCGGAAACTTGTCAGTTGAGGGTTGCGTGTAACAAGGAAACTGTTGGTGATTTGATAAGATTAAATAAATTAATAGTTCAAGTGACAGGAGACAACATGAGATTAGACCTTACTAAGTTGAACCACTCGAAACCTGTTCTCTAAAGTGTTATTCGGATGCAGCTTTTGCTAATTTGACTAATGGTGGTTCTCAAAAAGCGTTTATTGTATTCATGAAGGATGATAGTGGTGCTCGTTGCCTAATCTACTGGCAGACTTGGAAAATCCGGCGTGTTGTCAAGTCAACATTGACTGCTGCGACCATGGCTCTTCTAAAGTGCGCTGAAGCTGTAGTGTATATCGCTAGTATCATTGTTGAAATATCTCGGTGCACTGGTATTAATATTCATTGTTTTCTGGACAAAAAGAGTTTGAGGGTGCTCTGTACTTTCTAAAAATGTTGATGATCGAAGACTCAGAATTTATCTGGCTGTTCTACGCGACATGCTTGCTAGAAAGGATATCTGGCAGAGTAATAATGGCGCGCAATTGTATGCTGCGCGCTGTTGATTTGTTTACGGTGTGGCGTGACATCATAGTTGTGCAGCCAGCGAGTGTGACGTCGCATCCGGTGGTGTAATGGCGGCCGGATGCTCGCTCCGCAGTAGTCGTTGTTCAGAGGTAAGCGTGCTCAGGTGTTCTTAATACAGGAGGTAACAAAATTTAGCGAGCTTAAAAAATTAGAGAAAATTGTTGCAATCAAAGCGAGGTCATTTTCATTCAGAAAAAGAATATAGTAAGCAGCAAATAATAAAAAACTAAATAAGAGGAAATTAAAATCGAATATATTAAATAAAACGAAATTCAGTGCTGCTATTGAAAACATTTCCAAACCCCATATAATGTGTCCGTGATTTTGTATACCTAGGTAAATAATTATAAAAAGAGTATATTTTACATTATTACTTAGATTTGCTAAACTCTAGTCTAAGCTGAAATGAAGAAGAGAAACATAGGATGTAAATTTCCGTCTCGAATTAATAGTTAATGTGACTAATAGCTATATGAAAATACAATAAGCATTCGGACTCCTCTGAATTTTTTCCCCTGTAAATATCTAAAATAGGCAGAGTCGTCAGTGTAGCACTGGCCTTATCTTAATAGAAGTTATGGTCGAATTGTATTTTTGTATTTTTAAAGACTGGTTTTCAGCAGTGGCTGGCGTCATGGTTGTTTCTAGCCGATGGTGGATGGGAGGCTTACGTAAGGGCGTCTTCTGAAGTAAACCTTTCTTCTTGAAAGCAATTATTATCATTTTAATAGTGTATCCTGAACGAGCAATATTTTTGCTGCCAGCCAAAGGAAATAACTTAAGAAGATAAAGTTCTAACCTTCGTTCGAACTGGAACTAAAAGAGAGATTGTTTTGGTATCTGATATTTTTTTCTTTACAAACTTCGAATAAGTTAACAAGTCTTGCAAAGCTCGACATCAAAGATGATAAACTTGGGAGAAGTCACTAGCTAAATTTACATTTAATATATATATATATATATATATATATATATATATATATATATATATATATATATATATATATATATATATATATATTTATATCGTTTAGGATAAGGGGCACTATTTGTCAGTCAGTTTTCTGGCACCACTATGCTTACGCAATCGGAACTTCTCGCTGCAAAGCGTAACTAATATATGACCATAAACATTTTCTTCGAGATATCGCCAAAAGTAAAAAACACAGGATGTCTTTAATTCATTCAACCTTTAGGCAACAAATAATGACTGACTTTTGCCAGAAGTGCTCACCCAAATAGCAGCTCGTGTCGTGACATCACTATACCCTGTGCACCGATTCATTGGAGTAATTCTAACTCTCCCCTCTTGTAATGAAATATAAAAACAAGACTTAGGTAGCTCTTTTTAAATACTTTTCGATAGTCTTTCATTATTACCTGTTCATCATTACAGTGTCCGACTATACATAATATAGCAATTAAAGTATCGAAAGATTTCCACTAGATTTTCCATTCAGACGCCAGGCACAACCATATTTCAAACTCCATTCAGAATAGTGTCTTGAGTAGAATACATGATTCATAAGCTATTAGAAGTGTCAGGCTGATACTGTTACAGTCTTTATAAAGAGGTATTAAATTACTTCTAAATTGGTCATAATTATTATTGTTATTAAAATTTTGTAGCAAAGATTTAATTTCCCTCGAGCTGTGTATAAAAGGTTGAAGCTCGATTAATTTTACTATGCTTTCACTACCCGAGTTTCAAAACAATTTCCCAGAATCATAGTTCATATAAGATGACGTACATTTTAACCAGAAGAGGATAACCAGTGAACGATAGACTTTAAAATCACTAGTTCGAGCACTACCCTATAATGTGATCGACAGCATTTACCCCATTCTAGGTGATGCAGATAATATCTCTAATTATACATCAGTCAACGCCGCAGTCTTTGAACGTCACTTCGTCTCAGTTATCCATAAGATGCAGATGGTGTCCAGAAACGCACAACTCTACCACATGCATACCGTGGACTTCCTGAAGAAACTGCGAGATAATTTGGGCAACAGCGCATCACCAGAATTTTCTTATGAAGTGGTTTATGCGCCAGCTCCGTCCACAAATCAAGGAAACTCTGGAAATCCTGTTCCCCAAGAACCCCTTTGACCAATAGCAATAACACGAGTTCAGACATTGAACGAGACAACCACACAAAAGTCTCCCCCGTTAAGTGAAGCGCATTATACAGAACCTCCAGCTAATTGCAAGTTGCGGTGGCCTTTTTGACCAACAGAAGTCATCGCCCTTACGTAGATGTTAGCGAAGCTTGAAAATGCAAGCCGTCCCCACCCTCTCTAGAGGAAAGTCCGAAACACTACGCAGGAAAGCCAACCATATCTTAGATGAATGTGTTTGTACATGATGACTTAGGAAATCAAGATCATGAATGCGGTACCTGTTGTAAAATGAGACGCATTTCTTTCCACAACGCCTGTCCAAAACGCCTGTTTGCACAGTTTCAACCTCATCACAAGCAGGAAATACCTAATCGAAACAGGAATACTTATTTCTATAATACCCACGAGGGCCGCAGATCGAGATTCAGAAGAGTGGTATGTGCCTATCCAAACTGCTACTGGTGCTCATATAAAACGTATGGGGAAAGAATCCTCACTATTTACCTCGGACTAGGTGGAACTTTATTTGGAAGTTCGCCGCGTGGGATGTAAAATCTGTTATTATCAATATTGATTCTGCCTACCTTTTATATAGCTATCATCTGCGATATTCCATAAAGACTTTATGAGACCATAACTAACCTCTAAATTTCGTAAGACGCTGTTTGACCAGTTGCACACTGTGTATCATTTAGAAACTGGCTAGGCTCTAAAACGTTTTCGGGGCGGTTTATCTGGAAAAACATGGGTAAGTAAGTTCAAATTGGATTCGGAGTTGTTCTATGCCAAAAGGCGAAAATACACCGCCACATGAAAAAATATATACAATTTATAGGTGCCGTTTTGTATCTGTTGACATAGTATGAACAGTTCCCATGACAAACGAGAGATATAGATAACTTCTCACAGTTATCAAGGCTTCAGAAAATGGATGGAAGCTTTACCCATTGTCGTAGAATGACTCCCGACGATACCATATATTACACTATTCGTTGAGGGAACTTCCTTAATTATCTTTAGAGTGCGTTACTGTCTGGCGGCCGATATTATGTATCTTCGATATGCTTAAGAAGTGGAACTGAGCTCAAGGATAATAATATTGCTATCATTAATAAAATAGAGTTTTATTAATAATAACTATTAAACAATACACAAAAACGGAAAATATTGACATAAACAGAATGGAAAGGGTCGTGGAGACTCGGCTAATCCAAGGATTTAAGGGATCAAAAAAGGTAAAACAAATATGGAGTTAAAGAGATGGGATGGTTCGATAAACCATTTAAAGAACAGGAAAGAATTGACAAAAAGGGATCAATACTCAAAAGGTGACGTTTGGCTTACGTAACTTTTCATTAGGGTGCAGTGGAAGGTACTTGAAGGAATATTCGGTCCGCTGGCGAGTTCCAGCCGAAGGGGTGGGATAAAAGGATCCTGACGAGGCGTCTTGGAAAGGAGAACCGTTACTCGACGAACGGCTTGAAGAACAATGGCTGTTCTACTTTGTTCTCTTCTGAACAAAGGGGGGAATGAGAACCGTCTCTTGTCTACGGGCTCAAGAACAATGGCTGTTCTAATGTTGTTCTCCTTGAACAACAGGGGGGGTGAGAACCGTTTCTTGGCGAAGGGCTCAAAACGAACAATAGCTGTTCTAGGTTGTTCTCTTCTGAACAAAGGGGGGGGATGAGAACCGTCTCTTGTCTACGGGCTCAAGAACAATGGCTGTTCTAATGTTGTTCTCCTTTGAACAACAGGGGGGGTGAGAACCGTTTCTTGGCGAAGGGCTCAAAACGAACAATGGCTGTTCTAATGCTGTTCTCCTTGAACAACAGGGGGGGGGGATGAGAACCGTTTCTTGGCGAAGGGCTTAAAACGAACAATGGCTGTTCTAATGTTGTTCTCCCTTGAACAACAGGGGGGGGGGGGAAGAGAACCGTTTCTTGGCGAAGGGCTCAAAACGAACAATGGCTGTTATAATGTTGTTCTCCCTTGAACAACAGGGGGGGGGGGAGAGAACCGTTTCTTGGCGAAGGGCTCAAAACGAACAATGGCTGTTCTAATGTTGTTCTCCCTTGAACAACAGGGGGGGGGGAAGCCTTGGGGACTTGACGTCGGAAAGGCTCGAACCTTTGGCACTCAAGGAATATTGTCCTCCTTCTGGACAAGTGATGGTGAATCTCGCGGTCGAGCTCTCTTGGCGCACAAAGGGAGAGAGGGTCGTGGTGATGTTTCGCGACGAAAATCTGGATCTCCAATCTGATCTTAGTGGTAAAGTTTCCATATAAATAGCCAGGACATCTCCTTGGCGTGGATGAAAATGGAGTGAAAGCTTGGAGGGAACGCACAGCCGGGCCGGAGAAAAATGCCTTATCTGTTCATAAGCCTAACTCGATCTGGCGAGGTCGGCGTATGGGGGCGAACGGGGGGAAGATAACCTCCTTGTTTAAACATTGGCATCCGGTAGCTGAGATAAGATTCCAAGTCTCGAATCGAAGATGCACGTGAGCAGCATCGTGGTTTTTAATAATATGGGATAGGAGTTGAAATTAACTCGTTCTATCACACCCATAAAAAAAATATGATCAGAGTAAATTTCAGTCTTTTTTCAGTGGCTTTATACCGCTATTTGTTGTGCCAGTCAAGATCATAACGATCAATGACTTGTATTTACAGTCAGGATTGCTTAATCAACTATTGCACTGACAGCAATATAGCACATAAATTTTACCTCATTGAATCTCCGAGGTAATGCGCTGGTGGAACAAGTAAACCGAATCCTAAAAGCTTCACTCCTTGTAAAAGGCAGTTCCAACGATTGGCGAGAGAATGTTCAATCGGTGCTTTTAGCCTTACGCAATTCACTCAAATTGGATAGCCAATACTTACCTTCACTGATGGTATACGGCTGTAGTTTGCGGCTTCCAGGTGGTATATTTTCTACCCATAGCAGGTCAAGTCAGAACTATAATCTCCAAGGAATTTACATAAAGATACGTACATCCCTGAAAAATTAGGGAAATGTACTCATGTTTTTGTAAAAGACACACAATTACAGAATAGCTTTACAGACTCTTATACAGGCAGTTACAACGTTTTGCAAAGCAATAAACACGCCTATGGACTACAGGGAAACATGACGCAATTTAAATGGCATGATCGTAACGTTAAGACTGCGGTCCCTTCAGACATAAAAAACAACGCAATATTCTCCTGACGCATTAAAAAAAATGGGTGAGATGGAATTTGAAATCCAACATATTTAATTACATCCCACCCATATATAATTAATAAGAGGTTATATGAATATCCTGATTGATGTTAGTCTCCTTTCCTTTTAATTAATTTAGCCTTTTTCCCCTCGTTGAGGAATAGTCGTAGGAAGAACTGGAATCCCAAATCTCATTATTATATTTTTTCCTATTATTATTGTATCTATCAATCCCTTTATGTTTTATACAACAAGAACAGTAAAAGAACAAATAAATCTCTTATTCCAACTTGTATATTATATAATTTTGCATCAAAGCAATTCTCAAAGACTGCAACAGACATAGTCTGGTTCCCAATATTGAAAATATAAGGTTAGAGTGTTAATCTACAAACCCCTCCTTCAGAAGCCTCTTAATGATAAGTGAAATATTTTGTCTCCAGCGTAAGCTCCCTAAACATTAAAGATAATTTAGCAGAACAATATATATATATATATATATATATATATATATATATATATATATATGTCAGAGAGATAAATCCCCCCCTTTCCTAGAATCCAACGTCTACCTGTGGCGCCTAAGAAGATACACCTGCACGGCCTGACAGTCCCCAGGGAGCCACGAGGTTTTTGCTGACCCACGTGATCCGTTTGGGTTCTATTTCCCACCGTTGCACCGTCTGATCAGCGCCAGACCTACCGCCCCAAGTACTTTGCGCAAAGTTGTGAGGCATCCGAGACTATCCCCACTCCCCGACATGCCGGGTCTAATGAGATCCCCGTCCCCCTTTTGGATGTCACGGCAACCTGTTTCCGCCGAGGCCGTATTAATACTTCGAGAAAAAACTTTGAAAAAGCCTCACCAAACAACCCTGCCTTTGTTACCAGCCACGTACATTGTCGTACACTCTGCTTCGCATCTCAACGGCTTCCAGCTTTGAACGTTACGCGTCATCTCTACCCAGTCTTGCTCGTACCTAAGGCCATAATTTCCGCCCGACAGACGATAGACACGGTCAGGCAGCTATCACCTCACTCGGGTATCAACTTCATTTACGAATGGAGTCCTTCCTCGCTCATTTCTCAGCGAGGTTAAAGAAGAAGGAATTTTGCAAGTCGAACTTTGCAGTTCCCCACTTACTCGTCGTATCCAAGCCTTCAGTCAATTAGTCTTTACGTGAGTCTCCCCATCATTTGAACTTTTCCATTTTCTCTGAAGGCAATTACCGTACATCCTGGTTCTCATTAAAATTTATTGTCATTTATTTACTGGTGCTATTAATATTTTCTTTGTATATAGTAGTTATTTTTCAACCATTAATTTCTCTAATCCCAGAACCTTTAAGAATTGATTATTTAGGCCAACCGCACTCAACTTTGTTTATTTAACCCTCAAACTGGGTTCTGTATCCCGATTTTCTGGCGCGCCCTCTACATGGTCACCCTACGACATCTTTATTATATTCTGGTGTTAGGTGTGGGATAACCTTTCGACATCTAAGAACGAGAAGAAAGAAGAGAAAGGCAAACCGAGAAGTAAGGGAAAGAATCCACCTTCATGAACTTGAAATGATAGGACCAGGAACAAGACGCTGTCCATCTGCTCGAGGTCCGCAGCTCACATTACTGGGGCTGTTAAGCTTTCGGTTTTCAAGGAAGGCTAGGATTCTGGAGCCTTTTTAATCCACTTCGAAAAAATCTTCGAAATCACCATTGGGACATCGAGGCAGAGGGAGTGGCTTAATTGTTTTCCTTGCTAAATTCCCAACTCCGAGATATGTTCGTATCCTTTCCCTCGGAGGCAACAATTTATTATTTGACCTTAAAATCGGAATTACTGGCGGTATATAACATGACCCCAAATTTTTACCGATCCAAATTCAGAAATGTCCGCCTTCAGCCAGGACAGACATACTGTCAGTTTTGGTACAACCCTCCAGCATCACCTCAACTTTTGCCTCGATGCTTCTAAAATCTCGCATGACTCCGATTCCCTTGTTCACTTCTTCCTGAGAGACCAGTTGTTGGCTGCACTTCCGGCTGGGGTCAGATCTTTCGTAGAAGACCGGCGGTGCCTCACATTCAAGGAGTGCATAGATGAGGCCGACATTTATTCAGTAAGCCACAACCTTTATCCAAAAGAAGAAGAGAAAACAGCCTCCCTTTACTCCAAACCTAAGCCAAACAAAGGCGAATTCATCCCGGAAAAACGAAACAAGTTTGCCAAGGTAACTGGGCAGTCGAAGCTGAAACCATTTTTTTCGTCCGAACACCGGGATGTAAAAGCGTTCTCTTCAGGCCCCCGTACGTCATCTTTCCCCAGGAAACCCATAATTTCTTTTCCCGTGGTGTGGAGGGTCACGCGAAAACAAACTATCCTCAGAACTCTCAGTTCAGGAATATCTCTTCTCAACAGGAACACCAGATCAGTACCACGTCTGCGCCTCCGTCAACACCATCGAAATCTTCTCCTTCCCCGAGCACATCAAGTCGAAGCAACCACCAGGTAAACTTCTTGTTTGATAAGAATATCCCTGGAGTCCTTAATTTGGAATCCGGAACGATTAATGGCTGCCGTGTCTCCACTAGGGTGATGATTTTTTTACAACCTCATATCCCTGTGTCATAATTTGATGAACTTTAATTAAAGATTATATAAAATCTTACTTTCAAGGTGATTTGATAAAAAAACCTCACGCACAAAATGATTTAAAAATTTTTATTTGTCAGCTTTTTTGTCGTTTTTGAAGTCACTAGCAGCATATACAAGATTGAACACAAACTTATGAGTCACATATATATAACATTATATAGGGTCATCAAACACACAAGGAAGTAAATTAGTTACAATAATGTCATTTGACAGGATGAATCTCAGTAATAGGTTGTCCTTGTTGTGGCAAGACCCGTGCAAGTCTTGTATAACTTTGACCGCACGCTCACAGCACTAGTTGCTTCGGGCAATATTCACTGGAGAGTCATCTGTTTTCCAGTGGGTTTTCAAGAATTTGAGACCTGTTGGGTATTCATTCAGAGCTGTAGATAGTTCATAAAAATCTTCAGCGCGGAACAAGTGCGTGCTGAACCAATGGTCAGCACATGAGTAAGAAATGAATGAACAGATTTTACGCATCCTGCTCCGGGTGTCAGGCATCAGAATGAACGCAAGAAGGGCTAGAATGGCACGAAAGTTTCAACGTGCATTGCTGATGTTTGGGATCTTTTGAAACTTTACAAAGGGGACCTCATTCATCTTAGTGAAGTGACGGAAGACATGCGTGAGCTGATAGAGAAACTTCATGTCTTCTCCCCAGCCGCCTGTTTCCTTATTTTCAGTTCTACCGTTGCTGAAGGCTACTTTCAATTTATCATAATTGCTCATCAATTTTTGCACAAAGCAGTACTCTATGTTTGGGGATTTAGTCGACCCATGAAACTCATCGTCCATGATAACGTGAAGAATATGATCCAGGACATGGTGCTGACAATTGATGAACTTGGGTTTGGGGTGACCTTTATCTTCGAACATTTGCTGCAGTCGAACAACAATGCCTGTCTTTTTGCCAGTATTCACGCTTGTTGTTTCGGCGACAAGCATAACAATTGATCCATACAGGTTGAATTCCTCCAACACACCCTGGAGCCCTTTTTCAATTGTTACAGCTCACCCATCCTTCAATTTGAGCGCAGCCAACTTTATTTCTTTCGCTTAATTCTTGAGGACCATGACCTGATATTCAAAGTCCTCAATGCGTTTGCCGTCAAAGTGTAAGCTCCACTTTTCCAGATGAAACGTGCTCACCAAGTGCTTCTTCACTTGAGCAGCTCTCGTGTAGATAGCCTTGTGGATTTCTGACTGACATAATGTCGTGATTCCAATGCCCCCACCAGAAAGCTGGTGAGGGGACGACAGCTTTGAGCTTGTAGCAAGGAGTCTTGCTAAGCCTGTTGGGTTTATGCTTCCTTTTCCTCGTTGATGCCCTATTCTCATCCTCTCAAGAACTGTCTTCGCTGTTATTGGATGAGTCCGTGCTAGTTTCGAAACAATCAGGTAGTGCTGAGCTAGAAAGTGGGGACACGGTCGCTTCCATTGCCTTATTTCGCTTAGATGGGTGGATGGTCTTGGCACTAGCATGTTTACCAGTGGAATAAGCAACCTGGCCTTTGGTCAAAATTTGCTGTTTATAGAGGTTCTCATCTTCTTTGCACAACCAGTTGCCTTTCACCTTGGTCACGTCAAACAGTTTATTCAAAGAATTAAAGTTTTGTTCCTTTCTGCAGTACTCATAGTCTTTTAGAAGGTTTTCGAGTTTTGCACAAATGGCTTGATCAGATATATGCGGGAAGTTCAATGTTTTGACCCATAGGGCTTTTAGCTCTACAAGAATTAGGCCGATCCTTTTTTTTGCTAAAAAAAAGTCAAAATGTCACCACCCTAGTCTCCACTCTTGTGAGAAATACCGGGTGCACCTGCATCGTAGTGTCGGACAAGCTGCTTACCCTACTATCCCCGGGCCAAAATAAATTCGCCGTTGTGCACGACTAATTGGGGCACGCCAATTGGTTCCCCATCGTTAAGTGCTGCATCGATTGTGCGTACTTCACTGGTTGGGCAGAAGTAGTAGCAGCCCCTATTAAATTCTGCTCCGTCCTCATTAGCCAGTGCTCACTGGTCCTCCTCAACTCCGTTGCCCAGCTCGTGGTTACCCGTTCGCAAGTGGCAAAAGATTTGAAGGTTGCTTCGTCCCTAGAAACCTCACGTTCTTTAGAATTCAAGGAGGTCATGACTGAAGACTTTGCAAGGAACGAAAAGAACTGCGATTCCCTCCGACCCACGTGGGCTAAGGCTCAGTCAAAAGAGCAAGAAGCCTACCAAGTTACGGACGGCGTACTTTACTCTGCGTGCTCTGAAAACGGTAAACCCCCGACGCGAGTATTGTGTGTCCAGAGTTCTAACGTTGGTCTCATTTTAACTACTGCCCATGACATCCTATTTTCAGCCCGTTTTAGCCACACGAAGAGCCCCAGAAGATCTTCAAATATTTTGATTGGCCAGGCCCCCATGAAGAAATCCTTCGTTACTGCATTTTTGCGATATCTGCCAAAAGACTCCATCAAAGGACGAGTTAGCCCGCACCATTGCAGAGAGGTCTCCTAATCTCAGAACCGTTTTCCCGTGTCTCAATTGATCGCATTGGCCTGATATACCCCACGTCGAGTGAAGGATACATTCACGTGCTAACTTTAGTGGATTTTGCCACCCGGTTCCACCATGCCGTTTTGCTGAAGATAAATGGACCATTTCTGTATATATTCCTGAAGAATTCTTATAGTTTTGTATAATGCCTTATAAGAATATGTGCCATTTATTTTTTTTATTGTGTATATATTTTTAATTAGATACCCTGTTCGTATGTACCATTTTAGGTATTGTAGAATTTTTTTTATATCCTTGTTTGTAATCCCATGGTTATCGAGACTATGTTAAACCCGGATATTTATAACTATTCTGTCTGTTTTATTGTATTATTAATGTTATTTTTGTTTCTTGATGTGTTCGGTAATGGGAATACCGAACATTTCCCGAGTTCCCTCTATTTGCCTTATTTTTGTGCAGAGTATCCGGTACCATCCAGTTTGTATTTGTGTCCTTATGGGAAATTTATCCGTGTAATTACCCTATATTATTTTGGTGTCAATTACTTCGGAAGCTCCATCTTGGAAAGGAAGGAGATGTCAGAGAGAGAAAGTTACAACCCCCCCCACCCAGAACACAACATCTACCTCTAGTGCCTGAGAAGATACACTTGCACGGCCAGCCAGCCCCAAAGAAGCCACGAGGTTATCGCGGGACCGCGTGATCCGTTTGAGTTACATTTCCCGTCGTCGCACCGTCTGATCGGTGCCAAAGACCTTTGCTCAAAGCTGTGAGGCCGCTGAGACTATCCGCGCCCTCCCTGGCGCGGCAAATCTAATGAGATCTCCATCCCCCTTTGGGCGCTCCTGGCAACCTGCTTCCGTCGAGACAGTATAAATACTCCAAGAAAAGCTTTGAGAAGGCAGTACCATACAGCCCCGTGGGAGTACTCCCTCGCTCATTTCTCAGCGAGGTTAAAGAAGAAGGAATCTTGCAAGTGTAACTTTGCAGTCCCCCACTTAATCGTCGTATCCAAGCCTCCCTATAATTTACACCCTCCCAATTTATTTGGAAACAATCACCGTACATCCTCTCTCGGACTCTCGTACCCATTGAGTCAATTGTATCCCATCCCCCCCCCCCAGCGTTTGGTACCCCAGGTCTCATTTTATTTATTGTAATTTATTTACTGGTGCTATTGATATTTTCTTTGTATATAATAAAGATATTTTTATACCATTAGTTTCTCTTATTCCAGAACCTTTAAGAATTGATTATTTGGGCCAACCGCACTCGATTTTGTTTATTTAAACCTCGCACTGGGATCAGTATTTCGATTTTTTGGCGTGCCCTCTACACGGTCACCCTATGACAATACATATATAACTTCAATTAAACCACATTGAAAGGGAAAACGGAATAATTTTTCCTTGCAGTAATATTTTTATTACCTTTTTCGAAAAATCCGTGCAGGGAAGCGATTCGAACCACGCACACTGAGGCAGCAAGCACCGCTTTGATCACAGTTAAAAGTATGCCGTTAGTACACTAGGCTACGCAGAGAACCTCCATTTCTCTTGCCCTACAGGGTGGGTAGATTTTTGGAAAACATAGTCTTGACTGTTTGCGTGCTGCTTGTCACAGCAGTACAGCCATATTCACCCGAGAACAGCGACAGGGAGGTGGCCCCCCCCTCTACTCGTACGGAGGAGTTATTGAAGCAAATCGGTCTTCTCATTGAGTGCCCTCTAGAGACGAGGACCCCTCAAGTCTTTGTCTCTTGCGACCCTCGGGGATTAAAGGGCCTTGCTTATAGAGATTCCAAAGCTTCTCTTCTGACACGGCATGAGGTAGCTGATCAGCTCTTTAAGCTTAGACAAAAGGTTGAGGGAGATAAGGAGAGTTGGTAGAGAAAGGCCGAATTTAGATGTTAGCGGAAGAAGGAAGAGAAGCGCTGCTGAGGCCAGGGAAACACATCGCCATAGACTTTACAGGATATATATATATATATATATATATATATATATATATATATATATATATATATATATATTATATATTCTCCTTTCCAAACGATTTTATAGACAGAATAAAAGATGGAGAAGTCTTGTATTGCAGACTATATAACAATATAGCACAGGAGAAAGAGAAATTTGACGCGAATGAGCAATGAGACAAGAAACAGGAGTTTTTTTAAAAGTAAGAGAAAGGAACATTAGAAGAACACTAGGATCAAAGAGAGCGAAGATCAGCACAATTAAGGCAATTCTAACTGAGAAGACAGAAATAACGCTAGGGGAAAAAGTTTTGAAATTCCTGGCCGGGACCCAAACCCGGGTTGCTGATTACCCGTCAGATGCTATACTAGGATCCGATAGACTGGGCACAGTGACTCTACTTCGCGCAAAGCGTCCCCCCTATCAAACCCAGTATCTGGCTAAGCTAGAAACCTCCAAGGGATTTTTATACTATATCTTCTTACCCCCTCACCTTTCCCTTGCCTTTAAAAAACTCCTGTTTCTTATCTCATCGCTCATTCGCGTCAAATATATCTTTCTTTTGTGCTATATTGTTATATAATCTGCAATACAAGACTTCTGCATCTTTCTTTATATATATATATATATATATATATATATATATATATATATATATATATATATATATGCGGTTAAAAGGCTATTTTTGGCAAACCAGTCTTTCTCAAAGCCTTCGCGAGGAGCTCTTCTCACATACACGAAAAGGTAGCACTAAAAATAGGCGTTCTCTTTCGGAGAGAACGCCTATTCTAAGTGCTACCTTTTCGTGTATGTGAGAAGAGCTCCTTCCAAAGGCTTTGAGGAAGACTGGTTTGCGAAAAATAGCCTTTCAACCGCATAATTAATTGCGTTACTGCAATAATTTTTCTTAACATATATATATATATATATATATATATATATATATATATATATATATATATATATATATATATATATATATATATATATATATATATATATATATATATATATGTGTGTGCTCGCGAACTTAATACATATTTGATTACAAGGGGCTGGGAAATAATAAAACGGCTGTCGCATCAAGAAGTAGAGACATACCCCATCGTACCGCTAGGAAGATGCATGGGGGTGTGGAGAGCTAAAAACAAATTTAATGAATAATATTTGAATATTTTTTTAACTGTACCGGGCTTTGCAACAGTTGTGTTACACTCGGGGTTTTTAGTCGCGTGCGAGTCTAGTCGCGAGCAACTCTACCTCTTACTATGTCGGTCACCAGTCCATCGGTCAATCCCCGTTTTGCTTTTTTTTTGTTTTTGTAATAACATCATAACTATTCTGCCGATTCTAACGAAACTTGAAACCCTTATGTTGCTTTACATTCTCTTTCTAATGTTATAATTACCAAAGTCCTCTCAAGGTTAGCCGGGGAATAAATTTGTAAGCTAGGCTACGCTAGGCAAGGCTATAATAGGCTAGGCTAAACTAGGCTATACTATAATATGCTAGGTTAAACTAGGGTCCACTAAGCTAGGATAGGCTATACTAGGATCCGATAGACTAGGCTATACTAAGCTAAGGTACGATAAAGTAGACTATACTATGCTAGGTTATACTAGGCTAGCTAGATTATACCAAGCTAAGCTAGGTTAGGCCCGCCCATCAAGGCTATTCTATTCTATGTTTGGCTATACTAGGCAAGTTTAGGCTAGGCTATTCTCTACTGAGCTATGCTACATTATGTGGCTATACTATGCTATTTTAGGCTATACTATGGAATACTGTGCTATTAGTGTGTGTCAATCTTTTCGACGTTCTAATTACATAAATGAGGGGTGCTCAAAATTTTCAGCCTTCTGAGGTTATTTTTTTTATTTTAATATAATTTTAGCTCTATATGGTTAGCTACTTAAAAGTTTTGACTTATTTTTGTCGTCTTGGGAAATTAAATGACTATCATTATATTAATAATTATATCTATTTCATTTTTTTCTTAATTTACCGTTTGAAACATATTCATCAGTTTGCTGAAGATTACGTGGACTTCAGTACTACTATCCTATCAATGGGATTTGACCTAAGATTTCTTATAAAATTAGGACAAGACTGGCGATATTCACACATTTGAACACTGAAAATTGAAAATGGCTGAGTTTTTGCCATTTAAATTCCAAACGCTGGTTTATGTTCTGAAATGTGGATGTGAAGAACTACCCAGCAACCAATTTTGCAAAGGATATTTACCCTAAAGTGCTTGAAAAGTGGGAACGATGGACCAGTCTAGTCCCCGTTGTAAACTCAAGGGTAACAATCTTAAACAGATACAAAAGAACCGGGAGCAGGCCAAAAATATATCCATTGGGAGAGGAGAGGTACAGGACTAAGACACTTTCACTACAAAACTAGACAACCTTTTGATATCCTCAAGCGAAAGTGTAAAATTGTGTTTTGCTGTGAATTTGGCTGCCCTGGTTGAAAAAACGAAACTAAAATTAATTTAAATCCCCTATGGAGATGAACACCTCTGTGATTACTTCTTTTGGACCACATTAAGTTTACTTTCGAGATTAACTTAGGTAAAATAGACAAATCAATAAGTAAAAGCGCCAAGAAGGTGAAGGAAGAAGAGCTACTTACTATAAGTAGGCCAATGGTTCAACGCTTTCAAGTTAAATAATTTTCTCTCCTAAAAAAAAGGAAGAACAAATAACTGATGAACAAGATGGAGAGGATTGAATTTATGAAGTGACATTAAGAATACCAAACATATCTTTAAATTCCATTAAAAAGCAACCCGGGAATTATTTTTCGGGGCAATAACATCATAACTATTCTTCTGATTCTAACTAAATTTAAAAATCTTATATTATTTTACATTATCTTTCAAATAATATAATTGCCAAAGTCCTCCCAACATTAGCCCGGGAATTATTTTGTTTTGGCAATAACATCCTAACTATTGGACCGATTCTAACAAAATTTTAAACCCTTAAAGTGTTTACATTCTCTTTCGAATGATAGAATTGCCAGGGTCCTCCTAATGTTAGTCCGGGAATTTTGGAAAGTTTTGAAGGTCGTAATTCATAAATCAGAATAAGTAATGGCACGAGACTTTTCTGTCAGCAGACTTTGTTTATCTTTCGAGAGGTTTACGTGTGTGATAGAAAAAGTTCCATCAAACTAACTTAGACTTCTATTTTTCCAGTACGTGTCCTCAAAACGTATTTTCCATTGTGTGTCAAGAAGGAAGTGAAAAGAATTGAAATCTCTGCTTTCCTGCGCGTGGGTCACTGCAAGTAGAGCATTGCCAAGCGTCTTAACGTCAGTCAGATGATATTTCACAGGGTAGCGGAGAGGTTCAAGTACGGTGAATACATGAAAAATCGACCTCTTTCAAGCAGATCTCTAGTTGTAAACCACTTGGCCTCGAGAAAGGGTTCGAAAATTCCCTGAAGCTCAAAATAACTACGCTTACGAAGAACATCTCGGTGTCCACAGTTTCCAGAGCCTTCAAGGAGGAGATGCGTGTAAAGGCGTTTGCTCACCGACTGTTTGCTACAACAACGTCGTGAGTGCTGTCGTTACTTTAAAACGACTTGAAGAGTCATGCCAATTGAATTAACTTTTTTTTCTGAAAAAAAAACCTTCACGGTGGATCCGATCATTAACAAGCATAACGATCGTGTGGTAAGCTTCGGCCAGAACGTCTCTGAGGTCCGCTATGTGTCCACGACCAAGCAACCGGCCTCCGTCAAGATGCTCAGCATCTTGGCTTTGAATGGTGAGAAGATGTGGCTGCCAGTTACAGGTTCACCGCGGCCGATTTAATCAAAAAGGAGTAAACAGTCTCTTTCACTCAAATCTTACTGCCTTAAAAGCCCTCTGGCCATTTAAAATATTTCCCTTTAAATAGATTAAAAGATAAAACTAATGAAGTAAGTCTATAATTAATCCCATGAAGAGCCATTAGTTATTCTCTGTTTTAGCTAGGAGGGACTGAAATATGTCTAGAAAAGAGAATGTATGAGTATAAGCGTGATGTCAGAAAAACAATGTGTTACATCAATTATTTTTAATTATAATGATGATTTTAACCATGCAATCGATTTTCCCCTGGCAAAAATAGTTTATACGTGTAATGATTTTAAAATTAGTTTAAGAAAAAGATTTTATCTTCGACAAAATTACCTTTGCAAAGATTGAAGTATTCTGTATCAATGAGACGTGGGGAGAGCCTTCTGCAAACTCGATTTTCGCGGCCGCTACTCCCAACGAGATACATTGGGGTCAGTATTATTGTTACTGACTTTCTCTGTCCCTTACTCACAGTGATCTGCCACTACCTCGACATTTTATAAGTAGTTCTTGCTACCATAGCCTTAAGCCCTCCGCTCAAAGTCATAAACATCTACGCACCACCAAGTCACTCATCATATCTCCTCTCTGACAAACTGTGTAAGCTCCTAAAAGTCGCCTTTTTAATCTCCTCGACATCATGATGGTACTCGACCACCATATCTCAAAAAACACCAACACACATCAACGACTCGACATTTTCTTCCAATCCGTCAGTTCTCCCACCCACATCCACGGCAACATTTCGACTCTCCTCCATTGTCCCCAAGCTGATGTCTCGGGATCTCCTCTCACTTTTCTAGGGTAGCCCCATTGTCTCCCCCTCTTCTGACCTGAAACTATACTCCCACTCCTTTTCTCAGTCGCTTTATTCCTGCCTAGATACCATTGCTCCCCTTCCTTCTGTCTCTTTCACAGATAACGCACCCCTTGGTTCTCTTACATTGTTCTTGAGGCTGAAAAACACAGATGAGCATATGAAAGGCGCTTTCATTTTGTCCTTACCGGAGCCCTGGTCACGAAACCACCCATTCAGGCCTATTTCTTTTGCAACTTATGCGCACACAGCCTACTTGCGCCCCTCTTGTGACACCCAAGCCCGTAAAATCCTTGACAAAAACAAATAAAATCCTTGTTCACTTTTCAATCTCCTCACTCGACTCTTCTCTCCCAGGCTACCCCAAACTCCTCCCCATCTCCCAATCCGCCTTCTCTGCCCTTTTCTCTGAAAAGGTAGGTAATATTCACTCTTGGATCGCTTTTTCGTTTGTATTCCGTCACACTATATCCCCACCTGCCAACCTCACTTCTCCTACCCCAGTCGACCCTGAAAAATGTCTCGAAAGAAATCTGCTCTCCGCTTAACACTTTCTCGCTCATTTTCTATGTTCAGTTCATACCATTTCTCCTACTACACGTTCAAGGTATCTAAAACGCTTCTTTATCGCTGGATGAGGGCCTTCCGACTTTAAATATGATGATGTCCATCTAATCTTGAAGAAAAACAAATTTTGATCCTAATAATCGTTCAAACTATCGCCCTATCTCTCAAAATTCGTTCATATCCAAAGCTCTTGACAGTGTAGCAGGTGCCCGCATCACTGAAAACGTCTTCCTCCATCATCGATGAAACATTTCAGTCTGGCTTCAAGTCAAGTCGCAGCACTGAATCGGATCTATTACACGTGATTGACCGATTCCGCTGTGAGAACGACTCTGGGACGCCTTCAGAGCTGATGAATTCTCGATCTCTCGGCAGCATTTGACACCAGTGGTCACTCTGCTATTTTTTTCCCTCCTTTTGATTTCCTGGGTTTCACTGGAACTGATCAAAACTGGTTTCTCTTCTATCTGTCTTCTCGTGCTCACCTGGTTTACATCAGGGTTAAAGAGTTTCGGCCACCTGCTGTATATTACAGAGTTTTTCACGACTCTGTCTTTGGCCTGCTCATCATTTGTATTTACTTCTTTCTTCTTGGTCTTCTTCTGCCTCACCTAAGTCTATCATTTCATTTCTATGCCGATAACGCGAATATTTCTCTCATCTACCCCAAACTCGTTCGTTATGGCCGTAATTAATCTTTTATCCTTATATGGCACAATTAATGAATGGCTATCTGATAACGTCCTCAAACCCAACCATCACTATGCTCAAGGCTTTTTTGATGGGTACCTAAGCAGATGTTGCTCGCTCTAAAAATGTACCCCCCCTCTCTCAATCTAGATGGCTCTCCGATCGCGCTCTCTGAAACGTTAGAAACCTGACCGTTTCCTTTGACAGTCAGCTCGATTTCAAATCGCATGTTGCTAATATCAGCAAATAGTCTCTCTGCTTTCTTAGTAACCTTAGTCGTATCTGGTTCCACTTTGATGTGAAGTAGTTTCGAGAGAGCCATCCATGCCTTTGTTACCTCCCGCCTTGATTACAGTAACTCACTGCCCCCTTCCCATTAAAACTACAATTCTTTCTATTTAACTTGTCTCAGGTCGAGGTCATTTCCCTCGTGCCAGATCCCTGCTCCGTGAACTGCAGTGTCGATTCATTAAATTTAAAATTCATTTGTAAAGTTCTCCTCACATTTAAAATCCTAAATACCGCAAGTCTCCCTTACCTCTCCTTCAAACTGGCTGTGCCCATATAACAAAGAGCCCATCGCTCAGGAATTGCCATCCTGTTTTCAGTTCTGCGCACACGTCTCTGCTGCATGGGTGATCGTGGCTTCTCCCTAGTTGCCCCTAAGGTATTGAGTGGTCTGCCCCCTGGCATACGCTCCTTTACCTCGTCTGGTGCTTTCAAGTGGGCTCTAAAACCCCTTATCTTCTACCACGCCCTTTCCTAGTTGAAGGAAGGGCGCCTTGCGAAAACTTTAAGGTTTTGAGGGAACCATATAAAACCTCTATTATCATTATTATTTTTGTAAAAGAAAAATTATAAATTACATTAAGTAACAAAATAAAAAAAATCAATATTTCGGATGAGCAATTTGAATGTACTCCCAAAAATTTAATTTTAAAAGACATTTTTAATGACCTTCAATTCGCCCCACCTCCTTAATTTGTGATATAGACCTGATTTCTTTCATTTCTAGGTTTATAAGTTTGTGTCAATTTTTAGTATACGACTGATGATGATATGATAATCTCTATACCAAAACTGGTTGCGTGATTCAACATTACGCTCATGCACAGTGATTTATTAAAATATATTTATGAATTTTAATAACATATATTATACGAAATTCTCGTTAAGGGACAGAAATGCAAACAGATTTATTTTGAATAATTAAAATTGGTATATATGTATTATGGCCACAAGCAATCAGAAATTTTAATTATAATATTTGAATTCTACATGTCAATGTAGTACCTAATAAATTTAAACTTAGAAGCATCCAACTTTTGAAATAATGTTGACCGGTGTAATTAACTTAAATCAGTAGTTTTCTTATTTTCACTCCGAAAGCATATAGACAGGTTGAGATGCGGTCCTTTATTGATGTTCCGCTCGTCTCGAGCTCATTTGGAAAACAAGAAATGAGACAAACTGCCGCTGACTACTAGCTCTCGCCTAGCGCGCATGGACACTTTAAAGAAATCTTCGCGTACCAGACTCCAAATCTGAGATTCTTAATCAGAAGTTAACGCGCGGTTGAGTAATCACCTCATCCTTTTTTTCTACGTCCTTACACATGCTATTCATATTTATCCATCTTCCCCCCCCCCAAAAGAAGAGAATAATAAATTTTACCAGACCCTCATATTTTAATATGTCTGGCTAATTCACCACCCTGCCCTGCTTCAGGGAAACATCGTCCGCAAAGAGAAGCTGCCTATTATTGCTTAGTTCAAACTAAGCCCTGCGCTGTGCAAAGACATAATTTTAGAATCCAAGGAAAGCAGGTTTGAGGCTTATCCCACTGTGTAGCTCGGAGTCATAGGTTTCTGATCAATGGGACTACGCTGCAAGTCCCAGGGTGTTCCAAAAGAACCTCCGGGGTTGCCCGGCCAAGACCATAGAGGGACTTGAAACCGTATCTATGTAAGTTGGACGCAAAGAGGAATATCCAAAACCTTGAGGGGGAGGCACCCCAGATGGTGGGAGTTGAGTCGACCACCATCCACGAAAAAGTCCGCCATATTTCACCCTTAGGAGAATCTCACCCATGCTTATCCATCTATTTATCCCATTTTTATCTAAGGCAGCAACTCTTACCTGGACACATAAAGCCACAATAGAGGCGGGGGATATAACACAATCATAAAAAAGGCAAAATTAAATAATTTCTCCAGGAAAACTTTGAAATACGGGTTCAGATATAAACATCCAACCGAGAGAAGAAACCTAGAGAACTGAAGGGTAGGCCCCCCTTGGGCCAATGGATAACTCCGAAAGAGCAAAGAGGGTCCCGCTCATGGTCCTCGGAGGGCACACAAAGCCGGATATGGAAAAGACCCTCCATACCATTTAGCAGAAATAGTAGTCATTGTACTCAGATTGAGAGACCAGTACAATAGATATGTAGCTCTCTGCGATACAGAGAAAGACTTCGATACCTTCTAAGCGAGAACGCTGCCAAAATAAATCAAGAAAGTTGGTCTCGCTGCCAGGGTACCACCAGCCGTTGCAACTAAAAGATCGGTCATTTGTAGAAGGCTAGACTAATGGGTGAGATAACGCTCAGCAGAAGATATAAAAAAATGAGATAGAAAAAAATCAAGAATCGGTCAAACCAGAAGAGATTAAAAAATTAAAAAAACAAAGCAAGGAAGAGCACACTCATGTGTTTAAGGCTGTTTTTAAAGAAACAGACATGGCAGAAGAAAGAGCAGAAAATGGTCTTTTAGCCTTTCACACTAAAATAGCAACGGAGTAGATTGAAAGGGAAGCCTTTATCTCGGTTAAGCTCTGTTTTAAGTGCTGCCCTATTGATGACCACCCACTGAGGGAATGCACATACTAATGTATGAGATGTTCCGAATGCTCCCGCACTGATCACTAATGGGAACAATGCAGAAGCACATAAAAAGTATGCAAACTGCGGAAATGCACACCGCACTCTCTCAATTGTCAGCCCAATGAAAAAATAAAAAAACAAGAAGACCGCCATGATAGAAGAAAAATAAGAAGAACAATAACTAAATATGCAGCAGCCACAGCAGCAAAGCCATCACAGAAGCATAAAACAGTTGTAAATATAGAAGGGAACATGAGACCGGACCTCATATTGTGCATATTCTACGCACAATTTGTACACATAGCTAAATTCGGATCATACTCTGAAGAATTAAATAAGATATTCACAAACATGGCTTGAAACCGATGTGGTTCCCCCCAAATCCCTCTTCTAATGACATGTACCGAATTTCAATGGCACCCGAAAATAAAGTTACCGATTAAGTACAAATCAAAAGGAAATCATAAATTACCGAAGAAGACATGGAAGTAATGGAGCAAATTAAAATCGTGAAACAAAAACTTGAAGAAGAAAAATAAAAGGCAAAATGCAATACAGAAAAATATAATATAAAGATCTATGGGACCCACTCCTCACCAGTACCATCAATCAATAAGCAGAAAGATATTGTCGAACGCCTTACCAAAGGCAGACCAATTAAAGAAGAAACGACCAGGCCACGTCAGATCACTCGCAAATCCAGAAAAAGCCAGGACCGGTAAAAATTCAAAAGGATTAGATGTATCAAAACGTACAACACCCAAACAAATCTATAGATCTTTACATTGAATCTCGACGAATAGAAAACCAAAAAATCCATATACTGCAATATCATTAGAAAAATCGATCTGGATATAGTCATAACAACAGAACATGGGATGAACTAACAAAACGAATACATTAAAATCCCAAATTATACAGTCCTAGTCACAAACCCTACCCAAACTCGTTATGACGGACATGTGAATCCGGTTAAGACTAACATTCACGGAAATTAAGGATCTGGAGGAGTCATCGTAGCCATTAAACTCAAAATGACAACGGGGAATTATTCTGAGGGACCTGAACGCAAGGTGCAACTCTGTGGGGTACACCACTGACCACAACCGCAACGGTAAAACTCCGAAACTCCTCCTAGGTCGACAAATAGTGGAAAGAGAAGGCCCTGACTTTCCCACTTTCATTACCGAGTGGTCTTCACCCAATCCTGATATCATATTGACGAATCTAAACTTTGCCTTTAACATCCATACCTGTCCCAGCTGCAAAATACCTTCTAACCATATTGGATTTGTTACAAAGATCTCCACTTCGCCCATAAAAATAGAAATTTTACAAAGGAAAGAACCTTCCAAGACCAACTGGACCGCATACAAAACCTATCTAAAGGAGTTTAACATTGCTTCCCTTGAAGAAGGTCTCCTAGAAGAAATAGACAAGCATTTAAAGAACATCACCAACCTCATCATAGAATCAGATAAGTTATACAACCCAAAAACTAGATAAAGAACAATCCCAGGCCCTCATTTGACCAAAGAAATTACGGATAAAATGAACGAAGTATACAGTACCTTCGAAGAAATTCTTTTAACATAGAAAAGCTTGTACGCCTTATAAGACTAAGAAAAGTTTGTACGCCTTTGAAACCTAAGAAACTAATCGGACGATATAATTAGGAGAAGCATTAATACAACGTGGGACAATTTAATTAGAAACAGGGATATAGACAGGGACCAATATTAAAAACTTAAAGGTTCTGTCCCAAAAGATAAAATGCACTTAAAGTAAGGAGCGGAAAAAATAACTGTCGACAAAGAAATAGAAAAATGCTTTAGAGATCACTGGTCTAAGATCTTCTCTATTACCCCAGAGGAGAACCTAAACTACGATGTGGCCCATGAATAGAAAATTACAAATGAACTAATATAAAGGGAACCTGAACTCTCAGCCTTTATATGGGTTGACGAATCCCGTGAACAAAGGAACGAGGGAAGGCCCTTCACCCAGATAGAATTTAATTCAGCCCTTGCGTGATTTAAGCAGAGAGGCCCAGGTATTAGTGGTATCACCAATAACCACATTCTAAATGCACCCACTAACATTCAGCTATTGCTTCTCAAAGGGTTCAATGTATGCCTAAACACCGGGCACTTTCCATCCGCATTCAAGTCAGTGAGGATGATATTCCTCTCCAAACCAGGTAAGCCTAAAGGTCACATAAAAGTTACAGACCAATCTCATTATTAGAATTCATTGGTAAATTGCTGGAAAAGCTGCTCAACAAGAGTCCCTAAAACTACCTCGAGGAAAACGGGATGCAAAACCACCAGAAACACGGATTCAGGAAATAGCTAGGCAGAGAGACAGCACCAGCACTCATTACCGCAAAGAGTGCAGTCGACCTAACTCTCCAAGATGTTGCCAAAGCCTTTGATAAGGTATCGGTTCCAGAAATTATAATAACCCAGCTTGGTCTTAAAACGAACCTGAGCCGAATCCTCTGTAGCTATCTCGAAGGAAGGAAGGCAAAATTATCAATAAATAACTTCACTGGCGAAGCCTTCACCCTTAATGCAAAGAAGGAGACTTCAATTCAAAAGGAAGTTCAAAAGTTGTAGATAAATAATACAAGAGGAAATAATACCTCTATAGAGTTAAAGAATAAATGAAGAATTAAAAAAAGAAGATAGAAATTAAGAAAAAAATTATATAATTCAGTAATTATTTAAAATAATCAATCAATAGATAAAAAACAATAAAAAACATAAAAATAAAAACGAAACAAAATAAAAAGAGAAGTAGAATAAGTAAAAAAAACATACTCGTATGCTTAAGATGAAGAAAAACAAAGCACGAGAGTGCAACCACCGTAAAATAAACAAAATCCTAAATAAAAAAGGAAAATACTTTAAAGAATAAATTTAAAAAAACAAAGGCTTGAAGGCTTTCACGAAAATAAGGAAAACTACAATATAATCATTTAATAATACAAATCAATTAAAAAAATAAGTAAAATAAAATAAATCAAAATATAGCGATTGCCAGGCAACCTGCTACCTATTACCACTACCCTCATCCATATCATTGTTTATTATCACCCCTTCTCTTCACCTATATCATTAAAATCATTCATTCCCCTTTTTTACACTATAAATTCTACCTATTCTGTCTTATACTCTTACTTATTCACTATTTTATACCATCCCGATTCCGAACGTCCGCTTTATTCAATTTGAACTTTGGGTTTGTTTAATTATTCTATTTGCCTCTATCCCTGAAGCTTGAACCTTGCGTTCGTTTAAATTCGTTTGTGATTTAATCGCCCGTGTAAAAATGGAAAGGGAAATTTAAAGAACAACGAAGACACATGTGCTTTGGTTAAATCCAATATCTTGAAAGGATGTACAGGAGAGGAATGAGAAGATAGAAATGGTAGAACGTGGTTACGTCTAAAGAACCAAATCAAATCGCTGACTTGTTAGTAGGGTTATAAAAGAGCTTAATAATTCAAGTAGTCTTTTTCTATTTGTACCTTAAAGATGTTGCGAAAAAAGAATGCTCTTTATCTTACACGTATATTATACGAATTCACGGGTTGCATATATATAATAATAATAATAATAATAATAATAATAATAATAATAAATCCTTTGTAATGCGCTCTTCAAGCCCTGAGGCCTTCCCAGAGCGAACGTTGTGCTGAGATGAGAATGGAAATTCAATGGAAATTCAAGAGGGGGAGAAGGAAATTCTGAAAAGATGCGTTTTCAGGAGACGCTTAAATGTCGTAAGAAAGGGAGAAGACCTGATTTCAGCAGGGAGAGCATTCCACAACTTAGGGGCGCAGATTGAGAAGGAGCAGTCTCCCATTGAGCAGAGTAATGAACGAGGTTTATTCAAAAGAGGTGCATGTGATGATCGAAGAGCCCGAGAGACATGGCTTGGCGAGAGAACAGAAGAGAGGTAAGACGGGGCCTTGTTGTTTAGGGCCTTAAATGTTAAGAGAAGTATCTTGAAGTGAGTACGGGATCTGACAGAGAGCCAGTGCAGTTTATGCAGCAAAGGTTTCGAGGGAGAAAAGCGAAGGCGACAGAGAAGAAGCCGGGCGGCATAGTTCTGTACAAGTTGAAGGGGGCGGAGAGAGGAAGATAGCAAATTCACAAGCAGAGAGTTACAGTAGTCAAGGCGTGAGGTGATAAAGGCATGAACAGCAGTCTTAAGACTTTGGCGATCAAAGTGAGAGCGAATGCGAGAGAAGTTGCAAAGGAAACATATAGAGGATTTGCTGACATTGCGGATATGAGGCTTAAAGGAGAGATGCTCTTTTAAAAACAACACCCAGATTCCTAACGCAGAGAAAAAATGATGGTATTACTGCCCAGAGTCAGCGAGGGAAAGAGAGATTTAGATTTTCTGACAAGAGTATGGGTGCTGACGAGGAGGACCTCAGTTTTGCAGTGATTAAGCCCGAGGAGGTTGTTAGAGAGCCAGTCAGAAATGAAGGAGTAGGCAGCCAGGAAGTCAGTGATAGAGTAGGCAAGAGACGTGGGGGATGAGGAAACGAAAATTTGAAATAGTAGAGGACCAAGGACAGAGCCTTGTGGCACTCCAAAGCGAATGGGGGTAGAGTCGGATGAAACGTCGTCAATCACAACAGATTGGGTACGAGACGAGAGGTAAGAGCGGAACCAGTCAAGCACGGTGCCTGATATGCCGAGGAAAGAGTGGAGACGATCAAGTAGGATGGTATGGTCAATAGTATCGAAGGCAGAGGAGAGGTCGAGTAGAACGAGTATGGAGGCATAACCCCTGTCCGCGGCTCTTCGTAAGCAATCGGACACATTGAGAAGGGTTATTTCTGTGGAGTGACCTGACTTGAAACCAGATTGATAGGTTTCATCAATGTTACAGGCTACCATGTGACTGTTGATGCGTGATTCAACCACTCTCTCTAGAACCTTAAAGAGGAAAGGAAGTTGCGAATTTGGGCCATAATTGGAAGGGTCAGTGGGGTTTAGTTGAGGCTTTTTAAGAATCGGACGGATTTGGGCACGTTTGAAGGAAGAGGGAACAAGACCAGTTGCAAGTGAAGGTTAAAAAGGTGAAGAAGCGTTTGGAGGATAGCAGGCAGAATTTTACAAAACAGTTTAGGCGGAAAAATGTCCTTTGGGGAGCCCGATTTCTTAGAACGCGAGAGCAGGGCTGTAAGCTCCAACGTGGTCACGGTGGGGAAAACGATAAGCGGCTGAGGCGGGAAGTCAGGGAGAATAGCAGGAGCCGAGACAAAAGGCTGGGGGAGGGAGGCACGGAGGTTAGTGACCTTATCTGCGAAGAAATTCGAGAGAGTAGCAGCACTAATGGGTGGGGAGACCTGGGCTGGGGAAGTAAGATGGGAGAGCAGGTGGAAGACGGTACGGGGATCATTCCTATTATCATTAAGCAGATTACGTGAGTAGGCTTCACGAGCAGATTTTAATTTCACCACGTAGTAAGCTGTGCAAGTCGGAACGCCAGCGAGAGAGGGGTCGTGTCTTGCCCACGGGTGCGAGCCTTTCTAAGGACTCTTTTATGGGCGGGCATGGACTGTCTAGCACGGAGTAGTTCCATAGAGTACCAAGGGGCACGGTGACAACGGAAGTTGGAAGGAGTGTCAAGGAGAGAGTGGGCATCAAGAAAAGTGAGAAGGGGTTGCTCCAAAGAAGAGAAAATCTGATCAGGAGAGGCAGAAGCATCAATGAGAGGAAGTTTGGAGGCCACATCATTGGATAGGGAGGAAATATCAATGGAGGCTAGTCGACGGAAAGGCTTAGGATTATGAGACAGCTGGGCAGGTATATGGAATGGGATAGAGAAGTTGAAGTTGATAAGGAAGTGATCAGATATAGCATTGGACAAATTTGTAGTCGTCAGGTTGGAAATAAGACAGTCAGAGATTACAAGGTCTAAAATGTTACCGTGAGACTGGGTAGGGGAAAAAACGTGTTTGGTGAGGGAGAAGAGATCAAAGATTTCAGAAAAGGCTTTGAAATTAGGATTGTGGACAGGAAGGTTGAAATCACCGAGGATTAGCAGAGAACCAGTGGGGAAGATGCCAGCGAAGAGGTTACTAAATTTATCAAAAAAAGCTCGAGGCAGGAGCTGGGGGGACGCTAGAGGACTAAGATAATTAGAGAGGGGTTGGAATCAGAGACATTGATTAGTGCCTTAAAAGAAAGAAGATGGGGAGAGGGCAGATTATTCAGAGGGAAGGAGGCACTGTAAATGAGAGCAACTTCACCACCGCAAGAGTGACGGGAGGTAAGGGAGTGGACGTAACCATCAGGGGTAACGAGATTCATTTATATATACAAACTATGTATCTTTGATTGGTTTTCTTAGGTTATCTATATAGATTCGTAAATTACGAAAAAAAGTGATTAAGTTGGTTATGCGAATCTTTACTTCTTTTCACTTATTTTGTCTCTGCTCTTCGCCTACTTTCTTATTTTTCTTTTTCCTATTTCTTTTATTTTATTGTTTTATTTTCATCCTCAGTCATGGAAATTACAATCAAAAAGTTCCTGATGATTACGAATACAATAAATGATGATCATATTCTGCTCTTGCAGTAATATTTAGGCAATTAGATATGAAATCGTGCAAATAAATCATTTAAGACAGTAGATCAGGGACAAATTGAAAATATAAAAGAGAATTTATAAAATATTCACAGACCATTGTGGGAAGAATTTATTGTTTTGTTTGGCAATGTATGAAGCCGGGAAATGGTTACGACTATTTTTAAGGTCATACATATTATAAAATGGGTTCTAATTTCGTTCTATAGATGTTGAACATTTACTGTAACAGATTTTATACATACTCTTTATCATTTGTGTTGTATACTCGTAAACGCTATTTCACTGTCTAAATTCTTGCAGTCTCAAATTTCTTATTACCCTGAAAAGTAGTTAAAACTCGTTCCCTTAAGTTTAAGTGTTCATAGATGTGAGTTTCTTCAGGTGTCTGGAAATACTGACTCCAACTCCAATCATTTGAAGTAAACGAAGTGAAATTGTATTGGCAGAATATGAGTCCAAACGCACATTTGCGAGAAGAGGGAATAGTGGGAACAGGGTTTAGTAAATCAGTTAGATATAGAATATCGCTAAATAAATCAGTAAGGAGAAGTAAATTCAAATAGATGGAATTTTCAATAATAAACATTTAAAATGTAGATCCAGACAAAAATAGTAATAAAAATAAATTATATTTTCATTAAACTGTCTATAAGACAATTTAAAATAAATGGGCTTATTAAAATTACTCTTTTAGCACCAAATTTACTATTGTTACCAACACGGTCGAGATGAAAAAAGAGTTAACCAAAGAGGCACAAAGAAAATAAAAATAAAATCCAGTTAGGGAGGAAGTTTAAGATCGCTTTGTGGACAGCCAGAGACCATTAAGTTCGATGAAACTTCCTTAAATAGACAATATTGAAAGCCGAGCTTAAACTTTTGCTGGTTATATGGAAGGGCTAAAAGAGCTCGAGGTAAAATTTATAGGTCAAAGTTATTCAATTTCTTATCAAAGCTCGACTAAGATACAGATATAATATGCTTAGACTGAATCATGCAAATCGGTTAAAATATTTTTTCACTTTCCTCAGGAAGTTTATAGATAAATATATGATAATAGTATTGAGAGAATGAAAGTTTAAAATTAAGAAGAGAAAACTGTTTCCGTCTATGATCTCTGTCGTGGTACAACCACTCTATACCATACACTACTCCTATATTATGTGGGGGGGTGACTTAATCACCTGCTACAACGTGAACGGTTGAAAGACTGTTCGCAGGGATTAACGACCGACTATTAGGTCACACTTGAGGCGTTAGGTTTCAAATCCTTAATAATTAGACAGAGTGCATAAACGGTTGGCGAGATTTACTTGAATAGGTAAGTTAAAGATGAAACAACAAAATATAATTTTATTTACACAGATCAGAATAAGAATAATAATAGGCAAAAGAGAATTATTTAAATTAAAATAGTATCTATATAATTATTATGACGAGGGATTCTCAAATAAAATTAATTGATTGATGTTAATAGGTTTATATCAAAAGGAGGAACTTCGAGGAAGGTTCTCCTTTTCGATGAGGCGAGTGAGGCACGATCCGAATGAGGGAGGTGATGGCATAATCTGAACCAACTTACGTTCGACGGGGAATGTGGGAATTCTCGAAATTTCACTGGAAGAGGAGTGTTATTTTCCTCAAAGGTAATCGATGGAGTTTTTATCCGGTTCGATTAAACGAAGGGAGACTGTTGCAAAAATTCAAAGGCTTGCAGTTCACATAAGCTACAAATTGACTAGGGTATAATCACGGCTGAAAAAGTCTGCTGCCTGATGAACGCTCATGGGACTAGACGATAAGGATGGCCTTGAGGTGCGGGCTTGACTTTTCGAATTACAAAATAACCCGAGTATTTGCATGCTCAATTCTGAGGGGGAAAAAAGGAATTCGGAGAAAGGAGTCACAAGCTCTAGACATCTTAATCTGGAGGTGGAGTCGATTAATTACTTAGCAGAAAGGTGTGGGACAGAGCGGCTCTTTCTCGCTTCGTCGCCGGGAAGGGGAGCTTGGGACATAGGAAATGACGTCGTCCACGGCGGGATACCATTGCACCTGGTCTCCAATAAATGAATGGGGGGAAGTCAGAGGTTGTTCTTTTACAATCTCCACTTAAGATCTATAACATTTATTTATATATAAAAATTCATTGAAATTTCAGTTTATAACAAGTCAACATCGTTAGCTAAATAGCTGCGTAGGAAGCCTAATTAAAGGCGAAATAAAGCTCTGTTTAAACCGAATCTTGTAGGGCTAATGAGGGAAAGAACAAGAACTACCGGGTCAGACATTCGCTGGTCTGCACTGGAAGAAAAAAGCCCATGATCTTTTCCACTTACAGTAGAACTTGAAGCTAGTGACTTATTCTGGAATTTCATATATATTGTCGTAAATCCACCTTTGTATAATATTTATGTTTGAGAGATGCACAAGAAATAGTATATTAATAACTGTCCGTTAAACTGCCATGAACTCATCGATGGTTTGCTCTAGCTATAGCAATTTAAAGCCTCCTCAATTACTTGTCGTGGATTATGAGCATCCTAGTTGTGTCTAATACATTCTTAATGAGGCTTTACCGCTTTACCCATTAATATATGAATAAATTTCCTCCTTGCGTTCACTAAAGTTTAACTGACAGTTATGTCATACAGCAGACCTCCACGAGAGGGTAAACGCCTCCCCCCTCCCCCCACGCATCCTGTCCGAACTTTTTTGACTCTCTCTTGCCATTTCTCAAATTCTAAAAGCTTTATTCTTTTCGGAGATGAAAAAGCTCTCTCACCCTATTTGGCTTCTTTATAATACTGAAGAAATTTAATCATTAGAAATAGACGAATTTTATGAAGAGTCATAACTTTAAGAAATTCATTTGCCGGCTTTATTTAGTCCTTAATATTTTCTGCATCATTTTCACAAACGACCAAATGTCACAGAAGTTTCAAGAGATAAAGCAATGTTATTTTGTGAGTTTTAGATTTAACATGACATAACATATAGGTTAAAATAGCAAGTAAAACCTATCGAAGTCATGCCTCTCAAAATATTCAAATCCTAATTTAGCCACTAACATGGTTATTCTCTATCTATTGGATTGTGTTATATATTGATCTAGAATCGAATCGAGCTTAGCAAGTTTTGAATCTATCGCATTTTTTCTTGGTGAGAAACAATAAGATTCAGTTTACTTTCTAATTCACAGAGTATCCAGAAGCTATAAGCCAGAATAATTTTATTTATAATATTATATACGCAACTTAGTCTATTAAAACTTTTCATCATTTTACTGTGTTTTCCCTTTGTCTGATACGAAAGCTAATTTCTGGATTAAGTCATCTTTAAAGTTGAGCTTTTCAAAACTTCCTTTAATTCATGTTTAAGTTTTCACCACCTACACGTTCCTCACTTATTTCAAAGTAGTGTTTGGATTCAAAATAGCCCCATTTACATTTATATTAACAATAAGATTTTAAGCAAGATCTAGTGAGTTTGCACCTTTACAGTTTCGAATGGTCTGATGCCGTTAGCACAAAAGGTGACACACGCTTCGTTTTTGGTCTTCTTTGTCAAATGCATTTGTGATTGTAACACGCTTGTAACGAGATAGATGGAAAGTGTCTCCTTAAGAACCAATATATGTTCTTATCAAAAATAAGTCATAATTTTCCCATACTTTAATTTTTCTATTTTAAAATGGCTGTATAATCAATTCTTTCTAACACCACTTTGAATTAACGAATGTTTCACTGATAGTATTTTTCAGTTTGGGGACACTTTTTTATTAAATAAAATGGTAAATTAATTAAACCTAGTATTTTTTCACTTTATGCATCGGTTACGGACATATAATCACACTATGCCCCCCAACCTCGATTTCCCCAACTATTTTTAATTGAAACTGCCTAAGAAGTGAATTAGATTGCCAGAGCCTCGTTGCAAAGCTAAAAAAAAGCGCCATTGAGTTCTAGCAAATATTTTTTTCCCCTGGACTTATTTAAAATATAAAAATGTTATATATACGTTTTTAATTCACATAATCGATATATGTATACAACGTGGTGGCATCGCTCTGCAATGTAGCAAACATATGTCAAATTTATACACTCATAAATTAGCTGGTTGACATTTTACTTCACCTTATTTGAAAAGGGGGGGTAGGGGAGGAAAAGAGGGGAGAGAGTGGAGACGGAGTGAGGGGGAAAGAGGGGGGGGGGGGTTAAAGCGGATTTTTTTTATTCCTATATATGGACACACACACACACCTTCACAGATTTCATTTTCATTTATATTTTCATAAGGGTGATATAACTCTGTTAGGATAATTATCTTTAAAAGATAACCTTATCATTACATGCCCTGACAAAGGTTGTGGTATAGTTATAATGAACACAAAAAATACACATGATTTTAGATGATCGCTCCAAATTTGCTCCCGTCCAAGAAGACCAGCTGAAACTCTCCCTCCGACTTGAAGACCAAGTCAATAGGCTTCTTCTTTCACTCAAAAGATCACCCCCTCTTACCAAAGAGACCCCCAAACAGCTCTACTCTCCAGGCCCCATCGACGGCCAATTCTATGGTCTGCCTAAAATCCATAAGCCTAATGTACCCCTTTGACCTATTCTAGCAACCTATAACCTCTCTAATTATTAAACAGCCAAATTCATTAGCCCACTTATTACTCCCTTTGCCACAAACCAATACACTGTCAAAAATTCTCTACACCTAAAAGAAGAAATAACAAAACAAAATTCCAACTTATATATTGCTAGTTTTGACATATCGTCCCTATACACCAGTGTCCCACTTTTAGAAACAATTAATATTTTTCTTTCTCGCGCATTCCCTTCCCCCAATTCTCTCTTTAACTGTTTTAATGAGAAACAAATAAAGAAAATACTACTTACAGTTTCTCACGAAAACTATTTCACATTTAATGGAAACTTTTTTCAACAAATAGATTGCTTCGTAATGGGAAGTCCTATTGCCGCCCCTCTCGCAAATCTCTTCATGTGTAACTTAGAAGAAGAAGCACTTGACAAATGCCCTTTTCATTTCGAACTTATCTTATACAGGAGATACGTATACGACACCATCGCCCTTTTCCGCTCTAAAGGTTTATCTGATAAATTCCTAGAGTACATAAACCAGTTACATCCAAATATTAAATTCACTCAAGAAAAAGAAGACAACGACCCCATTGCTTTCTTAAATCTACTAATAACACGCACAACTGACGGTTTCTCCACTTCCATTCACCGAAAACCTACACATATGGGCTCTGGACTCCATTTTCATAGTCATTGTTCCACCAAAATCAAATTAAACTCTATCAAAACCTTACTTTCTCGCGCTTACAATCTCTCATCATCATACTTCAATTTCCTCAACGAGATCACTTTCCTCACTAACTATTTCCAACAAAACAGATATCCTTCATACTTATACGACCGAACTTTTCAAAATTTTATCAATAAAATATTTAAGCCGAAAGATCCCTCATACAACGTCCCTAAAGAAAAGGTTTTTGTACGTCTCCCATATATAAGACCCTTCAATTCACTTCTCTGGGGCAAAGTCTCACCATTTCTTAAAAACTCATTTCTTGCAACACATTTTATACCTTTTTTCAAAGCACACGCAAAGTACAACATCTTTTTAACATTAAAGACAAAATACCAACGCTGCTCGAGATGTAATTCCGAGGTGTATTTGGGATCGACACAGCGCACACTACATACCCGTATTTGCCCACATTTAGGCATCAGCAATAGAACTGGAGCCCCACTCACTACTCCCGACATTTCCCCAATCCGAATACACTACGAAAACAGACATACACACCATAAACCAAAGTTAAATAATTTTTCAATTAAAGATACAGCAAATAACGAAAACAAACTATGTACACTAAAATCTCTTTATATTAGATTTTAAAACCCCACTTTAAACCCTGACACAAGCTCATTTCCACATCTACGCAACTATAATTACACACGAATTACGCACGCCACATCCACTCCCCCCAAAAACAACCACTATTTTTCAAATATTTCTATTATCTCCCTTTTTTACAATTAAGCGACCCAAAACTAATTAATCTCAGTTTTAGTTTAAAAACAAAAACATATCTCCTATTCCCTAATAGTTAAAAGCCCTGCATTTTTATAATTTGAATATTACCACCTCTGCTGCTTCCCATTTCCCATTTGACTAATTTATGAAATTCTGATAATTTCTCTAGAAATTCTTATATTTGTATATATTTATAATCTCATATCCTTGAGAATGGGTTCCTAACCGAAACGTCGGTACCAATAAGTTAATATATAATAATGAACTTCCTAATTTTAGCCAGCTTATTCATCCTAAAAATACGTATACGCCTGGCAACACGCAACCCCTCTCTCTCTCTCATGATATATATATATATATATATATATATATATATATATATATATATATATATATATATATATATATATATATATATATATATCGTTCTATTTGTGTGTAAATTCTATCATGAGAATATATTATTTCTTCGTTTTGTACACAACTTATTTTCTTTTCATGTGTACAATTTGTATCGATTTATCTGAAAATCTATGAAATTAACATATTATTAACACTACCCACTATAAGTTAAAAATATTCTCGTAGGTTTCAAAAAATTGTTTCTTTAATCTTGAAAATTTCCAATATTATTTTATTACAGTATTTAAGATTATTGTTCTGTTTGCTGAAATATGTGGGAATAGTTTACGAATGGAATTTGCACATATATTTACATCCATACACTAAGAATAAAATAATTTGTCGGAATCTTGATCAGGTTTGCGCGATTAAATGCCATTTTTTAAGAAATGTTGTGCAAGATCTTAATATAATTTTAGCATTAATTTTTATTCTATTCATTATTGAAAAATGTTACTTCAAATTATAAGAGTTTTATTGTTGGTAAATTTGAGTCTATTCGATTTTCTTCGTTGTTTGACTAGGAGGTTTCATCATCTCTATTAGATTTTAGAGGTTTTTTTCTTAAATTGTTAGATGCTTTGTTTAACTTTATGGAATCTTTGAAGTGTACTTACTTTTTGCCATTTTTGAACATTTTAACTTATATTTATTTATTTATTCCAATTTTTAAGATATCAAACTACCGCAAAGTGTGCAATATATGTATGGAGTGTTGTCAGATCCACAAAATATATTAGAGAAAAACAAACATTATTATTTTTCCGGGGTAGAAAAACATTAAAATTAATCACCTTTATTTGTAATCAATTTTTAGCGTCTTTTTAGTGATTTGCTGATGCCGTCTGCAAAATGTTGCCATGGGGTAGCCGTTCTCCAAGCATCTAAAGTGCGGAAATTTCTTCGCACATAAGAACTTCTTCCTTTAAAAGAAAGATTTTAAGCAGGGATAAAAGGCTAATCACGGCTGCGTTTAACCTACGCTTAGCGTTAAACGAACTTCCGTTGCCATAGGTACCTCAATTGAAAGAATATCTGCCTTTATTGACCAGAGTAAACTTTGGCCTAGGGATACTATAAGGAGAGGTTATTTGCAAGAACATAATACTCTTAACTTCAGGAACGCGCGTTATTGGCGATGGCTTTAGATTTCAATCGGATTAGATTCTGAGCGAGAGTGAACATCCAAGATTTCGGTGCTCGACCGGAGCTTCCACCACTCACGCGCTGTGTCAAGTCTTAGGCATACAGTCAGAGAGGTCCGGCTATATACATAAGCAAACTCAGAAAATCGCAACATCAGTGTTACTTTCTCTTTCTCTCTTCGCACACAACACATCCCAATCTTCCGTCTCGGAGCATGACTCAGGGGGCTTTATGCTCACAGTCCCCTGACGCGAAATAGGTTGCTCTTCTCTGGGCCATGAAGGGTTTCCCGCCCAATGATTGGTGAAAGGACACAGTACTACCACTGGTCCGGCGCCTTCTGACACCAACGAGGACAAGACCCTGGTGTCTTCAACCTTATCAGGTCAGTGGATCTCGTCTAGGATTGAAAATGGCCTGGAGGTGGTGGTAATTAACTAACCATAATCTTTACCACTACTACTCATCTAACTAGTCATGTGGCGATACTATTTAGCCTACAAATAACATTTCCAAGGCATAAATTTAACTAAGAATTTTACTTGGGCTAGATTATGTACGAGTATGAACATCACAAAAGGGAGGAATTAGGAAAATATCAGGTCTTTCTGAAGGTGCTGAGAAATTTCCACATTTGTCTTTAAACGCTTCATATTGCAGCTGTAAAGTTGGTACAACTAATATGTTGGAGCGAAGTAAATGACTGGCTACGAGTCACATAAATATAATATAATCAAAGGTTGCTTTTTCGGCACGTAATGCTTTTGTGTTTTTTTTAAATGGAAAACAGTGCAAAAAAGGTGTAAAATCATTCCTACTCTTTATGGTGAATAAATAGAATGTAAGTGAGTCAACGGCCGGAGATGTTTTTAAAATTCAAACGCAGAGATTTCAGGTTATAAGATTCAAGTTGCTCAGGAAAACTTTCAGGGTTGGACGATGGAGTTTTTTCTAAGAAAAAATTCATGGATCGGTTCCATCTGCTTGCTACACATGCTCTCAAAACGCAATGAAACTGAATCCTTTTGGAAGCGATTGGTGACTGGAGATGACAAAACTAGCCAACAGGAAAGGGGATGTTTGCCAACAAGACAACGTTAGGCCTGGTGTTCATGGCTACCCGCACAAATTTGCGTGAGCTTGTGTGGGATACCACCGTACTCTCCTGACAATGCACCATATGAATTTCAATTGTTTTGGTTACTGCAAAATGTCTTAAGCGTAAAATTTTAATTCCTACAAGACTCCCCAGTTTTGGGGATGGGAATGAATTAGGAAGCTAACGAATAGATGGACTGAAGTCCTTAGCAAAAGAAAAATGTACATTGCTGGACGACCTGATAATAATAAAATGTGTTCCATTTTTATCATCATCATCATCATCATCATCACTAACTCTATAATTTAAGAAGGGGATTATTTTGACTATTTGAATAATAATTTAATTTTAGTTTAGTTATGACTTATGTTTTTTTATCAAAGTTATTTCTAATCATTTTTTTATAATATCAAAAAAACAAAATGGTGAAATTCAGAAATAAATATAAGTATCGAAATTTTGTGAAATTTTTAAAACCTAAAGAATTACAAACAGTGAAGTTCATAAAATTTATTTTTATATATCTTCTTCTATTATATAACTGTATTTTAGCAACATGATATTTTGAAAGGGGGGAAATTTAGTTTAGAGTTCCTTTTCCAAATTATTATAATTGGCGAAGTACAGAAAATTTATAAAAAGTCAACCATGGCTGCTTTTTTATAGATTTTAAATTTTAATCTTAGTAACGAAGCCATTGCATGGTGCTTTTTTATAAAAAAAATACTAATTCTGAGATTGAAAATATCCAAAAAATATTCAATTCAATCCATAAATTAATTCTAAAAAAAAATGGGAAAAATAAAGTTTGTATTCTAAAGTTCACGATGTCCCTCAATTTCTGGCGTTAATAATTCGAAGGCCATTAGTCTAAAAGGGCGAGTTGGAAAACTTCCATTTGGCCGGAAACATGCCTATAAATCTATTTTGTCGACCTAAAGGAACCGGACTGGGCGATTGCATTATAATAAACATCGAAAGAGGTTTTGGTGGTTTCCGGATCAAATCCATTTGCAACCTTAATTCTGCGATTTAAATTTTTCATGGAAATTAAATTACCCATGAACATTTCAGAAGGAAGGAGCCATTTCCTTCCCCAACTGATAAACATCGTTGGAAGATCTCGCGAGGAAATTTGCTACTCGGAAATTTTTAAACAAGATTAGTGTAGGAAGACTTTCTCTCTTTGTAAACTTTTCGGTCTGTTTGCCAGTCAGCGTAATATACCAACCAAAACTGATTAAAGAGATGACTTTTTATAGTCATACTTCAGCAGTTCCTAAGGATCAAGAAATGTTCAAGTAAGAAATCAAAATTCAGTTATAAACACATTGCGGTTCTGTCTCAATTTCAGTTGTAGGGATGATTCAGGAGAGCCCTACGCTCTCCCTGGCCCGACTGTTTCAAGCAATCTTCTCATTTGCTTACTCAGGATCACTACTCATTCAGATATTCACTTCACCTAGACCCATTAAAAACGTCGGCTAAATATTTGTCACGTGAGTGCACATGTTAATATTTACTTCTTCTTTAAATAATAGTAATAATAATATTACAACATTGCAACCGGAGTACATTGGAATGAGCCAATGTAAATAACCATTAATTAATTAAGGATTAATCAACCAATAACTATTAATTAGTAATTATTGTATTAGGATCAATCATTATCATCTAATAGAATTCATATTATAGCATAAATCTATAATAATAAAAATTAATGAGCGTAATAATGGAAGTAATGAATTAAGAATGATAACGTTAGTATTAATAACGAAATAGTGATAATTATGCTGTTAATGGTAATCAAATATTGACAATAATAATAGTAATTAATGTATATTTCGACGGGCATAGTAAAAACTTAGATAAGGAACTGTGGATGTAATAAGACTTGGACACGAATTAAAGACGGCTGGAAGAGATAAAAGCCCCCGAACCACCGAAGACGCTACAATTCTTTGTAGTATTCTCCCGACTTGACTTCAATGAGGTTGATTCGGCCAATCCTCCATATAAAAGTGGAAAAACGAATTGATTCAGCTCTCTATTATTTACATCTCTATTATCACACCTCTCTTTCTCTCTCTCTCTCTCCAAAATTTAACATATGAAATGTTTTAGTTACGAGGAAGAACAGAGTAGTCGGTAGCTGCCAACCGACGACTATCGAACCTGTGCTCGATCGCTTTCGGACCTGGAACTTCTACCTAAAATCCTTCAAATGTCCCCACCAGTAAGAAGGGCAGAAATTACCTTCTTTTACTTAAACTATATTTACGAGCGATCAGATGCTTCTTTGGATTACCCTTGAAGTCCAACAGGTATCAGACAGTTAAAGGATAGCCCACTAACCTCTTCCGTACATCTAGCCACTGCGCTCCATTCTAGTTCAAGGTCTCACTATAACTAACTTTGAAAAGGCAAATTTTGACGACTTTCTTAAATATTCATCAATCACTAAACAATACATCTCCTAAATTTCACCTTAATGACTTCCATCGGTCTATTTCACAGATTCTCTCAGCCTTGATGCCATTTACTCTTCCTACAGTCGGTGGCACTCCCATTGGTGGCCAAATCAACTGAGAGCTAGGCAGCACAAGCGAAAATCTCAGGTGCACCTAAGGACCCGTTTGTGTTTGGAATATCGAGAAGGATGCTGGTTCCTTCACCATCACAATTATCATTCATTCCTACTTTCCCTTTCTGGGCTATGCTTCTGTAGCTCACACAGTCCGCATTATCTTCCATAAAACAACAATCCACATTCATCATTTAACCTCCTTACAGGTCATTCCTCCCCTATGAGATCCGTCTTCTCCTCTCATCGGCCCAGCTTATCCTTGCGTTCTTCGCTGTGTGGTACATTTCCTTACCGATCCACTCCAACTTTTTTTACTCTCATCTGTGTTAACTTCTTGCATACAATTTTCTATACTCCCTTTATTCAGATATATTTTACTCCCTCCATCATATCTGTATCGCCTTTCTCTCATCTTCTGTGGCTTAATCCTATTTAAAATAAGTTTATCCTTGTCCAATTAATCCTGCCTTCGACAAACTACCGCCTGATTATTCAAATCTTGTTCCTTTCTGAATAATTTATGATCTTTGTCACCCTCTGTTCCTGTTTTTAATATTCTGCCCTCCTCCATTATCAATCTTATAGTCCGAGGAAAATCGAGGTTAATCGGCTAATCACAACAATATATTTTCTCTTCTAAATGTAATTGACCACCTTCGAGGATTAGTTGATCCTGGCCTGCCTTCCTTTTTGATATTTCTCCATTTCTTGCCTATTGATATTTTCTATCGCACTTCTTTTATTTATTGCCATCATGAATTATGGGGAGTTTCTAAAACGACTCCTCTCGGTATTATTTTTTTATATCCTAAGTAACATATTGTCGTGGTTTACGGCCAAGTACATATGTACGTATGTACGTTTGCTCTGTACACGAGTAACTCCGTTCCATTTTTCTCTAAGATTGCTTTAATTTAATTTGATTTTTTAACCAGGGAGGATTCGTGTTATGATATAACTATTGACTCTTGCAGCGCTCGAGGATCTAATTAACAACTCAGACAAAAATATACCTTTAATTACATAAACGAATGAAATGTTAAATCTTTAAATACACTTTCGCACGGAATGGGAAATAACAAAAAAATGAATAAATTTTGGATTTGTTTACCTGTAACTCAGAAGGAGTATACAGTTGTGTGACATTGAAAGTGAATCTCCTCGCTGAGGTGAATTGGTGCGAGTTGTACTGTAGACTGCCTCGCTGACGTTAGGCGAGCGTGGTGGACTGGAGACTTCATCGCTGACATGAGGTAGGTTGGGAAAAAAGCTGATGTTTCTTACTGGGTAGGGGCTAGGGGAGGGGGGCAAAGCTTCTTGACTTGAAGATGTAAGCGAGGGGATTTTTGATAAATGAAAGTTATTCCGATCCCTGTGTTACAAATTCGGGCTTCTCGATGATGAGACAACCAAGAGGTGAATCTTTTCTCGAATGGAAATTCACGTTGTTATTTCTCAATGGTGAAGGATATCTCTGTTTTTATTTAGAAAACTTAGATAAGGGATTTCTCTGGATTAGAATGATATGAGAGTGCGTCTCGATACCACTGGTATACTCTTCTAAGCGACCAATGTAACGGTGTCGGGAGGGAAATTTCCGCTTGGTTCCACTTATCTTCTTGATTCCCCTTTTGAATATGGGACCCGTCTTCTTCTCTCTATTCTACGCAGATTCTCCTTAAATTTCTCAAGATCGAACTATATGTACGTTGATTATCCCCTGGGGGGAGAGGAGACGAGGGAGTTTAGGAGGGGCTAACCCTCACTAGCCCACAGATAAGCCTCTCTCCTAGGGCATAACTTTCAAAGTTGTGATACTTCGCTCCTTCAGGTTTACGCCAGGGGAAGGTGAGATTTCGACTATTTGCGAAAATAGACATAAACAATCGGAGAGAACAGTGAGCCTGTTCATAAATTTTCTGCAACGAAGACTTAGGCAGCAAGATTTTAATTCTAAAGGCTATCACACCCCCTAATGTTTATATTAACGAACTACGAAATCTGCTGAGTGAATTCCTTCTTTGCGAGCGACTTCACATCTTTGGCAGCGGGGAAAAAGGGTGGCGGTAAAGCCTTGGCCCAAGTGGAGCGCACCGGTTGACGCTGTATAAACAAACTAGCGTCTACTTGTCGTCGTGATATTCATTCCTCCACCCTTATCTAACCTGAGGAAGTGCAATTTGACATTTCGTAACTCTCATTTCATAGTCCATTTCTCTTTCGTATTCTTCTTCTGTCTCGCATATTTATTCGTCGATTAAGTCTATCATTTAATTTCTATAACGATTACATGAAAATTTACTTTTCACCCGTCTCGTTTGCTGCGACTATCAGAGATCTATCCACGTACAACATCATTATTGAGTACATCTCAGACAACCTTCGAAAACTATATCATCATAAAACATGTTATTACTTTGTCCGATTTCACTTTCTGCAAAAAATATTGTTCCCTTTTTAATGTTAGTAGAAATCTAGTTTTGCATTTGTGATACTGATAAAAATATAGTTGTCCCTGTCCAAACTCAATTATCTTTCATAGCTTATTGCACTAAGGTCGGCCACTCTTCTGCTTCGGCCGTAATCTTAGGCGTATCTTCTTTCACTTTGACCAAAATACTTTTGTAATCGCCAGATATGATTCACTCATCTATCACCCTCCAAAATCTAACGTTCTTCTGATTTCATCCCATGCTTCTACGCAGCTAATCCTTAAATAAGTTCAAAATTTTGAACAGCGTCTTCTACTCCGGAGCGTTTCTCTCTTAGAACTTTCCTGCCCTGTAAATTGCTTTGACTACTTATTCGTTCCTACATCTTTTAAAGGTCCGCTTTCTTACTTGTAAATTCTGAAATAACAGTGGGACTTTCTTACCGTTCTTTCTAAACCTATCGTTACCCCTCCATTCGATATCTTCCTCCTTATAATTATTTGTAAGGTGGATGATTGTGCTTTCTATATTTTTGCTCTTAGGTTATGGAATGATATAAGTGATGATATATTCTGATCCTCCGTTGTTAGATTCTAGTCTGATTAGAAGACCACCAAGTTCTCTCAAACTTTTTCTTAGTTGGTACAAAAAGAGTCATTATTATTAAATAATTATTACTTAAATTATTGTTAATATGAGCCTTATCGCATTGCCGTTGCTCTATATATAATATCAAGAAGCGAAAACATCTAAATGTTATGCTACATTTGCTGACAAGTAAAGCAAAATTCTTGGGAGAGAAATGCTTTCTTGAGTCTTAGTTGGTTCAGGACCAACTTTTAAACAATATTTATTGATAACGTCATTATTTAATGTCATTCGGTAGACATACAAATTAATTATAATCTGATGGGCTGTTGGATGGCAGAGTTTAATTGTAAAAGAGACAAATCAGAGGAAAATCAAGCAAAGCTTCTTGGAAATTATGTGTGAAATACTTCATATTCCTTATTATCAAATATCTTATTTAGTATGGATGATTTTGATTAGAAGGATTAAATTTTATTGTATTGTTTTCAATTATATAAAATTTTACCACTTTAAAATTCCTTGATTCATAATAAAAGATCGAATTAAAAGCATATGAATATTTTTAATCGAATTTTGCCTATCACTTTATAAATCCATAGGATCGAGGTCACATGTTAAATTATTAGCTCTCTTGAAAATATGGTCTTGAAATCAAGATCCTGAAAATTTATAGTCTTTAACGATGAAAATCCAGAAAGTTAGAATAAAAAAAAGCCAAAAATCCAAATCAGCAAACAAACACCCAAACAAGCAAGTATTAAAAACTTCCAATCAAGTAAACTTTAATTTCATTAACCTTGCTGTAAGATGCCTATGTAAGAATTGTATGAAATCATAACTTCTTAAAAACGGCCTGATAAATTGAATCTACGTAGATATTTAATGGTAAAAGAACCTAACTTAACTAACGTAACCAAAAGGTTAAGGATGTTCTGAGTGACTGTGAGCATAGACAAGTTTTGGAATATTTTATGATCATAATATCACCGTCTAATCACTCATTATGATCTCTGGTTATTATATCTTTTTTGCGCTCTTTCTTTTATAATTTGAAATAAATGCAACTTATTCACCTTTTAAAAATTTTAGAACCTAGCCTTTGTAAAGAGGGAATGATTAAAATATACTTAAAATATTACGTAGCTAAAATAATACTGTCCAACAATGATTTTGCTACAGAAATGAGAAAGTAGTTTTCTATTGTATTTTTTTTGCGTAGATTACGAAAATGACCTTTATTTTTTAAGAAATGACCTCAGTTTTTTGTTATTTTTTATTAATATTATATTATTCAGTATATAAAGGCATGAACTATTTGTTATTATTTTTATTTTATTTGACAAAAAGTACAAAGATAAGTGGAAACAAAAAGCTTATTCACCAAAAGAAATTAATAAGTCCTTTTAATACATTTCAGAGTGTGGTATTATAAAAATATATTTAAAAAAATAATGAAGATTTAAGAATTTTTCGAAATTATTGAAATCTATACAATAGTCATATACTTTTTACAATATTTAGGCTTCTTTTCATGTACAACATCTTGTCTGTCTCTGTGAAGGGTCAAGCAGAAGGTAGCAAGGATTGCAGGACTCTATGCATTTTTCTTTATAACAATTTTCTATATTAGCAATATCTTAGTGGAATCTTTCCCCTTCAGTGACATACTACATCCCCACTCATTATAAGACCTAATCAAATTCTGAACAAGAATGTCGTAATTTTCTGATTTGTGCCTTCCAAGGAGACCATTACATACACCTTTGAAACTATGCCAGGCCTCAAATCCTGTCTTGTTAAATTTTTCCTCAAACTCACATCTACCATAAGTTGTCGAATCTGAGGCCCATCAAAGATTCCTTCTTTAATTTTAGCATCAATAATCTTAGGAAATTTTGTTTTTAAATTTAAGAAGGATGGCTGGTCATGCTTTAAGGCGTTCACAAATTGTTTCTTTAAACCTAATTTTATCTGAAGTGGTAGCAAAATTATGTTTTCCTTAGGAACCAATGGTTCACGTATGACATTATGACAACCTGCTTTTGTCTCTTCTCTTAAAGGCCATTCTGAGTGTACGTAATGTTTTCCCCGAGCTCTACTGATCCACTGGCTCAAAAACCACATTAATTTTGTGTAGCCTGACTGCAAGCCATTAAAAATGGCTAGTACCTTAAGATCAGCACAAACCACCCATTTATGTTTACTGTATTTAATGCCTTTTAAAATGAAATCTAAATTCTCATAAGTTTCTTTCAAAACAACAGAGTGAGCTACTGGTATCAATGGTAGTTTATTTACTACTATATAAAGAAGCGGCAATGAAAAGTCTCCATTGACTGGGTTTATAATGTATATCTTATTCTTCAAAGAGACGTAGAATATTATTACAGTAGCATAAATTGTTGTCAATTGAAAGTTTGACTTGTAAATAGTTTGATCGAATGCAAAACTTAGTAATTCGAACATCTTCTGCTACTAAATTTCTTTCTTTCAGTATCGAGGCCAGTAATTCACTCTGTTGCTTTGTTAAGTTTAGATCTCTTACAAAATCATCTAGATCAAGTTGTGAGAAAGGTTTTTGAGTAGTATCAACAGTTCCAGGAACATAAATTTCAGTTTCTGGTTCACATGATTTCATATATGATTCATCAGAGTTAGATAAAATAATTTGTGCCGGTCATTCAGGTGCTGGAATGTCTTTTGAGTGAAGTATAGGCCGAATAGCAGATCTAAGGTTGGGATATACCACAACTGAAGCACACTTCGTTGTTTTACCTAAAAGTATGGAAATTATAGGCATAAAACTTAAAATTATGTACATATGTGTGATTACAATAAAGTGGTTCTAAACTTAATTAATTTTATATTTTAAAAAAAATAATATTACAGTGGGCAATAAACAATTACTCACTTTGTATGGGGCTCTCGCCATACCATTGGAACACCAAATTGAAGGCTTTTTATTTTTACTTTAGACCATTTTGATAAAGAATTAAAGCATGCCGTACAACAGATATGTGATGCCCATGGTTTATCTTGGTCACCAATTTTACAAAATACAAATTATATAGTTTTTCCACTAGAGAAGAAAGTTTTCTTTGTTTTTTTTAAAAGTTACTGAACCATATATGTAGCAGAATTTATCTGAGCTATTTTTTCACTATCCTCTTGGCAATTTAATTAAAATTGTGGCTTTTATTTAAAGTTTTATCTAATTAAATAACCTGAAAATAAGAAATAAAAGAATAAAATTCGTTAAAATCTTCAAAATTGGACAAAAATAGTAATTGGCAAATTACAAAAAACTGGTCATTTCGATAAAAATGACTTCCATTTTTTAAATCTATACAGAAAACTACATTAAAAAATGTTATTTTAATCTTTGTAGTCGACAAAAAGTTAAATTTTGTTAGACAGTGTAATTTAAAATACGCCAAATATTAATGTAGTGAAAAAATTCAGGCGTTGAAAACAGCTGAATGTAAATATATAATTAGAGAAAAATTCAATAAAACTCACGTTGTAGCGATTTTGTCTTTCTGGATTTCGTCCCTTCAGAAATCTGACTTTAAGAATCTCGACCTTCGGGATTTGTCCATGAACGTCATATATTAACAAACTAATAAATATGAAATTTCTTTCCCTAATTGCAATTGGTAGAATAAGAAAAAACACATTTGACTCTGTTTTCAGAGCTGTTCATACACTAAGAATGAACAAATCTGCATTTCCATACTCTATTAAGCAAAGAGACACGAAACATCATCATTTGAGCTGCAGTCAGTCGGCATAAATGCATAAATAATCGAAACAGGAGCGAAAAGGGGTATTATATCTGTCCACAAATCTTTGCAACGATGGAGAACAAAAAGGAATAAGAAAAAATAAGTTGTTTTTAAAACTATCATTAATTCAAAATATCATAAAATTTTCTCGAACCCAGAAAATGTATAGTCAATGATAGCAAAATAATAAAGGTCAGGCTCTAAGTCAGAAGGAAAAGGAAATTTTCAAAGAACAAATCCTTGAACATAGATTTAGAGAAGTCTAAGAATAGGGTTACTAAAGAGAACGAGTGATCACACGAAGATTTTTACCCTTCGGGGTGGGTTGAGCTTACTAATAAAAGGATTAAAATTTGTTTGCCCTAGGTTCTTTTACTAATATGTAACATCATATCAGACAATAGTAAAGCCTTCGTGTAATGGAGTATGCCTCCGCTCCGCCTCCCGTTTCTATACTATATAACCTTCCATCAGTTCTCCATTGCCATTAATAAAGACAAAATATTCGAAATCCTATTTTCTTTTTCCTGTGGTTAATATACTATATATCCTTATGTCTCAACCTGGATTCGATTCCCTGCTAGGAAAATTTAATTATTTGCGTGGTTATTTCTGTTATCTCAGTATTAATTGCCTTCATTGTGCCGTCCTTTACTCTAATTAATCATTGTCTCCCAATGTCACTTTTCTTGCCCCTAATTCTTTCTTCTAATTGCTTTCATTCTTTTTTCTATTCTCACCTTTATGTCCCTCGTGATGTAGATAGTGGCCACGTTGTGTCTCGTAAGACAGGAAATATAACTTGATTATGAATAGAATTACTAGCGGCTTTGCTAGATTTTTTAAGTTCTTTTCATTAATAAAATATTAGATAATAAAATCGGTTATTATTATTTAACTTCATTGTATATATATATATATATAAATATATATATATACACAAGGGGCGGTCAATATTTTTGCGAATCGGTAGAGTAAAACAGAGGAAGGGGGATGGCTGTTTGTGGGGGGTGTTAGGACAAGTTATGACAAGTCAGGACCTGCAGCCGCACGCTCCTGCCTCGTTTATTTAAGAAGCAGTAGCTAATCGCAGATCGTCAGTTACAATTTTTTTAACAATGCAGAAGGTTGAACACCGCGCAGTGATCAAATTTTTGACCAAAGAAGGCAAGAATGCAAAAGAGATCCATGATCGCATGGTTGCAGTGTACACCGACACCGCCCCTTCTTATGCGACCATTGCTCACTGGAATAGGGAGTTCCACATGGTCGTGAGTCCCTTGGAGATGACCCCTGTCCAAGACGCCCGTCAGACGTGACCAACGAGGACAATGTGGCCCGTGTGGAGAGGATGATCCTCGAAAATTGACTGGTGAAAGGTCAAAGAAATCAAGCCAAAACTTGGAATATCACATGGAAGCGTTATCAATATCATCTACGACAATTTGGCCATGACCAAGGTCTTTGCCCGTTGGGTCCCTAAAAACCTTACGCCCCATGACCGACTTCAACGTCATCAAAGTCCACAAGGCCAGAGTTGCACAAGCTTCCCTGTGCGAGTGCGGATTCAAGGAGCTCAACCATCCAGATCTGGCCCCTAGCGACTACTTTTTATTCTGCCAGTTCAAGGCTGCACTGCGTGGACGCCGGTTTTGGGATGATGAAGATGTCTAGCTCGCCGTCCAGGAGTGGATTGAACAGCAGTCAGAAGATTACTGGTTGTCGGGAATTCGAAGCCTCAGGGACAAGTAGCGCAAGTGCATTGGAAAGGAAAATAGTGCCCAGTCGTTGTGTCCCCTTCCCAACGACAGCAGAGAGCTATGGGATGAACATGAGCCATCGAAGAAGATGGCCTTGCCTTGAGAGTGGGAAGGACGCATAACGCCTTCTGGCAAGAGAGGAGTACAGATTCTTTCTGAGGACACCATTCACGTGGGAATACCTGTAAAAGAGATTTGATAGATTAGATGTAGAGAAGAGGATCACAGTGGTCAGTGATTTTTTATAGAAAATCGACACAAGCAGTGAAAATGGCGATGTGGGTTTCGGCGGAAGTGGAGAGGCAGAGGGTCAAGGGGAAAACGTAGACCACGTGAGATGAAAAAGTCGAGATACTGAAAGCCATGTAATGGGGAATGGAACTTGACGTGATTTTGCATGGAAGGCCATGGCTATGGAACCGTCGGATTGGAGGCCTGAGAGGGGTTGGAATTTGGCTTGAGCACTGGCCAACGAATGAATTAAGCTACGCCAAAGTGACACTACTGTTCAGCGAGTTTCTTTCATACTGTTCCAGGAGAAAGTAGAAAGCCAATTTTATCGAGGTTTTAGATGGGCCACTAAGTAGTTACTTTATGACTAGGGGGAGTAGGCCGTTGGAATGAAAGGGTTTGGTGCAACTCGTCTATAGACAAAAGGCTGTTATAGTCCTCATCACTAGCAGGACGACAGGGATGTGAGAGTAGTTTGTCTAATGAGGACTTTTAAATTGAGGCAAGCTGGAAGGCCGACCTCTCAGCGATCACTCCTTCTACAAATAAGAATGAGGCACCGTCTCCGAAGCTAACTAAGCTTAAGTTTAGAATTTTTCTGCCCCACCAAGAACTCGCTAAACGTCTTTTGGTGAAGAGGATCTAGAAATTATAGAAAAAAATATGCCTTTAAAGAGACCGGCAAACATCTTTAAGAAAGATAGATAAAACTGTTCTTGCCTTGTTCATGTATTTTTTATGTTAAGGAAGAGGCATGTGGTAGTTTTGCCAATCAGGACATGGGGTAGTGTCGGTGAGCCGCCGGTGTTCATGCTTAAGCAGGATAGTTCGTCCATAACTAATAGTAGAATGGGCGCGAGGAAGGACAAGACGCAGTCGCCTCAGCCAAGTTCTTTGCTCTTAAAATACGGTAACAGGAGAAAGGTTATGGGTAGATGCGGAATGTGGTTAAGAATAAGGCTAAATGTATGAAGAAGGAAGGTCGCGGGGATGAATGTAGAGCTACCATGAGATTTCTAGACAAAGGCTAGCATCCGTTGTATGTAGCCCCTAAAAGAAATGTAGATGGTGACATGGGACTGATGTCTGAACAAAGCAGGCTGTTCTGCCGCGGCCAGAATGGCCACGAGCATAGAAGATGAAAGGAAGGTAACCAAGGATCCTAGGGACCTGATGGCCATCGAAGATTAGTTTCTTAGTATAGAAACAACTAGGTTGATACGAAAATACTAGAAATATAATTATCGCCTAGTTAGATGGTAAATCACTGCAATTTTTTATCGATTACTGTAAGAGAGAAAAGGGGAAAGTATGAGTATGGAAACTCATGTTTTAACCCCTGGACATGCGGGCAAGGATAGGTTTCCCAGGAGGATCAGATGAACCGAATACTTTGTCGAGTGTAGGCTTACGGCGTAGTGAGTGACTTTAGAATACAAGGCTAGATGCTACGAGGGGCGGTTAATAACTTTTGCAATTCCGATATAAGGAAACGAGATATGAGGAAAAGTGTTTTATTATTTTTTAATATAACTACCCTCGAGTACAATGCACTTGCGCCAATTGTCCCTGAGGCTTCGAATTCCCGAAAACCAGAAATCTCCCGACTGCTGTTCAATCCACTCCTGAACGGCGAGCTGGACATCTTCATCGTCCCAAAACCGGCGTCTACGCAGTGCAGCCTTGAGGTAGCGGAATCAAAAGTAGTCTCTTGGGGCCAGATCTGGACTGTAGGGCGAGATGGTTGAGCTCCTCGAATCCGCATTCGTGCACGGCAGCATGTGCAACTCTGGCCTTGTGGACTTTGACGACGTTAAAGTCGATCATGGGGCCGTGAGGTTTCTAGGGACCCAACGGGCAAAGACCTTGGTCATGGCCAAATTGTCGTGGATGATATTGATAACACTTCCATGTGATATTGCAAGTTCTCGCTCGATTTCTTCGACCTTCACCCGTCCATTTTCGAGGATCATCCTCTCTCGTTGGTTATATCTGACGGGCGGCCTGGACGGGAGTCATCTTCAAAGGACTCACGAGCATGGCGGAACTCCCTATTCCACCAAGCAATGGTTGCATAAAAAGGGGCGGTGTTGGTGTACACTGCAACCATGCGATCATGGATCTCTTTTGCATTCTTGTCTTTCTTGGTCAAAAATTTGCTCACCGCGCGGTGCTCAACCTTCTACATTGTTAAAAAATTTGTGACTGACGATCTGCGATCAGCTACTGCTTCTTAAATAGACGAGGCAAGAGCGTGCGGCTGCAGGTCCTGACTTGTCATAACTTGTCCTAACACCCCCACAAACAGCCATCCCCTTCCTCTGTTTTGCCCCACCGATTCGCAAAACCTATTTACCGCCCCTCGTATCTTGGGATTTCATTGGCGAGGTGAGTTTTTGTTTTGGTGTGGATGGAGGAAGCAGAAATTCATTAGAAAAAAGGAGAGCAGAGAAATTAGGAAAAGTTGAAATCGACAGAGATAAATTTAGAAAAAGACTACTAAATGAAGGGATTTTCTGAGGTTTAGGTTGCTTGGGAGAACCATAGATTATGGAGGCTTTTGAGGCATCGAGGTGAGGGAATTAGTATCGGCCTAGGGCTCTGGACTTTGTGAGGTGACGGGGGTGCTAAAAGTAGGGTCTTCAGAAAGGGTCAGTATCGCTAAGGGTTTCAGGAGGAATGTGAAGGATCGGAGTTTCAGGGTGGTAAGGCTTTCGGGATGGTCTTGGTGGATAGTTTTGTCTAGGACGTGGCCTAGGAGTAGGATCTTCTGCGAGGAAATTGAAGCTATAAAATTTTGAGCAGGAACTCAGGGAGGTAAATGAGGAAGGTATCAAAGAGGCTTCAAAGAGGTTCCTCAATGCTTCTTCCACTGCAAGTTATGTGTAAACTTTAACTGGTGGACTAGACATGGTTTGCACCCCTCCCATTATAATTCTGTACATGGTGAGTGGTACGACTGCGTGGTTGATGTCAATCTCGTAGATGACGTCATTTATATGATATGATGCTTATGTCGATTATCTGTATGGGTTATCGGCGACGTAGGTAGAATTGATTACATGTGTGAAAGCGAAAGCCAGAGCTTCCACCGTCGGTGTGCTCTTTTACAGGAGTTGCTGATGAGTTTTTAGTCCAAGGGCCTGTAATTGCTGGCCGTATCGGAGTAGGTGACTTTCGATAGCTTTGGAGGAGATAAATCTAACAAGACATAGGGAGTTTAAGAGAGATGGGCGAGATCTGATTGGGATGGGTTTTTATTATACGAACCGGATGGGGCCAGGGTCAGCCCATTCTTGCTCTTGCGCCTCTCGATCATAATGCATGAGCTCTATCTCAAGGACTGCACATCCAACTTGAACTTAAAGCTTAATCACTTTCGGCAGGGTGAGCTCACATGCCCCCCAATTGTTGCATTTGAAGCAACGGGTGGGTGCTGGTACGTAATGGCGCACATCAAATTTTCAAATACGGGGGTTGTCTATAGCCCAGTAAATGTGTATGGAGGCGACCATAGAGTTAAATTACAGTAAAGATTTAGTGGTGGGTAACATTGTATTACTAATGTTCTGTTGAGGCTATACATCTTTGTGGCACAAGGGCACCTTTTATGTCAAAGGTCGTACCTTAGCAAAGGTTAAGGAGTGGGTGCTTGGTCAGAGTGACCACATGTAGCCATTAACTGTCGGAGAGCAAGGAGCGAGTCTGTGGAACTACCAGAACGAAACTTTTCGAGGAAGGACCGGTTTGACTGCGGATGGACATCAAACTTTTATCCCCTTGTTTAAGCACGTAGCGTTTCAAAAGGGGCCTATAATTCGATGTTAAGGAAGTATATAAAAAAATGTTATCAGGACCAAGGAATCGGTTAATGGTGGAAAGGGAGATCAAGGCTGTATTTTAGAATTACCGGAGTATATTCAGTGTACGTTTCGGTCCGAGATGCTTGATGAGGGTTGGGAAGGAGACGGGATGGAAGTTGGAGAGGGTAATGGCATTGAGGCAAAACAAAGGGACGGGGTCCGTTCCCCAGAATTAAGCATTTCGTATCCTGATATATTACAATTCCTCCAAAAGCAAGAGCAACTGTAAAGATTCGTTTTAAAGCGGTTTCGCAAATGAAAAAAGAAAATCTGTTTTTCCTATGCAGTTTTATGTGTACCTTTCAGATCTGACACTTGTTTTCCCTGGAAATGCATACTTTTCCCATAATTGACCGAAGTAAATACTAGGAAAAGTATGTATTCCCAGCAAAAACGAGCTTCATATCTGAAAAGTACACATAAAACTGATGCAAAGAAAAACACATTTTTAAATCTATTTAAAAGATCCAGACCAGAACTGTCGTAGGTCAGGTCAGATCTTCTGACCTCCGTATGCTTTCTGTGTCTCTGGACGGTTGGCGGATGTCACGCAGGCTCAACTGTGCAGTTGAGCCTTGCCTTGAATAATGCAATTGAACTTTGGATTTTAATAAATCTCTAAGAGTGACTAGTTATACTTGGCAGAATTAATTTAACTATCTAGAGGGTTCTGTATATCAAACTGGGCGAAACAAAATAAACTTTACTACTGTATAAACAAGAATAAAATACTGGACATGAAGAGGTGCCGGGAGTGAATTTAGACCTTTATGCCATCTCACGGAACCTCTTGTTGTTACAATTTGGCTTGGTATAGGTCGTGTTATCAAACGGAAGTTACCTCAAAAGAAGCTGATCGCGGGTTCTTTTCGCCCTACCCATCTCTCTCTCTCTCCTTCTCGGACAAGAACTAATCTGGTAATTTAAGATGACGATAGCGGTACTTTCGAAATGGGAGGATTCGCCCCCATACCTCCCTCACACCCCGCAAATTAAAAAAATCGTAATATTTCTAATTCAAAAGCCTACCAGACATCGAGTGCTAAATATCGTTAAGCCTCTAGTTTAAAACAAAGCTTTGTGCAGAAAACAGTTTATAAATAAAAGGAATAAGACTCGTTAAAAGGCCCGACCATCGTCATCAAATCTTCTCGGATCAGTTGGTATTGCGATCTATTACAGCCAACACACGCCATTATACTATACAAACTGAAAATGCAGAGATCCACAAAGGGCCTACACATCCAAAAAATCAAACATGGTATTGATTGAATATCACCAAAAGACATGCGCAAATTGCCTCTAGGTCTCAACAGACCAGGTCTAGGTAATTGAATCAAATCAAAAGTTGAAGGAGCTACAGTAGGTCGAAGTTAGCAAAATAGCAATATATTGTCAAAAAGTGAATAACTACTTTATTATTAAGTTCCGGAAGTTAAAAGGAGCATCGTTAAGCATCATTTTTAAAGTTAAAAAACGTTTATGTATTTGAAAATTATAAAATCATAAATGTCCTTGTGACACTACTAAATGTCATTAAACTGGATGTCAGTATGACACACTTGCTTCTGTTTTACTTTGAATTGCCTTAAGCTCTGAATTTTTGAAGACGGTAAATATTTATTCTTTTAATATAGAAGGTTTCATGGAAGGAGATTAGATTCTTTTGCTTTACTAGAGGAAATAATGATTTTAACTTTATTAAATATGCACAAATTTAGTAACACATAACACTAGTCAACAATGATTTTGCTACTTAGGTATTAGCTTGTGATTTATACTAACTAAATCGAGTATGCTAATTCCGAATCTGTAATCAGAATTGTTCTGAAGCGTAAGGTTCCTGAGTTACACGCATACTCTTAGTTATACATATAAGCAGCGTTGTTTCGGCTACCGTAATGAGAGGATGTGTTGTGTGTGTTTGCTTCCTGCGTTACCCTCCTGTTTTATCACGTTGTCAATTTTAGCCATTATAGTAGTGGTGTTGAAACGATATTTACATACAGTGATTAATTGCATATTTCTTTCAGATATATCTCTCAATTAATTTGTAAATGAAATAAGAATGTACAAAAGTATATAAGAAGATTATACAAAATAAGTTGAAAACATGAATCAGTGAGGATGTATAAATAGCCCAGACAACCTTTCTTATATCTGTAAAAGATATACTCCAAGCCTGTAGAGGAAAATTTTGCTCAAATTGTGAAAACTGCATACAATTATTATTTTGGTTGTAAAGTTGGCGACTAAGACAAGCTCTGGACACATCACAAATCTTCTACTGTGTGTTATACGAGGCTCACACAGTAGCTAAATGGCAAACGGAAGGGTATGCTTTTTATTGTACCAATGGTGTGGCGTGAGCCAACAAATCAGGTTTTCGATTGCTACTTTTGTATGACAAATATTGCAGGATTTTCAAATAAAATCAAGTAAAAAATTGTATATCCAGATTGTAAGTCAGCTATAAAACCAGTCACTAATAATATGAAGATACCAATCACAGTTTCTCCATTAGCTAGTGTACTGTGTGTACGGGGCTCACACAATAGTAAAATGGCAAACGGAAGGGTATGACTTTTAATGTACGAATGGTATGATGTTAGCCAACATATCATGTTTTTGATTGTTATTTTTGTATGACAAATATTGCTGGATTCTCAAATAAGAACAAGACAAGAATTGTATATCCAGATTGTAAATCAGCTATAAAACCAGTCCTTCATAATATGGAGATGCCAATCCCAGTTCATCCATAAGCTAGTGCAGTTAAAGAAGATGATTCATCACCTGAAGAGGAATATAATAATGACAAGGAAATGTATGAGGATGATTCTAAAGAAAAGAAGATCCAGTTGATAAATCAAGAAAGATTTAATGATTTATTGAGGGATTTGTCATTGTCAAATGAGAACGCAGAACTGTTGGGCTCAAGACTACAAAAATAGGATCTTCTAGAGGATGGTGTAAAAATATATACTTTACGTAAACGCCATGAGGCCTTAGCTGCCTTCTATAAGGAAGAATATGGTGCTTGTTTCTGTACTGATGTTAATAGCCTCATGAATCAGCTAGGAAACGAGCATTTATCTGATGAATGGAGACTATTCATCGATGCAAGCACTGCTAGCCTCAAAGCTGTGTTGCTACACAATGATAACAAAAAACTTTCAATTCCTGTCGCACTTATTGTTAGGAAGATAGAGACATATTACTCAATGAAATTTATTTTGGAAGGTGTTCATTACTCGCATCATAAGTGTATTTTTATTTTATTTTATTTTTTTAAGGGGCTATCTGGCAACTTCCCACTTAGGCCATCATAAGTTTAATATCTGTAGTGCTCTAAAGGTAATTTCTTTACTTCTTGGACTGCAGCTAGGGTATACAAAGAATATGTGCTTTTTATGCCATTGGAACTGCCGTAACGAAAGGAATTATTATATTGTCAAAAAATGGCCCGAAAGAGAAGAACACATAGTTGGCCGATACAATGTAAAGTACATGCCTTTGGTACATCTACAGAAGATCTACCTTCCACCACTTCATATCAAACTTGGCCTTATCACGAATTTTGATAAAGCAATGGCCCATGATTCTGATGGATTCAAGTATCTCAAAGAAAAAATTTGGTTCAAAGAAAACCGATGCTAAACTTAAAGCTGGCATTTTTGTAGGGCCGGAGATCAGAGAATTGATACGTGACAGGAGGTTCAAAACTAACTCCACTTGAGTTGCCAGCATGGGATTTATTTGTCCATGTAGTGCATAACTTCCTTGGCAAACATAGGGCTGAAGTCAATGAAGAACTAGTGGACAATATGCCAAAGGCGTATCAACAAATGGGGTGTCGGATGTCTCTTAAGATGCATTTCTTGCATTCGAATCTAGATTTCTTTCCATCTGATATGGATGATATTAGTGACCAACATGAAGAAAGGTTCCACTGAGATATCGCAATGATGGAAAGCAGGTATCAAGGCCGCTTCAACAAAAACATAATGGGTGACTACTGCTGGTTCCTACTACGGGAGGATCCTATATCCACGTACAAGCGCAAGAAAAAGAGTCTAAACATTTTTGAAGAAATTTATAGTTAGGTGAGTACTACCTCTTTTACATGTAATACCTATCTTTTCTGGGTCTGCAAAAGGACGTACATAATGCCAAATAAGGTTCCTCGATTCTCATTCTTCTCAAACTCGTAATAATTATATCATTAATTGATCCAAGGTGACAAAGTGAGCCATATAGGCTAGTTGAAAAACTCAGGAACCTTACGTGCTAGGACAAATCTGAGCACAGACTCTGAATCAGCGCACTTAACTTAGTTACAACAACATTTACTTAAGTAGCAGATACAAAGGTAAAATTTGTTGGCTAGTGTAATGGCTAGCGTAATTCACTTCAGTGAGAATTGCTAATCGGAATTAAATTTGATTCACTTTAAACACTGAAAAAACTGTAATGATATGAGAATTGATATTTATGTGTTCCATATTATGTTGAAGTTTGTTAACGCGCGTGAGGCTAATGGAGACGCAAGGGTAAAACTTGCCGTGCAAATTGATATGTAGTTTTTGTTTGGAGTACCTCGACTAGGAATCAAGTTGTGTAGTGAAATAATAGCAACCTTGATGTGAAATGCAGATGATAATTCTAGTTACCATGGATACCAGTTAGTAATGAGAGCGTCTCGTTTAGCATGCGTTCATTGAAGTCTTTGCGTGCGGAGAAAAGTGGCTATAATTTGATTCGTCTGAAATGATCTGTACTGACTGAATTTCCCCTACCCCTCTCTCTCCTGATAGGATGCGTTTATTTATTCTCAAATGGTTGGACTCTGGCAAAAGGAGAGAAGTTTTGTTCGAATTCACCGCTTGGATAACCTTCTCGCTGAATCACTCACACTTGGTAAAGCAATCACCGAAATCATTTCCACCCTTTCCTTTGAAGATAATTTTCCCGCCGAGGTTAGAAGTTTAAATACGAAAGAAGTTGCGGAGAACTACATCTGTAAATATGGAGAAAATTCACATTCGTTAAAAGAAGATTTCAAGAAAGAAGAACATCTCAATCTCACCCCCATCCACATTCTCATTTTTCATTTTAATTTCATATATTGCCTCCGACACCTTTTCTCTACCAAATCCAAAATCCTCCCATTCAGGATGTACTAAAAAAGAGAGAATTAATAATTTTAATTAGGCGCATCATACTCATCATGAATGCCTAAGTCCCCACCCCCCACCCCTAGTCTGGGCACTATGCCTTGACTAGTGAACGCTGTTATTTCAACCTCATCTCAACTATGCCGTGCACTTGCGATTGCATAATTGGGAGTAAGGGAAGGGGGAAGGTCTGAGAAATAGCCCGCTGCCAGATACCCATATCAGAGGAGCCTCCGGATAATAAGCCAGGTTGCAACCTTCGCAGAGGAGTTTAATCACTCTGCCTGTGAGGGGCCACCAGAATCGCTGAGGGACATACAACCGTCTCAGCGTATGTCGGATGCAACCGCGGTTTCTAACTCCGTCAAGGAGGCGTCACCCCCAGTTAGCGCTGGTTGATTCCACGCTAACCAAAAAAAGGTCCGTCACATTTCACCCCTCAAGAGGAGCCCACCCTGGTCCACCATTTCATCTATGATCATCTCATTCTTAACAGCCAAACTAGTGAAAGTGAGGTCAAAAGGAAGGAGGAGGGTCAAAAACACCACACCAACATGGATAACAATATGGAGTATAGAAGACTTCCACTGAGAACCGAACTCGAAGCACAAAAACCCGAAAGAGGAGTAGCAATAAGGACTCTTTAAACTGAATTGAAGATTGCCCTTACCAAAGTAATAGTGGCCTCCAACGGATACGTTGCCTTATGTCACAAACAGAATGGCACAGAACACCTGGTGGCGCCCGAAGGACTAAAGGCTCTAAAGAAAGATCGGATTTGCCCCACAACTACCACCACAACTCCTGGCAAACCGAACCTTCGTCTCTCGAAAGCTATACCTTTATTTAGGATACCACACAAAAAAGGAACTGAAAGAGGAGATCGAAAGGGAAATCTAACATCTGAAAAATGCAGAGATCATCAAATTTGGACACCACAGGCACGTGTTCAAAGTTATTTGCGCCTCAGCGGAGATGGAAAATATGGCAACCAACAACGGGATCCTTGCCTTCGGAATGAGGATACTCCATGAAAATATGAAAAAAAAAAATTTTTAAACGTACAAACCTTCTTCCAATGCTATGCCATTGAGGAGCACGTGGCAAAGAACTGCCCAAATAAGGACAAAAAGTATCCGCAGAATGCGTAGGTAACAATCACACATTCAGGGAATGCACAGAGACTACAAAGAGATGCGTAACCTGCCAAGGTCAACATGCGACAATGCCAGTGAACTGTCCAAAGTGAAGAGAAATAATAAACAAGAAAGAACAAGAGCAGAAGTAAGAAAAAGAATTAAAGAATAATCAGACATACACCAGCGTAGTAAGGAAACACAAGAGCCCAAAATCAATATAAATGTTAATGAAGGAACATGGCTGCACATTCTAGCATGTATTATATACGCGCACGTACAAAACATTGCCCAATCAAGGACCTTCTCAGACACGCTCAATCTTCTCTTAGAGAAGAACGGAGTAAGCAAGATGTGGGTGCCCTTGAACCCCCCTCGGCTCTCCTATACGGGGTAACGGCAGGAAAAACTCTTCAAATAAAAGATACGGTGGACATAGGAGCAAATATGGAAGAAAACGAAAAAACAATCGAAACCAACGAACCTAATGAAGAGGAAGAAGAAACAGAAACTTCGGAGAATTGACAAAAAGACGAAAAGAAGAGCCATAAGAAAACAAAAAAACACTCAATTAAAAAGAACCAAACCGAATGGGACACACAAACTGACATGGAAAGCGAAACGGAGAGAGAAGAAGGCTGTCGTTACGAAGCAAGAGACTCTAAACTTAAGATCTTCGTAAACGAGGCCTATCCTCTACCCATAGGTACTAAACTGAAGGATATAAATAAAGGTATCGAAACTCAAGCCTCTTAATGGAATTACATGACAGACCATGGTCAAAAAATTATCCAAAAACGACTAGAAGAAAACAAAATAAGGATCTTCCCCAATGACGTCAAAATTATCAAGAGGATGGATACCTTCGAGAAAATATCAAACGGCAAATGGAAAAATCACAAATCAAAGAATTAAAAACAACAAAATTAATAAGATCTAGATGATATCGAGAGAACTAAACTGAAAATACTTTATTTAAACACTGACGGAAGGAAATCAAAAGAAGAAAATAATCAGGAGACCAAAAGAGCTCTAGAAATAGAGAACATAAATTATGACCGTAAATTCTTCCCCAGCAATAGGCTCCGCCTGTGACGTGAGGAAGAACCAATAATAACAACAAAATAAGCTTAACGAGCAAAACCCATCAAAAAAGCATGAGTACCTGAAATCAAAGAACAAAGAAAGGTAACTATACAAAACAAAGGAATTTAGAACAACCCAACCTTAACATATAAAGTAAACAAATAGAGTATAACAAAACGGATTTAAATTAGAAAAACCTTACCGCAAGGTATCCAAAGCAAAATTACCAATACGATATAGGAAATAAAAAAGAAAACGAATAAAAACTTAGAAGCAACCTGTACAACACAAACTCAAATGCAATTAGAAGAGCAGAAGATAGAATAAAGTCCAAAGAAAGAGATCAGCCAGTAACCTGGCAATTATTAAACTACACACAAACACACATTTCACGCCCCCCTCCCTTAAATAAAAGCTCTCATGCTATCTACTCCTAACATCCCCACACTTTTCTCACCTTTATAAGTTTTGTTCACAAGCAAGTTTACAAATCATTCTATGACTGTAATTCACCCTTTTATAAAAAATAACAATAAATTGCATATAGAATTATTTACATATATAATCCATCGCCAGGAATGCAGTGAAAGCGACCTAGGACTGTCAGGGAAAAAAACTCAGGACAGTATTTATGGCTTTTAATTATTAGTTATCTAGAAACATTCTCGAATGCGTAAATTTGCATCTTCTCCTGTATTTTACTACAAAGTCTATTTATTATTTATAATATAAAATCAAAAAGATAAAAACTTTTCGCAATGAAGTTTGGCTCATTAGATTGTTTTCATTATCCCTTGCCAATTCCAAGGCTCCAAAGTTCTCCGAAAATGTAATTAATTAACTCTTAAAAGTTCCATTTCTTTGGAACGATCAGAGCATGAACATTCATTAAAGTATCCAATGTTTAGATTGTTTTCATCCGACGTTACTAAAAAAAAGCTCTTGTTAATGGCTCTATTTTTTAAAGAATTCATTGTTTGCTTTAGTGTGCTTTGATATCTTGCAAATCTGACAATTTTAGTTTAGCAGTGTTTAATGTTTTTATTTTTTTAGCATTTTGGAAGATCATTCATGAATTTTTGAGGTGCAACTCAGCCTTTCTTTTTTCTTCATTCGGGAGGAAATAATTCAAAGAAGATTTTGAAAAAGAAAGTAGATTATTTGAAAGAACTCGCCGTGGCGAGTTAAGGAGATGTCGAGCGTAATTAAAGTGGTAGTTTCCATTGCTTATGCATTTTGCTCCAGCTCTTGAGGTAGTCTTAAACTAATCAGGTTTAGCTTGGCTTGTTATTTGTAGATATTTCAATTTTACATATTTTCTGACATCTTTTTCGGGAAGCCGGCAGGTAATATTATACCCTTGTCGTTGATTCATTCATGGTCTTGGCGGGAGGAGGGGGGGGGTACCACTCCATCTTTGATGTATGCATCCTTTCAGTCCTTTTCTTACTCTGCTACCTGAGGTGATATGCCGAAGTAAATATCATGGAAAGGAAGAAGTTAGATCACTTTAATATCCGATCCCTAATAGAGCAATACCATCCAAAAATATAAGAACACCTGTATTTCTATCACAACAACATCTTTCATAACATTTAGCAGAGAAAATCCAAGGTTTCAAAAATTCGTGTACGTTAACCAACAGGTATACACTACGTATGGTTAAAGTTTATGTAAATTTTCTAGAAATGTTGAAGTGACCAAAATAGGCCAAACGTGACTGGGAACCAATTTCTATTGGAATCTAACGATTAAATTATCAGTGGAAAGCATTTGTACAAGTTAAAAGTGATTATTATTTGGTGTGGATACCATGATGCTTTGATATATGCTACAAGAATGAGCCAAATGTTGATATTTTTGCACAGTAATTTTGCTTTTTTCTTCTTGAAGACTCACCGTGATTTCTCGAAATGTTTTCGGATTTCTCGATTTAGACCTCTCTGCCAGTGTATTCCATATAATGTGTTTCATGTCCTCTAGGTTTCAACTACAGTATGGGCGTCCATGCTAGCCCTGTTAAAATAAGATCAAACATTAGTTGATTGTGCGAGATAAACTAAAAGAGAAACATTCACTAGTGTGCATGCACCTAGCAAACTTCTGAGTATTTATGAGCAGTTAGAACACATATGTGAATTCATAGGAGTGAAATTTCTGGACCTATTCCTCCGGTTCTTTGGATGCGACGAGCTCTACGTGGATGATGGGCTCCACATCAACGGTCGAGGTAAGAAGGCTCTGACCAACTTAATCGACAAAATGCCTTATGGCTGCTGAAAGAGTCATGAGCTTTGACAGTCAGACACTTCGGGGTGAGGGGTGTATAATAAAGCCGAGTGTAGTCCTATTAGGAAAGGAAACGAGACACGTTTGGTAAGGGAGGCAAACGCGACACGTAAGACTACGAGCGTTTGTAAACGACTAGCGGTCGAGACAAGATCACCGGCTGCCAAGACAATGCCTGTTTTGCTAAGTGGAGCACAAAGGGGAGCAAAAAGGGTGGCAAAATTGGGATTGAATCACCGATATAAGAAGGCGAAACCCATGAATGACCTTAACTGCTTTTTGTTTGCGAGCAACGGCCTTTGTACGATGGCTTGTATCTTTTCCTCTTGATGGGCTAATTTATTATTTCCTATTCCGAAGCTATATTAAGTGCATTCTAAGTTTCATTATCATCCAATAACCTGTGATGTTATAGGGTAGGTACAAAGGACAAATAAGACAAATAAGCCTAACGTGTAGGCCTGTAGGCACTCTGGTGTCGCATTTCATTGTCTCAGCAACCCATCCCTTATCAGTTACCAATGCTCTACTCAGTGTTGTGTGAACCAGTGAAGAGTGAGCATTCTTTCAGATTCTATTTGTGTTTAAAAAAGTCTTTCTGCAATATAATTAACATGTCGAGTTCAATTGAAACAAGAAGTAAAACAGAAGTTTGGCTTATTGGAGAAACAATTGATGCAATTCATCAAACCTCACTATATCCAGCGGTGGGACCAATGATTTTTTCATATGGGTAAAATTCAAGAAACTTGAGACAAGTGGTTTGGTTATTATAAGCAAATATTGACAGACTTCTTCAAGCGCCCTGGTGGCCCAGCATCGTGCCTAGCCAAATTCACTTATCAAAATACCTATTTCTTCCAATGAATTATAGCTATGAAATTCATTTCTGAATGCAAAATAGTTCTCACACTGCACCACACCTCAGATTTAAATACACGACTCGGTACCTATTAAATAACGCAAGCTTCGACCATCTTCCTTTAAGATGACGGAAGCTTCAAGTGCCATTACACATCGCCCCCTCCCCCTCCAGAGTATACTCCAAACGACTACTAATGGAGAAATGAATAATTAGATTGCCTCGCACGTCTGCTACAAAGAGGTCGACTTAAATCGGAAATCGTGCAAGAAGTATTTGTTAAATACGGGAAAGGATATAATATATCATATGATAAACCTTCTGTGCAGTAATCGCTCAATAAAGCATGTAATCTAAGGTTCACGTGAGGTTTCAATTAGTGTTGCCTGCGGCCTATCTTATTTAATGAATGAGGAAGACAAGAGAACGACGATGCTTATCGGTACAAGATAAGACTAAGCTTCTATTATATGTTTTACATACTCTAATACCGCAGAATGTCTATGTAATTTTAAAATAACACGCATAAATGTTTTCATTGATGCGCACTTGTTTATGTTGGCCTGGTGGATGGCCTCATACCTCTTTAATGTAATTTACAGATCTTTCTCGATCGCGTGCAAAGCTTCTTAGAATTCTCCAATAGTAAGAAATATAACGCAATTTATTTGATCTCCTTACGTTCGATTGTGGATCTTTAGGCGATTTCTGAAAGAAATTAAGATTCACTTTGCGTGAAACGTGATAATGCGTCGAAATGTCATCTGTAATATCATTTTCTAGATGCCTCTGCACTTAAGTTAAACGCGCCCCTCTTCCAGATGAGCTCGTTCGAGGGAATGATGAATTCAGTTAGTCATTTGAAAAGAGCCTCGTTAACACGGGTTATACTCTATGCTCCTGATGATCGCTGCGCTTAGTTTGGGTAAAGAGAGTCAAGTATACCGATATTCCCCTCGCTCTCTAATGACTGTTTACAGAAAACGTAGATACATGACGACGTTATCAAGCTTAAGTGTACCGGCTAAATGATGCGTATTTTTTTCCTTGGTGCCTGATGAGTTGACGCGCGAATAAAGGGATGGTTAGAGTAAAGACATTTTCTAGTTTATTGCATGCGAATAACGAAAAACCTGATGCTCTTATTTTTTATTCACCTTCTCAAGGACCATTCTGCCAAACGCGTGTCAGAGTGTGCGTGTATTTTAGTTATTTTCTGCCTGCCAATCTCTGTAGATGTGTCTCAAATCGATTTATCGGCGTCTATCTGTCTATCGGCGATCGACGTAATACCTATATCTTTGTTCTTAATCTACATTATTTTTTTTATGTCTGTACTTTCCCATGCGTAGATTCTCTACAAGTATCCTTACAAAAGTAATCCATAAACTGTCACGAATACATTCGAATATAATTGTACTATTGGACAGAAAATTGCTTACAACCGACAAGCTAACACATACTTTGGTGTACATACCTGCCTTTTAACAACACGCACAGTAGCATCCTTTTTGCCTCACATACTTCTTTTCATGCATATCATGATTGGTGGATGTGGTTTGTTATTTTGTGAGCTATGGATTCCTTGAATCTAATAAAAGGAGCCTCATAGATGAGTAAATAAAAAATTTTCTGCTTGTTTCTATTCAACTTTTATGTCTCAGTTGTTCCTCTTAATATTGGCTTGCCTGCGTGTGGATATGCTTTCTGGGTGGATTATTTCTAGGTGTTTTGCTTTTGAAGCCGTTTTATTGGATTATTTATATCGGAGATTTAAATTAAATATCACAAGGGTGAGTCATAGAGCAGACGGGCCAGACTAGAAAATCAGAATCGAGCAACACATGACAATTCCTGTCAAAGGCTGAAATGGGAAATGGCTGAAGCTAAATCAAATTTACTTGAATAAAATGTAGCATACAAATATTCCACTATTTACTTTTGATAATAGCAATCTGTTTCCTCAGTTTAGTATCAAATTTACGAAATATCTTTTTCGTGTCGGAAGCAAACTAAATGCCTTCAATATATATATATATATATATATATATATATATATATATATATATATATATATATATATATATATATAAGTATCCCCTTAGAATAATATTATTTCCCCACCTCCTAAGATATCACTTCAGGAGAGAAAGCCAGCCGTTACCCCTCCCCTTATTCCGACCTCACACTTTTTGGACTCCCACCGCTGGTTGCCCGTCTGGCCCGCTGATCCCTGCCATTGACACCTCGCCACAAAGAGATGCTCAGTTTGTCACGCACGATAACGAAGGATAGAAAAGGTCTCAATCACTTTCCCTGTTTTGAAGAACTCCGGGTATATATGCACCTGCTTCAGGATTACAAACAGATTTGGTTATACGAGACTTCCCTAAAAGGAGTGCAAATCAACGAGCTCTCTCCCAAGAAGTGTGAGTGACGGTTGCAAGAAAGGAAGAGCTGGACATTACCCTCGTATCTTTGGGTCAGGTAGAAGAGTCTCATAAGGTAACGTCAGCCTTTCCCATCGGCCTTCGGATCAAAGATTGGAGAAGCCGTCCTCCAAAAATCATCTGGTGACCTCTTAAGGACAAGAAGCCCGTTAGCTTGCTCAAGCCGAGTGTGGAGAAGTCATCTCCCCTCTCCACCTTCGAAGTTCATTCGGTGACTTCCTGAGAACAAGAGGCCCGCATCTCGAAAAACACGAGTCCGAGAAAGTAGCCCTACCCGCTGTGGGTTTTGTGCTACCACCCGTGAGTAATCAAGGTCGCGCAGACCTCTCCCAAGTTTGCCCTACCTTCCCCTCGAGTTTCAAAGGAAGTAAATCCCATTATAACCATATAACCATTCCCCTCTTAGCTAAAGACCGTCTTAAATATGTACCCTTATATATATAAATATATTTATATATATATATATATATATATATATATATGGATATATATATATATATATATATATATATATATATATATATATATATATATATATATATATATATATATATATATCCATATTTATTGTTTTGCCTTGTGTGTATTAAAATCTAGTTTTTGTCATTGTGTTTGTTATATTGCTTGGTCACGCAGCTGCCGCTATATATTTAAATCGCACTCTTAGAACAATAGCAGTTGTTGCCTTGCTTGGACTACCTTAGAACCTGTGTGCGCATATTCACGTACACTTGGCCATACTACGACAAAATAATTGGCGACAGGCTTTTGGGTCTCCCTCACCTGATTTTGTAGCACTAAGTTCAATTGATAGCAGCTTCATTACCAAAAAATATCCGAACAACAATATATTAGGACAATTTTCTTTAAGCGGTAATACTAACCGTCTTTTCTTGTGTCGTGAGACACAAAATGTTAATAATTTTTTAGTAGAATTTATATTTGTTTTGGAGGAAAGCTTCAATTGCTCTGGCAGCTTTTTGTTTGCAAAGGCTGGAAGTACCATATCCGGGATGTCTTCATTCGATCGCTTTCATAAGCAAGGGCAGATCCTAGGCTTATCTGGGAAAGATTTAATCACTTAGGTCCAGGAAGAGGAACGTAACGAACGTGCGGAAAGGAAAGCACAGAGAAAAGAAGAAGAAAGAAAACCACAGAGAGAGGAAGAAGTAAGAAAAGCACAGAGAGAAAACGAAGAAAGAAAAGCAGAAGCCGAAGAAATAAAAGCATAGAGAGAATCAGAAGAGAAAGAAAGAAAAGCGTAGAGAGATGCAGAAGTCGAAGAAAGAAAAGCACAGAGATAAAGGGAATAAAGAAAAGCCCAGAGAAAAGCGGAAGAGAATGTCAAAATTAGTCAGCATGAGAGAGAGATAAGGCGCGACCAAGTCGAGATAAGCTCCGTAGGATCTTGAAATGAACAGGCTCAAGTACCCTCATTAAAACTCCCCACATACAAAGATGGATGGGCAGACGTATTCGCGGCCCCGATGAAATTCTGATCCGTCTTCATTAAGCAGAGCGCGCAGCTCTCCCCAAAACCAATTTCTCAGCCAGTCGGTACCAGGGCCCAGGTCGAGAAGGATGAATCGCTTCCGGTACCCCTATCGTCCCCAGACATCGACCTCGCCACCAAGGTTCAATGTGATGATGCACCGAAGAATGGCCCCCATTACAACCCCTGTGTGAAAAAGAAAGGAAGAAGGAGACTGAAACGGTGCGAAGCGATCGGAAGATCTAATACACCGTGAAGGACGTATTGGTATACCGTTCTTCTGTTGAGCCGGAGAGCCCCCCGCCTAACGCGTTGTGTGGGCCGAGAGCATATATCGAACCCGTTCTAAAGATGGCTCATGATTGACTAATGGCCGGACACTTCGGCCATAACAAAACGGCACCGCGATATTTTAAATATTTCTTTCGGCCAGGAGCGGCCAAAGGAATTATCAACTTCTTCAAGTCCTTTGACCTTTGCCAGAAGGTCACCTTTAAAGGGCGTGTAACCCCGCCCCCCTTTAAAAGACCCCGAGAGTGCCCGAGCCCTTAGCCCGCGTCTCAATAAGCCCAATAGGCCAAATTCGTCATCGTCAAGCGAGGGACACATCTACCCCGTTGAACCCGTGTGTCTGGTCCAAACGGTGCGCGTGAAAGCAGACAATAAGTATCCCCTGCCGACACTTCCTTCTTCCCTAGCGGAGCCTCACTGCCACTTGAACTTAAAACCAAATGTCGCTACTATTGAGAGGGCTCAATTCCTTGCCTTATTGGAAGGCTTTTTCCTGTCATTATATCATGCTTTTGGGCCGAATTTCGCTGCCATAGCCGCGCCCCTTAACGGCATGTTTAAAAGAACGTCCCCCGTTCTAGTCCATTAAACCCCTTCCGCGGAAATTAATCTCTGCCCCTATCTTGAGATTACTGAATTCTAATAAAACATCCAGTGTTTGTACGGAGGCCTCCCAGGATGGACTACCTTGTGCTCTCGTCCAATATGATGATGATAGAGTGGGATATGCTGTAGGATATGCTATCACGAAACTGTCCCATAGCGAAAAGGCGTATGCCACCAAAGAGCTTGAAGCGTTAGCCATAATGTCGTCTATTCGTAAGTTTAAGATGTATTTAAAGGCACAGAAAACTGCGTAGCCGATAGCTTAAGTAGGAATCCTACACAAGACCACCCTCCAACAACCTGAGTGTATAGTATAATTCGCGTTCGATTCAATTTTTTGTAAATACTATTTTTCTCTGTTTTTGACATATATGTTGTATTAGCGTATGTATAGATTAAGTTATCTGTGGTTACACATATGTAAATCCCGTGTAGTGTTATGTTTTTTTCTCTGTTGGTAAACATTAAAGTTTTAGCTTTACAAGTTGCCCTCTTAATGAAATTATTGTAGACAGTTTTTTCCTAAGATATTATTACTTCGGGAAAGAAAATGAGTCGTTACTCCCCACCCACTTTCGACCTCACACTTTTTGGACTCGCCGCCAGGTCTCCGTGAAATTCACACAGAGGCTACCTCCCAGGCGTCTCAATCTCCCCCCCACCCCACCTCGGGTTGAGAGATTGCTTTGTAGTATTTGCTATGAACCGCTTTATGGCTCGCGGCGCTGGTCGCCCGTCTGGCCCGCTGATCCCTCCCTCCCTTTGACACCTCACCGCAAGGAGACGCTAGAGTTATCACACCCGATAACAAGGTTAGAGAATATCTCAATCTCTCTCCCTTTTTGAAGAACTCCGGGTATAGATGCACCCGCAATCTTCTATTATAACCATTCCTTAACCACGATTATCTAATTAATATTCGGAGCTTAAGTCCGTCTTAAATATGTACCCTTTGTCGTAGAATGGACTCTCGACGATATACCATATATAACTATTCGTTGAAGAAACTTCTTTAATTATCTTTAGAGTGCGTGGATGTCTAGGCTGGCCGATATTATTATACCTTCGATATGCTTAAGAAGTGGAACTGAGCTCAAGAATAATAATATTGCTATCATTAATAAAATAGTTTTATTAATAATAACTATCAACAACACACAAATCGGAAAATATTGACATAAACAGAGAATGGAAAGGGTCGTGGGGAATCGAGCTAATCCAAGGATTAAAAGATTTAAAAAAGGCAAAACAAATATAAAGTCAAGGGGATAGGATGGTTCGCTAAACCATTTAAAGCACAGAATAGAGTTGACAAAAATGTTAAATACTCAAAGGTAACGTTCGGCTTACGTAATTATACTTGTTGTGCAGAGGAAGGCAACGTGAAGGAATTTCGGCCTGCTTGCGAGTTCCAGCCGAAGGGGGAGGAATTAAATGATCCTGACGTGGCATCTTGGGAATGAAAACCGTTTCTTGACGAACGGCTTGAAGAACAATGGCTGTTCTACGTTGTTCTCTTCTGAACAACAGGGAGAGGGGAGAACCACCTCTTGTCTACGGGCTCGAGAACAATGGCTGTTCTCAAGTTATTCTCTTCTGAACAACAAGGGATAATGGTGAGAACCGTTTCTTGGCGAACGTGCTCAAACGAACAATGGTTGTTCTACGTTGTTCTCTTCTGAACAACAGGGGAAGGATGGGGGGTGAAAACCGTTTCTTTTCAACGGGCTCGAACGAACAATGGCTGTTCTAACGTTGTTCTCTTTCTGAACAACAGGGGAAGCCCTGTGGACTTGGCGACACAAAGGCTCGAACCTTGGCACTCAAGGGATATTGTCCTTCTTCTGGACAAGTGATGGTGAATCTCGAGGTCGAGGTCCCTTGGCGCACAAGGTGAGAGTGGGTCGTAGTGATTTTTTGCGACGAAAATGTGGATCTCCAATCTGAATCTTAGTGGTTAAGTTTCCATATAAATAGCCGGGACATCTCCTTGGTGTGGGGGACAATGGAGTGGGAGCTTCGAGGGAATGCACAGCCGAGCCTGGGAACAATGCCTTATCTTCCCATAAGTCTAACTCAATCTGGCGAGGTCAACGCATGAGGCGAACGGGGAAGGATAAACCTCCTTGTTTAAACATGGACTCAGGTGGCTGCGATAAGGCACCCAGCTTCAAAGCGAAGATTCACGTGGGTAGCATCGGGGTTTTAAATAACATGTGATAGTGGTTGAAATTTAAGTGGCCTCAACCCGTTCTATCACACCCCTCCATTCCGGGGGAAGTTGTCACTTCGAAAAAAACGAGAGAAGGGACAAGGATAGAGCTCCGTTGTGGGGAACTCGTTTTCTTGTACCAACAGTACCTTCATGCACCTAACTAGTATTACCTCAATACATATGATTATTTTGATCTTTTGATTATAGGGGAAAATAACCTTTAATACAAACTTAATAAAAAAAAAAGGGCATGGAACAATGAAATGATTTAAAATTAGTATATATGGGAGAAAATAATTTATACGTAATTTAATGGGTACAAATATATATACATACAAAAAAATAGACATTGAGCGTTACAAAATTCAGACATATACATTAAATAATTATATTACAAGAGAATTTAATTTAAGTCGTACAAGACGGTATATACATACAAACAGATCCTAATCCTACGAATACAATTACTCTACGCTATTCGGTAACGCATTCCTACTGAGTGCATCAGCGACCTGGTTATCGGAACCTTTTATATAATTTATTCTAAATTGATACTCTTGCAAGAGTAAACTCCAGCAAATCATTCGGCCGTTGTAGTGTCGCACATTCCTAATTTAGGCTACCGAACGGTGGTCGGTTCCTATCTGAAATTCTTTTCCTATCAAGTACATTTTGAATCTGTCTGTAACCCAGATAATTGATAGAGCTTCCTTCTCTATAGTGGCATATCTCTTTTCGCGTGGTAATAATTGGCGACTAGCATATGCAACTGGATGACTCGTTCCGTCATCCTCGTATTGAGGGAGTACACCTCCAATGCCCTCATTGCTCGCATCGGTCTTAATCCCAAAGGATTTTTCCGGGTTGGGCAACTTAAAAATGGGGGCAGAAATGAGCTTACTTTTGAGCTGATTAAAATGGGAAACAGCGACATCATTCCAACCTAGACGATCGGTGGAATTCTTTTTTAAAAGGGAGCTGAAGGGCGCCGAAATTGCAGCGAAATTCGGAACAAATCGCCGATAGTACGAAGCTGATCCTAGGAACGATCTTAATTGCTTCTTTGTAATCGGGAGGGGCATGTCGGCGATTGCCTTAATCTTATCCTCTTGGAGACCTAACTGGCTTTGTCCTATTTTGAAACCCAAGTATTTTATGGTTTCGTGGGCAAAATGGCATTTGCTGGGGCCAATGGTGAGGCCATTTTCGCGCAGTCGCTCGAAAAGAGCTAATAGGGTGGTTAAATGGTGACTCCATTCAAATAGTTCTTGTAGCTGTCTCTTTTGATGTGGTGTCAGCTGCGCGTCAATATCCAGGTCAGAGGGTTCCAAAGACTTGCCTGGTAGGGAAGGAGGAAGGTAATCGGCATCAGGTTGGATGCAAACTGTCTGTATTACATTAAGGGACTCCGCGGGGTAATCTTCTTCAAGCGCCGATGTTTCGTCCAGTGCTACGAAGGTATCTCCATGGGCGCGTTGAGGGTACTTTTTTTCTTTTGGTCCACGGACAGTCTCCGTGTCCTTGTCTTGGGCCTTATCGCCTAAGGGTGTTAGTAATTCACACTCCTTTTTTGCCGTCCTAAGGTCCTGGTTAAGGATCTCCGAGAATCCGGACGGTATCGGGGTTTTGAGGGAGACGGGCTCCTGGGCTTCTTTCTTAGCTCGGCATCGAGAAAGGGTGGCCTGGGACTCAGGGTCGGAACTTCTTTGGGAGCTCTGTCCTATAAGTACGGAAGAGAATTGTATGGGTGCTGAAATAAATTCAACCCAGCCATCATAATATTGACACTGCAGGTAACATCTAACGACGGGGAATTGGTTCGCCCGCCTTAGGTAGTCATGTACCACCGCAAATCTTTCGTGGTTAGGGTCCACTGGGGGGAAGATTTCGTCGGACACGATGAAACACGTACATCCTGTGTCCCTGACGAGAGTCGATACTCGGCAGCCGTTCACGCTGCCCTCCTCAAATTTCAAAGTTCCCGATGAACTTTTATAAAAATATAATTTACCTGGTGGCCTGACGGAGGGGGAGAAGTTGCTGCTTGGGTCTGCACCACCGGAGGAGCTGGGGTGGCATTAATCTGGTGAACTTGGTGGGCTGGTCCGCTTTTAAGCCTAGAATTTTTGGGGCAATTCCAGCTCATGTGGTTTTCTACACCACAGGTGAAGCATATGATTGGTCGCTTCGGGAAGAAAGATGGAGGAGAAATCTTAACGGGAGGTTTGGAGTTTCGTTGTTGGTTTTGGGAAATGAAGTTTTGGGGTTTTACGGGGCTCGGAAACTTCGTCGGCTTTCCTGTGAAGGGGCGCGAATCCTTCCTTCTTCCCTTGTAGGGGGATGGGTGAGAAGTTCGATTCTCCTTTGGGTATAAATTATGGCTTGCGGCATAGACATCCGCTTCTTCGGTACATTCTTTAAAGGTCTGGCACCAACGATCCTTGACGAACGCGCGGATCTCCGTCGGGAGAGACGCCAAAAATCGATCCCGCAACACGAAGTCTGTTAAGGACTCGTAGTCAGGATCAACCTTTAAGGATTCTAACCAAAATTTAAAATTCCTCTGAAGAATGTATCCGAATTGACGTAACGTCTGTCCGGGTTTAATACGACCTCCTCGAAATTCTTGGCGGTAGAAATCGGGAGTCATATTATGAGCGGCCAATAACTCAGCTTTTGAGGTGCTGTAGTTAATTGTACATTCAGATGGTAAAGATATAAAAATTTCGCGCAATTTACAATGTAACAAGGGAAGTAATCTGACTAAACCTTTAGCCTCCAGATCCATGTTATTGATTTCGAGGATCTTTTCGAAGTGGGCTAAAAATGCTCCGAAATCCTCTCCTTCCTTGAAATTGGGGAGCTTTAGTGAGAGATTGGGGGGGGGGCTTCGGAACGGGAACTGGATGACTGTATTTCTGCTTCACCTCGAGCTAATTCAATCTGATGGTAAAGCTCAGCTTGTCTTGCCCGTTCCTCTCTTTCTCTTTCTTCTCGTTGGATTTCTCTTTCTCTTTCTTCTCGTTGGATTTCTCTTTCTCTTTGTGTCTCTTCTCGTTGGATTTCTCTTTCTCTTTCTTCTCGTTGGATTTCTCTTTCTCTTTCTTCTCGTTGGATTTCTCTTTCTCTTTTTATATTTTCTCGTTGGATTTCTCTTTCTCTTTCTTCTCGTTGGATTTCTCTTTCTCTTTCTTCTCCTTGGATTTCTCTTTCTCTTTTTTCTCGTTGGATTTCTCTTTCTCTTTCTTTGCTTCTCTTGAACGTACTTAATTAGTTCTTTTCCGGAAAGTCCCAAGGACTCTCCTTGCGCTTTAAAGATTTCGAACTGCGTCATCTTTGCACTTGGGGGCGCAACAGTCAACCATCTAAAATTCCTTGCAACAAGAATTATGCCTTCTAGAGAATTAGCCTACCTAAATAGGGGTATTGAACTATTCGTACTTGGTTTCTCAATCTAAATAACCACTGACTAAAATCACAAAAAAAAACACAAACAAATTATTATAACAGTTCCTTGAGCTACTCCAGCTTCTTAAGTTTCAAAAAAAGGGAATAGCAATCGTTAAACAAAAGGGAACTACTATACTCTATTATTATAACGAATAACACTATGCTTTACTCGACTGAGACCAGTGTTTGCAAAGATATAGCGTTAAACCTTACACACCTGATACCAAATTTAAATAGTATATATATATATTTATGTCGTAGAATGGACTCTCGACGATATACCATATATAACTATTCGTTGAGGGAACTTCTTTAATTATCTTTAGAGTGCGTGGATGTCTAGGCTGGCCGATATTATGTATCTTCGATATGCTTAAGAAGTGGAACTGAGCTCAAGGATAATAATATTGCTATCATTAATAAAATAGAGTTTTATTAATAATAACTATCAACAACACACAAAACGGAAAATATTGACATAAACATAGAATGAAAAGGATCGTGGGGAATCGATCTAATCCGAGGATTAAAAGATTTAAAAAGGGTGAAACAAATATAAAGTCAAGGGCATGGGTGGTTCGCTAAACCATTTAAAGCACAAAATAGAGTTGACAAAAGGGTTAAATACTCAAAGGTAACGTTCGGCTTACGTAATTATACTTGTTGTGCAGAGGGAGGCGACGTGAAGGAATTTCGGTCCGCTGGCGAGTTCCAACCAAAGGGGGGGGGGGGGGGGGAATTAAATGATCCTGACGTGACGTCTTGGGAATGAGAACCGTTTCTTGACGAACGGCTTGAAGAACAATGGCTGTTCTACGTTGTTCTCTTCCTAACAACAAGGGGGGGGGCGGTGAGAACCGTCTCTTGTCTACGGGCTCGAGAACAATGGCTGTTCTAATGTTGTTCTCTTCTGAACAACAAGAGGGAAGGGTGAGAACCGTTTCTTGGCGAACGGGCTCAAACGAACAATGGCTGTTCTACGTTGTTCTCTTCTAAACAACAGGAGGAGGGGTGAGAACCGTTTCTTGTCAACAGGCTCGAACGACCAATGGCTGTTCTAACGTTGTTCTTTTTCTGAACAACAGAGGAAGCCTTGTTGACTTGGCGTCACAAAGGCTCGAACCTTGGCACTCAAGAGATATTGTCCTTCTTCTGGACAAGTGATGGTGAATCTCGAGGTCGAGGTCCCTTGGCGCACAAGGTGAGAGTGGGTCGTAGTGATGTTTCACGACAAAAATCTGGATCTCCAATCTGAATCTTAGTGGTTAAGTTTCCATATAAATAGCTGGGACATCTCCTTGGTGTGGGGGACAATGGAGTGGGAGCTTCGAGGGAATGCACAGCCGAGCCTGGGAACAATGCCTTATCTGCCCATAAACCTAACTCAATCTGGCGAGGTCGGCGCATGGGGCGACTGGGGAAGATAAACCTCCTTGTTTAAACATTGACTCAGGTGGCTGCGATAAGGCGCCAGGCTTTGAAGCCAAGATCCACGTGGGTAGCATCGTGGTTTTAAATAACATGTGATAGTGGTTGAAAATTGAGCGGCCTCAACCCGTTCTATCACATCCTTAAATATATCCATATCTATTGTTGGGCTATTTATTTAGTGTGCATTAAAATCTATTTTTTTGTCATTGTGTTTATTATATTACTTGGTCACGCAGCTGCGGCTATCTATTCAAATCGCACTTTTAGAACAATAGCAGTTGTCACCTTGCTTGGCCTAACTTAGAGCATGTGTGCGCATATTCACGTACACTTGGCCATACTATGACAATATATATATATATATATATATATATATATATATATATATATATATATATATATATATATATATATATTCGTGTAGTTGGGTAGCAGTCTTTCTTGAATGCAAATTTTGTTGAAGACCATTGTGTATTTTGCCTTAATTAATTTCCTCTGCCAACTTCCTCTGTTTTGTATTACCGATTCACATAAAGTGCTCTCTTGCGCCGAAGAGTGTCATCAGTCTCTTGTGAGGATTCGTGGCACTCACCCATTTATCCTTGTATTCTGTCTTTGCGTCTAGTATTATTTATGCGTAGAGCGCGATCTCCTCCGGTAAACGGCCACTGACTAGATTGGTCTCGTCATCGGCGTAGGATACTCTATATGTGTGAAAGCAGTTTTCGGGTGAGCGTGGGGTATCATTTGTGTACATGATGTAAAGTGTGGGTGCCAATACGCTTCCTTGGGAAACGCCTGAGCGTGGTGTGAAGGGTTATGAGAGGGAATGGTTGTATTTTATGTAGCATCTCCGTTCAATGAGGTAGTGCGAGAGGAGCCTTCTGGTGCAGAGAGGAAACTCCGTATTGTTGATGAGTTTCCAACGGAGTCCCTCCTTACACCTTATCAAAGCACTTCTCCACGTCCTTGCTAATGGAAAGTGTCTTTTGATGTACCTGGCATTTTTCTGTATTCCGTCAGGAACGATGGTCACAGCCGCTTGAGTAGACCGGCCCCTCCTGAACCCATATTGGTAGTAGAGAACCAGTTCCTCTCTTCCAGGTAATCCCGTAGACGGCAGATGATCATACGTTCGCGTATTTTGCCTAGGTGCTCTAATAGAGCACTAGGCCTGTAATTCTTTAGATGTCTGGGGTCTTTGTTCCTTTTGTGTAGAACTATGTTGTGAGAGACCTTGAATATTTTGGGGAAGCGGCCTGAGGCTAATGAGGCATTGAATAGGTGTGTAAGTGAAGGGTATATGTTTGCGGGGAGGTTGTGTATTAGTGTGGTCGGTAGCCCAGAGGGGCCGGGTGCACGTTTTGGTGTTGTTTTGATGTAGTGTTTTGTTTCTTCGACGGTGATGGGAGTGGTCAGTGTAGATGTGTAGTCGAGCAGCTCCATTCGTATCAGGGGGGTGGGCCTTAGCTTGTGAGCGTGGGCCCGAAACCACTCATGGACTTCCTGGAAATGCTATTGCGCATGTGGTTTGGTGGGTTGTGTGTGTGTGGGAACTGTGTCCAAGTGGGACCTAAATGCGTCGATGATGACGTTGGTGTCTGTGAATGTTTGGTTGTTTACTTGGAGGGTGGTGGGTTTGGGTGGATCAGTGCCTAGTGTAGAGGTATAATAAGAGTTTAGTATATATATATATATATATATATAGATATATATATATATATATATATATATATATATATATATATATATATATATATATATCATATATATATATATATATACATATATATATATATATATATATATATATATATATATATATATATATATATATATGTATCGAGGCCAAGGAAATAATAACTAAGGATATCTGGGTTTAGCTTTGCCCCTCCGATGTTCTCCGGTAACATAGGAGAACGGGCAAAATGGTAAATGTTACGAGACTGATTCCTGACCTCAGCTCAAAAGGCAGGCCCTTCGAGGGTGCACTTATAAACAACCCATTCAAAAGTGCAATGGCCGATCTCGTATTAACCGCTCTCCGAGCCACAAGACGCAACGCCCGGGAAACAAACCTGAGGTCCCACCTTGCGAGTCTTCCCCCCTCCACCTCCCTACCCACCTCAGCGGGAGTATTTGTGTATATAACAGGTTGACCCGAGTAAACCAGGCTTTTTGATCGTTCTAACGGAAGAGACAAGTCACCGTTTGAGAGATTTTTCGAATTCGAGAAAGAAAAAGAAAAATCACCGGTAGAAAGTTTTCTGCAAGTTAAGGAGAACTTTGCAGTCCTTGTACGAAATCAGATCGTACCAAGGAAGCTCGGCGCCGCTCGAGCCCCCAAGTGATTATCAAGCTAGCCAGTTTGAGGACTCTGAGTTGGACAAACCCCAACTAGATAGAAAAAATAAAAATAAGACAACGATTTCATCTCGTCTGGAAGCAAAGCGGAAGGGCTAAGTTTTAGCTTGGAGTCGCCTCTACCCAAGATCTCTTGTGACGTAACCCGTCAACTTGCCAGGCAAGTCGTCGAGCGCCATCTAGCGAACAAACAACCTACCCCGATCAAAAATCTCCGAGGATAGTCTAACTGGGCGCGAGTATTTAATCTCCATTACCTTATGTGAGTAAAGATTAATCTTGTTGTTTATGTCCCCGTGCATAATAATTAGTTTATTAGATGTCTGGCCAAGGACAACGATATTAACTCAAAATTGTTTCCCTCCCGTAAAATTATATCTCAAATCGAGCTGCCAGAGCTCACCCAGTAATCCAATTTTCTCTTTGTTTAAGTGTATTAGATTAGTAATTGTTTTATTGTATTGAGTGAGATGGTTCATGTTCATTAAAGTCTATTTCTTTAGTAAAAGTACCGTTTTAATTATCCTCGAATGAGTTAAAGTGGCAATAATTCATAAAGTCAAGAAAGAAACCCCTTTTATGTATTCACTAGAATTAAAATAAAGATTAGCACTCTTAGAGCCCGATCCTCAAGCGATCACCGAAGCACGAGCCTACGCCTCAATTTAAAGTTATTTGGTTCATTAAAAATAAATAAAACAAATATATATATATATATATATATATATATATATATATATATATATATATATATTAGCTCGGCTAATCTACGACACCTAGCATCCTTTTCACTTACCGACAGAAGAGGGAAGGGGTTAGTGAAACGAGTGTCGTTCGCGATGCGGACGACCTCTCGCCACTGCCAGTTCCCAACTAGCTGCACGCACTGTAGGATACGGTCACGTAGGTGATTAAAGTTGTGTTGTCGTGAGCCTCCAGTGTAGTGATTTTTGTACTGTGTGATGAGTCTCTGTGTATGTATGGAATATGTGAAATGTTTTATACGTGTGTAGGTTGCGTGCTGTGGTTATAGTGTTTAAGATTGAGCACACGTGAACGTCTAACATGTCTAGAATGGTGTGGTCCATGTCGAGGTTTTGTGGCGTGTTATCTGTTATATGTCTCTTGAACTCTTCCCAGTTCGTATTTTTCTAGTCGAAGAGATGTGGTGTGGGTATGAGTATGGGATATGTGGATATAATAAGGCATATCGGTATGTGGTCAGAGAGTACGTGGGAACAGGGTGAGTGTAGAAGCGTGTAGCGTGGTCGTTACGGAAGACCACGCCCGGAGACGTGGTTCATCCACGAGGACCGAAGAATGTGAGGAAGGCCGGCCGAAGTACTCGCAGCAATAACGAGGCAGGGCACCAGGTACCTTCCTGCATCCTTCGTTGTGTTGGAAAGGAGTTTTCGGTGGAAAGCGTTGAGATCCCCCGCCAGTGGGAGTTCTATGTTTAATTAAAATCATCATGAATAACGTGTTTCTGACTAAGAAGACACGCTCTCCTTCTTGAACATCCTCCAACCGTCGTCTGGTCCCGAACACATCGAGAACCACCCAACCACGCTACGCATCCGTGTCTATCCAACCTATCAACTCTTCCTATCCCCTCTCAAGTTATTTCCACACCCTATTCCTCTACGACTGCCTGTTCACCTGCGTTACACAGTGATCCATCTCTGTCGTTTGTATATACGATTGATTGTTTTCTTTCATTCTGATTCTGCCTTACTCTCTCGCTAAGAACTGTTAAAGGCTATCACAGGTAAAGAAGGGAAAGATTTACGGAGTACCTAAATAAGTCGCCTTCTCAAGAACACTTCTAAAAAGAAACATATGCTCTGCTGGAGCTGATTGTTGATTCATCCTGTTCTTAGTGAGCGAATTAGCCCCCCCCCCCGAAAGGGGTTACTCTTTCGTATTCTTTATTCTTTGCTCTTTTACATACTTTTTCCCTGAAACTTACTTCTCACTAGTACTACATAACTTGGTCACTGGAAGGTCTAAGTTGCAGTTGGTAGTAAGGTATAGCGAAGCCCTGCAGGACACCCTTTTAAAGGGCTAGAAAAGGGGGCCCGATTCTCGGTCACGAGCCAGAACCCAACTCTGGACCGCTGTTAGAGTGCGAAAATTTGAAGATAGGAGAGATAAAACTAGGACAGATAGAGGGTCCCCTCTCACTAGTGGAGGCTGTATAAGACTCCACAGCTGAAGATCGACAGAAGAATCCCTCTCCTCGGAGAGGGGATGACTCTCGGGAAGATGGAGCCACCTATTCTTCAAAGGTTTGCCCTTAAACTCATACCCAACGGAAGGAAAATATCATCACAAGAATTAGTGCAATGCATATTTATAGATCTGGAGATACCACTAATCAAATGCACTAATAAAATGAATTCACAGTTATTTGCCCAGAAAATAAAGACGTAGAGCAGCTACTTTCATCTGCTGGATGCATTAAGCTAAGTAAGTTGGACTTGGAAGCTAGAGTACCACCACAAATCCCGGCTAACAGAAGTGTCATCTGCCGAAAAATCGAGGCCTGGGTAGAAGAGCACTCAAATTTAAAGATCACACACACGTTTTCAAGGTCATTTGTGAATCTACCGAAATGGCTCCAAGGACCATAGAACAGGGACTTCTCGCTTTCAACATGAGAATCGCATCCGCCCACATAAAAAGAGACGTCTTCACAAGCATACATATATGCTTCAGATGTTATGCATTGGAAGAACACACGACGCAAAATTGCCCCCCAAAAGACCTAATTATCTGTTCTGAATGTGGAAATAAAAGCCATTCTCGGCGTTACTTCAAAAACACAGTTAAAATATGCAATAACTGCCAAGGGGGATAGAGAACTATGGCCATGATCTATCCCAAAAGAAGAGCAATTATAAAGAGAAAAGAAACAGAGTCAAAGAGAAACAATACTATCGTAAATAAAAGTCATATGCATCAATGGCAAAAAGTGGCCAAGAAAGACCGGCAACACAAATAAATTTAGATAATACTCTCAACGTATTAGTACTTGTATATTACATGCCCACGTGATGAACATAGCTAACCCTGGAAGTTATGCAACATAGGTCAACAGCATGTTACTGGAAAACGGGCTCGAACCGATGAAATTTCCCAAAGAAGTCGACTCATCGGCAATTTTCAGAATCAATATCACAGAAAAGACAAAACATGAGTTAATCGAAGAGGCGAAAGAAAACCAACAGGCAGAAGAATCAGAAGTGGACACAATCAGCGAAGACTCAAAGACTGAAAATTCCTCCAACGACGCAGAGCAAGAGTGCACACGGGTTGCTCGCAGGAAAGACCAAAGAACTAAAAGGTCTAAATCCGCAAGTAAAAGGGGCCCATCACCCAGAGATGAACTACTAGAAGACCCTCGAATGCAGTCAGCAGAGGCAGAACCCAGGAGAAAGGAAAGAAAAACCATAAAAAGAAGAAACACCGATAACTTAACAGATAAGAAAAACTAAACGGAAAACGAATAAACAAACGAAAATGGACAATTGGATTATGGATATTAAGAAATTAAAAATACTACAAATTAACACATGCGGATGAAAAAAACAAGGAAATTATGTAGGGAAACTTATTCAGAAAGATTGACGCAGATGTTATACTAATATCAGAACATGGAAGAAACACAGAAAACGGGAAACTAAAGATATGGAACTACAATGTTATTAACATAAATCCTTCAGGAGAAACACAGGAAGGAGCGTCAATGGCTGTCAAGCAAGAAATGCAATACAAAACGATACAAGGATTAGAGGATGCATTTCTAGTTATAGAAATTAAAATGGAATTAAGAAACATCATTGTCGCAACTGGATACCAGCCACCTAGGCGCCCCCAATTACCGGTACAAAACTTTACTAAACTCTTCAACTATAGGATACCGGTCATTTTGATGGGCGATTTAAACTCCCATTGCGGGGCTTCTGGGTACAGAAATACAAACATAGTCGGAATACAACATAACACGCTTATCAATAGAGGTATACTGCAAAGACTAGGACCAAATTTCCCTGCAAATCCGCTTCAAGGACGATGTCTGAGTATGTCTCTATATTCAATCTACACAGCAGATATACCAACAACAAGAAATGAAGGCTGCTTGAACATCCAATTTGCCTACGACGTTACTCAGGATCGGCCCAATGCAAGCTAAGATGACTGCAGAAGAGATAAGAAGCATTAAAATGGTACCCGTGCACATGTAGAAGTACAGCGCTACAGATATGACAAAGAATATAAGGTGCTTTGACTAACCATTATGAAATCAGGTTATAAAAAGCACGTAACTGAGAGGGTAAATCGAGTGAAGAGCGGCCTGGCATTACTGTACAAGTTAGGTAGCCTAAGCATGAAAAACAAGAGAAAAGTTTATCAAGCCATAGTACAGTCCGCGATTATTTATCCAACCATCGCGATGTACACGATCTCAAGAAGTAACATATCAGACTACAAAGAGTCCAAAATAAAACTATCTACTTAATAACAAACACCAGAAGGGGAGAAAGAAGAAGACTACGACGCCTGCTCATGTAGCCAAGGATAAATCCACTTAACAGAATAATTGGAAAAAGAGCAAGGAAAGTCTTAGAAAAGACACAGAATGAAGTAAGAGTTGAATTAACCAACCAACTTGTCCAAAGAGAAGGTTGGAGATCACACAGATTATTCCCAAGTTTTCCAAGGATAGATGTGGGAGGAGAAGAAGACGAAGAAGAAATCTACACCTAGAGATTAATACTCAACGACGACTAAGAGTAATTAATTAACCGAAGCAATACCAGGTCATATCCTCAAACCTTCTTCTTCCTCTCTCTCTCTCACTCCTAACTGCCGTATTCACAGTGCTTGGAGACTACTTTAGCTCTAGACAGTGTGACCATGGTGGTCTATAAAGGAGTACCGGGCCTCCTTCCCTGCCTCTTTGGCCTCTCCATGAGCGCTAAGGGAAGCGGAGGGAGGGTTGAAAGAGCTGTTTTTTGTCTCCTACCTCTCTTTTCATTTGATTTCATTTCTTTCATTCTGTCGATCCTCACTCCACTCATTACATCGGTAAAGGAGGCAAGAACATATCAAAACGCTCTGAAGATTGGTTTTTACTAAACACATTCATTTAAAAGAGATGAATACAGGACAAGTGATCCACCATCTACAAGATGGAATAAAAAAGATAGAAAAAGAGAAAGTTGCCAAATGAAATTAATTAAGGCGAAATACACAATGATCTTCAACAATATTTCCATTCAGGAAAGACTGCTAGCCAACTATACGAATATTAAAACCCATGACTTAACAGCGAAAAATAAATCTATAACTATAGCCTTTCGCTGCCATCTTATAGAAAGGCAAATAGAACTTTTGAAAAAAACCATCCCCAAACTTGAGCGTGATGTCAAGGAAACGTTATTACAACTTGAAGAGTTCGAAATTCCACATAAAGCACGAGACTCTATCACAAAAGCTCTTTCCAACAATGCTTTACAAACGGAAAACTCCGAAAAAAGCATTAAGACCAAAAAGCTTAATAAACAGTACAAGACACGTAAAACACTGCCAGAATCAACAACATCATTCATTAATCTCTCCCGCCATACGCTCTCCAATAGTGAAATAGAAGCTCTTAACCTCGATTTGAACTGCCCCCTACAAGCCAAATTCGATCTAATTTTAAAAAAAGTTGAACTAGAATCCCTGTACAAATTTCTGTTTAAGCTACAAGATCAAGCCATCATTGAAATTAACTCCAACCTAAAAGACCAACTAAGCGCAGAAGCCAGAAAACGAAGGTGATTTACTGGCAGCAAATTTATAACGCCAGAGATACGTAAGGCCATCAGCTCTCTAAAAAACAACAAAGAAATAGTCATGAGGAAAGCTGACAAATCCAATATATACGTTATTCTAAACAAAGAAGAATATTACACATTGAAAACCATCCTAATTGACACCAATAAATTTAAACCCATGAAAAAAAGATCCAACAGAAGACTTAAAAAAAGAAAATAAATGGACAAATGACTAAAGCTAATGCACTCATCGGAGGACTTCACTTCCAAAAGATCATCGGTGATTACACACCAGGATATCTGCATGGCAATGTAAAAATTCATAAACCGCACAAATCATTAAGGCTTTTCATCTCTCAAGTCACGACACCTACGTACCGTTTAGCTATAACCCTAAATGCACTAATTAAACTTTACATCCCTTCGAAATATAGCATAAAATCCACGGAGGAATTCATCGATATACTCCACTCTACCAGACCGGCAGGACTAATATCATTCCTTGACGTAGAAAGCCAGTTTACGAACATGCCTATCGCTCCGACCATCGACATGATTATAAAAAACGTGTACCACTATCCTACAATGTCTCATCTATATCTCGACCCAAACATCTTAAGGAGCATGTTACGTTCATGCACACCAGAGGCGCCGTTCAGGCCACCGGACGGTAATATATACACGCAAGTGGATGGAATGGCTATGGGGTCACTCTTAGGGCAAACTTTCGCCAACTATTATATGGGTCAATTTGAAGAGAGATTATTGGACATCATGTAAAATAAGCCACACACATATTGCCGATAAGTAGACGACATCTACATCAACGTCCAAAACGAACAACATCTGATTAACATCAAGCAGCAATTAGAGAAGAACTCCGTGTTAAAATTCACTTATCAATTGAGCACGGGCAATAAACTCCCTTTCTTTGATGTGAAGTTAAAAACATCAATGGTAGCGACATCACAAAAGTACATAGAAAAGGTACGGACATGGGAAGATGCCTCAATGCAGAGAGTGAATGTCCTGAAAGGTATAAAATAAGCGTAATCGGCTCATACATCCGCCAAGCATATAAATTTTGCTCTACGTAGAAACTTTTACACCTAGAGATAGCACAAGTAAAACAAACACTCGTGAATAATGATTTCTCAAAAAGCATGATTGACAAACAACTAAAATCATTTTTAAATAATCATTGCAAAGATATGGATAAAACTGAAAGTAATCAGGGAGAAGTAAACAACATCAAAGTGTATTACAGAAACCAGATGTCGGCGGCCTATAAAATAGATGAAAAAAAACATCAAGGAGATTATTACCCGTTATATCAAGGTTAAAAATGAGATGAATAAAATTCAACTCATCATTTATTATAAAACAACTAAAGCCAGCAATCTCCTGATGAAAAACAACAGCTGCCTAAACTCCTCGAATCTCAAGTCAACCAACATAGTTTACGATTTCATCTGCCCGATGAAGACTCTAAGTTTTATAGCAACTCAAAATATATTGGCATGACAACTACTACACTTTAGAGACGTTTAACTATGCATATACAAAGCGGAAGGCCTAAAGATCATATGAAGAGTGCTCATAATATTAACCTAACGAGAGATATGCTTGTTGATAACACCATTACTAAAAGAAAAGTGGTTAATAAAACTAGGCTGAACATCTTAGAAGCTAAATTAATAAAAGATAAGCCGGCAATTAACAGTCAAGCGACAAGCTGGAATCGCACATTAAAATCATTTTAAAATTACACTCACCGGACTGGCTCTTTTCTTCTAACGTTATGCTCAACCTAGGCAGAATAAATACTCCTTAAAAACTAGTTGAAATTACAAAAGGAATAGAAAGAGGAACCTATAAATGGAACTTTGTTACCGATCACGACGAAAAAGCAATACAGAAACTGATGGAAGAGAACCGAATTAGAATCTGCCCCAGGACACGAAAATAATAAAAAAGGATACATTTAAAAGGATAGAAAAGGGAAAATGGAAGAACCCCAAAATAAAAAGCAAATAAAGACAAAAGGAAATATAAAAATTATGGATAACCCGATGAAAAGCTAAAGATCTTTCACATAAACACCAAGAGCTGGAAAAACGAAAGCACACAATATGGAAATAATTTTAGGAAACTAGATCCTCGCGTGATCACAATTTCGGGGCACGGAATAAAAGATGAAAAAACCATGAAAATCTCAAACTATTATATAATAAAGAAGAATCCCACCGGGGAAAGGTACGATGGTACGGCCATCGCAATAAAGAGAAACTCGGTATAAACGCAAGAACGGGAAGTTAACGAAGCCTAAATATCCGCTACTATCGAAATGGAGTACACTCCGATCACAATAGTGGCAGGCTACCAACCACCCCGTCGCTCGTATATACCGATACACTCTGTTATGGAGCTACTACACAAAAACAACCCATCAATTCTCCTGGTCGACCTCAACACCAGGCTTCCAGAATCAGGGTACCGCACAAACAACAACACAGGGCGGAACCTAAAAACAATAATGGACATAAATATATCAAAAAGAATAGGCCCGGAATTCCCAACATATATCACCTAAAGAGCTTCAAATAAACCGGACATAATAATGACGACAGAGAACTTCCCATATAATGCTTATATGGAACCGATACCCATTCCCTGTAGCAACCATATCCGTCTTTTGGTGACTGTAATTCAAAACCCGATACAAGTGCCAATCAAACTTCAAAAAGCCTAACAGGAAAGCGAACTGGCACACATACACAGCTATGTTAAATAGCCATGAACAGCCAGAACTGAACGGGAAAAGCTTAGATGAACTAGAGGAAATAACCAGAAACTTAATCGAAAATATACAGAAAGCAGACGATGCAAGTGTGCCAAAACTCAAATCCAGAACTCTACCACATCCAAAATGGACAAAAGAAATGAAGAATAAAGCAAGAAAAATGCCAGAAAAATATTCGAAAATAAGAATTTTTGGTACAACAGACAAAGAAGCTGAAAATTAAAAAGACTGAAAGTGGAACTGGTCTTTCTGATAGAAGAGCAACAAGAAAAAAACTGGAAAGAATTCACGAACAAAATAGAGGTCACGGAAAACCCAAGGGAGGTCTGGAGAATGAGAAAAATGATCAGAGGAAAATCATCAAGAGAGCCAATAAAAATAAAGAACGAGCAAGATGAATACTTCTAAAGCAAAGCGAAAATAGAAGAAAAGTTTAGACGACATTGAGAAAAAATTATACAATACAAGAAGAAGAAATGAGTGATTCGACATGGAAACAGAAAAAATGCTCATCGAAAACCTAAGAAGAAACATAGGGAGAATAACACCACTTAGAAGAGGCGATGAGAGTACAGATGAGTACGCGGGATTAAGAGCTCTAATCACTCTGGAGGGAGTAAAAAGAACAATCACGACCTTTAAACAAAAGGCACCCGGAAATACCGGGCTCACAAAACAAAACTACGAAAAAAAAACCCGGAAAAGATACTAATATATATTGAAGATCTATTCAATGTATTCCTGAATATCGGTGCATACCCACGAATCTTTAAAGTAGCGAAGATTATTTTCCTTCACAAACCAGGAAAAGCATTCGAGAAAATACTGAATACGAGACTGATGGAACACCTAGAAAACTTAGGGAAATACAACAAGCACCAGTACGGCTTAAGGAAGAGAGGAGACGCAAATATGGCGCTCGCGATCATAACCGAAAACATCGTACAGGCAAAATCTGAAAAAGGATATTTGGACGTGGTACTCCGAGACGTCGAGAAAGACTTCGACAAGGTATGGGTGGATGGGGTAAAATACAACTCCTCCAACTTGATCTCGGCAACCGGATGGAGAGAATCCTGAGAGACTACGTAACAAACAGAGAGGCGTACATTGACATCGAAGACTTCAAAGGACCTAAATTCCATCTGAAAACTGGGGTCTCACAAGGGGGGGTGCCTGAGCCACACTTTGTACTCGATGTACACAGCAGATATGCCACGTCCATTAACATCAGGCTGCATAAATGTGCAATAGGCCGACGGCATCAGTCAGGTGATCTCCGCTCGGGCCAAAAATCCCAGATGGAAAGCCAGGACAACAGAGCGAGAGATCCAAAATATAAATGAATTCGAAAGGAGGTGGAAAATTAAAACCAACCTGAACAAATTTAAAATAATACCAATAATGAGAGTAAAAAAAAGGACAGGATAACCATCAACAATACAGAATACAGGTACACAGCCAAAGGAAAAGTGCTGGGCCTGCAGATGGGGGAAGGAGGATACCGCACCTACATAAAGAAAGGATTACCAGGGATAAATCAGGCCTGATATTGTTATTCAGCCTGAAATATCTGGAGCAGAAAAGGAAAAAGACGCTCTACAAAGTATTTGTAGAGACAAACAAACAAAAACTACAAAGGTTAAAAAATAAAGCGGCCTACCTAATAACTAATACAAGGCGCCGAGAAAGAAAAAGACTTCGTGAAATAATAGAAACGGGCCAAAAAAATCTGGCAAAAAATTGAAGTAGATAACCAGGAAACTAAGAATTCTAGAAATAGAAAACATCAATTACGACCGTCAAGTCTTTCCCAGCAGCAGGCTCCGTCTATGGCAAGAGGAAGACCCAATAATCACCTAAAACAATAAATAACAATAAAACAATCAAACGGGCAAAAACTATCACAAAGGCACGAATGCCTGAAAATGAAACACAGATAAAAAGAAGACAGAACAAAATACTTAGAAGTAACCAAATAGCAAACGCAATCCAAAAAGAAATTAGAAGAACATAAAAAGAAAGAAAAAAACCAGCCAGTATCCTGGCATTTTTTAACTTTCTATACTGTCACACGCACTAAAACTCATCCCCCCCCCAAACCCCCCCCCCCAACTCTTATGCTATAATCTCACTATCCCCAATCTTCTCTTACCTTATTATTATTCTTTCATTCTGTCAGATCCTCACTCCACTCATTACATCGATAAAGGAGGCAAGAACATATCAAAACGCTCCAAAGATGATCGAATAAGATCGAAAACTCAGCAATTTACTTTGTATTTACCAAACACGCTCATTTAAAAGAGATGAATCCAGGCCATATATATACGAGGGGGAGTCAAAAAGTTCTCAGATAAATGGCATAAAATTTTTATTTGTAATAATACTGTAATCATTTTTCTACATAAGCTCCATTAACATCTATACACTTTCTTAATCTATGAATCCAACGGTAAAGACCATCTTTGTAGAATTCACGGGGTTGTCTCTGGCACCAAGTAATGACCTGCTTTTTTGCTTCATCTAATGATTGAAACCGGGTTCCTTTTAGGTGTCCCTTTAAATTTGGAAACAGAAAAAAGTCAGAGGGTGCTAAATCAGGGCTATAAGGGGGATGAGCAAGAGTTTCCCATCGAAATTCCCGTAGCTGAGATCTCACAGCTTTGGACGAATGTGCAGGGGCATTGTCATGGTGGAACAAGATTTGCTTGTGGAGCTTTCCTCGTCGTTTTTTGGCTATTGAAGTTTTCAGCTTCCTTAAAACTCCTTCGTAATAGCTGGATGTAACAGTTTTTTGTCCTTCTAAGAAGTCTATTAAAATAATTCCCTCCGAATCCCAAAAAACTGTAGCCATTATCTTCTTAACGGACCTCTCTGTCTTGAACTTGATAGGCCCTGCTGTTCCCCTTGGGTGCCACTCTTTTGATTGATTTTTACTTTCAGGATCAAACTGATACACCCAAGTTTCATCTCCCGTTACGAGGCGCTCAAAAAAACTATCCTCGTTTGCTTCAATCTTGGTCAAAATAGCCAAAGAAAGGTTGGCCCTATGATTCAGCTGGTCTTCTCGCAACGCTTTTGGGACCCAACGTGCTGAAAGCTTGCTCAGGCCAAGATTTTCAGTTAGAATTCTAAATGCTGAGCCATGAGAGATTTCACATGCATTGGCAACTTCATCAATAGTAATACGGCGATCTTTATCCACTAGATTCCTCACAAGCTCGACATTTTCTGGGTTAATGGAGGTGGAGGGTCTCCCTTCACGTGGATCATCTTCAACTTCTTCTCTGCCCCCCTTGAAGCGCTTAATCCAGTCGTAAACTACCGCTCTACATGGCGAAGAGTCACCATAAACCTGTTGTAGAGCGTCAATAATCTTAACAGGCTTCCAATCAAGTTTAGTCAGGAATTTAATGTTCGCTCTTATCTCAAAATTTGCCATTTTATGGGTTCAAAAAAGTAACCTTTTTGAAGCACATCTAATACAAAGAGTCTCGACAAATTGAATGACGAATTTTGTAGGAATTGTTCAGAAAACATGAAAGTCGTGTTTGACCCTGTATTTACTTGTACAAAATCGAACATTTCAATAATCTGGCATTTGTCTGAGAACTTTTTGACTCACCTACGTATATATATATATATATATATATATATATATATATATATATATATATATATATATGGAAATTAACTGACAGAAAAATGAATCCAATCACTTTCGAACTATACTTGCAAGTTCATTTTCAAGGAATAGCATGAAAATGGAGAAGTCAACTTTATATAGGGTACAAAGATACGAAAGGAAAGCCCATCACTTAGTACATACAATCCAATGGAAAAAACACAAATACAAGACAGAAAAATACAAAGAAAAAGAACAATAGGTAATTATTGCTGGTTTGTACTATGTGATGGGCGTTCCCTTCTTATCTTTGTACTCTATATAAAGTTGACTTCTCCATTTTCATGCTATTCCTTGAAAATGAACTTGCAAATATAGTTCGAAAGTGCTTGGATTTATTTTCCTGTCTGTTAATTTTCATATATATATATATATATATATATATATATATATATATATATATATATATATATATATATATATATATATATAAATATGAAAACACTGTTTTACTTAATAAAGAGTAAATAAATACGCAAGAAAATCACAATTATTGGAACATAAAGTTTATTATTATTAAAACGGTTATTAAAACAAAAACCGGCATGAAAATGGAACCTTTTGCTTCTTAGCATTCTTTTTTAGTGTTTGTTCTCTTTCTTTTTTTTCTCTCTCTGTCTGTCCGTCTGTCTCCTTCTGTCTCTCCCTCTCTCTCTCGGTGGTGGTGGTGGTCGTGTTGTAATACTGGTGATACTAGTGTAGTAGTAGTAGTAGTAGTGATGGTCTTGGTGTGATAGTGGTAATAGTAGTGGTAGTGGTAGTAGTGTGATAGTAATGGTAGTAGTGTTAATGGTGGTATAGTGGAAGTGCTGGTGGTGGTGATGGTGTTGTAGAAGTGATGGTGGTGATGGTAGTAGTTGTGGTGGTGTAGTAGTGCTGGTGGTAGTGTGGGTGGCGTAGTGGTGTAAGTAGTTGTGTAGTGGTAATAGTAGGGGTGGTGGTAGTGTAGTAATAGTGATGGTGGTGGTGAAAGTGCTGAAGTAGTAGTAGTGGTGGTGTAGCAGTAGTAGTAGTGTAGTAGTAGTAGTAGTCTTGATGTAGTAGAAGTAGTGGCCGTCTTGTAGTGGTGTTGATGTAGTAGAAGTAGTGGTCGTCTTGTAGTAGTAATGGTTTTGGGGGTGATGGTGGTGTCGTAGGTATAGTGGTAGTGGTGGTGGTGGTGTAGTAGTAGTGGTCATGGTGGTAGTCTCAACCTCAAAACAAGAACCCATTTCAACTCAAACAAGAATCCAATTATCAAATCTGGACTAAAAAAAAATTAAATGCTCGCGGCTAAACTTTTGAAGTGAGTGAATTTTGTTTGGTCTCATTCAACGGATCATTATCAAACCTTTTTGGGGTCCCTCGTCCCCCCATGGATGGGACCATTAGAATGCGTGGATTTCTCCGACATTTCTGAAATGCCGCAAATGAAAAAGGAAAACCTGGTTTCTCCACCAGGACAAAAATCGGCAAAAGAAAAGTTATCACTTTTCTGCCGATTTTTCCGATTATGTATCGATAAAATGGATCCTCGTTTTAATATTTCATGACACTTCCGCAGAAACATTTTTTTTGTTAATTCTTGAAAATTCATGATTGATGCGGGATGGAAGGATATTATTCTTTTTATTGAGGCCTTATACTCCCATATTTTGTCTATATTTTGCTCTTCTAAAGTGAAGTTTTTTTTTGCTGGTAAACAGCATTAATATCGTGACGGTAAATACGCATTCTTTTATAAGCTTCTAATTTTTGTTGTTTAAATTAAGCTACACAGAAGAACGGTAAATACCTAATTCACAGGAGATATTGCCTTTGGGATAGATGAGTTCCATGGTTTTCATCCCTTAATAGAACTAGTTCTTCTACCTCAAACATATTATTCTCTATCTATCAGTCTTATTATTACCACCACTACCTTTCTTTCGATCTATCTAACCAATAGATTTATATTATAAATTAAGTTATACACACTTTTACGAGGTCCAATTTCTATCTGGAAATTCACGAAAATATTATATTTCCCCTACAACCTTTTCTTTAAAACATGCTTTTATCATTAATTTATCATTAAAACAAGACAACATTGTTATAGGGGGTATAATAAAACAACTTATGAGTTTAAATTTTAAATGATGACTGATAGAGAGAGAAAAACAACATGCAGACTTGATATTTCCTACGTACAAATATCGCAAAGTTTTCTTGATTCGGCAACCAAATTTTTGAGTGATTAATTTATTTTTTAATTGTAGCAATACTATAATAGATATATTGTTGAAAATTTCATTAGCAATAATAAAACACAAATAAGATTTTCATACGAATTTTCTTTTATATCCAATTATATTTTACAGAGTTATTAAGGTTTGAATTTAGTGAAGTATTTGCTGGGCCACCATATATATATATATATATATATATATATATATATATATATATATATATATATATATATATATATATATATATATATATATATTTATATATATATATATATATATATATATATATATATATATATATATATATATATATATATATATATATATATGCTGTTAAAAATCTATTTTTGGCAAATACAGTCTTCATCAAAGCCATCGGAAGTAACAAGATGAACACGAGAAGGTAACACTTAAAATAAGTGTTACGCTTATTTTAAGTGTTAACTTCTCGTGTTCATCTTGTTACTTGTAGAATAGTTCATAGTTTTCAGATATGTCCTTTACCTTATCTATTTTGTGAGCCATGTAGATATGTTCGTTGTTTTAACTTGGTTTAAATCGATGTTGATTGGCGCGGGTGATGATATTATTTGTGGCCAGGCCCAGGCGCGGATCCAAGGGGTTGGTATGGGGCTGAAGCCTCTTAATTTCAAACCCATTTATCTATATATTTCCTTTTAAATCCGTTGCGACCGAATGTAGCTTATATGACACATGTATAAAATACAGGTAAATCTCAAAAATAATTGATAAATTCAGTATTATACCTTAGCTGATCTACAATTCATAATTATCACTCTCGTGTGATATTATCAATAATGTGTAAGAAACCCATTATTAATCTTCAGGTTAGCCTACCCAAATTTTTATCAAGGATCGGCTACTAGAATGTACTGTATATGATAAATATCTGAAAATGCCGATAAAACTCAAAAATAATTATTAAGTTCATTATTTTACTATAGCTGACGTCCAAATCTACAAATAAAACACATTTCATAATTTCCAGATATGTGGAAAAATCATATATGAGAGAGTTAGTGCTCACTTCTTTATGAGATGCTGTTATTTATTATCAATGATGTGCAAAATATCCATTATTAATGATCAATGCCCTTTTATCAGACTACACAATTAGGAGGAATTCAATTTACCCCCACGAAATCTTTATCCTGGATCCGCCACTGGTCTAGCCAGCGTACGAAAATGTACAATCTTCACCGAGGCAAGAGAATTGGTATACCACGTGGCTATACTATTTATTTTTCTTCCTTGTCATAAATTTGCTAATAGTATTGAATTTTATAAATGAAATAAATAAGGCAGGCTGAGTTACTTCTAGTGACGACATTGGTATCAACTTTTACTAGCTGGATGGGACATTTTGTTTTATTTCAATATATACCTACCTCAGCGTCATCTTCATGTTAATATTCAACCTCTTCATCTTTTATTAGTTTTTCTTCTCTGTCTTCTTCTTTTATTCTACTTCTTCATATTAGAATTCTTCTCTCTCACACTTTCACTCTCATTTATTTCCTCCCGTATTCGTACTTGTAGTTGGCTTCGGAACACCTGGCATTTGACACTACACTAGTTTCCATTTAGATTTTTGTTACTTGTCTGTGTTGTCGCAGAAGAGAAAATGCTGGTAGGGATACTGTGAAAAATGAATGCTGGGTCGAAAGGAAACGTATAAGTAGGTTTAGCGAAAAAATCTCGTAGGTGGTCGTCCTAAACAACGGTGGGTGTTTAGTCAGTAGGTGGCACTGTTTCTATCAATCTTGTAGGAAGTTAAGATTACTATATATGTATGAGTGGTTACATAGATAACGAATTCTTTATTGGTAGCTCAAAATCGGGCGGTTACATAGTCGGGCTAAGCCAGGCCAGGAAAAAAAATCGTTCTCATCTCTTTATTTTTAAAGATATTCCCCACAAATTTGTCATGAAGCACCCTGGAACCAATATAGGCCAAATTTCTATTCGACGAACAGATTCGGCGTGACAAAAAAAAGTGTGACATTTAATGAAAAATAAAAAATAAAAACCCTATGTTGATAACCGATGTTAGTTATATTCAATTTAATTTTATTTAATAGGGCTGTGTACAATGGGATTCTTAGATACTACAGCGAACTTGCACATTGACCTACTGCCTAGGTAGACTAGGAAAGATTATTCCACTACACAGTAATTAGTCAAGACACCCTTTATGATATATAAAGTTTCAAAAATTACCCAGGGTGTCTATTAATATCCGATTTAAAAATTTCATAGGTTTTCCAGGTCTTTTCTAGGTACTTAAAAAAAATAAATGGCAAAATTTATAATTAAAACTCTAATAAAAAATAAGTATATTACATTTAACTACAAACATATTTCAAGGTATATTCTAATAAATGAAATAAAGTAGGTAGCATCAATTAAAGAAAAAAAGAAGAAATCCTCCAGGGCCCACACCTTACCAATCTAGCAAACAATTATATTTCCATTAAGTATCATTTAGTTAGACCTCCGCATTTGATTTCATTTTTTTTACTTTATTAATCTTCTTCATAGCCCCTGAGTGAGTACCGATTATATTATTCTGAAATAGGTATAAGTAGTAATAGCTAGTAAGAATCTAAAATTTGGACACCTTGTACTAGTAACCTATTTGATAACCATCAAATAGGTTACTAGTATAGGTTACTAATATCTACCCTACAAAATAAAGGTACATAACAACTCTTCTGTCCTAGGACCACTACTATTCATCATCTACGTCAACGACATGGACGGTGACATGGTTGCCAAGATTTCCAAATTTTCCGACGATACCAAGCTTGGTATGAACGTTGCAAATGATTGAAATACTGCCCGCCTGCAGGGAGATCTTGGAAAGATTGGGGAGTGGTCGGACACTTGGCAAATGCCTTTTAACGTGGGGAAATGCAAAGTAATGCATATCGGCCACAGAAACACTCAATCTCAGTATATTCTTAAGGGCACTGCTCTTGAATCGAGTTACACTGAGAAGGACTTGGGTGTAACTATTACTAGTGACCTCAAGTTCTCGAAACAGTGCATCTTAGCAGAGAAGAAAGCCCGAAGTTATGCATATTGGCCACAGAAACACCCAATCTCAGTATATTCTTAAGGGCACTGCTCTTGAATCGAGTGACACTGAGAAGGACTTGGGTGTATCTATTACTAGTGACCTCAAGTTCTCGAAACAGTGCATCTAAGCAGAGAAGAAAGCCCGAAGGATGCTAGGCTACATAAAGCGCCAGTTTGGATACCGTAACAAGGAGATAGTACTTTGTCCGTACAACTCCCTCGTTCGGCCGCACCTGGAGTATGCCGTGCAATTTGGAGTCCTTCGTTTCTAAAGGATATCGCAAGGTTGGAACGCGTACAAGCTAGGGCAACCAAACTGATTCACTCTATCCAACATAAAAGTTATGAGAATAGACTAATTGAATTAGATTTGTTCTCGCTGGAAACCCGTAGACTGCGTGGTCAGCTCATCGTAGTTTTCAAAATACTTCGAGGGTTCGACAATGTTGACTAACGGGATATTTTCACACTGAGTGAGAACAGAACGCGCAATCACGGCTTCAAACTTGAACTGAAGCGTTACAACCGCAATCTGTGTTGAAATTTTTTCACTTACAGTATCTGCGGTAAGTGGAACGCACTTCCAGTGTAAGTTGTCAACAGTGAATCTGTTGACCAGTTCAAGTCAAGACTAGACAAAGTCTTGAAAAGTGGCCGTTTAGGGACGCAAAACAATTGAGCAGCCATGTGCCTGCTCGATTGCTAGTCCAAAGGTACCCTCTTCGAATGGACCGTAAGGTCTCCTAGGGTACTTCCTTTCCTTGTTACTCCTTGTTACTGTCTTTCATCCATCCAGTTATCCAATTCAAAACGCTACCAGATATCCCATGCATTTTTAATTTGTGAACTAGTCTCCTATGTAGAACCTTATCAAAAGCTTTGCTAAAATCTAAGTAAATTACATCAACATTCTCTCCCTTATCTAATTGTTTAGTAACATAATCCATAAAATCATATTTTCCTAGTCCACGGAATTTAAATTAAAGTCACCAAGAACTTCTGTATCTGCTTAACATCCTTTCCTTAGTTCCCTGTTCAGGTGGTCTGTAAAAAGCGCCCAAGTGTATTATCCTATTTTTACTAACCCTAATAACTATCCCCAGTGACTCAACTTACTCTTGCTTTATTTTAATTATTTAGATTTGAAGAAATGCTATTTCTGAGATAAATAATCAACCCACCAACCGTCCTATCTCTCCTTTGACTAATGAACATATCATAATCATGTAGTTCAAATTCACTCACATTGTCATTAAATTTATTTTCATTAACCCATGATTCTATTATATCCATATCTTCATCAATAATATAACTTAATAACTCATATTTCTTATTTCTAAGACTACGAGCATTGGTATAAAGACAACTCAGCCCTCCTCTCCCTAAGGCACCTCTTTTAGAATTTATACCTTCTACTCTATCTCTTCTGCATCTCTTTCCTTTCCCTGTCCCACCCTGCACTCCTATACTTCCCTGACCATAATCAGTAACTAGTTTCCCCCCTGCAAAGACCCAACGATATTATCTAACTCCTGCCACAACACGTTAGCCCCAGCCCGGCTTAGATAGAGACCATACAATGCCTTATTCCCATAAACCCATTCTAAACATCTACAAATACTTATCTCGAATCCTCACACAGTCCTTTCACATACTAATTCAGTCCAATTACACGAGGCAATCATTCCATCCCCACATCCAATCTCGGAAGCACACCTGAAACAACGCCTTTCACTCTACTTTCACTCATCCTTTCAACTAACCTTTTGTACCTCTCTCGTAACTCACATGAACTCACCTTCTTTACATCATTTACTTTTACATGAGTAATCACAACTGCATCTTTCTTACACCAAGACACCAGACTATCATACCTCTCAGACACATCATTTACACCAGCACCCGGCAAATAAACTCTCACTCCCTTCCATTTGCTTGCACTCAACTTTCTATCTAAATATCTAATCTGAGAGTCACCCATCACAAGCACCTCAGTCATCCTCTTAGTCCCCTTAGGCCTAGCATTACCCTGCCTCCTGTTCTCATTCAAACTACCACTTATTTCACTTTCTGCCACAACCACCTCAGACAAATCACTTTCAACCTCTTCTGCTCTCAGGGCATCGAATTTGTTATTCAACCTAACAGGCTCCATGTCCCTCTTACTTACAGACCTAACCTGTCCTAACCTATCTATTCTATCCACATTCACCCACCATTCCTCTTCACTCACATCAGTCACTTCTTTCTCTCCAGTCCCTACTCTAGGCCTATCTTCCACCCTCCTGGTCCAGCCACATTCTTCATGCTTACACTTGCGTCCCTTCTCACTTCATTCACAAACTCACTTAATCTCTTGCACTCATCACGTAACCGACTCACCTCCTCTACCAAAGCCACATTTGCACTAGTCACATAACAAACCGGGCATCTAAATACATTTGCTCTTCCTTCAACACAACAAAAATCACAAACTACATACACACTGCTTACATCAAAAGGCATATTCACTTCATCCAAAGCAACAGACATACTGAGAAATTTTTCCAAATATAATTGAAAATTTCTTTACTATTATGTCTAATACTCAAAGTTAACTATCTTCCCGAACTTAAATATATTACACCGAAAAATCCCAAATGAAAATATATCACTGAATAGAGAGCTCGCCGAGGCCACGTCCGATTGCAGCTTTTAATATCAGTTATGATAAACAGTTATCTATGGATAAACAATACCATAGATTAGGGTTGCAGCGATATGCAAATTAGCCGATAACCGATATATCGACCGATACCGATATATCGGCGCCGATACAAGGTTACCCAAATCAAAATATAAAAATATATATTTGAGAATATTTTCGCCGAATGGAGGAGCTATTGCCGTATAAAAAAAATGTGTTCCAGGACGTCATTTATGACAATTTTAGACGATCTCAATCTTGCTAGTCTAATTGTCCTCGTTTGTTTACTGTCGTGGTATCTCATTATATTATATCAATACCATATTATATTTATGGAGAAGGGACCGATAACTTTAAGGCGAACCGACAAAGGGACGGAACGCCACGAGTTTCGAAGCCGGAATAGCGAGGAAGAGTGCAACGAGGTCAGGTAAAATTTGGGCAATGGCAAAGCTCAAGGTTATTTAAATCGGCCTGTACAAAAATATAATTTTATTTACATAAAAATGAGAGAATTGATGGGCAAAATTACATTAGAGAATTAATGGACAAAATTACATCAGGGAATTAATGGTTAAAATTACATCGGTAAACGAGGGGGGGAATTAACTCAAATGGGTTACTGGAGGGGAAGAGAAGTTGGCTTACGGAGGATTCCGGGTGGGACGTCGGGGTAAGGCTTCACGGATGTCTTCTGCACGTGAGGCGAGGGCGCTCGGAGCTTCTGAGCGGGAAGTTAAAGTGATAACGGTTGTCTTTTAAAAGGGGAAGGGGCGGTAACGTCCAGTCCAGGGGAGATTATTTTGGCCACCCGAAAACGAGGAGCGAACGAGGAGGGCTTCGAAAGGAGTTGATGAGTGAAGTCGGAAAAATGGCTCGGTAGCGATCGTTAAATGGAATTACCTCACTGGTTCTGGCTTATTCCAACACACAAATAGTTTAGCCGTCACTTTGCTTTGTTGTTAGCACCTGACTCTTGGAACTAGGGGAATCTTATTGGGTCTGGGTGAGACTTCTCAACTCTGTGTCTGCCCCATGAAAGACAAGCGCTATATATATCCGAGGCTCTCCCCGTGGGGGTGAGTGGGAAACAGCTCTATTCGTGGATCGCCTCTAATTTTCTTGCCGGGGTAATTCTAACCCGTGTAAAGGTGGTCCGTGAGGGACGCGGTTCGAGGGCTACTGCTTGTGGAAGGGTGGAAGGGGGTAGGCTTACCAATTTAAGCCTAACAGAACCTTCTCCAGCGCATGGAACTTTTGTGCGGGAAAATAAATTCCACGTGGAATTCTCCCACATTTACAAACGTATAGAATACTATGAAAAATAAAATCGTTTGATAATAGTTAAGTTTATTGTAGCATAAATGCACTATAAATTTAAATAGTGTATTATTTACGTAATTATTACTATAACTTTTAAGTTATTTTATAAATTAACGCGTGAATTGTGAGGCTTAAGGCTAAGTTTGAAATTTCTAGATCATTATAGCGTCCCTCCCCAAGCAACATATATGTATCATATATTGTCTTCCCTTATTTAACACATATTATAACTTATTCACATAAATAGCAGGAGTCCACATATTCACTACTTCAAAAGACTAGAGCTAACAGGCCTACAACGGCAAATAAATACAATTAACTTATGATTTAAAAATTTTCCAAGCTGGCGGCAGCGTCTCAGCCAGAGTAAGTCGTAATAAGATCGCCGCCTGGCGGACATAACGGCAAACACCCATGCTGACTGTCGCCCGACTATGGAATCAGTGACTCCGGAACTAGCTGAAGCTACCAATCAAGTATTCGTTATCTATGGTGGTTATTATTCTCTCTGTATCCTCCTCCTCGTCTATCTCTCATTACTACCTGGGACCACTACTATTCATCATCTACGTCAACGACATAGACGGTGACATGGTTGCGAAGATTTCTAAATTTGCCGATGATACCAAGTTTGGTATGTACGTCGCAAAGGAAACAAATACTGCCCGCCTTCAAGATGATCTTGGGAAGATTGGGGAGTCGTCGGACACGTGGCAAATGCTATTTAACGTCAACAAATGCAAAGTGATGCATATCGGCCACCGAAATCCACAATCTCAGTATATCCTTAAAGGCACTGCTATTGAATCCATAAAGCGCCATTTTGGATATTGGAACAAGGAGATAGTGATGTGTTTGTACAACTCACTTGTCCGACTGCACCTGGAGTATGCCGTACAATTTTGGAGTCCTTCGTTTCGAAAGAATATTACGAGATTGGAACGTGTGCAAGCCAGGGCAACCAAACAGATTCCCTCTTTCAGACACAAAAGTTACGATGGTAGATTAAGGGAATTAGATCTGTTCTCGTTGGAAACCCGTAGACTGCGCGGTCAGCTTATCGAAGTGTTTAAAATAATTCGAGGCTTAAATAATGTAGACTACACGGATATTTTCCAACTTAGTGAGGGCAGAACGAGAAATCACGGCTACAAACTTGAACTGAAGTGTTACAACCGTGATCTGTGTGGTAAATTTTTCCCATACAGCATCTGCGGTAGGTGGAACGCACTCTCAGTGGAAGTTGCCAACAGCAATTTTGTTGATCAGTTCAAGTCAAGACTGGATAAAGTCTTGAAAAGTGGCCGTTTGGGCACGTAAGCTGTTGAGCAGAACTGTGCCTGCTTGACTACTAGCCCAAAGGTACACTCTCTGAATGGACCGTAAGGTCTTCTCGAGTACTTCTTATCCTTGTAGCTCCAGGTAACTCTCTCTAACCTCCCTTTCTCTCTCTCTCCCTCTCTTCCCCACTCTCACTCTCGTCCACTCTCTTCCTCTTCCCCTTTTTTCTACTCCTACTTTTTCCCACTCTAACCCTTCTATCTCTAAACTCCCTCTCTTCTCTCACTTATATCTACCCTTTTTACCTAACTTCTATCAAACTGATCTCTCTCTAACATGTCTCACTTGCTCACAACTTTATGAGTACGTTCGCACTTGCCGATCTCTTTGTTTGTTTTATGTAAGTGTGTCCATTCATTGCTATATATAAACCAATTTTCTTTACTTTGTCTCCAAGGATGAAACAAGTGTATAGAAACGCTTTAGTTAAATAAAGTGTTTTTCTAAATGACTTTTCTCTCATTCCCTTTTAACTTTAAAATCCAAGTTTTAATGAATTTCGGAGAACTCTTCCACGGCCTGAATCCAGACGTAAAGGCGAAGACAAATAAGTAATTAGCCGTCGCTTTTAACAAACTTGCTACGATGAATATATATATATATATATATATATATATATATATATATATATATATATATATATATATATATATATATATATATATTAGGGTGTTCCAACCTTATAAGAATTGATTTTAATATCTTAAGTCTCACCCTCTCAAAATATTGGTTGTGTTTACTGATGTTATGGATTTTTTAGGTAGTTTAATTAACTTCTTAACTGCTTTGTAAAGTTTGGCTTGATTAGCTAAAATCAATGAATAACTTCATTCCTAACAAGACGATTATTTTAAAATTGACGAGTTTAAGAAATTAATTATTATTTATTTTCAGCTTTATATGCTTTTTAGTTCTTTCATATTTTACTTTATTTTTTATATATGTAATATTAGGTACGAAAAGCTTAAGAAATGCTCTTAAAAGTTCCATAAAACTGAATTTCTGATGCAATTTTCTTAACAATTTGTGACTAATTCTAAAAACTAATTCTGTCCAAACTTTGAACAGTATATATAGCCATTGTAAGAGGGAAATCATACAAAGAATAAAGTTTTGTGTGAAATAAGTTTTTTTTTACATTCGTGTCAAATGTTATAGTGCAAAATGTATAATAAATGCATAACTTGTATTATATAATTTTAATTTTTATTATATTGAGCAAATAAATTATTTTTTATTATTGTAGGAAATTACTTTGTTAAAATTGTGTTTTTCTCTTTAACTTGGCACGTGTTGACCCTCCAACATTGAACATTCTTTAGTTAATAAAAATAAACAAAATAGAAAGTTAAGAAACACTAACTGTATGATGATAACCTTTATATGATTCTTTTATTTAAGATTCATGGAAGCTAGGCAAAAAAGACTAGAATTTTTTTCTGAATGATAACATTATCACTCACCATATAAGGGGGATTTAAGTTACCGTGTATTGGATGTGTCTTGAAGCTAGTTTTCTTTTATTTCTATCGGGAAGAGAATGGCTTAATTAAAGATGTAGCCAACACAACTTTTGATAAAATATTGCTATTGTGGAACAAAGCCAGATCTTATATAGACCCAAAAAACATGTTATTACAAAAATAGTAGGTTTGTCTGCTACATGGAAAGAGGTACAAGAGAGTAAATCTAGTTCTAGTACATAAAACTAGAAAAGAGAAGATATTTTTAGCACTTTCCCAAACTTCTTTGATATACATAGCTCACGCTGATGAAGCAAAACTGATCCAGAACCGTCGAGGACCTTTAGTTCTTTCAAGGGTAACGAGACCCTGGTTTGCAAGAAATGTGGTTGGAATAGACAAGGTAAATATGGAGAGAAAGAAGAAGTTTTAACAGCGTACTAAATGAAAAAAGAGAGAAAACAAAGATGTAAGAAAGAAATAGCAAACACAAACAAATTTAGATTTTAGTATAACAAGTGATGCTACTGAATCAAATACAGGGAGTTTCTTCTCTTATAGTGACTTCGATTACTCGCCAAATGTTGAAGGTACAACTGGAGAAACATCATATGCAAAAAAAACAAAAAACAAATGTCAAACATTAGTCCATATTGTCGAGTAATGCCTGTGAAGACCCGCTCGAAGTAAGGGCGCATACACAAGCACGAGCAGATAGCGGACTCGAGGCAGTCTGCGATATGCTTTGGAGCAGTTAAAGGAGTGGAGGCCGCTTCCTTGAGTTTTAGAGTGTGTTTACGATTGACCGGGATTTATCTAATGGCTTGCCAAGTTGCAGTTCAAAGAATTTATAAAGATCCAGACCCTGAATATAATTTTAATATATATAATAAACGGGGCAATATATATATATATATATATATATATATATAGCTAGATATATATATATATATATATATATATATATATATATATATATATATATATATATATATATATATATATATACAAAGAGGGGAAAAAATTTATGAATTAAGATAGTTAATTGGATCGTGACAGCTTACAGTATGACAGAGCTAACGGGAAGCGCAAAATTATCGCTAACTCCAACAATGGATATTATTTAAGTTTGAGTGGGAAGTGAATTCAAAAGGGGATGCAGGTGACGACTGACAGGGGGTGTAATAAGAGGACTACAACGCAAAAATCGCGTTACCTTGAAACTTAGTGGTGTTCGGAGGGGGAATACGAACGGCACAGGTCTTCGAGGAGATACTTCTGTGAGCCCTGACGAGGAATACTTGTAAATGGGGGTTTTGAGTACTTCTTATTAAAGAACGAGATTTTTTCTTATCCAAAGAAATAAAATCTCAAACAGGAGACGGTTAAGCGGCACGGTAGGGAGTCTCAGACACGAGAAACGGGAGTCTTGAATGGAAGTGCTAGATGAGGAGGGCCGCAAAGTTCTCCGGGAAGAAAGTGGCTCGATAAGATTTCCCCTGAACAGAGGCCAAAGCTTCAAGAAGTGCGATCTGCTGGTGAGATCATAACGACGAGGTATGACTTCAACAAGGGCTGCGAGACTTCGCGGGGGAACAGACAAACGGTCTGAACTTAGGGACTGGCAGACTCTCAATCTCTTCGAGGAATGGCGGACGCAGAGTTAAATAGCCCCAGGGCATGGCCGTTTATAGAGGATTTTCGAAGTCAGTCTATGCAAACTTACTTCGAGATAACGAGTTGGATCAGATAGCGAAGCTTGCCTCAGAATATAGAGTTGGGTTTGTACGGCTCCGCTCACTAGAGATGAACATGCTTGTGAGGCATCGGGGTGTGAATTTGGCGTTGTTGCGGGGGAGGGAGAGCGAGGTGCGTCTCACATAAGCAAATAGAGCCGGGTCGAGCGATCAGAGCACCACTGCTTCCTTCTCGATGATTCTAAAATTTCCACGCCAAAGAATACGTGGTTTGGAGTTAAGGGGATGAAAGGTGTATTCCAGGGGGCTTCCTTTCACGCTGGTCCTTCGAGGGGCATCCTCTCACACATACCTTTGAATCAAAACATATCTTTTATGAGTGATATAAAGGCTGTTCATCTCATAACTTCACTAATAAGGAGCAAAGTGATTCAGCGTTTTGAAATTTTCGTCAGCCATTCAACAGTATACCCAGCTAGAACGAAGTTGCAATACAGCATGACCAGAAAATTAAAAATCCTTGCTCAGTAAGATGAGTGTTGCTCACTGTGATGGAAAGATTATTCTTAATTTGACTGGTAATTAAAAGTTAGATTGACTGGCAAGTATTGTATCTGGTGATGGTATCGAACTGATATTGCTCATACTGATACGCTAGTTTCTATATTACGAAATTTCAATCTTCAGGACTCGGTGAATGCCTTGAGGTTTGACCAAATACTTTCAAATACGGGAGGGCGTGGTAGTGAATTCATCCCTATTAAATATAAACTTGGTATGGAGTTGTTGAATCGTCCATTTCGTCACCATATAATCGAACTTCAAGTTGAAAAGGCCTAGACTTTCTTAAGTGGATTAATTACAGTACCTCAAATCCTATTGTTCAAGAGATTTAAAAAAAACTGGATCGCCTTTAAACTCTCATCTTTCCGCCCCTTCAAGTACTCTTAGAAGATGTAAATGTTACTCAATTGATTTCTTTTGTTACAACAAAAGAAATCTGTGAATTATAGTTCTAAATGAAACTCCGCTATGAATGATTAAATTAAAAAAACATGGAACTATAATCAGGTACATAGTTGCGGACAAAAGGAAATGGTAATTACACAAAAAAATTATGAAAAAGGTAGGCGTCTTTAGGCATCGAGTGGTAGAACATGGGAATTCTTACACCATTACATTACAACCAAGAAGTTCGTTAGAACATTAAACCTTGATTTCACCCTTCTGAAGAACGATATAATTTTATGGGAAGAAGATGAAAATTACAAAATAGCAAAAAAATTTGTTTGTTGCTTCCAAATAATGAAGCAAAAACGGGAATTGCTTCCAAACGTCAAGAAGTCAAATATACTGTAATAGTCATTCCATTTGAGAAATATCAGTATCTGAAATATCTTATTAAAACAAAATATCTAATTATAATACATATAAATAGTATTATTATCTTGGAAAAAACTTTGGCTCATTTAAGGCACCTTCTAATTTTCTTGTATTGCAATGGAAGTTTTTAGTTTTGTATGAAGTGAAATAATTTTAAATGGTGGTAGAATATTTATGAAACACCCTAATATATATATATATATATATATATATATATATATATATATATATATATATATATATATATATATATATATATATATATATATATATATAACTCACAAAGTATTGCCTGACTGAGTAATAATTGAAACAAGGCCCACAAGGAAAATAAAATGAAGATTCCAAGTACTTTCGAACTTTGTTTCAAGTTTATTATCAGAGAATAACGAAAAACAAAGGAAAACTAAAATATCTAAGCCAGAGAAAGAGGAGAGGGAACGCCAAATATACACAATTCAGCCAATTGGGGGAAGAAATAACGGCTTATAGAAAAAAATAGGAGAAGGAAAATGTAAAAAAATAAGAGACCTAAATAAAAAAAGCGAATTAATACCAGGTAAATTAAAGTATTAAAAGGCCCTTCAAAGCATTGAAAATACCACGCTCAAAAACAATAAAGGAGGAAGATAAGATAATAAAGGGAGTTTAAATGGGAGGTCAGGAGTAAAAATGGAGATAACTACATACACTCAATTTCCACAATGATAGGAATTAAGCCACCTTATTGGTTGGTGTTCGGAAACCTTCGCCGTTACTGGCATATGTCCTAATGGCCTCTCAGGAACTCATAAAAAGCGGAATTCTTGTGCTCGGTTTCCCAAGCCAGTGGGCAATATTCAGCTTTACCATAGAAGGGCGTTATCGCGATAAATTTTTGCGATAACGATATCGGGTTATCGGTTATCCGATATTTGTCCCCGCATTATCGATTCATCGGTATCGCCGATACTTTTGGTTCCGAACTAGCAATAATAGATAATTTCAGTTTTTGGTTCCAGTTTAGCACAGTGGTGAGTCGCGCGTGCCTTGGAGGAAGAAATAGGTAGGTCCGACCTGGGAACCAGCTTTTGGACGAGAGATCACGAGCTGTTGCTCTTGCGTGCTACCGGTTTTGCGCGTTCTTTAGTGATTTTTTCCCTATGTTCCCGTGCTTCTTCCGTTTTATATATAGTCAATAACCAATATTGTATTATAAATTTTTGGATTTCTCGATTTATCAGTTATCACCTATGAGCTTTACTCACGCATTACGACACTCACTGGGAGATGAAACGGATATTTTTTTCGGATTTATATACAACCCAATTTTTTTTTCAATGGCTAAATTTGATTTAAACAATTTTTGTCATATTACCGTGCCCTTGATGAAATATCGCTTTTCGATATGTCCATCTGTCATAAATAAAGAGTAATTATGTAAATTGGTAAAAATAAATCCTCGAAAAATAGTTATATGTACAATTTATGTGCCATCTGAGAAGTGAGGAAGTTGGGAAAATGGGTTATGTACACAAAAATTGAATGAACCTCAGAAAATGTGCCGTGAAGGATGTATTTATCGTTGTCTGTTAGTTCGATAACATACGTTTTCAGGAGCATAACAAACATAATAGTTTGGTGTTGATGTTGTAGATAGAAAGGTATGGAACGATCAAAAAAGAAAATCGTTTTGGAAAAGTTTATTGCCTGAATCCATATGTGGTCGAAAACAGAATTTCTTCTTGAACTTTCTTGTTAGTATGAAGGTTAAAAAAATGAAACGTTTACTCTTGAAAATTGAACAGGATAATAATATTAAAATATAATAATAAAAGGATTACTTATTTCAGTATTTAAATACTTACGAAGGTACTCTTAAGGTGAACACACAAAATAGTAAAACTATTTAATTGAATAAAACAAGTCAAAGTTGGAGATCTAGACGAGAGAGCATTGAGAAAATGCAAGAAACTTTGACGTGATTGGAAAGAGTTAGGTTAAAATATCGACTTGCTAAAAGGACTTTTCTAGCTTTTATATATTTTTATGATCTTTCTTCGAGGACCTGAAGCACGCTTCGCCTCCGATACAAATCCTCCGACCTCCGGGATGGAAAACTTGAAGCTCCACTCATCCGAAATAGGAGTAGGTCCAAGTTCATATGGACGGGAAATACATCGCTCCAAACGCGTGGCCTTTGTCCTTGCCACAAAACCGTTCATATTTTCTAAAAATAATGAATTAATGGCATACATGGTAACAACCATTTACGGTCACTCTACAGCTGGTCGTTAGAAAGTCTCTGCCCCGGGGAAATTAACAAGATTCGAGAAAAGGAAGAAAATAGACTTAGATTCGATAGAGTTACCTAGTAGACAGACAAAGACGGAATGCTGAAAAATTTCAACGGATGAAATACAATTTTAACTTTATTTTAATATATCTTTTTAAAATTTTAAATTACACCACTTAAATCTAGTCATCCAAACTTCTAAGTATGCGTTCTGTTGTTAAGGCCACAACCCTTTTAGGACGGTTAGGATGACGTCATTAATTATTAGAGGGGTTTGGCCCTCACGTTCGATCTCTTTATTTGACCTTTCTGGATCTTGTTCACAGGGCAAACTCGGATGATCGGGGTTAGAAATCTTAGATCCAAAGCATGTAATGGAAAGTTCAAGGAAATAAAAGATTTTGATGGGGGTTAGTGAAGGATTTTACCACTCTCTTAACTCTGATCAAGCGGATCCAATTATAGTATGCAGGAAAAAGTTCTGGTACTCGTTCCTTCACAGGAATTTCAATAAGTTCAACGTAACCTACATTATTGCTGTTAGTGCAAGAAATTTGGTATATATCTCTATTGTGCTTATTTAAACTGATAAGGTAAGACAAATACCAATGTTCACAAAAGATTTTAAGCATATTTGTGAGATGTATGAAGCCTTTATTGAGTTTCTGGTGGGAGTTGACCATTGGAGTCCATAAGGGATCACTCTTTTCAAAGATTATAAATTTAAGAGTAGAGTTAGGGTGTAATTTATGAGAGGAATTAGGAGTGAGAGGAAGTAATTCCTTTACGGATGAGCAGTATCTGAGCAGGCGAGTTATTTGCATTTGAACTGACGAAATCAGTATGATTTTTTCAAACTAATCCAAAGTGAATAGACAACTCATTGTTTTGTATAAACAAGATTTGACTACTGATTATTTTTTCCAACAACTCTCTTTCCATCCTGAGTAACCTTATAATGCGAAATGTTTTATTTTGTTTATTAAATCAGATGATTCTGAAATTATTTTGATAACAAGTTCTACACACACGTACTTAACAAACGAGCATTATCGTTGTAAATGAAATCAAAAACTCCATAAAGGTTTGAAAATCTTGGAAATAATTCCACGCCCTAATACTTACACAGCTCTCACATCCAGACAATGTAAAGTAAGATATACATTTTGATTGCTTGATTTAACATATAGATGGTCTGTGACTTCTATGCTCGTGTGTTTGAAAAGTTTAGCGAAATTCATTTGAGTATTCGTACAATTTGTCATCCTAGGGCATTAATATTGCTCGAAATTAATATTGCAATCCGGTCCGCGACTTCCCCCCCCCCAAAAAAATAAAATAAATAAAAAAAATAAAATAAAAATAAATTCTGCCAAACAGCACCTCTCTCAGTAGACTCGTAGTGGGAGAGGAGAATGACACATTCTTCTGTTGTTGACCTCATCCATCTAGCCAGACCTGGAAACACTTCTTCATGGCAAGCAGCACCAGCCGTCTGACTGATTTGTATGTTTTTCAATAAAATTCTTGTATAATGTATTCTAGTATATATCTTTGGTGACTTTAGGAATTTCGTTTGTCACTCCGGCCCGCGGCTTGCTCACAAAGGCCTCATCTGGCCCTCACTCTGAAAAGGTTGTCCGCCCCTTACCTAGGGTAAGGAAATGAATGAAAAGGAGTTGATTGTTTTGCAGATTATGCAATAATTCGACACCGTTGATGGCTGTTTGACGGGGGAAGTTTTACACAAACCTGAGCTTCTAAGCATCGTTATCGTTAGAGTTGAAACTATCTAAAGCTATTTCCATCTCAAATGTTTTTTATGAATGATTAAACTAGTCACATGAAGGTTTTAGTAAGAACAAAAGAGAGTTAATTATGTTATTTGATTTTTATATTCACGCTTGATTTTGCTAAATTCAAAGTGATCCTGAAATAGGTAAGATTCGTAACGAGGGATCGCTGTGTGACTTCCCTTGGCGAGGTATCGTTTACGAGAAAATTCTTTTCATTAAGGAAGGACTGTAGTTGCATTACAAGAACCTAACAAAGAAAGAACTGAAGTTGCATTACAAGAACCTAGCAAAGGAAGGACTGTAGTTACATTACAAGAGCTTAGCAAAGAAAGGATTTTAGTTGCATTGCAAGAACCTATAAAAGGAAGGACTGTAGTTGCATTACAAGAACCTAGCAAAGGAAGGACTGTAGATGCATTACAATAACCTAGCAAGGAAAGGGATGTAGTTGAATTACGAGAACCTAGCAAAGGAAGGACTGTAGTTGCATTACAAGAACTTAGCAAAGGAAGGACTGTAGTTGCCTTAAAAGAACCTAGCAAAGGAAGGACTGTAATGCATTACAAGAACCTAGCAAAGGAAGGACTGTAATTGCATTACAAAAACCTGGCAAAGGAAGGACTGTAGTTTCATTCCAAGAACCTAGCAAAGGAAGGACTGTAGTTGCCTAACAAGAACCTAGCAAAGGAAGGACTGTACATAGTTGCATTAAAAGAACCTAGCAAAGAAAGGACTGTAGTTGCATTACCAGAACCTACCAAAGGTAGAAGTGTAGTTGCAATACAAGAACCTAGCAAAGGAAAGACTGTAGTTGCATTACAAGAACCTAGCAAAGTTGGCTAGAGAATTGGGGGCCTACGTTTGGTTTCTTTCTTATTTTGAAAATGAATTAGTGATACGATATAGTCTGTTTAAATTGGAGAATCTTTTAATGTTTAAAAGGGGTTTAATTTTCGTTTGAATTTTGACATGGGAGTTAATTAAATTCTCACTAGAATCTGTGAGACATTTTATTTCAGTGTTAGGCCATAGTATATTTTTTAAAGTTATCCTAAAGAGACCATTGAAACAAATTTTAATTTTTGAATTAAATTTCCAATATGTTCACGTAATTATAAGAAATCTTAATTTTAGGGATTTATTTAAAATTTCCTCCTTTTATCATTTTAATATCTTGAAGACATTTCTTTACAAACACCACTGACTTTTCTTTTAATATGCTAACTTCGTTAGATAGCAAAGAAAAAGATAATTGCCATCAAACAGGGCCTCAATAGACTTGAAAGAGGGAGGATATGATTCGGGGTAGAGGAGAAGGGTTTTGAAACCTAGAACGAGGCTTATAAGCTCCAGGAGAGGTTACGGTTCCCTGGAAGGAAGGGCAGGCTTTGAATATGATTGAATTAAGTTTTATATATTTTGATGTACAGTGTCGTAAAATGACCATCATATATATGTATGTACATGTATATTATATATAGACAGAGTGGGGGGTCAAAGTCAATTGAGTGACCTTCGCTCGTCTCCCAGCAGCGGCAGACGGAGGAGGGAGATAAGGAAATAGGTTCTCAATCGAGTGCGTGGAAGGATGTATATACAGAATTGAGTGCAATTGGCCGTTAGTATAATAAAGCTGCGGAACTCTGAGGCTATGAAACGAATGGTACCACAAATAATATTCAATAATTCCAATTAGATATACGATATATACAAATGGAAAAGTTTGCAACAGCAGCTCACAAGCGGCTGCTGTTGAGCCAATATACGAACATACACTTAACGGGTCGACTAGTCGAGAAACCACAATATATTCGCTGGAGCCTAGCTAGGGGATTGAGGCTTTATGAGACGACGATGGGGATCGGTGATTGAACGAGTAAATCGTAATCAATGGAGTGTAACCTCGAGGAGTGAATTCGAGGAAGTACTTGCGCCAGACGAGGTTAAAACAGAATCCAAGGATAGCCAATTGACCAAGGTTAAATTCCTTAGGTGAGAATTCTTGCCTTTAAGCTGGAAAAGGGGGAACGGAGCTGAATCGAGAAAACGACGTGTCCCGTGCAGAAAGGCGGGCCTATACTGTCTTTTCCCGAATGTGTCTTGCATTATATATGGGCCAGCCGGAAGCGATAATCCCTAAGGCCAAGGAGGGACATCTCCTTAACCAAACACTTAATCGTGGGATAGGGATGAACTTCAGCGGGGTTTTTTGATATCGCCCGGAAGCGGCTCGATTCTCTTACGGTTCCCCAGACTTTGCTCTGCGTCGCCCAACCTCGTGCCCGGACTCATGGCTTTTCGGCCACATCGCGGTATTAACCTCTATTACGGACATACAGAATATACAAACTATGTTCGCATCAGAAAAATGCTTGAGTTCAGTCTTATTATTGTCTTCAAGGGGTTGACGAGAGTCTTAACTTCCAATAAACTTCACCAATTTAGACTGAAGTGATTCTCTCATTTTAAGATCTAGTCTTTTCACATATGATTCCCATAGGCATTTTGGTACCATAGAATTTGAATTAAAAGTCGAAACTGGATTGTTTCATGCATAAGAAGTCTAGAGTATCAAATATTATAGAAATTTGGCAGAGGATATTTTTTTTGTTTTGACCAAGGGATCAAATTTTGGTGGGATTACTCGAAGGCAATCTTTCTGTACCTTAAAATGGTAACCTAGCTCGTGTTAAAAATCAGTTTTTTAACTTATTCTCTGTTTCGAACATGAATGTTTAAGACCTTACGAGTTCCAGGATCTAAGATGAAACCCAGCTTCGTGCAATCTCTCGTTTGAATTCTTGAAAAAAATTTTGAGGATTTCGGGATAAGGATTTGTAATTACTAAATTTTTAAACAGGATTTTTTTAAATTCTGGCAAAAAAGATCATTAGCGTAAATACTAAGATAGTGATTGAGGAAGTATGATAGGTTAAAAAAAAACGGGAGCTAGCTAACTCCAAAACTAGAGATTGATAACCATATGTTACAAGTTCAGCATTACTTTACCTACAAAACCAAAGCTTGTTCTTTTTTTGACTCTAATTTGAATATAATTTGAATAAAAGTCCCTTTAATGTCGGCGAACATGACAAATTTATTTGATCGAAAAGAACACAAAGGATAGTAAACAGAAATGTCAAATGTCTATATCAGAATATGCAGATTCATTTAGAGAAAGGAAAGAGTTTATTTTCAGACTGCAATTTTCTAGTGGTTTGTTCTGATATTTTTTGATTAGTCTGTGTAGCAGCCAAACATATTTTATTATAATCATTGGAGTCCACCTTCATTTGATTCATTATTTCTTCCTCTAAATAGTTTTCAAAAGTCTCTTTATAGGTGTCCGTTAGGACGTATTTTTATCTCGTTTTGACTGTTAAATATTTTCAACGCTTTAAGAACATAAGAAAAGAAGGAGACTGCAAAAGACCATTCATGGCCTACACTTGGCAGCTCCTGTAAATAAATAACATAAATAACATAAATAACATACAAAAAGTGAAATATATCTCAAATCGAGAGAATTAAACAGAAAAGTTTGAAAACTAAAATTAGCCATCTTTTTCAGCAAAAGAGTTTAAGAAGAAATTATAATGCCTATATTTACATATACACGCCTCAGCAACTAGACTGCTGAAAATGAGGACCTGAGTGATAGATATCGAATTTCCCTCCTCCTTCGCTAACTAATTCTCAACAAAACAGCATTTAACAACTTATAGAGAGAACTAAAAGAACACTCCCAAAACTGGAAACAAAACAATTTACCCTCTGAATTGAAATATAGTATTTACCAAGAACTCAAAATATTTAATCGCGACATCGCATCGGTAAATGGTTGTAGAAACCTAGCCTACAGAAAGTGGAAAGATAGCAATAGACGGGTGCGACGAGCTGTGTGTGGTTAGGAAGTTCGGGTCACGTCCCTCTGCAAAGAGAACCCAACAGAATTCTTCTTGCATGTCAACCTGAGAGACGAGGATGGCAAGTTGCGGGAATAGGACCCGGACATCGCCAATGGGTTGAACGACTACTTCACCTCGGTGTTTACGAGGGAAGTAGATGGTCCCACTCCGAGGCCTTGGATTAACCTCAAAAGAGGGAGAAACCTATATGAAATTGTTGTAGGTAACGTTGAAGTGGCGGCTAGGCTAAGGAATTTGAATCCGTATAAATCTCCTGGAACAGATGGCTTCCTTCACAGAATCATTCGTGAGGTCAGTTGTGGGTTTCGTCACACTTTATTGCGATCTTCGATGAGTCACTTGAAATGGGACAGGTGCAAGAAGACTGAAAGATAGCGGACGTAACACCTAATTTTACAAAGCTCGAATGCGAAAGCTCCGGTAACTAACAGCCAATTAGTCTGACGTACATAGTAAGCAAACTGCTCGAAAGCATAATCGCTGGTCGCATAGTCAAACACACAGAATTTCACATAATCTTAAACTAACAGCATGGGTTTCGAAGAAACCAATCGTGTCCTACAAATCTACAGAATTTCTTCCATAGTATATTTAGTGAGTACGATCGAGTTCGAGCTGTGGAAATTTTATATCTAGACTTTCGAAAAGCTTTGATCGGGTGCACCACCACAAATGAATCAACAAATTCAGCGCCCTCGGCATTATCGGTAAGGTAGATGACTGGATTGAGAACTGGTTGACGGACCGGAGTCAGAGGGTGAAAGTCAGAGGTGTACCGTCGATGTGGGCCCCAGTGGCCAGCATGGGGCCCCAGGGCTCTGTTCTCGGATCATTAATTTTAATTGTCTATAGCTAGGTTCGCAGAAGTTACCAAACTAGAAGGCGGGGCTAGCTCGCACGAAGGAGTAGAACGCCTGGAGACAGCCTTGACTGCTTAAGTAAGCAGTCCGACATGTGACAGATGCCATTCACCCTTGAGAAGTGCAAGGTAATGCACATTGGTCACGCTTAACTATTAAGAAGTCTACTATTCGTTAGATAGGTCTTTAGAAACGATCGAACTGGGGCAAGATTTTGGGCCGCAAATCAGCAGCGATGTCAAGTTCTCTAGGTAGCCCGTCGAGGTAGAAAAGGGAGTCTAGAAACTGATAGGGGTTTATAAATAGACAATTTCGTTTTCGAAACCAGGATATTAGGGTCAACCTGTACAACTCTCTAATCACGCCGCACCTTGAGTACACTGTACAATTAAGGTTACCATGGCCACGCAAATAAATTGAACGGCTAGAAAGGGGTCATGCCAGGGCCACCAAACTAATTCCGTTGCTCAAACACAAAGAATACCGGCACCATTTACGAGAATTAGGGATGTTCTCCCTTGAAAAAGGCCATAAACGTGGCAGTCATCGAAACGTAAACAATCATACAAGGAGTAGAAAATGTGGACTACAGAAACCTGTTTACCTTAAACATACCCCTACGCGCAACCACGGTTACAAATCCGATTTACCGACATTTTGGAAAACCGTTTGCGGGAACTTTTACTCGTACAGTATCTGTGAAAGATGAAACTATCTTCCATTCGAGGTGGTGAATAGTTCAACAGTTGAACAGTTCAAGTCTCGGCTGGACAGTGTACTGCACGAATAAGAATAAACAATCGAAATCTTAGAAACATTTCAGCTTTCCTGTCAAAATATTTAGGTATGCTCTTTTTCAACATGCCTAGGTCGTTCTTCAATTTCATTACTGCGATATTGCGGGGTGAGAGGTAGGCAGTGAGAGCCCTTATTTTTTTTTATAATTTCCCACATGATTATTGTTAGGCCTTCGTATACGGTGCCTCTTCAGAATGGTTAGCAAGAACTTATGAGGCATTGCTTTCTTTGTCACTCCTTGTAACTAGCTCGCTCTCTCTCATATGGATACTATCTGCATTCCAGAACTTGACAAAGTAAATATGATTCTTGATGATGGCATAGACTTCAGATTGTGATCGCAACGGTCGTCAGATAATTTAAACCTAGTCGAAACAGAAATAACTGCCGTCTGCGTACTTTCAACGGAAAAGGACCATTAATATTTTTTAGGAATTGCGGGGAGATTCTCTGGTTTCTAATGGACACATGTTTGCAAGTTTGAAGATCGTTAGCAATGTTCACCTTCTGATCGGGAGGGAGTTTGCGCGATGACGTTGAGCGCAATTCTTCCATGTGACTTTTTATGATGTTCGCGAATTCACTGAGGGTAATGAATGCATCTTAAAGATTTAAAAGTGTGGACGGAAGACGGATAGAACACCAGTATAATGCTTGCGGTGGTGATGTACCAGAGTTCTCCTTAGTTTGAAAGCGGTTAGCAAGAAACACCTTGATTTTTTCGAGATTCTTAGCTTGAGTGGTAAAATATAAGTTTGTATTTAATAGCCAAAGAGAGGAAATTTATTTTAGTAAACCAACAGTCTGAAACCGCTTATGAAAAGTTGTTTTGAGTGAGAGTAGTATTATTGGTTTGCCACCTGCATTTACCCAGGCGGATCCCAACCGGATAATAAAATAAACATAAAGTTCAGTATGACAATCGCTGGTGAGGCGCAGGGCTACAGGCGCCACTCCTCTTGGGACGATCATCTTTGGGGAGAGGTGCAATAAAGTATTATGTTTCTGACATCAGGTGGAACCTTCATCACCCTGTGTCAGAAACATAATACTTTCTGAAACCTCTCCCCAAAGAAGACCGCCCCAAAAGGACCGGCTCCTGTTACCCTGCGGCTCACCAGAGATTGTCATACTGAACTTTATGTTTATTTCAATATTAAGTGCACCACTTCCAACCATAAACAATTCAGAACAAACAGTCACAAAGCAGATTAGAAGAACACTAGCACAGACACGAACAAACAAATCACCACTCCTGACATCATACATGCACAAAATATCTCCCACCACCCATGCAACACCAAACTACCCCAAATGCCTACAACGGATACACGACACCACACGTCTCTTCAACTGCCCACAGATACACACAGACCCGGGTGGCAGCGAGTATGCTCCTGCGATTGACCGGGGAGCTGAGGTGGGGCCTGGAATAGGGTTGAGGGTCTCCGACCCACTGTTGGGCCGGGGACGGGGTCGCCGCCACCCCCACTTTCGTCGCCCTGGGGAAGAGGGACCTATTCCAAGTCAGAGGTAATAGCCTTCGCCAGGATTCCTTGGAACAGGGAGTGTTTGTGTCGTGCTGCAAAGACGGGTGTGGAAAGAAGCAGTGTCGTAATTGGCTATGTGTGTCATGAAAAATGTATGATCTACACAACCTCAGTACTGGAGTTGGGTAGCCAGATCTCTACGTGCGCTGACGTTTGTTTGTGTTTGCTCCTGCCGGGATCAAACCCAGTATCGCGACGTTAGCGGAACAACACCTTATCCACTCAGCTAGCAAGAGCTAATTGATTCTATGAGGTTTCCCTTCATCTTTTTAGAATACGGTGTTGTTTACGAACATATTTTAGTGTGTTGTATGCCAGGTTGTATTTCAACATGACATTTGTGGAGATTCAATTAATAGATAAATAGTGAAACTTCGTAACATGTTGCATACCGACCTATTTTAAAGGGGAGAGAAGCTATAAATTTTTGACCAGACACCTAAAATTATAAATTAAATTTCTGGATTTGATCCCATAACACATTTGTTCTTAGTGATTGCTTGTTTACTGATGTTATTTGTTTGGTATTCTTTAATTACTTCAAAGTGTTAACGTGAGTAGATGCATTTCGTATCTTGGTGTACTGTATTTTTAATTTTTTCCCGTCGGATTTCCCTTCGAATGTAAGCATGGTGAAAACTACAATAAGGTTAAGAAAGTAGCGATGTATGCGGGAGTGGCACCATTGACGAGCAAACATTTTTGCAGTAGAATTTATTTTTCCACGTAGTCACCACCAGTGTCAATGCATTTCCACTAGCGATGACAAGGGCTTAAATGCCGTGCTGATAAAAGTCCGTGCCTGCCAAGGTGTCGATGACGGAATCGTTGTCTGGAAAACGCTTCCCGCGTAATCCGTTCTTCAAAGGCCTGAACAAATGGAACTAAGAGGGTGCCAAAGTGAGGGGAAACAGTGGGTGCGGCAGCACCGTCCGCCTAAACTTTGTTCTGCATTATGTGTTCTTCAAACTCGTGTGTGGTCTGGGGTTCTCGTGTTGCAAACGAAATGTTTCCTTCTTTTCTGGTATTTTACGGACAATCCGAGCCTTCAGCTTGATCAACGTTCAAACGTAACGATCAGAGTTAACAGTTGCCACTGGTTCCAATAAATCTAAGAGGACGACGCCCTTTCTGCGCATCCGTTTACCTGCTGATTTCTGCGTCTTGAACTTCTTGGCTGTAGTGCCTGAGTGGTGCCATTTCATCGACTGCCGTTTGGATTTCAGCTGGTAGTGGTGACACCACGTCTCGTCACCAGTGACGATGTGATCCAAAAATGCGTCATTTTCTGCCTTATAGCGGTCCAACAACTCCCCTGACAGCCAGCCGGTGGTCTTTTTGCTCCTACGAGAGCATCTGTGGAGCCTATCTAGCACACACTTTGGTGTATCCCAGGGATAATAACATCGTTTTCAGTGCAACATCACTTACTTCCAACTTTACACGCATTTTATTCACCATTATCCACCAATTAACGCAGATTTTCTGATCGAGGAGCGCTTAATTTTCCGTAGTGGCGGCTTTTCATGGGCCTTTGGGGCGCAGTTAGTCACTCACATCTCTGTCGCCACTCTTAAATCGACGAATTCATCTTATTATGGTACTGAAATCAACTGCCTTGGCTCCGTAAACGTTCACGAAGCGTTGCTGAAAACGAATTGGTTCAATTTCTTCTTCATGGAGGAAGTCAATGACGCATCTTGGCTTCTGACGCACGTCCATGACAGGGTTTGCTTTCTTCGACTTTCAAACCGTCAATATTTTCAACAGAGAAATGAAATTTTCAGGTTATTAGCACAAAGGTTCAATCATCATAACAATCTATAATTAATCTCTCGGACCCTTTGGGGTGAATAAAATTACAAATAAACTTACAGTATTATTATATGACTAGATAATTAGGATAGAAAGTCTTTTGAGTTATAATGTCGGAGTATGGCCAAGTGTATGGGAATTAAAGCACACAGGCTCTAAGGTTGGCTAAGCAAGGCAACAAAGGTTATTGTTCTATGAGTACGATTTGAATAGTTACCTGCCGCTGCGTGACCAAGGAATATTCAAAACACAACGCCAAAAATAGATTTTAATATATACTAGATAAAAGGTACACAATAAGTATATATATATATATATATATATTTTTGTAGACACGAATAAGACGGAATTAGGTTCCGAATACGATTGGATAACTGGGGCTATTAAAGGATTATAATGGGAGATTTGGGGTGGTGAGAATAGGGTGTCTCCAAACTCTGATTTAGTGAAATGCGGGCCTCTTGTCCTCAAGAGGTGAGTGGACGAACTGCAGAGGGGGGAGGGGACTTCTCCAAACTCGGATTGAGCAAGCTATTGGGCCTCTTGTCCTCAAGAGGTCACCAAAAGAACTTCGGAAGACGGCTTCTACAATCTTTGATCCGAAGGCGGTTGAGAAAGGTTGACGTTGCCTCAAGAGACTTTTATCCCTGAGTGTGATGTCCAGCTCTTCTGTGGCCTGCGACCGTCACTAAACACTTCTCGGGCGAAAGCGTCGTTCAAGCGAACCTCCGTTTGGAGAAGCGTCGTCTAACAGAATCTACGTGTAATCCTTGAGAGAGCGCATATATACCCAGATTTCTCCAAAACAGGGATAGGGGGAAGGACGTTCTCAAACCTTCATTATTGGCCGAGGCAACAGAGTCTGTCATTACGGAAAGGTATAAGAGGCTGGGAACAGTGGAACTAAAGTAACGACCAGCGGCTAGAGCTATAAAAGTTGTCTCGAGGCAAAACTACAAATAGACGAATAATCTCCCGACTCGGGGGTAGGAAAGATTAAGATGTCGGGGAGATAGACTTCAATCACAGCGTCATGCTTCAGTGATCGGACGGAAAGTCCATATCCAAAACATGTCTACAATGTCTCCAACGAATTTCATCAAGAAGGGAACTAATACAGCTACAATTTTAACGTTTAGCAAACAGAAAAAAATATATCACAACACGGGCCCTACACATGTGTAACCACAGAGAACTTAATCTATACATATGCACACACAACATCAACAAAACAAAAAAAAAAATTAGTATTTACAAAATGAGTCAAACACGAATTTTGCTATACACTCTGGTTGTTGGAGAGGGGTCTTCTATTGGATTCCCACTCAAGTTTTTTGCTAGGCAGTTGTCGGTACCTTTAACATACATGATCCGAAATTAGTACTTCATAAGTAGTAGGAAAAAACGCATTAAACGGCTATTTTGGCTCTTCCAATTTTTAGGTACGCCAGGGGTTTTTGATCGTTTTCGACATTAAATTCTTAACCTATGAGATACATCCTAAACTTACGAATAGACCACACTATGGCTAAAGCTTCGAGCTCTATGGTGGCATAAGCCTTTTCATCATGGAACAGCTTCCTATAAGCATATCCTACAGGATATCCTACTCCATCGTCGTCATATTAGACGAGAGAACAACCTAGACCACCCTGGGATGAATCGGTAAGAACGCCGAATGTTTTATTAGGATTCGGTAATCTCAAAATAGGGGCACAGATTAGTTTGTTCTCTAACTTGTGAAAGCGATTTTCCACAAAAGGGGTTCAATTGACTGGATCGGGGGTCATTTTCTTAAGCATGTCGTTATGGGGCGAGTCTATGGCAGCGAAATTCGGCCCAAAACGACGATAGAACGACACGGATCCCAAAAAGGAACCAAGCTGTTTCTTCGTTCGAGGGAGCGGCAATTTCTGAGATAGGGTTTACCTTGTCGTCGTTATGGAATTATTCGATTCCTACCGACCTAGAAACCAAGGTAGTTAATAGTGTCATAGGCTAAGTGACACTTTGTTGGGCATGCCATGAACTCGGGTACGCGTAACTTTGATAGTAGCGCTCACAGAGACTATATGTGTTGGTCCCAGGTACGAGTAGCGACGTACACGTTATCGAAATAAAAAGTTACATTCGATAGGCTATCTAACAACTGGTGCATGATCCGGTTATAACTTCCGGAAGCAGTTATCAACACAAAAGGAAACTCAGTAAAGTGAAATAACCATTTTTCAGTAGCGAAAGCGGTAAAGCGTTTTGATCGCTCTGAAAGAGATGAATTTCGCGTCTTTGAAGGCATGAAGACTTTAGTCGATTAGGGATATCGGTTCCTCGTCTAACTCTGTAAACGCGTTTAATGTACGAAAATCGACGCACATCCTAAATCACTTATCAGGCTTCCTAACCATGACAATGGGGGAGCAATATTTGACGACGAGGGTTCTATGTTTCCAAAGTTTAATAAGTTCTCGTTCTCTGTATTGAAAGTCGACCGTAAATGTACGGGTATGAGATAAGGCTTGGTTCTTATCGCAGCTTGAGTACTGAGGACAATTTCATGTGTCAATTGGGTTTAGCAACCAAGGAATTCCGAAAGTCTTCCAATAAGGCAAGCAATTGAGCCCTCTAATTAGGGGCGAGATTAGAGTTTACGTCCAAGTCGTAGTTAGGCTCGGCTGGGGGGGGGGGAGACAGGGGATACTCTCATCGTCTGCTTCTACGCACACCGTTTGGACCAGGCACAAGGGTTCAACGAGATAGGCGGCTTCGAAGACGGGTTCTTATTTAGGCGAGCTAGGCGGTGGTATTTTTTTACGAGGTAGACATGGTAAATCTTATTAACGGAGGGGTTTAAATTAGGTAATCCACCAAGCCGCGGGCTCTAAAGCGGGAAAAGCTGCTTCCCAGTGGAAGAGGAGCTTATTTGCTTCGAAGAGAAGTAATAGCAATACTTCGTCACCTGGTTTGAACGAATGCGCCTTTGATTTTTTGTCGAAATAGGTGCGGTATTTTTCCAAGTTTACATCGGCGTTCCGGAAAGCGTGGTCCGCGCATTTTCCTAATCGCATACGTAGGTCTAAAACTTCCGCGTGAGAGGATTTAATTTCCTCATCCATTCTAGGATTGGACCACAATTCTTTCAAAATGCTCATCGCTCCTCGGACGTTACATCAATATAACAGCTCAAATGTAGCGAACCCCAAAGTCCTATGAGGGACTTCACGAAAGCAAATAACGCTACAGGAGGTAGCGGTGCCACTCTTTGGGCTGGTCTTGGCACACATTCTTAAGTACGATTTTGAGGGTGCTGTTAAATTTTTCGCACATCCCGTTAGCGGAAGGGTGCCGGGGCGTCGTGAAGAGAGGCTTGATGAGAAGGAGTTTACCGACATACTCCATCAATTCAGAGGTGGATTGACGTCCCCTGTCGGATAAGATCTCCTTCGGGATTCCTACTTGGGGAAAGATTGAGATAAAAGCCTCTGCACGAGAAATGTTATCAATCTTCTTCATGGGTATAGCCTCTGGAAAAAGGGTGGCGCAATCGACGAAGGTTAAAATATAGGAGTGTCCCTCGCTTGACGGGGGACGAATGGTGCCTATTAGGTCGATTGTTACTCGGGTGAAGGCTCGGCCACTCTTGGGGTTTTTTAAAGGAGGGCTAGGACTACACACCCTTTGGAGGTGACCTTCTGATAAAGGTAACAGGACTTGCAGAAGTCGATAATTTCTTTAGCCGCGCCTAGCCAAAAGAAATATTTGAATACCCGCTGGGCCGTTTAGATGTGGCCGAAATGTCCGGCCATTAAGCCATCGTGAGCCATCTTTATAACGGGTTTGATATACGTTCTTGGCACACATAACGCATTGGTCGGGGGACTCTCCGGTTCAAAAGAAGAACGCTATACTAACGCGTCCTTTACAATGTACTCGATCTTCCGTTTGCCTCGCAATGTTTCAGTCTCCTTCTTCCTTGCTTTTTCCCACATGGGTTGTAATGGGAAAAGATTGAGATAAAAGCCTATGCAAAGAAATGCTATCAATCTTCTTGATGTGTATAGCCTCTGGAAAACGGGTGGTGAAATAGACGAGGGTTCAAATATAGGAGTGTCCCTCGATTGTTACCCTGGCAATTCTTCTCCTCATCAGGGAATAGAACTTTGGTAGCGAGGTCGACGTCTGGGGACGATAGAGGTACCAAAAGCGATATTTCTTTCTCGGCCTGGGCTCTGGTAAAGACCAGCTGAGAAATTCGGTTTGGAGAGAGCTGCGAGCTCTGTCCGATAAGTCGGAGGAGAATTTTATCGAGGCCGCGACTACGTCGGCATATCCGATGAAGTACTGGCACTTAATATGGCACCTTACCACTGGGAACCTGGTAGCACGACCTAAGAAGTCCTGCACCAACGCAAACCTGTTATGCTGGGGACTTATGGGGATAGTAGTTTGTCGGAAACTAAAATACAGGTGCAACCTGTATCTATAACCAAGGTTGACACTCTGCAACCATTTACTTAGCCATTTTCAAACTGGGGCAGACCAGAGGAACTATTGTTGAAAAGGAAATTTACCTGTTGATCTGGGGGAGAGGGAGCAGGGGGCGCTGATGATGTGACTAGCGGCTTAGGCGAGGGGGCAGCAGAGATTTGGTGGACCTATTGACTCAACGAGGTTCTCAGTTGAAAATTTGGGGGGCAATTGTAACTTAAGTGCCCAGGGATGCCACAAGTAAAGCATAAAATTGGTCTACGAGGTTAGTTGCTAGGCGTGGAGAGAGCACTGAAGGCTTCACGTCCTTTTATTCTCGCGCCGGGTGAAGCCTGTACTTGCTCGGCGCTTGCCCTTTTACAAAGCCATGGTTGCGCTTGGGTTGGCTTCGGTTAAATCCAAACTTGTGTTTGGGGGAGGGGGAGAGGTTTTTCTTGACCTCCATGGGGTAGATGTCGTGACTGAAAGCGTGAAATCGGCTTTTTTCACTCACTACTTGAAAGTGCACGCTCTTCCGTCCGCTATGAAGGCCCTTAGTTCGCCAGGGAGGGTGGACATCAGTTGATCCCTTAGAATGAAGTCGATTAGTGACTAATAATCCTTAGATACTTGGGCGGAATCCAACCAGTATTGGAAGTTACGCCGAAGCGTGAATCCAAATTATTTTTTGGTTTGGCCTGGCTGTATTCGTGCGCAGCGGAATCTAGCCCTATAAAATTCTGGATGCATGTTAATAGAAGAAAGAAGTTCTGCCTTTAGGGTTGAATAATCAAGGGTGGCCTATGAAGGAAGCGAAAGGAATATGTCCCGAAGACGAGAGTTCAGAACTGGAAGTAGCCGGGCGACACCATTTGATTCCAAGTCCCAATTGTTGACTTCGAAGATCTTCTAGAAGTGCGTTAAATAGGAGCAAAAATCTTCACCATCCTTGTATTCGAGGAGTTTTAGTGCGGGCACTTGAGCTTGTCCATTTTGAGATCCTACGGAGTTTATCTAGAGTTGATCACGGCTTATCTCTCACTCGTGCTGCCTAATTCTTTCTCTCTTTTCTGCTTCTCCCTGCGTTTGCATCTCTTTTTCTTCTTTCTGTGTTTTTCTTTCTCTCTCTTCTGCTTCTGTCTGTGCTTTTCTTTCCGCAGGTTTGTTATGTTTCTCTTCTTGGACGTAAGCGATTAATTTTTCCCAGATAAGCCTAGGATCTGTCCTTGCTTATGAAAACGATCGAATGAAGACATCCCGGATATGCTACTTTCGACCTTTGCAAATGAAAAAGCTACCAAAGCTATTGAAGCTTTACCCAGAAAAATATAAACTCCAATAACGACAAAATGATTAAAAATTCCTGGTAAAAATCGAGCGAACTCACCCCAAAAATAATAAAATAACTAACGAAGAAATCTGACTCACGACACAAAAATGGCGGTGACTATTACGCCTTAGCTAGTATCCTCTTGCAAGGAACTAGGAAAACTGTGGAAACACCACACAAGAATGAGCTTAAAAATTGGTCAGTACCCGTCAATCAAAAAAAAATTGTCCTAATATATAATGCAGCTGCTATTAATTCAACTTAGTGCATCAAAATCAGGTAGGGCGGATTCTTCCAAGTTCCCAAAGCCTGACGTCAAATTATATAAATTTATATATATATATATATATATATATATATATATATATATATATATATATATATATATATATATCGAAGTATGGCCAAGTGTACGGAATATACGCACAAAGGCTTTAAGGTTGGCTAAGCAAGGGAACAAAGGTTATTGTTCTAAGAGTTCGATTTGAATAGTTAGCTGCAGCTTCGTGACCAAGGAATATTCCAAACACAACGACAAAAATATATTTTAATATACACTATATAAAAGGCACACAATAAGTATATATATATATATGTATACACGAATAAGACGGAATTAGGTTCCGAATACTGATTGGATAACCAAAAATGGACCCTTACCCACCACAAGCGCAACCGCCCCTTCCACCACTGCAGATGTCCACCTCCAGTAAGAGGCGCATATAGCAAAAACAGGACTTTTACCCAACCAACTGCACCACCCTTGACCACCAGGAACACCACCGCACCTGCCCACCATCTGGACCCCTACCCACTCACCACCACCAACCCTATTCACCACCAGCACCACCGCCCCAGCGGAACACGAAAACTACTGGTTCTGTCCACCATCACCACAACCGCCCCTTCCCACAAATTCCTCCTCCTTTCTTTTTCTGTAAATGTACTCATTGTGCTCAAATGTACTATTTGACTACTCGATTTATTACAGTGATAATTAATTTGATTCTCAACAATGGCTGTAACAGTTCCCACATACTCCAACAATTCCAGGCCAAACATTTCAGCCAATAGAAACATCCCATTACCTCAAGAAGAAGAAAGGCTCCCTGTAGTACCATGGGTACAGTTTCCTACGTTTCACAAATCAGGGTCTTACTGCTGGTTTAATTCTGTTTTACTAGTAACCATTCACTGATTTAAATTAATGGAAAATTCCATGAATTTGGTGGATGTGTATCCTCATGATCCACGCCAATCAACTCTTCTGTTTAATAACATTAGAGCATTTGGAACACATACAAAATTGGATGTGGGTCATCTGGTTACAGATACCGAGTCAAATCTCAAAAGGAAGATGCCTATAAAACACCTTGTACTAAGAGTAATGAGAATAACATCCCCCACTGAACTGGAAAGGCACCACGATGCAGCACAATGCATGTCTAGTCTTCTCCAAATCATTCCTCATTATCCTTTTTGTGGCATCAAATTGAGGAGCAAATCTCATGTGCAGGCTGTCAAGGGGGGCCCACTACTAGCACTACAATGTCTATCACTCTAATTCAAATTCAAAACAGAAAAAGAGATAGAGAAGGAAATACCAAGTTCAATGCAACAAAAGCTATGCAAATTATTACACTTCTACTGAAAATGTCATTAATAGAAATTGTAATTCCTGCCAAGCCACATCATGCTCTAAACTCACAACTTCACTTGTTTCCCCAAATTTCCTGATCATTTAGTTTAAAAGGTTTAAATTCAGGAATTTGGGACGAAGAATGGTTTCCAAAAAGATTGATGCAGAATTAACATCACTTTCTGATGTACAAAATACAGACCGTTGAAGGCAGGCAAACATATGAAGTTGTTGCAACTATTGAGCATATTGGTGCTCAATTAAACTCAGGGCACTATGTAGCTTTTTTAAAGTCTAATGATACCTGGGTTGAGTGTGATGATTTAAGAATGACTTACCTAGGGAAGAGTGATTCAAGACCTGAACGGGAATTTGATATCATGATTTTGAAAAAGGTTGATGAATGACTTCAATACATTCTCAAACCTGTGAACTTCCAAATTTCTTGAATATCTCAAAGCAAAGCAAAGATTCAAGGAAGTAACGCTCCCAAAGACGAACTCCCCAGAGTGTCCTAAACATTAGTTTTTATTTTAATTTTCAGTTGTTTTTTTCAGTATTTGGGTATATGAAGCCTAAGACTTTTGAGTGTACGAATACTTTGCCTTTTAGTTTCGTTTTTTAAAAAAATCATAATAAAGTATTTTAATTCAATGCCATCATGTCTTATGGTGCTGCTGAAATACCTTGTATAAAGTTTAAAAAACTTTCTTATTCTGAATTTTAATGACTTTCTTGATAAAACTAACACATACTTTGTGAACTCGTCTTTTAATCTGAACCAAGCAACCGAGATTACATGTTATATTGTGCAATTCATTCCTGTACATTCATTTATTTGATATCGATATTGATCAGAAATGCTGAGACTAAGGTTAGTTAATTAGATAGTAAATAAAGAGATAGCTGAATGAAGATTTCAGTTCTTCAAAAATAAGGAAGAGAGAAAGGGAGAGAGAGATAGAGAGAGAGAGAGAGACAGACAGACAGAGAAAGAGAGAGGGGAAGAATGAACAAAAACAAAGCGTGATTCTTTAATGCCGCTTTTTCTTACGGTGGCAGCCACTTTATTGGTATAATAAGTCTGCAGTATGTATAATTAAGCTCTTTAATATTATCAAAATAATATTACCCTAGGTTAAACTGAAGCGACACTTAGCAAAGCCTGTTAAAATCAATTGTTATTAAGCTGGAGCAGAAGAACTAGGGGTTGCCTTGTTGGGATTAATAAAGTCCCAAATTCTAGATTAAAACTATACTAGGGAATTAAATTTAGACTTGGAATGGGGCTGGAAAGAAAATTCATTACTTTAACAACAAAGGCAAATAAATCTTGTCCCTTTTGTTTTTTATAGAATATCTTCAATTCCTGAAATCTCTGTTTACTTACGTCTCAAGGAAAACTTCTGCGTAAATAATAATTTGGCGATCTAAGAGGAACCTTGCTCTTGGAACAATACATAATTTGCAATAGAAAATATAAAAAAAGCTAAATGAAAGGAAAATATGAAAATATTTCACTAATATTTATTAGTTAATAGGAAAGAAGAATAAAAAAAGCAATGGTTCAACATAATAGAAAAGCAAATGTAATAAACCAATAATTAAATAATCTGTAGCACTATAACTAAAAAAAACAAAATTTGTCTCCGTCAAACTTAGTCACACGAATGATCTTTTTACTTTCTTATGATTGTAAAAATTATGACCGTGAGTAAATAGATGCGTTCATTGAGATATGTAGAACACAACCAAAATTTACAACTCACACCATTCAGCTTTATTTTGTTGTAGAATCATAAAAATATGATACGAAATTCATATTTTATTATAAAATGCTCCCTTCTCACATATTTCCACAATATACCAAAAATTGGATGATGCTTTCGAATTGTTTTCCATACATAAAAAAAACCTTATCCATCCTAAAAACTCTCCTTAATCTTCGTTATTTCGCTTTTATACTCCTGTCAACTTTTAAAGGCCTTGCGTATTAAAAAGGCGAAGAATAGATCTTATTGCCAGGACGGTTTGTTCTTCCTTAGATATAGTGGGGCGTTTCTAGGCTTCCTTTAATGTATTGAATAATAGTTTCCTGAATCCCATCATCTGAGTAGTGTTGTTTGGAAATATTCTGAGTTAAAGTGTTTGTTTTTAGTTTAAGCAAGCTAATATGGCAGTGGCTAACAGAGGCATTAGCCAATAAAAAACAAATGTTAAGTTGTAACACACTGATTATCACGATACCAGAGCATGTCCTGCACACGGCGCTCCCCTAACTTAGGACATTGAACAAAACGATGGCGTATAGTCTAGCAAACCAGTTTTCCAGAGGAGTTAAGTGGAACGCTCCATCCGGTGGCACTGCATCGTAAGAGTAGATCATCGTAGGAACCTCCTCCAGCAACACGGAGGTGATAGTGCGGATGTCCAAGGTAATGGGAGTAGCATTAAGGATACTTACCTGAGGCATACCCTCGTTTTGTCCAACTGGTTGGAAGAGAGCTTCCTTCCCCCCACCCAATCAACGATCTCGCAAGAACTTAGAAAAATGGAGAAACATCCCCTTTCCCCATAGAATAAAGACTATCCATGATACCATATCACCACGTGCAATCGTACACATTCTCCAAATCGAAATTACCGTGAGACGTTTAACACTCTCAAAGGAAAGGTTTCTGGATAGTTATCTATCTAGTACATGTTCCCCCTCTCCGCTCCCAGGAAATAAATAAAAGAACATTTGCCTAACTTCTCTATCAACTTGCAAACACGAGGTTAGAGAAATTGGACAGAAACCAGCCGGGGTGGAATAGTCTCTTCCACAGTTCGAGAAAACCAAGTACGGTACCCATTTCCTAGGAATCCGGCAAGGTACCCCACTACCAGATCCTGTTGAACAACGCTAGTAGGTGTCGAATCATGGCGTACGTGATATTTTCGGACCAGGAGCGTTATCCAGGAAGAAGAGAGAGTGAAGCGCAACTCACTGACCGTGAACAGGTTGTTGAAGAGATTTCCGCCTCTGGAGGTGAAGTAAAGTTGGTGGTGTCCAGTGATAGTGTGACGTGCTTGGCATTCTGGTGGTGCAGAATCACACGCTGAGTCGACCACCTAGGAAGTGGTTGGCGTGCAAAATGCCAGAATGAAATCTTGGTTTCTTTCACAAATTAATTTCATTTTTAATTTAAATTTCCCTATTGAATTAAAATCATTTTATTTAATTTTTTAATATTTTATGGCGCTCTAATACAGTTTGGTCGATGACTTCTCAGACGCCTTTGACCCCTGTTAGTTTTTTAATATTTGTAAAATAATCTGCCACACTTATTTTTCCCCCTTCTCTTTTACACTTTGTAAAGGATACTGTTGGCCCTTATATAACGCTATTATCATTTCTCACAATCTGTTTTCGAGTAGGTTATAAATGTATATGCGCCAACGTTTTTGTATATTTAATTTTAGAAGCAAATTTTTGGCATTACATCATGTAATAGGATAAGAAGTTAAAGAGAAAAATTATATTTTATTTGATTGTTTTTACCTGCAGCGAAGTGCCAGTTCAAGGCGTCGCTTTTTTTCTTTCAAAGGAGTAAAGTTCAATTGTACCCATTTAGAGCCATAAAATGACCCATATGACTATGGTACTTATAGTTATTCACCTTGCAGATTTAAAATCTGCCATCGGATTTAGCGCTGGGTGGCGCCATATACTGGCCGAAGCCTCATTTAGCCATTCCTAGGTACTTGTAAGTGATTTGAACTATGGTAAACCATCATAGCAATAACGATTTATCATCTTATCACAAAATAGCGCAGGTCATTGGAGGAACTTCCCCTCTTGTTAAGTCCCTAAGAGCGATCGTTATTGAGATATAACCTCAAATTTGGTGTCATTTTATTTCGGGTGGCGGTGCATCTGTATATATAACAGCCAATTTTATTCACTGCTTGACAAATGTGTCTCCAAGTAGCTTTCCCTGATCACGTTCCGGCGCACGTGTCTGGTCCGTAGCTCTCCCTATTGATCAAATTCATCCTCTTAATTTATGTGAGGTCGTCTTTTGGATATCTTGTTGCGTAAAAGTGTCCATTTTATGAGTTCCTGTGTCCACTTTTGGTGTTTTCTTCTCGAATTGTTTTATAATATCTCATACTCGTTTTTGGGTTATAATCTAAATATTTCGCTTATGGCCCCTGCATGATAGTAATAACATGTATCATTCCCTGTTTTTTGAGATCTCTTTGCTTTATATGTACTTTTTGTATTCAGTATCCAAGATTTGCGTTCATATGTTAAAACTATTAAGTTTTCGCGAATTTCCTGTTTAATTTTCAATTAGGAATTTGGTCACTGGGAACAATTTGAACAAGAAACTATGAGAAAAATAATTAAATTAAATTTTAAATGAAAAATAATGTCTGTAAGATAAAGTTAGTACAAGAATAAAAATCTCAACTTACTTGCCCTAATATAAGGTAATTATCAAATATCCCATTCACAGTGTCTAAGTATAATATGTCTAATGGATCTAAATAGGTAGCTATTGTTAATAAATGATAGCTAAATATATACTTAGCCTGTGAACTGGTGATTTATTCTCGGTCCTAGAGCTGTATAATGGCTTATTTATCCATTGATATTTATGAGACTTAAAGCAAAATATCTAATTTATTATCTCCCGGCTTTGCATGACGTATGAACCAATTCTTTATAACTTGCGAAATTTTTAGGAATGTATAACGGGATCTGTATTTATGTCTTTTCGCTTTGAATCGTAGTAGCAGAAAGAAAAAGAAGCTTCTCGGGACACCAAGAGCTGGGCTAGGTGGCAACTCAAACAATACACTTTCGCAAAACGCAACGACGACCACTTATTAAAAGTTATTATAACAAATTATTATGATTACTACTCCCATCTTACTTTAATATAACAATTAAAGAAAAATAAATTAAAAGGAATCTATCTAATTACAATAATTCCCACTTTCGTTTCCGGGGGCAAAATTTACGACATAAGTTGAATTGAGTAAATTTTTTAAACCCCACTGAGGAAACACAAGCTGTCTTATTTTCATTTATGTAGGTTTTCATCTATTATAATTGCTTCATCTTCTGAAAATATGTTGACTATTATTTTCGTTGCTGAAAAGTTATTTTCAATCCATCATTGAGACGATAAATCTGTTATCCAGGCCACAGCGAATGGAGACTTATCTCGTTGACAGTGCTTCCGTCAAGACCAGCGAGAAACGAAGAGGGAAGCAATGAGACGAGAAGAGACAACGCAGACGACGGTGGGACGAATCATCATGAATTACATCACCCAACCGCAAGCTATAACTACATAATACCTGTCGCTCCTGAATACGGTTCTAAAGGTTCTACGACCACTGCAGAAGCTGCAAAGCACCCGCGGACTGAGAATTTTTTGCGTCAACTTTCTCTTCCAAGGCGGATACCATCAGCAATATATGGTTCTGGAACTCTCACATAAGTACCAATATGCTGCTTCTTGTTCTACTTGGTTTTGATATTTTTTTGCCTGAATCATGTCTCTTGTGAAATTTCAAATTAAATTAATGTTGATAATGATTTCACTCAATTGATATTTTTAAATCACGGTTTATTTCATACTTATACTAATGCATGATTTTTATAAATATTTGACAATGATTGCATTATTATTATCTTTTGATATTATTATTAATTATGTTTTTCATTCATTTAGCACTATTTTGGTACTATATATTTCCTTATACTAATTGATTTCTAATTTCTATTAACTCATAAATATTAGACGGTTACTCTTCCTGATTATTTTAAAACTATTTTGTTGATATTAATATCATTTCCTAATCTTTCTTCCGTCTGATTTTATGAAAAGTATCCATGTTTACTACATAGAACTTGTCTTCCGTTATGTATATCATTCGTTGATAAAGTTCGGACTTTGCTTCTTGTTTATCACTCGACGCCTCGACGCTTCATTTAAAATTCTCGTTGGATTATTCCGGCTGGATTTCTCATGGGGTCTTCTTTTAGGGAGATTCGCAAGGGCTCTTCTTTTATGGGGAATAGCTTACCTCCCATTTTGCGACCGTTTAATATGGCCGGGTTGCTCTCCATAGGAATCTCGACCTCCACTCTTCGCTATAGAATTCCTGGAATTTTGGAATCACCATCGCTCTTTTCCCCTCTTTCGTTGGAATTGGAATCTTTCTTCTTTCTCCATCCGTTTTTTGTTTCTCACTCAAGTGGTAGAATCGGTCAATCTTCTAAGGGGGTTAGCGGCGGGGTGTTCTTTGTCTTCCTTTGTCGATCAATTTCAATTCAAAGATGTCCTCTGAGGGGGAAGGGGCCATTATTTCCCCACCCTCTTCCTTTATAATATAAAGGATAGATTCAAGACTTTTGAGAAGGAGCCGCGGTTTGTTACACAAGTCCCCTTTTTACCCCTCACGGGGGCAGGCAGAGGTCAATTGGTGACTCGTTGTCTCTCCATGTTCTCTTTTCTTTTTAGTATTTATTATATCTTTCGTGCGTTTCCCCTCTTTTGAAGGTTTTGTAACGTGGCAATTGAGAAGTGGGCGGTTTATAACTTTGATGTGAACTAAGTCTTTTTTAACGATAGGATAGCTTAGTGGAATGAGCCTCCCGTCTTCTGATATCGATAAAGCGAAGTCAGTGGTTCGAATTTGGTCACTGCCCTGATGTTTCTTTATTTTACAAACGGTCCTTTTTTCCTACACATTTCCTATTTAACTGGTAACCCACTAGTGAGTTGATCGACCCTCCTTGGTTGGCAGTCTCCTCCACATTCAATGCCGTTTAATTCTATTCATTTTAAGGGAGAAATAAAGGCACATAATATTATATAAACGACTACAAAGGCCTCTAAGGATCATTTAGTTATATTCTTTCCTCTCAACTTTCTTCATTCTCATTACTACTCCAAATTCGAAGCTTTTTCCCCTTCATTTGCATCCCTGATTCAAAACCCCACGAGAGGAATTGCCACCGTTGAGGAAAGGCTCTAGAAGGTTTCGTGTCTTCACGGTTCGTAATGATCTTGCCCTCTCTAGTTATAGATTTATTTTCTAAATAAATGAAAAACAACTTTGAGTTGGAATAAAAATTATAATAAACGTTTCACTCGGATTCTAAAAGAGCAGACTTTTACTTCCCAACTCCAAATAGGTCAAAAAGTCGAAAACAAAGGTACATTTTCATCGGATGAAAAGATCACTTACACTCAAACTTCCTTCTTGCAAAAGATGTACAAAGCCTCATTTTAAGTATTGAATTATTCGAAAAAAAGTTAAAATTTAAGAATCTTTTCTAATTTTTAAATTGAATTTGCCTCTCTCAAAGTTTTAAAAATGCTCTGGTTCAGTGTTCTTTTTTTTCACTAGACATACTTTGCAGTTCTCTTTTAGAATAGCAAAATATTTATTTTAAATCATGTGTAATGTACCCTCTACCTATGAAATATTTTGAATAAGTCATGCTTAACCAAAATGAACCTAATATAATTAAATCTTAGCTTGATATTTAAGAGCAAACATTTATTTGTTTGTGAGTCTAACTGAAGTTATCTGTCTGCAACATGAAACGAGATGGAGTTATGAGCTTGAGTTTTAGAATCGATAAGAAGGATCTGAACCAGACAGTAGTAATTTCATTTTGACCAAAATGATAGAGCAGGGTGATACGATGAGATAGCTACTAGTGAAAGCTGAGTCTAGTGCAAGATGTTACAATCTTCACAAGAAGATTGGCCCTCTATTCTGTACGGATGAAGTGTAAAGCAGGGATATCTTAAGCTGCTTCAGTAGAATATCACTGGCCACACTCCTTTTTGCTCCAAAATATTTACACATTCTCATACACTAATTAACCACTTTTATTTGGACTTTTACTCCACTAAAACAATGATTCCACTAAAACGACGATTCTCAGAGCTATTGGAATTGTAATTCGAGGTCATGGGTGAGGAGTTTTGTGCATTTTACCAGATAGAAGATATGACACGCCCCCTTGCAACCGTTGTGGCAGTGAAACGCAGCATCTCAGAGTTAACCGATGTCTCAAAGTAGTAATTTCGTAAAGCATATGTAAATATAATTCAAATATTATGACTTCTAGTATGATATATTATATAAGATGGTAAAGAAATAAAATTACTACGTTATGGAGAATATAATATAATTTTTCACTAAGATTAGTAATTTCCATTACGTCAAAAAAGCCAAAACTAATCATTGGAAAACTCTGTTTCTCTTTTCTTTAAAATAACTTGCGTTTGGGAAGAAGACATCATCAAATTATAGTATTGAATTTCACGTTAAGAAGAGTTTTCCAAAATACTGTAACCTATTCCAATTCTAATATAATCTATTTATAAGAAGCTCTGGTAACAAAGAGTATCTTAAACATTAAATTATTAAAAGTCTTTATTACTAATGGAAGGAATCGAGATTAATTCTTCTTGGAAATCTATGCCCACACGAGGCAAGTATGACCACGTATCCGGTAGTTTACCTCGGTAAGAGAAGTTCTCCCTCATCCTCCACGTCCTTCTTCCATAATTCAATTTATCACACCCAATTGATTTTTAAGCATGCAACCACCGCATAGTTAAACGCTAGAAAATTATTGTTAATGATGCTAGAAATATATTTGTTAAATAAAGTCATAAGTATTTAATACATCATATTTAATGTTTATGTTTTGTTAAAAAAAAACGACTATAACATCTCGGCAATCTAATATTTTTATTTAACCTTTGTAAGAGGTGGACATGACTGGAAAATCTTATTGCCAAACTTCTAAGGTCTAAGCAATTTTTCCCATACTGCTGAGGATAGCCCTAGTCGTCAATCCGAAATTCACCAAGCGTATTTTCATGGTGCGCTTAATATAGTTTGGGCACTGATTTCGAAAATGCATTCTATTTTCGAATATAACGTCTAGTTTCCATCAGCATTGGTGTAATTTTTGTCTGCAGATTCAAGATTATAACATAGTCTGGACAGCTTATTTAAACAGATTACAAAAATGATTCAACACGAAAATATGTAATGCCTTTTGCCGTTTTCATGATATTGAGGGAGTAAAGCGAACATGGTACATATTGTTATTTTTTCATTGTCATGTGACTGGGTTTTGTCTCGGAACAAACATGACATTACCTACCCTAGTTTGGAATGAGCGATACAACCATACACGCACAAAGATAATATTTCCATTTTGCTACTACCAGAGGATGGTATCGAAAGTAGCCATGATGAAGAGGAGTTATCTGATGATACATGTACTGGTATGGGTCAAATAAATACGGACGCAGATTTTGTAAGAATAACGAACAAAAACAGTTCTCTCAAGTACAATCAAATGATATGGTCCAAGATTCGGCAATCCCAAAGGTTAAAGCTGGACGTTTGGCATCTCGTAGGAAAGAAAAATGCTTGCTCGAGAAGAACGTTGGGTAACATTTTCAGAAAAAGGAACCAAAACTATAATTCATATTTTATTGGTGAAGGACCACTATTTTTCCTAAATATATTTTCGGGATTGTTTCGCAGCCAATCGCAAGAACAGGCTCATTCTCAGTTGCGCTTATTTATCAGTTCATAGAAAAGAAGCTTAAAGAACGTGCTACTGCTTCTAATATAGGACAATATGTGCAAATTAAAGGTGTTATTAGAATATTGCAGCGCTTCTAGATGCCATAAAATATCAGAAATATAATTGAAAATTATGTGGGGACATGAAAATCATTGATATGTTGATAAGAATGCAGCTAGGTTTCACAAATCAAAGTTGTTTTCTATGCCTCTTCTACAACAAATCGGCCGACTAGTATATGTCAGATTGACTCGAGCTGGATTTTGCACAGACATACGAACGCTGAATTTTCAACATCCAGAATAAACCCCTGACTGTTTCACAAAATCTCTTTCTCCTTCCGCTTCATATAAAACTTGGTCTAGAAGACCTACTTAACAAAACAGCAATGAAGAGAAATTTCAAGAGCTGGGGGAAGGCGTCTTTATACTTGTATGTCCACAGATTAAAGCATTACTAAAGATAAAAACTTTACTATACGTCTAAAAGTTTAGAAGGTGGAGCCCCTTAACTCATTTGGGTGGCTTTGTAAAAATCTTTTACATCTTACTTCTTGATAAAGTTAGAAAATCAAACTATAAAGTAGTAGTAGAATGAATGGAATTTGTTAGGCAAATTGGTGAAAGTGAAAAATGGTGAGTGTTTATGTAGTCGCTGGATGACCAGCCATCTCTGGAGTTTCTTCTTTTGTGTCGTCCAGATCTTCCGAATTGGTAATATTATTAAAGTCTCTCACGCCTCTATTTTTCCTTTGTTTTAACTTGTTTATTATTGGGTTCTCTTTGCAGTTGAGCTTTGTACAATAATATCTCTCTATCTATATAATGGTTCTGGTTCTTCAAGTGGTTTTCCACTACGAAGTTTTCCTCTTTTTCTCCTCCTATACTCTAACGGTATGCCTATTGTTCTTCTCTCCTCCTCGTTAATTATTTCCTCTAATCTATCCTATATCTTTACTGCTCTTTTATGTAATACCATGTTAACCGGTTTCATATCTATTTCTCCATGTAGGTCTCTCAGTCGTTGTCCTTTGCTTCTTTTTGTATTTGTAATTATCAATACTCCACTATTCTGGACTCTCTGCAGTCTTACGATGTTCGTCTTTTTAGTGGAGTAGTGAGATACAACAGTATGGATTTGCATAATACATTGTATAATTTAATTTTATTATTCGTATACAAGTTCCTAAGTTGCAACAATTTAGTTACGTTTGCCTTAGCAGAGCTTATTCTTAGACTTACTTGCATGCTGTAACCATTTCTTGTAATTCTCATTCCCAGGACCTTTCCCTCTGTGTGTATCTATAAACTTCGTCGTCGAGTATTATTCTTTAAGTTTATCTTCTTCCCATAGATATAATTGTAAGTTTGTGAGTGGTCATCAAGATTTTCCTATTTTTTCTTATTTATATAATGGTTCTGGTTCTTCAAGTGGTTTTCCACTTGGAGGTTTCCTCTACTTCTCCTCCTATACTCTAACGGTATGCTTATTATTCTCCTCTCTTCCTCGTTTATGTTTTTAATTTCAGCCGCAGACACTCTAGCCATTGTTGGTGGATGTTTATATTGGCTGCTTGTTACTATCGTAATATTGTCCACAAACTGTAGGTATAATGTTGAATCAAAGACTGGATCTGGGAGTTCCCTCGTATAGATTGTATATAGTGTTGGGCTCAGGCACCCTCCTTGAGGGACTCCTTTTCTAAGCTCGAATTCTGGGCCCTGATATTCTTAGATTTCTATATAAGCTTTTCGATCTGTAATGTAGTCCACAGACATTTGGTCATAATTGATGGCAATCCTAGTCTCTTTATTCTAAATTTTAGTCCGCATCTCCACACCTTATCAAACACTTTCCTGATATCTCTCAGTATGAGGTCTGAATAATTTTGCTTATAATCCGCCTTTGCCAAAGTTTCTACTAATAGGACTTGCGCCGTCTCCGTGTCTCTTCCTTTCCTAAATCCAAATTGGCACTTTGGTATCAGGTTGTTTTCTTCAAGTAGTGGACCAATCTTCTGTTTATTAGCCAAACCATAATCTTTGTTATAACTTCTAATAGTGTGATGGGTCTATAATTGCCGGATTTGTCTTATGCTTTCTCCAGTTAGGGCAGGAATATAATCTTTCCGCATTTTAGCGAATCAAGAAAATATCCAGCGCTTATCGAGGTGTTGCACAATTCCACGAATTTGTTGAGGAATTGGTCTGGTGCTCTTAAGAGATTTTCTCTTGTTATTCCCGATTTTCCAGGCGCCCTTTGCTTCTTAGCTCGGATTGTCGCTTTGATTTCATCTAGTGTTACTGGTTCGATGTCTTCTTCCCCCATAGTTTCTATAGATGCTGTGTGGTTGGGAGAATCACCCACTCTTCGTGTTCTCGATCGAATTCTTCGTTCTCGTTGGGTGAGATATCGAAGACTCCGCTCCAATGCTCTCTGAATGCATTTTACAATATGTGAGGTTCTCTTATCAACTCTCCATTGCATTTAACTGATAGGCTTTTTCTTGATCTTAGTTTACCTCTTGCCAGCTAAATTTTCCCCAGAACTTTGTTGGGTTAAGTCCTGCATCGATTGAATCTACAAACTGGTCCCATCTTACTCCTCTCTCTGCGGCTACTGCCGCTATTAGTTCAGCTCTTAATTCTTGCAGTCTTGCCCTGCTCTCTCTTGTAGGGCCAAATGCTCTATCATTACCCTAAGCCCCCTGTATTCCCTCTCTATTGTATCTATTTGGGTTGTACGCATGGGGTAGGGGATTGTTTTATAATCTGTTCCTGGTATGCAGTTTCTGTCGGTATCCACGAGCGCTTTATGTAGATTGACGGTGGCTAAGTCTATCTTTTCCAGTGTCGTATCATTGAGGTTTGGTTGCTGGTACTTTGCCAATTCCTCGGCGTATCTTAGCCAGTTTTTATATTTTTCTTATGGGACATTTCGTTTGTATTGGATCCGTAGATATGGTAATAATGACCATTTCATGGTTGCTAGTGGAAGGTGGCTCTTTTTCTATTAAATAGTTATACACTAGATCTGGTGATACCAGTACTCTATCTGCCTTTGCTTTTCTTCTTAGTCAAATATAGGTTGGGAAATCCAGTCCCACTCTCTCCATAATGCCCCTTTCAGTTAGAATTTCCAGATTTGTGCCGATATTGTTGTATTTACTAGTGTATCCGGATACCCTTAATCGGGCATTTAGGTCACCCATAAATATAGCTTGGTATCTTTGTCCAAATACGTTTATAAAGTTATGAAACGGTAAAAAAAAAATTCTAGGCGGTTGGTATCCTGTTATTATAGTAAGGGGACCTGTTGTGTCAATTTTTACCAGTAAGTAGGCCTCACCTATTTGTTGTATACTACTGTATTTTATATTCTTCTTAATGTCTATCGCCATCCCATCGAAATTGATGCCTCTAGTCGTTTAGGTAATTACGTTGTAGTTGAAAGTTTTGATAGGGTTAATTACTGGATCTGTGTTTATTTCGTTAAGCAGTATTACGTATGGATCTTCCTTCAGGTAGGCATTACATAGAGCGTGTTTCTTTGGTTCCCATCCGCCTACGTTATGGCTAAGGATTTTTAATTTTCTTTTACGTGCCATATTGTAAACTATTGAGTATTTTTTTTTGTATCATGCGCTCTGTTCTGTTAACTTTTCTATCGCAGGGGGATTTTGTCCTACCGCATTTTTCTTTTGTTAACGTGAAGCAAATTGAATCAAGAATAATTAAGTCGCCGCTCATTATTATTTTTGAAACCTCTTTATGGTCCTTCGTATTCGTATTTATATTACCACTTTTTAATGCCTTGAATCAATTGTTTGTTGTCATTAACTGGGAAGGGTTTATCCTTGGTAGCATAGAATTTCGGAATGAATTCTTTGTTACCTTCGTTTCTACTTTGTTGTTGAGCACTTTCGTTTTCGTCTTCTGTTTCGTAGTCTTCATATATTTGCATGATTTGCTGTTCCTTTATCTTTTCATTGGTTGTCGGGGTTTAGACTTCCATGCCTCTGGTTCTAATTCTTGTATCTCTTTGGGAACCCAGATTTATTCCTTACTTCTCCCTAATGCTTCTGTATTCTGATTCCATATTAACCTTTTATGTAGTTGTTGGTCTATATTGAGCATTTAGAACTTCCGCTGACGAGGGGTTATCATGGAACCACCTTGGTTTAAGCCCATTGTGGCTTAAGATTTTGTTCAATTCTTTTTAGTACGATCCCAGATTCACCACATTAAGCTCATGAGCATGCAGTATGCAGCCTAGGATATTAACCGATTTTTATTGTCTTAATTTGATTATGTTCTTTGCTCCTTGTATTTGGTCTGCAGTGGCCTTTGCTTCCTTAGCATAAGTTTGATTTTGTCTTTAGTGTTCAGTAATAGCCTTTTCTCTTCTTTCCTTTGCTATCAACTTTTTTTTATTGGGCATGCCATCCCATAGTTATGGATTCGCCCCCAAAATTAAAACATTTCTTCTGTTTGCTATTGCATTCTCTCCAAGTATGGTTGTTAGAGCTCCATTCAGAGCAGTATTTTTCATCTCTGTTGGGGAAGTCTTTCGATGTTTTTTTTTTCTAGCGCAAATCAGTTCAAGCACATTGACACACTAACAAAATCATACTCTTTTATTTTCTCCCGTGTGATCTTCAAGCTAAAGGTCAGCAGTCCATTTTCTTTCGCCTTTCTGGCCATCGTTGTTTCCCAAAATATGACTTTGAAAACATGTGCATATCCTCTGTTAGTGCTTTTGTCTACATATTTAACTACTTCTTTGATTTTTTCCCAATCTTGTCTTTCCTCTAATTCATCTTTAATTTCTTGAGCGCCATGTTCCCAAATCCATGGGTCGATTTGCCTGCAGAATATAGTCTTTTGCGCTTCTATCTGCGGTGGGACATTGGCTTGTAGGCCTATTGATCGTAATTTTTTAGTTGAAAATCTGTTCATTAACATCTAGATGCTTTTGTACAAATTCTGATGGCTATTGTACAGAGACTAACCTAAAATGGAAACCAATGGTAGTTTAAAGCTCAAAGCTTCTATGTTAACATATGGTATTTTCAGTCACAAAATGATTTAAGCTGTGTCAATGTGTTATTTTGCCACCTTCGTAAAATTCACATGGTTCCAAAAAACTGACGTTTTGATTTTACTTTAAATCTTAGTCTGCGATAATGTATCAAGTATATTCTATTTTATAATTGGCAAGTATATATCCTTATCATGGTTGCGTCCCACCTCATAACGTTGAATTTCTGCAGTAATTCACCACCAGGCACAAACTATACCATTCAGAGCTTACTTATAAATAACTATACCATTCGATGAAAATATTAAGTAACTTTAAGAAAAAATGACACATGATACACTAAAATAAATTGTAAATTCCAAATATGCATTATAAATACATATGTCGGTCTGTGTAATTAATTGAAAAAATTTAAATCTCAGTGTAACAGCTCTCTCTCTTTCTCTCCTCTTTCTTTCTCCTTCTATAACAAGTCTTCATATGGGTTCGCTATACAATTCTTTTTAGTCGCTTTCACACCATTCCAATGGAACCCCACCTCCTCTACTAAACATTTCTTGAGTTGCCCTATCCTTCCCTTTTCATCTTGGCCATCATCTTTTTCTTCTACGATAGACATTAATATTCAACATTTTTCTCATAGCATGTCCATAACAGTGGAATCTCTTCGCCTGAAATTCTTTCGATACCTCTGCTACTGCCACTGTACCTCATATTCTCTCGTTCAGAATTTTATCGATTCTAGTCACGCCACATCGCAATATTCTCATTTCATCCATTTCCATTCCATTTTCTTTTCTTGTATCTTCTCTACAGGCCAAGCCTCTGCCTCATAGGTCATTACTGGCCTTGCAACCGTTTAAGTCCCTTTATATTTTACTTTCGCAATGATCTTTTTGCATCAAACTCCCGATATTTTCTTTCAAATTCTCCACCCTCGGTCTCACTTGATCCTAGGTACTTAAATGCTTTCATTGTTTTCACCTTCTTTTTTCCAAGTTTCAGTGTATCTACCTGATCTTCGACACTAAGCTACAAATATTCTGCTTTCTTCATACTAATTTTCATTCCTCAATCGTCTATGACATTTCTCTACTGCTTTGATTGCCTCTTTACTTCTTCTCTATTGTCGCATATCAGTACAATGATGTGAGGAAAGAGCTATATTCAATTACATCTGCTCCTTGATGTTCATCATTTGTCGCTAAATATGACTTTCGACATACAGTCGATGATCAAAATTATTCAAGTCCTTAATTTCGGATTATAATTCACTATTTCCTTTCCTATGTACGGTTAGCTAACCTAATTTGCTTCACTATCTGTAGATAATGGTATTAAATTGTCACTAGCTCTCTATTGTTCGCTTTGAATTCAACCCCTGTAATTTACTGTTATATCGCTCTCACTGTAAAAACTTTGTACTTTCTTTCGAAAGTGTTCCCTTGACATACTTCTTTGACATAAATACTGATTGCCAGTTTGGCAAGTGCTAATGGTTTAATTGTACAGAATGCACATAAGGTGTAAGTTTTTGTACATACGTTAATTAGATTGTATTGATTACACTCTTTAATTTCCAACCGTGTAACGCTGCTACCCATAGCTTTAAGGCAAATATCTGTTCATTTAGTGAGTGAATTAAGCGGTCTGACACTACTAAGACACCTTTCTTTACTTTCATCACTAACACCTTTTTACATCAAATCAGAACCCAATGCAAACTGGTTTTCACCCACGCTGCTGGACACTTGGGTAGTTTCCCCTTCATTCATGTCCTTTAGCAATTTTACATACTTTTCCGGAGCAACTTTTTCTCTCATGCATTTCTATACTTCTATTCTGGGTAGTTTAGCATTAGTCTTTAGTCGCGTGGACGCGACTCTATGATGACTATGTCGGTTCGTAGGCCTGTTGGTCGAATGGTAACCGCTTTACTTTCAAAGAGTGTTTTGGCAATAACATCGTAACTAATCGGGTGATTCTAACGAAATTTCAAACCTTTTTAGTTGTTTTACATTATATTTCTAATGATTTAATTGTCAAGGTCTTCGTAAGGTTATTCCGTGAATTATTAAAATAAAACTAGCCATGGGTCGGATTGCCCCATGTGTTAAAAGTTTTGAAGATCATATGGTTATAAGTCAGAATAATGCAGGGCCCGCGACTTAGGTGTGTTACGTTAGTTCGAGATTGAGAAACACTATGCGCTACTCATTTATGTTCTCACCTTATTTCCTTATGATCTTCATCATGTCGTTTCTCGTCCCAGTTTAAATTCGAATTGCTTTACACTCGGCTTTCTCTTTCTTCTTACTTCTGTTATTCTCTCACATTTCTTCATAGTATCGCTCTCAGTTGAATTTTTCGATAATTTTTGCAATCTGAAGTTTCCCTTTTTTCATCATAAATTGGAACCAAGAGACTTTTCCTCCAGGCATTCGATACCATCCCAAGATGGTACATTATACCCATTAGATCGCATAAGATAGCTACACCTTTTTCACTCTAGCTTTTTCCTACTTAGAATAGTACATATGCCATCTGGCTAAACTACATTCCCTCTTTTTACTGTGTCAAAGGCATTCTTTGGTCCTTGTGTATTCATTTCCGGCGTTTCTCTTTCGTTTTGCATTCCATCCTCTTACTTTTCTCGGATTATCTTCTTTTAATAGATTGACAAATTTATTTGTCCATCAATTAATTTATCTTCTCTTCTTTCTTAGTACTTTGACTCTTGTTTTTTATTTAATTTATCGCTGCATTTAGCTCTTTTGTAGAATAATTTCTGGCCCTCTGTTGTTTTCATTTATTACCTCAGCCTTTGGCTTGCTATTACTCTTTTCACGAGCTTTTTTGCATTTTTTCAGAGCCGCTTGTTTTCCTCTGCCTTGTCCTTGTGATAAGTCTGTCTGGTTTCTATTTTCCTCTGGCCTGGCCTTGTGATAAGTCCTTCAGACTTTGATTTTCTTCAGGCCTAGCCTTGTTATAAGTCTCTCAGGCTTCCATTTTCTTCTTAACTTTCAATTGGGTTTCAGCATTCCACCAACGCGTAACTTTTTCATTTGGCGAACTCCTTCATATCAAATGTCGCTGCAAACTTTGAAATACTCGTTCATTAAGCATATCTTTCTTTCATCACTGTAACTTTCTGTATTCTTCATATTCCTCTTCTCTCTCCTATCTCGACCGCCATTTGCGTAACTGAATTCTTGTATGAGAACTTTCCCATCGATATTTTTGCCTCGCTGTTCTTGTTCAAGTATTTAAAATTAACGCCAGCTAAAGCTTAACAGAATTTATGGGAAATTTGGGAGACTTGAAATAAATTGTTGCTCCCTACGGATAAACTTTGACGGCAAACCCCTAAACAGAGTTGAGGGGCTTTTAACAGGTAGGGAGAACTAGCGCTCTGCCTAAAATGACGGTCATTTTTTTTCGGTTTCAATGGCCCATCACTCTCTGAACGAAATTCAGTGTAAAGTGTGAACAAATTTATTATGGCATCTGTAAATAATTATGGGTTTCCATATGAGTCTCAAAAGTTATGCAAAGTTATATAAAGAATCATTTAGAAATAATTGTATAAAAAAACTTCTGATTAAACTTTTACAGAATTGAACTTTGTAGTTTGAATATAAATATATTTGGTTAAAACAATGTTTTAGTTAATAGTTTAAAACATACAAATATTAAATTGAATTGAGCTGCGATGAATATTATCACTTTAGTAATATATATATATAATAGATATTTTGAATGATTTTAGTCGTATTGTTTCATTTAATATGCTCGATGTGTTTTTATTTTTTCTTAATATTATCTAATATACTACTCTAATCTACCAAGCTGACCAATCCCATAAATCTAGTGTATATAAGGACAATTCAAATACATAAGGACATGTTTGTGCTTCAGATGGGTTCAAAGTAATCTAGAAATAGACGTTGAATGCTACACACTGCTTCAAATCCTTATCATTTCTTGTTTATGTCAAAAACTGGGGAAAGTTTGGAAACATTTATAAACAATAATAAATTAACCCCACCATCAGCACATTTTATACATATCCACTAGAAATCAGAGCCCAGCAAACAAATTGATCCTGTAGTATGCGAGGTAACTTAAATCTAATAGTATATATCTTCTGTAGAAAATATTTAGTTTTGATTATTAGATAGGTCTCTAAAAAAATTTAGTCGTTGTTAGAAATAATCAAAAGGGATTCTTTTTATTTGAAACGGAAAACCCCTTTGATGATTCATATTAGGGTATTTTGAAACTCTCAGAATATTATACATCAACTTCCCTTTGTTCTTCCTTATGGGCGAAGGTATTTAAATGGTAAATGATATTGGTGAGGTCTTTCAAGTTTTAGTTCTATATGTTAAACTATGTTAATCAATCCAAATGAAATACATTCACCTTATCCTGACTGATTTTAGCTATACTAAATTTACAATTAGGACTTGAATTATAACTTTAATTCAAAGAGTGGCGAAATCTGATAAGGTAAGGGCATATGAGCCGAATTCAATATTTTAATTAGTATGAGGCCAACATGAAGTGGAGAAGAATAAACAGTCAGTATAAAGGTAAATAGAAGGGCAGAGAAGAAAGTAAAAGAAAGAATGTTTAATTATAGGTTTGGAGAAATTTTATATAAATTGATAATTAATTCAGTCATGCTCATAACCCAGCCGTTTATCGATAATAATTTCATATTCTGCTTATTACAGTTAAAAATACCAAAATTTCATATATATTTAAGGATTTTAAAAAAATATTGGGGTAAAATTGAGAAAATCTGATTGCCTTTTGTCAATCATAACTTCCAATAAACACGTAAATGAATTCTATAATTTGAGTGATTTGCTTCTAAACGGTCCCTAATAATTAGACGTGTTCTCCTGTCTTCCTCTCCTTTTTTTGCTTATGAGAAGATGGACTCCATGATTAGTCACAATTGAGGTATTAAGGAAACTAGTATGGTCTGATATAAAGTAACCTGAAAAATAAAGTCCTTTCTAGGATATTGGGTATAAAATACAAAAATGCAACAGTTAGCAATATATTCATTAGAAATCGCTAAAATAAAACCTTTTGATAGCCATGGAAGAAGTCAAAACGGACTTCAAAGATGGACTATTTTCATGTCCGAGACAAAATACTTTTTGACAGAAAAAAGTAAAGGGGAAAAAACACACATAAATAGAAGCACTCAAGACAGCAGTTAAAATAGGCTGGCAGTTCTTATATTTCTTAAAGTACGAGTACATACATTCTATTTTAGCCACTAAACATTTGTACTACACTTTTATAGAAAGAGGAGACAAAGATTGATAAAGATCAATTTCATAGAAAACTTAAACTTCGAAGATAGGAGAAAGTATAGATTAGTAGAGAAAATGTGAGAAAGTAGAGTGGTGAAAGGGTTTTAGAAAAGATAAGATTAGTATAAGTTTTTAAGGGTTTTTGTTCCCTGGTGAAAAGGTATCTCCAGAAAAAGTAGACAGTATACTGAAAATAGCGCAGTCAAAGGGTAGCCCTGGCAGTGTTAATCTGGTGTTTATTATTCTTTGTGTCATAGATTTGTAGGCATTCAAATCTTTTCTAGCAACTAAAATAACTCGTTACTACGGTAGGTCAAATTCGGTGAAATGTTGTCATAATTGGGGTGTAATAATCGGTCGAGTTATGACATGTTAAGGTTTAAGTTTCTGTACGGGTAAGGTCTTCTCTAATCTTGGTCTAGCTTTTGATACTACGCTCACAATGTAGCGTAAGTGTTATGACGAAGAGTGTTTATTTTCGGCCCACTTTTGCTCCTTTGGGGGAGGACGGAGGAATCTTCCCCTTACCGGATCTCTTCTTACGCAACTCTGCGTCCGTGAGAACAACATAAGTGTCTGTTAAGAATTTTACAATGTCGCGGAAGAGATTCTGCTTTACCAGATCTTCAGGTATGTCAGCCTAGTAGTTCCATTTGTATTGTCCGGCCCTAAGGCCAACGACAATATCTTTTGGGCCTGTGTCGTCAGGAAACTGGTTGCCTTCGGCAGCATATACTCTGAGGTTTAACATCCTCGAGTAGTACATGTACCGAGAAGGCCGATTCTTGAAAGACGAGGACCTACTTGGTTGACGTGGCTGCGAGGCCTTTGTGGGGCGGGGCGAATGCCCCACCTTCTCAAGCTTCCGCTCACCTTGTGCTTTTGTTGGGGTAGTTGTGTCTGTATGTGAGTTATTTTTTGCCTTCTGCCGGGCAGCCATAGCTTGGACTCGAGGATCTTCTGAAAGAGAATTACTAATTGTCGGAGATTTTGGCCGCTCTTCTCGTTCTAAGGTTGTAGATTCACTCGCAGTACCTCGTTTAACGGAGGGTTTTCAGGGAACCACATTTTTTCCTTGCCGTTATTCGCGAGCATGGTGTTTAGTTCCTTTGCGAAGGTGCTCGGATTGGTCAAGTTAGCAATGTGTGCATAATAAATGCAGCACATTATTTTTGTCAACTTTTCATTCTCTATCTGGAGGTACGTAGGTGCTGTAGCCACACTACTTTCTGTGATCGTTGCCTTGGCAACCTGCGCGTCGGTGGCGTTAGCCTTCTTTTCTCCTCTTTTCTGCCTTTGTCCTTTGTTTTTTTGTATTTGTTCCTTCTTAACCGTACACATCAATAATGGTAGTGTGTTCGTTGTACCTGTAGTAGCACTTAAAGCACATTTGCAGGTCAACGAATTCTTTAGGTTCAATCTCTTAGGGCAGATGCGGATATTAAAGAGGAGAAGGCCTATCTCTTTTGCTTTAATCGCTATTGTGGCCTGTGAATAAAATCTTAAAAACGCGGGTGTAGTTCTTGAATTTTATTACTTCGGCTACTTTTGCCGAAGTACGAAATCTATTTTCTAAGGGTTTCTCTGGCACGCGGGAAGAAGAGGGCTTCGATGTCCGCCTTCCTCACACAGATAACTGCGTAGCCATTTTTAAAGTCAATTAGCCGTGCAAGGGCAATATTAAGCTCGCTGTAACTTCTTTTGAAGACCTTGCTCCTGTCCGGTTTTTGCCGGCCTGGCAAGGTCCTCAGAGCAATACGCCGTGTCTCCCTCATCTATCCGTTATTGCACCCAAGGGCGTAATTTGAGATGGAATCTGGGGATAGGGGGGCGCCGAGTCTCTAGGTGTGTGTAACTGGTAGTGTATGTAGTTTAGGGATCCGTTGTGAAAAATAAGGAAGAAAGGTATGTCCAATGAACAAATGGTCACTTTACCTATAGGCAACGTAGAGGAATCCTTCTTCCTTTCCATCAACTAGCCTCCAACAATGCCAGTCAAGGAGAAAGTAGCCACTTCCAAACATATTAATGCTTGTATAAAATCTGGTCACCCATAACAAAGCGGAATCCAATCAACCCCATTTGAAATGAAAAAACAGTACAAATTCCAAATATTTGACTGTACTGCTTTAACGAGTAAGAGCAAAGAATATACAATCAACTAGAGCAGTCAGAAAAAGAATGCCAAAGTTGATATTAAAATTTCATCTGGGAAATCGAACCTTAATACTGATCTTGAGATCAGTCAGGTCCAACGGTTTAATCTAGGATCCGAACGATGGGTTATTAAACCATTTGGTATCCACGGCATTGTGTACTTGAGTGAAACCTAGCCAAAATCCGATGATTAACCTTACCCGATTTGATTTAAATTTGTCAAGGATTTTAAATGATTTTCCCAGTCCGCTATGTAGTAGCTGCCTATTCAAATCGTATATTTTCTAGAAAGCGATTAACGCAGCAAAGATTCGTCTCTTCCATAAATTTGTAACTTAGTGATTGCTAATTTCTTGGCTTCTTCCTTACGTTGTTTTTATATAGGTTAAAAAGAATCTGAAGCAAAATGATGCACAAAAAATAGAATATATATTCTTATTCTTGTAGAAGGCAGTTCTGTCTTAGAAAAGCTCTGTGATACTCGTGTCTGAAGCGCTCAAACTGTTCTAAGAAGAACTAAAATTTAAGCTTGCTGATGTAGATTAAGGCAGGAAGGGAATCAATTAGAACCGACTCAACAATCCTGCTCCTGATATACGTGGATATTTGAGCGATATAAAGTTTTGGCTTGATCACACTCTATTTGATGTTTTTTTGATTATGTGACTAAGGAGTGCATTAGAATTATTTACGGTGCAAGGGTCTTATTTGTATTCGTATCTGCGTTTATCGATCGTTAAGCAGGTTTCACCAAAGCAAGTTTGGTTGCGATATTTACAAGGTTCGTTTTCTCCGATAAAATCTCAATGTCGTTTTTAAAGTGTCAGGGAAACTGAATCCTTTTGGTAGAGCGTCATTTGGATGCATTAAAAATGTGTTTTCTTATTGAACTGGAACTTTTTTTTCTTTTTAAAGGGAGAACGTCGTTGATGAAATTGATAAGGCGTGAATGACCACGATTTAAAAATTTGTTCTATTTTACGAATTTAATCATCGAGTAACTGGGGATCACATGATATTATTACTACATCCCCGTAGGAACATAGAAGAGATTATTTTTTAAGGGAAGTTGTGAGGTGGGTGCGATGAACGAGAATGTTAAATAATGAGAGGACGAGATAATTTCAACATTTAAATTTGATTGATAGATGATGTGAATTCAGTGTGTTAAGGAGTTATCAGAAATGTTATTTTATGGCTACAGTAGAAAGAAATTAAGAATATATCTTTTTTTTAAATATGTAGAGGGAAAAAAGGAGAAGGTAGTTCTTATCACATGCCATTACGTTTATTTCCAATTACAGCACCGTTGCTTCTTCCTTTCCGCATCTTCACACACATCATATACACTCTTACTTCTTGGAAGCTGCCGAAGAATTATTTATATCTACGCACCCCTGACATGGAGAGGTTGCTTCTCCCTGGGTTAAAATGGGCTCTCCCCAACCCCCTACCAAGTGGACTGGCTCATGGCTAATTCTAAAAACCATTGTCTGGGTAAGTATTTTAATTCTAGTCTTTTGAAGTTTCCAATGGTTATTCTGTGTCAAATATATAAGGGCTTACAAACGGAATGTGTTTGCCGATTGCATAATCTTAGTTTCTCCAGAAGATGATAGAAAATTAGGTTGTTTATGCATGGCCATCTTCTCATTTATTTAAAAGTTGTGTTAATTGAATTTTTGTTCTGGACCATCAAAATGGAATGTCAAGTTGGAAGAAAGGCGCATTTTCGACACTTGTTGATATTCATTTTCATTCGAGACGCAAACAATGCAAACGCAGCCAAAGCTTGTCGCGATATTTGTGCTGTGTACGGAGAAAATGCTTTATCAGAAAGGACAGCTCAATGGTGGTTTTCACGTTTCAAAAACGGTCATTTTAATCTTAATGACGAAGAACGTTCTGGTCGCTCCATTAAGTTAGATGAAGATCGATTGAACGACCTTCTTCATGAAAATCCTCATCAATCGACTAGAGAATTGGCTGTACAATTGGCGTGTGATCAGAAAACTGTAGTGAATCACCTTCATTCGATAAGGAAAGTTTAAAAACTCGGTGCATGGGTTCCGCACGCTTTGAGCGAAAGCAACAAATTTTAACGCTCGTCTCAAAGCTACTCGTGGATATAAGGACAGATTTATTCACCGTATCATCACTGGCAACGAAAAGTGGTGTGTTTATGTCAACATGAACTATCGAAAACAATGGCTTAACCCCAATAAAAAACCACTTTCCCGATTAAAGCCAGGACTTCATCCACGAAAGACATTGCTGTGTACGTAGTGAGAATGGAAAGTCATCATTCTTTATGAGCTCCTTGCGAAAAACGAGATTGTCAATGCAGAACTATACGCTCAACAAATGTATCGATTCGCCGAAGCTATTCGTGAAAAGCGACCTCATCGACGTTATGGAGTCCTTCTGCAACTCGACAATGCTCGTCCTCAAATTTCCAATATGACAAAAGATGCCATCCAAACGCCTAATTTGGAAATCATGCTGCATCCTCCATATTCGCCAGACTTGGCCCCATCGGATTTTCATCTGTTCCGATTGCTCTCCAACAATTTGGCCGGCGTTTCGTTCAATACTGATGTGGAATTAAGAACCTGGTTAGACGAATTCTTCAAGTCAAAATCCAGAGATTTTTATGGCAGAGACATCGAAAAACTAGTTGAACGTTGGAAATAAGTCGTAAATAACAACGGAGAATACATTATTGATTAAATTGCATATTGTTATCAATTAAAAATTATGTTTTTTAAAATTGTTAATGGTAATGAATAAATCTGATAAAACCGCAAGAACTTATTCCTCAACCCAATATAAGGTAGGCGAGGAATTTAAGAACAAACTATATTTTAGGAACAAAAAAATATATAGACAAAATAATATGTATTTATATATAAATTGGCATACATTTCTTTACATACAAAAGATAAAAGGTTATTCAATAAAATTGGCTTCATTAATTATCAATTCCAACCTATGAAATGACTGAATCCCTGGATCAGTTGGTTCTTTTAATAGTTGGTTTAACGTTTACACTGGAAGCTTCGAAGGGTTCGAGGTATTGTATGGACGTTGATTGGGCTCCGTCTTAGCGACGAAAAAACGTACTATAATAGTTCACGAGGTTAGAATCTTTGTTGGCGTCGTTGATGATGTCCTTGAAAGAGTGGACAAAAGTGGTCATTATTACGACGAATGGAGAATGATTGAGTAAAGATGACACATACAACCCAAATGTCACGTTCTTGAAAGTAATATTCTCAGAGTAGCCGTGGTTGGCATAATGCAACGAGGAAGCTGCCTTTTTTTCACTTTAGTAAAAAGCAGTTTGGTCATGCATGGCTACCATGTTTTCGAATACTTGTCTCAGTAAAAGAGCATAGCATTTATGTTTCCGATTAACCTCGCGTGAGAAGACCCTTGCCAGCCTTTTGTTTGCCTTCCGCATATATAAGATCCTTTTAAACCTGTTGAATTTTAAAAACCGTAATTATATAGGTTTGTTTTTTGAAAACCAGTCTTTGTGTACATTCTTTCCTGTGTGTATGTAGTGTTTTCCCCATTAATTTGTGTTCATTTTTTGTGCTTAATCAAATTGTTTGCTTTAGTGTTGTGAAATTATTACTTCAGCTTGCGCTTCAGTCCCTCATGGGTTTCCTCAAATAACAAGAGCTCTTATGTTTGTGTTTTTCTGGGTCTTTTAGGCGAAAAAAGATAATTTATTTCGAGACGTCTTTCGACCGTGATTGGTCATCTTCAGGGAATAAACAGAGTTGGAATGACTTGGACTTGGACTTAAAAAGTTAGTGAAAATTAAAGAGAGAGAGAGAGTCAGAAGGTAAAGTGGTGAAATTGGGTGAGGTTAAAGAATAGAGGTGGTTTGAGAAATAGAATGAATAGGTCCCTGGTGATAGGGTATCTCTGTTTTTTGTGTTTTTTTTAGAATCTATAAATTTATAGCTTATACTAATTAAATTTAACCTGTTAATTTAATTATGCTAGATTGGATCTAATTGCCATTCAAGCCTTTGTTTTGGGCGGGGTTTTTGTTCCCGCTATTGGTTTTTGAGAAACGGGTTTTTATAGTGAGTTTCAGCTTTTGATTTTACTTGGAAAAATTTAGTAAAATTTGGTAGTGTTAATGTTGATATGTGATTAATACTAAAGAAACCTGACCATTGCACTAGTCATTTGTTGTATTTTTTCGACTTTGTCATGTGTACTTTGGAGTCACGTCGCCGTCTATCAAAGCCTTGCTGCTTTTAAAAGGTTCACTGTATAAATGTTGTATAAAAAGGGACTGAGATAACCCCCTTGAGGCACGACTGCTTCGGGTTTGAATTCGGGGCCTTTATGTTCTTTGATTTGTATGTATGCTCTCCTATCCATTATGTAGTCGCACAAAATCCTCTCAAGAATTGGGTTGAGGCCTATTTGAATGATCTCAAATTGTAGGTCTTTCTTCCAAACCTTCTTAAAAGCTTTTTTTGACATCGCGGAGCACTAGGTCGGCATGCCTTTTATCTGTCTTGATCTTAGCGAGCTTTTCTGTGAAGCCATGTTGCTGCTTGTTATTTAAGTTGGCTTCATCCAGAAAAGAATTAACCCTCTTAGCCAATATATTCTCGAAGACCTTGTCAGCAAACTCTAAGAGATATTGGGCAAAAGCTAGCACGGCAGTCTGGGGGCTTTTCCACTTTTGGGGTGAAAATCACCTTTGCCACTTTCCACTGGTCAAAGAAATAGCCCGTGTTCAGAGCGGCTTTCTTGATTTTTAGTAAGCCGGGCCTGGATATTATTTTCGCGGGTCAGTCCCGTGTAACCTGGGGCTGTTTGACGAAATGATTGTAGATTGAGGGAGAGTTCTATGGCATTGATTTTGCTATCATAGTCTTCCATTAATCTTTCCTGCAACACACAATGATGGGGAGAAGTTTTATGTGTTGGTGTGCTTAGTTGTTGTAATACGTCTTCTTCAAATTCGAGGTCGTAGTTGTCTTTTTCTTTTGGGGTAATTTTAAAGATTGAAGACCAGAAAATTTTAAAGTTTTCTTTAATCTCTTCTGTCTCCGTTAATGTTGTGTTGTTATGTTTGATCGTGTAATTTGTGCGTGGAAGTTTTCCTTTTAGACGTTTTACTGTCTGCCAGAAAGTGTGAGAGTCATTTTCTATGTCAAGCCTGCCTATAAAAGTCTGTCCTATAGTAGTGTTTATTGGCCCGTGATTAGCGTCCGTAGTTCGTCTCTTATTTCTATCAACGCTACTACATTGAACAAGTCTATATTCTTGGGCCAGGGCTCTCATGGAAGGGGTTTAGTGGGAAGCTGGTAGAGTTTTATATTTAATACGGGAAATACTATTTAAATCTGCCTCTATTAGGTAATTGATGATTTTATCCAGCCCCTCATCTATTTCTTCTAAGTTTAGTCATACAACGGATCAGGGATGTAATTCGAAATGGAATTTCTGTAACTTCCCGGTTGGCTTGGTTGTAGCTTTTGCGTTATGGGATTGGGATTTGTATGGGGTTTACTACTAATGTAATTTTAATAGACTGATGGTTGCCCGAAATAATGGGGCCCGGCTCGATGTAATATTTGAAAGGAAACCTGACGCTAAAAAAAACTTTGTCAAGTTTTGTGGTTGTTGTCGCAGTTAGAAATGCAGGAAAATCGGGTCCGATTCTTGTCATATATTGTCGGTCGAGCAATGTTTTACTGTTTCTACCTGCGCTTTTGTAGGAGGTATATTTTGCCGCTGCATATCTTGCATTTAGATCGCCAGCGAAGAGAACGCTTCTTCGGTGGCCAAATATCTGAAAGATATTGTGCATGAGTACAATATCTTGAGGGTTGGTACCCTGTAGCAACGACCAGTCCCCAGAGGGAAGTACCCACTTCAATAGTGAGGTAAAATTCATCTAATTCTCCTAAGGGTTTATATTTTAGACCTTTTTTGACGGCTATTGCACATCCGTCATACCGTTCCTGACTGTGGTTTTTGCTAATGACGTCGTTCTGAAAAGTTTTTAAGTGTTTTTGTGCAGTCAGTCCATGTTCCGATATGAGTATTAGGTCAGGGTCACTTTTCGTATTATATTTCCATAGGTGGAACCTTTTCCGTCCCAACCATTGACGTTCATGTGTAGTATCGTAAGTCTGTCTACCATTCTGTATAGTTTAGGTTCTTTAGTATGTGGGATTAGAGTAGACTTATTCACGCTCTACTTTAGCCCCGTGTGGTGCACTGGGCGGGATGCGCTCCCTACCGGTTTTTTTCTATATTTCATGTCTATGATCGTGTGGAAGTAGTCCAGGGTCAGTTTAATCAAATTTTGCGCAAAAACATCTTCGACCTCATGCTCGGAAACCTAATCTGAACATTCCCACTTGTACCCTCTGGTCTTGAGACTTTCCGTTACTCCGTGGGAATCCAGCTCCATTGGGAAAACAGCTGATTCGGAAGCAAATATTTTTAGGTTGAATCCCCTCGCGTGAAATAATGAATGAATGAATGATTGATGAATAATAGTTAAGAAAAGAAAATTGGTGCAGAAGATGAGATGATAGATTGTGAGTGAAGAGAGTTTGTTGGGTTTGCCCTGGTAGTGAGGGCTACACTTTTCATTTATTTAGATTTCTTTTTCTTTTGTTAGGACCTTCAATCCTGTAACTTTTATTTTCTTATTTTGCAACTTTTTTTTATTATTATTTTTTTTTCTAAGTTTTGAAATATATATTTTTTTTCTAATTTATGTCGCCTTAATATTATACTTATTTTAATAGATATAAACAAATTTTAAAAGTAATACTATATGAAGTTATTCAAAAATCTAATTCTACTATATACATATTTTATTTATATTTTGTATTTTTTTTTAAATATACATTTATATAGCTTTCATTCAACACATTCATTCATGTCTGTGAGTGTATGTGTTAATATATAGTGTGTGTATTTGTTTGTTCAGTGTGGTCTTTAATGTGAACCATGGTGCCAACTGCTCCTCTTAGCATTGTCTCGAGCTGGGAAATTGCCTTTTTCTGGTCACTTTGTCCCTTTTGTCCAAAGGGATGTTTAGACCATCCGCCAGTTCGGATGCCGTTTCATTCAAGATCCTCTCCCAAGTTCCTTTGGCCAAATTTTGGGTCACCAGATTGATAGGCGTCAAGGCGGTTCTTCTGTGGAGTTCTCTTTGGGGTATTTGATCTCGCTTTCTGTGTTTATTTATGTAGAGAGACTCTTTGTTCTGGACTCTTTGTAGTCGCTTCAGGAAAGTCCTACTTAGGGTTTGGGCCACTTCCTGATGTTGTTATAGCTCATATTTCTAAATCTGTGAAGTTTGATGAGTTCTAACTCGCATGAATTTCCAGCGTTATGAAGTGATGGCTTTACGCGATAGAGGTGATGTTTAGCCCCAAAACCCTCCCTTCTTGGTGATAGGGAAATATTAGTTCCTCTATTGTCACGTTCGCTGATTTTCTGCGGCTGAGGGCGAGGATCTTGAACTTTCGGCTATTCGTGCGGATCTTCCACTTCTTCTCGTACTCATTTACGTTGATGATTTCATTTCCAGTCTCTTGAGCCTGAGCCCTGGGATTCCTGTATGTACCAGGGATCACCTGGATTATATCTTTCGCCAACTGGAGATATAATGAGTCCTCCTTTATTGGAGTTAGTAAATCTATGTGTAGATTAGATAAAGCAGGGGGCTCAGACAACTTCCCTGCGGGACTTCGGCCTCGGGGAGGATTTCAAGTCACACATAATGCCCTCCAGGATCGGTTCTAGCTGAGAGTTCAGTATCTTATATTGAAGGCCCCTCATCTAGACATTGTCGAAGGATTTTGCACGTCCCTTAGTACGATGTCAGTGTAATTTCCCTACGCTCGGCACTTGGCGATATTTTAGGTTAGGAGCGGGAGTGCGGTATCTGTTCCACGTTTCTTCTGAAACCTATGTTGTTGTGAGTTATGGGCCCCCTTCTCCTCAAGTTGTTTCTGAAGCCTGTTAGCTAGGATCTTTCCCAGATGATTTCCAATAGGGAGATGGGCATGTAGTCCATCGGCTGTTCTGGCAACTTTTTTTCTTCTGGTATAAATATAACTTTTGCCACCCTGTATCCATCAGGGAAGTAGCCAGTGTTCAGTGCCGCGTTCATTACATCCGTAATGCCTTATAGCAGGCGTGGGGGAGCATTTACCAGATGGTATTTGGTAATCCCTGTCCAGCCAGGCGCTTTCTGCTTGGAGGATTTAAGCGTGCTCAGGAACTCCTTAGGAGTGATCGGTCGTCCGTGGCCCCCCATTCTCCTCTCTTCGGAAACGTGCGGGTGGGGATACGTGCGGTGGATTTTGGTATTGAGTTCGTCAATAATCTGGTGTTTGAATTCCAGGTCGAAATCCTCGTGCTCCTCAGGCGGGATGGAGAATGCTTTTCACAAGTACCTTCTGAACCTTCTTTATAGTCTATCCGCTTATACAATGATTTCTCCATTTTCTTCCAGCCTTATTTTCTCCTTCTTGGGCATATCTCTCAGCTTTTTCAACTCCTTCGAAAATTTTGGGGGGTTCTGCTCTATGTCGAGTCTTTCGATAATTCCATCCCATATGGCCCGTTGTTGTGCGTTGATCTGGTCTTTAAGTTCCTCTCTGAGTTGTCGGATTCTTCTCGTGTCATTTCTGTTTGGGAAAAATTTCCTAACTTCCTCATAGATCTCTCTATGTTCTGAGGCAATATCTCACATCTCCTCGGTCCACCTGGGTTGCGGAGGGCTTTTGTGTGTGATCTACGGAATGCACTTTTCGTCCGCTTCCATGATCTGGAATGTTATGCAGTTAATCTCCTCGTCTATCTCTTCCAGGATAGCTTTGCTTAAGTCGGCTGGTTACAAGCTGTTAAGCATTCCCTTGTATAGCTCCCAGTTTGCTTAGGAAAACTCTTCCTGAGGGGATAGAAATCATGATGGGTGTTACGGAGATTCTAGTCATGATGGAGATATAGTCGCTTGGAACCGTGGGGCCATGCATACTGACCAGATTGAAATGGAAGTTGTTACTTGTTAATATAATGTCCGGGGCTGTCGCTGATATTTCCGTGATGTAGGTCGGTAATTCCAGTCCGGCTCTCTAGAGCCTGTCCCGGTCAATAACAAGCTACAGATTTCTGCCCCTTTCGTTAGTTCTGGTGTAGCCTGAGGCCTCCAGACTAGCATTGAGGTCGCCCCCTATTAATACGTTCCTGTGGTGAGCAGTTAGGTTTAGAAGATTGTTGGTAGGTAGATATCTACGGCGAGGAGGCTGGTATGCAGCTGCAATCGTGAGTGCCCCATCAAGTGTAGGGACTTCGACCGCTACGAAGGACTCATCAAGCTCTGGGATCCTTTTGAAGGTGATATTCTTTCTGATGGCAATTGCCGCACCGTCAAATCTATCTTGAGTGAAATTCTTTGCCAGGAAGTGGTAATTCGGGATTTTCATCCGTATGCTATTAGTGTTGACACCGTATTCAGATATTAGGATGATGTCGGGGTCTGCCTTTCTGAATATGTGGCCATATTCATTCGCTTTCCCCAACCATCCGTTTGTGTTTGGTGTTAAAATTTTCAAGGTGTTGTTTATGTTCTCCATGTTTTGTGTCTACTTTTAGAGTATGCTACTTATTCCTTGTGCTTGCGCACGTTACTGTTTTTGATATTCTTAAATTTTATGGCCGGGATCGTAAAAAGGAAGGCGTAGTCGACTAACACTTTCCCTGAGTAAAGTGCTTCCGCAACTTCTGTTTCGTCTTCTGATTCTGTAATCGTCCATTTTAGATTTTTGTTTTTGATGCCTTTTTGATGTCCGTGGGGTCTATATTTTCAATGAGGGGGTTCTTATCCGAAGCGTAGACCTTTAGACCCAGTTCCCTACTGTCGTACTTGTGTTTATTTCTCTTGTTTTTCTTCCTTTCAATATTCTCCTCTCTTGTGGTTACGCTTAGGTTACTGTTACTGTCCGAGTCTGCGTCGGTCGGCGTTTGACGTTCCCTTCTTTGTGGTACGTTTGTGGCAGCTTTCCTCGCCTTTTCTTCCCTCCCTTTTCTAGCTACAATTCTGGCGTCGGTTCTCTTGGGGGGCTTCCTGATTTTTCGGTTCTTGGTCCATGTGTTGTGAGACCGTTGTTTCAGCTAGGTGGGTAGACGCTGCTGCAATAATCTCTTCATGTAAATTTCAGGAGAATTATAGGAAGTAGTCCTCCTTTGTTCTTCTTCTTTCTTTGCGCCCTGTTTCCTCTTAATTATGTTTCTTTTCATAGGACAAGCCATGTCTAGTGCTCTATGGCCCTGCCCGCAGTTTACGCACTTCTCTGTCTTCATGCCGTTTTTCCAGCCGTGGCCTCTTTCACTGCACCTGGAGCATGTCTCCTCTACTTCTTGAAAATCTTTGGTGGAGTGTTGCTCCATCTTGTAGCAGCGAAAACACATCTGCACCGGCGTGAACTCCTTGCGCTCGATTTGGTCCCCGCTTATTTTCGCATGGAAGAGTAATAGACCCTTCTCCTTGGCCTTCTGGATCATCTCCGTCTCCTTAAAGATCACCTTGAGTACATGGGTGTATTTTTAGTTCTCCCTTCGGTTAAGGAACTTAATGATTTCTGATACTTTCGCCCAGCTCTGGTTGGCCTGAATTTCTTCCGCTAGTTCTTCCTTAGTGCGATCACCTATTCAGGGATCGAGGCAATCCCAAATCACGCTGCGGTTGGCCTGTATTTATGGTGGTACTGCGGGCTAGAGGTTTGTCTCTATATATTTTTCCCTTTCACAGATCGCCAAGTAACCAGTTGGGGTGACTATAAGGCGAATTACTGTGACACTGAGTTTTCCGAAGATGGTCTCAAAAAACTTTACCCTTCTCCGGGTTAACTTGGCCGTTAAATACCCTGAGGGGGATTCGTGTGGCCAGATCCATTGCCATGTTGTTAAGGGTGACCCCCTTGTGGTCCTTGTTAGGCAAGCACACTCCCATTATGTGTGTGTAATTTGATTAGTATTATGTGTGTTTTGTGGTTATTTTTTCTTAGGGTGGCTCCCCTTCCCCCCTCACGCTTTTTAAGCAGCCTTTGTCCCCAGAGGTATTCGCCTTGGTGAATGTTGGTATGAGTGTGGTAATGACGCATTATAATGAGATGATAGATGATTGAGTAGGTGTGAACCGGGGAGGATCCTCACAAGGGATGACTACTGACGGACTCATTGACAACGCCGCTCCCCGGGGGTGTTTGAATCACGACCTCTCCCACCATGCACAAAGACGGTTAAGTGTCCACCTGTGGTCCTGGGATTGACATCCGCAGTGATTAGCAAAGGAGGTTGCAGTCCGTCCGTTGTCCAGTCGAGCTCCAAGACATTGTACTCCACTTTGGGCTAATCATCAAACCAGCTTCCTCCAATACCCCCAATTATGTCTTCTCTAGTGAGCGACATAGTTGCGTGAAGCTGTATACGGCGTTTTCCCTCCGTGGGGCCGCTATTAAACGGGGAAAGGGGGTGATGGTTTTACGCGGTCATCTTCTTAAAAGCGTAGCCTGAAAAAAAGATGATGAAAATGATGGTGAAAAGGGGGTGAAATGGTGTAGTAGTAATAGGGTATTATCTCTCTTTTGGCTTTTATCTCTTCTTCTTCTCTTTTTTAGTAGCTTCCAGGCCGTGACGAGGAAGCGGTAATGGAGACCATTTGGCGAGACCTCACCCGAAACTTTTCCGCCTTTGCCGGTGTCTTACTTATGCCCAAGAAATCCGATCAGTTGCGTGGAATGGTGTACTTAATAGTGGAAGATTTAGATAGTAGTAGAAGAAGGTGGGGAAAGTAAGGTAGGGTTGCCCTTGTTTGAGAGGCATCGCAGGCGTTTTTATTCTTTAGTTATTTTATTTTTCCTTTTTGGTTTTGTTGATGTTGTCTATTGTTTGTCTCTGTATGCGTTCTTCTCTTGTGTTTGGAGCCTTTATTAGTGTTCAAATTTAGTGTTATACATCGTGTTTTGATCTTTTGTATTTGCTTGTTATTCGTTGATTGTGAGTTAAATCTTGTCTTGTAGTTTGTTGTGTCATACTCTGTGTTGTTTATGTTTATGTGTAGATTAGTATTGTGTTTTCCTCGGAACAGAGTCTAGTGCTTGGCAAACGCTGGTTTCGAGCGATCTTCCCGCGCAATCTGGCAGGGATCTTAATTCTGTCACCAGTTCTTCTTAAGTCTGGAATGATATCATTGGCCATTGAAGACCAGACCTTTTTGGCCAGTTTCTGGGTTGCGACATTAATGGGCTCTAGTCGCTGCCTGCGGTGCGATTCCCTCTGCCGAAGATGCTCTCTTCGTCTGGTTTTATTTATGCAGAAGGATGCCGAGTTCTGCACTCGCTGGAGCTTCCTCATAGCGGTCTTGCTGGCCGTTTGAGTCACTACTACAGGGTAGATGAGCTTAGCCCGGATAAACATCAGGTATATTTTCCTGATATTCACCGACCTAAGATTTCTGAACCTATATAGCTTAGAGATTTCTCTCTTCGCCATATTGTGCCTCTCCTTGTAGTGAGTCAAGTATCCGTGGTCGAAGATTTTTAGGCCCAGGATGGTGCCTTCGGCGGAGTATCCATATCTCCTCCCATCTATTACAATGGGCCACATCAACTTGCGGCACAGCGGGGGGATCTTAAATTTCTCCCTTTTTGCCCGGATTTTCCATCTTCTCTCGTTTTCGTTGATGTTCGAGATCTATGCAATGGTGTTGTTCGCCTGATCTATTGTTCTCCTAACTCTAATGGGAAAGATCTGCGTGACGACATCTTGATATTGCAGATACATCGTGTCCCTGTGTATTGGAGTAGGGAGGTAGATGGTGAAGACTAGGTAAAGCAGGGAACTCAGGCAGCTTCCCTGGGGAACATCCGCTTTGAGTTCGAATTCTGGTCATTTGTGCTCTTCGATCATGATACGCACCCTTCTGTCCATGATGATGTCACAAACTATCCGTTCCAGGACTCGGCTTAGCTGGAGACCCAGGATCTTGTATTGTAGTCCTCTCAGCGAAACCTTGTCAAAGGCCTTCTGCACGTCCCTCATCACGATGTCTACATATTGACCCTTCGCTCGGCAGTGTGCGATCTTTTCTGTTAGGAGCTCTAGGGCCGTTTTAGTACCCCTTTTTGGTCTGAACCCATGTTGTTGTGAGTTATGCGTTCCCAACTCGTTGAGTTGATTTTGTAGCCTGTTGGCTATAATCTTCTCGAAGATCTTGCCGGGTATTTCTAGGAGAGAGATTGGGCGATAGTTAGCCACTTAGTTTGGGGGCTTATTTCATTTCGGGATAAAGATGATTTTAGTCACCTTATACTCGTCTGGGAAGTAGCCTGTATTCAGGGATGCGTTCATGGTGTTCACCATGCCCTGAATAATTTTCCGTAGGGCATTCACTAGGTTGTTCTTAGTAAGCCCATACTAACCGGGGGTCCTTTGTTTAAATGACCTTATCGTGTTAATGGTCTCTTCAATGGTAAAAGGGCGCCTGTGGTTAACCATCTCTTTCTCTATAGATACTTGCGGTTGTGGGTTGGTCCTATGTATCATCGCTCCGAGGTCCTCGAGCAGTTGGTCTTGGAAGTCCTGGTCGAAATCATCGTTTTCTACCGGTGATATTACAAAAGCCTCTTTCCAATGGCTCCTGAATCTCCTTTCGAGAGAATCCGGATTCTCTATGATGATGTCCCCTTCCTTTATTTTTATTTCAGGCCTGGGAGGCAATTCCCTAAGTCTTCGGATGCTATTCCAAAAACTTACAGGATTTCTCTTTTTGTCTAGTCTGCCTATGATGTCGTCCAAGATTTCCTTCTGTTTCTCGAGTATTATGTTTTTTACTTTCTTGTTTATCTGTCTCATTCGGGCTGCCCTTTCCCGGGTTGGCCTGTCCTACCGAATTCATCGTAGATTTCCCTGTGTTCCCTAGCGATATCCCTCATTTCGTCCGTCCACCTAGGTTGTGGGAGCATTTTGTAAGAGATTATGGGGACGCATCTTTCGTTAGCTTGAATGAGGAGATTAGTGATCTTGTCAATCTCTTCGGCAATTTCCTCAATATTTGCGTCATCCAGGTCAGCTAGATGATAGTGGCTGAGCATTTCTCTGTAATGCTCCCAGTTAGCTTTCGCGTAACTTTTCCTAAGTGTGACAGGCTTGAGCATTGGCGCAAGCGAAATGGTGGTGATAATTGGGATATGATCGCTCGGGACCACTGTGGCTGGGGCGTTGGTGATGTTAAAGGGGAATTTCGGATTTACCAACACAATGTCCGGTTTTGTCGCCGAGCTTCGTGTTAGATAAGTTGGGGAGTCTGGTCCTACTCTCCGGACCCTATTTCTTTCGAATAGTAGTTCCAGGTTTCATCCCCTTTGGTCGACGCGCCTGTAGCCAGATGCACGGCAACTGACGTTTAAGTCCCCGCCTAGCAACGCTAGCCTTTTGTGCCCGAAGAGGGTGGAGAAGCTGTTAATCGGTAGGTACTGTCACCTGGGCGGCTGGTAGGCTGCTGCTACAGTTAGGCCTCCAACCAGGGTCGGGATCTTGATCGCCACGAGTAATTCGTCTAAGTCGGGTAATGTTCTGAATTTTATGTTTTTTCTGATAGCGATGGCTGCGCCATCGTACCTTTCTTGTGTGTGGTTCTTTTTTATTACTGTATAATGGTGCATTTTTATAGTGTCCGTGTTTGTGTTGATGCCGTATTTAGATATGAGAATGATGTCTGGGTCCACTTTACGGAAGATGTTACCGTAAGCAATGTTCTTTCGCTTCCATCTATTCACATTCCGTGTGAGTATTTTTAAAGCTTTGTTTATGTTCTCCATGTCTTTGTTCCGGTGTTTTTGTTCTTTTGGTGTTTCTTATGTGTTGTGGTATTTTGCCGTTTCGTATCTTCTTGAATTCTGCATCACTTAGGGTGATGCAGGAGTCTTTGTGTAGTTTTACCGTGACATTATGCATCGCTTGCTCAATATCTGTTTTTTTTTGTTCTATTGCTAAGTATGTCCAATTAATTACCTTTTGTTGGATCCCTTGAAATATCTCCTTGGGGGAGAGCTTCTCGGGGTATGGAGTCTGCTTATTTGTAATTATTTTTAGGTCGATCTCCTCTACATCGTACTTGTATGTACGTTTCAAGATCTTCGACCTACTTCTTGAGCTTACGGAGCTCTTGGTCGCCCTGTTTTCGGCCTCCTCAGCGTCAGATTCTTAGGACGATTGGCTCGCGAGGTTGCACTCTGCTTCTTTAATTCTTCTTGCTGCTTTACTTTCCTTCTTCTCACGGCGCCTTTGTGTCTCCAGTCTTAGGTCTGGCCTAGTTAAGTTTATTTTTCCAGTCATGGTTTTTTCTTCTTTCGCAGACTCTGATGTTCTCTCCTCCGTGGGAAATGGAGTCGCGGGTGCCTCTGTTGTGCCTTTTGCCAGAAATTTAAGCTGCAGCCCATCTCCCGATGGTGGATCATCCGGAAACCACATCTCAGACATACCGTTCATTTTCAGCGTGAGATTCAGTGTTTTTGCAAACGTTCCCGGGTTTGTGAGATTATTTACGTGCGCCAATAGTATGCGCGTAAGAATCTTAGTCGAATTCTCGTTCTCTAGTTTGAGATAAGTCCGGCTGTTGCTTTTCCATCACTCTGTTTGGGGCTGTTCTTTTTGCCTGTGCGTAGAAGGTATTATTCCTCCTCGTTTCTTCAGCTTTCTTTTTCTTTATCAGGTTTTTCTTTTGGGGAGAGGACATGGCCAGCGCTCCGTGGTTCAGGCCGCAGTTCAGGAATTTTCCCACTGCTGCCGTGCACTCCCGCCATCCATGGCCTTTACCACTGCATCTAGAGCACGTGATTTTTTGCTCCTTGCAGTCTTTAGTTGTATGCTGTTCCTCTTATAGCAGCGAAAGCATATATGGATGGGATGAACTCTTCCCTCTCCATTTAGTTGGCGCTGATCTTAGCGTTAAAGAGCAGTAGTCCCCTTTCTTTGGCCTTTTGGGCCTTCTGAGTGTCACTAAATATGACTTTGAAAACGTGTTGGTGTTCCGTATTGTGTCGTTTTTACGGAACTTCACGACTTCCACCACGTTGGCCCACGACTGATTTCTGTTGATCTCCTCCTTTATTTCTTCTTTACTATGTTGACCGATCTAGGGGTCTAGCTGTCAGTCGGGATTATTCGTGTTAGATGAGTATTCGTGTTAGCTCAGCTTCGAGGCGGCGCATCTCGGCCATTAATTCCCTGCACGTTCCCGTGCGTCTCAACCAGTCATAGAGTTCCCTATGCTATACTTTTCATCTCTACTGTCCATCTTGGCTGTGGAAGCGTTATGCATGATGTTGTTGGGACGCTCTTCCTATCTGCCCTGATGATTGAGTTTGTTAATAGCTCCGGCTCTTCGTCTATTTCTTTGAGTATTGCTCTATTCAGATCTGCTCGGTGGTATTCGCTCAGTATTTCCCGATACCTCTCCCAATTGGCTCAGGCGAAGAACTTCCTTGTCTCTACCGGGATCTGAATGGGGGCAAGGGAAATAATTGCAATTATAAGTATGTGATCACACGGGACGGGCGGTCCTGGAGTGCTATGATGGTTGAATGGCAAGTTGCAGCCGGTCAAGATTACGTCCAGCCTCGACGCCGAGCGCGAATTTAAGAATGTCGGGAAGTCAGGTGCAATTATATCTAGTCTGTCTCGGTTCATTAAGAGTTGAAGATTTCTGCCTCTTTCGTTTCGGCTTTGACGGCCCAGTTACCTTGGCAAACTTGCTTCTATTTGCAGCCTGAATTTACCTTTGTTTCGCTTAGGATTTGGGAAAAGGGAGGCTGTTTTCTTCCCTTCTCTCGGATAAAGGCTATGGCTTGCTGAATAAATGTCGGCCCCTTCTGTGCGCTCCTTGAATTTAAGGCACGGCCAGTCTTTTAAGAAAGATCTGATTTCATCCGGAAGTGCAGCCAACAATTAAAAGTCAACGAGGGCATCGTAGTCATGGCTTGTGGGATTTTAGAAGCATCGAGCCAAATGTTAAGGTCACGCTAGAGGATGTACCGAAACTGACGGTATGTTTGGCCTGGCTGAATACGGGTATATCTGAATTTGGATGAGTAAATGTCTGGGGTCATGCTATATGCCACCCGTAACTTCGATTTTAAGGTAAAATAATCAATTGATGCCTCCGAGGGGAGTGATATGAATATATCTTGGAGTAGGGAATTTAGCAAGGGCACAATTGAGCAACTCCATCTAACTCAATGTCACAATGGTTGATTTCGAAGATTTTCTCTAAGTGGATTAAGAAGGCTCCGAAATCCTCGCCTTCCTTGAAAACAGGAAGCTTAACAATTGCGGTAGGGGGAGATTTGAACCTCGAGCTGATGGAAAGAGTCTCATTCTGAGTCCTACTCATTTCAAGTTCATGAAGGCGGATTCTTTCCATTTCTTCTCGTTCTTTTCTTTTTATTTTTATTCCTTCTCTTCGCTTGCTAGTTGTCTTCTCTCTTCTCTTTCAGTCCTTTTCTCCTCTCGGTTATACGCTAGGAAGCCCTTTCCACTGAGCCCAAGCGACTCTCCTTGCAACTTAAATGTGTTAAACAATGAGTACATTTTATTGCGTTCCACCAACTTTCAGGAAAAGCACCACAAAAAGGGCAAGTTATTTTAGACGCACAGCGGGAGTGCTGGAGGGTTTGGCGGACCTACGATTCTTGACCTAAAAACAAACAAACAAACAAAGCGATAATTATTTCAAACGGCGCGAATTCTTAATTATACTCGAAAAATTGACTTCGGAATTTAGCGATAACCTGTATTTTTCAATACGCAACGAAAAAAAACGATAAACACAATACAAAAAAAAGAAATAAGATTAACTCTTTTACAATACGGCAGACGTTTTATGAGGCCTGAAAAGGGTTAAAGTTTCTCCCGGTCACAAAATTCAATACAAAATACGCGCGCAAAAGGGAAAATGTGAATGGGTAAGGTCTTTTCTACAGTTTCTTCAGAACCTTTAATATACAAGAATAACACCCTTTAGAATCTATCACACGTCTAAAAGATATGAGATCAGATATTGCAGGTGACCCTAAAAAAAACTGACACCAGAATTATATAATGTTTGTTGAATAGTTAAACATTGATGCTAGCATAGGATTGACTCTGCCGTGACGTGGGAAGGAAGCACGCCAGAAACTTTTCTTTGGGGGGGGAGGGGATAGATCCCATTGAAAAGGTTAAATAATCAAAATCGGGTGGAGTTGGCCTAAAATAATCAATTCTTAGAGGTTCTGGGTTTAGAGAAACTGATTGTAGAAAAACTAACTTTACTATATACCAAACGGAGAGGGAGCATATAAATGACTCGACAAGGATGAGAGTCCGAGAGAGGATGTACGGTGATTGCTTCCAGGGAAAGGCGGAAAGTGATAATAACAGGGAAACTCACGTAAAGACTAATTGACTGGAGGCTTTGGAGACGACGACGAAGCGGGGCGCTGCAAAGTTTTATTTGCAAAATTCCTTCTTCTTTAACCTCGCTGAGAAAGGAACAAGGTAGTAAGTACTCCAGACGAGAACAAGGTCGATACCAGAGTGATAGATGCCTACCATTGTCATCGTCTATCGCGTAGGAACTATGGCCTTAGGTACGAGCAAGGCCGGGTAGAGAGGTCACGCGCCGAGTTCGTAGCTGAATCCGGTGGAAAATATTGACATAAACAGAGAATAGAAGGGGTCGTGGGGACTCGAGCTAATCCGAGGATTAAAAGATTTAAAAAGGTAAAACAAATATAAAGTTAAAGGGAGGTGATGGTTCGCTAAACCATTTAAAGCACAGGATAGAATTGACAAAAGGGTTAAATACTCAAAGGTAACGTTCGGCTTACGTAATTTATACTTGTTGTGCAGAGGAAGGCGGCGTGAAGGAATTATGTCCGCTGGCGAGTTCCAGCCGAAGGGGGGGGGGATTGAATGATCCTGACGTGGCGTCTTGGGAATGAGAACAGTTTCTTGACGAACGGCTTGAAGGACAATAGCTGTTCTACGTTGTTCTCTTCTGAACAACAGGGGGGGTGACAACCGTCTCTTGTCTACGGGCTCAAGAACAATGGCTGTTCTAATGTTGTTCTCTTCTGAACAACAAGGGGGGAGGGTGAGAACCGTTTCTTGGCGATTGGGCTCAAACGAACAATGGCTGTTCTAACGTTGTTCTCTTTCTGAACAACAGGGGAAGGGATGAGAACCGTTTCTTGTTAACGGGCTCGAACGAACAATGGCTGTTCCAACGTTGTTCTCTTTCTGAACAACAGGGGAAGGGTGAGAACCGTTTCTTGGAGAACGGGCTCAAACGAACAATGGCTGTTCTACGTTGTTCTCTTCTGAACAACAGGGGGGGGGGTGAGAACCGTTTTTTTTCAACGGTTTGAACGAACAATGGCTGTTCTAACGTTGTTCTCTTTCTGAACAACCAAGGGGAAGCCTTTGTATACTTGTGGTCACGTAGGCTCGAACCTTGGCACTCAAGGGATATTGTCCTTCTTCTGGACAAGTAATGGTGAATCTCGAGGTCGAGGTCCCTCGGCGCACAAGGTGAGAGAGGGTCGTGGTGATGTTTCGCGAAGAAAATCTGGATCTCCAATCTGATCTTAGTGGTAAAGTTTCCATCTAAATAGTCGACACACTCCCTTGGCGTGGGGGACAATGGAGTGAGAGCTTCGAGGGAATGCACAGCCGAGCCTGAGAACAAGCCTTATCTGCCCATAAGCCTAACTCAATCTGGCGTGATCGGCAGATGGGGCAAACGAAGGGGGGGGGATGATAAACCTCCTTGTTTAAACATTGACCCAGGTGGCTGCGATAAGGCACCCAGTTCAAAGCGAAGATGCCCGTGGGGAGCATCGTGGTTTTAAATAACATGTGATAGTGGTTGAAATTAACGGGGCCTTAACCCGTTCTATCACACTAACATTTAAAACCTTAAACACTGAAACTCCCTGTTACTTGTCCTCCACAATGGCTCTGTTCAGACAAACAAGGTGCCCTTCGTTCGAGCAGTGACCCCCCTGCTTACGGTTCCTCACACTCTTATCTAGTTCATGGGTGATCTAGCTTTCTCTTTGGTTGCCTATAAGTCGTGGAATGTTCTGCCTGATGACATATGCTCCTATCTCTCGCATGCTGCTTTCAACCGGGATCTGAAAACACACCTATTCTGTCAATAATTTCCTAATCGATTGATGGGCGTCTTTCTAAGGTTTCACGGTATGGAAGGAGCCATATAAAACTTTCATTATTATTTTTTCGGGCTGCCATATTCTCATATACCTTGCCCTGTAAAAGAGGAACGCGTATAGGTGATGTACATAAGGCTGGCTAAATTTGGTATTTGTTCTCGAAACGCCTGAAGCACCATGTACAGTAGCTATTCAGGCGAAAATTTTTGTTTGATTTGATTGTGTACCTAAAAATATAGAAGATCATACGATTTAGTTATAGCAAAGGCGTCATATTTGTCATTTGTACCAATTAAATTTATACAGTAAATGTTTCTAATAGTACTGAAAGTACAATTTTGAGAGCTGATATACTCTAAATAAGATGTCTGTTTCTCACGTTGAATTTTCTCGGTGCCCACTTCATATTGTTATAGAGAGGTGACGGGCTGTGGAGTGCGCTGATCACGCTCCATACTTGAGCTGTGATCCAATATCAGTCACCTCATCACTTAAAAAATGATTGCCTCAGAAGCTATTCGGAGGCAGGAATGTGTCCCCTAACACACACAACAAGCCAGTTCGGGACAAGGAAAAAACGAGGGCCTGAAAATCCCTGTTTTTATTTATTTCGGATCGCTTCTTTGTATACTATTTACAATTCCACTGACTAAAGAAAATACTATACGTAATACTTAGAATTTTATTTAATTGTTTCAAAATGCTAAAGATTTTCTATAGAGCACTGTAGGCACAAAATGATAAATAATTCTAACTAAATGAGTTACATACCACCAAAAGACCTAACTATAGTTTAAGACGAGACACTGAAAACTAAAGAGTACCAGATATAAAGGTATCAAACCTGAATCAACCTAGGTCATTTACTTATATCGAAGGTTCCAGAATACTTAGGCAGGTAAAAAATAATGTGAGCCACATGCGTGAATATAAGGAATCATCACATTCAATGCACGACTCACTTTGACACGGATGCAACTACAGCTAGGCCTTTGACTATCAACTTAAAACTCCTAAAGATTGAAGTGTTTAATTATATGTTTGAGAAAGTTCTTAGAAGAGTAAAATACGGCTTTTCACTTAGAGGTAGGCAGTAGCATCGCTCGCTAACAACATCTAAAATATGCCACCTTTTCGTCTGTATCCATGGGATAGATGAATGATGTAGGCGCTTTGTCGAAATCGTTCTCATTATATCCTCAGCCACTTCATTTAAGTAAACATTCTCTGTAACGAAAAGAAATCAATCTTTTTTAAAAAAATGCGACCATAAACCTACACATGTTTCCTTAAATTCAAAACACAAACCGTGTAGCGTTATTATTAGCTCCCATGTGCACAAATCCTACAAAATAACATTTTATTTCTTCTCGCCTCTGAAGATTCTTCCTTGTCTAACATCATTTCCAGTGCCGTTTAGAGCAAGTGGGCCCCTTCCTGACTGATGCTTTATTGTTGAGGTGACATTGTCCATGTTCTTCAGGAACATGGATTTAGAATTTTGTCTTATTTGCCTTCATAAATAAATTGCTATATTTTCTTGATAAATATAAGTCATTTTTTCTAGGAGAATTGTAATACTTGAGATTTTGCAGCAAATCCTTCTGAAGTTATTTTTCCTGCTTCATTGGCAGAAACTCATTAAAATCTCTTTTATTCTCAGGGAAAGAAGAAGAGACATGGAAATTCTAGAAGCTGAACAAAAAAACATAATCGCTTGACCACTCTTAGGGAGGCCTTAAGTCATTATTGAAGGAAATAATCCATTTTCACTCTTAATTAATTCTACAGATAGACATATCCTTCCCATTCTAACGACCACAAATAGTCTCAGTCTTCTACTTTCCCAAATTTTCTATTTTTGCAACTCTTTTACAAACTTTTGGTTTAAAAAAAACAGTTTTATTTATACCTGCAAACAACCCAATGGAAAAATTCGTGATAAAACATACGCATACAAATTTTAGCTATGATTACATTGGCCTGCGTTTCAAAACTGTTTTCAAAGGTTATAGATTTTTCAACTGATTTAAAATCATTTTTCCATGCTGAATTTAAGAATATAATTAATTTCTTTGGTCAGGTCTGGTTTCTATGATACGCTCGATTTATATTAGAACGTATATTTCAAAATAGCGCTATCATTCAACCGTTTATTACTTCTGTTTTGCAACATCTAGTGATAAGCGACCATACATAACCTATTTTATTAACCTTTTCAGGTCTAGATTTGCATTACAATGGATCGTACGTTTAAGCATTATATGAATTGGTTTTGTTACATCTGTGGACATGTAGATCTTTCAAACCGTCAATCAAATATTATGGACTTTTTGAAAAAGGCATATCATGCTTACTTTGGAGTGAAACTAGGGAACAAGGATAAGATATTTGCTCCGCATATTTGCTGTAAAACATGTGGGGAAAATATACGGCATTGAAGTAATAGAAAAGAAGAGTATGTAATTTGGTGTCCCAATGTTTATGGAGGAAAGGCAAATATCATGTCCCCGACTGCTACTTCTGCATGACAAATTTGAAAGGTCCTAATCGCAAGAACAAGCGCCATGTTCAATACCACAATCGATGTTCTTCCTGCTATAAATCCAGTCTCGCATGGCCTATATCTTCCTGTTTACGACCCTCATTATACCATAGGTTCTAGCTCTGATTCCGAAGGTAGCACCCCTACAAATACAACTGAGTTTAATGCATACAAGCCAGAAGAGGGCGACCAAATAGTGTCATATTCGCAAGCCTAACTCAAGAATCTGTTGAGCTATTGGGTTCACGGCTTCGAGAGAAATGTATGCTGGCGCTATAGGCAACATTCTATTGGTATCTGGACCGCGAGAAAGAATTTAGGAAATTTTTCACGTTTGATGAAGCCTCTTGACTGGACTACTGTCACAACATTGCTGACCTGCTCAACTAAATGGGCCTCAAGTATGATGCTATGGAATGGAAACCTTTCATTGCCTCATCTAACATAAGTCTCAAGGTAGTTCTTCTTGATAACAGCAATAAGTTATCATCGATCCCTGTTGGAAACTTAGCTCAAATGAAAAAATCTGAAAGAGCATGGACCGGCTGCTGTCTGCTCTCAACTACCAGGAACACAAATGGCTGATCTATGGAGAGCTTAAAGTTGTTGTACTCATCTTAGGCCTTCAAGGTGGGTACAAAAAGTATCCATGATTTATGTGCTACTGGGACAGTTGGGCTGACAACCAGCATTTATGTCAGATAAGACTGGCCGTCAAGAAAAGGATCAGAAACCGGTTCACACAACGTTCTGTGCCACACTCTAGTTGAACCGAGTAAGATATTGCTTTCACCCCTGCTCAACAAACTCTGTTTGATGAAGAACTTTTTCAATACAATGGACATGGAAAGTAGAAGATTTGCTTTGCTCCGTCATAAGTTTCCACGAGTCAGCATGGAAAAAACAGAAGGCAGGTGTATTTGATGGTCCTCAAATAAGGTAGCTCATTAAAGACACCAGTATTAATGAAGCTCTGAATCCTGCTAAACTCTTACTTAGTTGTCCTTTATGTCAGTCATTGCAAGCTTCTTTGGCAACCACAGAAGTCATCAGTATGAGAAGGCGGTTGATGAGTGTGATAGAACGAGTTGAAGCTGCGTTAATTTCAACTCCTATCCCATATTATTTAAAACCACGATGCTGCCCACGTGCATCTTCGATTCGAAGTTTGGAGTCTTATCACAGCTACCGGATGTCAATGTTTAAACAAGGAGGTTATCGTCCCCCCGTTCGCCCCCATACGCCGACCTCGCCAGATTGAGTTAGGCTTATGGGCAGATAAGGCATTGTTCTCCGGCCCGGCTGTGCGTTCCCTCCAAGCTTCCACTCCATTGTCCCCCCCCCACGCCAAGGAGATGTCCTGGCTATTTATATGGAAACTTTACCACTAAGATCAGATTGGAGATGCAGATTTTCGTCGCGAAACATCACCACGACCCTCTCTCCCTTTGTGCGCCAAGGGACCTCGACCTCGAGATTCACCATCACTTGTCCAGAAGGAGGACAATATTCCTTGAGTGACAAAGGTTCGAGCCTTTCGTGACGCCAAGTCCCCAAGGCTTCCCCCCCTGTTGTTCAGAGGAGAACAGCATTAGAACAGCCATTGTTCGTTTTGAGCCCTTCACCAAGAAACGGTTCTCACCCCCCCTGTTGTTCACAGGAGAACAGCATTAGAACAGCCATTGTTCGTTTTGAGCCCTTCGCCAAGAAACGGTTCTCATCCCCCCCTGTTGTTCAGAGGAGAACAGCATTAGAACAGCCATTGTTCGTTTTGAGCCCTTCGCCAAGAAACGGTTCTCACCCCCCCTGTTGTTCAGAGGAGAACAGCATTAGAACAGCCATTGTTCGTTTTGAGCCCTTCGCCAAGAAACGGTTCTCATCCCCCCCCTGTTGTTCAGAGGAGAACAGCATTAGAACAGCCATTGTTCGTTTTGAGCCCTTCGCCAAGAAACGGTTCTCATTCTCCCCTGTTGTTCAGAGGAGAACAGCATTAGAACAGCCATTGTTCTTGAGCCCGTAGACAAGAGACGGTTCTCACCCCCCCTTGTTGTTCAGAGGAGAACAGCATTAGAACAGCCATTGTTCTTGAGCCCGTAGACAAGAGACGGTTCTTACCCCCCCTTTTGTTCAGAAGAGAACAACGTAGAACAGCCATTGTTCTTTAAGCCGTTCGTCGAGAAACGGTTCTCCTTCCCAAGACGCCACGTCAGGATCATCTTATCCCCCCCCTTCGGCTGGAACTCGCCAGCGGACCGAAACTCCTTCGCGCCACCTTCCACTGCACCACTAGTGTAAAAGTTACGTAAGCCAAACGTCACCTTTGAGTACTTAACCCTTTTGTCAATTCTATCCTGTTCTTTAAATGGTTTATCGAACCATCCCATCTCTTTAACTCTATATTTGTTTTACCTTTTTTAAATCCTTTAAATCCTCGGATTAGCCGAGCCCCCACGACCCTTTCATTCCCTGTTTATGTCAATATTTTCCGTCTTGTGTTTGTTGATAGTTATTATTAATAAAACTCTATTTTATTAATGATAGCAATATTATTATCCTTGAGCTCAGTTCCACTTCTTAAGCATATAGAAGATACATAATATCGGCCGCCAGACATTAACGCACTCTAAAGATAATTAAGGAAGTTCCCTCAACGAATAGTGATATATGGAATATCGTCGGAAGTCATTCTACGACAATGAGTTAATGGAGAATTTCCACAAACTTAGTGCGCGCATGTCATGAAAATGCGGTTACTTCAGTCCCACCTGGACTATCTTCCCGAGAATTGTGGAGACTTCAGTGGAGAACAGGGTGAGCGCTTTCACCAAGATATTTGTGTGATGGAGGAAGGGATGTTAACTTTCAGGATGACTACTGTTGGTGCCTGAAAAGGGATTTAGTGTCTGCTAGGCACATTTGGAAGTCCCTGAAGAGACCATCGGTTAAAATATTCTATAAAGCTTCTGTGTATAAATCAGTTCAAAATATACCAGTGTGTGTACATTTGCCTAGAAATAGATATGAATATAGGAATTTATAACATAAGATTATATCTTAAAAACCTGATCTGATTAGATAAAATAAGCATGATTATCGGATTTAATGCAAATAAACTAGCCTAAAATCAGGTATTATGTGTTATTAATAATTTTAATTTCCTTTAGATTTGATTGTAAGGTATCCACCCTAGAAGATACTCCCTAAAGAAAATACCAGTAAGGGAATTTTCATAGACATCGAACTTTGGGAGATTCTGTGTGGAATATTTTTTCAATTGGCGCCATAAAAATAGCCCATTTAAAGAGAAGCTAAACTTTAAAAGAATAAAAAGGTCATCATCGGTGGACTGGTGGATTGCCACTTAAGCGTTAATGAATGTAATCAAGGAATGCGATTACTATTGTAATGGTAATCGTACTTGCCCCTACACTGCTCATGTCTGAAAAACGCTCCTCATCTGTGCCATGCAAGTGAATGCTACACCCAATCTAACAACCTTCAAACAACTGTTTCAATTTGCTATTTCAACATTCACTTTTGAAATGGAATTTTTCAACCTGCGTTATTATGAATAAGTTTCAATAAATATATCTAAAGTTTTGTTAAGAATAGGCACAACAAACGTTTTATTGTTTTAGGCAACTGTTTATTAAAGTTACATATCTTTACTTCCCCCTGAAATACATTTAAATAGTTACATCACTATTATCAATATTCTCAAATTAAGGAAGTTGGAGCTATAAGTCAGATTGCAAAAATGACAAAAAAAACCGGGAGAACAAAATGGCATTATAAAACTTGTTTGTTGGAGTTACTCGCCTGACATGAATCTTTTAAACCTGGATGCATAATGATAGACCAAACGGCCTAGTTACTTCCCAAAAGACAGCTGACGATTTTTATTAATCTCTTCCTCATATTCAATAAGTCTTCAATAATTTATCTTATGTTTTAAAATCTAAAATTAAGTTATACAACAAGATCCATATATATTATTTCTTGTTGGATCTATTAGGTCATCCCTCAAGTATTGACCTTTTTTCATTATTTTATGAATAGAAATAAAACAACTCAATTCTAAAGTTAACTAACCCTTTAAAAACTTATTTTATTGGAAAGATATAAAATAATTTCCCTAGCAAAATTTGAATTTACTCAGAAAGCCGCAAGCTTCCAAGCACTAGTCTAGAGCGTTTTTTTTATTGTACCTAACCCACGTTTTGTCTTTTGTAAAGATCCTACTAAAAACGATTTAAGTTAAGGTCAAGAAAGGAAATTTGAACAGATGGTTATTCTTTGTTGCAGTTGTACCCATGACACGTCGTGAAAAGTACATTGCCCTATTTAAACCTTGAGCTATGTAGAGTAGGCTACTCTAAAACAAACCTGCTTTTGATTATTTATATCTATAAAATAATGATAAAATAATGAAAATATGGTATCATTACTTATAGAATTACTTACTATATACTACCTTATGCTATAACCAGTATATTTATATATTTGGATTGTGACAGTCATGAACATTTAACATGAAATCCAACATTGTCTATATATTTATTTTACACTTATTATTAAGTTCCATTTTTGTTTCTTGATTAAAATAAAAATACGTTTTTAAATAAATACACTACCAGAAAAAGTTTAAAAGATAACATTAAGTAAAGGATGAGAATGGAAATGCTTAAGCATACAAAGGTAATAATGACTTGCACATCGATTTTGATATATATTTCTTATTTCTGCAGGAAGTGTGAGATATCGATTTCATTATTTGTATTTTTTAAAATTTTATATATCTCATCTGGCGACTGCCTTCGAAGCATAAGTCGCCGTACCCAAGCTAGCCTAAATCTAGGCTATATTAAAAGCCTAGATTAAAAAAAAAGAAAGAACCACCCCAAAAAACAAACAAAAAGCAAAAGAAAACCAGCAAATTGAAAAAATATAGAGCGAGCTCCGTCGACGGGGAAAGGTCCACCCTCCCCCACCGAAGGAGACCGCGATCCATAGTTCAATTTTGAAAGACGGGAAGAAAGCCGGCCTCCTCCAAAAGGTATAAAAGTCCACAGGTCGGTGTGCACGAATCCGTCCTGAGTACAAGGGACAGGCGGTAGCGATCCCACCCATCCCGTCACCGGGATAGTTATCGTGCGCGAAGATCACCCATACTGGTAAATTCGACAAGAATGTCGTCAGAATAGGGCGCTGGCGAGCGCTCCATCAAATGGCGATGCGTCACACGGGTGTAATCGATTCGGAGACGACAAAAAGCGACCTGAAGCCGTTGCGGCATTGGGGGATAGGTCTATGGGAACAGACGCAGCGCAATGGCACGCAACTTTAAGTTCCCCTCGACCGCCTCCAATCTTCTTTGCCAAGCAGTCCAAATAGCTGCCCGTATTCCTGCCATGTAGTCGGTGTGAGGAAGAAAGAAGCGCTGGTCCGATCGCAGAGTTCTCGCTGACTCTTTGGCGCCCTCATCGGCGCGCTCATTCCCCGCAATTCCTACATGTCCAGGAACCCAGCAGAAGATAATCTCGATCTCCGCCCGGCTCGCCAAAACCATGGCGTCACGGATATCGCGAACCAGGGGATGTGGAGATTCGAATGCCCTGAGAGCAATCAGGGCGCTTTGTGAGTTGCTATTGATCACAATCCAGTCTCAGAACTGGGCACGTCGCGTAATCTCCCGTACCGAGTGGTGTATTGCCACCAGATCGGCCATCAAGACAGACGCAGCGCTTGCAGAGCCCCACTGACTTCAAACAGAGGGGATACGGCGTGGAAGCCGACCCCCTCTTGGGACTTGAAGCCATCCGTATACACTGGCACGGGTCCAGTGTGACACGAGGTGTGCTTCAAAAAAGTCGAACGCAATACTCCCGGCACTGTACTAGCTTTGGGAGCAAAGGCGTGGCAACAAATAGTCAAATTGGTACCAGGCGGGCGTCCTGGGCAGAAACAAGGGCCTCACCGGCCCGAGACCTATACCTAGCTCTCGAAAGAGTTTCCTGGCCCTAAACTTCAAGGGCTTAGGGTATGACTGGCGTCTCTCGGCGGCATAGGCACCGTCTAAATCAGCTGCAGATGCAATGAGAGCTGTTGGGGACTGAGGAAGGCGCCGGGCTCGCGCGTACAGGGGAATAATGCACTGTACACGGCGAGGAGCGAGTGACATCTCCCCAGCATCACTAGTAGGCTCTCAATGGGGGAAGGGCGGTAGGCATCGGACGCAAGGCGAAGGCCGGTGTGGTGGATCGTTTCCACCTTCTGCAATAAACGCTTGGCTGCGGATGCATAAAACTCGCATCCCTAGTCGAGCTTCAACGAACAAAGATTCGATAAAAAAGTAAGGCAGTAGCCTTATCAGGGCCCCAGGCGCTGAGCGTCACGAAGCAGAGAATATCCATGGCGAGGGTAAAAAAGACCCTAAGACTGCGAATATGAGCCTCCCAGGTGAGGCGTCGGTCAAATACAAGAACAAAAAAACGGTGCAATTCAACCACTTCCAAGCGCACCCCATTAAGACACAAATCTGGGCTAGAGTGGAGCCGTAAAGGGTGGCAGAAGTGCACCGCCTTTGTCCTGGCCAAAGAAAACCGAAATCTGTGCGCTTTAGCATAGCGAGAAACGCGGTTCAATGCCCTCGGAGTCGACGCTCCAGAGTTGGCATCCGGGCCGCGCCAAAAGAGATCGAAAGTTCGTCCACGTAGAGCGTAACAAGAACATCTTCCGGCAGCACCGAGGTGATGCCGTTGACGCTCAGGGTAAAGAGGGGGACACTGAGGACACTTCCCTGCGGGACACTCTCTTTCTGCTTCTTTGGGCCGGAGATGGCTCCCGCCTCCCGTACGCGGATTCGACGAACTCGCAAAAATTCAGATATAAACATTGGGAGGCGTCCCCTCGCCCCCAATGTGTGGAGAGTCTCCATGATACCGTATCGCCATGCAGTATCATAGGCCTTCCCTAGATTAAAAAACCTTGTGGCGTAGTGCTGTCTACGAAGAAAGGCCTCGCAGATGGCATTTTCCAGTCGGAGCAGAGCATCAGACGTGGAGTGGAACTTGCGAAACCCGGACTGTGCAGAAGAGAGATGGCCTCCGCTTTCCAGAAAAAGGCTAATCTAACATTTACCAATTTCTCCATCAACTTGCACACGCGAGAGTTTATAGAGATTGGGTGGAAACCAGCACAGTAGTGATTCGCCAGAAATCTGGGAGGAGACCCTCCACCCAGATCCTGTTGAACAAATCTAACAGAAAGGCCATGCCTCGCTAACCCAGGTATTGAAGCATGGCGTACGGGACATCGTCCGGACCATGGGCAGTGTCCGTGCACGTAGAAAGAGCTGAACGCAACTCACGCACAACTCGTCGTTGAAGGGTTCTCCGCCTCTGGAGGTAAGGTTCAGTCGGCGGCCTTCCGCGAAATCACGACGTGCATTGAATGCTATCGGAGCAGCATCCCGGCTAGAGAATGCGGAGAAAGCGGTCGCGAAGGATTCTGGCACGGACGCGGGGTCCAAGATTGCAGGCTCAGTCTCCTGGAGAACGAAATGGGGGTCCTGCGAGAACTTGCCTCTGCTAAAGGGTCTTCCCGCTAAGTGAAGACACGTGTGCTCGCCAAGAAGAGCAGCGGGTGAGCTTCGAAATATACCGCAACCTAGCCTTAGCCCGACGAAATTCACCGACAGTGAAATCATTCGGGCGGCGCTTATAGCGCATGTAGGCATAACGCTTCTGTTTGAGGGCCGTCTTACACTCGGCCGACCACCACGGGAGTGGATGGCGTGCAAAACAGCCATACGTTCTGGGAATAGTATTCAGGCCCGTGGCGATGAGGTTACCGGAGAAGAACTCAACGGCCTCATCTACCGACCTAAACTCCTCGACTGAGATAGAGAATTCAGCCACTTGCTGAAATGCAGGCCCCCGCGCCTAGGCCAAGCACCACCGAGGTGGGCTCTCAGGCGGCAGTTGCCCATTTGAATGGGAAAGTGACCACTACCATGGAGGTTATCGAACACCCCCAAATCAAATTCAAGCTCTGTATCCGAAGAGCACAAATATAGATCAAGGCAAGAAAATGAAGCGGTTCTCGGTCAGTGATGTGTAAACTCATCCACATTTAGGACACCTATCCCAAGCTCTTTGATCAGATCGCAAGGACTTGTTCCCTTGGATTTATTGAGTAATCCCTTGGAGAGGATGTCTGCCGTTCTGATCTTCAAGCAAGAGAAAGGCCTTTGGCAACCGTGCCACGACGCAGCGGAAGTCCCCCGCGTCGAAGTCAGCTGACGTTAGAATGTACGCCGAAATGATAGTATACCTTCTATCCAGGTGAAGCTGCACAGCCACTGCCTGAAATCAGGTATCTAAAGTGAAAAAAAGAATAGAGACATCATGCTAGGTGTAAACCACGCATCCCCCAGCCCGGCCCCAATCTCGTGGTGGTGGGGTTGCAAAACCCTTATACATCGTGAGGGTGGGCAGATTGCACGCGCCTAGTATGTTCTCCTGTAGAAAAATAGCTAACATGGAACGGGACGAGACGAGCCTCTGCAGCTCCTCCCAGTTGGCCCGGAGTACACGGTAATTCCATTGAAGGAATATGCCCTCCAGGCCCTTTTTGCCGCTAGCTTAACCAGGGAAGAGCCCGGGTTGAGTAGGACCCGCAAAATGGCTCCGAATGGGCGCGGAAACAACCGTGATCGTTGGCCTGGATGGGCCAGGAGCAGAGGGTGTCTTTCTAATCATTGAGGCATAAGACTTCCCAGGCAGAGCCGGGCGCGCCAGGACCAAGTCCTTAGCCTCGTGGAATGAGAGTCGATCCTGGGCCTGAACAGCCAGGATTTCATTCTCAAGGAGATATGCACCACATTGCTTCGAAGAAACGGGGTTCGGCTCTCCGCAATTTACACACTTGGCCGCACACGATTTGGACTTATCGTGTGCGGCCTTGGAGCAATTTGCACATACTTCGGGTGACCCCGACTTTGCACGTCTACATGAGCGATTCGTATGGCCGAATCGTGACAGTAATAGCACTTCCGCGGCAGTGGCACGAAGGCCTTCACGCGGTAGCGGTACTAACCAGCACGCACCAACTCAGGGAGCTTGTCACAGTCGAACGCAACGAAGAGTGTAGGGTTGGGTTTCGAGGCACCTCCTGTTTTCTCATCACACGTTCGACCTTGACCACCCCATGGTCAACCAGCTCTAAGGTGATGTCCTCTTTGGAGTAGTCAACAAGTTCCCTCGGATAAACTACTTTTTTCAAGAAGTTCATGGTAGAGTGCGGCGTCACACTTACCGGGGTGCCATGAAGTGTCCGAATAGCACTTATCTTGTCCGCTTCGGAGGGGTTGGCTGCATTCGCCAGAAGGCTTCCTTTCAAGAAACGGGTCACCTTCGGCTCTCTACCAATTATACTAGCCTAAGCTCTTCTCTGATGGATCATGTTACCCTTGGCAAACATACTGCCATCAGTGGAGCGAATAACGAGGAAGCGTTTGAAGCCAGCGGGCTCGAAAACGCCAGGTAACCTTTAAATGAGGGGTCTCGATGTTATCGAGGCTCTGCCCTGCGAACATTTGGTCTTAGTTGGGGGCTCCGTACCCAGAGGGCAGGGAGGCCGGATGTGCTGATCTTGGCTTGGTCGCTTACCTAAGCAGCAGAACAATCCGTCCCCGCAGCTCTCGCGGATGGAGAGGAGCCCCGAGTCTTTTTTGTCTTTTTTCTGTTCTTTTTCTTTTTAAGAGAAGAGGGCCAGGAATGAACCCGCTTTTCCCCTACCCGCCAGCAGGAGCCCCCAGACCAGATGGACCGGCCTCAGCTAGGGCCTTCCCCGAAATGGTGATGGTCCTGGCAGTCATAGGTGCACTGGTATGAGGAGATCCCTCCCCTCCTAGTACTGCCTAGGAAACCCTAGCCGTTTGAGGAGAATCTTGTATAAGGGCGGACCCGAGTTCGGTGCTTGGCGCCGAGCCCGGATTTCCTCCCATGGAAGGCCGTACCGTCTGAGGCTGGGTTGCCTCAAGGACCATGTTTATCTCAGGGGAGGCCTCCAGTTGGCCATCCCCCCCAGGACATCCCAAGGCTCGTTGACAGAGCTGCCTCTAGTCACGTCTGGGGAGGCACAAGCCTTGACCCTGGCAAGGCTTAATATTTTTGTCAGCAGGTCTTTTGAGGGAAGCTACCGAAGGGGCCTGGCTTTCCTTTCCTCCCTAAGTGAGTTTGCCCTACCGAGCCGCTTTAATGGGGAGCGGTCGGCTATGGGCTGCCTGCTGGATTTCTTCGCAGTGCCGTTGGAAAGAAAAGGGGGGGACTGCGGCTAGGAACAGGGAGGTGCACGAAAGCACCTCCAGAGAACGGGGTGAAGAGCAGTCCTCTACACCCGTAGGCAAATGAGAGGAGTAAGCCTCCTCTCCATTTTAAAAAATTTGGAGGGTCCCCTGCAAAGCACAAGGGGATGGCCTCCATTTTATCTGTGGAGCTGCCCAAGGGCGTCTCCGTCGTTTGAACAGGGGAAGTTGAATGTTGTTTTTTTATTTGTTCATCATTGGGCATGGTGACCCTTATTGGAAGCAATTGCTCATCCCCCCCTTGCAGTAGCCCACTCTGCAAGAGGTGCGTACAGGCCTGGCAAAGCCAGGTGCCACCATTTAAGGCAACCCCTCTCACATGGTGACCTGGCAGCCCTTAAGCATGGCGGCTCCACCTTGGGAACGGCGTAAAATTGATAGAGTGTGAAGAGAGAAGGAAAAGGGATGTGAGGAAGGTATGGGTGATGATGAAGCAGGTTGTTAAAAAATCACCATCGTAAACCGGAGCTCAGGGGTGAGGGATCAGTGTCCCCTCCCCCCTCAGCTCTGATAACAGACGGTTGGCTGAGAAGAAGGTCAGCGTTTACCCTGTGAAATTAGAGGCTGACTAGAAAAAGTTGTTGGAGAGGTTGTATTAAAAGCGAGGAAACAGCGGGGAAACACAAGTATCTGAAGGAAGGAGAAGAGGCTAAGCTGAGGGCAGACGGGGTGCTGAGGGCCGTCAGCACGGTGGCCAGGATGGCAAATCGCTGCGCCCCTTACGGGTGTATAGCAACAGACTTGTGCGAAATCAATGGCATTGTTAATGATGAATGTTTACAATTGTAGACCTCTTTATTCATGATTTTTAACTATTTCTTTTTTATCTTCCTTGATTTATTTTCTTGCTCTCTCCTTAAATAGCACCTTTAAGAGTGTCTAAATTTGTAAGAAAAGGAGAAACCTTTAAATTAAGAATCCTTCATTATAGAATCATTTCAAATATTCCAATATTGCTTATGTATGCAAAAGATGTGTCGCATAAAAAATTAAAAGCGAATTCTAGGTAGTTTTGAGCTTTGTTCAATTCACTGCCCTTATTACTTTCCTCACGCGCTACGTAGTGAGCTGAAAAAATTCCCAGTGCTATTTTTAAGGGCGCCAAATGTAATGAGATGCGCCACTTTAATCAAACATAATTTTAAACTTTTGAATTTGGAAATAAAAAAAAAAATCTAGTGACAATTAAGGCGAAATTTCCTTTAATTCGTGACACATCTGGTAATTTGTATTTAATAGCATACATTAAATGAGCATTCGGGGACAAACTGCTATACCGCCAAATTTCTTGATCGATCACGTGATATGAGCTTATGGCAGCGTTTTTGCGAATCCAAAAGGCCAAAACAAAGAGAGGGAATGGCCTGAGTAATTGCTTTTTAATTACTCGAGTTGGATGGATCTGGAGGATAAAAGTTCTTCATCACCGGATCTAGGTAAAAAATTACCCCCAAAGTTCCTTTACTAATTACTATATATGGTAAACTAAGAACTATTACTTTCTCTTTCAAAATGCTCATTTAATACAATTTACATTGATATTACGAGTAATGTAAAAAGCCTGTTCAATTATTTTAAACAAATATAATAAATAGATATTATTATAATGGGAACTAATATTATGAAAAATAATAGTAATAATGGTAATAAATTGGACATGGATTGATCTTAGAAAAAGAAAGACTAATTATAAAAAGAGAAAGGAAAAACAAAGAGGCAAATTGGTCTTTTATGTGTTACTTTCTTCGAGCCTCCCTTTCCATCCTTAAATTTAGTAGACGAAGTTTATCGCATTTCAATTACTCATTCGTTATTCGTTTTTTTCCAATTATCGATAATTTCTTTCATCTTTCTTCCCTTCCCTCGTTCTCTACTGAAAAAATGCCTTCTATAGTCACGAAAGTTGGTCTTCTGCTTTGCCGTGCAATCTATGAGTGAATATTATGAAAGAGGAAGCGCAGTAAAAGAATAAAAATGTCCCTCTGTATCTCACCTAGATGCGCAGTTTGTCTCCCTAAAGAGGCAGTAGGAGCTTGCATCCTGCAATGAAGGTAAAGATTATGTCAACGTTGAGCGAGTGTCTGATTCAGTGGCTGGCTACTCTATTTTGCAAAGGGTGGGTGAGATAGAGCAACCAGGAAAGTCGAAAGTCAAGCTTAGGAAGGACTTTATTGGTCGTTAATAGAGAAACCGCATTCTGGTGACAAATGTGGATAGATTTTTTATCTTCACTGGCTAAGGAATTTTGTTCCTTAGCCGGCTTTTATGAAGTATATGGGTTACTTCTGTACCCTTAAGCCAGGAGTGTGAAACATATGGGACGAGCGTTCCAAATGAGCACCCCTAGAACTATTTCGGTACGCGAAAGTCAGGCTAATTATTTTTCAGATATTTGGTCTTTGGTTTCATCTTAATAAAATAATTTATTTAGAAAATATTAGATAAATGTAAAAAGGGCACAAAGTAGCAATAAAAACAATATAACATGCTATAATAATCCATCTAACTCCACGATTATAATGTCTGTATATTGCTACTATTTTGCCTATTTAATATAGCTTTTTAAAGTTTGCTAAACTGCAAAAACAAAACCCTTTATAATACAAACATTTCCACATGATACAAAGTGACAAATTACTAAAAGCTCTATTGACCATGGGTCAACGCGCCCACGTTTAGATGTTGGGTCGTTTTCGTCACAGGTACGTTTTACCCTGAGACCAGCACTTGGTGCCATTTTATCGTATGTGTTATTGAAATATTCCTGGTAACTAAAGAGATGAGGGTTTAAACTATAATTTTAGCAAAATATAAACACTACGTAAGGCTGTATGCGTAGTCATTTTCTCGTTCTAAGTGCCCTCAAGTGTAAATATTCAATGTAGAGTTGATGAGCCCTATTATTTTGCACATTCGTCCCATAAACGTAAGTTGATTTTAAAACTATGTGAAATATATTATCCGAATTCAATACTATTTAAATGCGCGTGGTTAAAAGGCATTCGTACCTCTTTGATTTGCATTAGTTTATAATTCTAATAATTAATTTTATGACTAGACGCTAGTTTTGATTTAAGTTAAACTAAAGGAAGTATATCCTTTTTAACACCATCAAATGGGTTAAAAAAGCCAGGATAGATGACCTATGAATACTTTGCCTTGCTCATAATATTGTTCCTATGGCCAAAATATTTATTATTCGCATCACACGGCCTAAAATTTCATTTGGAACCAAATAAATTATTACATACAATATTATTTAACCTTAGAAAGCAACCAAGCTACAAACTATAAATTATAGTTGGGAAAAAACTGGCAAGGTTGAAAATTGTTACCTAATTTAAATGAGCTTGGTCGCTCAAATTTTAGCTATTAGGCTCGTTGAACTTGTAGAGATACTGATAGAATTTTGGTAACAAGTTTCATTAGATAAGTTTGAAATGGGGCCACTCTTTAGATTATCGCGGCCTTATGCTGCCACGAAAATACATTTGTAGGTCGAGGTGGCATCCGTCCATCGCTTTGTGGATGAAATCTCTCGACCTGATGATGAAATGTACAAAAAAATGAGAATGACAATGATGGATTAGCCCGAAGACAATAGGGGTACGGCACTCATTCCAGGTCAGTAGCATGTGGATGCGAGTAACCCCGGAGGGGTTCGTAACAGAAGATAGTGTATGTTATGTTTTGAAGACCAGAAGATAAGAGATAGCGCTGTTGAAATTGAAAAAGTGCATGAAGATGCAAGTAGAACTGATTATCCCCCACTTTCCCAAGGATTGAGAATCAGTGTATGCGCCCAATGGGTGGCCAACTTATGAAGTTATTGAAAGTTTGGTGTCCGCTCTCACTGGGATTGATTCCCTTCCTTGACGTCAGAAACCCTAATCTATATCCACTGGACTAGCGAGAGATCCTTCTACATCTGATGTTGGCATAATTGAGCTTCAGACCTGTTAGGTGGAATATGAGGATATTTTGTGTGTGTAAGTGTACACTGCTTTTATTATGTTAGCCTGCTTTACATTTTCCACGCCAGGCTAAAAGTATAGATGTTATTTTGACATCCTTAATCTCATCTTGGGGTGAAATCAACGATAAGTGATATCAGCAAACTTATAGGAATTTGAATTAGTGTGAATCGATTTCAATTGAAGGTCCCATATTTACTCAGGGGTTTAAATCTTCCATCGAGAAAACAAATCCTTATACTATTAAGGTCTATGTGTCAGTACAGATAAACATATTCGCTTTTTATACAATTAAATAAAATATTATATATATATATATAATATTTTATTTAATTGTATAAAAAGCGAATCCATCACAAGAAACGTCTAACTGGGAGGGGCGGTGGAGTTTTACCTTACGTAAAGGAGGGAATAAATGTGATAACGATGACCGCCACGACCGTAAATATGAAAAGCGAGGTTCTGTTAATTGAGCTCGAGTGTTCCTAAAATAATAAAATTAACTTAGCCGTTAGCTATCGCCCCCATCTCTAATAGAATCAGAGGACGTACTACTATTTGAGTGTCTTTTATCTATGGGGAGAAAAGGAAAAAGAATAATTTGTGGAGATTTCAATTACCCTAACGTTAACTCTACAAACTATACCTCGGATAAAGTTGAGGAGAGATTGGTCAAATTCATTCAGGATAATTTCCTTGTGCAAAAAGTAGAGGAACCTATACGTGATCAAAATATACTTGATTTGATTAGCTCAACAGAGGAGACTTTGGTAGAAAACGTTTGCGTGGGTGAGCAGTTGGCTACGAGTGACCATAATGTAATTAGGTTTGAAATTAATACGATCGTAGAGGTAAAAGAGAGTTCACAACTAATCCCACGCTTTGGGAGTTGTAATTTTAAAACCTTTTATGACCGGATTAAAAGGATAAACTGGGCGCCGAGTGCCAGTGTTCTTTGGATTCCTGTGCGAAGTCGACTTGTGCCATTTATGTGGCTAATTCCGTTCATACACAGTCGTACATTCGCTGTGACTGATATAAAAGGCAAAAATCCCGAGTCATTAGGTGAGGAGCGAATGCCCACGAGGATATTCGGAAAGGCCATCAGACAACCTTGTCGACGGGCCATTATACACCATTTCAAAGTTTCGTGTGCTCTTTCCGCTATCCGTACCTTGGTGGTCGGGAGACGATGAAAACCAACGAGGGTTGATAATTTATTAAACAATTTGAACTTAAACTGGGCTCCTCTATCGGTTATCACATATAACCCGACTCCAAATCTGGAAATCCATCTGTCTAGGAAGGCCAAAGCAACCGTTGCACCAATTATGTCCGGAATCGGTAACGCTTCGATCTTTCTTGTACCCCAGTCAATGCACGATAGTAGATTTCGGTTATGCGACAGGTAGGATTGCCCAGGCAAAATGAACGCAAGAAGTAATCCATCAATATTAATATACACGGTTTCGAATATTGACAAATGAATATTAATGGGCAGGATTGGAGATTTCATGTAGCGATCGATTTCGGAGGATTGACATGAGATGCACTCCCGTGCCCAGGAGCGAATATCCCTGACCATATTAGACCAAAGATATCAAAACTTAATTAGACGAGGGGATGCTTTATTCCCAGGGTGTGCTAAATTATTCTGTAGAGACCAACGGCTGTGGGTATCTTGTTTTTACTTTACACTATTATTGAACTTCTCCGGGAAAATGGAAAAATTTTAATCGTGACCGATGTTCTCCTGTTTCTTCGTCATTATCCTAGCTTGTCGCCAAACTTGGCGGTCGAATGAGTCAATTTGGATCCAATTGACGCTCCTTGATAGGCAGTCAGCAACTACGTTGGTGATGTCACTGATGTATTCCAAAATCGCCGTCCAAAGGCGTTGCTGCCTGTCGGTTTTGTCACACAACGGTGACGAGAAAGCCGATACTAGCGGTTTGTGGTATGTGCATAGGGTAACATAGGGTATCATGTGCTCGAAGTGGATTACAACAAGCTACGCCGCTAGGAGCTCTTTGTCGTAACTGTAGTACGCTTGCTGTGTCCGGCTTGGTTTGCACGAGAAGAATGCCACCGGTTGCAGCGATCCATTTATCATCTGGGAAAGGGCAGCGCCTGCTGCCTATTGGGAGTAATCCATCACCAGCTAATATGGTGAGTAATTGGGCAGCAGGTAAACATAGCTTGACATAGTTGATCAACTCTGATTTAGTAGTATCAAATGCTTCTCGTGCATCATCGCCCCATTTGAGCTCACTACCCTTAGGTTACAGGTGTGCAAGCTTGATCAGCGGGGCTGGAATTGTGGCGAAATTTGGAATCATCCTTTGATAGTATCCAAGCATGCCAAAGTACCATCGTAGTTCCTTTTAATCTTTCAGTAATGGCATGTCCCCAATATTCCGGCGGGCAAATTCTCGCAGCCAAAATGTGAGGCCCTAGAAAATCATGTTGGTTCGCATTTCTTAAGGGATATCCGTAGACTATTCTTCAACAGGATTCTGAAAACTTGATCTAAATGATGCCGATGGTCGTCTGGATTATCTGAAAATATCAGGATGTCGTCTATATATACATAAACGAACTCTAATCCCTGAAACAAGTTATCCATATTTTGTTGGAATGTGCAGCTTGCATTCCAGAGGCCCAAAGGTAATTTCATATATTCCCATAAACCAGGCGGAGTTACCACCGCAGTCCTCTCTCTTTCCACCAGGTTCATTGGGATTTGATGGTTAGCACGAACCAAATTCAACCGAGGAAAAATTGTTTTATCATGGAAGTGGTTTGCCACACTTTGTATTTTTGGCAATGAATATATGTTGGGCTTTGTAATCGCATTAAGCGCGCAGAAATCACCGACTACCCTATACTCACCCGGCAACTTCTTCGGAACCATATGAATCGATGAAGGCCATCGTGATTTTAACGGGCGCACGAACCCCTACTTCAATAGTGTTTCGGACGTTGCTTTGGCAACTTGCAGCTTCTCTATTGAAAGAGGTCTTGGTCTCGCGAATGTCGGTGGTTCACTGGCGGTCTCAAATGTGTGCGTTACGAAGATAAGCGATAGCGGGGTGGGGTGGTAGGCGTAGGGCGGTACACGGCTTTTTACCTTTCTAATAAGGCTTTGCATCCTGGTAGAAGGTGCTGGAGGTCATTAATAATTAGTGCTACCGCAGGCTCTCGGGATTGTTTAACTTCTAATTTAACCTTAGTTTGGTTGTCGATAAGGATGCCGCGCGTACAATCAACCAAAAGGTTTTAAGTGTCCCAGAAATAATGGCGATGTAGTAAACGCGACCAAAAACGACCACCTAAATGATCGACGAAGACTAGGGATATCTACATCCGTGTGTGCCTCGACGTGTACATTTACTTTTGCATCATAAGCCGTCGTAATGTTCACAACAAATTCGCGTAATTCCCCAGTTCACATCAATTTAATCAGGATTATCGACACACTCGCTCCCGTATCAATAAAAATTCGCACTTTAATTTATTTACTTTTGCGGCGATGAGGAATACAGACGGCATATCAGCGGTCGTACTTGCAATGGCATGCCTTGCTAATTTTCCGATGGGACTGGCGAAGATGTCCTAGGGGACGGTTGCATTTGAACATGTTCCCCTCTCTTTGACCACCTGCAGCAAGATCTACAGAATTTCGCATTTTCACCAAATACAAATGGGAACAGCATACTACAGCTCTTTAGTCTCTGCTAAGAGGTCGTGGTCTTATTGGTATAATAGTGACACTGTATTCGTTATTACGCGGTACAAAATTAGAACGGTTTCCATTAGGATAAGCAACTATAGGCACTTGTGGTGGAATAACCAGACTCTCTCTCTCTCTCTTTATATATATATATATATATATATATATATATATATATATATATATATATATATATATATATACGTAGGTACTTTTGCGGCTTTCGGCAGAAGTTGGTTGAAGACCGTTAGTGAATGGGGAAATTGTAATGAGTCCAGTGGGGATGGTTTATTATTAATTTTGCGGGTCCCTTTTTAAAACAAACATTTCAGAGTGCAAGTTAGCCAAAGATTAATAAGTAGTTGGTACGCGTTGGAATTGCAAAAGAAAGACGATGACCAAAGTTTATCTTTACTAGCAACAAAATAATATTTAAATATACATAAATATTAAGTTTATAGGGAATGGTCGTACATACTGACTTATATGTCTACGTGAGATACAGGTGGGTTAATTAGGTGATTAAGGAGGTCGGATTTAGGTCGGTGATTTAAAGGGGGATTTTAAACCGGGGTGCACACCCAACGAATGGATCGATTGGGCAAGTCAGATTCTAGATTAATTTTCAGGCGGCAACGGTTACAATTGCTTACGTGCTCGTTGCCGTAAAGGGGCCAGTTTGGATACTATGACTGCAAAGAGGAGGGTCGGGTTACCTCTCGCTTCAGATGAGGGAGCACTCGTAGATGGCCTTTGGAGATGGGAATCCTCGTCAGATACCCGCTGATTGACTATGGCAGAGTTCACGGATGTCGACTTAGCCTTCGTTCTCGAATCGAAATCGCCGATTGTGGAAGCGAGAGAGCTTCAGCTCGTTCGCCGTAGTAGGTGGAACGTCTATTAGTGCAGCTTACTAAATGAGTTTAAAGGTTTTTCTAGATGCCTGGTCAAGTGGCTTTTGGTGGCTTTGGTGGCCGCCTCCACACACACAACGCACATGTTCAAGGAGTTCGATCTTATGACGGAAGGCAGGAATGTTGGTTAAAAGGTGGCAATAGGAGACGATGAAAACAGTCCCTAAGCAAATACAGCTGCGGCATGATAACTGCGTAGGCTGCGATTATGGGCACGATGTTAGCTGGCCGGGATTGGATGAATTAGTGCCTGACGAGTTCTTACCCAACTCCTAAATGTAGAACAATCCTCCACAGTTCCTCCAGGTTGGTTGAAGGTCGACCGGTAAGTGTGGAGGAGGCAATGAGCTTCTCGAAGAGCTCCGGTTTGGTTCTCTCGAAGAGCCCGATTACCTAGCTCCATGGAGCTGGTAATTTTAGATAGACAAGACTGTAGCCGGAAGTCTGCTGACACTATTGGGACGTAGTGCATATAGGACGGGAAAGAATTTTGTTTCCTCCTTACTTATTCTTGATATATGAAACTGAAGTAAAGCAACCTGCAAAAGCTGCCTCATTAAAGATGCGTAGGTTTATGGTGATGGCGATGGCGTTCACGATCTCTGTCTCTTCTTTTGCTGCTTCTTGATGTTCCGATGCGCTTATACTACTTCTTATGTTACTTTCAGTGCCCGTTCGAGGGGTCACTAGTTTATGGAAAGTATTTGTGATGGTTACCAGTTTATGGTGGTCACTAAGTTTATAATGGGTCACTTATTTTATGAGATACCGGGCGAGTACAAGTTTAGAGGAGTAATAACTTGGGGGAGCCTGGGTTACCCATAAAGGGGTGTCGAATGAAGGCGTTTGAGGGGTCACTGTCGAGTTTGGTCTGACTCCAAAAGTTCTTACGTGGAATCAGTTTATAGACCGGGTTCGAAAGGTGACCTTGTTATCACTGGGCTTAAGGAAGGACTCGAAAGGAAAAGGGTGTTTTGTAGGCTTTATTCTTGGCTTAGGTCTACCTTAATTGGGGACAAGGAACGGAATCATGACGCCAATAAGATTAATTTGAATCGGGAATCAAGCGAGATGAATATATCCTACTAATAATAGTGATGTTATTCTTCTTGGTAATTCTCTGCCTGTCTTATTTATACGAACCTCCATTAAGGAGGGGGCGGGATTAGCTATTTTAAATCAGAGCACGAGGCGGGGCCTCACAGGTCAAAGTATGTTCGTTTGTTCCTTTGTTGAGACTTCTGAGCGGAGTCAAATGGTGTGTGTGATTCAATGTAGACACATTTGGCCGCATCCGGGGTGGCATCGATAGCAACGTGATAGCATAGTTGATTTTGTCGTTTTGCAGGTCTATGTCAACTTTAGCTGGTCAAAACCGACTCCATTCCGGACATTGCGTGTGTATGTTTGGGCATTCACAAGGGAAACTCCAACTATGCGATTGCCTTCTCACACTCATGTTTTTCTTAATACATGTACAATTGTGATTTAACAATATATATAAATATTTCGCTTTATTCTGCATTACTTCCTTGCTACTAAAGGGCATATTATTTCAGTATTTTACATGTGTACCTAATTTCAATATTTCATAGGTCCAACAGGGTACTCATTTGTAAGGTTCCTTATAGAGCCTACTTCACGTTGCAATTCGGGCAACGCTACAAATCTCTTAAGTTCCAGTGTTCTTAGAGGAAATTGATTCTCAGGTCAATTGGAGCGAAAGTTAGGCTGACATCCGGAAGAATGAGGTCCTTACAACCATTGGGTTTAGAGGCACCTTGGCAGGAAGGAGTAAAATATTATCAACTCTAACATAATCTCTCATGATCATAAGTTTTTCCCTCAATATGACAGCTGTTGTCGTAAATAGTATCCAACATGCGGCAATACATGGAATTGAGTCCATTTATAATAGAATAAGGTTAAATAAATTAAATCCTGCAGATTCTAATTTATGGGGTTCATTGATAGATGACAAATCATTATTAATTGGCAATGATTACCTAGAAGAATGACCATTTGCCCAGATATGTACAAGGTGTATGGCTACTTCCTAGTGCTTTTGGCGGATGTATAACAGGTAAATTACCTTAGGTTGCTTAGAACAACAACTTCTCTAAAGCAGTTACAGTTATCAAGATACGAGTAGGCTAAATAATACCAATGGAAGGATAAATGGTAGATAGTTGTGGACCTTAGATAATATTGGGATCACAGATCAGCCTTACAAGAAAACAAATAAAGATATCCTGATCAAATTTAATGAGCAAATATCAAATAAAGATGTTCAGTACACTATGATTTCCATGTAAAGATTAACCACCTGAAATTAATTATGAAGTTAGGCTTATTATCGACTAGACTGATATGTATATAGTCTTATGCCTTTAACGGATAATGGCCATGAGTTCCCTAACAAATATTATTTGTTGGGCTCATGGCAAACTTGCGTAAATACTGTATTTGAGACCTCCCCTTCTCCCCAATGGCGCACAATATACATAAGAAAGGAACTAAAAAATATTTAAATTAGGGTAATTTCACTAGTTTTTGGAGGAATTTAATATAGGTGGTGGTGTAATTGTTTGTAATACATGTCATCTGTGCCAGGTGTTTTGTAAGTTTCGCTATTTTAAATTTACGTATTCCCCCACTACCGCCTGAGTTATAATATATTAATTCCTTTTATACTTAATTGGTTTAAATGAAAATATGTCAGACAATTTATCTCTCTAAGAATTCTCTTTACGACTGACTAACCTGACAGCATTTTGAATATTGAAGCACTTAAATTAAACATAGAAAGTTATTTCCCCCTTGTTATTCTTGTTGTAATTGAAAGATTATGCTGTTTACTACTCTTAAGATGAAACACACACACACACACACATATATATATATATATATATATATATATATATATATATATATATGCAGATACACCCACAAGGGAAAAGTGAAAGACGATTACGAGCGCTTTCGTCTTTATTCTTAAAGACCTTTTCAAGGAATGATCAGGAAGCTGGATATACATTGCCTTAAACAGTGGAAGGGGGGATTAGACTCACCACCTCTGAACCTTAATTAAGGGGTACAAAATCCTTAAACAACTTTATTTGAGATTTTATGTATGTAGTGATACTGTGGTCTAGCATGAAAAACCAGGGCTAAGGTTGAAATTTGGGAACGCATTAATAAAGATACATTCTAATATATTTCTCGAGATATAATCACTGCATTTTATGACTGGTTTGGCACTGTTCCAGTTAATGCTATGGTTAGGATTGTACATATGTAGTTCTTTCCCTGTTTGTCCATAATAATATTTTTGGCAGTTGTTGCAGCCTATCGAATAAACAATGCCAGGTCAGGTGGGGTGAACTTTTGACAAAGATACGATAAATTGTAGTCTCGTACTTAAAAATAACATTTTTGTTCAGAGGCCTAAGTAAACGAGGGAATTTAATTAAAATATGGTTATAGAGTAAAACTAATAGGTTTTGTACCTGAAACTTAGGGATATTAACATTAGTTTGATAAGAGGAATGCTTGGCGGACTTATAACAATTGTCGAGAAAGTACAAAGGGTAGCACAAATATATATATATATATATATATATATATATATATATATATATATATATATATATATATATTACAATTATATATGTTACAATTTTTTAACTTTACCTTCCAAATTTATTGTTATATCGGTGCAATTTACCCAATTTTACTCTCCTTGACAAACTTTAAAGTTTGGGATCTTTTCTGGTTGGCGGCAGGGGGATGTTCTGAACCAACTTTCAACAATAATGCCGTTTTGAGTGCTGAATACTAATATAACATTTCTTTTTTAGAGTAATGAAAGGAAGTATCTAAAAAAAAGAAATTTCAAACTGTAATTTTGGTTTCTCCGATACATTTAACAAAAAAAACGAAATGGAAATAAAACGCACTTAAACTGCAGTATGATTTCCCAATATTATCGTTCACTCCCTTTATTATTTCTTCAAACATTCATTTGTATTTAGATATAAGTATGCAATAATATTTTTTTAAACAAATTTTAATTTATATTACGTTTTCGCCACATAAATTCACATAAGTAGTAATCGAGCATCTCACGGTGGGTTAGGTTCGGTTGAGCCTATATTATGCATTTCTTACCTCTCTTAAGTAATTGTTGAAATCAACTGCTGTACATTCCCCGGTAAACATTACGATCGTCGGCGCGAACTATCGGACGCAAACTATTTCGTCCGTGTTCCAATATGTTTCACCTTTTTGGAGTAAATTCAAGGGGACTGCTCGTGGGGGGTTTAGCACTGCGTGGGAACCCCCTTTAGAATTGTTTATTTTTTTCTCCAAAAAATAAATGTTACATTCGTATTCAGCACTCAAACTTGCATTATTAGTGAAAATTTGGTAAAAGAGATCCGCCTGCCGCCAAACAGAAAAGACCCAAAGTTTGCATAGAAAATCAACGCGTTTACATTTACTCGTAATTTTCTTTGCTTAATATTTGAGGAATGTGTCTCTTAAGTTATTTCTGATGTTACTTAAAACTAAGAAGTTAAAATCAACACGAGCATCTGATCATGAATTCTTATAAAGAATCGTGTACTTGCGAGCAGTGGCGCCCGAAGACTACGCAATTCTTCAGATGTAAGCTATAGTATGGTTAGTTAGTTAGTTATTCAGCGCCAATACTTCCCTGATACTGGGAATGTCGTGGTATAGGAAGGACCGTGTGATGGCTGAAGTTCGTACGTATGGGTTGGTTACGTACTTCACCAAACTCCGTAATTAGGTTTTATCTCTTTATGTTTAATTATTTATTATTATCTGATTATCTCTTTAAACTTTGAGGGTTCCTAGTGCCTTGCTTAGCGTTTCGAGGATTGAATAAAAGTTTTGTAAAAAAAACTAAAACTTTAATTAAAACAAGAACAACACATGAACTAACGAAATTTGACACCTTAAATGCATGGAAGTGAATTCAATAAATTTAAGTGAGGCTTTCTAAAATAACATGCTTGAAATTATAGTGATGCTTGACCCACAGCTCACTTTAATATAAAAAAATGCAAATGGACTTTACAGGAACGGATACCGGGGTTTAAATACCTTTATAGTTCCCTCTTGAATCGGGTTTGAGTTTGACCTTGAACTAAATGGTTACGTCATCTCAGGAATGTTGTTTCTAGGCTGACGTGTGACACTCGTCCAGATCTGTTCTTTGAAAGAAATAGCTTTAAAGCCACAAAGGACTTTGGCGCGTGTGCCACAGGGGATAGCTACACGCCTTGGGCAGGAAATGATTTCAGCTCGGGACCGTGAAAGAATGTTTCTCTCTTCTCTTCGAAATACTCTAGGGAATAATTCACACTGGCGAGTGATGAGTCAATGCTTGAATCCTTTGACTCAGATGAGTGCTGGAGGAAGTTCACTCGGGGGTCTTCCTCAAGAGCGAGGACTATCTCGGTGCTTTGGGCTGCACCAGGATAGGGTGTTTCTCTGACGAGAGTAAGTTGAACTTGCTTCTTAAATCAAGTTAACTTAAAGTTCGGTGTGACCACCAGGAACTGGCTTGAGGATGAGCTTCTTCTTCTTAGTTCTGGTATTCTTCAAGAACGAGAATTATCTTGGTGCTTTGGGCTACACCAGGATAGGGGGAGGGGTTCTATGACGAGAGTAAGCTGAACTTGATTCTTAAATCAAGTTAACTTAAAGTTCGTTGTGACCACCAGGAACTGGCTCTAAAATGAGCTTCTTCATCTTAGTTCCGGATTCTTCTAGGGCGAGGACTATCTCGATGCTTTGGGCTACACCAGGATAGGAGGGTTTCTCTGACGAGAGTAAGTTGAACTTGATCAAGTTAACAAAGCTCGGTGTGATCACCAGGAACTAGCTCCGGGTGAACTTCTCCTTAGTTCCTTCTGTTGGTAGCCCGGCCTCTTGCCGGGGACTTCGTAACCTGGCTGACTCACGTATTCTACCCCGTTTTTCTAAAGATATTCGCTTTTATACGTCATCACCCCACTGGAGTAGGGGCAGCAGGGCGGGAGGGGGGATGCGTGGACATGCCGCATGAAGTCCCCTCCTCCAACGGTCTTTCTCAGAGCGTCGTCCCTCTGGTACTGAGGGACCTTCTGGCTTTTGGTCGACGCTCCTCCAATTTCGCATCTGAGTTGAAATTGAATACCCGCTCTTAAGGGAAATCTTGCTGTTTTAACCGTTCAGCTTCTTTTTGAGGCAAGGGGCGAGAGACAGGTGGTTACGAGTTTGGGCTACGTCGTCTAAACTGCCAGGATGTTGTGATTAACGATCAGAGGCTCGCTTGTGAGGGGAAGGAGGGCATCTATTCTCTTACATACCTCCCTTTGAAGAACTTTATGGGTGGAAGTATCAATTCCCTTACAGGGAGGATCCCTGACCGGATAATGAAATTTATATAAGGTCAGTGTGACAATCGCTGGTCGGCCCGAGGGCCCCAGGAGCCGGTCCTTTTTAGGGGAGAGGTGGCAGGAAGGTTTATGCTTTGACACCAAACAGCCTTCAGGTGGAAGCCTTAATCAATCAAGCAGGGAAAATTGCCGAAATTCGCCCCAAAACTAAAAACAAAACAAAATTAAAACAAAAGCAAGAGCAACAATAACAAATATGTACAAGGTTATTCAGGTGCCAAAGACCGGCCCACCTCTCTCATGAGCCTAAAGGCAATCAACAATTTAAATAATTATATACATGGCGGGTGCTCTCCGCCCAAAACTCAATTAAACCTCAGTCTGGCCTACAGAAGTTATTCACAAGGACGCAGCAGAGCACTGCCTATGAGAAGGATGGGTCTTGAGTTTTGTTGTACCCTACGAGCTAAGATTACCTCCGAGGAAGGACCTAAAATGGGAAAAGACTATTTGATTCTTTGGGTTCCAGCTCACCTCGGAGGAGATCTTTATGAGACCATCCATCTTCAAAGTTCTGCGAATCTCATCCGCGTTCTCTCCGGGTGAAGGGTGTCCTATCAGGGCGTGAGAAGGTGGTACAGAATTTTTGGTGTTTCTTGAGGTGCCGGCGAACCACGTCAAAAAAGGAGCATCAATTTATAAGGCACCGCTTATTCCAGCAAGCTCACAATTATAAGATAGATAAACCATGGAAAGCCTAAGAGTGGTCTACCAATTAAAGATCCTCCAAGGGGATCCAGACATTTCCCAAGTGACTGCAGATTTCGGAGGCAATTGCTCCTTCCTTTCTTTTTTGGAGGAAAGGCACCTAGAACATCAAAATTGAGACTACCTCCGTGGTAGAGAGGGAAGCTGCTTGGGGTCGGCTTCCAGGGAAAATATAGTGCAAGGTAGTCACCATTATCTTCAAGCGCTCTTGAAATAGGCCACTTGGAGATAGAAGGGAAGCCAAATCTCTGACAGAGAGTAAGTTGTTAGGAGCAACCAATTTACCATCAAGAGTTAGGGTTTTTTAATTTTACATATTTTACATTAATTCAGATTAGAACGCTTTTGTACATAGGTCGTTGCAAAAGCTATACACCCACCCAGGATGACTAAACCGGACCATCGTGTGCCGATTTGTTTAGCTGGGCACCAATAAGTGCTATCATTCATGGCTGGTGGCCAAAGAAATTGCTGTATGGTGCGCCAGCGAATCATGAGGATAAAAATGATAAAAGAAAAAAGGAAAGATAGCGGCAGTAGGAGTAAATGGAGGGAACATTTCACCGGACACAAGAGGCTTGTAAGTAAAGTGGCGAATAAAGGAAAACGAAATTTAGAGAAAGAATAAAGCGCAGGTAGTCCCTATTTAGTAAGAAACTGCAGGGTGCGCTGCTCCCGGAAGGACGTGAGAATTCTCCAGGTGTAAAGTGCAACAATCTACATGGGGCTCTTCCTTACTGTGTATATAGGTTAGATGAGCAAATACATATTGGATCCCTGACATTTGGCGTAATTTGCTTGCGTTTACCATTCATTCGTCTTTGCATTACAAGCCGTTTATGATGCCTTTGGTGGCAGCTCCATGGCAAAGGAAAAAAGGAAGAAAATACAGACAATGGCCGAGGCATCGCAGCCTTGTAAAGTTTTAGACTGTTTGATAAAGAGAAAATAAAGAAAGTACAATTTAAATCCAAAAATTCTATCGTCTTCCAATGACAAGCGAACTAGATTTTGAAGAAAGACATGTATCATTTCACTGCCTCAAACTTAATCAAAGGCTTGATTAACACACGTGTAAATTTTCAAATAACCAACATCCAACACATGCTAGGTGCGTAAAAAAAATCTAAAAAATATCTTCCCTAAATACTTTGAGTTTTTGATGAATTTGAAAGGCAAAAGCAGAAATATTTCCTCCCCTCCCCACCTTTACAAGGGTCCCAGAAAATCTGAACAACAAATCATCAATTTGGATAGTGGTTTTTCTCAAATAAACGACTATCAAGCCATTATAATTGCCATAAATAAAGCAGCTACGGCAATGACGGGAAGCCGTCATTGTCTGCTTCTCTATGCACGAGATTGAAGCTCTCGAGAGTAGACCCCTTGTGCCAAGATCATCTCTACCAAACATTTTAAAGTAATAAATTATGAACAATTAACATCGATACAACTGACCTGTCACTCTCTTCATGAATGCATGAGTATGCGTCACAAAAAGATCCTGGTATCCTCTCTTTCTCACGCTGGGTCTGCTAAAAAAAATATACTGTTGATCACACTCACCAATAGACCGGGTCACCTGATCTTAAGTCATTTCAAGGTCCTATTTTTAATTTTCTAAACTGGAATGCACACTCTGGTGTTCGATTCCTCATTAAAATACCATTTTGAGGGTGTTCTATCATGATAATGAATATCATCCAACCTGATTTTTTGTTGAAGAGACTTTCTGGAACCCTTACAAAGGAGGGATGGGGGGTATTTCTGCTCTTGCTCTTTCGAATTCATCAAAAACTCAAATTAGTTAGGAAAGATATTGTTGACCCTTTTCCGCGCCAGTGCTTGCCTAGCATAACTTGTGCGAGGTGTTCTTCGCGAATTCACACGTGTATTTATCAAATATTTGACCTGGAGTTTTATGAGGTATATTAAGTTTGATCATTTTCAAAGCCAGTGAAAAGTTAGTGCACATACGAATCAGATACCCACAGCTAACAACTCTACACAAATCCATAAAATACAAGTCTTTCTTTAAACTATACTTTCATTTATTTCTCTTCATCAAACAGCCTGCAACCTTATAAGGTTACGAGGCCTCGGCCATTTTAGGTATTTTCTTCTTTCCTTTCCTTTTGCACGGAATTGCCACCAAAGGCACCATAAATGGCTTTTCAGTCATAGAAGAATGAATGCGGAGCGTAAGCGAATTCCCTCAAATAATAGGGATCAAATCTTTATTTGCTCTTTTAACCTATATATACACCGTAAAGAAGAACCCTTTGTAGATTGTTACACCTTATACCTGGACGAGCAACATGCCCTTCCGGATCCAAGATATTTTTTACCCTAGTTACGCGCCATAGCCTGCCTAGCCTAGTTTTCATGTGCTGAGTTTGCTTCGCACATTTACACTTGTGTTTATCAAGCTTCTGACTTGGGGTTTTAAAAGGCAAATTAAGTCTGATCGTTTTCAAAGCCAGTGAAAGGTTACTGCACGTACTAATAAGCTTTCCACAGTTAAAAATTCTACCAAAGTCAATAAAATACGAGTCTTTTATTTCAAAATTTGGTTCACTCGTTGTTGGAAGACGATAGATTTGTTTAGTATTTAAATTATAATCTCTTTACTTTCTCTTTATCAAACAGTCTACAACTTTACAACCAGGATGAAGCTTTGGATGTCATTATAGAAAACCTGCCTTTGTCTAACCTAACATTACCCTTATCGTGCAAAATAATTGTCAAGTTGGTTCGTTTGAGGGTTACAGACAATGTGTTTAAAGCCAAGGATTGTTTTTACAGACATAAATATGGCCTGAGTATAGGCAATCCCCTTTCTCCGATAATATGTAATCTGTTAAACACCTACTTCCCTCCCTATCTTACCTAATCCCATAACTTGGTCGCGCTATGTGGACGATGCATGTGCCACAACGTCTATTAATGACAATGCATTTGATTCTTTCTTCTAACAATTAAATAATATCTACCCCAACATTACATTTAAAGTAGAATAGGAACGAAACAACTCATTTCCATTTCTGGATGTAGAAATATCTAAAGTAAACAACAAAGCATAATTGTTCTGTCTACCGGAAACCCAACTATAATGCCTATATTCACTCGATGACGTATTAGTTAAAATGTCCATAGTTTCTTCCTTGTTCCTGAGAGCATATCGCATTTGTGATCCTTGTTTCTTACAGGATGAAATCAATACGATCATCCAAACATTCATTAAGCTGCGGGAATTCCTTTGCTTCATAGAAAAATGTCATTATAAAGACAGAAACATCTTTTACTCTCCAGCCATTCCTAAGGAAAAAGTATATGACAATTATTATATTACATTCCCATACTCGCCACAATTAATTTACTTAAAATGTTAGCACGTGTAAGCAACATCAATGTTGCCTTTAAATAAGAAAAAATGATCCTAAATAGTCCGTCTAAAAATAGATTCATCGTTAACGAACAGGAGTTTATTATATCCATTGCAAATTTTGGAATAAAATAAATATTGGCGAAAGCAGCAGATTCTCCAAGAGAATGAAGGAACAAAGTTAACATTCTGTTCCTTCAAGATATAAAACTCTTTCCAAAATGAGAAAACTATAAAAAATTTGCGTATCAAATGCATTTATTCAATGAGATCCTTGTGTTGATGAAGCATAGCAAGTTTTTCTATACCTGGATCCATGATTGTTAAATACAAAAGAATATCATCTCTAAATACAATTTGTAAGCGGTTTCGTTCTTTTGATAATAGCTGAGAGACTCAGCAAAAAAGCCTAATTCTACTAGGTAAGCGAATATGTTTTTATGTACTGACACATAGAAATTAATAGTATAAAGATTTGTATTTCTCGATAAAAGATTTTAAAAACTGAGTAAATATGAAATCGATTCACACTAATTCAAATTCCTATAAGTTTGCTGATATTACTTATCGTTGATTTCACCCCAAGATGAGATAAAGGATGTCAAAATGACATCTATACTTTTAGCCTGGCCTAGAAAATGTAAAGCAGGCTCACATACTAATAGCAGTGTACACTTACACACACAAAATATCCTCATATTCTACCTAACAGGTCTGAAGCTCAATTATGCCAACATCAGATGTAGAAGGATCTCTCGCTAGTCCAGTGGATATAGATTAGGGTTTCTGACGTCAAGGAAGGGAATCAATCCCAGTGAGAGCGGACACCAAACTTTCAATAACTTCATAAGTTGGCCACCCATTGGGCGGATACACTGATTCTCAATCCTTGGGAAAGTGGGGGATAATCAGCTCTATTTGCATCATCATGCACTTTTCCAATTTTAACTCTGCCATCACTTCCCTTCTTGCCTTCTGTTACGAACCCCCTCTGTGGTTACTCGCCTCCACATACCACTGATCTGGAACGAGTGACCCCCCTCTAGTGGCACGATGGGGTTCACTATCACTGCTTAAAGTAAAAAAAACAAAACACAATGCGACCGGAATCCCGCTCCCCGCCTCCTCAACATGTACCAGCCTTTGGTGTCTTCGGGGTCATCCGTCATTGTCATTCTGATATTTATGTACATTTCATCATCCGGTCGAGAGATTTCATCCACGATGCGATGGATGGATGCCGCCCCGACCTACAAATGTATCTTCGTGGCAGCACAAGGCCGCGATAATCTAAAGAGTGGCACCATTTCTAACTTGTGTAATGAAACTTGTTACCAAAATTCTATCAGAATCTCTACAAGTTCAAACGAGTCTAATAGCTAAATTTTTAACCTTGCCAGTTTTTTTCCAACTATAATTTATAGTTTGTAGCTTGGTTTCTTTCTAAGTTAAAAAATATTGTATGTAATAATTTATTTGGTTCCAAATGAAATTTTAGGCCGTGTGATGCGAATAATAAATATTTTGGCCATAGGAACAATATTATGAGCAAGGCAAAGTATTCATAGGTCATCTATCCTGGCTTTTTTAACCCATTTGATGGTGTTAAAAAGGATATACTTCCTTTAGTTTAACTTAAATCAAAACTAGCGTCTAGTCATAAAATTAATTATTAGAATTATAAACTAATGCAAATCAAAGAGGTACGAATGCCTTTTAACCACGCGCATTTTAATAGTATTGAATTCGGATAATATATTTCACATAGTTTTAAAATCAACTTACGTTTATGGGACGAATGTGCAAAATAATAGGGCTCATCAACTCTACATTGAATATTTACACTTGAGGGCACTTAGAACGAGAAAATGACTACGCATACAGCCTTACGTAGTTTTTATATTTTGCAAAAATTATAGTTTGAACCCTCATCTCTTTAGTTACCAGTAATATTTCAATAACACATACGAGGGGCGGTAAATAAGTTTTGCAATTCGGATATATGGAAACGAGATATGAGGAAAAGTGTTTTATTATTTTTCAATATAACTACCATCAACTTCAATGCACTTGCACCACTTGTCCCTGAGGCTTTGAATTCCCGACAACCAGAAATCTTCCGACTGCTGTTCAATCCACTCCTGGACGGCGAGCTGGACATCTCCATCGTCCCTAAACCGGCGTATACGCAATGCAGCCTTGAGCTGGCGGGATAAAAAATAGTCGCTAGGGGCCAGATCTGGACTGTAGGGGAAATGGTTTAGCTCCTAGAATCCGCACTCACGCAGGGCAGCTTGTGCAACTCTAGCCTTGTGGACAGGGGCATTGTCGTGGAGGAGCAGGACACCGCGTGTCAACTTGCCGCGTTGCTTCTGACGGATTCACTTCTTTAACCACTTCCAGCCAATTCCTCGCCGTAATATTGGCCTGTGATGGTCCTTCTACCAGGCACATAGTTGACCATCAACATTCCTTCAGAATCCCAGAAGATGGCTGCCATGATCTTCCCACCTGAGGGTTGGGTCCGGAACTTGATTGGGGTCGGAGAGCCCCTGTGCTTCCTGTGCCATGCTTTCCAGCTTGGTCTCGGTCTCGAATCCCGCCGGGTCTTGGTTGTACAGCAGCAGCAACTCCTACGAACTTTAATGACGTTGAAGTCGATCATTGGGCGTGAGGTTTCGTGACGTTCCTAGGGGCCCAACGGACACAAACCTTGGTCATGGCCAAATTGTCGTGGATGATGTTGATAACACTTTCATGTGATATTCCAAGTTCTCGCTCGATTTCTTCGACCTTCACCCGTCCATTTTCGAGGATCATCCTCTCCACACAGGTAACATTGTCCTCGTTGGTCACGTCTGACGGGCTTCCTGGACGGGGGTCATCTTCAAGGGACTCACGACCATGGCGGAACTCCCTATTCCACCAAGCAATGGTTGCATAGGAAGCGACGGTGTCGGTGTACAGAGCAACCCTGCGTTCATGGATCTCTTTTGCATTCTTGCCTTCCTTGGTCAAAAATTTGATCACTGCGCGGTGCTCAACCTTCTCCATTGTTAAAAAATTTGTGACTGACGATCTGCGATTAGCTACTGCTTCTTAAATAGACGAGGCAGGAGCGTGCGGCTGCAGGTCCTGACTTGTCATAACGTTTCCTAACACGCCCACAAACAGCCATCCCCTTCCTCTGTTTTGCTCTCCTGATTCGCAAAACTTATTGATCGCCCCCTCGTACAATAAAATGGCACCAAGTGCTGGTCTCAGGGTAAAACGTACCTGTGACGAAAACGACCCAACATCTAAACGTGGGCGCAACTTGTAGACCTGAGAGGCATAGCTATAACTACATTACAATACCCATGTATAAAGACATCTCATGGTCAATAGAGCTTTTAGTAATTTGTCGCTTTGTATCATGTGGAAATGTTTGTATTATAAAGAGTTTTGTTTATGCAGTTTAGCAAACTTTAAAAAGCTATATTAAATAGGCAAAATAGTAGCAATATACAGACATTATAATCGTGGAGTTAGATGGATTATTATAGCACGTTATATTGTTTTTATTGCTACTTTGTGTCCTTTTTACATTTATCTAATATTTTCTTAATAAATTATTTTATTAAGATGAAACCAAAGACCAAATATCTGAAAAATAATTAGCCTGACTTTCGCGTACCGAAATAGTTCTAGGGGTGCTCATTTGGAACGCTCGTCCCATATGTTTCACACTCTTGGCTTAAGGGGACAGAAGTAACCCATATACTTCCCAAAAGCCGGCTAAGGAAGAGAATTCCTTAGCCAGTAAAGATAAAAAATCTATCCACATTTGTTACCGGAAAGCGGTTTCTCTATTAACGACCAATAACATCTTTCCTACGTCTGACTTTCCTAGTTGCTCTAGCTTACCCTTGGAAACATGGTTCAGCACAAAGTTTCCCAACCTCTATTAATCCATGGCCACTTTGAACCCGGAATTTATTATTCGAACCCCAAATACTTCAAATTTACATATGCATAATATATTAAATAAAGATACCAGTGATGTCTATTTATTGTGCATACCCAATTCCACAAGCATCCAAATTATTTTGCATCTACAATGAAACAACCATTTATAACTATTATATATTTTCACAATTTTTCTCAGAAAATATATGACAAATAACTTTCACTAGCGAATAAAAAATTAAAAATTAAAACAAAGATAAAATTCTTTGGCTTCAAAATATAAAACCCTTTCCCAAATAAGAATAACTATAACAAATTTGCGTTTCAAATGCATTTATTATTTATTCAATGAGATCCTGTTGAAGCAGCATAGCAAGTTTTTTCTATGTAAGGATCTATGCTTGTTAAAGGCAGACGAAGGTCGTCTCGACTTACAATTTCTAAGCACTTTCGTTCTTTTGATAATAGCTGAGATACTCTGCTAAAACTTGATTCTACTAGGTATGACGTTGGAAAGGCAATAATATATAATTTAAAATTCTCCTAGGGCCATGGAAATTTGGCTACAATTTCATTACTTGTCCACAAGTTACGGCATCCGTGTTTAAATTTAGTTTCATCAGTTTGATTCCTCTGCCATTCAACGAGATTTCAATTTTTTGCCATTTAAATGTTGACGATGAACCACGCACTCTATGCAAAAGATCTTAGGGACAGTCTATTTTAAATATGCAATAAAGCCCATGTATCTGCTTACCATATCAAAGGCATCATCAGTTGCAAATACTATGATGGTACCTATTGGAATAATTTTTTCTTGGAAATAGTCAAATAATTCTTTAAATATTGTTGCTCCTTTGGTATCTATCACAAAAATGCGAGAAAAAAAGCATTTCTTATCCGAAATCACTTTTATCATCCAAAAACCTAACATACGTGATAAGAATGGTTTGATTATTAGGCAGTAACGCAAAATTCCTTACTTGTAATCAGTAACTTTTGGGGGACTCTGTTGCATAACAGTAGAAACTGACACAGATTTTAAGGGCAAAATCAAATCTTCTGCAATAATATGAGGTTTTGAGGTTCACAAGATGCGATGAAACTTTTTTCTAATTTATTGTGATACTTGCGGAATAAGGAAGTAAGAGTACTCTGTCTTTGGAAATCATCACGAAGTTTTGGGAAATAATGTAATGATTTGTCTTTCCTTTCCTTGTGCTTATTATCTATATGATATTTAAGTTTACTTAAGAAAAAACTATCGTAGGAGAGTTCTATCGTACATATAAGACACATTGGCTTTGTTATATTGCTTGGAGACTGTATAAAGCCGTATGCTAAAAACTCGCTTGAGTATTGTTGGCATGGTTTCTTCTTATCAGCCATGGGTTGTTTGTGAGGAAAAATAAATTGATAACTATCTAGAATCTGAGTACATATATATTGTAATATAATTAGAAATAAAATAAAATATTTATTTTTATATTAAAAATTAAATTCGTCTAATAATATTTTTAAATTAACCAGTTATTTGCAATTTACTTTTTATGCCGCTCTTGTATAGAAGCACAGGCTATTGCGGAATTCACGCTACGCAACTGAAATTACAAATTACTCACCCAATATAATAAGAAAACAGTAGAACAGTAATAACTGTAATAAACAAGATTGTCACAGAAGTGCAATGGTGCTGCAATCAATTATCAAGTGTACAATAATAACTAGAAAATTTTCTTTTTACAGTATAAAAACCTATTTAGGACGGCTGAGTAATTAAAAATTATTAAAACACTAAGTAATTAGTAAATTACTATAATCTTAATATATTTTAAGTATATACATGGATTTAATTTCATTTATCCAAAGGCTAGGAGTGAATAAAAGTTTTATGTCCCATTCAATGACCTGTGACCCATATATTATGGCCCACTAAAAATAATAAAATTTTTGAGGCCCACGTGAAACTTGCCATGGCCCATTTTGGCCATATGGCCACAGGTTGGGAACCGCTGACTTATCCAACCACCAAATCAGACACTCGCTCAACGTCGACATAATCTTTACCTTCATTGCAGCATGTAAGCTCCTACTGCCTCTTTAGGGAGACAAACTGCGCATCTAGGTGAGATACAGAGGGACATTTTTATTCTTTTACTGCGCTTCCTCTTTCATAATATTCACTCCCAGATTGCACGGCAAGACAGAAGATTAACTGTCGTGACTATAGAAGTTTTTTTCAGGGGAGAACGAGGGAAGGGAAGAAAAATAAAAGAAAATGTCTATTAATGAAAATAACGAAAAACGAATGAGTTTTAGGGTATCAAAAATACTATAAACTTCGTCTACTAAATTTAAGGATGGAAAGGGAGGCTCGAGGCAAATAACACATAAAAGACCCGTTTGCCTCCTTGTTTCTCCTTTCTCTTTTTATAATTAGTCTTTCTTTTTCTATGATCAATCCATGTCCAATTTATTATTATTATTACTATTAATTTTCATAATATTAGTTCCCATTACAATAATATTAATTTATTATATTTGTTTGAAATAATTTAACAGACTTTTTACATTACTCGTAATATCAATGTAAATTGTATTAAATGAGCATTTTAAAAGAGAAAGTAATAGTTCTTAGTTTACCATGTATAGTAATTAGTAGAGGAATTTTGGGGGTAATTTCTTACCTAGATCCGCTGATGAAGAACTTTTATCCTCCAGATGCATCTACTTCGAAGAATTAAAAAGCAATTACTCAGGCCATTCCCTCTCTTTGTTTTGGCCTTTTGGATTCGCAAAAACGCTGCCATAAGCTCATATCACGTGAACGATCAAGGAATTTGGCGGTATAGCAGTTTGTCCCCGAATGCTCATTTAATGTATGCTATTAAATACAAATTACCAGATGTGTCACGAATTAAAGGAAAGTTTGCCTTAATTGTCACTCGATTTTTTTTTATTTTAAAATTTAAAAGTTTAAAATTATGTTTGATTAAAGTAGCGCAGCTTATTACATTTTGTGCCCTTAAAAATAGTACTGTGAATTTCTTCAGCTCACTACGTAGCCCGTGAGGAAATTAATGAAGGCAGTGAATTAAATAAAACTCAACACTACTTAGAATTCACGTTTACTCTTTTATGCGAGACATCTTTTGCATACATAAGCTATATTTGAATATTTGAAAGGATTCTATAATGAAGAATTCTTAATTTCAAGGTTTCTCCTTTTCTTACAAATTTAGACACTCTTAAAGGTGTCATGTAAGGAGAGAGTAATAAAATAAATCAAGGAAGATAGCAAAGGAGAAATAGTTAAATTTCATGAATAAAGAGTTTTACAATCGTACACTAAGTTCGAATTAATGCCTCACATCAAATAATCATGATTATCAATGATGTGAATATCCCACAACTTTTTTTATGTGAAAATAAAAAAATAGGTATTTCACTTGCAACAGAAATGATAAACATAGATATCCAAATCCGGGTACAAGTCATAATTACCCTTGTATGGTTAATCATTTCAGCTGTCATACTTTACTTAATGTAATTCTTAATTTTTTTTAGGTAGTTTATTTATTTATAAGCACATTTTTCATTTAATTAAAAAAAAATAATGAAACTGAGTAATAAGGCTAAAATTTATATATACAAGGTTATCTAAGAAATGATGGATTTCATGCTTAATGCTCATGACTGTCACAATCATAATAAATTAATATACTGGTCATGGCTTAAGATAGTATAATATATTTCGTCTTTCCAAAAATAATGATGCAAAAATTTTAGGATTATGATCATTTTCTAGATATAAATAATCCAAAACAGGTTTGTTTTTATACTAGCCTGCACTATTTAGCTCAAAGATTACAACCTGAACCACACTAATTGCTTGGTAGGGAAAGCTAGGATTTCTCTGTTCTCTGTGAATCAATTTTTAATGAAACTTTCCTAGCTTGTCTGAACAATATGAGAACACTAATGTTATGTTATCATTATGCTGCGTAATTTTTATTTCAGATTCATCGTTTTTAGGGGAAACCATAATTATAATACATAAGTGATGGCCATAATGAGTTCCATTTCGATGGAGGACTTCAAAAAAATTTCCTCTGCTGCAGCTTTGATGGTCGCCCATAGGATTTCTTTAGACAAAAATTGACGTGCATTAGCATAAACATCTTGTTTAATGATGGGCCACAAATATTTGATTGGGTTGAGATCCGGAGAGGCTGGCGTCCAAACAATCAAACTGTCACCTTGTATGCCGTAAGAGCTTACGAACGCTTAGATGGCCGTGGCAGAGTGGGATGGAGGGTTGTTCTACATGAATACTAGAGTCTATAGAAGTGATAACGGTCATATAGCTAGCGATCTAAGACCTCCTTCGAGAGATTCCAGTAAGCGGCTGCGTGCACTTTAATCCCATCAGGCACCCTGACTGGGCCAAAAGGTCTGTTTCTAATTATCCCTGCCGTATCATGACTCATCCTCCCAACTATTGACGTCACAAACTTTGGTGAAGCTCAGCTCTGAAAGAGACCCAACCATTTGCTCAACCATCAAATCCGTCAAGGGTCGCCCTGGTCTTATCAGTGAAGAGAACGTAACTTATTTCCAACGTCATGTACTTACTAGCCTATTGAAGCCCCTCAAAGTCTTGTAATTGAACATTAAAGGAAGTAGTTTTAGGGAAACTCGCACGGAAGCAATGGTCGCAAGTATGTGGTTCTTGGTCGTATTCGGTACATAGGAATGACCGGTGGTGGTGAAAATTACTTAGTCTGTTTGTTTGGGCTTTCTACATTACTAATGCCAAATATTCTTCAAATTCCAAGCTGTCATGGTCTTGTAGGTCCCCCAATCGGATCGCTTCTTTCTTAGCAAAGGGTCCTCCAGAAATCGTCTAACCGTGTCCACATGGCGAACTAACTTCTCCGCAATGACATCAAAAGAGGTGCCTTCAGCACTTTTCTTGATGATAAAAGATTTTTCTTCATCGCTCAGGCCTCTGCTACGTCCATTTGTTATTGAAGAGGATATATTAAATTAGCGTGGTTCACCCCACAATCGATTGGCGATGACCTAAGAGCGAGTGGTCATGGGTTGTGCCACTGGGTGTAAGGAGACTTGTGGGCTATGCCCATTGAAAACGGACAAAACTTTATGAGTGCTGCCACTACTTCTGCCCAGACGGTGAAGTAAGCGCAGTTAATATGGCACTTTATTATGTGGAATCGATTTGCGCGTCCCAGATAGTCATGGAATACTGGTGGAAGTAGCTTATCCGAGAGCATGATACACGTGCACCCAGTATCTCGGACTAGGATGGGGATCCGGCAGCCGTTTACCATATCTGACTCGAATGGAGGCCCACAGGGTTACTTTTATTCAACAAAAAGTTCACCTGGTGATCAGACTGACCTGGTTTGATTGAAGAGAGAGGGGATTCTAGTGGAGACTTGGTCTGAGAATGGATGGCAGTCACCTATGGCACCTGGTGGGAGAAGTCATTTCTTAATTGTGAGTCCTAAGGGCAGTTATATTTCAAGTGTCCTTCGACTCCGCACGAAAAACACCCGACTGTCTCCTGAGGAATGCTGAAGAAGGGGGTTTAGAAAAAAAAGGTTCAATCTTCCAAAAATTAAGGAGTCTTTGCAAGGTAAACCCGAATTGTCTGAAGGTCTGTTTGGGTTGGATTTTTTAATGTCTAAATTTAACGCGGTAGAAATTTGGAGTCATGTTGCAGGCAGAAAGCAGTTCCGCCTTTAACCTGGAGTAGTCGATGGTTGCCTCTGCCGGGAGGCAGATAAAAATATCCTTCATGTGGGTGTTTAGAAGGGGCTACAATCTGGCTACGCAGTCGGATTCTATATCCTAATTATCTTCCTCGAATATCTTCTCAAAGTGTATTAAGTAGGAGGCAAAATCTGCCCATTCTTTAAAGACTGGCAGCTTAACGGATGCCTGATGTTGTAATGGGATCCCGGAGTGATATATATGGCCTCATTTCTCGTCATCGCCATCTCTAGTTCATGCGCACAAAGTTCTCTTTCTATATTTTCTTCTCTTTCTTTCTCTTCTCTTTCTTTTATCTTCTTTCTTCTCCTGCAGTCCTTCGTCTGTCTGCATGTAGCACATCAAATCTTTTTCCGATAAATCCAAAGATTCTCTTTGGGCTTTGAAAATCTCAAATGACGACATGGCTGGTTCGCTTACCAAAACGCACACATGAGAGATTATAATACGTTTTCCAACCCGAATTTCGCACAGCAAACTAAAACAACCACACAAGAAAGAAAGTCGCTTAAGTCGTACGAAGTGAAAGCGTAAATGGCGGACATCACACACAAAATATTACTAAAAAACACTGCAAACAAATTTAAAATATATCGATCGTCTATCTAACAGTTGCAATTAAATAAATAAGAAGAGTACTGTTTTCTTGTCATCCTCAAACCAACAATTTTAGAAGCCTTTAAAATAACCTTTATTAATGACCCTTAAAATACCTGACGCCAGTTTTTATATTAATATGTCATAAAATTCAGGTAGTCTGAACCTGACCCTTTTGGCTTCCTTCCAAAAATGCAAGGGAGGGAAGACGACAGCCCAAATAAGGAAAGATTTCCTCTTCGAGTGCGTAGGGATTTTAAATGGTGAGAGTGAATTAATTGTTTGCCGGTACTGCTACTATTTAATTAGGCTTTGGTGGGTGGAGGATTTAAACAGGAGAAACAAAAATAATCTTTTAATCGTATACAAAATACAATAGATATTCACAGAATAATATACAAGCAATTTATTAAATGAATAAAATTGAAATGACATGCATGAATCGTCTTAACCGTACTGGGTTCAATAAGTACACGAATTACCCGAGTGAGAGCGAGAGGCGACTGCGTGGTGAGCCTTAGCTATACGAGGCTCACTCAATAATTACTACAATGATTACCCGAGAGGGATCGGAAGGAGATCACGAGGTGAGTCGCTCCGTTGGAGAGCGTCACGCCTCTTCGACGATGAAAGAAAATGTAAGTCTTAGGATTTTCTGGAGAAGACCAGGAGCATGGTTACTCGGGGGAATGTATTTTTCAAGAAGCGGAGTAGAGCGTGATATTCCAGACGTAGTCGCTCGAGGATTTAGCGTCGTCAATGAATGATTCCGGAGACCTCTTATGATGCCGCATGAATACCTCCTGTATTTCGTAGTATGGCTTACTTAGAAGCAACGCCTGAAGTTCTAATGTTTGCCAATGGAAGTGTTATCGGTTCGGTCCCACAGCCTCGATGGTAGGGAATCGGCGGTGAAGTCGTAACACCATAAACGGGAGGAGGATCTGGCGCGTTATCGCTCCGTAACTTTACCGACGGTCTGGAAGCAGGGCTCTTTCGCTCGAAATCCCTTTCTCGTGACTCAATCACACATGCTCTCTCTCTCTCCCTCATTTTCTGAGACCAATATACTCGTATATGGAAAGAAATATTGCTCTGTCTATATATTTTTTTTTTCTCAAATTATAGTTTGTTCTTAAATTCCTTGCGCTGCTTGTATATAGAACACCGAGAAGTATAGCAGGAGATGTTTCTTTGATAAATAAATATATAAATACCGGAGAAACTAATATACAAGTGCACTTAATATTATTGGTTTTAGCATAAAAAGGTGCAAATTAACACAAAATCGATGGAACTTTGATGAATTTAAAATGATTTCCTAAAAACCTATAATATAAAAAACATGAAATAGAAGCAAACTAATCTTTAGCAATCTATTCCATCTTTTTGACAGGGGGCCTTTCATGAACCCTTTTAGAACTCTCTCCATAATTTTTTAAATAAATTTGAGTTCTAAATGAGAACATGGGCATAAATTACCTATCGGAAAACCTATTCCATGAGAGGCCTCTACATCTTTCCCCTGAATATTCATCGACAACTTCAAGAGACAAGAATTGGAACACATTTTCAGAAAATGACTTCTACAATCATGGTCAAAAGTTGGAGACTTCTATATTTTTCATTAGGAAAATTAAAGTAAAAAAATTGCTAATTTCAGTCCTCCTATCAAGCTATGTTGATTCTTAGGCGGACATCAGCCAGGGTAAATTTAAACTCCCACCGTGATGCCAAGTCACGGTAGTAACCTCCCTAATAAATACTGTCGGCTTAATATAGAAATAATCCAAAGTTGATTTGTTATATTATGTTTGTATCACAATATGAAGGTTAAATGTACACATTTTAGAGCCCAAATCCATTATATTAATATGTAAATTCAGTCAATGTTTACATGATGTTCCTTGTTTATCAGGACTACTTCAATTCATTTTGGCATTATGGAGAACAAAATTGGAATGATACCTTGACTGAGATTTCTCCATTTTTGTTCAATCAGCATCCATAACTAGTCACAATTGGATGGTTTCTGATTATCAAACTCCAGTTTGATTATCACTCGAAAAGTTTGGTCAAATGAGCATAATATCTTCTAAGTTTCCGCATTACACAAGCCTCACACCTTATTTAACCATTTTAACATGGCGCCCCCAAAGCTTTGGCAATTAAATATTAACCCATAAAGCTTTGGGTTAGGTTAGGTAGCACATCCTACCCTAAATAAACGTCCCACTAACTAACTTTCTTTTCTTATTCCAATTAAATTAATCGCATCTTAACTGAATTCTTGATTTGCTCCAAAACATCCAGGTCTTATGGAATTTAGGTTCTTAAAGCATTTCCATTTTTTTGGTCCATTGCCCAAAAGTGTAAGGTGACTGAGAAATCCTCTCTAAGAATCTTACTGGAAAAAAGCGATTATAGGTTGATTCTCGTTGTTGGGAAGTGTAAGAACTTAAGTGACCAAGTGTCAGTTATAACTAGAATTAATTATTTGTTAGATATATTCCAATAATATGCAACCTTCAATGACTCTTTGAAATCGAAAAATCTCTTCTATGGCGCCAGTCCCGAAATGTTCCTGTCAAATGTTATTTAGTTCAATCTATCCAAATAGTTCGACTTCTCGAATTTCACAAATGGCTTATAGTCACTGATTTGTTGACAGGCGGCGAGCTAAGAATTTCGGCGGGATTTTGTGCTTCTAGGATTTGGACTGCCCTAAATATTGATGGTTAGGGATAAGAGGTGTTTCATCGCTTAAGTAAGAGAGGAAGGTAAAGATCTGGTTAAATATCACCTCTTGAGAAACCGTGCTATATTTGTTACAAGAAGTAGTAGTAATGCTTCGCCATCCTGTCTTTATCCAGGTGGATCCCGACTGGATAATCAAATATGACCTATTCCGTGTCATAGGTATGTGGATATAGATATACATAGGCAAAATTCTTTGAGACAGAATTTAGCGTACCAACACGTATCCTCTCGGCTGTCAAGAACTCTGTTCCAAGATGCGAAGACAGAATGTCTGGAGAGCTAATATATACTCGTATCGACGAAGAGACTCGGAGAAAATGTTTTATAAGGATTAATGTTTTCAATCGACCGATTATACGATATCGAATGCTGAAATGGATAAGACGAATTGTCTTATTTTCTAGTAATTGGTTAACTGCTTACTAATGTTAATAAAAATAATATTCGGTGGGAAATTTTAGTGTCTAACCTTTGTGTGGATAAATAGGTAAGGATATATAAAATCTTCAGAAAGTTCTATATATTTATAAAGTTCTTTCAAATAAAATATAAAACTTTGGGGTGTCTATATTTATATTTTATGAGGTATATTTGCCTATGTAATTACTTGATATGAGCTGTGAGATAACACCGTTACATACCATAATGAGAATCTTGCTTCCATTAAGGGAGGTAATGGATTCCTAATATATGGTAAATAAATAGGCAAAAAGAAGATAACATTACTAAACTTGCTCAACCATTAAAGAATTTACATTCGCAATTATCTCCCCTTCGGTAACTTCTTATCCTTTTTTAATTAGAAAGATTAAAAGGCTTGGTAAAGAAGCTTCTGAAATTACTTTGACCTCTATGAGCACAATTCACTGCTTAAAATGAGGACAATCTAATTAGAGCAGAGATTTAAATTAACCAAAAGAGAAGCGGAAGAACTATGGTGCGGAAGTGTCAATATAAAGCGTAATTTTAATCAATTCTTTTCTTTACATAGTCAATTCTGAAACTCAAACTTGGAATTGAGGTTATATACTGAGTTAGACTTTAACGCCATCCGTCTCGTATCTAGCGTGGACGAGACCCCGGAAAGGATAATTAAATTTCAATAAATATTAAAATGCTGTCAAGTTCAAAGTACCATGACACGGTACACTCGGTAGGGGAGACGGGAGAGTCCATTGTAGCCCAGCAGAGGAAGGGAGGAAGAGGGAATATGTTGTGTGTGAAGATGCGGAAAGGAAGAAACAGTCGTGTATTGAGTGGATATAGACGTGATGGTATGTGCATAAAACTAATTTTCCTGTCATTTTTCTGTAATATTTTGAATCAGAAATATGGCTAACATATGTAATTAAAAAAAACAACAAGATATACAATTGATTTATTTCTACCGATAATAGAAAGTAGCATTTCTGATAACCTCCTTAAAATACTGGGTTCATTTCATCCATCAATCAAATCTAAATGGGAAAATAATCTCTCCTTCTCATTACTTGACCTTTTGTTTCATGGCAAACACCTTACAAATTTCCTTAAATTTTCTATCTAAGAAAATCCCTACACTCAAACGCCGACATTAATTTTTATTCCCGTCTTAGTGAGAAAAAAAATCTCTTCTTTGTTCCTATGTGATCGCTAGTTAATCGATAAAATAAAATAGAATTCAGCATTCCTGACAATTTAAAAACGTCATTCAGATTTTATCGGGGAAAAAGAACCTAGCAAATATTGCAACCAAACTTGCTTTGGTGAAACCTGCTTAACGATCGATAAACGCAGATACGAATATAAATAAGACCTTTGCACCGTAATCACTTCCAATGTTCTCTTGGTAATACTTCAGATTAGGGGCGCATGGTATGTAGCGCTGTTAGTAGGCTACAATTTAGGGCTTCAATATATCTCTTATGAGGTGGACAGTAGCTTCAGATGTGACCAATCACGGCGTTATATATTTTTGTTGTTTTAGGCGTTTGTAACCTTTATTCTGTATTATTTACTAAATATCTGTGCCTCTGTCCGTTTATAGTTTTTTCTAAGTTAGGTAATGTTTCTTGATGTCTTTTATTGTTTTTTCATATTTTCTATTCTTTGTTTCGCTGCGAACGATAACAGCTTTTTACTGGCAACGTCGTAGCTATAAATAGGACCCGCTGCGCAAGTGTTTCGGTTTCGTAATAGCTTTTTCGTACTCTAGTTGTGCTTCTTCGTTATTCAAATTCGGGTTTATTTTGCATGACCGCGAAAAACTTTTAGATTTTTTAGAGGCGCATAAACTAATCGAGAAAACTATAAAATGCCCGAAATGCAGTGCGAATTTAAATTTTCAGAAAATTTAATGTTTCGTTGCGATAAAATATATGTAAACGAAAACAGTAAGCAAAAGCAGTACCGTTTCAAACAATCAGCGCGTAGGGGTACATTTTTCGCGGGTTCCCATTTAAGTTTAAAAGACTGTTCAAATTTCATATTTTTTCCTAATTAATCGTTTTATGGAAGTAAGTAAGTATTGTTTGTGATTAGGTTACCAGGTTTTTTTCTGCCAGTAAAAAGCTGTTGTCGTTCGCAGAGAAACAATAAATACGAAAAATAAAATAGGAAAAAACCCAGTAAGTTCAAGGGGATTGCTCGTTGGGAGATATCACTGCGGGTGAACCACCCTACGATGATCCTGAGTTTCCATTAATTGGGGAGGTCTGGGGGAACAGCGCCCAGTATATACTCGTATACAAAAAAAATATAACACCGTGATTGTTAACATCTGACGCTACCGTCTGACGTCATAAGGCATATATTGTAGTCCAAAATTGTAGCCTATAAACAGCGCCACCTACCGTGCGCCCCTAAACTGAAGTGTCACCGTTCTCTTTATTAACATCATCAAAAAAACATCAAATAGAAAGTGATTAAGCAAAATTTTTCTATCGGCAAATGACCAGATATATCAGGTGCAGGATTGTCAAGTCTGTTCTACTTGATTCTCTCTCTACCTTCAATCTATCTCAAGGAAGCTTTTATTTTAGTTCTTCTTCGAGCAATTTAAACTCATCACACACCACTGTCACAGAGTTTATAAAAGATGGAAGTGTTTTCCACAAGAATTAAAAATATATTTGAATTTTTATTGTTTTGTGTCCTTATACTTCATATTCTTTAACCGGTAATGAAACACCGGAGGTGAGAGCCTTGAAATTAGTAATCACGATGTTTCGAGTTTCTGGAAGAGACAAATCTTTTGGTGCGTTAATCGCTTTCTAATGCTGGACAAATTTATATTACCCTGGGTATGGTAGGTAATCGGATTTCGGCTAAGTTCAGTTCCTAGATTAAGCCGTGGGTCCAGACTGATTTCCCCGACAAATATCTTAATGTCAATTTCAGTATTCTTTTCAAGTTTTCTATTAAATTGCTCATGTTAATCTTCGTTTTGTCTTTCTTTAAGAGTTTAGTACAAAAGTTTAGTGGCTAAAATATAATATTCGTTAAGAAATAAAAGACTGGCGGCTTATTTTAACTACTGTCTAAAATGCTTCTATTTGATATTTTTACCCTTTTACTTTTCTTTGTAGAAAAGTATCTCTCTCACATGAAAATAGTCCAACATCTTTAAAGTCCTTTTTGACACCTTCAATGGCTATAAAATGCTTTTATTTCAAAGATTTCTAATGAATATATTGCCAATCTTACTTATTTTGTATTCTATACCCAATATCCCCAAAAGGAATTTTTTTTTCAGGATACTTGAGGCTCTAATAGTTTCCTTATTACCCTAATTGTGACTTAACATGGAGACCATCTTCCCCAAATAAAAATGGAAGATAACTTTCTAAAGCAACTCATTTAAATTATACAAATCATTTAGTCGTTTATTGGAAGTTATAATTAACTATAAGCAATTAAATTTTCTCCATTTCACTCCCAAATTTATGAAATATTTATATGGATATGAATTTTTGGTGTTTTCAACTCTTTATGCAGCATATGAAATTTGTATCGCTAAACGGCTGGCTTATGAACTTAAGTGTACTAATTATTATCACTTGATATACCATCTCTCCTATCCTATAATTAAAAATTTTGTATTTTACTTTCTTCTATGTCCTTCTCTTTACCTTTGTCCTGAATGGTTTTCTGCTCCACTTCATGTTCTCCTAATACTAATTAAATGATCGAATTAGGCTCATATCTTCTAATCTTATCAGATTTCGCCACACCTTGGGAAAGGTAATGGTGGCTCCCTAGACGAGGTTTCATTAATGATTTTTCTCCTACATCTCTTTAAATTTAATAAAGAAGGAAAGTCTAGATATTTAACTGCATTAAAGTTATAATTTTTCCTTTTCAGAATAGTTCGTCTCTACATAGCCTTTTCCTTTATTGCGCACAGAGTCCTAATTGTAAATTTAGTATAACTAAAATAAGTCAGGTTGGCGTGAATGTATTTCATTTGGGACAGTTTACTAAAGGAATTTCTTGCTTAAGTGTACAATATGGAGCTAAAACTTGAACGGCCTCACCAATATCATTTACATACCTTTGCCCATAGCAAAGTACGTAGGGAAGTTCATGTATAATATTTGGAAAGTTTCAAAATACGAGTACCCTAATATGAATCATCAAAGAGGTTTTCTGTTTCAAATAAAAAGAATCCCTTTTTTATTATTTCTAACAACGACAAAATTTTTTTAGAGACCTATCTAATAATCAAAACTAAATATTTTCTACACAAGATATATACTATTAGATTTAAGTTACCTCGCATACTACAGGATCAATTTGTTTTCTGGGCTCTGATTTCTAGTGGATATGCATAAAATGCGATGATGGTGGGGTTAATTTATTATTGTTAATAAATGTTCCCAAATTTTCCCCAGTTTTTGACATAAACAAGAAATGATAAAGATTTAAGCAGTGTGTATCATTCAACGTCTATTTCTAGGTTACTTTAAACCCATCTTAAGCATAAACATGTCCTTATGTATTTAAATTGTCCTTATATACACCAGATTTATGAGATTGGTCAGTTTGGTATAATAGAGTAGTATATTAGATAATATTAAGAAAAAATAAAAACAAGTACATTACTATATATCGAGTATATTAAATGAAACAATAGGAATAACATCATTAAAAATATCTATTATATATATATTACTAAAGTGATAATATTCATCGCAGCTCAATTTAATTTAATATTTGTATGCTTTAAACTATTGAATAAAACATTGTTTTAACCAAATATATTTATATTCACACTACAAAGTTCAATTCTGTAAAAGTTTAATCAGAAGTTTTTTTATAGAATTATTTCTAAATGATTCTTTATATAACTTTGCATAACTTTTGAGACTCATATGGAAACCCATAATTATTTACAAATGCCATAATAAATCTTGTCACACTTTACACTGAATTTCGTTCAGAGAGTGATGGGCCATTGAAACCGAGAAAAAATGACCGTCATTTTAGGCAGAGCGCTAGTTCTCCCTACCTGTTAAAAGCCCCTCAACTCTGTCTATGGGTTTCTCGTCAAAGTTTATCCGTAGGGAGCAACAATTTATTTCAAGTCTCCCAAATTTCCCATAAATTCTGTTAAGCTTTAGCTGGCGTTAATTTTAAATACTTGTACAAGAACAGCGAGGCAAAAATATCGATGGTAAAGTTCTCATACAAGAATTCAGTTACGCAAATGGCGGTCGAGATAGGAGAGAGAAGAGGAATATGAAGAATACAGGAAGTTACAGTGATGAAAGAAAGATATGCTTAATGAACGAGTATTTCAAAGTTTGAAGCGAGATTTGATTTGAAGGAGTTCGCCAAATGAAAAAGTTACGCGTTGGTGGAATGCTGAAACCCAATTGAAAGTTAAGAAGAAAATGGAAGCCTAAGAGACTTATAACAAGGCTAGGCCTGAAGAAAATCAAAGTCTGAAGGACTTATCACAAGGCCAGGTCAGAGGAAAATAGAAGCCGGAAAGACTTATCACAAGGATAAGGCAGAGGAAAACAAGCGGCTCTGAAGAAATGCAAAAAAGCTCGTGAAAAGACTAGTAGCGACCCAAAGGCTGAGGTGATAAATGAAAACAACAGACCAGAAATTATTCTACAAAAGAGCTAAATGCAGCGATAATTTAAATAAAAAACGAGGGTCAAAGTATTAAGAAAGAAAAGAAGATAAAATAATTGATGGACAAATAAATTTGTCAATCTATTAAAAGAAGATAATCCGAGAAAAGTAAGTGGATGGAATGTAAAACGAAAGAGAAACGCCGAAAATGAATACACAAGGACCAAAGAATGCCTTTGACACAGTGAAAAGAGGGAATGTAGTTTAGCCAGATGGCATACTAGTCGAAGTAGGAAAGAGCTAGAGTGAAAAAGGTGTAGCTATCTAATGCGATCTAATGGGTATAATGTACCATCTTGTGAGGGTATCGAATGCCTGGAGGAAAAGTCTCTTGGTTCCAATTTATGATGAAAAAAGGGAAACTTCAGATTGCAAAAATTATCGAAAAATTCAACTGAGAGCGATACTATGAAGAAATGTGAGAGAATAACAGAAGTAAGAAGAGAGAGAAAGCCGAGTGTAAAGCAGTTTGGCTTTAAACTAGGACGAGAAACGACATGAAGAAGATCATAAGGAAATACGGTGAGAACATAAATGAGTAGCGCATAGTGTTTCTCAATCTCGAACCAACGTAACACACCTAAGTCGCGGGCTCTGCATTATTCTTACTTATGACCATAGGACCTTCAAAACTTTTAACACGTGGGGCAATCCATCCCATGGCTAGCTTTATTTTAATAATTCACGGAATAACCTTACGAAGACCTTGAAAATTAAATCATTAGAAATATAATGTAAAACAACTGAAAAGGTTTGAAATTTCGTTAGAATCACCCGATTAGTTACGATGTTATTGCCAAAACACTCTTTGAAAGTAAAGCGGTTACCATTTGACTAACAGACCTACGAACCGACATAGTCATTATCGAGTCGCGTCCACGCGACTAAAGACTAATGCTAAACTACCCAGACTAGAAGTATAGAAACGCATGAGAGAAAAAGATGCTTCGGAAAAGTATGTAAAATTGCTAAAGGACATGAATGAAGGGCAAACTACCCAAGTGTCCAGCAGCGTGGGTGAAAACCGGTTTGCATTGGGTTCTGATTTGATGTAAAAAGGTGTTAGTGATGAAAGTAAAGAAAGGTGTCTTAGTAATGTCAGACACCTTAATTCATTCACTAAATGGAGAGATATTTGCCTTAAAGCTATTGGTAGCAGCGTTACACGGTTGGAAATTAAAGAGTGTAATCAATACAATCTAATTAATGTATGTACAAAAACTTACACCTTATGTACATTCTGTACAATTAAACCATTAACACTTGCCAAACTGGCAATCAGTATTTATGTCAAAGAAGTATGACAAGGGAACATTTTCGAGAGAAAGTACAAAGTTTTTACAGTGAGAGCGATATAACAGTAAATTACAGGGGTTGAATTCAAAGCGAACAATAGAGAGCTAGTGACAATTTAATCCCATTATCTACAGATAGTGAAGCAAATTAAGTTAGCCAACCGTACATAGAAAAGGAAATAGTGAATTATAATCCGAAATTAAGGACTTGAATAATTTTGATCATCGACTGTATGTCGAAAGTTATATTTAGCGACAAATGATGAACATCAAGGAGCAGATGTAATTGAATATAGCTCTTTCCTCACATCATTGTACTGATCTGAGACAATAGAGAAGAAGTAGAGAGGCAATCGAAGCAGTAGAGAAATGTCATAGACGATTGAGGAATGAAAATTAGTATGAAGAAAGCAGAATATTTGTAGCTTAGTGTCGAAGATCAGGTAGATACACTGAAACTTGGAAAAAAGAAGGTGAAAACAATGAAAGCATTTAAGTACCTAGGATCAAGTAAGACCGAGGGTGGAGAATTCGGAAGAAAATATCGGGAGTTTGATGCAAAAAGATCATTGCGAAAGTAAAATATGAAGGGACTTAAACGGTTGCAAAGCCAGTAATGACCTGTGAGGCAGAGGCTTGGCCTGTAGAGAGGATACAAGAAAAGAAAATGGAAATGGATGAAATGAAAATATTGCGATGTGGCGTGACTAGCATTGATAAAATTCTTAACGAGAGAATATGAGATACAGTAGCAGTAGCAGAAGTATCGAAGAAATTACAGGCAAAGAGATTCCACTGTTATGGACATGCTATGAGAAAAATGTTAAATATTAATGTCTATCGTAGAAGAAAAAGATGATGGCCAAGATGAAAAGGGAAGGATAGGGCAACTCAAGAAATGTTTAGTAGATGGGGTGGTGTTCGATTGGAATGGTGTGAAAGCGACTAAAAAGAATTACATCACGAACCCATATGAAGACTTGTTATAGAAGGAGAAAGAAAGAGGAGAGAGAGAGAGAGAGAGAGAGAGAGAGAGAGAGAGAGAGAGAGAGAGAGAGAGAGAGAGAGAGAGAGAGAGAGAGAGAGAGCTGATACACTAAGATTTACATTTTTCAATTAATTACACAGACCAACCTATGTATTTATGATGCATATTTTGAATTGAAAGTCCATTTTAGTGTATCATGTGTCACTTTTTCTTAAGGTTACTTAATACTTTTATCGAATGATATAGTTATTTATATGCATAAGCAAACGTAGAATCGCATACTTTGTGCCTAGTGGTGATTTATTGCAGAAATTTAACATTCTATATTAAGTATACAATAAAACAAACATTATATATTATCGCAGACTAACATTTCAAGTTAAAACGAAACAAAGCTAGCTTTTTCCGAACCATGGGAATGTTACACAGATCAAAGAATAAAACATTAACACAGCTTAAATCACTTTGAAACAAAAAATGCCACAAGTTAACTTACAACCCTTGAGCTTTAGACTTATTTTGGTGCTCCAATCCATTTTAGACTCTATACAAAATCCAGTAGAGATCCTTATAGAAGCTCACTTATTGTTCATCCAGTCACTGCTCACATGTTCGACTAAAAAACATCAATATGTTAATGAAGTATGTCAATATTGTGAGAGATTCTACACATCACATAGTATCACGCCTTCTTTCAGATTTAGAAATCTCTCTTCCAGAGTATTTTATTAAATAGCTCGTCTAAACCCAGCATTATATGAAGTGCAAGGAGCAAGGAAATTTGTGAAGCAGCCAGAGATTTATGCTCGATGTTAAAAATTCAGAGTAGTTATGTTTGTCGCATGATTTCCAGTTATATTTCTGGGATTATATTGCATCTAGAAGCGCTGCAATATTCTCATAACAGACTTTTAATTTTGCACAGATTGTCCTAGAGTAAGTGCAATAGCACCTTCCTTAGGCTTCTTTTCTATGAACCAATAAATAAACGTACCTGAGAATGAGTCTCTCCTTGAGATTGGCTGCGAAACAATCTATCAATATCTTTAAGAAAAAATAAGGCTCCGTCAACAACAAATGTTGCCAAACTTCCTTCTCGAGTAAACACTTTTATTTCATACGAGATGGCAAAACTTCAGCTCTGTCCCTCCTTAGTGCCAAATCTCGGACTAAATCATTTCATTCTACCTAAGAGAATTGTTTTTGTTCGTGTTTCTTACAAAATCTGCGTCCGTACTTATTTGACCATAGCCCTCTCCTTTATCGCTACTTTTGATATTATTCTCTGGTCGTAGTAGAATGGAAAGATCATTATTGTGCTTCACTGGTAGTATTGCTCATTCTAAACTAGAGTAGGCAATCTAATGTCTGCTTCTAGATGAAAATCTAGTCACGTTGACTAGGCAGAAATAGCAATCTGTAGGATGTTCGCTTTGCCCCCTCCAGATTATGAATGCGGCAAAGGGCATTGAGATTTGTTCTTTATGAGTCGGTTTTGTAATCTAAATAAATAGGCTGTAGACACGACGTACGCTGTCCATTTTATATCTTTATCCGCAAGAAGGCAGCCAATTTATAATCGGTTTAACTTCTTGATTTCAATAGTGAAGGTGCGTCGCTGAATCCTGAGGGTGAATGAGGCACAAACATAAAAAATAAGCAACGATTAGTGTTTGGCATTCAAGCCTTTGTAGTAACTAGAATAACTTGTTACTACGGTAGGTCAACATTCGATGAAATGTTGTTGTAATTGGAATGTAATTATCGGTAGGTAAAACTATTATATAGTAGGTTTTAAGTTTCCGGTCGGGTAAGGATTTCTTTAATTTTTGGCTAGCTTTTTGATAATATGGTCGCAATATAGCGTAGGTGTATGACGAAGAGTTTTTATTCTATATCAACTTTTTTTCTTATTGGCGGATGGAGGAGTCTTTTCCTTGCCAGATCTCTCCTTACGAAATTCTGCATCTGTAAGAACAACATAAGGTCACGGAATAGAGACTGCTTTACCAGATCTTCAGGTATGTCAGCCTCGTAGTCCCATTTGTATTGTCAGGCCCTAAGGCCATCAACAATATCTTCTGGGCCTACGTCGTCTAGAAACTGGTTCCCTTCGGCAGCATATACTCTGAGGTTTATCATCGTCAAGTAATACATGTAGCGGGGAGTCCGAATCTTGGAAGAAGAGGACCTACTCGGTTGACTTGAGTACGAAACCTTTTGGGGGCAGGGCGAATGCTCCACTTTCTTAGGCGTTACAGTAGCAGTCTTCATTTGCTCGACTTGTGATTCTGTTGTTGGTATAGCTGTGTGTGTTTGTAAGTCAGTTTGTGCCTTCTGCCGGGAAGCCATATTTTGGATTTGAGGATCCTCTGAAAGGGCATTATTCGTTGTCGGAGCTATTTGGCCGCTCTTCTCGGTCTTAGGTTGGAGATTCACTTGAAGTACCTCGTTTGATGGAGGTTTTCTGGTAACCACATTATTCCCATGCCGTTATTCACGAGCATGGTGTTTATTTCCTTCACGAAGGTGCTAGGCTTAGTCAAGTAAACAATGTGTGCATAATAAATGAGGCACATTATTTTTTTCGACTTTCCATTTTCAATTTGCAGGTACGTAGGTTTAGTGGTAGGTGCTATGAAAACTTTCGCGTAGGTGGAGTTAGCCTTCTTTTTCTCCTATTTTCTGCTTTTATCCTTTGTTTTTTGAATTGGCTCATTCTTTACAGGACACGTCATCGCCATTTTTCTGTGTGGGCTACTACAATTGAGTCATTTCTGGAACGAACTTTTACATTCGCCCCAGGAATGGTCTTGGCCGGCGCACACAGAGCATATTGTGTCTAGAGTTCGGGCAAGTGGCGGTAGTGTGTTCGTTGTACCTGTAGCACTTGAAACACATTTGCAACTCAACCAACTCCGCACGTTCAATCTGCTTAGGGCAGATGCCGACATTAAATGTGAGAAGGTCGTTTGGTTTAGCTTTGATTCCCATTGACGTTTTGGTAAATACAACTTTAAACACTCGGTGTATTCTTTAACTTTTATCACTTCTACAACTTTAGCCCGCTTACAATTCCGAAAAATCTCATATGTGATCGGTAAATTGGGTGTCCTCCAAACTAGGGGTCGAGGCGGCGGCAGATAACATTTATGTGTGTTTGTATTTGTAAAGGTTTTTGTGGTTTAATATTTATTTTTTCAAGGATCTTTGTGGTCCGCGTGGATGAGAGGGCTTCGATGTCCACCTCCCTTGCACAGATAGCCGTGTAGCCATTTTATAAGTCAATAAGCAGTACGAGGGAAAGATTAAGCTCGCCGTAAATTCTCTCGTAGACCTTACTCCTGTCCGGTTTTTGCCGGCCTCGCAAGGTCCTCAGGGCAATACGCCGCGTCTTCCTCATCTCTTCGTCATTGCACCCAAGAGCGTAATTTGGGATGGAATCTGGGGAGAGGTGGCGCCGAGTCTGCAGGTGTGTGTAACTGTGAGTGTATGTAGTTCAGGAATCTGTTGTGAAAAATAAGTAAGAATGGTATGTGAAGAAGCTGGAAAAAAAGATGTTTAACGAACAAATAGACACTTTACCTCAAGACGGCTTAGATTGATCGTTCTTCTTTTCCCTCAACTAGCCTCCAATAAAGCCAGTTAAGGAGAAAATAGCCACTTCCAAACGTATCACTGCTGGTATAAAATCCGGTCACGCACAAGAAAGCGGAAATCAATCAACTTCATAAAGAATGAAAAGCTAGAACAAATTACAAAAGTTTTCTGTATCGCTTCAACGAGTAAGAATATCCATTCGTGTAAAGCAGTCATTCCCTGACTTTATTGTTAAATATTTTTTCTTTTATCGATTCCAAAACTCAAGCTTATAACTCCATCTCGTTTCATTTTGCAGAGAGATAACTTCAGTTAGAATCAGAAATAAAAAAATATCCACTGTTAAATATTGAACTAAGATTTAATTATATTGGATTCATTTTTGAAAAAAATAAATTACATATTTAAAATATTTCGTAGGTAGATGGTACAGTGCAGATAATTTAAAATAAATATTTTGCTATTCTAAAAGATAACTACAAAGTATGGCTAGTGAAACAAAAGAGCGCTATACAAGTGCTTTTTACAAACTTTGAGAGAGGCAAATTCAATTTAAAAGATTAGAAAAGCTTCTTAAATTTGAATTTTTCTTTCGAATAAGTCAATTCCTGAAAATAAGACTTTGCTCATCCTGTGCAGGAACAAAGTTTAAGTGTAATTGATCTCTTCATCCGATGAAAATTGCACCTGTGCTTTGTTTTCAACTTTTTGACCTATTTGGAGTTCGGAAATAAAAGTCTGCATCTTTTAGAATCCAAGTGAAACTTTTATTATCATTTTTATTCCAACTCAAGTTAGTTTTTTATTTATTTAGATGATAAATCTATAAGTAGAGAGGACGAGATCACTAAGGACCGTGAGGACACGAAACTTTCTTAAGCCTTTCCTCAACGGAGGCAATTCCTCTCGTGGGGTTTAGAATCGGGGATGCAAAGGGAGGGGAAAAAAGCCCCTTATTTGGAGTAGTAATGAGAATGAGGAAGGTTGAGAAGAAAGAATACAAGTAATGATCCTTGGAGTCATTTTTAGTCTCCCATATAAGATTATGTGCATTTGATTTTTCCCCGAAAATGAATAGAATTGAACGGCATTGAATGTGGAGGAGACTGATAACCAAGGAGGGTGACTCAACTCATTAGTTAGTCACCAGTTAAAGGAGAAAGGTGTTAGTAAAAAGAACAGTTCGGAAAATAAAAAAACGTCCGAGCGTTGAACAAATTTGAACCACTGTTTTCGTTTCGTTGATATCAGAAGATAGGAGGCTCAATCCAATCAGCTACCCATTCGCTAAAAAATACTCACTTCACATCAAGGCTATAAACCGCCCACTTCTCAGTCGCCACGTTGCAAAACCTTCACAAAAGGGGAGCAAACGAGGCACTAATTGACTTCTGCCCCCTTAATGGGTAATAAGGGAAATTGTATAACGAACCTCGGCTCCTTCTCAAAAGTCCTTAATATATCCTTTATACTCGTATTATAACTAGCAGTTAGGTGCCCACCGAGGGACTGCATTCAGTTTTGTACGGGTATCATTCCGAGGCATATTAGCATTTCGTCACTCTGAGAAGTAGATATCCAACATCCTTTTTTTTTAGTGTTAATTCCTTTTGAATTTACACGTAATCCCTCCTCAAAAGAAGAAACCATTCATGGAGAGCAAACTGGTCACCTCTGGCCAGAAACTTATTTTAAAAAGCATACTAATTTTGAATCACAAAGGCACAGGAAAATTTATTGATTTAATATTATAAAACCATGCAATGGCTTCGCCACCCCCCCCCCCCCTACAGGGGGAGCTTGCGCTCAACTACTAAGATTATAATTTAAAATCTAAAAAAAATCAGCCATGGTTAAATTTTTAGAAATTTCCTAAACTTCGCCAATTATAATAATTTTAAAAGGAAACTCTATCAAAATTTCCCCCCTTTCAAAATATCACGTTGCTAAAATATAGTTATAGAAGAAGATATATAAAAATCAATTTTCTGAACTTCACCATTTGTATTTGTTTGGGTTTTAAAAAGTTCACAAAATTTTGATACTTATATTTATTTCTGAACTTCACCATTTTGTTTTTTGATATTATAAAAGAATTATTAGAATAACTTTGATAAAAAAACATAAGTCATACCTAAACTAAAATGAAATTATTATTCAAATACTCAAAAAAATCATCTTCTTAAATTATAGTTAGTGATGATGATGATGATGATGAAGATGATGATGAGATCAACTGTTAAATCCTGAAACAATTAGTATTGATTTAAATGTAATAAATTATGAAGACATTACTAAATTTAGTAAACCAAATAATGGCAACTTCAGCAAAGCTTCAGGATATGAATACTTTGTCTTTCCCTTTTTCCAACTCTTGAGCATCCAACATAAGGCTGACCATGAGAAAAGCAAGGTTGTAGCAAATGAAGTCCCACAACCTTGGATTTTGTTGATAGACTGCAAAGCTGACTCGAATAGGAAATTGCAGTCTTTTGAATTCAAATGACATATTTGTAGGTATCAGTGTAATCCGTGGAATGAGAACAAATTCTCCTTTCTCCTGATCAGTTAAAATTTCAGCTTAAAGAAGGTAAGGCATCAATTTTTTCACAATTAGTCTTGTTCCATTACATAGCTTCGGAGGATCCAAATTTCTTAACAACATCACTGGCGCTCTTTCTTTTAAAGAAAGCTTATAGGAATGCATTCCAGAAGGATCAAGGTAGTTAAGGAACTCAGTGGAATAGTTAACTGCTTGGTCAGGGTCAACAGTGTAATCATAAGAGAAAAACATCTTTATCTCCTTTGGCAATTCTTGACAAAGTCTCCAATTCATGGCATCACTGTTTCATTTCTTAGGGCTAGAATTGCCCTTTGATAGAGTCAGTTCTTTTTTTGAAAGTGATGCTGTAGGTCTAGATAAACCGTAAGTTGCAGTTTTTCAATATCCTTCATCAAAATTACACAACCTCCTGGAAGTGAAATATCCCCATCTGCATTATTTTTAATTGTACCATTTTTTTAGCTCCATAAGTTGAGAGGCAAATATCCGAGCATTGACATCTCTATGAAGGTAAATCCTCACGTTTTTATTCAAGGACAATCTTTGAACATGACTACAAAGGTAAGAATTCTTTAAGCAGGCATTGAGTTCATCTTATCGTCTTGAATTTCAAGTTTTTGAAAAGTTTACTTCTCTAAGCCAAGATTGGTCAATATTAGACTGATGCTATAAAGAAAAGCTTCTGAACTCATTAATTAAAACAAACCTTGGGCAACCAACTGCTAGTTTCTAATCATTCTTTCATAATATAACCAGGCAATGACTTCGCTACTAAAATTAAAATTTAAAATATAAAAAAATGCAGCCATGGTTAAATTTTTGTAAATTTTCTGAACTTTGCTAATTATAATAATTTTAAAAGACAACTCTAGACTAAATATTTGTAATTCTTTGGGTTTACAAAATTCACAAAATTTCGATACTTATATTTATTTCTGAACTCCACTATTTTGTTTTTATTATTATAAAAGAATTATTAGAAATAACTTTGATAAAAAACATAAGTCATAACCAAACTAAGATGAAATTATTATTCAATATTAGACTGATGCACTAAAGAGAAGATTCTGAAAAAAAGCAATTGACTTTAAAGTTAACTCATTAATTAGAGCAAACCTTGGGCAACCAACTGCTAGTTTCTAATAATTCTTTAATAATATAAACCAGGCAATGGCTTCGCTACTAAGATTAAAATTTAAAATCTAAAAAAAAAGCAGTCATAGTTAAATTTTGATGAATTTTCTGAACTTCGCCAATTATAATAATTTTAAACAGGAAATCTAAACTAAATTTTCCCCCCTTTTAAAATAAAACGTTGCTAAAATATAGTTATAGAAGAAGATATATAATTCTTTGGGCTTAAAAAATAAATCACAAAATTTCGATACTTATATTTATTTCTGAACTTCACTCTTTTGTTTTTTGCTATTATAAAAGAACTAATTTATTGCGACGTACAATGATAAACAAATGAAATACCTACATAAAAAGATACGTTTTATAGTCACTAAAATACAGTAATTAAATTACTAGAATCAGCGGGAACAGGTAGGAAAGGGAGAAGCAGAAGTGAGCGTGACGCTCCAGGTCGATTTGTACTGGTGGTAGAGCGATCGCCCGCTAGTTGCCAGATATCGGGACTGCAACAGCGACTCCCACTGAGACTAGTGACCGATCGGTCACTTACTCCTCGCAAATCAATGGGCGCCCACTCGCCAACCAATGAGCGACCAATCGTCGAGTGGTGGGCGACCACTGGGCGACAGGTCTCCCAGTACTCAATTTTGACAGCTCCTGATTAGTCACCGACCCCCTGTGACGAAATGCGTCTGTACGGCCACCACCTACGACTGGACGCCCACCGGTAGGCGACCACTTTTTTAATGGTTAATTGTCGCCAACCGATCGGCCACCGGCTGTTGTTCGATCGTCCATCGGTGTTCGAACAATCTTCGTCTGGTGGACGACGTCCGGAGGAATCTCTGCCGTCCAAACTGGTCGTAGGTGGTCTTCGATGTAACATCGACTACCACCTGAGATCAGTCTTGTTCGACCGACCAGCTATGACCTTATTATCGTCTACCAGCGACTTCCAAAGACTAGCTGCAACTGATCGGCGACCACCTGGTCGCCGATGGTCGGAAACAGGTCGTAAACTTGGTGTGATTGGGCCATAAGCGCAAGCCCCTTCTGTAAGGAGGAGTGGCGAAGCTGCTCCTCTTGTTTCTAATAAAATTTCTTTCAGGCTTATGACGTCATCAAACACTTTCGGTTACATCTGCGTAACCCCCTTTTTTGTGGGATCCGCGATTCCAACGGAGTTTTATGGGCCAAAAATGAGCATATATATGTACTACTGGCCACAAACCCCATCTGCATGCAAAATTTTGAAATAAATCTGTGGAGCCGTTTTTGAGATGGGCACACATATTCGCTGTTATTTATATAGAAAGAAGAAGAAGGAATAAAGTGAGGGAAATAAAGGCCACTCCACTCAGAGGATAGTGAGGGTGGGGGGGAGGAATTGGACAAATTTAAATTTTGCAGGACAAATTATTTTATTGGTTTCCTACCTAAAAGGATTATCAAAGAAGCCTTTAAATTATTAGTTATCTTTAGAATTAATTAATATTTTCATTTTTTGCTGATACATAGTAATAGTAGCTAGTTGTTCTTCTAGACAATTGATTAATTCTGAAGAAAACTAATACCGCAGGCCCGAAACAGTGTTATATGAAAGGCATAATCCACTTTGAACCTCTCAACTTAAGTTAGACAATCACTAAAGAAGATTCCTTTGCTTAGATAGTGTGTTTAAATGCTGCACTTGAAGAAAAAAGTCTGCATAAATAAATAAAAGATGAATGCTTTTTCTCCATGATAAAGCGCGACGTGGTATCACAGAAGATATCATAGATACAATAGTTTAATAATTTGTATTTGAATTAATGTATCTTCCATCATACTCACCCGTTAATTTAGCCCAATCAGATTACTTTTTTAAGAGTTTGGCAATTCAAATGAAGAGAATAAAGATGTCAACAACAGGAAAGGACGAAACAAACTTAAATAACTTTTTAAATCAAAGTCAAACGATTTTTACAAAAGTTAGTAAAATGTTGAAGACTAGTTGTAAAAACTATTGGAAATTATATTACCTAATAAATTAATGAATAAATACTTATTTAAATATAACTTAAAAGTGTTGTTTGATTTATATCCATAAAATAATGATAATAAGAAAAATCATTGCTTATGGGATGACTTAATAGATGCAGGCAAGAAATAACATATGTGGTTCTTGTTGTAAAGCTTAATTTAGAACTTTAGAACACAAGATACATTATTAAGGATTTATTCAATAAGCCAAAGAAATTATTAAAAATCGTCAGCTATCTGTTATGGAGTAACTACTTCGTTTGTTTGAGTATTTTGCATCCATGTAGTAAAGATTCATGCCAGGCGATTAACTCGGACCAGCAAGTTGTATGATGCCATTTTGTTATCACAGTTTTTTCGTCTTTTTTGTACTATGACTTGTAGCTCCATGCTCCACAATTTGAGAACAATGATAATAGTGATGTAACTATTTAAATGTATTTCAGGGTGAATTAATGATATGAAACTCTAGCAAACAGTTGCCCAAACAACAAAATTGTTGGTTGTTGCCTCTTCTTACCAAACTTTTAGATATATTTCTCACCACTTTTTGGTAATAACGAAGGGTGAAAAATCCACTATCATGTGACCTCAAAGGCAAATTAAAACAGTTGTTTTGGGGCTGTTAGATTGGGTGTGGCAGTAATTTGCTTGGCATGGATGAACAGCGTTTCCCAGACATCACTGATGCAGTATCAAGTAGGATTACCAGAGCAATAGTAACCGCATTGGTTGGTTATATTTATTTCACTGGAAATCCATCAGTCCACCGAGGATGACCTTGTTATTCTTTAAAAGTTTAATTCGTTTTTAATATTGGCTAATATTATGGGGCCAATTGAAAAAAATATTCCACCCAGATTCACCCAAAGATCGACGACTATGAAAATTCTGTTATTAATGGTATTTTATTTCGGGCGTATTTTCTACGGGGGGTATATTACAATCAAATCTAAAGGAAATTAAAATTATTTATAATAATAGTGAAAATTTATTTGCGTATCTTTTATCACGCATTTTTCCACTAGAAAAGCATGAAAAAATAAGAAATTAAATAGGTTAGGAACGGAAGAATATGTCTATCTGTGAAGTTAATTAAGAGGGAAAATGAAATATTTCCTTCAACAATGACATAAGGACTCCATAAGAGTGTTCCAAGTCAATATTATTTTGTTAAGCTTCTATAATTTGTATGTCTTTTCTTCTTTCCCTGATGATAAAAGAGATTTTAATGTGTTCCTGCCATTGAAGCAGGGAACATATCTTGAGAATGATTTGAGGCAAAATCTCAAATATTCTAGTTCTCCCAGAAAAAATGCCTTCTATTTAACAAGAAAATATAGCAATGTATGAAGGCAAATAAGACAACATTCTAAATTGACTATATAAGTATCGATGCAGACACTAGATGAGAAACAACCGACTAAGGAGACAAAACAGATCAAGTGTAAACAGAAATAATGCAAACAAAATGAACTAAAACTGTAATAAATGAACTATATTAAAAGTTTCAACAAAAATGATAGTGAAGTGAAAGTTGAGAATAAAACATAAATAAAACGAATATAGTAAACTAAAAGAGTAATAAGTGAACTATAGTATTAAAAATGTTAACAAAAATGATAGTGAAGTGGAAGTTAATAGTAAAACAACCGAACAAAGTGAAACTAAAGTGAAAAAGTGATAACAACAAGAGAAAGTGAAACAAAGTAAAGAAAGTAAAAACAAGTAACATAACAATACATAAACAAAGCTCATGGCTAAGATAACTCAAAACGGCATGAATGCTACGATAAACACATGAATGAAAGAGGAAAAGAATAAGGGAACAGAGATTAGGCGGTCCTCCTGCTTCTGTATGAGGAACATAGGTGCTAAAGTGTGAGAAAGGAAGTAAGAATGATGAATGATGAGTAAATGCATGATAGGGGTTCGGAATCCACGTGAATCAGCAGGTTCCCCTTGTGCCTCGGGCAAGGGTATTCCACTCTTTCCACCTTTGACTTCTGAAGTTGCTCAATCTGCATCCTCACCAATTTGACCTCTTTTAACTCAAAACTTTCCGTCTCCCACAGCTATAAACCCTCTTCTAGAGCTTGTTCCGGACTTCCCATTAAGCACTTCACTATCGGTTTACTTGAACTTAAACTCAGAAGTGTGACCTCTGTGCCCCCCCCCACCCCAATCGTGGGAGGGGTACAGAGGGGAAGAGTAACCACAAGCCCTACCTTTTCTCTCCCCTAAAATAAAAGAAAAGAAAAGAAAAAAATATGAGATCTACACTCCCTGAAGAACATGGACAATGTCACATCAACAATAAAAACATCAGTCATAAAGGGGCTCACTTCCTCTAAACGGCCCTGGAAACGATGTTAGACAAGGAAGAATCTTCAGAGGCGAGTAGAAATAAAATGTTATTTGGTACGATTTGTGCCCATAGGAGCTAATAATAACGTTACACGGTTTGTGTTTCGAATTAAAAGTTACATGTGTAGGTTTATGGTCGCATTTTTTTAATAAGATGGATCTCTTTTCGTGACAGAGAATGTTTACTTAAATGCAGTTGATGAGGATATAATGAAAACGATTTTGAAAAAGCGCCTGCATCATTCAAAAAGGTGACATATTTTAGGAGATGTTGTTAGCGAGCGATGCTACTGCCTAGCTCTAAATGAAAAGCCCTATTTTACTCTTCTAAGAACTTTCTCAAACATATAATTAAGCACTTTAATCTTTAGGAGTTCTAAGTTGATAGTCAAAGGCCTACCCGGAGTTGCATCCGTGTCAAAGTGAGTCGTACATTGAATGTGATGAATAGTTATCTTCACGCGGGTGGCTTGGATTTTATTTTTCACGTGACTTAGTATTCTGGTGTCTTCTATATAAGTAAAATACCTGGGCTGATACCAGTCTGAAACCATTATATCTGATACTCATTTGTTTTCACTGTTCTGACAAGAAACTATGGTTGTCTTTTGGTGACAGTAAGAATTTTCGTTTTGCTTGTGCTTACAGTGTTTAATGGAAAATCTTTATGATTGTGAAGCATTTCACTAAAATTCTAAATGGATTACTTTTACTTTTTTCTAGAGTCAGTGAAATAGAAATTAGGCTTTTATGACTTTGATTTTTTTCTTGTCACAAACTGTTTTATTGAGTGTCTTAGGGAACAAATACCTGCTCTTTCCTTTTTAACGCTGTGTTTAGATCAATGACCGAGAATCAGAGTCTGCTCTTATTGTGTAGTGTACAAGCCTCTGCTGCAATCATTTTCAAATTGATGGGGTGGTTGATATTGCATCACAGCTCAAGTAAATGTGGTGCATGATCAGAGAACTCCATGTCCCGTCATAGCTCTCTAAAGTTGGCGCCGAGAAAATTCAAGGAGAGAAAACAGAAATCTCTGTTACTACCTTATATTAGCGTTGACAACTGTTCTATTCGAAAAATTTACTGTATAAATTTTATTGGTACAAATGACAAATATGACCCCTTTTATTTAAGTGAAAAGTGGTGTGATGTTAAGAGTAACGATAATTTACTCATATGATCTTCCATATTCTTAGGTACACAATCAAATCAAACAAAAAGTCTTTGAGATCAAAGAACAAATAGTTAGCAATCCATATGTGCATGACCAGGACGAATTCCTCTTTTAGACAGCCAGGTATTTGAGATCACGACAGCCCTAATAATAATAATAATAATAATAATAATAGAGGTTTATATGGTGCCATTTTAAATGTTAAAGCGTTAGCAGGGCACTTAGCCATCAACTAGGAAACGACTGAAAGAAGAGGTTGAATTTCAAAACCCGTTTGAAAGCGATAGGCGAGCGATAGGAGCGTATGCCATCAGGCAGGCCATACCACTGCTTAGATAGCTTATTGCGAACTGCAGAAAAAGCAAGATTACCCCTTTCGACACATAAGATTGCAGGGAACTGAAAGCAGTGCAGCGCACTTTCAGAACAAAGGGCACTTTGTTGTCTGGATACAGAAAGTGTGAAGGATAGGTGAAGGAGAGGTGTGGTTCGTAGGAATTTAAATGTGAGATGAAGAAATTTAAAAGTAATTTTCAGATTAATGGGCAGCTAGTGCAGTTCACGGAGCTGGGTTTTCACAAGAGAGTACCTTCCTCGACGGAAGAAAACTCGAATCTAATGTGGAAAAGTTGAAAGGGACTAATTTTAGTGTTGGAGACTCCAGTGAGAAGAAAGTTAAAGTATTTGAGGCAATGGATAACAACGGCATGGATGACTATCTCGTAACTATTTCGGTCAATGTGTTTTTTTTTACCTCAAGGAGCGTGTTGGAGAAGCACGGTGCGCGGAATCTGTGAGAGGAGGCAGAAAAAATAGGAGTGTGAGTTTCTAGGGAGGAGGAGACTGGCTTCGAAAAGGAGCAGAAAGAATAGGTTGATGTTCGACAAGAGAGAGACAGTGGGGTTCAGGGGAGAATTGAGGCGAGTTTACGAGAGACATCAGCCCAGAGTCAATGGTTGAGATTCCACGGTTGTATGACAGTGCGCCAGGACCATTGGTTAGGTAAGTATGAGGTGGTAGGTTTAAACCAAATTGAGTAATAAAGTAATTAGAGATACAATTTAAGGGGTCCGTAATAAAGAGTTGGTGAACTGAGTATTGGAAGCAAATGAGATCAAGAACGTTGTCATGGTTGTGGGTTGGGAAGTGATGAATTTGGAGAGAGAAAAAAGTTCAAGGACTTTGAGGGGGCGATGTGATGTGTTTTGGGGTCTATTGGAGTCGCCGAGTACCACCAAGATAACAAGGAGGTTGCCCTCTTAATGTGATTTGCAACCAGGTGATGTGTAGATGTTTATAGTTTTGAGCGATGGTTTAAAGCAAGCCTAGCAAGAACTACTCAAAAGCTGTCAGGAGAACGCTCGATCAGTGTGAATGAGGGAGAGAGAAAGTCAGCAACAATAATACCGACCAAACCGCCTCTCTTGGTAGTTTTACAATGCTGTTAAATTGTATTTGGTGGGCGTAGCGGCCACCAAAATCGATTTTGTAGAAGGTTCACCCACGTCACACTAATGGGGCAGTGTTCGCTGTAGAGATGTCAATCAAGGGGGAAGAATTGAGGAAATTGAGTCAAATGTAAAAATGGAACGCAGCGAGCGGCTCGAGGAATCACCCTTATGAGTTATTAAATAAGATTTATCAAGTTGTGGAAATTCAAATTTCTGCATGTGAAATATGTTGCGTTTGACTTTCGGCAAACGAGAAAGCTTACCACAACAAGTGAGGCTCTTCCTGACGAATCTAACCTACTAGTAATTAAGAATTAACCCCCCTAAAAACTTACTAAAGGTTCCAATTAATTATTCACACGAGAAAAAGAAAATAACTAACGAGATAACCTGACACAGGACTGAGTCTTCTGCTTCTGGTAATTTTACCACAGCAAAACCAACATTTGGCGGCTATTCTTGCCGTTTAATTAGTGGTATCTTGACTCAGGTAAATACGCTCAACTACAAAAATATATAATTGCCTATTAACAAGAAAAAATTGTCCAATTATTTTTGCTTGAATATTCTTGACACTTGAAACGGTATAGAGTGTAAATAATGATCTTTAAGGAAATAACAAAAGATCAGGTAGGGTAGAATCTTTTACAAACCCAAAGACCTGACGTCATTTTTATGACGTGGTATGACCAGGTGTACGCGGTTATACGCACACTGACCTAAAGGCCGACCGAAATTAAGGCTCTAACTGGGAATGGTTCTAAGAGTGCCTTAAATACACAATTGCTAGGCTAAGGAATATTCAAACGCGGCTACAAAAATATAATTTAATAGGACTAAAGATTACATATACATATAGGACAAGTTAAATGGCATTGCAATTAAATATTGACGGTTCATTGCTAAGATGATTAACACTATTAATTGAGTTTGAACCAAGGAATAATTAATTAAGTAATGATTTTTACAATTATGCAAGTTCTAGAGAAAAGGAGATCCCTGAGGTTCCACGCGGTAAAGGTGGGAGGAGCGTGACAAAGCTAGGGTTAAATCCCTTTTACTTCGAGGTACGGTGAGTAGGACCTGGTAGGTAAGTTCGAGAAACTGAAGTTAGGGGTCTTTCATCCTTAAGAGGCAAACGGAGGGTGCTTCGGGGATGACTTTTCCGATCCTTAAAATCTCCACGAACAACACTGAGTGACGACTAGCTCTTCCTTGGCTCTTCGACAACCACTCAATTTTTCTCTAGACGAGAATGTAGTCGATTCCCTTTCGACTAACGAAGACTTTACGGTTAACGTATTGGACGGCGGGTTCAGACACAATTAGCCTATGAACTTTGAAGTGTCGAATATATACTCCGAAAACGGGGAGAGATTCATCGCCAACAGACTTCCTTAATTGGCTTGGGTCGCGATAAGAGCCCATAGCGAAAAGGCACAACGCCCTCTTAATGCTTTTTCCATTGTGCTAATTTTCGCTGTATATAGAGCAGACGAATTTAGAGCGGTCAACGGCGAGCTGGGGAAGTCAGGGGAGGGGGCCTTATTCTTCCGCAATATATATTGCTTAATTACAGAGTAAATGCAGAAATAAATGAATGTATTTGCGAGAAATAAGCGATAAAAGAAGAGAACATGAACATACAAGGAAAAAATGCATAAATAAAAATAAATGAAGAGTAAAAAAGAATAATCAAAAGATTGATGTGAGGCGAAATCCCGACACAAAAGAAGAGACACGTGGAAATTAAAACGGAAAACACAAACATAAGAGCACTTTTGATTTAAGGGAACATACTGAGCACAAACTAAATTAATAAATTCCCAACATTAAAGACAAACTATCTGCCGGAACTAAAATTGCGGTCAATATGATCAAACAACGCAAACAATTTCATTAAGCACATAAAACCAATACAAAACACTGGGGATAAAACTACCCACAGGAATGAATGCACACCAAAACTGGTTTGAAAAAACCAGAGTTATAGGAATCACGGGAGACCACAAGATACTATCAAAACGAAAAGCCTTTTAAAATTCGAAAGGTTTAAAAGGATTTTGTATATACAGAAGGTATAGACAAAAGTTGGCACGTTTTTATCACTTGATGTTAGTCGAAAACCTGAAAGCTATCCTATTTTACTGAGTCAGGTATTTGAGGACATGGTAGCCATGCATGACCAAAAAGCTATCTACTTTTACAGAGCAAGGTATTTGGGAACATTTTCGCTTCTAATTTAACATAAGAAAAAAAGAAAGCAGCTTTCTCATTGCATTATCCACCAACCACGGCTCCTCTGAGATTAGAACCTTCAGGAACGTGGCATTTAGGTTTTATGTGGTATTTTTACCCAAGATAAAGAATGATTCTTCCTTCGTTGTAAGAATGACTAATTTCGTTCGCTATGTAAAGGAAATCATCAACGACACCCATAACAAATCTATGACTGACACGGCTGCTAAGCACAGAGTCGTGTTGGAGGCCTCGGTAAGGCGATCGTATTCAAGTATAGCTCTTTTCCCTTGGGCATAACCCATTCGACCCAATACTGGTTAACCAACAAATATCCTGACCATGTGATGCTTAACATGTAACATTGTAGCTCTCCAGATTCTAAGAACTTGCATTCTTATAATACGTTTGTTTTGTCGTTAAGAAAGAGGTTAACGAACATCCCTATATTAGTAAGAAATCCTTCGGAGCTTCCATTGTGAACGTTATAACCAACTATTAAAGAACCAGCTGATTTAGACATGCAGTTGTTTCATAGGTTGCTTTGGTGATGGAGGTGGTTTTATTAAATAACTTTTTGTATGTAAAGACATGTATATAAATTATATGGAAAGAAATATTGCTTTGGCTATATATTTGTTTTTTCTCAAATTATAGTTTGTTCTTAAATACCTTGCGCCGCTTGGATATACAACACCGAGAAGTATACAGGATATGTTTCTTTGATTAATAAATATATAAATACCGTAGAAACTAATAAACAAGTGCGCTTAATATTATTGATTTTAGCATACTAGATGTAAATTGACATAAAATCGCTGGAAATTTTGATCAATTTCAAATGATTTCCTAAAAACCTATAATATAAAAAAAACATGAAATAGAAGCAAACTAATTTTGAGCAATCTATTCCATCTTTTCGACAGGGGGCCTTTCATGAACCCTTTTAGAACTCTCTCCATAATTCCTTAAAGAAATTTGAATTCTAAATGAGAACATGGGCATAAATTACCTATCGGAAAACCTATTCAGTGAGAGGCCTCTACATCTTTCCCCTGAATATTCATCGACAACTTCAAAAGACAAGAATTGGAACACATTTCCAGAAAATGACTTCTACAATCATGGTAAAAAATTTGGAGACTTCTATATTTTTCATTAGGAAAATTAAAGTAAAAAAATTGCTAATTTCAGTCCTCCTATCAAGCTATGTTGATTCTAAGGCGGACATCAGCCAGGGTAAATCCAAACTCCCACTGTGATGCCAAGTCACGGTGGTAACCTCCTTAATAAATACTGTCGGCTTAATATAGAAATAATCCAAAGTTTATTTGTTGTATTATGTTTTTATCACAATATGAAGGTGAAATGTACACATTTTAGAGCCCAAATCCATTATATTAATATGTAAATTTAGTCAATGTGTTCATGATGTTACTTGTTTATCAGGACTACTTCAATTCATTTTGGCATTATGGAGAACAAAATTGGAATGATATCTTGACTGAGATTTCTCCCTTTTTGTTCAATCAGCATCCATAACTAGTAACAATTGGATGGTTTCTGATTATCAAACTCCATCCAGTTTGATTATCACACGCAAAGTTTGGTCAATTGAGCAAACGTTTCCGCATTCCACAAGCCTCACACCTAATTCAACAATTTTAACATCGTGGCCCCAAAGCTCTGGTTAGGTAGCACATCCTCCTCTAAATGAACGTTTCACTAACCAACTTTCTGATCTTATTCCAATTAAATTAATCGCGTCTTAACTCAAGTCCTTGATTTGATCCAAAACATGCAGGTCGTATGGAAGTTTGGTTCTTAAAGCGTGTGAATTTTGGGGGGCATTTCCAAGCCAATTCATCTGAAAATTCATAGTATTTAGACCAGTTTTTTATGCACAACTGGTAGCAACTCGTCCTCAAGCAAAGGAATAATGAGAGTGTGGAACGTGTTAACAACCATTAGTTATTATATTATAGGGATTTTTCTAGAAAACAATCATGACAAAGTTTGCCTTGAAACATCATCCTCGAAACAAAAAATAGTGAAAGGGTCTTTTTTTAAGTATACCCCCTTTATTATTCAAAACTAAAAGTAAAAATGTGTAGAAAGTATTGACTATGGAGCCTTAGTATTTTAAAGGGGTCACTACTTATACAACTTGGTACCGCGTGTGCGCATAACTCTCCCGAAATTACCCACCGGATCTCCCGAATTAAGCAAGATCTATCCTCGAGGATTGTTGCTATGGGTCATGCAATCCTTTAAATTCCATGTAACAGCTGTAGCAGGGCTCTTCAAGCAGCATGTGTTTTGCCCCTACCGGAGCTCCATCCTTTAATTATCTATTTACCATCTCCTGTCACAAAATATATTGATCCATTTAAAATGTAAATGCCCTCCTTATATAGGAAATATGGAAATGCAATCCATATCCGCCTAGATGACCCAATGCACGCCATTCTTTTCGCTACATTTCAGGAAGCATCAGAAATATGGAAATTCATTCTGCCGTCTATCGAATTACTTCCCAATAGCCCTTGAATTCCAGATTATCTACATCATTCAAGAACACAAAATTTCATTTAGTACCAATTTAGCCGTCGACCGATCGGCGACGCGGCTCAAACTATAATACGCAATATTGTCCCCTCCTTTGGGATACCAAGGATTTCCAATTTTTTATTTTATCTATTATCCGGTTCAAATATATGAGATATTTTAATATAATATATTCAATACCATCCAATTTCAGCGATGGATTCAAGATAATGACTTGTAGTCTGTATATTTTAATCTGTTCTTTCAAATAATCTCCTCACACTGATACACATTTTCCATGTTTCTGTAGGTCAGTAAAACACGCCTCATAATTATGCATCTTAAAGAATGCTCCGAAATATTAATATTAATAATTTCTAAATTTCTTGAATATCAGAACGCCGTTGAGCCTTCATGGCTAGCTTGAGTCAGGGCAACAAAAAAATTCACAAGGCGATAAATCCGGGAAATATTGAGCATGTGGCAGTACAGTGACTTTCTTTTAGACAAAGAATATACTTGGGTATACGTATGTGGACATGTGTTGTCAGAAAGTAAAAATCATTTTCCACTCTTACATAACTCAGAATGTTTTCATCGAATCTAGTGCAGTAGACTTTAGAGAATATTCAAGTAAAATCTCTAGTTGAAAGCTTGATTTTGCATGATAAAGCCCTTGTGAAAAATGACTGCAAACAAAATCACATTTTCTTCGATGGTAGGAAAAATCGTTTCCTCGCTAGAGGTGTATAAGCGCCTCTGCAGTCTGCACATTATCTTATTAAGGGTTATCCATGAAGGAAGAGTGGTTTGGGCACCCCCTCCCCCGAGAAGAGTTTCCGTCAACTTCCACCAATCACTCGAGTCACAGGTCCCTCCCCCGAAGCCCTCTTTCCACGGAGGCTGACCTTGACTACTTTCAGCTCGACGACCAGGAGAGACTCCTGGCCTTGCGGCTGCGGCAGAGGCCCTTAACCTTGCCTTCCCGCCCGAGCCAGATAGTCAGGAGTAGCTACGGCAGGAGAATCCAGGACTATGCGCCGCCTTGGAGCCATTGGAGATACACGGATTCCTCCCGCCTGACGTTTCTCTCGAACCTGATGCTCATCTTCCGGAGGACGCTCCTCCTTAGGATGCGCCTACGGAACCTCAGGTCGAGTTACGGGAGGACGAAAGTGAGGAGGTAGGTGATGAGGATGGGCAGCAGGGTAGTGTGTTCAATCCCCTAGCAAAGGTAGTTAGGGATCCTCTGCAACGTTATATTTGTGACTTCGTGCCCGGCAGTGTTTGCCGAGGCGTTCCCCACCCTTCTAATATTGCCAAGGCAGCTGCCAGGCAGGATGTGAAAGTGTATTTTGGTAAATATAAACACTTCGCTTCCAGCTCCCCCCGACATGACCCCTATTCTTCCGACCCTGGTGTGAGCATGGGTCCTTGAAGAAGCCTCTGAAGTACGCTGCAGTCATCAAGTATTCCTGGTCCCGAAGAATACTTCAGAGGATAGGCTGGTATGACATGGCAACACTAACCGATTCCACACATTATTCTCCTCCCCCTTTCCAGCTCCCGCTCTTAAGAAATGTTCTTTGAGAGGCTCCCAGGGGCTCCTAGCGGTTAAGATAGACTTGTGCCATGGCTTCTGTCACATTCCCCTCCACCCCAAAGCCCGGGATTGGTCCGGGTTTCATTGTGGGAGCCCGCCGTACAAGTTTAGGAGACTGCCTATAAGGTTCAGTGGAAGCCCTTTCATCATGCAGCAGTGTATGACCCTCATTCTTCAGGCCATGACCCTAGCCCGGACTGTGTGGCCTTTAGATACTTAGTTGACAGAAGTTGACGGAAACTTTTGGGGGGAGAGGTAGGTACCTAAACCACTCACACCACAGAAATACCTGAAGGTTCATCCGCACCGACCTCAACCGCGAGAGGGGAGTACCCCTCAGGGCTCGGAACCGAGAGCCTGGGAGGGGTAGGGATAGGGGGAGTGAGGGTAGTCGTGCCAAAGAGCACCTCTTGTATAGCCCAATCTTCTTCATCACACTCATTAAGGTTTACGGGTTCTAGAACCAGTGCTCTTTCCCAGGGCGCTGGATCAGTTGCGGGGTCGCCGCTGCCGCTGATGCTGCTCTCCGCGTGATTGTTGTGCGCATTACTGTGGCCGGTTGGCATAACTGCTGCATTGGGCTGTTAGGCCCGAGTGGCTATAATGAACTGGATCAATGTCTATGCCCACCCCTTGCGTTGATTGTCACCCGGAGTCCTCAAGGGCATATGCCCAATTTGAATTGGGCGACGCCTTTGTGTTTTGAAGTTTGAAGGCATGCTTTTATAATGTTTGCTATCTCTCTTAACTCCGATTAATAGTTTATTGTTTGTTTTTCAGAATAATAGTGTGCGTCATGGAGCAGTTTACAACTAATTAGGGTGTTCTCATCGTGAAGACATTTTACCAAAACGGAGAAAGTGCCACGCAAACAGTTTGAAAACTTTGTACCATTTTGGGGAGAAATGAAACACCCAACAAGTCTACAGTACGGTACGCAGAATAATTATGAGGTTTAAAACAACTCGTTCAGTTGCAACAGCCAAATCTTTGAAAATCGATTCACCGACTTCATTACATCGATTCTGCATAAAGATGTTCATATGCATGCGTACAAAGTTCAACTTACGCAGCATCTTCACCACCTGACCGCGGGAGGTGGAAACAATTTGCTGACTGGGTTTGGAGAGGCTTGCAGCCGAAACCTTTGCAAAGAAAATCATCTTCAGTGACGAGGCCCACTTCCATTTGAGTGGATTTTTCAAGAAACAGAACTGCTGGATTTGGGAAAATGAAAATCCTCGAATAATGCAAGAACGTGAAATGGACCCACTGAAAGTGACTGTTTTGTGTGCTTTGTGGGCATGTGGTGTTCCTGGACCTTTCACCTTTGAAGATGATGAGGAAAATGCAGTTACCATTAATGGAGAACGTTAACGAGACATGATATCCACTCACTTATGGCCCAACTTGTAGGATATGGAGATTGACAACCCTGGCTTCAGCAGGATGGAGCAGCCTGCCACACTCCGCGCAAAACACTTGCATTAGTCCACGAAAATTTTCCGCAACGAGTGATATCCTGGCATGGTGACCAGGAATTGCCACCTAGAGCCTGCTATTTTACCTCTTGTGTTTCCTTCTTATAGGGGCATGTTAAATCACAGTTGTACGCCAACAAAACACGCACAATTCCTGAACTCAAGGCTGAAATCACGCGTGTGTTTGGAGCCATCGAACCACATTTCTGTGAGAGAGTTATCGGAAATTTCGAGAGCATAAATGTATGCAGACTTATTGCATAGTGTTGCATACCTAAACGGAAGACATAACTCCATTAGAAATATGCAGAATATAACTATGTTTATAAAATTCGTTTTAATTATTCATATTTTAAAAATCTGCGCCCTTTATGGAACACCATATATATATATATATATATATATATATATATATATAAAATGTTTAACAGAAATCCCAAGGCGAGGAAAATAGCTGGCTGGCATCATCCTTTTTATTTACTGCGACGTTTCAACCACAATACGGTCATCTTCTTAGGCCTAAATACCAATAAACGAACAATATATTTTGCACTGTTAAACTTACCAGTAAATTTACCAGCCCCGCCAGAGCTGGTTAAGCAGCATCCAACGGTCTTCTTGTTAATGGAGCAGGCAGCCTTCTCAGACTTATTCGAAGCTCCGGACATTCTTCAAATAATTGGCCAATTTTTTATTTGAATGAATTTATTGACCTTGCATAGACCGTTTGATTATCTAAATTGTTCCATTCATCAATAACTCTTTGACTAAAGAAGAACTTTCTGATATTCAATCTTGATTTTTCCTTAAAGATTTTCAGGCCATGACCTCTAGTTCTTCATACATCACTTATTGTAAAAAGAACTTCCTTTCTTAATCCTTCATAACCATGCATTATCTTAAAAATCTCTATTAAATTAATTCTATGTCTTCTCATTTCTAATGTCATAAGATTACAACTTCTTAATCTATTTTTATATGATTCCTTTCTTAAATTATCATTTTAATAGTTGTTCTTTGCACTTTTCTATATTATCTATGTCTTGTTGATTAGTAGGCCTCCACGCCTGTGAACAATATTCCAAAATAGGTCTGACTAAGCTTTTGAAAAGATTTATAATATTAAATTTTGACTTGTTGTCAATTGTTCTTTTTATTGTCCCCAAAACATAATTTGCTTTATAAACAATTTTGGCTATGTGCTCACTTGGTTATAAAGTGTTATGTACTATTACACCTAAATTCTTTTCTGTAACAGCATTTTCAATATCTTCTTTTGCTACAGCATTTACATTATTAAATCCTACATTTATAGTTTAACACTTTCTAACATTGAAAATCATCTGCTAATCCTCTGATCATTTATGAAGTTTTCTTAAGTCTTCCTGAAGCACTCTAATTTCCTCATCATTTGAGCTAGTCCCTAAGATCTTTATAGCATCAGCAAATTTTAGGATATTTGATTTAATATTTTCGCCCCAATACTGAACCTTGCGGCACACCACTACTTATATTACTCCAAGTCGATTTTTTCCCTTGTATTACAACTCTTTGCCTTCTGGAAGTTAGCCATTCACCTATCCATCTCACTATTCCTTCTCCAAAACCATGGCTCCTCAATTTGAGTAATAATCTCTGATGAGGCACCTTATCAAATGCTTTCGCAAAATCCAGGTATATGATATCTACTGGGTACCCCTCATCAACATATTTAGTTGATTTTTCAAAATATTTAAGTAGATTTGTCAGACAAAACTTTTTAGATAAAAAACCATGTTGACTATCTTTAATTATATTCCTTTCTAATAGGTATTTTAACATATCTTTTCTAAGTAATTTTTTAAAAATTTGCTGACTTGGGATGTTAAACTGACTAGTCTATAGGACAATACTGAATTTTTTGGTGCTCTTGACCCTTTATAGATTGGAGTAATGTTTGCTTCCTTCCAGTCACTTGGTATTTGTCCATGCACATAACTGTGATTAAACATAATTTCCAATCGCTTTGATATCAAATGTCTAAGGTTTCTAAGGACTATATTAATTTTTTCTCATTTCCAGGTGCTTTTTTTGGATCTAAGTCTGCTAAAATCTTATGTATAGCAGTCTCGGATAAATCAACATCATTCAACATATCATTTCCATCATACATCTTTGGTGGTTGTGGTATGTTTTTTAGCCTTTCACTTGTAAAAACAGATGTAAAATATTCATTAAATTTATTTGCCATTTGGAGATACTCTGTTACAGTTTCACCATTTTCATTTTCTAAAGGTCCAACCTCCTCCTTAACAGTTAATTTGCTTCTTACATATTTATAGTAGATTTGGGGGTCTCTCTTAATCTGCCGTGAAATTTTCCGTTCGAACTTTCTCTTGGCTTTTCTTATTTCTCTTCGTAGTTCTTTCATTGCACTTTTATATCTTTCATTGTGCTGAAAGTCTGGATTTTCTCTATATCCTTTCCACCATCTAGTTTTGTTTTTTCTTTTTCTTGTTATATGTATATTCCACAAAGGTGGCTTAGGTTTCGCTTTGCTTCTTATTTTTACTAGAACACATAAATTTATTTTTCTGTCATGTTCTTTTTTAAATAAATCCCACATTTCATATATATTTTTATCCTTAAAAATTTTGATCCAGTCAACTTTTCTAAATTCTTCTTCTAATTTTTTGAAGTCAGCATTCCTATAATCAAGATATTTCTCTTTCCAATTCAAATTCAACGTTGGCAAAGATATACTAAATTGCACAATATTGTGATCACTACTACTACAAGGTGATTTTACTTTAACATTGTCCACTAGATTATCATTTGAGGTTAATACTAAATCTAAAATACTGTCCTGTCGTGTTGATTCTCCTACATGCTGCGTGAGAAAATTACCCATAGTTAAGTCAAGAAAGTCCCGGGCTTCTCCCTCTCCATGCAAAGAGTCCCAATCTATTATTCTATAATTAAAATCACTAGCGATAACAATATTTTCTTCTCTTTGGCAAACTGTTTCAAGAATTTGAAATAAACTATCTTTTTCTACTTGTGAAGCTGATGTACTTAAATAACATCCTTTAATAATAATATTGCTGTTGTTTACATTACTTTTTATCTTACACCATGCTGACTCCGTGTTTTCATTGTTCGTCAAGTCCTCTATTAATGTCGCTTTGAGTTCTGATTTAACATACATCAAAACTCCTCCTTCTCTGTTACCTGTCTGTCTATCTTTTTTAAATGTGTCATAATTTTTCAGTTTTATTTCTGCTTCCCCAATTTTACTTGATACCCATGATTAAGTAATTATTATTATATCTGGGTCTTTTTCATAAAAGTATGCATGTAGATTATGTACTTTATTAACTATACTTCTTGCATTAATCAAAACTGCTTTCAATTTTTTTTTAACTTAGGACTATTTTCCTTAAAACTAAGTTTATTTACAATAACATCTTGCTGGCTTACTGATGCTCTCTTCTGTTCGGCACCTTTTGAACTACTTTTCCTCGGCTTATTATCCAGTTTTTTGGATTTTGAGAACCTTGTCTCTTCTCTTTTAGCTGATTTCTTAATTTAAAATCTTCTTCCTGCTGCTCCTTGGTTCTATCCGAGTCAACATAAATACCTTTCCATTCTGGTATATTATTAAGTATTTTTTGTTTTATTCAAAATTTTGTATCTCTGGTCCCTATCTTTCCCTTTTACAAACATCATCTTTGGCTTATTTCTACAATTTTCCTTCTTCGGCAACCTTTTTGCCTCAACTACTTCAAAATTTTCCGACGTGCAAAATATCTCAAAGTTTATTCAATATATCCCTGTCATCATTCACATTCTGCAAATACTTTTTATTAATTTCCTTGATGTCCATCTCACAAATTTGTTTCATATTCTTTATTATCAAGCAATTATCTTTTTCTTGTCTTCGTCTATTTTCGAAAAACTCTTCTCTAGCTATTTTCTTTATATTTCCTCTGAATTCTTCATTTTTTACCTGAATCACATCTTCAACCTTATTATCAATTTCATCTACCTTTTTCTCTATTTCTTCATTTTTTGTTTTAAGTTCAGTTACCAACTTTAAGACATCTACATCCTTCGTGCCACAGTTTGAGCAAAACCAGTAAGTTTTGCCTTTCACAATTGTTTTCAAAGCATTGTACACATCATCCTGAATTTTCTCACAAAGTGTATGGAACCAAAGTCCACAATATTCACAAAGTAAAGCAGGTTATGACTGTTTCACATTAATTTTACATTTTCCACATAAATCTGAATTTTTTGTTCTTTTATTCACCATTTTGCAATATCAAACCTATTGTATAAGTTTGTCAAATTACCTTCAGTTAATCTATAGCCTCAGGCCTTCACACAATCTTTGGTAAAATATATCAATTTCAAGGATATAAGTATAGAACAGCTTTACAGAACCACATAAAGAACCACCATTTGAGAGAAATGTGTGAGAGGAGATGTGTAAGAGAGCACATTGCTAAGTTTACATCTAGAACTTTACTAGCTAGTATTATCTTTGAATTGAAAAGTTAGAGTTAAAGGGAATATTTAGAAATGGGGTCAAATTTACAACAAAGAGACTAAGGAAGGATTTAAAAATATTTAAATTAGTTAGCGAGTGTATAATTGCTAAAATCTATTAGGTTAGGGGCACTTTGCTTTATGAATCTAATGATTATATAAAACGGTTTTAAAATGAATTTTAAACGAATAATTGAAGCAAAACTGGCAAAAACATAATATACAAAATCACAAACCTTGCCAACGAACGGGTTACGTGCTTCAGGCCGACCTAAAAACACCAAACTGCACCCCGCAACCCACATCCAAAAGAATTCAGGTAACAAAGAGGGGAACCAACGAGAGATTACTATTTAAGTTTGAAGAAAGCTATTTTATATATAGTGTTTCTAGGATTGGAAGGGGAATGGTACATTTGTGCGAATTTAGAATTTCACAGTCTTCTCAGGAGATATCACTTTCTTTGGTTTCAAGTATCTTGCCGGTTCTATTACTTATACCCATTGTCGGGAAATGGTCATTCCCCCCCCCCCCGTTCACTCGTGATGCAGTCCCAAGGCGGTTACCGCAACGACATCCGTCGAAGGCATCGGCGGGTCAGTGCTTAACCACAGTGTGGCACAACTCGGTGCCATGTAAGACCCTAAAGGTCAAAAAGGTAAGATCTCCCCCAGGAGAGTGAGATCCAGTTTCACGTCGAACAAGAAATTGGAGACGGGTTTCTCTCAATCTCGAAGGCTAATGAGGAGCCGATGTTTGACTTCGTGGGAAAGACCGTTTGGAAAAAGAACTGTCCTGGGGCTGTCCTCAAGCCCCTCTCCCCCTTACCACTCCCCCAGTGGGGGTGCGAGGTATAAATGAGGAACTCTGAGGAAAATCGAGGTAGTATACGTCAGTCTCTAGGTGACGAAGTCCTTGGATCCAAAACCGAGCTACCGAGACTAGAGAGGTAGTTTACTTGGGTCGCCAAACCAAGAAGTACCCTGCAAGAGAGGCAGGGCTACCTACCTTAAGGGGCTAAGAAAAAGCTCATCCTTGAGCTAAGTCCCTAGTTATCAAACCAAACGATAAGTGAACTTTGGTAAGTTCGACTTACTCTCGCCAGAGAGATTGCTCATATCCTGGTGCACCTTAAACACCAGGGGTATTCCTCGTCCTTGAGGAATTAAGAAAATAAGAAGAGGTAGTATACGTCAGTCTCTAGGTGACGAAGTCCTCGGATCCACAACCGAGCTACCAAGACTGGAGAGGTAGAGTACTTGGCTCGCCAGACCAAGAAGTACCCTGCAAGAGAGGCAGGGCTACCTACCTTAAGGGGCTAAGAAAAAGCTCATCCTTGAGCTAAGTCCCTGGTTATCAAACCAAACGATAAGTGAACTTTGGTAAGTTCGACTCACTTTCGCCAGAGAGACTCCTCATATCCTGGTGCACCTTAAACACCAGGGGTATTTCTCGTCCTTGAGGAATTAAGAAAAGAAGAAGGAAAAGGCTCCAACTCGAGCCCGTTATTCGGTGGCCACACCAAACTTTAAATAACTTATTCTCGCCAGAGAAACCCCCCTTCGATATCCTCGCCCTTGAAGAAGACCCTCCCCGAGTTTAGTCCTCATCCTTAAGGAAATAAGTAACGAAGGAGAAAAGCTCCTCCTCGAGCTCGTTACTCGGTGATCACACCGCACTCCAAGTTAACTTGATTTAAGAAACAAGTTCGACTCACTCTCGTCAGAGAGACCACGACGGCCTATGTGTTGCATAAAGCACCGTCTTGGTTCTCGTCCTTAAAGAACCCTTCCCCCCCGGAAGAACGTGTGGACCCCCCAGCTGCTACCCTCGCCAAAACAACCGTGGAATTTCGCCCATCTCGACACACGGCACGCGTCGTGAGGCAATAACATTTCTGAGGCCTTTAAACTCCACATGAGTCCGTAAGCCTAATTCTTATATTATTGTTTTGTCTAGAGAAAACGTTAACTTAATTTTGTGGGTCAACTAATTTAATTAATTCTTGTTTATAATAATATTTAGAGTATTGCTGTAGTTAATGTATAAAGGTTGTGTATTCAATGGTTAAAGATAAAATATAAGTTTATTTTGTGAATTAGTGGGCGTTTCTTTTATATCCTTACGTGTTTGGTAACGGCTCTGTTCTTTAAGATATTCTTATAATATCAATATATATTAGACACTCTTAGCACTCTTAGAATAGAACAAAAAAAGGGGGGGCATTCTACCACACTAAATAAAAGTGGTGTCAGGTAAGTAGGGTTTTTATCAGAAAGAATTCGACGACATAATTAAAGTGGTGTCAGGTTTTGTAGGTTGTTATTAGAAAGAACCCAGCAGTGTCTAATTAAGAAAGAGCCAACACGTAAAGGAATATCAGATCAGGAATAAGAGAATAATTGACAAAAGGAAAATTGGTAGAGTTTTGGGTGGTAACATTCTTAAGGTAATTGGTAGGTCAAGTGGTAAATTTGTTGCGGGAGTGGTATTTCAATCAGTATAGTAGTGGGATTAAGGGTAAGTTTGCTGAGCGCTACCTGGTGAGTGGTGGCATAATTACCTAAGTGTATAGTAAGGAAAATTCGACGGACCAACACAAAATGGATCCGTCGAAAGATTTTACCAACAAGCCAAAATTCTGGGATTTGAAGGCAAGGATATGGATGCCTACATCCTTGAAGAATTGAGAATACAAAGAGAAGAAGAAGAAGAAATAATAGAGTTTGATAGAAAAAGGGAAAATATAGAAATAAGGATGAACCGGAAAAGTGAAGAATCCCGAATACAGTGGAAAATAGAAACAGAGGAAAGAAGAATGCTGAGAGGAGGTAAAACAAGCGAAAGAATAATACTGTTGAAAAGAGAAGCACGAGAATTCAGAATAAGGACAGAAATGGAAGATGAAGAAAGAAGACTAAAGATAAAGCTGGAAGATGAAGAAAGAAGAACTCGACGGGAAAACGAAATAGCGAAAGCAGAACAAGAAGCCGAGGAAAGGAGAATGAAGAGGGAAAAAGAGTCGAAAGAGAGGAGAATAAAGATTAAAAAAGAAATGGATGAAAGGAGAATGAAGATGGAAAAAGAACGTGCTCAAGCTGAAAGAGAACAGAGAGAAGAAAAGGAAAGATTGCTCGCACTCGAAAGAGCACCTATCGAGAATCTCATAGAGGCCGAGGAAGTTGTAGCCCGGCCTGGACCTAAGAAAGGACCATCGAGGGAAACCCAGCCAAATGGGGTAACGATGGAAGAAATAGGAAGTAGGAATGAGGTACCAGCAGGAGTACCTAAGGAAGAACCTACGAGGAGGACCCAGCCAAATGGGGTTATCAGGGAAGAAGAAGAAGGTAGAGTAAAGGTACGAGCAGGTGTACATGAGGAACTACCTACTAAGAGAAGTGAGTCAAATGAGTTGACAAGGAAGGAGGAAAGAGGTGCTATTGCGATACACCCAGGTAAGACTAATCAAATGGTAGACGAGGATGAGTATCCCCTACCCCTAGTAGTCTCCTCCCCGAACGGAACGTCCACGGAGTTACCGCTAAATCGCCAAGTCGTAGTGAGCGCCAAGCCCATTAACGACCTCGCAGGGAAAAATTTTCTCGATCCCCAAAGATCGAACCCAGACACGATCTTCCCGTGTACCTGGCTAAAGGAGAGCTATGGGACCTACGCTCCTATCAATTATGCCCCGCTGTCACAGGCCGCTCTAGCCTTAATGTTCAATTTAAAGGTAGTCAAGTACCATAATATGGGTAAATCGAGTAGGTTGAAATACCGCTACCATTTAGGAACATACTGGGGCAGACTCAATAACCCGAACGGCTGACTCAAGCGTGGTAAAGTACTGGTCTTAGAGCACCATTTTAGTATTAGCTACCTCAAAGGAGCCGATAAAGGACAGCTGCTCTATAGGCGGAGACGAAAAACCATTGAGGGTTATTTCAGTACCTAATGAGCGTGAAACCATGTTTTCATTTGTTGTTCGTGTTAATATTTATCGGTAGGATTTAAGTTCTCAAAAACTTAGAAAGGTAAGGAAGTAGCTTGTTTTGTTGGGTTTTTTTGTAGGTAATCGATGAATTAAGGTTTTTTAATTTTCTATGTAAAATTGTATTGCGAGTAGGTCTAGCTCGACACATTGCCTGTGTAAACGCGTGCGTGGGCGCTCATGTGTAAGGAAACTTAATGTAAGAGAGGGCTCAAAGAAATACAACTTTGATAAGCTCGACTAGGTTGATTAAGGTGTTTTGAGTTCTCGGGAGCATCCCCCGCTCTCCATTAAGTTCTTCGGTGGGAGGTGTGTCGGGAAATGGTCACTCCCCCCCCCCGCCGTTCACTCGTGATGCAGTCCCAAGGCGGTTACCGCAACGACATCCGTCGAAGGCATCGGCGGGTCAGTGCTTAACCACAGTGTGGCACAACTCGGTGCCATGTAAGACCCTAAAGGTCAAAAAGGTAAGATCTCCCCCAGGAGAGTGAGATCCAGTTTCACGTCGAACAAGAAATTGGAGACGGGTTTCTCCCAATCTCGAAGGCTAATGAGGAGCCGATGTTTGACTTCGTGGGAAAGACCGTTTGGAAAAAGAACTCTCCTGGGGCCGTCCTCAAGCCCCTCTTCCCCTTACCACTCCCCCAGTGGGGGTGCGAGGTATAAATGAGGAACTCTGAGGAAAATCGAGGTAGTATACGTCAGTCTCTAGGTGACGAAGTCCTCGGATCCAAAACCGAGCTCCTGAGACTAGAGAGGTAGTTTACTTGGGTCGCCAGACCAAGAAGTACCCTGCAAGAGAGGCAGGGCTACCTACCTTAAGGGGCTAAGAAAAAGCTCATCCTTGAGCTAAGTCCCTGGTTATCAAACCAAACGATAAGTGAACTTTGGTAAGTTCGACTTACTCTCGCCAGAAAGATTCCTCATATCCTGGTGCACCTTAAACACCAGGGGTATTCCTCGTCCTTGAGGAATTAAGAAAAGAAGAAGGAAAAGGCTCCCACTCGAGCCCGTTATTCGGTGGCCACACCAAACTTTAAATAACTTATTCTCGCCAGAGAAACCCTCCTCCGATATCCTCCCTCTTGAAGAAGACCCTCCCCGAGTTTAGTCCTCATCCTTAAGGAAATAAGTAACGAAGGAGAAAAGCTCCTCCTCGAGCTCGTTACTCGGTGATCACACCGCACTCCAAGTTAACTTGATTTAAGAAACAAGTTCGACTCACTCTCGTCAGAGAGACCACGACGGCCTATGTGTTGCATAAAGCACCGTCTTGGTTCTCGTCCTTAAAGAACCCTTCCCCCCCGGAAGAACGTGTGGACCCCCCAGCTGCTACCCTCGCCAAAACAACCGTGGAATTTCGCCCATCTCGACACACGGCACGCGTCGTGAGGCAATAACATTTCTGAGGCCTTTAAACTCCACATGAGTCCGTAAGCCTAATTCTTATATTATTGTTTTGTCTAGAGAAAACGTTAACTTAATTTTGTGGGTCAACTAATTTAATTAATTCTTGTTTATAATAATATTTAGAGTATTGCTGTAGTTAATGTATAAAGGTTGTGTATTCAATGGTTAAAGATAAAATATAAGTTTATTTTGTGAATTAGTGGGCATTTCTTTTATATCCTTACGTGTTTGGTAACGGCTCTGTTCTTTAAGATATTCTTATAATATCAATATATATTAGACACTCTTAGCACTCTTAGAATAGAACAAAAAAAGGGGGGGCATTCTACCACATTAAATAAAAGTGGTGTCAGGTAAGTAGGTTTTTTTTTAGAAAGAATTCTACGACACCCATATGGGAAGAAAATCTTGTCTTTAGAGTTCTCACGGAGCTTCCGATATATTTGCCTTGGGAACACCCAGGACATTTAAATAAATATATAATCGAACTCCGAAGACTCTTTAGAACCGCATCCTTTATTGTAAAGAAAGATTTTATATTTATTTTGTTGACAAAGGCAATTTGAAATTTTATTTGACAGAAGTATTTCTTTAGCAATATGTGTAATTTTCGGTTAAGCACTTTATTGTGAATACCCAGCTCTGGCATTATTAAATAATGTTTGTCATTTGCTACTGTTATCTCAAGGCGGCTTGGTTGATACAATCCACTTAAAAATGTTCGGATTGACTCTTCTACAATAAAAGATGGAAAACCATTGTGCACAAAAAAAGATTTAAGGACTGAAATTCTTTGTCTATAAAATTGTAGGATGAACAGAGATTGTATGCAGGTGAAGAAGGGTCTTACTGGATGAGATTTTGTATTTCTGATCTAAGCAACTAAAAAGGTTTAATCCTAACCTCGTATTAGTGGATTTCCTATATACTGATGTTTCTAACCCATTTTGATTTTTTTCATATTAAAATGTCTAAAAAGGGCTGGGAGTTATCACTCTCAGTTTCCATTGTATATTTAATACCTTAGTTGATGGTGTTTAAAAAATTAAGAAATCCCAAAGCTTGATCTCGTTTTTTAAATATAGCTATGGAGGTCATCTACAAAATGTCTATAGAAAATTCGCCTACATGAATCAGGAACTTCAAGAAAAATCCTCTCCTCCAAATGAGTCATGAAAAATTCTGCTGAAAAGGGCCAATTGGGGACCACATAAAAACTCCATCGATTTGCTGGTAAACCTTGCTATCAAAAGTAAACACCGACCCACCAAAAACAAGCTCCAACAAGGAACTGAATTCTAATTTACTAAAACTATAGAACTTTGGTGAATCCTTAAAAATTCTGTCTAAAATAATGGTCTTTGTTTCATTAACTGGTATGTTTGTAAACAGTGACTGAATATCGTAACTCACTAAAAGACTACTGGAATTCGCTTTATATGCAATCATTTCTGCTTGAAAACTGTACGAGTTGGTAATTGTGTATTCATTCCTTGATAATGTGGATAGTAATTCCACAACGTATTTGCGATGTTGTAGGCAAGTAAGCTATATGAGGCCAAAATGGGGCGTAATGGGATTCCAGGTTTATGTATTTTAGGTAAACAATACAGTTTGGCTAAGCCAGAACCTGTGGCATGTAACTTAGAGTAAAGTTCATGGCTGATAATTGAGAGAGATTTACAGTTGTTAAGCAATCGATTTACTTTGTCTCCAATTGAGTTACAATGTGCTTTTCGGGTTTTTGCATTTTGGGGGATTTAGAGGAGTCTGCCAAAAGAATTTGTGTTTTGTCTATGTAGTCTTGACGATTTAATATTACTACTCCGTTTCCTTTGTCTGGTTTTTTAATTATAAGTTTTTTATTTCTCCCCAAGTTACACAGAATTCTTACGTCAGATTTCCAAAAAATAATTGAAGTGGACTTATGTAACCTGAACTTCTGATATATCTCGTGAGAAATATTTGAAAGTTCAGTCAGGAATCCATTGAAAGAGCCATAGCAAGGGACAGCTTTTAGGTCCCTGGCCAACTTCTCAAAGTAAACCATGAAAGTAGGCTTGGAAAAAGAAAGGTTGGGAAGTTTAAATTCCAACCCAAGTGATAGCAAATATTTTTCTCGGTCTGAGAGATGATAATCTGTAAGATTTGTAACTACCGTATTAAGGGCCAGAAATTTTGCAGAACTAATACCAAGAGATTTTAACTTACGATCATGTGTTTGAATGATGTCACTTTTAAATATCGTTTGGCTTGGCTCAGTAATAGTTTTAACAAGTAGGCCATCCAAAAATGACAGGTTATTTATCAGTAAGCAGAAATAGGCTTGCACTTTGGGAGAAATCTCATCAACCTTCGTTGTTTTAGAGTTAATTTCATATTTAATTAAGTAGTCGAGGGAATACCAGGACTCCATCGAACAGCTCTCACCGAACTTAAATAGTAATCTCTCGTCGGTTCCCCTCCTTGTTACCTGAATTCTTTTGGATGTGGGTTGCGGGGCGCAGTTTGGTGTTTTGGGTCGGCCTGGAGCACGTAACCCGTTCGTTGGCAAGGTTTGTGATTTTGTATATTAGGTTTTTTGCCAGTTTTGCTTCAATTATTCGTTTAAAATTCATTTTAAAACAGTTTTATGTAATCATTATATTCATAAACCAAAGCGCCCCCAACCTAGTAGATTTTAGCAATTATACACTTGCTAACTAATTTAAATATTTTCAAATCCTTCCTTAGTCTCTTTATTGTAAATTTGAGCTCCATTTCTAAATATTCCCTTTAACTCTAATTTTGCAATTCAAAGCTAATACTAGCTAGTAAAGCTCTAGATTTAAATTTAACAGTGTGTTCTCTTAACAGTGCCAAATATTTTGTTCGTTTATTTTATTTTAGGCCTAAGAAAATGACCATATTGTGGTCGAAACGTCGCAGTAAATAAAAAGGGATTTCTGTTAAACATTAAATTTAGGCTCTCTAGAAGCAACCCTTATCGATATTTTCTATATATATATATATATATATATATATATATATATATATATATATATATATATATATATATATATATACAGAGTGCGTTTCAGGTAAATCGAAAGAAAGTTGTAAGTGGATCTTGCGAGGACAGGGCGTCACTTACGGCATTAGAAAAAGAAAGTTTGGTTTCAAATTTCTATTTTTAATATAATACTAAAAGAGAACAGTGCAAAGTAGTGTAAGATTAAAAAATATGGCACTATACTATAATAACCAGTCTACACAAAAAGACGATCAATTTGACCTGACAAACTATAGAACAAAAAGCCTTTCCTCTCTGCTTATAAACTCTTTGCAAAAGTCATTACCTACAGACTTCGAAACCAGTTAGATGATCAACAACCGAGATAACAAGCTGGCTTCAGAAAATGATTCTCAACGAATAACCACCTAAAAACTCTCAACCAGCTCATTGGGAAAACTGCAGAGTAAAAGATCACTCTATACTTGGTATTTCTTGACTATCAGAAAGCATTTGATTTAATAGAATCACATTAACCAAAATTGTCGATCTTACATTATTTTGTATAAGGATTAGAGCATCTCTAATTTGTAGAAAAGTGTAAGACAATGACTCACCGAAATTGTTCACGTCCTCTCTAGAAGAAATCTTTAGGAGGCTAAACTGGCAAGACATTGGCATCAAGATTGATGGGAATTACCTCGACAATTTGAGATTCGTAGATGATATTGTATTCACAGCTGCAAAACTAAAAGTTATTCAAACAATAATTCAAGAATCTTGAAAGCTAAATATGTAGTCTGCCTAAAAATAAATTTTCGAAAAACGGAATTCCGGAAAAAACAACCAGGGATCGTTATTATAGGCTTTACGATTTACAACAAGAATATTAAATGGTAGATGAATATACCAATCTGGGTCAATAGATTTATATTTCACCAGGAAAAGATAAAAAAGTCCAACCATAATAATTCTGGGCTGGAAGGCATTTGGAAATGCAAGCTTTACCTTCAAAAGCAAAATCCCGCAGTGCATGAAAAGAAAATTATACAACCAACGCATAAACCTGACTCTGACATATAGAGCTTCTAGAAACTTAGAACCTGACCAAAACACGTACATAATAACTTAGAAGAACACAAGAGCCCATGAACGCGTTATGATGGGGATAACTTGGCGTGGTAGAAAATCAGCCACTTGGAACGTGAACAAACCAAAACGTAGCAAGTTTCCAAGATAATAGATAACCCAGGAAATTAACAGATTGACCCCTCTTGATAAAATACGACAGAAAAGAAGACCAAATATAAGAAAAATAAATGATCTTCAAAAATATGGCAAAAATTGGAAAGAAATTATACATCGACAAAAATTCAGACAGACGAGAAAGGATTTCTCTCAACAGTTGGAGACAAATGCCCTGAATGATAATGATAATGATATATATTATATGAACAAACTTGATACAAATTTATTCTGGAAAATTTTAAAATTTGCAGACGACAAGAAACTTGGTAATAGGGCAAAATATCAAAATCTCTCTGAATACCTTGGAATTTCGCTTGTTTTGTTCGCAAAACCTCATTGGGATTATGTTGTGTAATTCTGATGTCCACACATACAAAAGTGCATTGTAATTTTTAGACGCGTCCAGCATCAAACAGGGAAATTACTTCTGATCTTAAAAATAGATCGTAGGAAGACAAACTGAGGGACTTCAATTTACTTTTACTGAAAGATCAGCACCTGTGCGGCCAATTAATTAGTCTTAAAAAATTAAACGTGTTTACTAATATAAATTATGACTGAATATTTGAGCTAGATACTCTAAATAACGAATTCAAAATATTAAACAAAATAACACTGCAATTGCACCGAGATAAATCATATAAAATAACAGACTTTGAATAACTTGCCCTGGAATATCTTTTAAAGCACTACGGCAAATACATTTAAGAACAAATGAATTCTTTATTCATAGCTTCCCTTCCTAAACCTAACCTAACCTCTGACTTCCACCCATTTGATTTTTTTGTTAGCTAACTTCGAAGGTACTTTAAGGTTTCCAAAGGTTCTAATTCTGTACTTAAATTGAAGGCACTTCAGGGTGAGCAGGGGGGTGCAGATAGTTTAAACGGCGTTGAAACACGCTAATTCCATTTGTGGTAAATGATACATGGTAAAATTGCTCAATTTTTTCATTCATCCTGTTTAAATCATATATTAAGTATAATTATCATGTATTTATATAATTTTTACTTTTATATGATTTATCAGTTACTATTAGGCATCTATGATATATTATTTTGCACTTATTAATTTGTTTATTCCTCTAATTCGGATTACCCATTGTCCCTGCGACCAAAAGTGGCCGACAGTATTCTTCCGAATCTTTGACCTATGGTTTTATTCCATCACCGATAATATCCCAAAGCGAATGTGTATTGAGTGTATGATTGTACTCTTAAAGGAAGCCCTCAAATCATGTAAGATTCTAAACCATTTTGACACCATGCAGAAAAAAAAGAAGGTACAAAACACTAGAGTAATTTTTAAAAAATGCCCCCGCATGGGGGTAACCTGTGTAACCCGTTACACTTGGTACTTGGAAGAGCTGGACGTCCTCTAAGCCTGAGTGGGAATTAGGGAAGCCTGTCACTGGGTTGACTTGAACTCTCTGAAGGGGCCTGGCGAATTTGTTGGTGCGCTTTCCCCTTGCTCCCTCTCATCTTTTTAGGATATCTCCTCAACCTTTTACCTCCGCGCACTTTGTACTAGGAGGAGCTGTTATCACCTGGACAGAGTTCTGCTAGCTAAACATGGTGACTGGGTGAACTGCACACAATTCCGGGATCACCTAACGCCGGGGCATGATAATAATAGGTCATAATCCACCCAACTCTTTAGTGGACTCTCCTGTCTTTACTTCTCTTTATTACATTTCCGCCTACCCCCTTCCAAACTCGCTCTTCTATCCACAGAGCTCTTGGTTTCTCGTAAGCACATTCATGCTCTTATGGATCCTCAGTCAAGTGTCGGTGTAAACCGTGAGGTCACCAAATGCTACGAGGGACAAAACCCAGATGTGCTGGGCCGTCAAGTTTACTTACTTTCTTCCAGTACACATACATATAAGGGGGATACGTCGGCACCATCATTTATGGTCAAAGATTGATGAAAGTTTCGGCTGAATGGCGGCCGGGTTGTCAAAATCTATCTTAGCTTGAATCAGTGGTCTGAGTAAGTGTAAATGATCACATTCTGGAATTTTATGATCCTAGGGAGCCATTTCGCTGCCGCTTTTGCGTGTGTCCTACCTCTGCATATATCTATACTCGGGTAAACAGGAAAATTAGATTACTCATTTTTTCTAAAAAAGTTTAAACTCTTTGAAATCTTCTTTAAAAATGTTATTTCAAACAAAAAACTGTTGCTTCATTGAAATAATAAAGTTGAGTTTATCTGAAGTCTGTGTAAGTTTCTCCAAGGCCGTACACGATATGTCAGTTTCGTTTAGTGCCCTGTGTGTTGCTTGCGGATAACGACATCCTGACACTTCGAAGCAATCTAGTGCCTATCCCCAGGAGAAGGGAATAGTAGCCGTTTAGGCTGTGGAACCTCTCTCATTCCGCGAGGCTATGGATATTGTTCATGCGCGCGCAGCGCTCTCTGGGATGTCTTATAATTTAATTTTAAAAAAGGGCACTTTCTGATTCTATCACCTTCATGCCAAATAGCACGGTCGTTTCCGCACTCATTCGGAACCTTTCTGCTGGTTATACTCCCCTCTGCTATTTTCCTTGTAGAGCTAGTGGCACAAAGGGCTGACACTCAGCCTTGGCTAAAACCAGTGCTCTTCCTCCTTCCCCAGCGTGACAGTATCCTAGTGAAATGGCCGCTCTTCCGCTGAGTTTTTAGATTCACGGGAAGCAATCCTCTTGAAATTGGTCGTGAGGCCATCTTCCGAGGTTTCTAAAGCTGGACTAAAAATGGAGGACAGAACCAAAGTAGCTTCGTCTCCTACGTTTCCACCTAAGATTGGACTGGGTAGCTCGGAGACGTAGGATTATTCAAGGGAGGAACCCACGTCTCCGAACCCTCCCTAAACTCAAAAGGTTTAGAGTCGGGAGATGGAAAAGTCAAGGGAAGTGTGCGCCCTCTCCTTGATAAGCACTCAATGGCATTCGTGCCTTCAGTGACTTTTCGGCTAACAATGCTCGTACCTTTTCCTCTGAGAAGTGTAGTTCATTCCCGTGAAGGTCTTCTCTTCGAGGAGGAGCCTTGAATCTTCCCTGATCTAGGCCTGGAGGGCATATTACTTCAATGCAATTACCGTGTGATCCGGGTCAAATGGGATGAGCTGTGGATGCTCGTCTCCTCCTGCCTCGGGTTAGATATCTTTTTTGCAGAATACCATGCTAGACGTGTGGCCTCTTCACACCCTCTTGGGATCTAAAGCTTTTGCGACCCAATCACCACGGAATGTGAGTTGTCAGGAGAATGCGCGCTTTAAACCCAGTATGATGTTTCCGGTCTTCTATTTGCTATAAATGTCTTCTTTTACGCGAATAATTTTCTTCGCATCGCGACACGGTCAGCGAGGCGCTTTCTACGGCCCGGAGTGTTGAATGGTTGACAACCCCTTTTGGCAGACTACTCGATATACTCCAGATATCAGATCCTTAACGATCAGATCGACCACCTGAGGATAGGTGTCCTAAATGTTAAGCATCACTTTCAGAGAATCGCTTTCTTTTATCTGCATGATCTATCCTTGTAATCTCTGGATACACTGCCTGATTTTGGGTGGGAATTATTCGAAGAACTTGATAGTTTTGGCCATTCACTTTTCCATCCAAATATTATTTTCTGGACCACTTGAAAAACAACCTTGTTGGTGCTTGAAGCTAGCGCGGTGGTCCGCATTTCAAAAAATTGTATTTTTTTGTTACAGTCGAGGAGTTTAGGTCGGTGGATAAGGCCGTAGAATCCTTGCTGTGGACCTAACTATTATCTTGGCCACGCCGTTCACTTCCTTGGTAGTTGGCTAAGTGTGAAACGGCCATCAGAACGAGGCTATTTACATACATGCGCTATAAGCGGCCACCGAACCATTTTCCTTCGGCGAATTTCGTCGAACTAGGGGTAGGATATGGTATATTTCGAAGCAAGTCAGACGCTCTTCCTGTCAGGCATACCTGTCTTCATTTAACGGGAAGACCTTTCGTGTAGAGATGTAGAAAAGTGTCAAAAGGTTTTGGGACAAGTTCTCGCAGGCCCTCTTTTCGTTTTCTTCTGAAGGCCACCGACTGGACACTTTACCTCAAGAGGCGGAGAACCCTTCAACCACAGGTTTAGGTTAGGTTAGTTTCGTTCCACTCTTGCTTCATGCGCAGACACAGCCCCTTGTTCGAACGATTTCCCGTATGCCATGATTACACACCTAGGTGTGCAAGGCATGACATTATGCCAGATTAACGAATTCAGCGCACATTGCTGCTCAATTTGGATAATCTTCTTCATTAAGGGACTGTACTAATTGAATGTGATAAGGCTTTTTCATAGGTGTTGAACGCAGACTCTGTGCATTGTTGTCTCCAGCATATCAACTCTCTGACTGGCGATTCTCACCGAAGTTCTTGGTTAATTTTCACACAATTGTAGAATTTGCTTAGTTTTGTTGGGGTCAATCTTTTTCCGTCCTCTCCTTTCTCATCATGTACGGATCCGGTTCTTTTAACTTTGTTCACAAGTGAACGAATCGCGTTGTCTATAGGTCTAGGTTTTCTGTACATGGAACACTACAATTTTGTGCAGAGCACAATTTAAACATACTGAACATAATTCAACAAGAATTTTCATAAAAGTTTTCAATTTCATCAAAATACGCACTCAATTTCGAGACACCCGGTAAAGTAATATATATATATAGGTTTAGTACATTGGATCACTTTCCACGCCTGATCTTGATTAGTTGTAATTTGAACGATGATGATCTTACCGTGTGTGTATTGAACATTTGAAAAATTTGCACAGAGATATGTAAACTCGGTTCAGCGTCCTAAAATAAATAAATATTCCATTTTGGGTGAAGATCACATCTGAAGTATATGTTCTTGATGACTCATTCCTATTCAAGCTAGATTTTAAAATGGGAAATATCGTATATTAAAAAATAGTGAAGCTACTAAAAAACATCCACTATTATGGAAAAATGCTTAGTTATATGTCGCAATCTTTTTCATGTTTTCGGTCTGTTAAATTAGGTTAGACCAATGGATCTCACTTAGGTGTTATGAAAGCTCAATAAGATTTTACATTGTAAAAAGGGGTTATTTCGTCTGTCAAGGACATAAGTGGAACAGGGTAAGAATAACGCATCGTGGATCTGCATCAGTCAAACAAAACGTATTAATTGAATAGAATATATAATTATAAAAATTGTTTTTCCTATTTTATTAGACTCCTGGGCATTATCAAAGTTCTCTGACATTCCTCGCAGACGATGTAAATTGTTATAGGCAAAATATTTTTACATCTACCTGTTAGAGGTCCACAGTAATAAATTGATTCGTAAACGTACAATAGATAACAGGTTAAGAACCACTACGGCTGTGTTTATTGAAGTTTAATAAAAAATATAACATTGAACGCGCCATTACGAGTGAAAGAAAACCACCACGCATGTACTGTTTAAGAAATAAACGAAGTTATTCTTTCAGCATTCGATCCTTTGAAGAGTGAATTTGGATCTGATCCAATCCATCTGGATATTCCGACGATAAGAATAAATTTATTCAGAGGTTTACCATCACTGATTGTTTTTAACAGATTAATTTGTTTATAAAATCCCTGATATACGATAAGTATACTATAATTTATCCTTCAAATGTCGTATTCAATTTGGTGGTTATGTTTAAGAAAATAATATATGGTAATCTAGGATGGTCTCCTTATGAAATATGTAGAACAAGTACAGCTGAATTTGATTTTATTGAGAGAAATACTTCGAAGAACGATTAAAGAAAAGGACAAAGCTTCACTTATCAAACATTTCATCAGATCTACTAACGTCACTCTGGATCAAGAAATGGCAGCCAATGCCAGTCCCTTTCAGTCTCCAGCAGAGCGTTAAGTGGACTTTCCACTCCACTTATTCTGGACTCAAACAACATAGCGCTACAAACACAATTAAGGATGAGAGTAGGGCAGTGTGAGTCAATAATATAACTGCCATATAAACGAAATTGTAAGCACATATATATATATATATATATATATATATATATATATATATATATATATATATATATATTTAAAGGTGCAATAAACGCAGAAATAAATAGTTATAAGATCTCGAAGAAAATTAAACAAGTTTATAAATCCAAGGTTTATGAGCGACCACTGCGTCTCCTAATACAGGCTGAGATTGATTTAAAATAGATAGAGAATTAGGGATTCAGATGATTGCATCGACTTATGAAGGCTTTGCACGACTTTTCCCCTTGCATATTTTCTCCTTTCCTTATCTGGAGCGAATGTGAATATATTTGTGTTATTGATTCTAATTAGGTGGTCATTGATAGTCCAGTGTTGATATAGGACTGATTTTTCCTCTTCAATTCTTTATTAAAAATTCTTAAGCAGATAACTTCGCTCAAAATGGGGATTCTTAGGTATACGTAAAACCATGCGCGTACATGAACACGTACGAGTGCAATTAATACGGCATCATATTCATGGAACTTGGGGCACCACTAATCCTCTACCCCTAACACTCTCCTTTTTGCCCCAGTATTATCTGAAGAAGTATCTTTCCTCCTCCTGTCTAAAAAAATCTGTTCTCCCTTTGTTTTTTTCCCTCTAATTTTAATCGTAAGTTCGTCCTTCTTCGCATTCCTCGGCTCCGAGAGACCTTAATATCCCACCTCTCATCTCAACTCACGTTCCATTCTAACGTCAGGGAAAAGCCGGTAATTATCATTCATCCTCTTCCAACAACATTCTAGTCACACGATTGAGGCAGCTATAACTAATCACTCATTGGGGGAGGGGCTCCGAACGTATAATCAAATTTTCACAAAGATCAGAATGATATTTGTTCGACATTGGACAAATTGAAGTAGAGAAGAAAATAGTAGAACGATTAGTAAGAGAGGTATAGTGGGCAAACTTTTTGTAAAGATAGAAAAGAAATAGTTTATTTCGAGTTTGAAAAATTTGCTCCCTTGGGAAAGGGTATCTCCAGCTAAAGTAAGAATGACATACAGAGCAGTATAGTATAAGTTGGTAAGATGCCTGGTGAAAGGGTAGCTCTGGCATCGTAGAATTGTAATTTATGTTTATGTTTTGTCACAATTGGTTGGCATTCAGGCCTTTGTAGTGATTTGGTGAAAACTGTCACTACGGTTAGTTAAATTTAGGTTATATTTGTAGTAATTTAGGGTTTGTATTTTCTGGTAATTATTTTGTTAAATTAGTTTGGTGTCATGTTTCGGTAAGGTCTTCTTCAGTTCACGGCCAGCAATAGATACTACGATCGCAATTTAGCGTAGGTGTTATGACGAAGAGTGTTTATTCTCTATCAACTTTTACTCCTAGGGAGGACGGACGAGTCTGTGCCCTGGCCAGATCTCTTCTTACGGAAGTTTTCATCCGTACGAACAACAGAAGTGACAGTAGAGAACTGCACAAGGTCGCGGAATAGAGCCTGCTTTACCAGATCTTCAGGTATGTCAGCTTCGTAGTCCCATTTGTATTATCCTGCCCTTATGCCAGGGACAATATCATCTGGGCCCACCTCATCCGGAAACTGGTTTGCTTCGGCAGCATATACCCTGAGGTTAGGCACCCTCGAGTAGTTCATGTACCTGTGAGCCAGATTCTTCGATGACTAGGACCTACTCGGTCGACGTGACTACAAGGCCTTTCGGGGGGCGAGGTGCATGTTCCACTTTCTTGTGCCTCACAGCGGATGCTTCCTCCCACTCGACTTGCGAATCAGGTGGAGTTTTCTCATTTATATGTGTATTTGGAGCGTTCTGCCGGGCGGCCATAGCCTGGAATAGAGGCTTTTTGGCCACTTTACTCTTTCTGAAATTGGAGATTAACTCTTAGTACTTCGTTCGACGGAGGGTTTTTCGCTCTTACATATTTCCTCCATGCCGTTTTTCACCACAAGCATGGTTATTAACTCCTTCGCGAAGGTACCAGGACAAGTTAGCAATGTGGGCATAATATATGCAGCACATTATTTTGGTGGATTTATCGTTTTCGATTTGCAAGAAAGTAGGCTTTGGGGTCTTACTACTTTCTGCGACCGCTGCCTTGGCAACCTTCGCCTAGGTGGCGTTAACTTTCCTTTCTTCTTCTTCTTTGCCTTTTTCTTTTGTTAGTTTTATTTGCGCTTATTTAATGGGACACGTCATTGTCATTGTCCTATGTGCACCACAATTCAGGTACTTCTGGACAGAACTTCTGCACTCACGCCTTGTTGGTCTCACACAGAAACAAACTAGAGTGATAGAGTTTGGGAAAGTAGCAGTGGTATGTTTGTTGTACCTGTAGCCCTTGAAGCACATTTGCAGATCAACGAACTCCTCACGTTCAATCTGCTTTGGGCAGATACGGACAGTAAAGAGGAGGAGGCCAGCTTCCTTTGCTTTTATTGCCATAGTGGTTTCGACGAATACTACTTTGAAAACGTGGATGTAGCCTTCGAATTTTATAACCTAGGCAACTTTCACCCATGAGTTATTCCAAAGAATCTCCTCCGTTATTTCATCAGTAGAGTGGCCTCCAACCCAGGGGTGGAGGAGGCGGACGATTACGCTCCTATGAGAGCGTATTTTTGGCAGTGTCTGTGGTTTGAGATTAATTTTTTGTAGGACTTCTGTTGCACGCGGGGAGGTGAGGCCTTCGGTGTCCCCCTGCCTCGCACAGAGGGCCGAATAGCCATTAGAATATCAATTAGGCGCACGTGAGCAATATTTAGCTCACCGTAAATTGCCTCGAAGTCCTTACCCCTACCCAGTTTTGGCCGGTCAGGTAAGGTCCTTCCTCACTCCGTCATTTCACCCGAGGGTGTAATTTTGGAAAGAATCGGGAGACCAAGTTTCTGGGTGCGGGTATCTGTGCGTGAATGTGTGTGTTTAGGGATTAGTTATGAAAACAAAGAAAATAGTATGTGAAAAAGAGTGGAAAGATCTCCAATGAACAAAATAACCACTTGTCCTTGAGGCAGCGAAGAAAAATCCCTTTTCCTTTCCCTCAACTAGCCTTCATTCAGGCCAGTTAAGGTGAAAAAGCAACTTCAAAACGTACTTCAGGCCACGCAAAACAAAGCGCTATATAAAAAATATACTTCATTCGATTTGAAAATTCAGTCTAATTTTTTAATAAATATCACTGTACCGCTTAAACGAGGAGCCGTACATCGGGTTGTAGAACGGGATGGTGGTCTAAAAAGAGGAGTATGCGCCATGGAAAAGTGAGTATAGGAATTCCGCTGTCTGTTCTAGGACGGAAGAATGATGTTTTGTGTCCATGAAGAAAAGAGGGAAGAATAGACAATGCCGTTGTGAATATAGCCGATGTTCCCAAGCGTCAGATTCAGCTCGCCACTAATAGGCGATTATCTCCTTTCGAAGGTCAATTATTTTTGGTGGTAATGAGTAGGAGATGACTAGTCGTGCAGTCAGTGACAGAACTATCTCCTCAGTCTTTTTCTGTGAAGTATGGTCGAAAGCCTTGATGGTTAGGGCCTCCTGTTCAAGTTTACCAATCGGAATGTTCAGAGGGACTAGAGTTAAGCCTTTTTTGCACGTCAAGTAAATTTAGACCGCGTTAAAGACATGAATGCCTTCAAATGGTATTCGAACTAGCCAGAACACAGCGATTCAGGTATCTTGTGCAGGCCAAATCTTAAAAAGAGTGAAGGGGATGCCTCGAGAATATTCAATCCGTTATCACCTTACTCTCAATACTGACTGCAATCCTGGAGGCCTAATTGTAAAATGATGTCCTTGAGGGAGTAGTTTAGCAGATCCCTGGCAATGCTCACCATTATACTAAGTTCGAATTAAATTACTCAACGTCTTTTTCTGTGCCTTCTTTTTTAGGGGGACGGGCGTAGTTTTCACTATTTTTTCTTACACCTGTGAAGATTCACGAGTACGGAAGAACTCGCTTCGGCCTGGTTCCTAACCAAAATGACGAAGAACTCGCCATTCTTCAGAGCCGTTCTGGAAGGGAGAGAAACTTTCATTTTCTTTTCCTCCTCATGTTTTCTTTTTAATCTGGATAATTAATATCCTTGGAAGAGTCCTGCCCAGGACTAGAGACGGATATGAGTTTTTTTCCCCGTGCGCCATGATCTGTTCCCTTAATAGAACCTACCTTCGAGCTTGAGGCCGTATTATTATGTTTATTAAGGTCCCAGAAATTGACCAGCTTTGTGTAAAATAAACTGCGTCAGGCAACAGAGGGGTCGAACATTGGGTAACCCTCTCACCTGATACAATCGACTCAAGACGCAATTTGGGAGTGGAGGAGACTCCTTTTCTTTGGGGACCCACCTTTGAGCTAGAGAACTAGCTGTTTAGGGGTATCTTTAACATCATTGAAAATTTGTAACTGAAAAACGCCTCTATGAGAAAAGAGAGGTTAAGGGAAAACTGCTTCACATTCCAAATAATATTTTGCTTTATATTTATTCTTTTTAATATTTTTTGACATAATTGCGTTGGAAAAGCTTGGTTTCAAATTACGAGGGTAGAGCGTATGCGCGCCAACGCTTGGAGAGATTAAATTTAGGAATCATATTATGGTAAGTCGAGGAAAGAGCGTAGCCGACATCTGGAGCCCAAGCGAAGGAGAGAGACACATATTGTCTGTCCCATTATGTTTTCGTTCATCGGCTTGTCGCAGCAAGCCTGAGAGGTTGATCTGAACAAATATGGATCCTTAACTTCCGGAAGCAGAGGGTAAGCATTTGTATTTATTATGCTTTAATTATCTTTACTTTATGTAGGATTTAGCTCACCTTAGAACCAGCTAAGCACAACAGTCGTGCGTAGAGTGGTATATGTATATTTAAAATTTGTTCTAAGTGGTTTTAGGAGAAAAACTTTCCTAATAAAATGGTCCTTCGAAGGGAATAATCCGGTGAGTTCCTTAAATTAAAGAGCTATTGCTTCTTTGTTGGAGTAAGATACATTCTTTGCCATAGACCTTTTACTCTCTGGGTCATTGTTTGTTTTTTACTCTTTTGAGTTATTTCATGGTCAAAGAACTTCGGATGTTGAGACAAAATCGCAAATGCGGTCAAACTTCTAAACTACTGAACTTTAAGGCCACCTTTAAATCGTAGATAGACTTTTTTATAAATTAATGAATTCAAACGAAGATATTTCAGACACGCTGTTAGAATATAAATCCGATAGGAGTAGTTTCTGAATCGAATTTATAAGAAGAAGACGTATAAACGCGGCGACAATTTGTCCTAAAATAGAGCAGGATGCAGTCAGTAATCATTTAAATCGATCGGGTTTAATTGCTAATGTACATTAAAGTATTACTGGAGTTAAGCTGTCATTATTACTTCACCCTATCTTCTAAGAAAATTTTATACAATGTTCCACATCCTGGGAGATTTTGAAGGTATCAGTTCTTGATTGCAGGATTTAGCGTTCTTCCAGATATTAACTTACTCGAGAAGTCCAATTAAAAGATTAGCCATAGACATCTTTAACATTGGCTGGCCACTGCCCTATATTTTAAATGTCGCCTGTGTATAACGGCCCCACTGAATTCAAACGCGCCGCCGGCCGCAGGGAACGCCCTGTTTGAATTCATCAGTGAATGCAGCCACAAGTGACGGGTGCTTGTGTTCGTAAGCTATGGTAAGTTTACATTATTTTTATATATTTTTACCCCAAACTGCATCCTTTTTACTGTAATGTTAAAGAAGTTTTAAGAGGTCTGTGCCTTGTTCCTTGTGCTTTTCTGGCAAAATTGTTTTCAAACTTTTAAGGACGAGACTTTTGTTTTTTACACCCAACACAACATTTTGTGTGTGTGTGTGGTGGGGGGGGGGCTACTATTGTTGCTAATAGTAGTAGTAGCTAGTACATAGTCATAGTAGTATTAATGTCGATTATATCACCATTTTACGCCATTGTAGTAAGAATTGATAAGTAGCAGGATATTTTATATATTTTAGCACTCTTTAATAATAATATGAATAATAATAATACTAATAATAATTTATCATTATTGTTATTATAATTATTATTATTTTCAGTATTATTATCATTTTTGTTGCTATGACTTATGATAATGATTACGATATATTTTTTTGTTTTTTTACTACCCTTATGTTCACGCAGATATGGTTAACTCAGCATGGTTAAGTGTGCTGCCGTCCAATGCCGATCTGGGTACAGACCCTCGGAAGCAGAAAAGGAGGCTATTGCAGCGGGTGGCCAAGCACCCTGTAAGCACTCAGTGTTTGCCTTCACTAAGTTTGACAGGCAAGAGATCCGTAAGAAGTGGATCTCTGCTCTAAAACGCAGTGATACTGGCTGTAACCCAGAACATATAATTGGCCTAGTGTCCCTCAGTTCATGGAGGAGGAGGCAGTGGTAAGAGTGCGAAACCTGCTTGGGCTGTCTGGTTACAGCTTGAGAGCAGTGCCCCCTGAGATGGAGGAAGCAAGGCAGCACCGACACTTTAATGATACCAGAGTCACCCAGGAGCTGGTGGATGCAGCTATCCATGAAAAGCTGGGTGAATGGACTGAACTGGCAATTATTTACCTGGCTGGTTACCTGGCACACAAGATCCTGCCTACTCACAGGTGCTGGTCTTGTTAAGACATCTTTATTGACAGTAAGGTTTCAAATAAACTTACCCGTGTCACCGAGTAAGTGGACAGAGACATGGAAGTATCCCAAAAGGGTAAACTCAAATCATTTACAACCTTGCTCTCGCGTAGTAGGCTAGTATGACCCTCTCACAAGACTGTCTGTCTCACCAAAAATGTATGTTACATATACAGGTGGCTTATGAAGGAGGAAAGAACCCTAAGGAGGCGTTCCAGAAGGTCTTTATTGTACTTAGAGAAGAAGATGACCAGCTGGCTACATTGAGCCTGTGCTAGTGTTCATATCTTTGGAAAATATTGTACCCCAAAATGGCGGCCAGTCTGTTCACTGTCTTCACATCTAACTATAGCAGAGAAAGAAACAGTGAAGTGCATTCTAAACGAAAAATTGATTCAGATGCAGCTCACAACAAGAGCACTGATAGAAAACTAAAATTGAATGGCCTTAAGAAATAAATACTTTTGTGGAACGTTAACATTGTTTTGGCATAATTTCAGTATTAATCTTGTGTTCATTTGTGCAATGTAAAATTACAGAAGTTCCACGAAGATTCAATACGTGGGTACGTATATAGGACAGTAAATTTGTTTCTCGTGATCATAACTTTGACAAAATGACGCTCGTTAGTGTTGAAAGTTAGAATGATTTGTATTGTTCATTTTACTGGTATTTAGCGTTCATTCATGATCTGAGACTCTATGGAAACCAATGAGAGTTAAAACCTCATAATATATTGTTTTTTTTCATTCAGCAGGAATGTAGCAGAGATTGATAAATTAAATACATTTAACTTTTTTTCTTATTTAACCAATTACCACCAATAAATTTCGTCTATACATTGTCATGACTCAATATTTATATATGAAAACTGCAAAACTTACATCAAAGAAGTTATTACCCTTGGTTTTCGAGTAACATCAAATAATGTTAAAAATGGTCTAGGGGGCCTGTATGCAATTGGCCAATATTCTGAGCTCAGTCCAGGTTTTTTGAGGTCTGTGGATTAGCTTTAAAACTGCTGGAGAGTTTATCCACGGCCAATATATATTATGAGGAGGCTACTAGTTACTTCGTCAAATATAATATTAGCCGCTTAAATTTATTACCTGCTTGATCTTGAGTCGCCTAAGCCCACGCCTAGGGATCTTGTCTATTATGGTGGCATTTTCGCCCTCCAAAGGCTTTGGTAGAGGCTGCTGTGTTCTCTTTACTGCCATTTTGCTTTGGAAATTTCCAGCCAAAGTAAATGAAGGTAATAACAGGTCTTCTTCAAGGGATATTTTGAATCTAGGGTTATTCCGAGCAACATAAGAAAGGGAAATTTCTCTCATGAGCGAAGTTCCATTAGTTTGACAGCAATCCAAGAAGAACGGGTCTTTCCTTATGGAGCAAAAAAAGACCTATCCTACTAGTGAAAACTTTAGCGTAAAAAATAGCTAGACTTTCTGTGCTTTGAGTAGAGGAAAACAACGACACGAATATTGATTATTAAGACTAAAGAAAATTGTGTTTGTTGTTTAGCTGAGCGCTCTGAAGTTGGAAATCCTTGTTATACTCCCTTTAGCTTTGTCGGTAATGGTGTTCATAGTCTTCTATTTTATTTCAAAGCTCCAGCGCATGCTTAAGGGGATAAACCTAATAATAAACACCGAAATCATAAGCCTGATGCATCTAATAAAATCTCCGACAGAAAAAAAGCCACGGAACCCAGTTTGAATAAGGGTATGCATTAGTCACTCTGGCTAAGGTAAGTTACAATGCTACCTTTGCCTACGGTTATGTTTCTTATCATGGGGTTCAATGACACAATCCATCAGCGCGCCTTTTTGGATCAGGGTATTCAACAATCGTTTATTTTAAAAGATTAAGCCGTGTAAATGAGCTTAAAATGTTACGTCATGAAGTTCAAGCTGGCCGATCCTAATATATTAATTACTTTGTTAATCGGTGATGAGTGATATTATAACTAATTATTTAAGTTATCTGGGGATGTATTGTTTTTATCTTGCAAAAACTATTTTCGGAGATATGATCACTGGACCTTTGCCAGACACTAAGGTATCAGTTTCTTCCTAAGTTAACTTTACTTCTTTATACCGATATGCGGTCGAGGGATGCTCGGGAGCTACCTTATATCAGTTATGCGAATTAGCAGTGGTGGGCACTTAGTACCAAGTTCTAAAGAAAGATCATTCAGATGCATCTGGAAATATTGAGCGTATAGAAAGTAGGGATGGATCAAATACAATTATATTTGAGTTGTATTAAATACAATTTTCATGTATTTATATTTGTATTTTGGCATGCAGAGAAAAAGTTTTTTTGTATTTGTATTTTGCTTTTGTCTAAGCCATTTGAGGAGGATGTGCAAACTGAGAGAGAGAGAGTTACATGGAGCTACAAGGATAATAAGTAGCCTAGAAGACCTTACGGTCTATTCAGAGAGGGTACCTTTGGACTAGCAGTCGAACAGGCACAGTTCTGCTCAACGGCTTACGTGCCCAAACGGCCACTTTTCAAGACTTTGTCTTGTCTTGACTTGAACTGATCAACAAAATTGCTGTTAACAACTTCCACTGGAAGTACGTGTTAGCTACCACAGATGCTTTATGTGAAAAATTTTCCACACAGATCGCGGTGGTAACGTTTCAGTTTAGGTTTGTAGCCGTGATTTCTAGTTCTGCCATCACTAAGTTGGAAAACATCAGTGTACTCTACATTGTCGAAGCCTCAAAGTATTTTAAACACTTCGATAAGCTGGCCACACAGTCTTCGGGTCTCCAACGAGAACAGATCTAATTCCCTTAATCTATCATCGTAACTTTTGTGTGCCTTGAAATGCATACGTTCCAATCTCGCGATATCCTTTCGAAACGAAGGACTCCAAAATTGTACGGCATACTCCAGCTTCAATCGGACAAGTGAATTGTACAAACACAGTACTATTTCCTTGTTTCGATATCCAAACTCTCGCTTTATATAGCAAAACATCCTTTGGGCCTTTTTATCCGCCTCTCTGCGCTGTTTCGAGAACTTGAGGTCACTAGTGATTGTTACACCCAACTTCTTCTTGGTATCAGTGAGTTTGAGAGCAGTGCCCTTAAGGATATACCGTGATTGAAGGTTTCGGTGTCCGATATGCATTACTTTGCATTTGTTTACGTTAAAAGGCATTTGCCACGTGTCGGACCATTCCCCAATCTTCCAGAGATCTTCTTGTGGGCGGGCAGTGTTTCTTTCCTTTGCAATGTTCATACCAAGCTTGGTATCGTCGGAAAATTTAGAAATCCTCGCAACCATGTCACTATCCATGTCGTTAACATAGATGATATAAATTGGTGGTAACAGGGCAGAACCGTGAGATACACCGCTGGTAACTGGCATCCACTTAGAAGCCTGTCCATTCAGTAACACCCGTTACTTAAGAAGGCGGCGATGTGGTACCTTATCAAAGGCTTTTTGAAAGTCAAGCTACACAACATCCACCGCTTTATTTCGATCATACTCAGTGAAAGAATTGCACAAGGTTCGTTAGGCATGAACGGCGCCTCCGGAAACCAGGCTGCCAGCTTTTCAGTAGCAGGTTCGACTCTAAATATGACGCTATTTTGTCTACCATCATGCTTTCTATGAGTTTACCAACCTTCGAAGTTAAACTAATAGGTCTTTAGTTTGACGGTTGGCTAGAGTCTCCTTTCTCGAAGATGGAACTCACCTCCGCCTCACGCCATTCTCCGGAACGCATCGAGTCCAGATTGACATGTTAAAGATTGTGCCCATATGTTGTGACACTTCATCGCGCACTTCTTTCAATACTTTGGGTAGAAACACGCCCAGTCCAGGGGACTTTTCGTCTTTAGGTCGTTGATTTTGTTCTCTACTTCGAATTGAGTGAAGTAAATTTCCCTCAGCTTCTTACCCAAGTAACAGTCCGTGGGCTGGGGGATGGACCAGACTATTCATTGAACACTGAAGAGAAGTAGTCGTTGAGGAGGTTAGAATTTTCTGCATCTAAGTGCTAGAGAGAGAGAGACATACAACGAAAGTAACTATTTCAAGAGACCATTTGATCCATTTCAACGGAAGTACCTATTTTTTTATTTTAAATATGTACAACTGTAAACAATTAAACAATACGTATTAGGCATAGTATATAAAATATGAAGTCTCTCTCCACCCTCCTCTCCCACCCTTTTCAGAGTTTGGAAAATTGAAAGAAATGTACCTAGCAATGTTGAAACAAAGATACGACCAGGAAATTTCAACAAAAAAGCAGGAATAAAATGTCTAAACATGAATAAAAAAACCCAAAACAAAACAAACTAACTACATATTGCTAATCTAAATTTGTATCATGCATCTTTTTACTTTCTTATTAATTATCACTTATTTTCCTCGTATTCTTAATAAAGGCTAATCTTATTCTAGATGCTTGACTTAAAAAAAAATATATATATATACATACATATATATATATATATGGCTTAGTAGTATATATTCAATCAAACATTGATAGAGCATTCAATTTAAATTTCAAATATGTCCTTTTTTTTCTTTAGTTTCCTTTATGAGCATCCAATTAAAAAGCCTTTTAAAAAAAACCCTAGAAACACAACATATTCACGTCAAAGAATAATTTATTAGAAATATTAGACCTAAACATATTTACAATATATTGTTAATTTATCTAAACAAATATTAATGAAGACATTTACTAATAGTTAATATGAGCATGCGTTTTATATTTTCAACATATGTTGTCATGTCACTTGTTATCTAACATATTTACAGTAGATTCTTAGCTTATATAAACAAACAAATAATAATGGAGAGATTTTATTAATCTTTAATATGAGCATTCGTTTCTTAAACTTTTGTCCAGTCTAACCTAAAATGTTTCAACTGAACTACTAGAAACTACATCTTCAGGTAACTGATTCCAGATATTTACACTTTTGTATGCAAAGGAGTTTCCGCATAAACTTGTTCGAAAATTCTTTGGCATTATTTTCATTCCGTTATTTCTTGTACTAGATGTGCTGAATTCGAACCAAGTACGTTATCTATTCCTTTCAATATTTTAAACATTTTTATTAATTAGCCCCTCAATCGTCTTGTTTCAAGGCTGAATAAGTTTAACCTTTCTAATCTTATTGCATAATTATGATTTCGTAGTTCTGGAATTAATTTTGTGGCTCTTGCTTGTACCTTCTCTAATCTTTCATATATTTTCTTAAGTATGGTGCCCAGATCTAAGAAAAGTATTCTACTTGTGGTCTTACCAATGCATTGTACATATTCAAGATTGTAGTTTTATTTTTGTAAGTGAATTGGTGTTTTATATATCCGAAAAGCCTTAGTGCTTTCTTTTCAACTTCAATGCACTGCTGAGTAAACTTAAGATCATTTGAGATATACACTCCAAGATAATATTCATTTTCAGTTACTGTAATCTTTTTATCGAAAAGTTTATATTCTGCTCTTGGATTTTTATAACCGATATGCATTACTTCACACTTATTAAGATTTAAGGTTAGTTTCCATTCAAAAACATCCTGTTCAGTTATTAGTCCTTTTTCTAATTTGCAATCATCTGCGAACTTAGAAATTTTTGATAGCAAGTCATCGTCTATATCATTAACATGCATAATAAAAAACAAAGGTCCAAGGACAGAACCTTGTGGAACAACATTACTGACAGGAACCCATTTTGACGCTTGTACCGATCAGTGAAACAGTTTTCGATTCATTTTTCTATTTTGCCTCTTATTCCCATGCGGATCTTTATCAAGTGCCTTTCTAAAATCTAAATACAAAATATCAATTAATCTGTTATTGTCATACTCGGTGTTTATATAGTGAAAAAAATCTAATAAATTTGTGAGGCATGACCTCTTTCTCCTGAAGCCATGCTGGGAATCCTTTAATAATTTATTCACCTCTAAATGTTCAACTATTTTATCAGCAATACTAGTTTCGAGGAGTTTTCCAACTACGGAGTATAGGCTTATTGAGCGATAATTACTAGCTCTCTCTTTACATCCATATAAAAAAATTAGTGTTACATTGGCCAACTTTCAATTTTGGGGGAGGGGGGAGGGAGAGAGAGACTGTGTATGTGTGTGTAACAAGGAGTAACAAGGAAACAAAGTACCCTAAAAGACCTTACGGTCCATTCAATGAGGGTACCTTTGGACTAGCAGTCGAGCAGGCACATCTCTGCTCAAATGCTTTACGTCCTCAAACGGCTATTTTTCAAGACCCTGTCTAGTCTTGACTTGAACTGGTCAACAGATTCAGTGTGGACAACTTCTACTGGAAGTGCGTTCCAACTACTACAGATACTGTACGTGAAAAATTTTCCACACATATTGCAGTTGTAACGCTTCAGTTCAAGTTTAAAGCCGTGATTTCTTGTTCTGCTCTCAACAAGTGTCAAAATATCCCTGTAGTCAACATTGTCGAGCCCTTGAAGTATTTTGAAAACTTCGATGAGCTGACCACACAGTCTACGGGTTTCCAATGAGAACAGATCTAATTCCCTTAATCTATCTTTATAACTTTTATGTTTGATAGAGGGAATCAGTTTGGTTGCCCTGGCTTGCACGCGTTCCAATCTCGCGATGTCCTTTCGAAACGAAGGACTCCAAAATTGTACGGCATACTCCAGCTTCAATCGGACAAGTGAATTGTACAAACACAGTACAATCTCCTTGTTCCGATATTCAAACTAGCGCTTTATGTAGACAAGCATCCTTTGTGCCTTTTTCTCCGCCTCAATGCAGTTTCGAAAACTTGAGGTCACTAGTGATTGTTACACCCAAGTCCTTCTCAGTGTCGTGGATTCAATAGCAGTGCCCTTAAGGATATACTAAGATTGAAGATTTCGGTGGCTGATATGCATCACTTTGCATTTTATCACGTTAAAGCCGTTTGCCACGCGTCCGACCACTCCCCAATCTTCCCAAGATCTTCCTGCAGGCGGGCAGTATTTCCATATTTTGCAACGTTCATAGCAAGCATGGTATCTTTGGAAAATTTAGAAATCTTAGCAACCATGTCACCGTTCATGTCGTTGACGTAGATGATGACAAGTAGAAGTCCCAGGACATAACCTTGAGGCAGCTCCTCAGAAGCCTGTCCATTCACCACCACCCGTTGCCGTCTGCCTTTTAGCCAGTTCTCTATCCAGCCGGCTACTTTTCCGTATATACCCTACGTTTGCACTTTCCGAAGAATGCGGCGGTGTGGTACCTTATCAAAGGCTTTCTGAAAGTTTAAGTACACCACATCTACTGCCTTGTCCCGATCGTGCTCTCTGAAGACGAAGTGGAAGAATTCCATAAGGTTCTTCAGGCATGACCGTTGTCTTCGGAAGCCGTGCTGGGAACTCCAGTAGCAACTTTGACTCTAAATGCGACGTCATTTTGTCCACCATCATGTTTTCCATGAGTTTACCGACTATCGAAGTCAGACTGATAGGTCGGTAGTTCGACGGTTGGCTACAGTCTCCTTTCTTGAAGATAGGAGTCACCTCCGCTTCACGCCAGTCTCTAGGAACGCATTCGGTCCGGAATGACATGTTGAAGATTGCGTTCAGGTGTCTTGAGACTTGATCGCGCACTTCTTACTACACTTTAGGTAGAAACCCATTCGGGCCAGGTGACTTATTCGTCATTAGGTTACTGATCTTCTTTTCTATTTCTTCTTCCGTGAAATCCATATCTTCCAGTATTTTCCCCGAGTAGAAACTCGTTGGCTGGGGGATGGGATCACAATCTTCAGTAAACACTGAAGAGAAGTAGTTGTTAAGGAGGTTAGCATTTTTTGCATCTGAGTGCTTAGATGTCCCCTCCTTTAATGTCCCCTCAAAGGGCCAATCGTTCGACAGATTGGTTTAAGGCTGTTTACATATCCAAAGAACTTCTTGGGATTCTCTTTACAAAGTCTCGCCACTCAGAGTGCCTCAGACCGCTTAACTGCCCTTATGCTGGACGTCACTCTCTTGGCTAGACTCTGGTATTCGTCAAAGTCATCCGAGATCTTCGATTGCCGGTGCACATTTCTCTTCTCCCTAAGCAGTTGGCCGATTTCTCGATTAAATCACTTTGGTTGAACAGAAGAACGACGGGAGCATTTTAGAGGAATGAAACGCGACTGAAGACTCATGAATGTGGTTATGAAACTGTTCCACGAGTCTTCAACACCTCGCACAATTCTAGACTCGCGTCAGTCAGTTCAGCACGAAGACCTGCAAAGTCTGCTCATCTCAAATCAAGTTTCCTCAATTTACTAGTTGCAGGCCCTGCCTTAGGGACTTTGACTACAAATCTAATTAGTCGGTGGTCACTACCACTGAGCTATTCGCCAACAGAGAAATCCTCAACGATGTCATCCTCAGAGGTGAAAACCAAGTCGAGAATATTGTCTCCTCTCGTTGGCTCTCTCACCCATTGAGTCAGGAACTCGTTGTTCGCGAACTCCAGAAGAAGTGCGTTTTCGCCACAGGGTCTCTCGTTTCCCAGTCAATATGGGTATTGAAGTCACCCATGGTGATACACACTCTGTCCTTTACAAGTTCACCCAACAGCTGATACAGACTCCTGTCCTGTTCTAAGAGTTGGACAGGGGGTCTGTCAAACACCAGGGTCCTGTGTCTGACAGGACCTATCTCTAGGTAAATACCTAGTAGTTTATGGTCGGATACGCTGTTGCAATTAGTCGAGTTAAGAGAGAGAGAGAGAGAGAGAGAGTGTATGTGTGTGTGTTAGAGAGATACATGTTTTCGAGATATTAGAAAACCGGATATATCTAGTACGCGTGGTGTGCGCACATCGCGCGAACGAGTGAGAGTTTTCTAGAACATTCTCGAACATTAAGGATTGTTCGGTGCAAAACTAGTAGAGTTTATAAGGCGCGTGAACAGCGTACTTTTACTGTCTTTATTTGAATAATGCTGTGCAATAATGCTCTGTCTTGTTCGGTGGGTTATTTTCATAATAACACACATAATAATATTATGTATGTTAATTGAATGTTTAATTATTGAAAGATATATTCTCTTGGGTTAACTCATTAATTTATCTTTCTGTTTCTCGTTTATTAATTTTAATTTTAAGGGTAATGAATTAAAGTACTAATTATTTTTTATAATCATACATCAGATATATTTTTCTGATGTTGGCCGAGCTAAGATGTCTAAACCTGTAAAGCTTGGAGATTTCTCTCCTTGCCAGGTTCCGCCTCTCCGTGTGGTGTCTCGAGTATCCATGGTCGGTTATTTTAAGGCCCAGGACGGTGCGTTCGGCGGAGTAGCCGTATCTCCTCCCATCTATGATGATGAACCATGTCAACTCGCGGCTCAATGAGACGATTTTGAATTTTTCCCTGTTGGTCCTGATTTTCTATCGTCTCTCGTATTGGCTGATGTTATTGATTTCCGGTATTGTGCGAGCCGCCTGCGCTCTTGCTTTCCTCCCCGAGCATGGGACAATTTGAAGGGCCCTGTGCACCGGAGTTGGGAGGTCGATGGTGAAGACCAAGTACAGCAGAGGACTCAGGCAGCTACCCTGAGAAACGCCCGCCTTAATTCGAATTTAGGGCCTCTGTACCCTTCTATCATGAGACATGCCCTTCTGTCCATGAAGAAGCTACAGAGGATCCTTTCTAGGATTGGATCTAGCTGGAGGTTCAGGATCTTGTATTGAAGTCCTTCCAGCCAGACTTTATCGAAGGCCTTTTGCATGTCCCTCAACACAATGTCTACATAGAACCTGTTCGCTTGGGAGTATGCAACTTTTTCTCGTGAGGAGCGCCAGGGCGTTGTCTGTTCCCCTTTTTTGCGAAACCCAAGCATTTGGGGGTTATGCGCTCCTAACTCGCTCAGTTTAGCTTGTAGCCTGTTTGCTAAAATCTTTTCAAAGATTTCCCCCTGTATCTTAAGAAGAGAGATCGAGCGAGGGTTTGCCACCTGGTCCGGGGGCTTGTTTCCCTTCGGAATAAAGATGATATTGGCCATCTTGTATCCATCGGGAAAGTAGCCTGTATTCAGGGCAGCGTTCATTGTGTTCTCCAAGCCCTGAATAATTTGCCTTGGGGCATTTACAGGTTGTTCTTCGTAATCCCAGACAAGCCTAGAGCCCTCTGCTTGGAGGACCTTATGGTTTTCAAGGTCTCTTCGACAGTTATCGGGCATCCGTGGTCAACTCTTACTCTTTCCTGAGATACTTGTGGATGGTTGTGGGTTCTATGTATCACTATGCCGAGGTCGTCGAGCAATTGGTCTTCAAAGTCCTGGTCGAAGTCGTCGTTCTCCTCAGGTGATATAGCGAAAATCTCTTGCCAGTGTGCTCTAAATTTTCTTTCGAGAGACTCTGGGTCCTCTATGATGTCGTCTCCATCTTTGATTTTGGGTTTTGGGTCTGGGAGTCAATCCTCTAATTCTTTGGATGTTATTTCAAATTTTACACGATTGCTTCCCCTGTCCAGCTTCTCAATGATGTCATTCCAGATTGTTGTTTGATTTTCAATTATAATATCTTTCAGTTCCACGCCAAGATACCTCATTCTGGCTGTTCTTTCTCTATTGGTTCCTGTCCTTCCAATCTCATCATAGATTTCTCGATGTTCTCGGGCGATTTCTCTCATCTCTTTCGTCCACTCAGGTTGTGGGAGCATTTTATAGGAGATTCTGGAAACGCATCTCTCGTCGGCTAGAATAAGGAGATCTGTGATCTTGTTAATCTCTTCATCAATATCTACGATGTTAGCGTATCCTAGGTCAGTTGGTTGGTATGTACGGAGTATTTCTCTATATATCTCCCAGTCAGCTTTCGCGTAACATTTCCTAAGTGTAATGTACTTGAGTATTGGGGCAAGCGAAATAGTGGTGAAAATCTGGATATGGTCGTTCGGTACCACTGGTTCGGGCTCATTGACGATGTTGAAGGAGAAGTTCTTGGATGTCAACACATTGTCCGGTTTTGTTGCCGAACGTTGCGTTAAGAAGGTTTAGAAAACTGGCCCGGCCCTCTGGAGTCTGTCTCTTTCGAGTAACAGCCCCAGGTTTCTTTCCCTCTGGTCGGTGCTTCCGTAGCCTGATGCACGGCATCTGGCATTAACATCACCACCAAGCAATGTAAGTTTCCCGCGCCCGGAGAGGTTGTAAAAGTTAGGAATCGGCATGTAATCTCGTCGTGGAGGTTGATAGGCAGACGCCACGGTCAGGTTTCCAACCAGGGTAGGTATTGTTACTGCTACAAATAATTCATCTAGGCTTGGAAGTTTTTTATGTATGTTATGTTGTTTCGGATCGCGATGGCAGCGCCATCGTATCTTTCCTGTGTGTGTTTTTTGTTTATGACTGTGTAGTTGGGTATCTTGATGCTGTTCGTGTTTGAGTTAACGCCGTGTTCGGTGATGAGGATTAGGTCGGGATCCACTTTACGAAATATGTTCCCGTAAGGAATTTGTTTGCCTTTCCATCCATCAACGTTAACATTGAGAATTCCTGATGTATTGTTATCGTTTTCCATGTTTGTGTTATCTGTATCTTGTGTGTTTGTATGCGTTAGTTTCCTCTTTTTGTGTTTTTTGTTCCATGTGTATTTCCCGTTCCGAATTTTCTTAAATTCTGCCTTGCTTATGGTGAGACAGGAGTCTCTATAAACTTTTATTCTGCCCTTCATGAGCGCTGTATCTACTAGCACTTCTTGGTCTGGTGAGTCGTAAGCCTATTTTAATAGGCCCGTTCTCACTTCTTCTATGATCTCTCCAACCTTTGGGTCTTCTGGGAAGGAGGTTTCATACTTTCTGAAGAATTTGATGTTGATTTCCTCAACATCGTATACTTTTATTTTCTTACAGTTCGTGCTCCTTATTTTCTCTTGCATCTTAAGGGGCTGGGAGATCTGCTCATCTTCGGATGACGAAGCGGAGCTTAGGAGGTTACCTTCAGCCTGCTTGATTCGTCTAGCTGCTCTTTTCGCACTCTCTTCCCTCTTCCTTCTGCTTCTATTCGTGGGTCCTTGTTTTGGGACCTATGTGGGGCTGGTTTCTGTTTCATGATCCTGCTCCTTGTATCTTTTGCCTCGGTATCTCTTGGGAAAGGGGTTGCAGGTGCCTCTTCCTCTGTTTCGAAGTGCATTTGTAGGACTTTTCCTGAAGGTGGGTTCTCCGGAAACCACATCTCTGCCAAGCCATTGTGTTTGAGCATATTGTTCATTTCACTGGCAAAGCAGCCTGGGTTTGTCAGGTTCTGTACATGTGCATAAATAATGCAAGTAAGGATTTGGGGGAGTTTTTGTCCTCCCTGCCTACTTTGATCAATGTTCTTAAAGTTGGGTTGTTAGTGGCACTAACTGAAGGGGTGACTTTAGCCACTTGGGCGTAGGTGGTGTTTGCCCTCCTAATTTCTTGGCTTCCGCCTCTCATTTTAGTATTTTTTTTGGAGGGGGGGGGGCAGGACATCGCCATTGCCCTATGTCTTTGAATGCGGTTAGGGCACTTTTCTTATTTGGCCGGGCATTCGCGCCAGCCGTGGCCTTTTTTACTTCATCTGAAACAAGTTGATTCCTGCTCCTTGCAGTCCTTTGTGGCATGATGGTCCAGGCGATAACATTTGAAGCAGATCTGCATGGGGGTTTATTCTTCGCGCTCAATCTGTTCACCACTAATCTTGGCCTTAAAGAGGAGCAGCCCTCTTTCTTTCGCCTTGGACGCCATTTCAGTGTCGGTGAAAATAACCTTCAAGACATGATGGTAGTCCGAGTTATCTCTTTTATTATAAAATTTGATAATTTCGGCCACTTTCGCCCATGTTTGGTTACTTTCTAACTTCTTCTTTATTTCCTTTTTAGTGTGCTGGCCGACCTATGGGTCCAGCGTTTTACACACCACGCGCCTGTGCGCTTGTATTTGTGGAGGCGTGGTCGGTTGGAAGTTAATATTTCTTAAGTGTTTTACTCCTCCCTCCCTATGTCTTTTTCGTGCTCGCGCACTGCGACATATCCAGCAAGTGTGTCAATCAGCCTCAAAACTGCCACACACAGCTTGCCAAACAGTCTTGTAGACTGTGCCCTTGTCCAGTTTGTCACGGTCGCTAATACACCTTAGCGGGACCCTCGGGGCACCTTGGGTCGCCATTTTATTGATGAGAACCCCTTGAAGAGAGGGCACACTTTTTATTTTTGTTTTTGGCCTTTTATTCTTATTCGGGACTCACTAGTTCTTATGGGTATCTGTTACTTTACTTGTTTGGAAAAAAATATTATGTTACCTTTTGGGAGAAGAATCCGCGTGGCATCCTCTCAGGGGCGTGATTGTATGATGGTCTTATTGACAACGCCACCCCCCGAGGGTGTTTTAATCGCGACAGCATCCCAACATACCATAGAGACGGTTGTGTGTCCCTCTATTGTCCTGGAAGGGGCCACCGCTGTGCTGACCAGCGGAAGTGGCATTCCGTCCCTTGTCCAGAATTGTTTCTGACATTGTTATCGGCTGTGGGCTACTCCTCAAATTTGCTTCCTCCAATGCCCCCAATTATGGCCAAGCTATTGCCCCGCATGGTTGGAACGAAACATGAATGGCAAACCCCTCTCATATCTGACGACAGTTCACGCAGGTGGGCGGGGCCGGGGACTTGAGCAGTCATCTGCTTAAGTGGGGCCACTAAAAGAGAAATATGAAATTAGTAAAATGGTGATGGTGATAAAAAATAAGTAATATTTATCTTTCTTAAGTACTCTCTTTCGATTTTTTCGGAGGCATTTTGGGGAAATTTTATCCAAAACTTCCCTTCCTTTACCGGTTCTGAAGTAGTTGTCGGATGCTTATAACCAAAAAATCTACGCCGTCTGACTAACTTTGATGATGATGATATACTCAGAATTTTCGTAGAAGATGGGATAGTGGAAGATAAAGTAGGTGAAAATTAAAGATGGGGAAGGGGTATTTTGCCCTAGTAGGGAGGGCATCGCTTTATTTTGTTTCCTTTTATTTTGCCTTTATTAATGTTTTTATTTTGTTTTATATCCTAGGTTTATGTTTCTTCATGTGTTTTTTAATGTTCTTCTTATTGTTTCTTACTTGTGCTTTGTTGTTCTAATTTTCAGTGGAAAAAAGTTAATAGCATTCAAGACTTTTATAGCTTTCTTGCCGACAATTCCCCTTGTAAAGCTTTTTTAGTGTTATTTGTATTGTTTAATACTCTCATTTTTGTATTTTTCTGTAGTGATTTTTGAAATGTTGTGTTGTGTTATCTCTATGTGTATATTGGTGTAATTACTTCTTGTGTACAAAGTTTTGTGCTCGGGAATCGGCTTTGGCGTGAGACTTTTGCCCGTAGCCTTGCAGTTATATTAAGCCTGCCGCCTGTTCCCTGCAGTTCTGGAATGACACGATTCGTTAAAGTGGACCAGATCTTTTTGCCCAGTTTCTGGGTGACGACATTGATGGGCTCTAAACGTTTCCTCCTGTGCAAATCGCTTTGGCTAATACGATCACGCTTTCTTGCTTGGCAGATTTAATCAAACAATTCAGGAGTACGAACCCTTCACTTCCTTATATGTATGAGCTCCCAAAGACCCACAAAGAGGGATGTCCCTTACGTCCAATCATTTGCAATATTAATTCTCCCATTTATAAGCTCTTCAAATGGCTCGCCAAGCATTTATCTCCAGCAGTTGGAAGAATCTCATCTGCACACATTATGAACACTCAAGATTTCGTTGATCGCCTCAACCACTTGCAATTATCGGATGGAAAACTTGTGAGCTTTGATGTAAACTCTTTGTTTACCAAAGTTCCGGTTGACCAAACCATGGGCCTTCTGCGGGAAATCATGCCTAGACTTAATTTGGATCTTCCCATTTCTACGAGTAAATTTATCGATTTAGTTGAATTATGTCTCTCTGCCAATGTGTTTCGAGTAAATAATGAGTTTTATAGACAAATATTTGGCCTTAGCATGGGAAATAGCTTATCTCCGATATTGGCATGTTTCTTCAGGGAATATTTTGAGACTGAACTTCTTATCACAATTTCTCCCTTTAACTTTATATGGTTAAGATACATTGACGATGTATTTTCTGTATGGCCTAATGGCCATGATTTTGATAACTTTTTTAATAATTTGAATAATTTGCATGTCTCCATCAAATTTAAATATGAATGGGAATATGATAATAGATTTCCCTTTTTAGATGTCCTCATTACTAAAGATCACGATGAATTAAAACTTGACGTGTATAGGAAACCAACCCACTCGAATGCCTATATACATTATTTTTCGTTTCACGATAATACTGTTAAAAAATCGGTAATTTCTAACCTTTTCCTTAGAGCATATAAGATATGTCATCCTTCCTATTTAGATGAGGAAATTGTCATTATCAGGACCATTTTTCTAATTTGTATTACCCCGATTGGTTCATATCGTTTGCCCATTTTGCAGCTAGGAAAACATTCTATGTTAATAAGCCTTCCCGCATTAATGACTTCAACAAATGTATAACATTGCCATTTAAAAAAAAATTAAATAGTGTAAAGGACATATTTGGAAAAGCGGGTATTAATCTAGCCTTTAAATATAATAACTTCTTAAACTAATTGATGATTGCCAGAAAACCCAAAGAACATCATAACATAGGAGTATATGCAATACCATGCAACGATTGCCATAAAGTTTATATAGGGAAAACGGGGAGAAATCTAGACAAGAGATTGTACGAACACAAAAGAAATATTAGAGTGAGCAGCCAAAGCAGTGGAATATTTTGCCATGTTAGAAACTTGGGCCATTCGATCGATTTCAATGGAAGTAAAATGGTATTTAAATCGGCTAACTATGTTAAGAGAAGAATCGTAGAATCGAGCTTGATATCGTCAGTTCCTAATTTAAATCTATCTGAAGGTCAATTTTCTTTTAATCCTGTAATACGAAAGCAAATAAACAAACTAGTAAAAGTTCAGCCCTTTAATATGTTTAGGCCTAACCCCCCCCCCCCCTGATTAGCCACAAGTAGGGGATTGGGGGAAAAAAGGGGGGATCTTTCACGACCTGACCCCGTGTTATGTTTGTAAGCACTTTTCTAATATTTTCTATCCAGTGTCAGTTGAAAAAGGGTGTGAGATACACCGAAACTGTTCTGAATTAAATTGTCTTCAGAGAATGTGGTTGAATTCCTCATATATATATATATATATATATATATATATATATATATATTTATATATAATATCATCAGTTCATTATCTCCCACTGATCGGCAAACGCCTCCCCAAGAATCTCTAGGCTTCTGCTGATTCTGGACCATCGCTCGAGTCTGCCACTTTACTCCTGCCATTGAGAAGATTTCGAAATGGGTTAAGAAAAGTAGATTAAATTTCGGGAAGTTTCTGATATTTTTGCCATTAACATAAAAAATAATGAGATAATCAAAATAAAAATTTCCTGCTATGGACATCTTATGCAATTCTACCAGCATACTCAATATGATCTGGAACGGTTCCTTATCCGAAAATGTGAGATCGAAGTATATATTTTTAGGTGAATGATTTCGTGATTCGCAGTGCAGTAATGGAGAAGGGTAGAAAGACATGACTGCCAACAAGTTTTAGATGAGATAAGGTAGAATTAGTATGCTTCAAACTGATCATGATCTGCTTCATTGAAATTCAGCTTTTTTACAATTCACAAACTAATGAAGATAAACAATATTTCCTAATGCATCCAGTAGGTTTCTAGGATTAAGGAATTGTATGGTTTATTAAATTTGGCTTAAGAACGATAACATCTTGGATGATAACACCGAAATTATTTACCCGTCTCAGGATGGTTGAGGCAGTATTAATTTATGACGAGAAGCCAGGTATCAACTTCCAGCTCCGTCAACACATCTCGCTGCCCTCACAATGCAGGCAGCCATGCATCACGTCGATGAACACCTTTACCTGTATTTCATCCATTTGTGTATGGGATATATGTAGAGAGATATATAAGAGAAGGTATCATAGGAAGAGAAGATATGTACCAGGTTGTCTGGTAATCTCAGTTGTCATGCCTCTTTTTTCCTCTTGCTACTTCCTTGGTTACTCAAAAAAATTAGTGTAGCTTTCGAGCCTTCGTTTTCATTGATAAACCTCTTCCTTGAGTCAAGAGCGTTTATCGCTGCATTTATTCCGCTTGTTATTCATTTCATTTTTCACCGTAGTTAATTTTTTGTCATCTTTGGATTATTTTTCATCCTTCCTTTTCATCATCATCACTAACTCTATAATTTAAGAAGGGGATGTTTTTGAGTATTTTAATAATAATTTCATCTTAGTTTGGTTATGACATGTTTTTTATCAAAGTTATTTCTAATAATTCTTTTATAATATAAAAAAAATGGTGAATTTTAGAAATAAATATATGTATCGAAATTATGTGAATTTTTTAAAAGCCAAAGAATTACAAATGGTGAAGTTCAGAAAATTTAATAGTATATATCTTCTTCTATAACTATATTTTAGCAACGTGATATTTTGAAAGGGGGGAAATTTAGTTTAGAGTTCCTTTTTAAATTTATTATAATTGGCGAAGTTCAGAAAATTTATAAAATTTTAACCATGGGTACTTTTTTTTAGATTTTAAGTTTTAATCTTAAATAGGGTAGATTGCCTGCCGTGTCTGCAGCTGGCTACTTTTGAAGGCTTGTTTGAAATGGAGGTTCAGTATTTCTTCGTCTTCAAGTTTTATCTAGTGTGAAACTTCTTTTGTCATATCTCCTTTGCGCATTTGTGCAGTGATATTTATTGGGTCAATATCGGTGATGTCGTAAAGTAGTGTCGATGGAATCCGGTCCTGAAGGGTAACAATAGTTATAAATCTTGTTGCTTTATTTTGGACGGCTTGTGCTTTTCTCATTAGTGTCTTGCTTGAGACATAAAGGGGAATAGCGGAGTATAGCAGTAATGGTCTCACTAGTAGCATATATAACTTCTTTTGGTTTCGTGGTGAAAGCAGTCTGAAACGAAACAGAGACAACGTGCTCTTGGCTGCACTAATTTTTTCTCTGTAGTGCGCGGCATATCCGTTTGATGTTAATTTGAGACCAAGTACTCGGCCATCTCTGTAGTATGCGTAATATTATTCATCTTGCACCTAAACTTATGCTGTCTTTCATCGTCCCATCGGGATCATTCTAAATTCGTTGATGTTTGTTCTGATCTTGTTTTATTTCTCATGTCTGTTGAGGTTCTCAATATCTCCTCTCGTCCTCTTGGCCAGATCTCTGGGTTACGATAGTTACTGGTAACAACCTGCGTTGTATCGTCTGTCAGATGAATATATTGCGCTGATTCGTGATTGCGGTGAGGCAGGTCGCCCGTGTATATTGCATACAAGGTAGGACTAAGGCATTCACCTTGTGCCACCCCTGTCTCCAGATCGAAGGGCTTCCCTTCAATGTCATTTATTTTCAAGCTTGCCTGACGGTCTTCTAAATAATCGAATAGTATTCTTTCTATATTCAGACCCATCCAGAGATTACTGATTTTTATTTTAAAGGCCGGTAACAATACCTAATCAAAGGCTGAAGACACGTCGCGAAGCACTAGGTCTATATTGAAGTCTTTGGTCTTGGCAATAGCAATTCTTTCAGTGATCAGTGTTAATGCCAGTTCTGTGAACTCCAAGAGTGAGATAGGCCTAGAACTGCTTATATCCTTCGATTTACCAGGTTTCAGCAGGAAGATTATTTTGGCATATTTAAACTGGTCGTGCATTTAGTCAAGCGTTAAACAGCTCCAATAGGGCCTCATTGATATTCCGGGGATCTCGTCCAGTAGGTGTATCTTCGTAATGCCGATTATTCGTGGTGCTTTTTGTTTAAAATTCTTTAGAGCAGTCTCATACTCCACATTGATGAAGAGTCTCCATTTTTGTGTGTGACAAGAGTCCCATCTACAGTATGGTGTGACATGAACTCATCACCTATCTGCCTAATCCTTGCGAGTACATCCTCATATCTCTCATTGAAGTTCTCATTTTCTTCCTCATCCATTTGAAGTCGGCTTCGCCAATACTCCCTGAAATTACGTTCGATTTCGCTCTCTTCTGTAATTTCGATGCTGTTAACTTTGACAATTCTTTTCTTAGGGGGCAGTGCCTCTCAATCTTTTCTAACTGGCTCCAAAATTTCTTTGGGTCCTTTAATCTATCGACTTCAGTTATGATATTGTCCCATATTTCACCCAATTTCTCCCTGATAAGCTGGTTGATTTCGTTTCTTAGTTCTTTCAATTTCCTTTAGCGATGTGCTGTGTTTGTATAAATATTTATTTTGCTGGTGAGGACATACAGTTGATGCATTTTGTCTAGTATATTTGTATTCCACTTTGGTTCTGGGAGTACTTTGTATTCCGTCCGGGAAATAGTCATGCGGTCGTCTTCCACGACCTTTGTTACCATGTGATTAAGCTGTTCGTCGATGTTTTCAAGCGTAGTACCTTCCATCTGGCCTATTCCTGTGCTATGGAGTTATCCGTAGTATGCAGCCCAGTTTGCTTCAGATAAGCATCTAAGTCTGGGAATTTTTACTTGGATTGGAGATTTTCATATGGTTGTTATCATGATGACGTGATCGGACGGGATATATGGCCTTGGAATCGTCACTTGATTAATGTTAAAGTTGGGATTCTCTAGTACTATGTTAGGTGTATTTGAAGAACATCCTGTCTGAAAGTGAAAGGTGGAAAATTCGGGGCCTTTTCTTTGTGCTGTCTCTATCGATTAGGAGAGTTAGGAAAGTCCCAGCACCATTGTACGCCGTGGTATACCCGGCTTCTCAACAGCGGGCATTTAGATCTCCTAATAAGATGGTTAATGATTCTCTTCTAAACAGCTGTATGCAGTTTGGGATCGGTAAATATGGACACCTTGATAGCCGGTATCTAACTGCCACCACAATATCATCGTAGGTCATACTGCTATTGATAGCTAAGTATGATTCTTCGAGGTCATGTATTTCCTTGAATTTAATTCCTTCTCTGATCGCAATGGCCACTCCATCATACGTTTCTTTCGAGTTGTTTACCATTAAAAACACGTAGATGTAAACTTTTATATGCTCTCTATCTTCGTCTAGACCATGTATAAACATCAGTACGATGTCTTGAGTTACTGATTGTAAAGGCAAACGTGGAACTCAGTGACGCAGCCCTTTATAACTTCAGTAAACTAACAAGGTCGTCAGAATATTTATTCAGAAGGGAAACCAAGTTCGCTTCGAGGAGGACCAAAGATCGCGCCACTAGGCTACACTATGTAGGTTACAGTTGGTTACCAGGTGTGGCCTGGAGTATCAGCGAGGGAAAGAAAAAAACAAGCAAAATTCTAATCATGTAATTTAATGAGAAGAACTTCTTGACCATAAATACAAAATCTATATTTGGTTTACACAAAAATAAGAGTTATAATAACTTAAAGTCACCTTGGCCACAAACGACCCAAGTCGTTATATAAAAGGAGTGGACGATTACGGAGAATTCACGTTACATTAATTAAGGGGTAAACAATAGGCTTCACTCCTCGAGTATGAGGTACACACGGAATAAGCCCCCGTCTTACGCCCTTTCCTACGATGCGGAGGGATACTCGAGACTTACTCGGAGGCTTAGTAAGGGCGAAATATGAAAAAACTATTCAAAAGTACCTGATACTGGAGCAGTGGAGGGACACCTCGGATGAGGGTAATCTAACGCAGGACGAATCTACGGATGGCGACGACGGAGGTGGTGATAGATCCCGGTGATGAGGGATTCAGAAGTTGTTCCGGCCGAGGGACCGGCGTACCACACGGGGATAATCTTGAGTGACACAAAAGGTAGGTGAAAGGGGGGGAGCCAAAAAAAACCCACGGTTTTCAGACTACCAAAATGGAGAACTGTCAACGTCCAAGAGGTACAGCAGGTCAGCGTCAAACTGGTAGGAGATAAAGCAAGGGTCCTCGCCGTAACGAGTTGAATGGTTCTTTCCCTTCTCGAGAGAAAGAAATGTCCTTTTATATGGGTGCTGTGACATAATAGCCTCATGCGCGTGCCACTTTTCTGGAATAATTACCGAGCACGCCCGTGGGGCGTCGATCAACGGGCAGGGCTAGAGACGAGAAAATACCTTCAAAATCGGCGCCAAACTTTGTTGCCCTTATACTGAACTTATAAGCTCATTGTATATTCTACTTTTAGTGCTCAATTCGTTGACGTTGAGGAAAGCTTGGCTTAAGTTGAGATATAACTCGGGCCAAATCTCAACTAGACATCGCCTAATTGCTTGGAGTATTTCTTCTTCATTAATATTGGCATCAAACTCCCAAGTGTACTTTCCTTTGACTATTCCCTCAATAATGTAATCGGTGTTGGAAAGTTTCGATATTAGTGCTGACGGTGATCCATACATCTTAATGCATAATTCTTGGGATGTATAATTTGTTGCGATGGACATTGCAGGTCTCATTGGCTCTGTCTCATCGCTTGCGAGTGTGCGGTTTATATCCATTTGAGATTATGTTCTTTATGCGATGTTAGGTTTGTTTAGCGGCGGGTCTAGATGGGCGGTGCAGGACCTTGGCACGGTTTCAGTCATTCTCTTGATTTAGGCATGAAATAGTTCACCAGATGGTGGGTTGTCTGGGAACCACATCGGCTTGAGGCCGTTGTGGACCAGAATTTTATTGAGTTCGGTTGCGTAGCTGCTAGGTTCTATAACATTAGCGAAATAGGCATGGTGAATGCACATTATCAGATCAGGTCTCATATTCTGGTCTATCTAAAGTATGGTCTTTCCTAGCTCGGGCATCTTCGCCGCATGTGCATACGTTGTATTAGCTCCTTTATTTCTTTCTTCAATCATTATTTTTTTCCTATTAGTAATCAATGTCTTTTTTATTGGGCAGGCCATTGATAGTGTGTGGTGAGTTGCTGCAGTTGAGACATTTCTTATTCGGATTTGTGCATTACCTCCACGTATCACCGAGTTCTGGGCACTCCAAGAACACTTTTCCCTCGAGTTTACACTCTCTTGTGGGATGCTTCTCCATATTGCAGCACAAGAAACAAATTTGAAGTGGGACGAATACCTGACGCTCTATACCTCTGGCAGAGACTTTCGAGTTAACCCTTCGAGGCTCACTGGCACGCCTGTGTGCCATAACTTTAACCCGCTGTAAAAAAAATATTTTTATATATTATTTTTAATTCGTTCTATTGTATACATATAATTTCAGGTATATATTATACATATTCAATGACTAATTGGCAACTGAATTGTTTTTGGACCATATTCGTATTTTGAAGAACGATCAGTTGGGGTCTTGAACCTAGTTGAGAGTGGTTGTGTTTTTATATCTTTCGCTAAGTGTTAGAAAGTGTTTTGGGGCCTACAATTTTGATATATAATAGTATAGCATCTATGTATACTTTGATTGAAAATGATTTTTAAAGAATCAAAGTAAATATTTAGTCCAAAATCTTTAGTAATATGTATACGACATAAGGGGTAATTTTCTATATCAGAATTTTTAGTTACTAATATCATCATTTTTATTACTATTTTGATTATTATTATAAATGCTAGTCTTCTTCTTCTTATTATTATTATTATTTTTATTCTTATTAATATTATTGAACATTATTATTATTATTATTAATTTTATTAATATTATTATTATATTTGTTTGCCAATACCTATTACTAAAATACATCAGTAATTTATTATTTTCAAATAATATACAAATATAATTATTCGAAAGATATTACAAATTCACATTATTTTATGAGTCAATTCTCAATAGGCCTATATTACAGATACAGGATGTCAGGGCGAAGTAGAAACATTGTTCTTCGCGGAAAAGAAGTCCAAAAATTATTATCATGTGACCACAGTGATACTGAAGATGTAGCCGTATTTGATGAGGAAGATATGGATTTTAAAGAACAAGATTTAGAAGATATACTTCTGAGGGTGGCTTATTTCCTTTGGGGGAGATCGGTGTAAGAAGATTAGCACTGAGTGCTCCTGATTGGTTAGTAGGTTTACACCATTTCCTGGGAATGGTGAACTTCATGGCTCTACTTTTCCGTCTATAAAATCATGTAAAATTAATATATATATATATATATATATATATATATATATATATATATATATATATATATATATATATATATATATATATATACTTCATTACTCTTTTGGCTTATTAACAAACATAATAGCTTAATAAAAGAATTGTGACATTTAATAGTTTCCTCTTTACAACAAACAAATTTCTCAGCTTCCAAAGATTTTTTGGCATACTAAAGTATGCTTTGTAAGCTTCACACATTCTCATAGATGCTGTCACACCGAACTCTTTTGCTCCTGTTTTGATGAACTATCTACAGATATGATTGCAGAATGATTGCAGCCTCTTGATGCCATTTCTTTTGTGATGTGTTTACTATGGTTACTAGAGCTGAAATTATAGCAGGTCTGTTGATTCCTGTATAAATATTTCTTAATTAATATTCCAGGATATTCCAGAACATGTTCTGGCAATTTCTGGAAGATTCTTGAAACCTACTAAAATTCTACTAAATTCTAGAAATTTCTCATTAATCTAGAATGTTTTGGAAGGTTTCCTTAAAATGAATATTATTCTAGAACATTCCAATGTTTTTCTTTAAATTAAGGTTTACAATTTTCTATCATGATTTAAAAAATTGAAGCCTATATCCTTTTATATATTTTCCATTGTTTTAAGAGATAAATAATACCCTAACTTATTTTCACAATCGGAAAATTTAGAAATTCAGTGCTGGACCTACACAAGCGTCCCCTCAGCCAGATGAGTGAACGGCCAGTTACTTGAGTCAGTAGCCTGTAACATCTAACCTTTTTAACTGTTACGATATCATTTGGTGAGTTTAGAAGCATAAACACTGTTTTCACCCTTAAACAAATGGCAACGTACGACCTCGCGCAAGTGTTTCATGTATGCAGTTTCTGATAGATCGGCAGAAACATTAATATCTATAATATTAAAGGTTGTGTATTGTCTTGCATGACCATCAATTATATATGCTGGTAGCGTGCATACAATGAAATTGAATCCTTGCCAGAGATGCGCAGAGATTTAATAATCCAGAAACACGTGCCCATACAAACCAAATTGAGTCATTTTGGGCCAAAGCAAAAATGAGGAATAAAAGATAATGTGGAACCGCTTGTTCTCTGATTGACTCCTATATGTGTGAGCTTTTATGGAGGCAACGTAATAAAGGAAACGACTAAGTGGCTCAAATTCACAAAGAAATTGTAAAGTTTTATCCATTAAATTATGTTTAGCTTTTACTTTTTTTTTAGCTCTATTTTTTACTTTCCTCTTATTCGTCCCCCAACCTCTAAAATAAATATAACATAGAAATGATCCCATTCCTCGATTCCCGACCATGAAAAAGGCAGTTCAACGTCCTCAGCAGGCCGTCCACCCATCTAGCTGAGGAGAAGAAGCTCTGCTATAAGAAGAGAAAAGATCCACTTTTTCATATATTTTAGTTATGAACAACTATGAAATAACACTTTTAACCAAAGATCAAGAAAAAAAGTTAAATTTTGTTTTATTTTTTTCACTGCTTTACACATTCAGAAGCAATTTACGAAACATATTACCATAAAATCGCTTTAATCCGAAATATCGATTAAATAATATATTGTTGTTTTGATAGAAATAAAAAATATATTGAATAAATAATTCACAGAGGTATTTCCTTTGTAGCCTAGGAAACTACCTCTCACCCAGTCATTTACTCATTGATGATTAACTCATTACACTATATTTTAACTCCGGAATTTTTCTAGATTTTTTTCGTTTAAAAAAAAATTGTATGTACTAATTGGCCAAGAGAAATTTTCTGGATATGGATATAGTCACAGGCCAAAGGTTTTGATATTAAGACTATATTTAAACTTCGAAAATTTAGAAAGAAAGGGGTGAAGTTCAGGAAAAAATAAATATGATTGAGCGAATGTTTCCGAATTTTTTAAAACAAAAAGAATTACAAATATTGAAGCTCAGAAAAAATAAATAAGATAATCGAATATTTGGAAATTTTTTAAACAAATGGTAAAGTTAAGAAAATTTATTAAAAATTAAGGCATGGCTTTCTTGTCCTATATTCGAAGGTTTTATCAAACTTCCTTCTAAAATAGTTTTCATTTTCATCTTTAGTTGGAGCAAATAGCTACTGGTACCTAAAAACGAGTAAAACAAAATTAAATTCTAAGAGTAAATTTAGATGGGGAAAAAAAACCGTGAGGCTCATTTTATCCGTATTCCAAAGAATTCCGATAAAACGTTTTTCATGCCTTTAGTCATAGAAAATAAGCATTGATGTGAAAAAGATAGACTACGGAATTAAAAGGAGATATGTACAGGAAACATTTCATTTTTTTTAGAAGAAAAGCATACTGCTAGAGCGGGATATGCCGTAGGACAGATACTGAATGTCTGCCTGCAAACCGCAGGCTCATCCTATAAGGGGGAGTGTAGAATCAGCTCTTTTTGTACTATGTATATTTTGATATTGTAATAATTAAGAATTACAAGGCCAGAACCGAAGAAGTGGTTTCTGACAGAAGTTTTACGCTAAGTATAAAATTACATCCATCATCCTTTGTATGACTCAAACTTAGAAGAAATAGATGATAAGCTGGATAAACTTACCAATTACCTAATAGAAGCCGATTTAATTAGCATTCTTGGTATTAAATATAAAACCCTCCCAGCTACCCCCATGGACCCCTCCCATGATAGCCCTGGCCCAAGAATATAGAGACTGTTCACTGTAGTAGCGTTGATAGACCCCAACCAGACTGAGACAAATTAAATACAAACTATAGACAGTAATTACTGACTAACAGACACTAGTATGGGACAGAATAATAGATGGACTCGACATAGAAGAAGACTCGCACACTTTTTGGCAGACGGTAAAACGTCTCAAAGGAAAACCTTTACGAAAAAGATTTACCATTTAGCACAATTACACTACAATTACGGCGACTGAGGAGATTGAATAAAACTTTAGAATTTTCTCGTCTTCAATCTTTAAAATTACCCCGGAAGAAAATGACAACTACGACCTTGAATTCGAAGCTGACGTAATACAATAGTTAAACACAAATACACGAAACCTCTCCTCCTCGTTGTGTGTCACACACATGAAAGATTAATGGAGGACTATGGCAGTAAAATAACAACCCTAGCACTCACCGTTACTCTAAATTCCTTTCGTCAAACAGCTCTAGATAAACATGGCTGACCCGCGAGAATTAGAACCATGCCCCAACTCACGTTAGCAGTGGCCTACTAAATATCATGAATGCCAGTGGAATCTGGCCAAGATGACTTTTATCCCAAAGGCGGAAAATCTCCCGGACTGCCCTGCCAGCTTTTGCTCAATATCTCTCTTAGAGTTTGCCGGCAAAGTCTTCGAGAATATATTGGATAACCAGGTTAACTCTTTTCTGGATGAAGCCAACTTGAATAACGAGCAGCAACACGGATTCAGAAGGAACAGAGGGACTGACGCGTCAGTAGCCACTGTTACTGGAAAGCTCGCCAAGATCAAGGCAGATAAATGTCTTGGTGACCTGGTGCTCCGCGAAGTCAAAAAAGCTCTTGACAAGGTTTGGAAGACAGGCCTACAATATAAAATCCTTCATAGGCATCAACCTCATTCTTGAAGGGATTTTGTGTGGCTACATAATGGAGAGAAGAGATACATACAAATCATGGAACATAAAACCCAGAATTGAAACTCGAAGTAGGGATCTCTGAGGGAAGCTGTCTCAGTTCCCTTCTATACAAACTCAATATCAGTATTTTTAATGGGTGAGCATCAATATACTATCTTTATCCCAATAACTCGAAAGTTATAATTGAAAATAACAGAAATTAGCTTATTCATGTATATGAAAGTTGATAAATGATCGCAGACTAAAATATAGGTATATACGAAACATTATTCTCCTATTTTTCACATTGCAGCTTCATCATTTCCTTTTCTCATTCAGTTTCTTCATTTATACACTTGACCTACCACAACCACTCTCCTAGGATTCGATATACGTTCAATTCGCTGACGATATATCGAAAATTAATACCGCAGCTTATGTTTACAGGGAATTCATTGCTAGAAGCACGGCTAGGGAGATAGCTAATATCAACTCCTTCGAGAGGAGATGGAAGATATCAACCAATGCCCCAAAATTCAAAATAATTCCCATGTTTGGCAAGACCTTCAAAGATATACGTGTGGATGGGGAGCGATCCCTTACTGCACAGAAGCGACGGTTCTGGTGCTCAATATCAGCACCGGGGGTTAAACTACTCATATCAAGCGAACAGTCGCGAATACCAAGAGAGATTCGAAAGAATTTTATAGGTTCCATACCTTAAATCTCTCATATAAACTCTGGATATTCGATGCGTGCATCCGCTCGAGACCCCTCTACCCTGCCGTGCTACTGAATGCGAGCGCCGAGACTAACATTAAGAAACTACACAATAACCCAGACAAAGCGGTGCTTATTATCACAAAGACATTAAGAAGTAAACACAAATGACAGAGGGAGCTCCACACCTCGGTTGGATTATCTCCGATAAAATTAGGACTACACGAGAGATCAAAGAGGAACTGGCAAGCTATTGACTCCAAAGTACACATGACAAAGTCGACAAAATATAACAAATGACTAGTGTAATGTTCAGGTTTCTTTAGTATTAAACATAACACTAACATTTTTCAAAATAGTAAATTCAAAATTTGAAATCACTCCAAAAACTTTTTCAAAAACTAACAGCGGGAACAAAACCCCCGCCCCAAATACGTGCTTGAATGCCAATCAAACCAAATCAAATCTAGCCTAATTAAAATAACAGGTTTAATTTAATTACCATAAGCTATAAATTTTATAGTTTCTACAAAACAAAAACAAAACAAAAAACAACCAAAAAACATGAAGACTTAATCAAAACTTCCAAAACAGAGCTACCCTTTCACTAGGGACCTATTTATTACGTCTCCAACACCACCTCTATTCTTTAACCTCACCCAAATTCACCACCTTACTCTCTCACTATCTTTCCCTCTCTCTAAATTTCCCTGACTTTTTAAGTCCAAGTCTTAGTGGAGGTATCTAACAAACTCAATATCAGTATTTTTAATGGGTGAGCATCAATATACAATCTTTATCCCAATAACTCGAAAGTTATAATTGAAAATAACAGAAATTAGCTTATTCATGTATATGAAAGTTGATAAATGATCGCAGACTAAAATATAGGTATATACGAAACATTATTCTCCTATTTTTCACATTGCAGCTTCATCATTTCTTTTTCTCATTCAGTTTCTTCATTTTCTAGCCATAACTTTCTTGATTTGTTTCTCTCTTCCTTATCCCATCTGCAAGTTTCCTTGTGCAACCGAGTGTGTCTCATGTATCTGAAAATCGAACAACCGTTTGACATTTTCTCTATAAAATTCGATGTTTTGCCAAGTTATGTTTATTGTGTTCATTTTATTTGGGAAATGTTATTCTGGTACCAATGTCCTAAAGAAGGAAGCATAGTGCAATGTAACTTTCCTGACTGACGACAAGACCAAATTATGCGGCAGATTTAAATTTCACTGAGCAAAGCGACTTCAAGAGCAACGGAAGATAAATTTTGAAAGTTGTTCCTCTAGGGCTGGGGAATCTGACATGATGTATCCTTCTTCTTCTATTCCCTTCTAGAATATTTCTCTTCTAGGTTTACTATATATTTTGAAATTCATTTTTTATATTCTTTTATCGACGATATTGTTTATTAGTAGAATGTTTAAAACTCTACAAAGGGTTATTGTCTCTTTATTTTTACTGTAATTGAATTTGTAATAAGTTTGAGAGTCTTATTTTACACCTTCTTAATTTCTCGCTTCTGCGCTCTAGAGCTACTGTGGAGCACTTGAACAGTAGATCATCATGGCATGCACAAGTGCCACAAAACAACTTATTTTTATTTACTCATACGTTTTTATATTTATTTGTCTCCTTCTTCATTCCTATGATAGTAGACTCTGTGGAATACTAAAATTTATTAGCTTTGAATACAATGTCTGCTAATAGTATTGTGCCCACTGGCACGATCTTAATTTTGGTTGTGTTAATTTGGATCTTCCATTCTGCCTGATGATCGTTTATGGTCCTCATTTCATAAGTTGTTTTAGGTAGCCATCGTCACCCGTGATAAAAAGTCCTGTCACAAATAAACACAGATGTATAGTTTTTAAAAAATTTTATATTGTGACATAAAAATATCTTTACTTGCTGATTATTATTATTATTGTAGAGTGAAGGTAGATTTAGGCGAGTTGCGCAAATTTCTTACCATTTAATTTCACATATCATATAATAGCATATAATAACATATAGTATCATAAAATATATAAAATAATATATAATACTTACAATGAGTAAACGTTTCACTGCGTAAGCCCGGCAGTTTAAGCGCACGCTTGAATGCCCCTTAGTTATGAGCGAACAACTTTGTGGCCGCAGACACAGATCGAGTGTCAGATAAATGCAGATGGAATGATCACTGTGTAGCTCGATAAGAGGGGTTGGCGGAAGCATTCGCCTCGGGGTTGGCCAGTGTTTAGGTCGAATTTAGGTTTCATGGGATTCTTTTGTGGGTTTTTATTAATCTCTCTTGCAGGACCTTATATTGGACCACATTTTGCCGCACTTAAGCGAAGGATTTAGACACGTCTCGGCAAAACGATACCCGAGTAACGTCCATCATTTATCGTTTGAATGATCTTCTGTTAAAGAAGCGTAACATTGAGGATCATTCAAAATAATGTTCTTCCATATGTTCTATTAGGAGACTGTCTAAAAAAAATTTCGCCAATTTTTCTGTCAACTCCTAGAAGTGAGTTAGGGCGTAGAGAAAAATTTCTCTTTCAACTAGTGGGGAAGAGTGATAATTTTTATATTGAGAAGAAGAGAGATACCGAAAGTTAGATTGCCGCCCTCTAATACCGCTTTGGGTGGGCAGGAAGACGATTGTGTTTCGACCCTCTCTTAAATCTCCCTCATTTTTCCTCTCGGCTAAAGTGTGCCATGGTCGGGAAGGAAGATGAGCTAAAAAGAGGGGTGAAAGATGTGGAAATGAGTAAAACAAGGCTTAAAGAAAACAGTTCATTCCAGTTGACCTAGTTTTGTTAGAGGATAGAAGAATAGAGTGGATTAATTCCATTATTGGACCTAATAATTAAAATGGAAGCAGAACCACTATTAACTATCACAGTTTTATTCTAATCATTCTAAGTTTTCTCGTAACTCTCTTTTTGTGGTTCATACAACTTCTTAACAGTCGTGGGTATAAGGGTCTGATCTCTGTCCACCTTTATTTGTATAGTCATAAATATATATATATATATATATATATATATATATATATATTCACGCCGCTCTCTGTATTTTTATGGCCTCTTTTTTACCGTTTCATGTTGCGTGTAGTTTGAACTTTTGTGATGCTAATTGTATGTATTTTCATTTTTCTTTGTTTAACGACAAATTATTTGGCATCTTATCTAGTAAAAATTAAAAAAAATTCTTGTTAACGAACAAAAATAGTAAAATGTCAGCCCTTCAATATGTTTAGGCCTACCCCCCCCCCATAGATTAGCCACAAGTAGGCGACTGGAGGAAAAAAGAAGGGATCTTGTGTTATGCTTATATGCACTTCTCTTATATTTTCTACCCAGTGTCAGTTGAAAAAGGGTGTGAGATACACCGAAACTGTTCTGAATTTAATTGTCTTCGGAAAATGTGGTTTAATTCCACATCTTTTCTTGCGATATTGCATTAATTTTCATATATATATATATATATATATATATATATATATATATGAGGAATTAAACCACATTCTCCGAAGACAATTTAATTTAGAACAGTTTCGGTGTATCTCACACCCTTTTTCAACTGACACTGGATAGAAAATATAAGAAAAGTGCATACAAACATAATAACACAGGGTCAGGTCGTGAAAGATCCCCTCTTTTTTCCCCCAATCCCCTACTTGTCAGACCTTCAATATGTCTAGGCCGACCTCCCCCCCTTCCCAGATTAGTTGAAAAAGGGTGTGAGATACACCGAAACTGTTCTAAATTAAATTGTCTTCGGAGAATGTGGTTCAATTCCTCATCTTTTCTTGCGATATTGCATTAATTTTCATCATATATATATATATATATATATATATATACGTACAACGAACAAAAGGATAAAAAACAAATTGGGCGTCAAAAATTGAAATAAATTATCAGAAAAGAGTGATTAGAGGCATGTACAAAAGGGTAAAGTCATATAGAGAGTGTGTATGAAATGTCGAAATATAAGTCACATAACTATGAATACATATATATGCAAATATAAACCCATTGTTCAATCAACAAAAGAAATATAAAAAATTTCATAAATCAAAGGGCTAAGAATTAAAATGGACAATTTCTTATAAAATCAGCTTTTTTATGACATAGTTAGATTTGTTAAATACTCGTATGTGGTTAGTTAATATTTAAGAAAAATAAACAAAAAATCAGTCCTTTACTAAAAAAAATTGTGATTTATATTTTGGCTAAAAGATTTTCTCAAGATAAAGATAAGGCATCGCACATATTGTAATACATTGTCCAAAATTATTATTCTAAGGAAAATTGAAGAATTTAAAATTGGAGTGCTGCTTGTTCACTTGAACCACAAGATCATACCACTTACTGTTATTTCTGTTTAAAGCAAACTCGGATTGAGTATTTGATGTAATTATACTGAGAATTGTGGATATACAATAAACAGTTTTAGAATAAATGGCAAGAATTGAATATAAACCATAAACAATTCCAGGTAAAAATACGATGTTTCTTTCATCTATGATCTATCGCAATCTTCGCTCTGTCATCCGCCCAGTCCTTCATCCGAAATACCAATACCAAAACTACCTGCCTTAAATATTACTGGTTCAGATGATTCTGCGAATGGACATGCATAAGATAAGTTATATGAGATCAAGGGCGAGATTCCTCTCCAAAACCATGACTCCACCTTAGCTAAATGATTTGGTTTGCCACTTATGGTAAACAAAACTGAAAGACACTTTATCGTCGCCGCTTATGGAAAAAATATTGGCTAACAATGTTAGTATAACAATTTTCAAAGCCGTTCTGACGATTTATAAGATAAATTAATAATGTTGAAGAATTATTACTTTTGATATTAAATTCCAGTTTTTGACGAGCTAGATTATTTGCTTTAGGATCATAATAGCCATTGGAGTGTTTTCATCGATGCATCGCTTTATAGAACAAGAGTTATTCTTTTTAACAAATAGAATAATCTCACTCAATTTCCGTTGCTCAATCTGTTGTTTTAAAGGTAACTTATTAAAATATAGCTTTTATTCGACTAAGCCATAAAGACAACACTTCGTTATAAAATAAGCACTGCTACTCCCGACAATCAGTCTCACGTCTCTTTTAAGTGACTGAAGGTTTCGATGACGAGAACCAAAGAATGGGGCGCAAGATCAAAAGAAATATTACAAATACCTGTGACGGAAGTAGTGAGGCAATACAAAGAGGGTAATTGTCTTGCAAATAGGGGAGAGTTGTAATAAGCCCAGATGTACCCGACTTCCCGGTAAGAGCGACAGAGACGGGTATGTCTGGAGCTGGCAACAGGTGCAGCAACAAAGGAAATGGTAACAAGTTCTGAAAGGCGGCTGGTAAGGCTGTGCAGGTAACAGCAGGTCCTCTTTCTACCAACTCCTGATTTAACTTTCTGCCCCCTATAAATATAAAACTACTACTAATAAAATATAATTGGAGGCCTGACATTTTAAGGACAAGTTCTGAAAGGCGGCTGGTAAGGCTGTGCAGGTAACAGCAGGTCCTCTTTCTACCAACTCCTGATCCAACTTTCTGCCCCCTATAAATATAAAACTACTATTAATGAGATATAATTAGAGGCCTGACATTTTAAGGACAAGTATAAAACTCTTGTCGAAACAAATTTTAATTTTTATAATATTTTAGTATAAAAGATGTCCCTAAAATTGCATTTCCTTCATTTCAATATGTCTTTCTTTTCATAGAATGCAGAAGAACTCAGCGATAAACATGGTGAAAGAATTCATCAAGAAATCGCTACTATTCAACACAAATACAAGGGACATTCGGGTCGGGCGATGGTGTCTGACTTCTTGTAGACTCTCCAGACATCATTACGCTAAAAAAAATAAAGCTCAGTTATTTTTTTTATAAAAATTTATCATGTTTAATATCAGTTTGTAAAATCAATTCAAATAAACATTTAAATGACGATATCCATTCTTTTACGATAGCTAGTATGAAATTTTTTTAAATAGCTTCTTTTACAAGTAAATGCTAAACCTTGGAGCTACATATATGTATGTATGTACATTATGGTGATTGCTAATATTTTATTTTGTCATCAGCAATTTACGAAACCTCTACTTATTTTGTGCAAATGAAATTTTATTTTTTGTAATCTACGTCCACAAATACCCTAGAATATATTTTTTTAGGTGCGGTAGCAAAACATTTGTTATTAATGTAGTTTTTCATTTCCTCTCTTCCTTCCTAAGTCATTTTTTCTTAATTTTTCATTTTCTATTCTTACAGATTTCTCTTTATATTTAACGGTTTCTCATTATTCTATTTTCAATAAATGATAAATTCAAATAGCAGTAATTTAGTCACGTAGTGTTCTATTTCAATCCATGTTTTTCAATCATTTTCGCTTTTACTCCTGTACTGGCCTCAAAAGAGAAAAGGAAACACCAGTAAACATTCCTTAAATATGGCTTCAAAGAAATATAAGACAAAAGAGAATCCAAAACTTCAATGTAGTATCTGTTTGAAAAATACTTACTCCAGAGTTTTTCAAAAGGACTCACTGGAACAAACATTTGAATAATTTGCACTCCTATCTCTTTTCCAGAGCACAAAATACTTTGTGACTTTGGAAAGGATGGTCAGAAGTAAAGATTGAATAAGAAATTGAGAGGTTCATTAAATCAACATTCACCATCAAGGGGTAACTCTAAAGTGGCTGGTTTGATTACGATAAACAAGAAATCATTTACTATCGCTCATAAATTGGGTAAGCATGCAACTTCAAAAGAAGAAAAAATCCTATATTTTCAGAAAGAAACCAGGAAAATTTATTCAGCTCCTTTATCTACAAAATTGTAAATGCAAGAATTTCCTTCTTTTCAAAAATTGCGAATAACCAATTGATTCTTTTAAAAAAACAGCAAACATTTTGAAACTCAATTTAATAAGTGTACAAAATGTTTCCAATAAAATTGGAATTAAAATCTAGTTTCTTTTTCGCTCGTGTTGAGCGTTTATTAAATTGTTATTTAACAAGGTTAATAGATATTTTTAATAACAAACGTTGCAATGGGGCACTACAAGAGCGATATCCATGTTATGTCATGACATAGACTTTTCAGCGTTTAAGAGAGAGAAGAACCTACAATTTATATCTACCGACTATATGATCCATCGGCTAGCACTATTTGAGAGACATTTTGAACATTAACTTGAAACGATCTTGCATATAACATTAACTTGAAAAGATCTTGCGTATAACATTAACTTAGAACGATCTTGCTTATAAGATTGTTAATTTAGTAAAAAGAGATCCACTAAACACGCCGCTCATTCATGACTCATGCGAGTATGGAAAGGCTATCCGGATATTCAGCCTAATTTCTCAGAAAGAAGTGAAAAGATTTTCCCGTGGATATGTTCTGAATCGAATGTAGCGTCTCAAAACTGAGGTTAAATATTTTACCTGTAGATAATTTCACAAACATCTCTTGGGTTGCACATATTTAAAATTTAGCTTATGTTTTGGGGTATGCAAATAAAATGAACAAGGAAACCCAAGGGGAAAATATTAAAGTAATTTTAGCTAAGGAAATTTTTAATTTTATTGATAAATCAAAACCAGGAAGTAGAACAGAGAAAAGATAGTTCATTCACAAATTTAGTTGAATCTGAAATATTGTGTTGTGTTAAGATTTTTCTTTTAGTAGCATCAGTGGTATAGTGATATATGGAGTCTTACCAAACTCGGATTTTTAGAGCTTAAAAAGGTTTTATACAACAAGTACTTATATGACAGGAGGTGAGGCTCATCTCAAAAAATGGTTTACTAATAGGATATTACTTAGCAGAAGCTATTGCCTAATTTAATCAAATTGTTCCAATCGTATGTTAGTCGCAGGAGTTTTTACTAATAGCCTATGAAACATAGATCACTTTGCAACATTGCCGGTTAATTTGCTACTTTTACGACCAGTGGGTGGGAATACACTTTTTTTGCCGTATGTTAAAAGTAGGGTGGCCTCGGAAATGTATGACGTCAAATAGACTGAAATTTTGTCTATTTATTTTAGGAGATTTATTTAAGAAAAGGTAATTTTTAACAGTGTCTTAGTTTTGCTATTTACAGGGCATGTATTTTTTGGCTGTTAGCTTTAAAATATAATCTAAATTAATGACAATTGCTCATCGTTTAAGTCATATCTTTTCGTTTATCTATTATATATCGATATATTTATATAATTATATGCAAATACATGCTTCGTAAGTATGGAAGTGAGAGGCACGTTTCCCGTTTTATTTAACCTTGCCATAGTTACTCTATTGTTAAGGCCCTTAACACACACAACACAGACACACACACATTTATATAATTTATTTAAAGCGTCACCACCTCGAAAAATATGAGGGGCGGTCAATATGTTTAGCGAATCGGTAGGGCAAAACAGAGGAAGGGGGATGGCTGTTTGTGGGGGTGTTAGGAAAAGTTATCATAAGTCAGGACCTGCAGCCGCACGCTCCTGCCTCGTCTATTTAAGAAGCAGTAGCTGATCGCAGATCGTCAGTCACAAATATTTAAATAATGGAGAAGGTTGAGCACCGCACAGTGTTCAAATTTTTGACCAAGAAAGGCAAGAATGCAAATGAGATCCATGAACGCATGGTTGCAGTATTCACCGACACCGCCACTTCCTATGCAACCATTGCTCGCTGGAATAAAAAGTTCCGCCATGGTCGTCAGTACCTTGAAGATGACCCCCGTCCAAGACGCCCGTCAAATGTGACCAACGAGGTCAATGTGGCCCGTGTGGAGAGGATGATCCTCGAAAATCGACAGGTGAAGGTCGAATAAATCGAGCAAGAACTTGGAATATCACATGGAATTGTTATCAACATCATCCACGACAATTTGGCCAAGACCAAGGTCTCTGCTCGTTGGGTCCCTAGAAACCTCACGAAACCTCACGCCCCATGATCGACTTCAACGTCGTCAAAGTCCACAAGGCCAGAGTTGCAAAAGCTGCCCTGCGCGAGTGCGAATTCGAGGAGCTCAACCATCCCCTCTACAGTCCAGATCTAGCCCCTAGCGACTACTTTTTATTCCACTAGCTCAAGGCTACACTGCGTGGACGCCAGTTTGGGGATGATGAAGATGTCCAGCTTGCCATCCTGGAGGGGATTGAACAGCAGTCGGGAGATTTCTGGTTGTCGGGAATTCGAAGCCTCAGGGACAAGTGGCGCAAGTGCATTGAAGTCGAGGGAAGTTATATTGAAAAATAATAAAACACTTTTCCTCATATCTCGTTTCCTTATATCCGAATTGCAAAACCGTTTGACCGCTCCTCGTATATCACCCACAATCTGGATACCCAGATATTTTAATTTATCTCTTTCTCTTGCATACCTCTCTCTGACTCATACTCCTTTCACGCAAACTCTCCGTCTCTCTTTCATGCTCACTCTTTTGCTATTTTCTCTTCTCAATTAAGGTAATATAATACTGGCGAGATAGTAATAAAGTTAAGGGTAAAGAAATTAAAAATCTTTGTCAGGAGTCTATTTCGAGTCTCCCGATAGCAGGATACATGCTCAACTACTAAGCTACCAAGCACCGCAATTCTAATTTCCTCAAAGCGTCACCCTTCCAAACCAAGTATTTTCGCAGCAATTGAGACCCAGGTTTGACTCCCGGCCAGCATATTGCTTTTTTTCCTTTCCATCTCCTATAATTTCTCTCTTATTTATACCATCTCTCACAGAAAATCTTTTTCTCCTAAAGCTTTTCATCCTTTTACGTTGTGAAAACATTGAAATAATTTTCCTTTCTCAGAGAAACCACATAAAATATATATTTCTATGTATGTTTTTCTTTTAAAATATTCTTAAAATTCGTAAGACAAACATATTAATCGTCCAGCTAATTAGTTTTAGCAAAAAATGTAACTTTTCTTGGTCAAGTTTATTGAAAATACAAGAAAATAACTTGCCTCATAAAACTTTTTGAAAAATTCTAAAATATAATAATAATCAAAATCATATATAACTCAAATAAACAAATTAAAATCATAACTTTTATAAAAAATTGAATCGTTTAATCACAAATCTTAAAAGCACTAGGATAAATAAAGCCAAAATGAAGAAAATGAAATGTGCTTCTCTAATTGAAATCTGAGTTTGCCAATTTAGTGCCCAAATACTTGAATTTGGTGCGAATTTTGTATTAAGATAAACATATTTCATTAACAAATCAAGAGAAAGGATTTCTCCACTTGATCTTGATAATCGTTAAATGAGAGAAAAAAACTTGCTTACAGAACTTGTTTAGTCAGTGAATCTAATCTTCACTGTACGATCAGATTGCATTTCACAAATTTTTTATTCTTCTCTTAAGATCAAGTTCTTTAGGCGAGCAGATGATTCAGAGTATAGATCCCTCAACAAATCATACAGTTGGTTGAATGTGGGATGAAATAATATTGAATTTTGATACTCAGTTATTCCAGATGGGTTTCAAAGTGAATTGAAATTTGCTGATATCCGTCTTCTCACTTAACCCCCAAGAGTAATAAACTGAAAACATTCAAAAATTTCCTTTTTACACCATTATATTGCCAGAAATTCTGTTTTATTTCAAATCAAAGCATCTTTTCACTTGAAATTGATATATTTTTTCCATCGCAAGGCCTATGACTTGTTCATCTGATTCATCTAATAAAAAGTATTTGTTAATTAAATTAGCTTCTACAAACGATTTTCATCTCTATAGCAGTTGGCAAAATTTGGCGTGCAGTTTTCGTAAAAGTCTTCTTGCAATTCATTTATCAGTTTAAACTGCCTAGTTATGAATCTTCATCTGATCAACTAATCAAAAATCGGATTTCTGTGTGAGCAAGCGATTTAAGTGTGTTTTACATTCTGGAGTGAGAACGTTGTGGTGTAATCAGGTTGACGATTTTTCATCATGAACTGACACTTTGCCACCCAGCTTCCATGTTTAGTTCCTACCAGTCCTCATAACATAACTACTGGCAGAACCATAGCAACCGCCTCCCCGATTCCCTCGGCCGGGGATGGGGGGGCTCCCTGGCGGGCTAAAATATTTTATTTTATTAATGAAAATATAAAACTTTCGAATACACATTTTCTGTAATTATCTGATTTATCTATTCCTTTTCAACTGTGTCATTAATGATAGACCAGAATATTTGTATTACGGGAATATTTCTGGAACCAGTATTGTAGGGGTTGGAGATATTAGATATAAGAAATTCTTATCCACTTTTGAGATCATGCTATGTATGACAAAAGTCACAAAATTTTTTGCGTTGAAAACATTTCAGTGGCAACACTGCTTTTGTTTACTTTATGGAATTTGTGCACAAGTGAAGGAAAATACTTGTGAAGTCTGTTTAAACTTTTTGTTTGTACTGTGCCTCCCAGGGCCTACTTATGGAGCTAGTAAGTGTTTATAATGGTATGTTAGAAGCTCTAATAAATAGTCTCTTAGTTGTTTTAATAGTGAAGTCAGCATTTGAACGAATAAGTCTTAGAAATTCTTACAGTAGTCTGTTGTGTTTTAATAATAAAGTCTGTTGTTAATATTGGTCTGTTAGAAGCTCTAATAAATAGTCTGCTATTTGTATTAATAGTAAAGTCAGTATTTGAGAGAGTAAGTCTGTTAATATTGTTAGAGGGGGCCCCACAATCTTGATTTGGGGGTGTGGGCACTAGACACTAGATGGGCCTCTTGTCCGTAAGAAGTCACCAGGAGAACTTGATTCGAAGGCGAATGAGAAAGGCTAAGGTATCCTAACGAGACCCTTCGCCTTGACCCGAAAATACGGGTGTCATGTCAAGCTCTTCCGTGGCTTGTGACCTTCACTTAACTTCTCGGGAGAGAGCTTCGTTGAATTGCAATCCTTTCCGGGAAGTCACCTCTAACCAATTCTGTCTCTAATCCTGGAGCAGGAGCATATATACCCGGAGTTCTCCGAAACAAGAAGAGAGATTGAAACCTTCTCTAAGGCAGGATTCAGTGGGCCAGACGGGCCACCGGCGGCGGTAGTCATAAAGTGGTTCGCGGCGAATCGTACAAAGTAATCTCCCGACCCAAGTGGGGTGGGTGGGGGGTGGGGGGAGTGATTGAGACGGCCAGGAGGTAGCCCCAATTTCACCGTCATGCCTCGGTGGGAATTACGCAGAGACCTGGTGGTGAGTCCAAAAAGGGTGAGGTCGGAAGGAGGGGGGGGGGGGGGATTAAAGGCTCGCTTTCTCTTCCGAATTAATATCTTAGGAAGTGGGGAAATAATATTATTTTAAGGGGATACCTCCACACTCCTCTCTATCCAAAGAAATTTTTAGAGCGTAGGACACTTTGGAGCGAAAAAAATGCCTACAATACTTTCATTAAGAGGGGAACTTATAAGGCTACAAATTTAATGTTTACCAACAGAAAAAAAAAAAAACATAACACTCACGGGATTTACATATGTGTAACCACAGATAACTTAATCTATACATACGCACATACAACATCAACAAGGCAAAAAAAAACAAACTAGTATTTACAAAAAAATGAATAAAATGCGAATATTACTATACACTCAGGTTGTTGGACGGAGGGTCTTCTATAGGATTCCTACTCAAGCTATCGACTAGACAGTTGTCGGTGCCTTCAACATACATCCTAAACTTACGAATAGATTACACTATGGCTAACGCTTCAAGCTCTTTGATGACATACGCCTTTTCGCTATGGGACAGCTTCCTGTTAGCATATCCTATAGGATATCCCACTCCATCGTCATCATATTGGACAAGAGCACAACCTAATCATCCTGGGAGGCCTTGGTACGAACACCTAATATTTTATTAGGATTCTGTAATCTTAAGATAGGGGCAGAGATTAACTTGTCCTTTAACTGGTGGAAGCGAGCTTCCGCGGGAGGGGTCCAATTGACTGGGACATAGGCCGTTCTTTTAAGCATGTCGTTAAGGGGCTCGGCTATGAGAGCGAAATTCTGCCCAAAATGACGATATAATGACACGGGAAAGCCTTTTGATAAGGCAAGGAGTTGAGCCCTCTCATTAGGGGCGAGATTGGGGTTTACGTTCAAGTCGGAATTCGGCTGGGAATAGTTATCGTCTGCTTCTACACACACCGTTTGGATCACACACTCGGTTTCAACGGGGTAGATGTGTCCTTTGCTTGACGGGGAAAGAATTAGGCATATTAGGCCGATTGAGACCCGGGCGAGAGGCGAGGGCACTCTCGGGATCTTTTGAAGGGGGGCAAGAGCGTACACGCCCTTTGGAGGTGACCTTAAAGGACTTGCAGACGTCGATAATTTCTTTGGCCATTCCTGGCCAAAAGAAATATTTAAAAATTCGCTGTGCTATTCTGTCATGGCCGAAATGTCCGTCCATTAGATTATTTTGAGCCATCTTTAGAACGGGTTTGATATTTATTCTCGGCACACACAAATCGTTGGCCGAGGGGCTCTCCGGCTCAACAAAAGAACGGTATACTAACGCGTGGTGTATTCGATCTTCCGATCACCTCGCACCATTTCAGTCTCCTTCTTCCTTTCTCTTGCCCACAGGGATTGTAATGGGGGCAATCCTTCTGCACCTCAGCACCTTGAACATTAGTGGCGAGGTCAATGTCTGGGGATGATAGGGGTACCGGAAGTGGTACATCCTTCTCAGCCTGGGCCCTGGTAACACTCGGCTGAGAAATTAGGTTTTATGAGAGCTATGCGCTCTGTCCATTGAGGACGGAGCAGAATTTCATCGGGGCTTTACTACGTCGGCCAAACTGTTGAAGTACTGAGACTTAATATGGCACCGTACCACTTGGAACCTGTGGTACAGGTGGAACCTATATCTATAACGATGGTTGGCACTCGGTAACCATTTACTGCGCCATTTTCAAAATGGAGCCTACCGTTGGAACTCCTGTTAAACAGGAAATTCACCTGTTGATCCGGGAGAGAGGGAGCAGGGTCCGCTGGCGATGCTGCTAGCGGATTAGGCAAAAGGGCAGGAGAGATTTGGTGGACCTGGTGACTCGACGAGGTCCTCAGTTGAGAATTTGGGCGGGGGCACTTGTAACTTAAGTGCCTAGGGGTGCCACACGTAAAGCATACAATTGGTATGCGGGGGTAGTTGCTAGACATGGAGCGGAGTAACGGGGGCTTTACGTTTTTTTCTCTCGCGGTGAATATGACCTGTACTTGCTCGGCGTCTGCACTTCTATGAAGCCTTTGTTGCTCTTAGATGGGCTTCGGTTGAACCCAAACTTGTGTTTGGGGGAGGGAGGATGATTCTTTTGACCTCCTTGAGGTAGAGGTCGTGACAAAAATAGATTTTTAATACACACTAAATAAAAGACACAACAATAAATATGGATATATATATATATATATATATATATATATATATATATATATATATATATATATGGGTATATAAATAAGACGGACTTAAGCTCTGAATACTAATTAGATAACTTGGGTTATTGAATGGTTATAATGGGAGATTTAGGGTAGTGAGTGATTTAGTTCCTTTGAGACTCGAGAGTAAGGTGGGGCAAAGTTGGGGGAGGTCTTGATGACCTTGATTACTCACGGGTGGTAGCTACAAACTTGCTTAGCTTGTGTTTTGCGAGATGCGGGCCTCTTGCCTAACGAGACTTTAGGTGGTCAACGAACGAACTTCAAAGGTTGGGGGAGGGGAGTGAATAACTTCTTTAAACTCGGCTTGAGCGAGATAACAGGCCTCTTGTCCTTAAGAGGTCACCAGAAGAACTTGATCCGAAGGCGGATGAGAAAGGCTGACGTTGCCTAACGAGACTCTTCTTCCTGACCTGAAGATACGGGTGTCATGTCCAACTCTTCTGTGGCTTGCGACCGTAACTCAACTTTTCGAGAGAGAGCTTCGTTGAATTGCAATCATTTCGGAGAAGTCTCCTCTAACCAAATCTGTCTGTAATCTTGGAGCGGGTGCATATATACCCGGAGTTCTCTAAAACAAAGAGAGAGATTGAGACCTTCTCTAACGTTCGTTATCAGCCTTTACAATCCGAGCGAACCCTTGAGGGCTAGACGGCGACCAGTGGCGGAAGCCATAAAGCGGCTCACCTCGAATCAAACAAAGTAATCTCCCGACCCGAGGTGGGGTGCAGGGAAGATTGAGACGGCCGGGAGGTAGCCCCAATTTTAGCGTCATGCTTCGGTGGGAATTTCGCGGGGACCTGGCGACGAGTTCAAAAAGGGTGAGATCGGAAGGGAGAGGGGGGAAGAGTAACGGCTTGCTTCCTCCTCCGAACTAATATCTTATGATATGGGGAAATAATATTATTCTAGGGGAATACCTCCACAATGTTGATACGCAAATATTTATCACCTCTTCCCCAAGCTCTTTTGCTGTTACTGTCAATATCTTTTCTCCACTTATGACACGAATACTGAATGGCTATTGATAACTTGCACAAACTGAGGTTCTATTAATAGGCAGCTCAGCAGACGTCACTTGCTATAGAAATCTACACCCTCTTTCAATCTAGGTGGCTCCTCGATTGCGTTCTCTGACAACGATTAAAAATAGGTGTTTTCTTTGACAGTCAACTTGATTTCAAATCGCATGTTGCTGGTATCATTTTCATTTTAAGACATTTATAATCTTTTGGGTTTTAGGCTTGTTCTCAATTTTTTGGGGTAAACTGATAATTTCTCCAAAAAACAAATATATATTTGGAATTAGCGGAAAAACTGCATTACTGGTGAAATTTAAAAAAAGATTGGATAACCTGAACCAAACAAAAAATATCGGAAAAATGAACTCAGAATGAAGTTCTGAACCCTGAAAATTTGGCAAGCGGAAGACAAAATTAAACAAATTAAATTAGAAAAGTCATTTTTATTCCATTAAATTGGTTATAGTTTAATGATTTTTTTTTACCGTCCCTGGAACATTATTCTCTTTTCACTGATGAAATAATTATTATATTATTCCACGTTGCAAAAATGATTCTTAATTTATCTTTAAACCGATTTAAAAAGAAATTTCATAATTGAATTGACTAATCCTTAGTGACAGATTTTGTAGTTTGGATCTGATAGTCATTTTGTCTGCTGTTAGCTTAATAATTTTGATAGATTAGAAATATGCTATCATATTAATTTCCCTTCTTATCATGATCATTTAAGTGTAGTTATTTTTTCAGTTATTTTGAAACATCTTGAAAAATTAAAGTTTATCCAATAGCAAATAATTTGCTCCAAGTTCTTTATTTCCCATATGTTTTTTTAATTTAATAGGAAGATCCAAAAAGAACGGATATATTGGTTTATATACCTGTAAAAAGGGATAGGTTTGGGATATTAAATACTTTTTACATTGACAAGATAAATTCTTTGCTTTCTGATGAAAGTTTTCAAATTTTCAAATCTGCTTCTTTCATTTTTACGGACTTCTCTTATATTTACTGGAATCCTCAAAATACATACCAACGTTAACCGCCGGCTCCCCGCAAGGGAGTATGTTATATATCAAGGGTAGTTAGTGTTTTTATTCTTACAGAAAACAGGAAGAAAGGCTCGCCCTCCCGCTCTCAGTGCTCTAAGAAAAACTAGTACTCTTACTCGGGCATCTTTTGTACCTTTTTAAGTACCCCACCCTCTTTTCGACGCCTTTATTGACCAACTAAATAACCTATGGCGGATTATTTCTAATATAGACAGTTGTACTAAGCACCTGTCTAAATGGTTTAGCAGGGTTGTTTACCCCAGGTTTAAACTCAATTTAAAAAGGCTGTATGGAGAAGATTAGGATGAGTTTTAGTGTATTTTCGTTATACACAAATCTCTAATCGTTTTATCTAATCGAAATTAGAAGAGTTGTTAGAAGCATCGTTATTTATCTCTAATGTGAAGAAACTTGGAACAACACCAAGAGCCGATGAACATATTCTTCAGAAGCAATTGTAGCAAACCTGCAGCTTCTTCCACATGTGGGTACAAAATGCACTAGTTCCAGAAAAGAAAAGTATATAACTAATGCATAATCTCAACTTTGACCAGAAGAGCAGAAACTTGAAACTTGACCCTCAAAACTTACATAAAATCTTAGAACAACACCAAGAGCCGATGAAAGTATTTTCAGAAGTAATTATAGAAAACCTGCATCTTCTTCAAAATGTGTGTACAAAATGCAGAATTGCAAGAAAAGAAAACCTGCACATTCTTAAAAATGTGTGTACAAAATGTTCTAGTGACTGAAAAAAGGATAAACTAATGCATAATCCCAACTTTGATCAAAAGAGCAAAAACTTGGAACCTGGCTGAAAAACTTACAGTAAAACTTAGAAAAACACAAAGAGCCGATGAACGTATTCTTTGGAAACAATTGTAGAAAACCTGCAGTTTCTTCAAAGTGTGGGTACAAAATGCACCAGTGCCTGAAAATAAAAGGCCTAATCCCAATCTTTGGCCTAAAAAGTAGAAACTTGGAACCTAACACCAGAACTTACAAAAATACTTAGAACAACACCAATAGCTAATGAACGTATTCTTCAGAAGCAATGGAAAGAAAACCTTCACATTCTTTAAAATGTGTGAACCAAAAACACTATTACCTGAAAAAAGTATACAGCAAATGCATAATCCCAACTTTGACCAATGGAGCAGAAACCTGAAACCTGAGCCATAAACTCACATTAAAACTTAGATCAACACCAAGAGCCGATGAATGCCTTTTGATAACCTGACGTGACAGAAATTCTGCCACTTGGATACGTAGAAAACCAAACTTCATGATCTACTGGAGGCTATAGGAAGCCTGAAGTGAAGCTGAGCAGGTCATGCGGCAAGATTCCAAGAGAATAGATGGAACAGATGGAAGTAGACGAAAAACAAGATACAGAAGTGATCTTCAAACGCATGCTAATATTTGAAAAGAAATTACACAAAATTAAAAAAATTCAGAAAGATGAGAGAGGGTTTCTCTAACTATTGAGAGATAAATATTGAGATCAAAATTGTACTGGCCGATAATAAAAGACCTAGACACTAATAAGCATTGTCTATCTATTCCATTTTCTTTTTACCTAAACTATTAAACCATGTTTCTTCTCCGAATCGAACCAACTATAAATACCTCTTAGCCATCCTCAAATATTCCTAATGAAGCGGATGTGTATCCAATCCCATAGAAATCTGTTAACTGCTCCTCGTTATAGGAAGGAAAACAGATCTATGGAAAAAAAGGTACTATGATCCCAAGATGCTGCTATGCCAGCCAGCGTGACCTCAAGTAGTTTTAATCGCATGAAAAATTCTAATCATGTAAAAGATTTCCCTCATTCACAAATAATGTGCACTTGTAACAAGTTTTGTAAAAGAAGATCAAAGAATCCACAAGAAATAAAGAATTTTCCGATTTTATTATACGGATGATCAATTTAAAGGTAGCTCCTTTATCCAAAATCTGATCTAAATTATATATTCATAATGAATTCAAATTCACGCCTCCATATTGATGATACAGATCCGATTGTGGTATTATATAAGCATGGTTATTTGTGTTTCACTAATTGTATGACTGAAGGTAGTATCGTTAATAAATATTATTTTCCTATAAAGTGATTTATTAAAAAACGATACATTTGCAGATACCATGCCTGCTTCATAATGATGGATCGGAGGTACAGTGTAGCAAATGACCATAATTTTGATAGTGTTCTCCCATTTGCACTTTAGACCGTGGTCCAAATCACTCACAGGTCAAAATGGACATCATTCCCAGAAGGCAAACGAGCCTCGAGCATGTCAAGTAATAGTTGAGCGTGGGATCAGAAAGTGCTAATTATGTCCCAGTTTACAGAAGTGGCTAGGGCGATTATATCTGGCCATATCCAAAATTCGAAAATTCTCTAATTACAACAGCTCCTCGAACTACATAGAAGAAGAACCTAAGTGGATGGAACACCAAATGGAACCTCATTGGACTCAGTGAAGTTAGATGAGAACGAGAAGGAACTATTCACTTTAAAAGAAGGGTCGCATACTCTCTATTAAAGGTAGAAGCGACGCATATAATAGGCGGGAGATCATTCTACATATGCACTAACAAATTCTCACAGAGCTAAAAATCGAGGATATACACAAGAAATCCGATCATTCAAGATGAATAAGGTGGAATTCATTATAAAAAAAGAGAAATAAACAAAATAGAAAATTTTCAGTAGGCGATGGGAATAGACAAAAGAAGCAAACCTTTACATAAATAACTGTCTACGTAAGAGTGCAAACAGGATATTCCAGAGATGGGACTAAATGGACCTAAAAAATGAAGGCGATAACATAATCGCAAAAGAAAACAAGGTCTGCTGAACAAAATTCGCGTGCTCTCACCTATTCTGATATATGACCTTACGACCTTAAAAACTTTCAATAATTCCTGGACTAACCCTGGAAGGAGCTTCGCAATTATATTATTCGAAAAGGGAAGGTAAAACAACATAAGGGTTACAAATTTCGTAAGAATCGGCTGAACAGTTATGATCTTATTGCCCCCCCCCCCAAGATCCCCGGCAACCTTGGGGAAGACCTTGCCAATTACATCATTCGAAAGGAATGTAAAAAATATAAAGCTTTCAAATTTCGTTAGAATCGGCTTAATAGTTACAATGTTATTACCAAAACAATAAAAAGCAGATGAGACCGACCGATTCACAAAGTGTGATATAGAGTCAACCGCGGCTATGCTCTTCCGCGACTAAAAGTCATAAAGGACATATTGATTCTCACTACATTCAACACATAGCAATCATGCATTTCTCAAGGGAAAAAAATCTAATTCAAAATAGTGGCAAGAGGACAAATAGAATGAAACTTGAAGCCCAAAGTGAAATTAATGCCTTCCAAATTAAATTATCTATAACATATTCTATTTAAAAATAAGATAATAACAATATGATAATGAATGCCACAGAAAAATAAGTAAAACTACGAAAAAGGATTAGACAAAATGAGAAAAATTAAAATGAATTAGAGAAAGGATATAACATACAGAAATAAACCAGGTTGCTAAAAAATCTCAAATCAAATATAAAACATAATACATACCTATTAAACAAAACTAGTAAACCAGATGAAGCAAATGGCTAACAGTAAATGGATACCCTATATATGATTATGGAATAAAAATCAGAGAGGAAAGATGAGCCTAAGAGTTGAAGAATTCAATCAAGAACTATATGATGGCAATAATTATCAATGAAGCCCATAAAAAAGAGAAATGGCAGAGAGGAGGGAATATGTAAAGCTACTAACTATCTAATAAAGGCTGGGAGTGAAGGTATGGCTGTCATACTAGCAAGTTTATTATAAAATGTTTATTGGAAAGCATGATTCCACTACCAGTCCAACGATTTAATTATCCTTTTTTAGAAACCTGGAAGATTAAAAGAACTGGAGGCTTATTTGTCTCTAATGACAACATATAAATAAAAAATGGAATAACCACAGCATGATATCATTGTAGAAGTATAATAATAGTTTTGTATATATATATATATATATATATATATATATATATATATATACATATATATATGTATCGAGTCTAAGGAAATAATAACTAAAGACATCTGGGTTTAGCTTTGCCCCTTCGATGTTCTCCGGTAACATAGGAGAACGGGCAAAAGGGTAAATGATACGAGACTGATTTCTGACCTCAGCTCAAAAAGGCAGGCCCTTCGAGGGTGGCATTTACAAACAACCCATTCAAAAGTGCAAACTGCCGATCTCGTATTACCCCCTCTGAGCCACAAGACTCAAAAGTGCGGGAGACCAACCTGAGGTCCCACCTTGTGGGCCTGCCCTACCCCCATCCACCTCCCCACCCACTCAGCAGGAGTAATTTGGGTATATAACAGGATGACCCGTGTAAACCGGGCTTTTTGTTTGTTCCCACCGAAGAGACAAAAAAGTCACCGGTTGACAGAAGATTTTTCGAGTTCGACAAGAAGACTCAAAAATCACCGGTACAAAGTTATTGCAAGTTAAGAAGAATTTGCAGTCCTTGTACAATACCAGATTGTACCAAGGAAGCTTGGCGCCGTTCGAGCCCCAAGATTAGTGAGTTTTAACCGACACAGATTGAGAACTCCAAATCTTATTTTATCTGAGTTTGACAACTCTAAACTAGATAGATTTCTCATCCAAAATTGAATTTATATAAGCGAGACACAAATCACTAGAAAAGAATATAAACATATCTCATCTTTTCTGAAGGATACCTTTTCAAGGTCATAAACGTACGAGAACCAACCCGCCTCATCGGCGTTTTTTATTTATTCTTTTACGCCAACTCGAAATTCCGTGTGACGTCACTTATCCACCTTTAGGCCGGAGTAACGCCATCTTGGGAAGCAAACTGCAAACTCCTCGAGCTACGCCTCTCAGGAACAAAAATCCCCGAAGATATTCTAACTGGAATCGGGTATTAATCTCCATTAACTTATGTAAGTAAAGAATAATCCTGTTATTTATGTCCCCATGCACAAAAATAAGTTTATTGTATGTCTGACTAAGGACAAAGCTATTAACTTTAAAATTGTTTCCCTCGTAAAATTTTATCTCAAAGCGAGCTGCGAGAGCTCACCCAGTAATCCCATTTTCATTTTTTAAGTGTATTAGATCTGTATTTATTGTATGTTATTTAGAGAGATGGGTTATGTTCAGTAAAGTCTATTTTTCTTTAGTAAATGCAGTGTTTTAATTATCCCTGAACGAGTTGAAGTGGCAATATTTGATAAAGTCAAGAAAGAAACCCAGTTTATTCATTCACTATAATAAAAATAAAGATTAGCACTCTCAGAGCCCGATCCTCAAGCGATCACCGAGACACGAACCTACGCCTCAATTTAAAGTTATTTGGTTTATTAAAAATTAATAAAACAAATAAATATATATCAATAAATATATATATATATATATATATATATATATATATATATATATATATATATATATATTAGCTCGGCTAAACTACGACAATCAGCTACCTGAAGAGTCAGGTCTTAGAAGTAATTATAGTATTTATGAATATCTGCAGGCTGTTCAAAAATGTTTGCCTTGGACAAATGAATATAAAATATCTGGCATACTTCCTTGCATATATCATGGACATGCAACATAGTCGTTTAAGTTCCACTCGCCATGTAATAAAATTCAAATGATAGAAGGAATGATACAGGAGGATCACTTCCTTCCCAAAGTGTTTACACCAGGGCTTGAGGCGACTATCATGACTTTGGGATAGAAACAAAAATAATCCTAATTAATGGGAGATATTAAAGTATTTTTTATTTGAGGATACCATAGTATTATTCATATCATTCCATAAAAATTCAAGTTTATATCATAACCAGTCAATGGCTTTGCTACTCCCCCTAAGGGAGGAGCTTGCGCTTCGCTACAAGGATTAAATTTTTATAAATTTTCTGAACTTTGCAAATTAAAATAATTTTAAAAAGGAACTCTAAACTAAATTTCCCTCCTTTCAAAATATTACGTTGTTAAAATATAGTTATAGAAGGTTTCTAAAAATAAATTTTCTGAACTTCACCGGAAATTTTCAAAAGTTCACTCATTTGTGTGTTTGTACGTTAATTAACTTCTGTATCTCACTTGTTTGCATATAAAATTATTCCTATTACTGTGGTTTTATCCATATATACATATATATACATATGTATTTATTGGTTGGGAGGACAAAGATAAAGACCAAGGAAATATGTATATATACAGTTATGCATGCATATATCCTCTAATGTACGTACACGTCCTTGCTACGTACAAGTACATTCACTTCGTAAAAGTAATCCATCAGTTAAAAGGTATAAGAGTGCGATTTAATACAGGGGCCGATAGCGTTTAACTGAGTTTACCAAGTTGCAGTTTCAAGGTATATTTAAAGAATGAAAACCAAAAATATCATTTTTAATGAGTCACTAGTTAACATATATATACATACGGGAAATATAGGTGATGTGATTAAAGGACAACTCTGACAAAATAAAGATTAATGAGCAATCGGGGAACGTTAATTACTCGTTAATCAGCTTTTAAATGGAATATTACAAATGTCGGTAAGTGTGTCGATTATCGTGAGATTAAAGCAAATAGTTATTTTATCTTTAATGGGGTCAACTCTAAGAAGGGAGAAGGCCAGCGGACGCGGCCCTCGAGTGAATATCCTTCAGCGGATCGGCGCTAGGAATGGAGAAGGCAAATGGACGGGGCCAGAAGACGCGTTCATGATCCTTCTTGAAGACGAACAATTGAACCTCTGCTCCAGTGAAGTACAACCTCCAAATCGAGACTCTGCAGAGGCTCGAAACGAAGTCTCACATTTCTACTTCCTTACAGATAGCACCAAAAGACATATCCAAAGCGCTTAACAAATCTACTATGTGTCAATATAAAACCTCTTCTGATCCCATTAAACTATTATTTCCTCAGGAAATCCAAGCGTTAATGAATAATTAGCTTTCTAATCTTTCGCTTTAATGGTATTTCGGAGTAGGAGAGATATTTTCGTAAAATAATACCCTGTCTGCAAGTTCATTTTGAAGTCCTTTATTCCCTAAATGGAAGGCGTCATTGCCGTCTCTCGGCTATCGACCTCTATCAATAATTAACAAGAAATTAAAAGGCTTTCAATTATTCCAGCGTCGCTCGGTCCTATATGTGCTTAGGTCTTAGGCAGCGAATTAGGGCTTTCTCCTTGCTTGGTATTTACTTTAACTTCTGCTCATCACATTAACTTTAATTTTATTTATATTATTCACACTTTTGTTTCCTTTTATCTACCTTTCTTAATCTTGCATTTAAGTAAATGAAAGTAGTATAGGTTTTATTCAGTTGTCGGTAGACATTTTTGATTAAACCTCAAAATATATTTAGGAACAATGATATCACTCCCTTGACTTGAAAGTGAAGAAAAAGAAAATAATTCTTGTAAATTGTCGCCCGTGCTATACAAAGCTTTTTAGATTTTTATCTCAAATTCTACACAATCAAAAAAACCGCGAAAACATTCAAAATAGTCGATTGATTACATTTTCCTGGAAATGCAGTCCGGCAAGCCAAAAATTAGGTAAAATAGGTAAAAAATTAACATTAAAAAATAAAAGAAAATTAACAAAATAATGAAATTAAAAAAATTTAACTGAATAAATAAGAAAATAATGCCATCGAAATTTCTACAATATCTAATTAGGGAACAAAAGTATTTAAATTTTTTTTCACATGTTTAGAAATGGTGTTTAATTTTCAAAGCCCCACAAAAGAAGAGAATAGTGAAGTGGTTTAATGCCTCTACTCTAACACTGAAAGTTGGAAGAGCAGCACGATCTCCTGACCCCAGTTCCCCAAAGAACCTTTAACTCTCTCTCGAGTCGCCATTTGCGGCTCCTTTAAATCCTCCACTTTTTTAATCTTCTTACGCCTTCTCCTTTCCATCGCAACTGAAATCTAGTAGACTGACACGCCCTTCCGCTCTCAGTGACCAAATATATGCACCCTTCCGGCCTCAATACGAGCAGAGGGCCGCGCGACAATGCATATATCTTCCACTAATGTGATTTCGTCGCCGCTCACTATTTTCTTTACAGATTTCGCCTTACTAGCTTCCTTGCATGACGCGACCTCGTTGCTATTGTGCTTTAAGTTCGAGAAAAAAGGCTCTTTGATGCTAAATAATTTATATATTGTTTTCGGGGTTCAAACGATTTCTGCACCTTTTGAAAAGTTTATTTGTGTGAAAACTTCCTTGTTTGCAAAAATATATTTTTTAAAACGGCAGCAGCAGTTTAGTATTTCCTTATGTGCAATTTTTTAATCTTTTGCAGGCCTTAAATCGCCAAATTATAGATGTTTTGTTGTAAATTTCAATTTGTGCTTCATTATTTGAGCGTAGTTTCCTCTGCCAATGTTTCAGCATTTCCCATTTGGAGGAATTTACGCTCGCACTGACTCTATGCAAATTCACCTAAGGAAAGTAATCAGAGAATCACATTATGAGTTTATTATGACTACCCATAACTGGATCTTGATGCAGCTAAAAAGGAGTTCCTCACACTCTTTCAAGGAGACAAGCTAACTTTGGAAACGAAGCTATTTCACTAGATGAAATTAGTTTACTAATATTCTATTGCAATTCTTTGTTCAATACATTCATAGAAACGCAAAAAAAGTATGAACTTATCGAAAGAAGATAATTGTGATTAGCCAAAACAATTAAAGTTAAGTTAATGTGAACTTTCATTCAATTCAGAAAGAGCCGCGTGTTTAGTGGATCTCCCTTTACAAAGCTGAAAATCTTATATGCGTCATACGCAAGACGGTTTCGAGTTGATGTTCGAAATGTTCCCCAAATATTGCTTGCCGATAGATCATATTATCGGTAAATATAAATGGTGGGTTCTTCTCTCTCATAAATGCTGCAAAGCCTATGTCATGACATAACATAGATTTAGCTCTTTCGACAGACGTTGTAGTCTAGTTAATTTAAAATTATGCTTGAGTATTGAAATTTTCATTACCTTGTTGAAGAACGCAATTTAATGAACACTCAACAAGAGGGAAGAAATCGATATTTTTTTTTCAATTGCATCGGAAACATTATGTAGTCTCATTAATTTGAGTAACAAAATGCTTGCTCTCTTTTATAATAAAAATCAAATTTTAGCTCGCAATTTTTGCTAAGAAGAAAATTATTTGCCTTTGGATGCTAGCTTGTGGAGACTTTTCAGCGATGCGTCGCTTTATAGTAGAAAAGTTGTTCCTTTTCACAATGAGAATAATCTTCCAACAATTTCCGTTACTCACTCTGATGTTTAATCACCTAACCTTTTCTCAACTAAATTTTGACTATTTTCTATTCAGGAGAACATGAATCAAATTTAGCCCGCAAACACAGACACACACACACATTATATATATATATATATATATATATATATATATATATATATATATATATATATATTTATATAGAAGGAACAAATGCAAGTTCTGCGGGTGATAACAACCACCACAGGGCTTTCGCCATATTTATTTTCTGCCTTTCAGAACAATTTTGAAGATAGAAAGAAAGATGCAGAAACATTGCATTGCAGACTATATAAAAATATAGTACAAGAAAGAGAAATTGGACGCGAATGAACAATGAGACAAGAAACAGGAGTTTTTTTAGAGGTAAGAGAATTGGACATTAGAAGAAGACAAGAATCAAAGAGAGCAGAGGGCGGCCCAATGAAGGCAATCCTTTACCAAGAAGACAGAGTTAACGCCAGAAATTTGAAACTTTTTTCCCCTGGCGTTATCTCTGTCTTCTTGGTAAAGGATTGCCTTTATTGTGCCGCCCTCTGCTCTCTTTGATAGTCTTCTTCTAATGTCCCTTTCTCTAACCTCTAAAAAACTCCTGTTTCTTGTCTCATTGCTCATTCGCGTCCAATTTCTCTTTCTTGTACTATATATATATATATATATATATATATATATATATATATATAGTAAATTATATAATTTACAATTATACATGTACGACCTGCCACAGTCGTTATGTAGGCCAAACTGGCTTACAACTCAAATGCAGGATCGCAAGGCACTTAGGTTTGTTTCATAGGACTGGTATTCCCATTGTAAACCTGAAGCCTCTTCTATCAGGCAACACTCTGAGTATCACCATCATCCTCTTAATTCTGATTCATTTTCCATATTATTTTCAGCCTTAACTTCTCTCGATTTGAAAATCTTAGAGTCACTGTACATTATTAAAATATATCCAAACCTAAATAATTACTCCTCCTCAATTAAACTATTCACTATATAACCAACCAATACTTCAATAGATTAACTAGCCAACCGATCAAATCTCGTTAGTAGTTTTTATATCTTTAGTTAGTTGATTTCTCAACTCCCACGATAAAGGTTAGTCACTCTGTTTAATTCATTCTAATTTGTTTTCTGTTTTTTTGTTGTTTTTTATAATTTAATATAATAGGTTATTTTATTGTTTACTCCAGTTACCTTAAATATTTGATATTCAAGTCAGTTCATGTTATAACCTCACTTCTTTCTATTATTTAAAAAAAAATACACTGGATAGTATTAATTAATTCTATATATTTTTATTTGCATTTTTACTTTAATCTCAATAATTGTCAATTTTATTATTTTAACTTGTCTTCATCCGCTTTTTTAGCCATTATTTAATGCATTCTTTTAACTGTCATCGTTAATATTCTTTCCCCTTCTCATCAGTCAACACAGTCGCTGAAGATGGTCCTAGTGAAGGTCCGAAATGTCCGGCTAATATATGATTAGTGTAATCATCTGGTTCTTCATATTCCTACTACATATCAGATTTCCAAAAACAAATCAATTACAAATATTGTATATATATACATATATAAATATTAAGAATGAATCCAAGGACCATAAAGAAAGTAGTTTCCATTAAACTGATTCTTTAATGACAACGTTTCAGCCTCAAGGTCTACTCGTAACTTCAGGTCTGACAAAGAGAAATGAAGAAATATTTAAATTCTAACATATCAACGCCCTGCACACAGACATTAAATACATTAAATATCGAAAACCTACCGTCTTTGGCTTAGGACTCAATTTTTTCAATTTCAGCGATGCACCCTTCAAAATCAATTGTATAAAAACACTTCTTCATCGTGCTTATCACCTATCCTTAACTTATTCTTCTCTTCATAAAGAATTTGACTTTGTTCGTAATTTTTTAAAAAATAACTGTTATCCCAGTAATTTATGCGATAAGTTACTTAAGAAATTCTTATACCAGCAATATAAGCCAAGGTTACCTATTAGCACCGCCCCTAAAGACTCTCTCTATGTATCTTTACCATACTTAGATTTTCTCCACCATTCTTTCCGTAAAGAATTATTAAGACTCCTCCAACAATATTTTACTCTCATCCATTTTAAAATAATCTTCACAAATAATTTATCAATTGGTTCATGTAAAGGACACACTCCCTCAGAACTTATGTAGCTGCCTAGTTTATCAGTTAATTTGTCCTCGCTGTGATCGAGGCTCATATATAGGCAGTACCGTTCGTTCTCTGGACGCCAGGGTGTGTTCTGACCTAGGAATTACCAATAGAACAGGCAAACCTTTGAACCATGGACCAGTTTAAACAATGTAAAACTGATGTCACTCATGAAAATTTTAAAATCCTTGAACATTGTAATAATAAAATCTCCATTCGTATCTTAGAGTCTATATGTATATTAAAATATTAAAACCTTACCTTAATAACGACACAAGTGAGGTTCCTTTCCTTATAGTTTAACCACTTCCCCATCCTTAACTTATTCAGTTGAGTTTTCCTTACGGCTCTACCCGGTAAGTTACATGCTCCGTCCCTTTCTCTCCTTAGTTTTCCCCATTTAAATGTTTTTTTGTCTATCTTCAGGTCCAGCAGGTTATCCTATCCTCCTTGAACTGGAAGACAACACTTAGGGATGGCCCATCCATCAGCCCCCAAAAACTGATTTTAAAGACATGCCTTTATGTAGTCTCGCTTACCGTCACAGAAAACTGTTATTATTAATATATTAACAGCGTTGCCTTAGGATCACCTGCTGGACCTGAAGCAGAGCAGTTGTCTAATTATGCCATTATCTTAACTGCACTAATTTGTCTTGGATATTTTTCCATCTTTCGAGCGTTTTAGCTAAGTTAACGTTGTTAATATATTAATAATAACAGTTTTCTTGGACGGTAAGCGAGATGACATAAAGGCATGTCTTTGAAATAAGTTTTTTTAGGCTGATGGAGGGGCTATCCCTAAGTGTTGTCTTCCAGTTCAAGGAGGATAGGATAACCTGCTGGACCTGAACAGAGCAGTTGTCTAATTATGCCATTATTTCAACAGCACCAATTTGTCTTGGATATTTTTCCATATATATATATATATATATATATATATATATATATATATATATATATATATATATGAGAGGCCTTTGGCTATGAATATGTTGAGGGATGGAGAATGAGAAGTTTCAAATTCCTGGAGAGTTTTATTCCTACCTTTTGCTGTGGATCAGCTTCCTCCGGAAACAAATGTTCTTAGACACGACATGAATAGAATAGCAAGAAAGTGGAGGGATGACTGGGGGAACCACACAAATCAAGCAGTTCAAGCCGAAATAACTTAAGAGGCCATAGGAAGAGTTGAATGTCAGTGGCTAAACACCAATGAGACGTGTTTATAATAGACGTGTTGTGTTAGACGTGGACGGCGGGGAACTTACGGTCTGGATGAGTGGGTGCCAGTATGCGACGCAGTTCTCATGATGCTGCTAACTCATGTATTGATAGAAGTTGGCTGTTAGTATCTTAGAGCTAGCGCAGCGTTTTGTCTGGCATATATGTGGGTGTATTTGAGGTCTCTCCATTGTGGTGTTATACGGGAATGGGTGTAGGAATGCGTTGACTTGCGTGAAATGGTTGTTTTCGTTTAGTGTATACATGATTGTGTAACTAGTAGAGTGATATGCACGTTTCAGAGCAGAGTTTTAAATGTGTTGTGCTTTCTTCTTTCATGTGCAAATCGCTGGCTATTATTGTAATTGGAACGTATCTAAGGTTTGGAGGAGCTAGTGTTTTATATAAGTGCAATTGTAGTTTGGGCAGGAAGGGTAGAACCTACGCAGGATTTTGTCTGTTTTTAACCCCTGCCTGTATAATGTTCTGATATACATGGAAGCATATAAATTTGTCAAATGTAATCCAGAGTATTTACGTGCGAGGTTTATATCCATGACTTATAGGGGCTGGCAGGCAATGTCTGGTGTGTGTATTTGAATGTTGTGCATATAATGATTTCTTGCACCGTAGTGTGTCATCCGTCTTCTGAGGATTCGTGGCAATAAATCATTTGTCCTCATATTATGTCTTCTTGCTCAGTATCATTTATGAAAGGCGCGCGATCTTGTCAGGGTCATGGACAGAAAAGAGAATAGTGTGTGTGTGGTTGTCCTGTGGACATGGAGTGTTATTAGTGCATATTATGAATAGCGTAGGTCAGGGACGCTGCCCGGGGTACGCTTGCGCGTGTTAAGAATGGGCCTGCCCTAGTGAGACCTAAATGCGTCAACCATGTGATTAGTATAAGTGAGTGGGGTTATTGTTTAGTAAGATAACAAGTTTTGGTGGGGCCGTGCCTAAAATCATCATCCGTGAAGTAGGTCACCTCGCGAAATTGGTTATTCCGATCGAGCTGCACGCATTTTAGTTTGCAGGCACGTAGAAATGCTCTAGTATTCATATAGTTGTAGAGGATCAGTGTCTTGGAGATTGAGATTTTGTGCAATGTTAGTGGTTATATGCCTCTTGAACACCCACTTTGATACCTACCCGCACCATTTGTGATGTTTAAAAAAAATGGATGATATGTGTTAAGGTTCCCTAAAAGAGAGTAGAGGAGTATTGTTAGATAAAGACCAGAAGGACATGTTTATGTGTACCTGTTGTCGTAGAGTCTATTAGTGTGTGACCAATAGAATTTGGCCGAAGTCGAAGTGTACCTTGCAGCCTAGAAAGGAGTCGTTGTGTGTGTGCTTTGAGCGTGGTGTATGTAGCGCTTAACTAGGATCGCTGATCCTCGTTGCTGTGCCTATGGGATAAGATGTGTGTGGTGGCCTGCAATGAGTTCTGTAGTTCGAAAGTTGCAAACTTGTTGAGTTCCAGGTTATGACATAAGGTCTTTGAGTTTACCAAGAGAGTGTGGAACGATGCGGTGTCCTTGACAGGTGTTGGTGGTGGAAGTGCGAAGGAAGAGGAGTAGGGTCTGAGTTTAATTAGCATTCTGAGTTTTTTTGGTAGGTTAGCGGGTGCTTTAGTGGCTTTGATAGGGTGGGCAGACTGAGGATGCGTGGAGTGGTAGATTGAGGGTGAAGACAAGGAAAGGAGAGGTCGTGACACTGGAAGGAGGGGGGACTTGGAAACCAGAAGGAGGGGAGACATGGAGAGCAGAAGGAGGGTGAAAACTGTTGAAGGTGGACGGAGGATAGTAGAAAAGGGATGGACACTGTAAAATGTTAAGTGCCGAAGGGGAGGGTGAGCTGGAAATTAGAGGGAGGACAAGGGATTGGGCAGAGCGAGAGAGGAGTTAGCATGAGTGGTGGACAAAGAAGGAATGGAAAACAATGGACTAGGTAGGAGTGGGTTTGTGCACCATGGGTTTGTGCACCATGGGTTTGTGCACCATGGGTTTGTTCCTGTATGTAGGCGAACACTGTTTTGGGAAATATGATTTTCCCTAGTTTATTAGCTTCATGCAGCAGATTAAGGACGCTGTCAAGTAAGCAGGGGTCATTCCAGGACATGTCATTTGCCACCAAGGAAAAAGACGATGGGTTTGCCATAAGTGTTGGCTGGTGCCTCGTCGTGTGTGAGTGTGTGTATTAGTGTGGTAGATTGGCTAGCCTTGGAGTCACAGGCAGCAGCGGCGTATGATCTTATATTGGCAAGGGTAGGTGAAATGAATTTGGATGAAGCTAAGGCGTGTGAGGGTGGTGTAAAATGGGGCCTCCTTAGTTCCAATATGACATCCGCGCACTTTATTTGGTAAGTGTACCTGATGTATTAGGTGTAGAAGTGACCTTTTACACCGTATTTCGAGCAGGCAAGGTTTGCTTTACATGAATTGGTCCGGTGGCCTTTCCTGAAGCAACGCATGCACTAGTATGCACGTAGATTGTATTGCGTCTCGAGTTGTTGTGTGTGTGAGGGTGACAAGGAAAATAATACCATGGTAGAGCAGCGTGTTAGACTGTCTAGTCTCAGAGAGTGTTAAGATCGCCCAGACCTTGGTGCGGTTGTAATATATGTATGTCTTGAATGGCCTCTTGCCGTACACATTTTTTAGTTTGGGCAGGAGATCTTGGGTCATTAATTCCAGCCAGAGAAGGCTAGTACGTCTTATGCTTACTTGGTGACGCTTGATGATGGCATCTCGCCATGTGGTGTAGTCAGGTTTTTCAGCCAGAGCATCTTTCGTACGTGTGGGAAATGTTTGGGCATCATTACGCGACTGAAAATGGGTATCTGTTCAGTACTTGTGTTCATGATGTTAGGGATAGAGGTGTTGAGTGTGTTTGAGAATTTCATTCTTTCTGCAAGAGGTAGTGTACATTGTTTTTCGTGTGTTTTAAGCGTAGGGTGGTTTCGTCAACCATAGTTGAGAGGGATTTTGTTTGTATATATGAAGATTTACATTTGGAAGTGAGTGAGTATACTCCTCTACGCTTCTGTCCGTCCATATGAACAATCACTTTAATGAGAGGTGAATGGATGAATATGGAGATCGATGGGATTCTCAAGAGGGCGTAAGATCATGCCAGATTAATAATCGACCCACCTCGGAGCGTGCTGCCCCTTCAACGTGTTTTAGTTATTCGGAATTACGCCCAGCATTCAAAGAGACGGATGTAAGTAACTCTGTGATTCCGGCCGGAATGACATAGTTGAGTAGATTATCCTTCCAGCAGGTTGTAACTCCATCTCAAGCCAGGATGTTTCTTGTCTTCGCGTTCCGTAGTGAGCTAGATCGTAAACCTCTTTTCCACGAAGCCTGCAATTATTCCCTTCTAAAAGAAAGGCATATATGCACTAGGGTTATTTGTTTAGTCATCGCTCCGGGCGTAAAAACACGAAGGGGGTGGGGGAGCAGCGTCAAGTGTGAAGGGAGTTTGGGAAGTATTGACTCGCGGCCAGCGGCAATGCAAGGCCCTCCTCTAGATGACGTACGTAGTCCCTGCATGGATCTGGAGACGTATTCTTCACAAGGTACCTCATCAATTGTCCCCTGGATCATGAGTTGAGGGGAAGAGAAAAGTTGCAATTACAAGGTTGAGACGAGTGATGGTGCAAGTTCTTTTTTTATAGTAGGAGGGAGCGATTCTTTGCTTTTCTCCACCCCCCTCTCTCACTAGTGGGAGAAAAGGGTGGAAAGTGATCACCGATCAACCTTTCATTAACTCACTCTCTCTCTACAAAGGGTCCAAGTGGATCCAGATGTAGAAGGGTCCAAGTGGATCCAGATGTAGAAGGTATAAAAGAGTAGGAGGAGGAGTAAAAAAAAATGAAGTGAGAACGGGAGTAAGAGATCGAAGTTGATTGCATTTTGACCTTCTCCGTATAGTAGAAAGAATGATACATCATGGATTCCAAAACACACATCATTCTAACACTCTGATCCTCCCATTTCTCTTAGTTCTTTTATTCTACTTTTGCAACTTCACAGTGGTTTCGGATAACCGCCTAATCTCGGTTACCTTTTGCAGTTTCTATTTCTTTCGTGTGTTTAATATAGTATTCATGCCGTTATGTGTTTTTAAACTCTGAGCTAAATGAGCTTGTTTGCTGTTTATATAGTATATTGCGGTGTTGTTTTGTATGTTTTGATTTGTTTGTTATTTATTTCTTAATTTTTCTTATTTTATTTTCATTTTCCTCTTACACTTACTTCACTTAGGGTATTTCAATTCACTTTTGTCTATCACTTTTCACTACACTTGTTTTTGTATTACACTTATTCATTCACTTACACCAAAGTTCACTTATTAATCACCTAACTTAACTTTGGGTGTTTGATTTTTCTATTCAATTTCGGTATTTTTTTTATCGTTTCACTAATAGGCTGTTTATTTGGTTGGTAGTTTTACTCAATTTGGGTGTTTTATTAGAGTATCTTTCCGTTATTCTTTTTTGGTTGAATTAATTGGTTCTGTTGTTAATGGTTGTCATAAATTTCCTTGTCGTTTTTTATGATTTTTTCTCCGTTTTTGGTTAATGATTTAACTTGATAAACATGGGTGTTTCATCAATGAAAAGCTGATGTCTTGCACTGGGGAATCGAGTATTCCTACTCTGATGTTTGTGTACACAGCAAATGTTGAATTAGTTACTCTATTTCCTCCATATTTTCTCTGCTCTTCCTCTTGATGTTGATATTTAGGGCTTCTATTAGTGCCCCTTGAAGCAGACTCCGTTGACTTCTCCTCTTACTTTTTCGAGTAATAGTAATTAGGTAGAGAGTTTTTTCTGAAACTTCTGAAGTCAGTTTTTTTAGTTTTTGACTCACTGTTGAGTGGGATGGAAGGGTACAAGAGAGCTCCCTTTCTAGTGCTATATATATTTTACTTTTGTTTTCATGCTTAAACTTCTTAATATGCATAGTAGATTTGCATTAGCGTTGCCTTACTTTTCTCTCCCTTATATGTTGTTTATACCCTCTTGATTTATCTTTAATCCCAAGACTTTACTCTCTGCGTGATATCTGTTGATCTGGTCCTTGACTTCGATATCTGTAAGCTTCTTTCTGTAAATTGGGACTATCGTAAATTTTCTCCTATTGGTTCTCATCTTCTAGTTCCTTTCACATTAGTTGATGTTGCTGATCTATAATGCTGTAGTCTTTGTCTGAAAGCAATCGTTCGATTTTTTCGAAAACTTGTACCTGTATACGGCTGTAACTGTTGAGGTAACTAGGTGGTTTTCCTGGCTTCGGAACAAGAATCATTTTGGTTAGTTTATATCCATCCGGAAGATAACCGGTGTTTATGCACGTGTTATATTATAGATGTTGTTTGATGTTTCTTTGGTGATGTCCGGTGCTTTGGTAAGATTAATTCTGTTTATTTTTGTGGGGCCTGGTGGTTTTGCTTGAATGATTGGATTAAGCCTTTGATTTCCTTTGTTGTTGTTATATAGGCCCTTTTACCCAGAGCTTGTTTCCCCCTTTACGCTGCTGTTGGTGCTAGTGTTATATTGAAGATGTTTTCACGCAAGTAATTGTGAACTATTTCGTCTATTTCTGTATTGAAGTCTTCGTTCTACTCTGCTGTTATGGAAAACCTGGACTTCTAGTCAACGACAAATAGTTCTTCTGTGGTTCTGTCTTCTTTTTTTCACCATCGTTTATAATAGTTATCTTCTTTTTTGCAGGTGTACTTTTCAGTCTGTTCATTAATCCCAAGATTTCTTGTGGTCTTCTCACTAATTTTTTTTATTAGGCCATCACATATATGGGCTTGCTGCTCCTCCTTGATATGTTATATTTCTCCCATTCCTCTTATGGAGTGCATCGTATTTTTCTCTTGTTGGTCTAAAAAGCTTTATTTGGCGCTTTTTTGTTTAGGGGACACAAAGCAAAAGTGGCTGGTGACGTCATCAGCCAGAAAGGTCGACTGTCCACTGTGACTCCATAATAATATTCTGCGAAACTGCTTCCCTTGGACTTGGTTCAGCAAATTTATAAAGACTTAATAAATTTCTATCCTTGAAAATTATAAATTTCTGCTGCTACTTTACTTTTCATTTTCACTAAATCAGGTTCAATCGGTCCAGTACATTTATTTTTTAGGTTAATGTTAGGTTAGATTATAAAACCAAAGATGTAACAAAATTGGTAGTTTTGTCTTTATAAGTAAAATGCGTTTTTTTACTATTCGTTCACTCTCGTGGATCAAATGGCTGTCTCATAGGCAGCCACTCTAGTGAGGTCACCAGCCATTTTTGGTTTGTGTCCCATAAGCAAAAAAGCGGCCTTTATTTGATTGTATATTCCTGCTTATCTGTCGATTTTTTCTCCTAATTTCTTTTGTCTACGAAGTTGAGGAAGATTACGAAATCTCGTTCGCGGAATGTTTATTTGTCCACTTCATTGATTGATCTTGTTAATCTTGAGTTTTCCTCGTTGATTTCCTTCAGGTTAGCGTCTGTTAGATCGTTAGTGATGAAATTACTGACTTGTTCTTTGTAATTTTACGATTTTTCTCTATCCTATACTCTTTCCTCTTGTATCTGTATTGGGTATTGATTCATGAACGGTAATGTTCTGACATGGTCCTCACATGCAATGGTAATAGGCTGCATGTGGATATTAAATGGCATATTGAAGCTACGTAGCGGAAGATCTGGCTTCGTAGCTGCTTTACGTGTGACATGGTTATAAAGTTCGGTCCTGTTCTTAAAAATGTTCTTTTCCTACTTTATTTCTAAATTTGTTCCTCTGTTGTTGCTTGTACGGTAACTGTTTGCCCTGCACCTGGTATTGTGGCCCCTTATAAATTTTGTAGGTAGATCTGTGTTAATAGGTTGTGCAGGAGGATATAATTCTTTTTCTAGTGGCTTGAAAGCCTGTGAAAACTATTATTGACATCATTTTTGTTTCAATTTTAATAGCTTAGAATGCTTTATCCAGGTTGGAGACTTCCATGAATTTTGGCTTCTTCTGATTGCTATGGTCACTCCGTCATAATGCGTGCCTGAAGGGTTTGCGTTAATACCGGTGTAATTGAAGTTTCATCAGTCATCTCTCTGAATTTACTCCGTGTTCAGATATTAATATACATATTATCTGAATCGGTCTCTCAGAAAATATTTCAATGTGTTGATGTTTTACCGATCCACCTTGCGTGTTTATTTGCAGTAAGCTGAACTTTCACTTCTTTAATGCTTCCATTGTTTTATTAAGTTGAAGAAATACTTAGGTTTTCTCGAAGTTCTGTTGGGGGTCGGTTTTTGATAGCTCCTACTCTATTCTTAAACCTGACACATTTCATATCTGAAAACAGCGACTGGCTGAGAGAGAAGCATGCTTCATAATAGACTTGTATTATATACTAGAATAAGAGGTTTCCACCTCTTTCTCATCCTCTTACCTTGTCTAACTTTAAATGCCCAATTATATTTACTTTCTTTGGCTGCTTTGATGACGTCTTTTTTGCCTCTTTCCTCTTACTAGTGGGTATTGCTCATAATTGTATACTTTCTGAAATATTTGAAACATATATGCGTTTCTCTTTGCTGTTATTTCCCTTGTTGGTTACATCGTTGCTTCCTGTATCTTAATCGGTGCTGGCTTTTTAGTTGTTCATTGCTGTTGTTGTTGGTGCGACGTTTATTTTCAGTATTTCGGACGAAGGGAAGTTCTCAGAGAGCCACATTTTCTTCCTCCAGTTCTTCTCAAGCATTGTATTCGATATGCTTGTGAGGGTTCCTGGCTTCCTTATGTTCATAACTTGCGAATAGAGGATGCAGGTTTGAAGTTACGTCGATGTTCTCTGTGGTACTGTTAGGTGTGTTCGAGTTTCATTAAAATGTTTTACGGTTGCATTTGCCATACCCGCATATGCTGCGTTTCTTTTATCTTCCTCTTCGTCTTTTGCTTCCCTTTCCTTCCTTTCCATTATTTTCTTTCTGTTGGGGCATGCGATAGCCAGTCTCGTGTCTCCCATGGCAACTTATGCATTTCATAGTTGTTTCCTTGCAGTCTCTCTATTTGAGATTCTTTTTTTCCACATTCAGAATATACCGTGTGAAATGTCGAGGAGGTGATCGTCCATTTTTTAACACCTAAAGCATGCTTATATATTAATGTTTTTCAGGTACCATATTTTCTGGATGAATCCTCATATTGAACGAACATGAATAGTCCTCACCGTTGTATTTTTGAATCCATCTATGTAATTGCACATACACTTTTGAATACATGTGTGAGGTGGCCAAATTTAATAATTTTGTTGATTTTAATCCTTCGTGATTTTTCTCAGATGACAAATTTCTGGATAATAACTTTCTTTTAGCTGTTATCTGTATGTGAAGAGATTTTGGGCATCACTCCAATTTTCTGGGGTTTCGGTTACTTCTTGTGATACTAATTTTTCGACATTATTTTCTGCGTAGGTCGATAATCTCGAGGAGGGCTACTTTCAGATGTCCTTATAGCGCTTCACATATATTTCCTTTATCTGGCTTTGTTTCGGCCCGTGATAGAGAGGTCGTAGAGGTACTCGTAAGCTTTCTAGGGTGCTTCCTTTCCCTAGTGCGGGCAAATCTCCCGTCATCTTTTTTCGAGGACCTAGGCGCTCTTTTCTTTGTTAATTCTTCCGGATGTTATGTTGTGTTCTTTCTTCTTAAGTAAAAACTGTAATAGGAGAGAATACAAGCGTTCCCTAATTGCTTAAATGCCTATGTATTCCTATTTACCAACACGTTATTTAATTCGAAACTTTGCGCCTTAATTAGACAAAAAGTAAGGGTAATATGCACTGACTGTAATTTTCAGAATGTATATTTTCTAAATGAAACGGTGGACAATGCAGGAAAATGACTTCCAGACTAAATAAATGCTAACTTCCTTCATCTAATATAGACAGAAAGAGACGTGGAATCTTCTTCCTTGGTTTAATTTTGACAAATGAAGAAAAGTTAGTGTAAAGTATATGCATTTTGGTGAAACACCGGTAGACAAATCCGAACATAATTTCATTTAAAAATGTTTAGAACAGCTTTCATCCTCTCGCGAACTTTAAAGAATTTAATTATTTTATATTAGGATTAAATATTTAACTTTGAAAACGACCTGGCAATGTATAATAATTTTTATTAAGGTTTATATTTCACTAAAAATAACAAAATTGTGACCTATAGATCTAGAGGCCCCATGGTTTAAAAAGCGCACAAGGGAAATCTAAGCGAATGTATAAAATTTCAAATACTAGCAAGAATGGAAACCGATACCACGATTACCGTTACTTTGCCAAAAGAAAAATAAGAAGAGGAAAAGGAACTAAGTGTCGTTGCCAAGACACGAACTAAGCAATTTTATAGATATGTAAACAATCATACGCCAATTAGAGTGTGCACCAAGCCGTTTGAGGATGCCAAAGGCAGCTAAATGAACATGGCACTACGTGGTAAAGACATGAAATGAGTATTTTAATAAAGTTTTCAACAACGAAGATTCAGCTTTAAACTTGTAGATAAAATAAATATTTTGATTGATTTCATCTCTCTGACCAGTTCGGTCGGTGCTAGGTGCTAGGTTAGGGTGCAGGAAGAATCCTATATCACTAGTACGGCTGTTTCTTCCTTAATGATAACATATCTAAGCATTTTTTTTAATTGCTTCGCACCTTTTTATTCGAAATTTAATCGTTATTATTTAAATAATAAGATTCTTCTATTTTTATGTTATTTTTAAAATTTCTGAATTATTTTTGACCACTCAATGGCGCTATTTTTATATCTTGTAAGAAAAATTATTTTACCTCATTATTAAAGTTTATTTACTATCTTCTCATAGATGCAGAATAGTCAAAAGAGAAATAAAAGGAGATGTGCGCAATATTATTTAAAAATTGTTCCCATAACTTGCCTCAACAAAGCATAAGAATGCTGGAAAATGAAGGCAAAACGATTCCTGATGAGGATTAAGGAATAAGCTGATTACAAAAGTTGGAAAATTAACCGAATCCTTTAAATTCAGCGCGGGGAAATTGGAGAAGGAAACGGAGTGGTTTATTCTACTTTTATATTGCAATCAGTAATATTAAATAAAGTAATAGCTAAAATCTAAATAACTTATCAGATAAACTCATTTGAATTATCTTTTATCTCGTAGGTAAATAAATATCAACACTATGACCAAAAGTATCCCTGAAATCATTGCTCAATGCCAATAAACGGAAAGAGTTAAGGTATTGTTCAAGTAAGATTTGAGGCCGAAGCTCCCGCCTGTGAGCTTAAAGCCATGTGGTACTCGCTTCATCAATAAACTCGCTCCTCTTCTCGCAAACCTGCTGCACCATCACCTCACTTTGAAGGCTCGTCGTTGAACCACTCAATTATATTGTTACCATGAAACACTATAGCAAAGACGCGCGATTCAGTGTCCCTGCCTGCAATTTATGAACTGTGGGGCAAAAACTATGATTTTTGACGTCTGCTGTGATAGCAGTATAGGTTCGAACCTTTACATAGACGTTTGTTGTGTCCCTGGTATTATATTCATTTTCAATGGTTAGTGAGTACTGTTCGATCATCTCAGCCTCGAGCTAAGATGATAAAAATAAATAGTAACTCACTTGATTTATCCATGCTGCACATTCTCCCGGTTCTGTTTCAATGGCGAAATGACTAACACTATTGGGTGGTCAGATTTGCTGCAATATTTTTTCGCAAATTCTTGATCCCGAAATGCGCACTCAATAGCCTTCATAGCGAAACGAGGGAGGTGGCAATTGAACCTAAGCTTCAACAGAAGAAAATTACTTATATGGTAAAATATTTTATTGAGTAGGTCAGAATCAATAGATATTCAAAATAATAATAAGTCTTCGGGGAAAGAGGATTAATTTTAATTTCGAAGTTTAAACGTGCTCATTTAATTAGTCTAGCTCTAACCCGTTTCTCCTCTTTAAAATATAATAATCTTGCGTATTAAATTTGATTTGATTTTGACTAGAGAGCCCACCTAGCTCCTTTTTTAATTTCATAAAGGAAGATCTACTGGAATTTCCTCCCCGACTCTAGAGGGTAAAAGATAGGAAAATGACTTCTCTCGGAATCGAAGTTAGCACAGGTTATGAAAATCTTTTAAAATTGCTGGAAAGTAACGAAAAAAAAAAAAAAAAATAAATCAATGGAATTTACCAGCTTTAGTGCTAAGTCAAACTCATGTGAGTAATACTAAAAACTACAGAAATGTTGACCATAAACGGTTCCTCCTACAGGTTGGCGTGCATCAACGCCACTCATTGCGGATTGCGCGCTCAGGAGCAAAACTGATGGGCGCCAAGCTTCCCTGGTCAGACAACCTTATCCTTTTTTACGAAGCGCACTGGAGAGTTTATGGGTCAGTTCCCCCTATCCAACCCAATTCAGAGACAAAAGGTTTCTTTGTATCGATTTATGAAGCGAGCCAAAACCTAGATAAAAATCGAAACAATTGGCTGTTTGACCTATCCGCAGGAGACCGACTCCTTTCGGTTATTCACGTTAGGGAAAAATATAGGGTTTTAGTGCAATAATTAGATAAAAACTGAAACTTGGCACAGGTATAGGGATTTGTGACTTGAACAACATATCAAAAGACCCATGGACTTCCGCGCTTGCGTTAGCCGCCATATTGGAATTCCCTTAAAATTCAAAGGAAACTGATTGTTTCATAGTGTAGCGGGTCGAAAATATATCTCTAATCCCAATCGATAATCGATCCAACCCGCTTCCTACACTGTCCGGACGTGAGAAATCGAGGGAGAATGAAACTAATTGTATATACAGTCCCTTTACTTACAAAAAAAAGTACAATGATAGTTACAGTTATATTTATTGCAATTTATATTTACAAGGGAAGTGTGCACACTTCAAAATGAGGCTGGATTCCCCAATCCAAATACGATACCAACAGAGAATTTTATAAAAGGCGAATACAACAAATTTACTTATATATCTACACAAAACATAAAAATACAACAACAACCGAACGAAAAAAAAGGGGCACGCGCTATCACTTGTGTGCTGGAGGTGGGTGGTAGTAGGCTAACTTAGAAGGAGGCAGGATTGTCAACGAAGGCGGGTATGGCGGTTCAGGTGGTTAGCGAGGCACGAAAGCCCTCCGTCTCAGGGCTGGGCGGAGCACTCGTCTAGAGAACCCCTCTTGCTGTCAGTCCACACTTCCACTCTCTGTAGAAGAGATATATCCTCCTTTTATGACCTATTTATTTATACATGGATGGCGAAACTAATAAGTGGGCATTACCCGAGTAAATTTATCGACTAGCTTACCTCTTTCCAGAATATGACGCTTTGATAAAAGTTGATTTTAAGCAAAGTACAATATTCTTTTAATTATAGTGATATCTCAAAACTTGCTACTATCTTTCCAGAATATGACGCCTGGAAAGAAAGAAAAACATGGTAATCATTTTATACATAAAATAAACAAAAATAAAACAAACCCATTCCCATTCACACACATTCTTACAGAGGGAGGGAGAGGGTACTGAGAAAAGGGGTGGGAGAATGGCCCTTTTTCACACACTCACATTCGCTCCACCACAATAGCACTGACTAGGTTATTTTACAAAGTAGTAAATTTATATGGAAAATTAAAAATATTGAAATTGAAGTAATAAGTTTATTTTCAAAGACAATTCCTACAGAACTGGTGGCCTGTATGACAAACTGCTTTGAAACAAATGTTGTAAAGAAAATATATATACAATTCTATACATATTTCTAAAAGATAGGGAAGTTATGAGGAAAAATAAACAGAAAGCCACTATGGCAAATTGTCACACATACCAAATCAAACAGTACTTTTTTTGAAAATATAAAGATAGCCTTAACTTGCGAACATTCTATAAATTACTGAACAGTAGTGTCTTTATAAACATCATTATTCTTTTCTTAATAATGAAATTGGAAATGACAGTGAAAGGAACTCGTGCAAATAACCTTTTTTCTTCAGAATAAAACAGGATGACTGAAAAAGCATGAGCTTTATATTCATGAGCTTTGTCGGACAAATATCTTTTGTACGAATTATAATACATACCGTTTTGTTATACTTACATATACAACAACATAAACTACAAAGGAAAAATCTTTTAACTGAGATAAGTGAGAAATTATTATTTGTTCATTAATACAAACATAAACGTCAAACACAAGAAAGATGGCAGCAGGTTTGCTTTAAATGTTTGTGCAATATGTATGTCATAAAGGCTACTCATGAAAGTAATTAAAGTTAGAACATCACACACTCAGAGCACATACACATGCTTCAAAATCAATTTTTTTTTCATCTCAGTCTCTCTCTTCAGCATCTTTCTCGAATGGTAGTGAATTTTTACATCTAGCACCACGGCACTGGCCACACATGGATGAGCACGATAAACCAGCCCTCCGACATTCACATTGATGGCGGCAACCTTTGCGACAGTTACAGTTGACTAAATGTAACAGGTCATCTGGAGCTGGAGGTTTGATTGAAGGGATTGGTTTCAGTTCGGTTCTGCAACTCTCCCATCCCTATTCTACTGGAGAGAGATGGTTACCATGCTAACATTGCACTTGGAAGAACACCCTAAACGAGTGAAAACAAGCTGCATCACATGTTGGTGGCAATATAGATAGCTGAAACTGAGATTTAGGTGACATTTTTGCTACTGTTCTCTTGTATGCATAAAAGCGATACTTATCCAATGTTTGCGTTTTTTCAGTTCCATACACAGCATGGAGGAGGAAAGCTTCACCAGCTTTGGCCACTTCATTTTTAGATGTTTCTGGGTTATCAAATACAAATACTGTGTGGCACATGTCTTGGCTATTCTTCAGGGTATCAAATAGGCTTTTTTCCCCTTTCCCATATATAGCTGATGTTGTGTCGTACCCTGTAACTGCGTGGTGGAACAGCAGATGTTGCCGAAGATGTCCCATGTTAGCTTGAAGTTTGCTAATATCCTGGGCCTTGTTGGGATTGTGGGCTTTACCAGGTTTAATGAAAACTATTTTTTTAGATGACTTAGAAGTACAAGCAAGTTTGTGTCGTCACCCACTACTACTACATTATGTCCAGTATTTTGTAATGACCAAGCAGTTTGGACAAGGGACGTATCTGCATCATACTTGGCAACTATAACTGTAATACCAGGAGACTGCAGGTGTTCCTTCAGTTTATTGATCAGCTGTGTCTTGTTACGCTTATAACACACGAAATCTGCATGTGGGAAGGTTGTGTAGCATTCTTCTTTAACTACAACTTCTATAGATCAATGTTTGGATGCCCTACGATTTTGTTCCTGATATTTGCTCATTTGTGTTACTGGGTAGCCGTCAAACACAACTGTTGCATTTTTGCCATAATGACTGAATACAAAAGCTATGTAGGCTTGAAAGATATTCCGCGACACAGCTGGCCTTGGCCACACAACTTTATGAAGGAGATGACCACTATCCACAACATACTGGTATTCATCTGAAACTAACCCTTTTCAAGGTCCATAAGACTCCAACTTAGTTGCTAATGATGCTTTGTTTCCTTTGTTACCCACAATTCTTCCAGTCCACTTTTACGCATTATGGTGCATATTGCTCCCATAAAGGACATGAGGAGATGGAAACCACCCAAACAACTAGTTCAAATGCTTTCATATTGAGGGGCTGGTCAAAAGTAACCACACATTGAGTGCTGTGTATATAGTTGATAGATTCCATGGGTCCAAGTTGATGAAGGGAAGTGAAAGTATATGAGTAGTTTCAAAGTTACCACCTTTCATTGCTACCTGTATGTAGCCGGTCCAGCCTGGGGTTTTGCTGGTACTTAAGTATCTTCCACATATCCATAAGGTATCTAACTGTTGAGCATGTTTTGCAGTTACTGGTTGATATGTATCGCATGAGATAGATGCCTCTCTGGGATATTTTGCAGACTTGACATGCTTGTAGGTTTTTTATATCTCTTTATTGGAATTGTTCCTCCAACGTTACTTGAACTACTTACATCTACGACTCTCTGGACTGCAGTACTAGTTAATACTGCACTGGTAGGAGTTACACATTTTACACCACCCATACTGTGAAACGTTCCCAATCCATCAAGAATGCGAATGTTGAAATCTGCATTATCAAATATATATTGGAGAAAACCATCTTCTCTTATATTGACAGATGCAGTCCTCACTACATACTGAGTTAATGCAGCGTAGAGTCTCTTTATATGACGCTGCTACTCCTACCTTCTTTAGAATATCAATTAGATGGCGAGAAGCAAAGCGCCTATGTAGAAAAACAGATAAAGATATCTGGAGTGAAGACAAGAATGACCTCGGTCGTGGTGCAGATACGATTGCATGCTGTATGCTTAAGCGCTTTTGCTCATTTTCCTTATGTTAGTCCCTACACTTGGATTTTGTTATTTCCTTAGAAAAGTCACGGAGAGTGTCTGGCACATGCTTTATTGAGGAAGTGGGAATATCTTCACATACTGGATACACGGAATTGTCATACACACGTACACGTATATCTTCACGTATGATAGCGGCAGCTGTTATTACAATTCGACGTCTCTCATCTTGAATATTGCTTTCTCTGTTTTTATACCATGGGTCTGCTAAGGATCTACTGACTGCTTCATTGAATGAAGCAATATCATTGCCTTTAGATTTACTGACAGCGATGCTTTCGCCATATTTGTCTAGCAGTTTTTGTTTCAGTGTCCTAACTATGTATACAGTCTCGGTTATGTCTGCAGCCTCCATCATCACCCTGTGCATTTCCTGCAGTGAGTACTGGCACTCATTCTTGTCGTCTATGTTGTGTCACACAATCATTGAAAGCTTTTGCTGCACCTTCCTGGCATGGTCTTCCAACAGTTTTATAAGAATAGGATGCACCACTATCACAGCTAGTTTTGCAGAAATCATTGAAACACTTCCGATGATACTTAGACTTTGCAGCTACTAGGTCAATAACACTGTTAATTTTGCTTATTACCAAATAACCAAGTTTATCATTGCGTTCCTTTGCTCTTGCCCACACTGTTTCTTGTAGTGTTAGTGTCGTAACTTCATGTATGGACCTACGATAGTTCTTTGGATTTTTAAGCTCTACAGTTTTATCAGCTGTTTCAACACATAATAAGCAATGCAATTTTATGTCAAATTCGGTTACTTCTGATCGCAGACAAGGCACTTTCTTGTGTGGCTCCTCTATGCACTTATTTGAAGCAGGTCTTCGAGTGTACGATTTACGGCAGTTGATATGTACTTGTAAAGAAGTTTTCTTCTTTAACTGTTCATGCAACCCATCCTCTCGGGCCAGACTGGCGGTTATCAAGGTCTGCGATCCCCGAGTCACATCTATACTTGGAAATTCATTCAAGGCAAGCCCACATATCAGACAATCCATCATTTTTGGTACCTGGAAGAAGATAACATCGGTCAGTGTCTTGCGTTTTTCTCCATTTATGCCTCTTAACTTCCTTAGTTTTTAAATATGCATAAACCTGTATATATATATTCCAAAAGAAGAAAACTTGCTCTACAACCTTTGTTTCAAAGCATTTTGTCATACAGGCCCACCAGTTCTGTGGAAATTATCTTTGAAAATGTACTTATTACTTCAATTCTTGTCCATATAAATATACTTATATTTGTAAATTAACCTAGTAAGTGCTATGAAAAAATCAGTTCTGAACAACTTTTATTGAGTGATGATCTTCGATTAAACTATTATTTTACAAGATATTTGAATTTTAAGGGAATTCTAATATGGCGGCTAACGCAAGCGCAGGAGTCCATGGGACTTTTGATATGTTTTTCAGCTCACAAATCCCTATACTTGTGCCAAGTTTCATCTTTTATCTAATTATTGCACTTCAAAACTCTAAAGTTCCTGGCCTATTAAACTTCGGGTTCGGGAAAGGAAATGCAGTCAAAGGGCGTGATTTTATGACCAGATTTAAGTAAATTTGTTAAATTGACATTTGATCCTGACTTCATAGCAGAATTATAAACCGTCATCATATTTTATTGTCAAACTTATAACTAAAAAAGGTAAACCAACATGTGAAACTCAATCAGAAAGTATGAAGATAATTGCGAAGAAATGAGTGAGGTAAAAGTGCCCAGAAGTGTTAAGATTGCAGCCTTTTGCACCATTGGTGATACTTTGGTATGCAATCTCACTTGATAATTGTGATCTCGCCTAATGGTAAAATTTATACCACCCTTATCTTAATTACCAATGCGTTATAATACTTTTATTACCATAGATAGTATATATGTACAATTTATACCACCCTTATCTTAGTATATATGATACTGCATTATATTTGTGATCCCAATCATGTATTTAAACCAGACATTTTCTGCATGTAAATGAGTCGCTTTCCTGGACACTTTGAGAAATTGCTGAGGAAATGAAAGCAGTTGCTTTTTTCAGAAGAAATGGTCTATTGGATGACGCAGAAGACGTTGCACCTTGTCTTCGTTGAGGTGAAGAAATGCAAGATATACGAATAAGAAAAAGAAAAGGGGAATTCATTCCAGCTCTGCTTTGTAAGAATAGAAAATGCAAAACTTATCATTCTATTCGCTCAGGAAACTTATTTTTCCATTTCACTGATTTAAATGGTATAACGAATGGCAAACTAAAACTTAGTCGAATTTTTGGAGTTAATTATTTTGTATTTCATTCAAGATTCGCCATATGAATTGGTACAGGAATGACTGGTCGAGGCACATAAGCTATTTTTGATTGGTTTAATTTATGTCGGGAAATTTACTCACAAATAGTTTCTGTAAGAAATCTTGGGAAATGCTTTATATTGCAGAAGACCTAGTTTTAATACGAGTAGATGAAGCTAGTTTTGCTGGACGTCGGGAATATAATCGTGGACGGATGCTGTAGGGAAATCAGGCACCAAATTCAACTTACAGTGAGGCCAAAATGTAAAACAACCGAAACCATGGAAGAAGTATTAACGCTATATGGGTGTTCAGTCTGAAGAAAGGTGATGACTGCAGACATTTTTATGTAAAGAAGAGAAATTGAGCAACGCTAATACCCAAAATTCAGAGAGAAGTTGAGGAAAATTCAGTCATTCACTCAGATAAATGGCGCGCATACTCAGACTTAAATCGTGTAAATTACATTCACCAAGCAGTTAATCATTAACTAAATTATTAGGACTCAACTACTGGAAATCATATTCAGGCTATTGGAAGAACATGGTTGGATTCCAAAATTCGAATACTAAAAACAAGACTTTCCAATCACATTTTGATTATTTTTTTTGGCGACAAGGAGGAAATCGGGTAATGATCTTTTTCTTGCTTTTTATCTGATATTTATTCCAGTCATCGATAAATAAATCATGTTATTTTTTGTGATATTTTATTTACCTCAAATATGCAAATTAAATTTTAAAAAAATCTTGAGATCGCATAACAAAGTAGAATCTAACCTCTTGATGGGATACCCCATCATCCCTATCTGGGCACGCTCTTTGTTAACGATCGGGCACGGACTGGAGTAGTTTATGGTTATATTAGGGAGGGGGGAAGTTAGGAAGCATCTTTAGGCCTCAGAATGCCTTCCGCCTCTACTCTTCTCCCACCTTTATCATCCCCATCAGGGAGAACTCTCCCTCAGACCGTTCCGAAGTTTGACGAAGAAATATATCTCTATAACGCTCCTCAACCTCTCAAATCAATGGAATCTGAGACAGAATACTTCCGAAGTTAAAGAAGAGGGAATGTTGTAGGGTGACGACAGACCTGATACCATAATTATATAATGTTTGTCTTTCGAGTCGAACGTCGATGCTATCCGAAGATTGAACCTGCGGTGACGCGAGAAGGAAGCACGCCAGAAATTGGGATGTACATAAATCCCAGTACGTATGTTAAATAATCAAAATCAAGTGCAGTTGGCCTAAACAATCAGAGACACTGATTGTAGAAAAATAACTTTACTATATACAAAGAAAATATTATTAGCATAAGTAAATAAATGACAATAACTAAGATGAAACACTGGGTTCAAAACGGGTTAGGGCAATACAAATGACTCGGCGGGGACGAGAGTCCGTGAGAAGATGTACGTTGATTGCTTCTAGGAAAAGAAGGAGATTGCAAATGACGAGGAAACTCACGTAAAGCCTAATTGACTGGAGGATTTGAAAACGACGAGAAAGCGGGGCGTGGCAAAGTTCCGCTTGGAAAATTCCTTCGTCTTTAACCTCGTTGAGAAATGAAAGAGGGACTACTCCAGACGAGAACGAAGTCGATACCCAAGTTAAGACGCCTGTCCGTGTCGATCGTTTGTCGAGCGAAAGCCCTGGCTTTAGGTATGAGCGAGGCTGGGTAGAGAGGTGACGCCACGCGTTCGTAGCTGGAAGCCGTTGTGAGGCAGAGTAGGGTATAAAAGACTGTACGTGGCTGCTAACCAAGACGGAGTTGTATGGCACTAATTTCTGAAGGCTTTTCCCGAAGTAATTACACTGCCTCGGTGGAAGCGGGTCGCTAGAGGCCCCCCAAAAGGGAAAGGAGATCTTGTTCGACTTCGCGCGCCAGGGAGGGGGGGATATTCTTGGCGGGTATCACAGGTTCGCGCGAAAGTCCTCGAGGCTGTAGTTCTTGCGCCGAAAGGGAACCCAACACTGATCCCGCGGCCTAGCTAAAGTCTCGAGGCGGCTCCTTGGGAATTTGAATTGGGTTGAATGGCCCGACTATTCTTGATTATAGCACTGGGGTCACCTGACCACGCTAAATTCTCGCTGCTCCTTTGGGGCTGTCTGGGAGTGCAGGTGCATTTTTCTGAGGCGCCACGCGTAGACGTTGGGTTCTGAGGCGGGGGGAGGGGGGTAACCCTCTCTCTCTGAAAGGGAACTTAAGGCTAATCTTTTCTGCGGCACCTAAAAACGACTCCTCCCTTAGCGTTCGTTTTACGTCCGTTTTTCTCAGACCAAGTTAAGTTTATACCCATTTTCTCGAATTGGTTTCGCGAGTTCCCTCGAAATCCTATCAAACTCTCAAACTCTTTTGTGCCATCTCTCTCACCTAAATTAATTTTAACCTTCCTTCCTTTAAATTCATAGATAACCTTATATGTAATTCGTACTATTAACTAAACTTAAACTAGCCAGAGCATTCGAAACTAAACATCCCCTTGGATGATCTCTGGAGAGGAAAAATTATCTGACCAAATCAATCCAACATGAGCGCCATTCATCTAAACGCCACCTACTGCCTTATCCCTGCCCTGCTTTCGGGGTAATAAAGTTAAAAGAAGCTAAATAGCTCGAGGAGGTTTAGAAAGGGATTACTTGGCGTGCTTGGATCAGAAAGTTCATGCCTCTCACCTAAACCAAGCTATCTGTCCAAATGATTCCGCCGCGGGGACACTCCGAACCAAACTGAGAATTGTAGTGTATTCCTTTCAAGGAAAATATGCGTGAGCATGTCAATAATATTAATTTTAATTATATTTCAGAGAAAGATTGTCCAAGTATTATGGAGGCTCATGTGAGGTAATTATCATTGCCTGAATAAAAGTAAGGATATTTTAGTTTGTCCTTAAAAAATATGAATCTAAAACACGGATTATCAGCTTTTTTTTCATAACATGTTCCCTGTTCACACAATAGCACAGATAAAGAATGACAAATTTAACTTTATTTTATTTTAAATATGAGACGATATGTGTAGCATCTTCTGGGCAGTGACGGTGAACTTTTCGGTTCTCGAGTTTTGCTGAATAACAGCTCAACTGAGATTCTATCTTTAGACCACCCACTGCGATGGGATCGAACTCAACTGTCTCATTCAATAACTTCTCACTAATCAATCTCGTTATCATTTTGATTATCCTTCGCACCTACGTTTGATACAATCTGTGGGGATAATTTCTCCCTTAAACTGTAAAATTGGTTACTCGGAGGAAATTCACCCCTATCTCACCGGTTGAGAAACCATTATCAGTAAAGAGGTTTGATCACTTCTCAGATTTTGTAGACAAAAATACTTCATTTGTTATGCCAGAAAAAAAATCATTCTTTAAGGATTCTAATTTTTGCTTCTATCATCACATATAGGATAATTCTCTCCTCTTAGATGAAAATTAAAGGTAAATATTTTCGCAATAATAAAATAGGTATACCTATGTATATGCATATTAGATGAATATGAAAATGTGATTTTGTGCTCTCTTGTCACAATTCCAAGAGTATTAGTCACCCATGGATAAGAAAATAATTTGATCTGTCCCACCAAGTAAAATATTTCATATCCTTTGAACCTTATAAAGGTTAAATCCTTTATAACTTTAATTTTTAAATACCCATAGGAAGAGTCGATGAAGAAACTTAATAATTCGAATTTGAAGTTAACTTCTAGATTTTCTTTTCATATTTGAGAAACTGTTTTTCCATGACTAGAAATAACCAGCCTGAGTGAAAGACCCTTAATTGACCTATAATCGAGGTCAAGAGACTTTAGTAAACTTCCTAAAGATTGTTGTCTTTGATACTTTGCTGTTTTGATGGTGACATGAATTCAAATATGTAGGTAATTAGGTGGTCCAATGAAGGGATATTTCCCCATGTATCTAATGCAGTTGATTTGGAATTTGTCAGAAGTTGTGCCTTTCCTTGCAGCCGCAAAATGCTATCGTAAAGAGTATATTACTCATTTGGAAACTCACCAGACGCACAAATCCAAATCTACGTACGGGGGGAAAACTACTCCCCTTTTGGATCAAACACACCTCAGTAGTCACATTCATCTACTATTTGGACGAGCTTTGAACTTGCTGAAAGCTTCCATAACCAATTCCAACATGGTTCACGCAACTCTCTTTTTATGAGTGACTAAAGCTTTTTCAAAAACTCGACGTCATTGTCGCCGCTGAAAAAATATTTGGTCAGGAATTAATCAAAGATCTAGTTCTCATCATCATTTCAGATTCTTGGTGCCCGCTAACTGCGCAACCAGTGCCACGATTTTCTTTTTCAGGAGAACAGCGCTGGTATCATAGTACCTTCCAACAACAAACCCTGAAATGTGTTTCGATCTGAGGACACATTTAACTTGCTGCAGTATTCACCATGTGTGGAGTGCAAGAGTTGAATGCTTGCCTCTTCTTTCTGGATTACGCTAGAGAGGCCCTTTCCTGATGGAAATGAGAGACTCGGCTTCCTTAGTTCTGTCATACCTTTAGGGAACAGTATTTTAAGCACTAAAGGGACGGCTACTGTCTCTCTCAGAGGGTTTTACTTCTCCAAGCTGAGAGACTCAATGAAGGATAAGAGCCCTTTTGTTTTGACGGTTTGCGGGAGATAAGGCCCATAGTGGTGTTCGAGGCAGCCTTGCGCCCTTAATAAGACGAGTAACAATGGGATGGCGCCCGGGGGAGGGGATAGAACCCCTGAGATTGTAGGCCTGGATGGGGCAGTAGCGTATAGTGCTTTTAGCTTGACAAGTGTATGACATGCCTTGTCACACAGACCGTGACCGGTATAAGTTAGTACCATACATGACGAATTCGATGACCTGGACGGCCATGGTCTCCTTTACAAACAAAAAATAAATCGCAAACGAAAGCAGGTTAAATGCGATCCTTCACAATTCACACTTTTGGCCTAACACGAAATATCTTTATCTTGTACAGCCTTTGAGGAGGGTTTTAGGCTAAATGACCAAAACCACCTTACATAAATAGCTCATTTCTCAGGTTTTGTCCAAAACTTTGGAATTCATAAATTCCTCATTGGAGCATCTCCGCAGACTTAAGCCTCGTTCAAGTCGATCCCCGACCCCACATAAATAAAAAATTATGCAAAAGCTACTTCCCAGCATGAACTCACTCTGTGCTCCGGTATACGCCGCTCAGTATCCTTATAGTGTAGTGAATCCGATTTATGGACTCCTTGAAAAAAAATATTCATTGACTTAGGGAAATTTAAAGTACCCTGTATAGGTAATTCAAACTTAAGCACCTATTTATTCATATACTACACTCAATTCTGATAGATTATTATATATATACGAGTATATACCCCATAAAATTCACTTTGAAATCAAGCTAGTGCTCTGGGTTCTATAGAAGCTGAGCCTTTTCCAGTTTTCCATCTGACAAATTGACCTCACGAGACGTGTTTTGTTCGGAAAAAATATGAGAAAGAAAACATTGTTGGCTTTGAAAAACACCCTTAAAATATTGATATCTGTTATAGGTGCAGTTGCTTTACCTGTCTAGCTTTAATTATATAAGCATGAAGCCGATTAGGAGAAATTGAATTTTAAAAAATTCTGGTTTAAGAGGCGCTGTTGGACAAGGTTTCCGTTTCATACCATTCCTAAGAAACAGTGTCACCGTCGTGGTAAACCTCAGCACTTTAACATTTAACCCAACTAGAACGAGTGATAAAAAGTAGAGAGTTGACGCTGAAATGCCATGCTTGTTCACGATTACTGGCCACTCTTGCCGTTTCAAACTAGGATTTTTTCTAGCGTTTGGGGACCCAACTCTGAGCGTGTTTACTACTTATATGAAAAACATACCGATCCATTAGCAGAAGCACCCATTAGAATATTTACCAATACTAGCTTATCCGACATGACTGTGGTATCAGAACAACTACAAGATTATAATTTGGTCCCATTAGTATTTTCTCAAAACGATTCATTGCATCCTGAACGAACATTTCCACGTTCTGTTGTGATATTCTGGCAGCAGTTAAAACTAAAATAAAGTGTTCACACTATTTCAAGTCTCTGACATTATCCTTATAACAGACCACAATTCTTTATCGCTCATTTAGTTTTAATAGCTCAAAACGTTTTCTCTTAACTGCCTATCATTTGGAATTAGTTCATCTTGTGAACAATGCCAAATGGTTAAAATAACCCCGGTGTAGCTTTGATCCACACACTTAATACTATATCCCAATACAACTCACTCCTTTCTTCAACAAAAAGGGATTCAACCAGACTTCATGTCTTGTCCTTCACAGGTTAAACAACAAAGGGTTTGATGCGGTGCCTCTCTCTCTCTCTCTATATATATATATATATATATATATATATTGGAAACTTCAACCTCTGTTGATAAAAGAAATTATGAAACTTTTTCTTAGTTTTTTTTATGGGAAGGAGACTCACAAACTTAAATCTTTCATTTCAGTTTGGCTATTCGGACTTCTTTTCGAGAATAGACCTTTTACATGAAATGAGACTCTGGAAAGCAGTAGTACTTAACTTATCATTAAGCACTTGGTATGGCCTTTGACGAGATTAGAAAGAATATCAAGAACTTCGTCCAATTGCATATTCTGCCAACGAGCACTTAAGAACAAATTGACAAAGCCACCTTTGAAACATTTACTTCTTCCAGAGCAATCCATATGTGCATATATCTCACTCTCTATCCTCAGTTTCTAATCTTTAGTTATCTCTGTTCTATCGTCGATAGAAACTATTTAGCCTATTTGGCATGTATGGCTTTCTCGGTTGAAGTGGTTTTGTCATAATATTCTGATGGTGATCTTTTTTCGTTATGGCACTCGTTGTTCTTCACAATCTGAAAGTTATCTTGCGAGGAAGGGAATCATTAGAGGAGACTGGAGCTTCTAGATTTGCAACTGTTTAGGGTGTAGCTGGATCTGAATTTTAGTAAAAGAAGACAAGCGAACATTTAGGTTAACAAATTCATGGAGAGATTCTATTTTGGGAATAATGGCTTTGATCTTACTGTTGGCTTCGGTCAGCTTCGGTCAGCTTCGGTCAGCCTTGCAACTTCCATTAAGATCGCCATCACATCAATGTTGTTCAATTTTAATATAAACTTATAAGGTTTTTCTTACGTACTTAATTGTTCATTTGAGGATCACATATTGTTGTTTTTTTTTGTTGAGATTTACATACACCTTTTAGATCTGTGCTAAATATCAACGGCAGAAAAAAAGTTTCACCCGTTTGGAATTTAGATCCTTTTTTAGATTTATTTCAAAAATATACCATTTAAAACCAGGACAATAACTAATCTGTGGTTGCAGGAAGGTAGTATGCATACATTGACTTTTTTTCGTTATTCAATTTAGACAGAAGTATTTCCATTTGGTGAGGCAAATGAAGTCCCAAAGCTCATTTCATATTCGAGTCATACCGAAGAAGCTTCAGATAAGCTTATGGTAGACATCTGTTGATATTATTCACCACAATATCGAAGCTATTCGTAAAGAGGTAAGTTAAAAATATTTTTAACCCTTTAAAAAACGACCAACGAGAAGGCATCTAGATTAGTAATTATTGAAATGAGTTTGAGTTTTTAAAAATACGTGCGAAAGATTAGCTTAATTTGACTAGTTAGGATGCTAGAAACACAAATATCCCCTAACTCCCCTACACCTCAAACCGCATTCGATGTACTTCAATCACTCGCTATCCTAGTGCACAAGGCGTTTCTATACTAGAACGTGAGCCAGGGGTTTCTAAAGCCTAGCTATCAGGTTGGTAACTTTTGAAGAATAGAGGTCCTAATGCTCCACTTCTCTTTAAATGGCTAAATCTGGACCCCTTTTGTTCAAATGGGTGATTTTAAAAACCAGCCGATGGAAAAAGTGGGTTTGGTGCCACATCTCTCCTCTCCAAAAATTATTAAGGTAATTCAGTTAGTTATTTTCTATATTTATATAGATATTTCCTTAACATAACCTAGCTAATCAACCACTATATAGGGAACGGTATCAAAATAACTTAAAATCGAGATATAATACATCTACAGCATTAGCTTGTTCAAACGTTGAAATCATTTCCTGAAAAACAATCCAACATATTAACCATGTGTGTCAGCGTCGAATGCTGAGCTGTGTACCAATTATTTTGATATTTCCCTCCAGATGCTCCCCCAATCCTATCTCTAACAAGCGACTCTAAGAATGTGACCGAAGTAAGGGAAGTAAGGGCCAAAATATTGCAAGATCAGTTTTAATGACTTTTTTGACAATAGGTGTTATGTTTGCTGCTTTGAACTTCTTATGAACTATTTTCTTGCTAGTAGATAGTTTGAAAATTGCAATAAGTAGTTCTGATGAAGAAACCCACCATATTCACATTCACGAGATAAGAGAACTACGGCTTAGACAAGTGAGGACACCAATTTCGAGCACAACGCAACTAAGCCACATAAAGTGTGGCAAGTTTCGTGATGTTATACCTAACATTAGGCGAAACTATAGATCTATAGAGTATTTCAATAAGGTCGCTCGATTTTTAAATGTAAATAAAAAAAACAAGTTGTGTGTGATTTATGCGCTCAATTTATTTTGAATTTGAAAGTACATTTTATGGCACCTGGTGTGTGTAGGGGAATCGTCACCATCCCGTTCTCTCTCAGTGGAGACCCGAGATGGTAACCGCAAGAACATCCGGCCAGGCAACGCGGGTCAAGCGCGTAACCACAGCGCCTCGTCACTCGTCACTATGAAAGGCCTAAAGGTCAAAATGCAAGATCTCCCCTACGAGAGTGATATTGAATTTCACTTCAATGAAGAAATTGGAGACGCGTTTCTCTCAAGTTCGAAGGCCAACGAGAGTTACAAGAAAAGAAAGTACCCTAGCAGAGCTTACGGTCCATTCAAAGAGGGTACCTTTGCCGTCTATGCCCTGTGCACGCAATTTTCAGAGAAGGCAGCGGTGTGGCACCTTATCAAAGGCCTTTTGGAAGTCAAGGTACACAACATCCACCGCTTTATCCCGATCATGCTCACTGAACACGAAGTGGAAGAATTCCACAATGTTTGTCAGGCATGACCGTTGCCTTCGGAAGCCGTGCTGGGAACTCTTCAGTAGCAGGTTTGACTCTAAATAAGACCTTATCTTGTCCACTTTTATGCTTTCCATGAGTTTACCGACTATCGAAGTCAAACTGATGGGTCGGTAGTATGACGGATGGCTGGGGTCTTCTTTCTTGAAGATCGGAGTCACCTCCGCCTCACGCCAGTCTCTAAGAACGCATCCGGTCCGGATTGACATGTTAAAGAAAGCGCACAGATGTCGTGATACCTCATCGCAACATTTTCTTCAACACCTTGGATAGAAACCCGTCCGGTCCAGGGGACTTATTCGTCTTTAGGCCAGCGATCTTTTTCTATATTTCTCCTTTGGTGAAGTCCATATCCTCCAGTTTTTCCCCCCAGTAGGAACTCGTTGGCTGGGGGATGGGACCACACTCTTCAGTAAACACTGAAGAGAAGTATTTATTGAGCAGGTTAGCATTTTCTGCATCTGAGTGAGTTAATGCACCCCCCTCGTTAATTAAGGGCCCAATCCTACGATGGATTGGCTCACGGCTATTTACATAGCCGAAGAACTCCTTGGGATTCTCCTTGCAGAGTTTCGCTCTCGGAGTTCCTCAGTACGCTTAGCCGCCCTTATGCTGGACTTCACTCTTCTGGCTAGCCTCCGGTACTCGTCAAAGGTACCCGAGATCTTCAATCGCCAGGACGCATTTCTCTTCTCCCTAAGCAGTTGCCCGATTTCTTGATTAAACCACTTTGGTTGAACAGAAGAACGATGGAGGTATTTCAGAGAAATGCAACTTGATTGAAGACTCATGAACTTATTTTTGAAATTGTTCCACGAATCCTCAACATCTTTGCATACCGCTAGCCTTACATCAGTCAACTCAGCAAGAAGGCTTGCAAAGTCTGCTCTTCTCAAGTCAAGTTTCCTTGATTGACTGGCAACAGACCTTACCTTCAGGATCTTGACGGTAAATCTAACTAGCTGGTGATCACTGCCACCAAGCTCTTCGCCTACAGAGAGATCCTCAACGATATCATCCTCAGAGGTGAAGACCAAGTCGAGGATATTGTCTCCTCTCGTCGGTTCTCTGACCCATTGAGTGAGGAACTCGTTGTTGGCGAACTCCAAGAGTAGCGAGCTCTCGCCACAGGCTGCTCTGGTTTCCCAGTCAACTTGGCTGTTGAAGTCGCCCATAACGATGCACACTCTGCCTTGAACAAGCTCACCCAGCAGCTGGTACAGTTCCCTGTCTTTCTCAACAGGTTGGGAAGGGGGTTTGTAAAGCACCAGGGTCCTGTATCTGACAGGACCTATCGCTAGGTCAACGCCTAGGAGCTCGTGGTCGGATATAATGTTGGAGTTCATAGATTCGATTGTATCCTTGACATACAACATTACACCGCCACGCTATCTGTCTGGCCTATCTTTGTGGAAGAATTGGTAGCCAGGAACCGTTAATTCGCCTTCAAAGTCTCGGTTTGAGGTTTTTATCCACGATTCTGTTATGGCTACTATTTCGGGTTCTTCGGTCGCTACGAAGCCACGGAGCTCAGGAAACTTGTTCGTGATTGACCTCGCATTGAAAAGAAGAACTTTTAGGGAGTCCCCTAATGTAGGACCCTTATACTCTTCCGTTTCCCGGCTTTTTAATTGTCGCAATGGCACCATTTTTGCCACCCCCTGAGAAGGTTGTTTAGGGAGTGACTCGGGCGTACTGGCGTACTTCCGCCTTCCCAATGGGCCGGACGCTCCTTTGGGTGCGCTCCACGACATCCTGGATGAGGTTAGCTAGGAATGCCTTGCCCTTAAAGGAGAGGTGCACCACATCCCTTTGGTAGAGGTCTTTTCTACCATAGAATACGGCGTACAGGTCGACAAAAAGACACCCTCCGCCGTACAGAGGTCTGCAAGGCGCTGGTTTAGCGACATGTTCCTCAAGTGGGCAGTCCTGCTTGGAAATCACCTCGGGAGCATCCCTACCAGGACGCGTCTGCATGTTTTCACTCCACAGTCGTCGAAAGCCGATGTAAGACTTGGTGAGAAAAACTGTTTGGAATAAGAACCCTCCTGGGCCCGTCCTGATTCCCCCCTCCCTCTTACAGATCCCCCAGTGGGAGACGAGGTATAAATAAGAAACACTGAGGAAAATCGTGGTAGAATACGTCAGTCTCCAGGTGACGAAGTCCCCGGATTAAGATCGGGCTACCGAGACTGGACAGGTAGATTACTTGGGTCGCCAGACTATAAAGTGCCCTGCAAGAGAGGCAGGGCTACCTACCTAAGGGGCTAAGAAGCAACTCATCCTCGAGCTAATCCCTGGTTATCAAACCGAACGTTAAGGTAACTTTGTTAAGTTAAAATTACTCTCGTCAGAGAGACTCCTCATATCCTGGTGCAGTTTAAATACCAGGGGTATTCCTTGTCCTTGAGGAATTAAGAAAAAAAGAAAGAAAAGGCTCCCCTTCGAGCCCGTGATCCGGTGGCCACACCAAACTCATAAGTTTATTTGGTTGAGGAACCAAGTTCAACAGATTCTCATCAGAGAACCCCCCACCCTTCCGTTATCCTCGCCCTTAAGGAAGGCTAGAACTAAGAAGAAGCTCATCCTTGAGCTAGTTCCTAGTTACTAAACCAACCTTTAAGTTAACTTATTCAAGTTTAACTTATTCTTGTCAGAGAAACCCCCCTCCTTGATCCTCGCCTTTGAAGAAGACCCTCCCCGAGTACAGTCCTCGCTCATGAAGAATTAAGTAACGAAGGAGAAAAGCTTCCCCTCGAGCCCGTTACTCGGTCATCACCCTGAACTCTAAGTTAACTTTGTTTAAGAACCAAGTTCGACTTACTCTCGCCAGAGAAACCACGCCTACCTTAGTGCCGCCTAAAGCACCGTGATTGTTCTCGTAATTGAAGAACCCACCCCTCCTGAATACCATCTGGACCCCCATCTGCTACCCTCGCCCAAAGAACCTCGTGATCTTGACCACGCCCATCTGGCCGGTCGGCACGCGTCGTGGAGACAATAACATTCCTGAGGTATTTAAACTCTAGTAGAGTCAATAAGCCTAAATCTTGTATATTGAAGTGCGTAGCGAATTTAGCCAATTTTAGAGGGGCAAGCTAATTAAAGTATTATTGTGCATTATAATATTTTGAGTATTTCTGTGGTTAATGTTTAGTTTTTGTGTATTAAATTGTTAAAGTTAAAATATAAGTTTTTGGGGGAATTATTGTGCGTTTCTCTATACCGTTACGTGTTTCAAATGGCTCTTTTTTAAAATAACCATATTAGCACTCTTAGAACAAAGCCTACTTCATCAAAGAAGTATTTCATGTTCCACAAGGTATACCCCGACAAAAGTGGTGACCGGTGTGAAGTGATCAGAAAGGAATATGACGTCTTTCAAATGTCAGCCGCGGCTTCGCTTGGTGGAACGTATTCGGGAGGCCCAATTTTTGATGACTTTGTCGCATAAATCGGGCTAAATTTGCTGGATGGTGTTCGCTATGTGGACTTTGAGGACATCAACTGTTTGCGGATTATTCGCATAGACCTAAAATTTAAGGTAGCCCAAAAGAAAGTAGTCTAATGGCGTTAAATCGCATGATCTCGGTGGCCAGTTGACGTCCCTGCCGCGCGAGATAACCCTGCTCTGAAATCGCTGGTTCAAAATGTCTATAGTGGCATGCGCAGTGTTGCACGTAATGCCGTCCTGTTAGAACCACATGTCGTCAGTATCCAAATTAGGCATATAATCCAGTTGAGGCCACAAGAAGTTGCTTATCATCGATCTATAGGTCTCGCCGTTGACGGTTATGGCAATCCCATCTTCGTTCTCAAGAAAATACGGACCGATGATTCCGTTAGACCTAAATCTGCACCAAACATTGACGTTGTTGTGATGCAATTAGTGCTGGTGTATCTCATGTGGATTGTTTTTGTCCCAAATCCGACAATTTTGCTTGTTCACAAATCCAATCATCCAAAAATGGGCCTCGTCGCTGAAGATGATAGAAATCACGTAATGCACGGAGCATTGAATTTGATAATAACATTTGATGATTTCCACACGCTGTTCAAGGCTATAACCTTCCATCGTGATTTGCCAAGTACTACTGAACAGTTCACAGTGAGTTGCCATATGTTGCTTGTTGAAAGACCCTTTATAATCAGAAATAAAAGGCTTAGAAGTTAATGCAAATTATTCCTCAAACCCTAGCTTTTTTTTCTCTTAAAAAATATTTTTAAAACATGAACCTATGTAACTCACAACAAGCGACGAACGGAAACCGTACTGTCAATCATAACAGAAAAAAATCGCCCCACGACAGTGCGGCTAGGTTTGGATACCCGGCCTAAAAGAAAAGACCAGTAGCCTAAACATGGAAATGATCCTATGTATAATATTATAGGGGTACCTGGATGAAAGAAAGCAACTCTACACTTAACGGCTAGAGGTGAGAGACATCCGAGCTACAACCGTGTGTCCCTCGAGGCGGGTGTCTCTCTCCAACTTTGTATCCCCTATACACCATCGACCTACCTCAACCGACACACGAGAGTGCGATGTACATCCAAATTTAAGATGAAATCACACAGATTATTATGAGTGATAGAAGAAACGATAGAGATTTAGCAAAAAAAGTCCAGAAAAATCAAGAACATAATCGATTGGGAAAAACGAAACAAAATTAAAACGAACAAGAATAAGTTAGAATTAATTCCCGTGAACCAGAAGAAAACAGCTGCTGTACGCGAAGCTAAAGAGGCGTACCACTATACCACGAAAAGGCGATTCCTAGGAGTAAACAAAAATGACAAAGAACATACCACTCTTTGAAAACAGGAGGTTTCGGAAGCAAAAATGTCCCTAACAACACTGCAGGGATTCTAAAACCTGTTGAACAACAACTAAAGCAAGCTATATATAGCTCTCGTCCGCCCCTAAATTGAGCAACACACAAATAAAAAAGGTCCACAGAATAGATAAATGGGCGACCGGATTCATCTCAAATAAGAGAAGAAATGATCGGCTCACATCAAAAGAACTAAACCGGAGAACAACATTAGAACCAATTTACCAAGTCTGAGAGGAAAATGCGAAAAACCTATGGAAGAAATTGAATAGAATCCTACTACAGGAATATATTAACTAATTCACTATACCTGATAATGAAATTGGTTAAGTCCGATATAGACAACGATTTTACGGGAGGAATAAAGACACTTACGAAATATAAAACCTATATATAAATAAAAGAAAAAAAAGTCCTAGAACAAGCACAAAAATAAAACAACAAATGTTACAAACGTTCAAATGAGCAAACGATAACAAACGCTCGAATGCTATAAATACAACCCAATACACAACGAACAGAGCAAATAAATAAAAATAAACATGAAAGCCTTTGCCAGGCAAGTTGGCACAAACCATTACCATCGTTACCCATATCACACCTATAATCACTCTCTTTTCACACCAATATCATCAACATTTTGCAGCAGATAATATTTTCTAACTATACTATCTTATTCTCTCACACATTCGCTTCCTTTGCCATCCATTGCTCCCTTGCCATAGCCGGCTTGGTGTGCACGCTAGGGAAACTCGAGAGAGGCAATTTATACACACTCATACACACGCTACTTTGTCAAAAGCTCAATTTTTTTACTTGTATAGTTCGTGTAGCGTCATCTTCGACACATAAGGTCCCTCAGTTTTAGTTAATTGCATCACCCACCAGGTCTTTTCAATTGAGGGTGAAGTTATCTGACCGGATAACGAAAGTCAAATTTCGATTAAAGTGAAAATCTCGCCAAGCTTGAGGGGAACGGGGACTGGTCCTATTTGGGAAAGAAAATGCAGACAGAGCGGCATTGGATTGTTTTGCCACTAACAACCAGCAGTAAAACCTTTTAAGGCATAAAGATAACCAATCCGTTTTCTCCTCACCAGAAAGTAAGAGCAGGGATTTTACTACAAATCTGCATTTATTCAAAAGCATTTTATGTAGGGAGCTAGAGTGTAATGTAGCGTCAAAACCAAGTTTATCTACACCGGATATAGCCGCCGTGATGGCGACTTGAAAGGGAGAACATCCAGAAACTTGCACACTATATGTGGTTTAACTGCGCTGTCATCAAAATCAGGGTTTGCAGTTAGCTAAGAAGAGCCGATCTCCTCTTGGATGCATTAGTAAATCAAAGAGGGACAGATGAAGCAAATTAGGATTACAATCAATTAATAATTCAATAAATAATGCAGTGTTTTTTCAATTATTTTTAATAAGGAATATAATTTCCAAAAGTTCCTTCTTTAGAGTCTCCATCTATTGATTAGAATTTCAAAACAATGTTTGTAAAATTGTTTGACTTTAATTGTTAAAGGTTTTTAACAGACTTTTGACCTTTTCTGTTTTTGACAACTTTATTCCTTTCAGATGATTTGCTAGACTACTAAAAAGATAGTAATCTTGTGGGGCTTATTTGAGTGAGTATGTTTGATGAGCCATTAGTTCCAAATCAAAGTTTATGATAGTACTTGCAAAATGAGGTCGTGCGGTGTTTTTAGGATGGAGCACCATGCTTTTATTTATTAATGCGGGTCTTTTTTCTGCATTTTCTACATGCAATTGGCACGACTGAGTTCAGTAAACCTCTTTAGGGGTAGGGTGATTTGGGTTAAAAAATCCAAAAATATATTTTTGCATTTATACGATATAAATGAAAGAATCTAATTTTAATTTCTTAACCCAAATCACCCTAAGAGAAATCGTCCATTAATTAACCATTGTTTCGGCTGGGGTAATTATTGCCTTTCCTACCGCTAATCAAACGTCTAGAACATTTAATATTATTGTACATAACCCACATTTTGTCTCCTGTAAGAATCATCCTAAAACCGATCATTTTTTTAGTCTAGACAAGAAAAACGAATAAATGTTGGTTCCTTGTTGCAAGTGACCTATGACAGATCGTGAGGCATACTTTGTACTAATGGTAAACCTTGCCTATCTCCTATGATGAGGATGGTCAGTGGAATGATTTGAGAGCCGTTTGTCAGCCAATTGTTCAATAGTTATTGTAAGGGAATGGTCACTTCCCCCCCCCCCTCGTTCACTCTTGGTGCAGTTCCAAGGCGGTCACCGCAAAGACATCCGGCCGAAGGCATCGGCGGGTCCCGCGTGACCGCAGCACTGCCCCAGACCGTGCCATGAAAGAGGTCACCCCCCCCCATCGTTCACTCGTGATGCAGTCCCAAGGCGGTGGTTACCACAAGGACATCCGCCCCAGGCATCGGCGAGGCGAAAGTTTGACCACTGGGTGGCATAACTAGGGGCCATGTAAGACCCTAAAGGTCAAAAAGGTAAAGATCTCCCCCCAGGAGAGTGAGATCCAGTTTCACGTTGAACAAGAAATTGGAGACGGTTTTGTCCCAACCTCGATGGCTAACGAGGAGCAGATGTTTGACTTCGTGGGAAAGACCGTTTGGGAAGAGAACTCTCCTGGGGCCGTCCTCAAGCTCCCCCCCCTTACCACTCCCCCAGTGGGGGTGCGAGGTATAAATGAGGAACTCTGAGGAAAATCTCGGTAGTATACGTCAGGCCAGGTGACGAAGTCCTCGGTTCCCAAAACCGGGCTACCTTAGACTGGATAGGTAGTATACGTCAGGCCAGGTGACGAAGTCCTCGGTTCCCAAAACCGGGCTACCTTAGACTGGATAGGTAGTATACGTCAGGCCAGGTGACGAAGTCCTCGGTTCAAAAACCGGGCTACCTTAGACTGGATTGGTAGTATACGTCAGGCCAGGTGACGAAGTCCTCGGATCCCCAACCGGGCTACCTAGACTGGATAGGTAGTATACGTCAGTCTCTAGGTGACGAAGTCCTCGGATCCCCAACCGAGCTACCGAGACTGGAGAGGTAGTTTACTTGGGTCGCCAGACCAAGAAGCACCCTGCAAGAGAGGCAGGGCTACCTATCTTAAGGGACTAAGAAAAAGCTCATCCTTGAGCTAAGTCCCTGGTTGTCAAACCAAACAATAAGTGAACTTTGGTAAGTTCGACTTACTCTCGCCAGAGAGATTCCTCATATCCTGGTGCACATTAAACACCAGAGGTATTCCTCGTCTTTGAGGAATTAAGAAGAAGAAGGAAAAGGCTCCCCCTCGAGCCCGTTATTCGGTGGCCACACCAAACTGTAAGTAACTTATTCTCGCCAGAGAAACCCCCCTCCGTCATCCTCGCCCGTGAAGAAGACCCTCCCCGAGTTCAGTCCTCGTCCATAAGGAAATTAGTAACGAAGGAAAAGCTCCTCCTCGAGCTCGTTACTCGGTGATCACACCGCACTCCAAGTAAGCTTGATTCAAGAACCAAGTTCAACTCACTCTCGCCAGAGAGACCACGACTACCTGGGTGTTGCATAGAGCACCGTATTGATTCTCGTCCTTGAAGAATCCCCCCCCCCCCGGAAGAACGTGTGGACCCCCCAGCTGCTACCCTCGCCAAGACGACCGTGGAATTCCGCCCATCTACACGCGTCAAGTGTAAATATTTCTGAGGCCCTTTAAACTCCACGAGTCCGTAAGCCTAATTCTAATATTATTGTTTTGTCTAGAGAAAACGTGAACTTAATTTTGTGGGTCAACTAATTTAATTAATTCTTGTTTATAATAATATTTAGAGTATTGCTGTAGTTAAAGTATAAAGGTTGTGTATTCAATGGTTAAAGATAAAATATAAGTTTATTTTGTGAATTAGTGGGCGTTTCTTTTATATCCTGACGTGTTTGGTAAAGGCTCAGTTCATTAAGATATTCTTATAATATCAATATATTAGACACTCTTAGCACTCTTAGAATAGAACAAAAAGGAGGGGCATTCTACGACACTAACTAAATAAAAGAGGTGTCAGAGGTCAGGTCAGTAGGGTTCTTAGCAGAAAGAATTCTACGACAGTTATAATAAGATTTTCTTCCACTTTCATTTTTAAAAGATTTGATCAAATTCCACTGGTCGACCTGCACGGTTTTCATCTTTGAGTCTAGCATTTCCAGGGGGAAATTTCTGAAACCAACTTTGGCACTGACTCCCAACAATTTTTATACGCTATACTTAACATAAACTTCCCTATATTAACTTACCATGGTTGCCTTTTCTAAACTACCAAAGCAGATCTTTGCAAAATTGCTTTTATGTATGTTCGTTTCTTTCTCAACCCCAATATGCAAAGTTTGTTCGTTCAGCATATTTCTCTTCCCCCCATATCGGTTAGCATATTTTGGAGATCTTGCTGATATAAAGAACTGTATGATTTTAATATTTAAATAATATGGGACTTCAAAAGCAAGGGGACAGTTTTCTGTGAAGAGAGGATAAGGCGATAAAAAAAGCAAAAAAAAAAAGCAGAGAAACATAAGGTAAGTTGAACATAAAATATTAAATACTTTAATTTTCTTATCAGTTTTACTTGATGAGAAAAAATGGCGAAAGAAACCGTCTCACATATTAGCAATTATCTCCGCTCAGTTGACAAGAGAACGATTCTATCTGGCATTGTTTCCAGGGCGCTTCATCATTGGTTCGCACTGTAAATCAGGATGCGCTGGGAACGAATGACCTTTCCAGACCACAAGTTAATCATGGAGAAGGTGAGACACAAAAGTCTTGCTTCACATATATCGGCGCTTTATCGCAGGAGGCTTCAGGGAACACAAAAAGGGAGAGGAAGGAAAAATGAGGAAGCAATCTTAGATCAAAGAATCGTTCATTAAATGCGATTGTCTTTCTCTCGACCGTTCGCTTTTACTGCAATTACCAACTTATGAAGAAGAAAGAAATGACCCGCCATGCGACCTACCCCTTTGGACGCGAATGGTCACTTATAAGTGATCCCCACTCAGATTATTAAATAGAATTCCTAGCGATATACACGAAGCTTGAAAATAAACCAACACCTACGAAATTGGATCTTGGTATGGGGCAGGCCAAATGTACGGCTACCATTAAAAAATGAATAACTTTTATATTTATTAAATAAATAAAATAATGTTTCTCTCTAGTTAATTAATTAAATTTTATGAAAGAGAATGACACACAAATGCTCTCCTTTTTATTCCGGATATTGTCATGAGATTTTCAAATGGGAAGAAATCTTTTGCCCCTCCCTCCCCCCCCCCTGTATATCTATCATTATGAGAAACAAACTGCAAAACTGCAACTAGTTAAATGGATCTTAACGGCTGCATTTGAGAAAAAATATTATTTATAATTTTGGATAGTTTTCCTTAATAAAAAGCAATGAATTTCATTACACTTTATAAACCCATTTCTTAGCTTCCAAAATTCGAAAAATTGTGTTAGGTCGTCAAGAACCCATTTTATGGTTTTTATTTATGACCTTTGTGAGGTATGGCAAATAAATGCTATGAAAACCATTTCTTACAACTAGTTTGATTCGAATTCCTTTATTAGTTAAAGTTTTCAAGTGCTTAATGGGACATTTTATAAATGTTTTAAATCAGTAGCAAGCTATCAAATGGGCAGAAAGACGCACTTTACGGATTTTCTTTGTATAAAACAATATATAGTTCATTACTTAGCAGACAGGTTTCTGAAGTGACTGGCTTCCATAATCATTCCAAGAATAAAGACAAAAATGAACTATTGTGATTGACCTTATATACCTACCATTAATTATTAAATGAGAGAAAATTAAACATGCAAATGTATAAAACATGTATATAAGGTCCAACCCAATAGCTCTTTTGTTATTTTTCTTGGACTGATGATGGAAAACAGTTAGTCACCTCCGAAATCTGCCTGCTTAGTAAAGAATTATATAATTATATATTGTTTTATGCACAAAGATTCAGTCAAATGAAAATGACTAGCTATTTTAGAAGAAGAATTGCCATTGCATTGTAGTGTTTGGCGCTAACCAGCGAACAGGAAAACATGTTATGGCCCATCCAGGTACCCCTATAATATTATACATAGAATTATTTCCAAGTTTAGGCTACTGATCTTTGCTTTCAGGCAGGGTATCTACACCTAGCCGCACTGTCGTGGGGCGATTTTTTCTGTTATGATTGGCAGTACGGTTTCCGTTCCTCGCTTGTTGTGAGTTGCATAGGTTCAGGTTTTTTAAGATATTTTTTAAGCTATCGTTTAGGATCTTTCCGATGAGTTCCCCAAGAAAATTTAATAGCAAAATGTTATGTTAGCTTTGGATTTGGTGCTTTGGTTTACCAGTTTCGGTCGGAAGATCATCTTTGCTCTCTTTAACGCTTGAGAAAAAATCCAATATTTAGAAAGATTGAAAATCTTCAGTATTGACTTATGCAAGTAGTTCGGTGCAGTAGTAAGGTGTGCCTTTGTTATGCCGCTGGTACCTGATGCTTTTTTCTTTTTTAGCGATGCCAAGTACTACTCTTTTGATAAGGGATTTACTTCTCCTATTGGGATGCGCTCCACCTCGCTCAATTGTAAGGAGGCTGCAATATTTTTGCGTTTTTCTTGTAATGTTCGTATAATCTCTTATTCATGCTTACTATCGTTCTTAAAGGTTCCCTTCGGTGAAATGGAAAAGGCAGTTCGTCGTTCCAGTCCACTTTCCTGCCATATAAAAAAATTTTATTTGTTTTTTTTTGTGTGATCCTCGTAATATTCTGTACTGATTCTAGAATTTGCTTGGACCAGTTTCGATATCCATTTTTCTATAAAATTATTCAAGATCGGATCTGATTTTAATTTTATCATTGTTCCTACTTACATTCAGATAGATCTTTGCTGCGTTATCTTTCTATTGTATAGCCCAATTCCATAATTTTTTCGTTAGTTTCTCGAATTATTCCATTTTCTCTTTGATCTCGTCGTTCCTTCGTGATCCAGGTAAAGTTCTGTATTCTCTTTTGTAATTTTGTGGCTATTTGTTCTAAGCACGTTGCTTGTTAATTTCTCCTGGGTTATTTAGTGATTTGACTTCTATCCTGTCTAGTTGTTATTTATATGTTTTAGTCTGTTTTACTAATTATTCTTCTCTGTGGGATTTCATTTGGATGAGGAGGTATATATGGTAGTGACCATGCTTAGATAGTCGAATGGTGTTGCGGGTACTGATTGTGTTAATTCTTTAGTAAAAGATGAAAAATTCTGGGGAGGCCGATACGATCAATAGGATTGAGGGCCAGTAGAGCGGACGTCAAGCCGAAACCTGAAGCTACATTCAGGTATTATATGGACGGAAGAAATTAGCCTATGTCACGCTCAGCCTCTTTGTATTATGTTAGCGGCCACCAAAATTGAGGTTTCCAATTGATAAGGTGGACTGCATCCATTAGAAGCTGTGTGTTCTCCCTAATTCTGTTATCCATGCCCGTGTGGGTCTCACCGTACTATGCTGTTTTACATACCTGCAAGGGATCTCATTTACTACGGACTACTCCTTTATGAGTCGGTGTCTCTTGGTCCGGACTAGCTCTGTAATCTTTCTTCTTGCAGCTTGCACCATCTGTGCGCGATTCTTGAGTGTTTGGCTAAGCAATGCTGCCAAGGGGCTTGATATTAGCTCTATCATGCGTTTAGACGAGGCGCAGTACACCCAGAGAGCATTTCATAGACTCACTTTGTTAATAGTTTTCATCTGAAAAGGCAGAAAAAAAGCTTAACTACTCTCTGCACGTGTTTGAGATGAAAGCACTTCCTAATAATACGTGATAGTGGTATCAGCAGAGCAAGAAACCCCTTTAATACTCGATTTCCCAGCGGAGGACAACAGCTGAAAATTGAGGAAGCACCCATGTTTACTAGTTAATTCTTTAATTATAAAAGAGGAAAAAAATCCGACAAGGTCATTTATCCCGGCCATTAACAAAAGAACTGATTAGATCAATCAAACAAGAATAACGGAAAGATAGCTAAATAAGACAACAGAATTGTACAAAACTACCAAACCAATGAACAACAGATTAGTAAAACGATAACATAAAAGACCCAAAGTGAATAGAAAAGGAATAAAAAAGACCCAAAGTTTAGTGAAGCGATTAACAAGTGAACTTAAATGTAAGTGAATAAATAAGTGCAATACAAAGAACACAAGCACACTGAAAAGTGATGAACGAAAAAGAAGTGATTTACCCTAAGTGAAGTAAGTGCAAGAGGTAAAAGAAAATAAAAACGAATCAACGCTACATAAAATAAGATAATAAAATTAAATAAACAACAAACAAATATAAACACAAAACAACACTACAATATACTATATAAACAGTAAAAAATCTCATAATACTGACAGCTCAAAGACACAACAGCATAAATGCCCCATCAAACATAAGAAAGAAATAGAAACTGCAAATATCAAAAAGGATTAAGTGGTTCACCGCTACATGGATGAAGTTACAAATGTGAAATAAAATAACTAAAAGAGATGGAAGGAACCGAGCGATAGATAGATGGATGGTTGGGAATCCACGATAAAATCAGTAGGTCCACACAATGGAGTTATTCTAGTCTATCAAATAGTTCCGTTATATGGAGAAGATAAAAATAGATCAACTTAGAATCACTTACTTTCCCAATTCAAATTTTCTTTTATTTCTCCACCTACTAGTCCTCTTTACCTTCACCGGGCTCTCGCCTATTCTTCTCCACCTGGATTTACTTGGACCCTTTTGGGAGGAAGAGATTTTAAAGAAGGTCAACCGAGGGCTTTTCTTCACCCCCCTCTCACACTCAGGAAAGAGAAGTAGAAGAGAAGAACATCAGTTTACTGAAGACGCTGGTCTACTCTTCAACTTCGAAATAAAACTTTCTCTGCAGTTTGAGCCTTCTCACTCTCCATCCCTCATTATATATGTGTCCGATTGCTTACGAAGAGCCGCGGACAGGGGTTGTGCCTCCATCCTCGTTCTACACAACCTCTCTTCTGCCTTCGATACTATTGACCATATCGTCCTATTAGATCGTCTCCACTCTTTCCTCGGCATATCAGGCACCGTGCATAACTGGTTCTGCTCTTACCTCTCGTCTTGTACCCAATCCGTTGTGATTGACGACGTTTCATCCGACTCTACCCCATTCGCTTTGGAGTGCCACAAAGCTCTGTCCTTGGTCCTCTACTATTTCGTATCTACCTTCTCCCTCTGAGTTTCCTTCTCCGTAATCTCAGTCTATCCTTCCACCTATATGCTAATGACACTCAAATTTTCGTTTCCTCATCCCCCACGTCTCTTGCCTACTCTATCACTGACCTCCTGGTTGCCTACTCCTCCATTTTTGACTGGCTCTCTACTAACTTCCTCAGGCTTAATGACTCCAAAACTGAGGTCTTTCTTGTCGGCACCCCTGCTCTTGTCAAAAAATCTAAATTTCTCTTTCCCTCGCTTACTCTGGGCGGTAATACTATCATTTTCTCTGACTGCGTTAGGAATCTGGGTGTTGTTTTTGATGAGCATCTCTCCTTTAAGCTTTATATCCGCAATGTCAGCAAATCCTCTCTTTGTTTCCTTAGTAACTTCTCTTGAGACTGCTGTTCATGCCTTCATCACCTCACGCCTTGACTACTGTAACTCTCTGCTTGTGAATCCGCTATCCTCCTCTCTCCGCTCACTTGTACAGAACTATCCTGCCCGGCTTCTCCTCCGTCACCCTCGCTTCTCTCCCTCAAAGCCCTTGCTGCATAAACTGCACTGGCTCCCTGTCAGATCCCGTACTCACTTCAAGATACTTCTCTTCACATTTAAGGCCCTAAACAACAAGGCCCCGTCTCACCTCTCTTCTGCCCTCTCGCCACGCTATGTCCCTCAAGCCCTTCGGTCATCACATGCACCTCTTTTGAATATTCCTCGTTCATCCCTCTGCTCAATGGGATACTGCTCCTTCTCAATCTGCCTCCTAAGTTGTGGAATGCTCTTCTTGCTGAAATCAGGTCTTCTCCCTCTCTTACCACATTTATGCGTCTCCTGAAAACGCATCATTTCAGTATTGCCTTCTCCCCCCTCTTAAATTTCCATTGAATTTCCATTCTCATCTCAGCACAGCGTGCGCTCTGGAAAGGCCTCAGACCTTGAAGAGCGCATTACAAAAGACATTATTATTGTTATTATAGTAATAGGACTAATTTTATATGCAAAACCAGTTTCCGACGGAATGTTTGCGTCGAAACCTGGTTTCACATATAAAATTAGTCCTATTACTGTGGTCTTATCCTTATAGTTACACGTACGCTACTGTACCTTTTTGTATATATATATATATATATATATATATATATATATATATTTATCCAGTTGTGTATATAAGTAGAAGCAGCACCTATATGATTCATATTATACAGATATTTTCATCTTTAAACTTCACCTGCAGAATTTATATGTATTACTTAAGCTTCCTAGTCCATTGAAGTAAATAATAACAGTAAAACAGTAAAAACATAAATAATGATGACATGAAATTAATATCTAGTATAACTGCTTTAAGCCTCAATAACAGCTGCTAGTCATTTCTTATATGAATGCTCAAGATTCGTGTGCTCTACTGAAGTTATTTTATTACACTCGTATTCTGCAAATTTTCCAATCAACAATGTTGCTAGAGCCTTTCTTGTGCATTTGCATCTTTAGTTCCTTACTCTGATGCTCGATGTGGTTCGACTCCGGGCTTTGAGAAGGCTACTTGATCCTATTAATATTGTTTTGTCTTAAGTATTTCTGAGTAGATTTACTGGTATATTTTAAAATCGTTGTCTTGTTGAAAAGCTAAATGCCTTCCAAGTTGCAGTTTCCTTGCCGTTTTACGTTTTCATGAAGTATGCGCTGATAGTATTTAAAATTCGTGTTCCCATCTATCACTTTTAATGTACCATGGCTAGCAGTAGTGAAACATCGCCACAACCAAATCAAACCTCCCCCATGTTTGACAGTAGGGACGGTGTTCTTTTCTATGAGGGAAAACTCAGCCAAAGGTCTCGTTCGCTCTTTATACGAAAGAGCTTGATTTTTGTCTCTTTTGATCATAGAATTCTATCTAATTTAGCTTTGATATCTTTGAGATGCTCTTTAGCGAACACCAAAAAGGATTCTTTATGAGCTCTTTTCAACAAAGTCTAACTTCGAGGAACACGTCCATGAAATCCTTCCCGGTGTAAATAAATTTGTTCTATTAAAGTATGTACATTTACGCTGCGTGATGCAATATTTGCTTGTAACTAATGTGATGAGGTCATAGAAGTATTTCTGTCTTCATCATAGAGCGACGATATCTTGAGCTGTTTGGGGGGTTGGTTTCAGGGATGACTTAGTGTGATGCCATTAGATTGATACTTCAAAATAATGTTCCTAACATAAAAAATTAAAAGGTCTTAAATGGAGGAAATTTCTATATCCATGGCCGGCCTCGTAGAATTTAACTGTATATTTTTTAAAGATTGTTAATGATCAGTGGTCTTTCCAAATGAGCACTTGGAAATGATTTCTTGTCAAACTCGCTACAACGAGTGACAAAACTCGCACGGAAATTAAGTATATATATATATATATATATATATATATATATATATATATATATATATATATATGATAAATAACACCCACAAGAAAAATGGAAAAACGATTCCGAGTGCTTTCGTCTTTATTCTAAAAGACCTCTTAATGGGATAACGTAGGTCAGGACAGACAATGTCTTAAATAGTAAGGAGTGAGGGGTTAAAACGGCTACCTGCATCTAAACCCTAACTAGGGGGTACAAATTGTTTAAACACTTTAATTTGTGATTTAATATAATTAGATATGATAGGATCTAAGCTAAACAATCCAGGGCTAGTATTAAAATTTGGGAAAGTATTAATAGAAATACACTCCAAAATATTTCTTGAAACGTAGTTTGTACATTTAATAATAGGTTTAGCACTATTCCAATTAATAGCATGATCCTGACTATAGATATGTAAAAATAATGCAGATTGTTGACAAAAATTACGAACAATAGTTTGGTGTTGTTTAACTCTAACATTCAATTCTTTACTTGTCTGTCCATAGAATATACAATGCCTGGTTTAGGAGGTAAACTTTTTACGAGCAGGCGATGGATAGTGTTTTCATATTTAAAAATAACATTTATGTTCAAAGGTTTTATTTACCGAGGTAATTTAATGAAACTTTGGTTAAAAGGTAAAACTAATATATTTTTGGCATGAAATTTAGGGATGTTACGATTAGGTTGATAAAATGAACGCTTAGCAGAATTATAACAAATTGTAAGTACGTAGAAAGGGTAACACAAATTTAAACTTATATTATATATCCTATCAATCTCTTTTTTCAAATATTCGGGCGAAACAATTCTCAGGGCACGGGGAAACATGAAAGAGAAAACACTTTTTTTATACTAATATGGTGATCGGAATAGAAATGGATGCATGAGTCAATGGCTGTAGGTTTTCTATAAATTTCATATTTGAAACGATGGTCTGTTGGATGTATCCAAATATCTAAGAAAGGGATGGTGTTATCTTTTTTATTTTCTAAAGTAAATTTAATTGAGAGGACTAACGTGTTGAATTTTTCAAGAAAAGTATTGATATTAAGATCATTAGGCCGCAAACAAAGAATGTCATCAACATAACGCATCCATAAAATAGTGGTTATGTTGGTCTGGGGAAGTATTTTTGATTCAAAAACCTCCATATATAGATTGGCCAGTACCGGGGACAAACAATTACCCATAGCCATTCCGAAGATTTGGCAGTAATATTTCCCGTCAAAGGTTAATTTACAGTTGTTAATACAGAGGGAAATAAGTTTAATATTAGTGGGAGCCGGTATAAGGAGAACAACATTAACAAGGTACTCTTCGAGGAAATTTAGGAGATCTGGTACGGGAACTTTTGTAAAGAGGGAACATATATCGAAACTAACCAAGCTAAAATTATCAGGGTAAGGAAAATCATTAAGTTTCCTAATGAGATCGAGATTATTAACGATGTGAGAACTCACAAAGTGGCACGTGAGGAAAGCAATAATATGAAAATTAACCCTGTGGGTTAATTTCCATATATATATACCGGTTTTGTTAAAGACCAGGTTGTATTTTGAGTCTATCAATTTTATTTTGGAATGTTCCAACTGGCGAATGCAGTTTTTTGTATCTGGTTGAATATTAAAGATCAATTGAGGAAGATCCATTTTATGAAAAATATTTTTTTAAGTATGGTGAGTAGGGAAATGAAATTCTATGGTGTATGGAAGCATGTATTTAATATATTTTATTAATATTTCATATGATACAATCGTATATTTAGGAAATTATACATACTACTTGTAAATAAACTTACCAAGTCAAATGTTTACATGTGCAAAATAATATAACGATTTTTTCAGGAACACTAGAATTTTTTGTAAATCATCTAGGAACATTTTGTTTGTAGTTAAGAAATCTACATCCGCCATTGCTGTCGTAATCACTCTGCAGAGAAAGTGACTCCTGAGATCCATCAACTTCTTGGAGGACTCTTGATGCGACTTCAAGAGACGTAAGAAGGTTCAAGATTGTTATTTAGCGCGTTCTGAAGTTAAACAATGAAAACAAAACCTGTAAGTCTCCTTCAAAATTTGCATGAATCCGCATAATCGACGTCTGAGAAGACAGAGCTATTAGGGGCTTTTCTATGAAGGATCCCTTCGAGACTGCAACAGGAATTTCTCGAAAAATGAAGAGCAATAACGAAAGAGAAGTGAGCCGTTTCACAGTGTCCCGTCGCCAATGCATCTGGTTTAAAAGCTTTTTCTCCAGCAATCAAAACAATCATCAGTAAGAAGAACCAGAAGGCGAGGCTCAATTATACTGAAGCGCTCACGTTGTTTAGTTGGATAAAGATTGGGAGAGAATTCACTTCAGCGACGAAAGTAAATTTAATTTAGTTGGATCTGACGGCATACGCTTTGTTAGACGCGCTAAAGATGAAAGACTTATCCCTAAATGTGTTAAAAAATCGCCAATCAGGAAGAAAGCAGCGGCATAGTATGATCGATGTTTTCGTCGGAAGGAGTTGGTTCAATAGGGCGAATAATTGGAAAGAACATCTCAAAACCAGCCAGCTTATTTATGTATGACAACGAGCCATGCCAAAATGCAAAGCGGATATAATACTATTTCGAGCAAGAAGATAACGAAGAATGGAGTGGCCTGCTCATAGCCCGGACCTGAACCCAATTGAGAGCCTCTAGAAGATCATTAGATACAAAGTTCAGAATCAGCAGCCTTCAACTGTGATGGATTTATAGACGAAAATTAAGAAAAAATGGAACAAAATTACATCAGAATAGTGCAAGAAACTGGTAAAGTCCTGCGCTCGTCGTTGCACCTAATGAATAGAAAACAAAGGCTTCGACACCTCATATTAAATATTTTAAGTTACATCTTCAAATTATGCTTTTCTTCTAGTGTATTTGCATGTTAATCAATTCTTTAAATGATTCTCTTATTTTTACCCCTTCAATATTTTATGTTGTTAGTTTATTTACTATAATTTCTTAAATATATGATTATATCATATGAAATCTTCGAAAAATATATAAAATGCATGCATTTATCTACCATCTAAATTTATTTCATTTACCGACTAATGATATTTTTGAAAATATTTTAATAGAGGAAAATCGCTCTCTTATTTTGCCCTTTAGTATATATATATATATATATATTTATATATATATATATATATATATATATATATATATATATATATATATATATATATATGTATATATATATATATATATATATTAGTTTAGTTGGTTAGCAATCTTTCCTAAATGCAAATTTTGTTGAAGACTATTGTGTATTTTGCCTTAATTAATTTCCTTTGGCAACTTTCTCTCCTTCTAACTATCTTTTTTTATTCCATTTTGTAGATGGTGGATCACTTGTCTTGTATTCATCGCTCTTTTAAATGAATGTATTTGGTAAAAACCAAACTAATTACCAAGCTTTCGATCTCATTCGATCATCTTCAGAGCGTTTTGATATGTTCTTGCTTCCTTTACCGATGTAATGAGTGGAGTGAGGATCTGACAGAATGAAAGAAAATTTGCAGATGGATTGAGGATTTAAATAAAAGGGGAAAAAATTGCAGATGCTCATAGTTTTAGTAGTAGATATATAGTGGTAGAGATAGTTTGGTGAAAACACACCGTTGGTATTTTGACTTAGTAATTGGGGCATCTCTTGCATTTTTTTTTCACTCTTTTGAATCTTTATGCTTTGACAATTCCTGCTTTTTGATAAGGTCTTTATATATATATATATATATATATATATATATATTCTTTTTTTAATGTTTTTTTTGTTGTTTTATCATCTATATTTCTTTTAAATTTTATACTTTCATACAGATTTTGACATATATATATTTGTTCTAACTTTTATATAAATTTTAACCTTTATTTGATCTAACTTTAAACTTTAATACAAGTTTTTACATAATTTTTCTGACTATTATACTTGCATACAAATTTTGACATATATATTTATTCTAACTTTAAACTTTCGTAAAAATTTTAACATATATATTTGATCTATCTTTAAACTTTCATACAATTTTTACATATTCTTTCTAAATTTTATACATTCATACAAATTCCTATATACACAATATGTTTAGTTTTAATTAAAAAATACATTTACCTAGCCGTTTTATTTACTTTATGTAAAGATATTTTAAATAATTATATTTTTTTGAGGCGTTCAAGCCTTTATATTCTAGTTGTGGCTGAATTAGTACATTTTAAGTACCTATTAAAAAACTTTTGTCAACATAAGTGATTTAAATAATTTAAGACAGATTAAGGATTTAGGTCATAAGTTGGAGTTTTAATTGCTTTTGTCATAATTACGGTGTTTCTATATGAACTTGGGGTAAAACAATATATAAAAGAATAGTCTGTGTAAACCGTTCAGTCAATTCCTCAGCAGCAGTTCGCCTGCCACTTGGCAAGTTAGTCCGTCGTGTGATTTTCCGTTTTAGTCTTGTCATGTCAATGTCTAAGTTCAGTTGCAGACTTGGCAGTATTTCAGTTTGTACTTTTTCCCATGTCGGTATAAAATAAGCGTAATCGGCTCATACATCCGCCGAGCATACACTCATAAATGCTGCTCTATGCGGAACTTTTCCACCAAGAGATAGCACGAGTAAAACAAACACTTGTGAATAACGGTTTGTCAAACAGCATGATTGGCAAACAACTTCAATCATTTTTAAATAATCATTGCAAAGATAAGGATAAAACTGAAAATAATCAGGGAGAAGGCAGCAAAAACATAAAAGTTTATTATAGAAACCAGGTGTCCATGGCCTATAAAATAGATAAAAAAAACATCAAGCAGATTATTAACCATAATATCAAGGTTAAAAATCAAACGGATAAAATTCAGCTCATCATTTATTATAAAACAATAAAAGCCAGCAATCTCCTGATGAAAACAACACCTGCCTAAACTCCTCGAATCTCAAGTCAACCAAAATAGTTTACAAGTTCATCTTCCCCGATGAAGCATGTAAGCTTTATAACAACTCAAAATATATTGGCATGACAGCGACTACAATTTCGAGACGTTTAACTATGCATCCCCAAAGCGTAGGGCCTAAATATCATATAAAGAGTGTTCATAATATTAACTCCACGATAGATATGCTCGTTGATAACAGTGTTATTAAAAAAAAACATCTTAGAAGCGATATTAATAAACGAAGATAAGCCGGCCATCAACAGTCAAGCGACAAGCTGGAATTGCACATGGAAATTATTTTAAAATTCCACTCACTGGACTGGCCCATTTCCTCTAACGTTATGTTCAACCTGGCCGGAATAAATACCCCTTAAAATTTGGTTTTCTTAACGATTTCCTCGAAGATTTTTGCCCATGAAGTTCAATCGCAATATTGGCCGGTAACTGCTGAAGTGGTTTGGTGGTTTTCCCGGCTTTGGGACAAATATCATTTAGCTATCATGGAAGTAACCGGTGTTTAAGCACGCGTTTATAATATTCTTTAATGTTCCGAAGATTATGTCAGATGCCTCAGATAGATTAATTCTGGTTATTCCTGAGAGGCCTGGCGCTTTCTGTTTGAATGATTATATTACGCCTTTTATCTCTTCCGTTGTTATGTAGGCCCCTGTACCCAGAACTTCCTCCCTTCCTCGCTCTACACTTGGTGCTGGAGTGATCTTGTTTATGTTTTATCGCAAGACTGTGTGTACCATTTTGTCTATCTCTGGATTAAAGTCCTTTTCCTCCTCTGTTGTTATGGAGAACACTGATTTCCAATGATTACGAAAAAGTTCTTCTGTGGTTCTCTCTTCTTGGATCATTTCTACCCGTTCATTCTTAATTGTTATTTTTTCTCTCAGGGTCTGCCCTTAAGTCTATTTATTAGTCTCCAGTTCTCTTTTGGTCTTCTTTCTTCTTCTATTTTCTATATTAGGCTATCCCATATGTAACTTCGCTGTTCTTCTATTAGATGCCTTAGTTCTTCTCTCCTTCTTCTGATTTCTTCGTATCGCTCACTATTTATCCATGGAGAATTATTTGGTCTAGTATTCCTCTTAGTTGCCTATTCTTTCTCGTCACTTCCTCTGTTTATCGAGGATGTGGAAGAGTACGGTATCTTGTCTTTGGTATATATCTTTCGTCCGCCTCAATGATCGTTCTTGCTAATCTTGAGTTCTCCTCGTCAATATCTTCCAGGTTGGCGTCAGTAAGATCCTTTGGAACGAAGTTACTAAGATCTTATGTGTAACCTGCTCAGTTTGCTCTCTTGTAATTCTTCCTCGCCGGTACTGATACCTGTATCGGGTATTGATTCATGAGCAAATATGTTTGAACATGGTCGCTACATGCAAAGGTAATTGGTTGCATGTTGATGTTGTATGGCATATTGAAGCTACTTAGCACGACATCTGGTTTTGTATCTGCATTGCCTGTGACATAAGCTGGAAAGTATGGCCCTATTCTCTTGAAAATGTTTCTTTCCAACATCATTTCTAAGTTGGCTCCTCTGCTGTTTCTGGAGCGGTATCCATTTGCACTGCCACCTGGCATTGAGGTCTCCCATAAAGATTGTTGGGAAACTTGTGCCAAAGATTTTAATTAGGTTGTGCAGGGAAAGGTAATATTTCTTTGTGCTTGGTATCCCGTGGCTACTATTATTGGCGTTAATTCCGTTTCAATTTTTACGGCCAAGTATGCCTCATGCAAATTATTAAATTCTTTGAACTTCAGCCCTCTTCTTATTGCTATGGCCGCCTCGTCATGAAGCTTGCCTGAAGGGTTCGCATTCATGATGGTGTAAACGAACAATTTAATTGTTTTTTCTTCTGGATTCAGTCCATGTTCTGATAGAAATATTATGTCTGGATCGATCTCTCTGAAACTAGTTACTAATGTCGATGTTTTACCGATTCATCCTTGAGTGTTGATTTTCAGGATGCTGAGCTTTCTTCTCCTTTCTGGTTACATTGTTTATTGTGTTTGATCGCTCTTGTTGGCTTCTGCTTCATTGCCTTTAAACCTACTATTCTTCATACTTTAAAATGTAGAATAGCAGAGAATAACGCAATTGCCAGGGTAGATTCGAATTTTATCCTCCATTAAGAGTTTTTGTACTTCTTCCTCGTTATCTTCTCCTGTCTTTCCTTCCAATATCCATTTACCATGCCTAAAAAATTGGAACTCCAGAAAATAAAAAATAAAGCTCTCTACCTAATCACCAACACGCATAGGAGAAAGAAGAGAAGACTACAGGGTCTACACCAAGGAGCAGGATTGGAAACGCTCAACATCAACATCAGGAACAGAGCGGAGAAAATATGGAGGAAGATAGACGATTTAACTCTGATATCTGCAGAGAACACGAACACCAAAGCTGGACTCCCCTTTAACACTCGATTTCTCAGCGGCAGATAACAGCTGAGAATAGAGGAGGTACCCATGTTTACTTAAGAGGAAATTCAAAAAAGAGAGAAGAAACAACCAACCAACGAAATAACCAACCAAGACACCAGATTGATACCCTAATAAGACAACCGAATTTAAACAACCTAAATAGGAAGAAGCAACTGACTAAGAAGACAACACAGATCAAAAGTATAAATAGAAATAATGCGAACAAAATGAACTAAAAGTGTAATGAATGAACTATATAAAAAAGTTTAACAAAAATGATAGTAAAGTGAAAGTTAACAGTAAAACAGAAAAATAAAACGAACATAGTGTTCTAGAAGTGTAATAAGTGAACTATAGTATTAAAAAGTTTAACAAAAATGATTGTGAATGGAAAGTTAATAGTAAAACAAATGAACAACGTGAAACTAAAATTAAAAAGTGATAACAACAAGAGAAAGTTAAACAAAGTAAGGAAAGTTAAAACAAGTAACATAACAATACATAAACAAAGCTGAGAGCTAAGATAGCTCAAAACGGCATGAATGCTACAATAAACACCTAAAAGAAAGATAAAGAGAATAAGGGAATAGAGATTAGGTGGTCCTTCCGCTTCTATATCAGCAACATAGGTGCTAAAAGTGGGAGAAAGGAAGTAAGAATGATGAATAAATGCATGACAGTGGTTCGGAATCCACGTTAATAGGCAGGTCCCCTTTGTCCCTCGGGAAGGGTATATTGTTCATGAACGGGATAGAAATATGGAAATAAATCAATCATACTGTAAAGAAAGAGAAGACAAACGGAATGATTTCTTCTTCGCTAAAAATATATTTTCTTAATTGCGAAAAGATACGTAGAGGTGTTGCAATCGAATCAAGCACACTGAGGAAGCGAACAACTGCTTTGATCTCAATTAAAACAACCAGCGTAGTCGGATGGTCTAAGGGGTTGTTTTAATTTAGATCAAAGTGGTTGCTCGCTGCTTCCGTGTGCTTGGCCTGATTCTCACCCCAGCACAGATTTTTTCGTAGTTAGGAAAATACTTTTTGGGAAGAAAAACTATTCCGTTTGTCTTATATTTCTTTTCTTTTTCAGTGTTGTTATATATATATATATATATATATATATATATATATATATATATATATATATATATATATATGAATCCATTAAACCACATTGAAAGAGAAAAAGGAATATTTTTTTTCCTTGCAGTAATATTTTTATTACCTTTTTTCGAAAAAAACCCGTGCAGAGAAGCGATTCGAACCAGGCACACTGAGGCAGCGAGCACCGTTTACTTTTAACTGTGATCAAAACGGTGCTTGCTGCCTCAGTGTGCCTGGTTCGAATCGCTTCTCTGCACGGATTTTTCAAAAAAAGGTAATCAAAATATTACTGCAAGGAAAAAATTAGTCTGTTTTCTCTTTCAATGTGGTTATATGGATTCATTTTCATCATTCTCTCGTGCTACTTTGAGATATATATATATATATATATATATATATATATATATATATATATATATATATATATATATATATTATATATATATATACATATATATATATATATATATATATATATGGAAAACTCACAAAGTATCGCGTGAGTAAGCAATATATGCAACAAAGCCCGCAAAGAAAATTAATACGAGGATTCTAAGTATTTCGTACTTTATTTGGAGTTATTTATCAAGGAATAGCAAAAGTATTGAGAATGTAAAATATATACAATTTTCAATACTTTTGTTATTCCTTGATAAAGAACTCCAAATAAAGTTCAAAAGTACTTGGAATCCTCGTATTAATTTTCCCTGTGGGCTTTGTTGCATATATATATATATATATATATATATATATATATATATATATATATATATATATATATATATATATATATATATATATATATATATTCATTTATTTATAACAACACGGTAAATGAAAGGAGTTTCCTAGCGCTTTCGTCTTCCTTCGAAGACTTTTTCAAGGAACGAACTAGGAAGCAGAATTTAAATTTGAGACCTCGTGTATCGAAGTGATAATGAGATCTAACCTAAATAATACCTTCTATAATATTTCTGAAAACAATAATTGCATTTGATGGGGGATTTTACGCTATCCCACTTGATTGCGTGATTACAATTGCACATAAGTAAAAATAAAGCAGATTGCTCACCCACCCAGGTACGGTTTATTCTACAAGGTGTAATGATTGTAATGAATTTTATTATGGAAAAAACGCGAAAGAACTGCAGGTAGGTGTAAAACAACATCAAGCCAATAACCTAAATTTATTTTCATTAGATCCCATTATCACTTCATATATTAGGACTCAAATTAAGATTCTTCCCTGATTTTGTCTTCTTTACTTAGTGGTTGGAGGACGGAGGCATCTCTTTTTCTTTTATATAAGCTATGTATTTGGCCTCTTATTTCATTCCTTGAAAAAGTCTTGGTAAAAAAATAAAGAAGAAAGAGCTAGGAATCAGTTTCGTTTTTTCCTTGCTGATTTTTTACATAAAGTTAACTCACATGCTACTTTGTGAGATCTTATTCATATATATATATATATATATATATATATATATATATATATATTATGAAAATTAACCCTCAGAAAAATTAAAAGATGAATCCAAGCACTTTCGAACTATATTTGCAAGTTCACAGGTTCATTCCTTGAAAATGAACTTGCAAATATAGTTCGAAAGTGCTTGTATTCAACTTTCATTTTCCTGTGGGTTAATTGAAAGCAATTATATGAAAATTAACCCTTTTTGCGTTTACGAGTGCTTGGTAGATTATAATATAAGGAGAGCGCAAATTACTGAATGTAGGTTGGCCACAGTCGAATATCATAGAAGTTCCGGGATAACAGAAAAACGGGTCAAAAATAACTTTTATAGTATGCAAATTAATATTATTATACAGTATTAAAAGGAGTTTTAAACCAAGCTATACACACATTAGATGTACACAGGTCGCAATGGCTAAATTGAGGAGGGGGGGACTTGGGGAGGACGGTCATCATACATACAAACGAACAATATTGACCGAGGGATGCTCGAATAACCTTGACCTAATACTAAGCGATGATGAAGGCTTTACAATGGGGAGAGAGCTGATTAGAGAGAGCACTTGAACACGAGAGTTGCGCGTTGCTGTTACCTCGAAGATTTTTGTCCGAGGGAGTAATCCTTGCCTTGGCACAAGTTCAAACAATAGTCTCTTGACAATAACTATTACGGGGGAACTTAAATCTTGCTTTCGAGTAACACGAATACAGACGGGGCAGGGCCAGCAGCGGATACTGACTTCCAACTCTGGCAACGGAGGATTTATAGGGGTCGAATGAGGTTTTCTCTTTCCGCCTGAAGGGAAGGGTTCTAGGGTCAGACGCATCGGCAGACGAGAATAAACTCGGCCTTTAAGCGTAAGCGCGGGAAGATTCCTAAGATGGCGAGGCGAACTTTTTCCGACTTCAGATGGGACTTTCTGGGCTCTCAAATATGTCGCAGCTTCCTGTGATGACGTCATTTCAGGTCCCTGCAGTGTCTGATAATTTCTTACTTCCATTAGCGCCGACGTAAAGGGTTGCCCAGGTGTCTGTTGTCTTTCAATTGAAGGGCAAGGTAGCGTGTATCTTCTTCTCTTTCTCTCTCTCTCTCAGATCTCTGACACATCATAATTTCCTATTTTAAGAATTATGGAAAATTTATTTCAGCTTTTGTTCTTATTAGCTAAAAAGTAGATTAATTGTATTAAGAAAGAGAGCAGGTCCATCTATTTTTTTTTACATTTACCATCTCAATCACACAAAATAGATTAGAAAATTTCTACCCCTCCTTTTTCAAAATAATTTTAATATACAAAGAACCATTATTAAATCCGTTGCGATCTAGACAATATGGTTTTAGAACATCAATTTTAGTGTATGCCTCTACAATTTAAATGCCCTAATTATAAAGATGCTTATAAGGATAATTAATTTTATACATTTCATAACAAGGCAGCGATTGTTAATTTTTTGAGATTGCTCCATTTTTGTCGCCTTCATTCTTCTCTTTTTGTCCATTTCTCTTGATGATGTTAATATAAACGAAAGTACTTGCTACTTATTTATTTTATTTTAATATCTAATGGCTTACTCTTTATATGATAATCTTATGTAATACATGATATAAATATAATAAATGATATAACTAAAAAAGGCAAAATAGTATATCGTACAAATGCAAATTATGTATATATAACAAGGAAGACTTTTATTACAATAAGAAATGATGCGAATAAATTTAATGTAATTTCATGGATGCTGTTTAAAATTAACTGCAATGGCCACATTATGAAATATTGTTACTATAGCAACGGTAAGACTACTCGAGACTGCATCTGGCAGGCCTGGGGGACGTTCTAAATCTCAGTCAAGCAATGGCTGTATCCGGAGCTATTAAATTGCTATAGAGTCTAGACGGTCCAGCTTGGCGTGGTTGAGGAGTGCTGCCCACAAAAAGTAAAACACATAACTCCAAAATCCTTGTTTTGAGAAAATCGATATTTAAGATTTAAGTGGAGTTAATGCAACGTACCATTTAAAATCTCGGTATGATGACAAGACAGACGCAACCCGCCGCAATAGGCATGTTTGTCTCATTCTACCGATTCATAGATATAAAATTTGCAAATATCGCATTTATGGAGTTAATGCGTTCTGCCTTTTGGCGGTATAGTGTCCCCTAGGCGTACCAGATGCAATGTTGAGGAGTCTTACTGTTGCTATAGTAACTCATGTTGTTTAGAGTGGAAAGAGAGGATGAAGGATTTTGAGGAAAAATCATGGAACAAGAGGAGGTAAAAGACCCTGTGTCCGAGAAGGAAAGGACAGTCGGAGGAGAATATAGATGATTTTGTGTATGATAGGTGGGCATGAAGGTTGTATGTTAGGGTGTGTAATTGGAGTCTTCTTCCAAGAGATGAACCTTGGCAGAAAGAAATTCTAACCCACATAGCTGCCTATAAGTTTGGCGAGATAGCTTTGTTCTTGAGGGGCTATACAGGGTTGGCTAGGTTTTCATTACTATCAATACAAAACAACCCCCAAACTTTTAAGAGATGTGTCTATGATGAATCTAATCTTACTTATTTTAGTAATGAACTTATTACACAAGCAAGGAATGAGATAAATAGAGTATTATCATAGATAAGATGTGGAGATGTTTAACATTGAAACCCTCCATGAAGATTCGACGAAGTTACGAAGCAACTGGAAAAGTATCTGGAATGAGAGCAAAGAGGGAGCCTTAAAACTTGAGATGCATGTCATATATCCTATGGAAGTGTAGATCTAGGTCATGGAAAGCAAAGATGCGCTAAATACTGACAGTACAGTGCCAATTATTTAGGCTAGATTTATCTCATATGGAAAGAAGTCTTGAAATTGGAAAATTTCTCAAATGAACTCAAAAATATTCTAATTAGGGATCATTTTATTTTAAGCAAAGTTAGTATAACCCTGGAATATTTCAAAGTATTGTATGCACATTATTGCCTAAATTAGCTCAGTCCTTCTGATTTTGTCTTATATAAAATCTGTAAGCTCAAGTCCGACTTTTGAAAACACTACCACTGCATTATGCATCGGCTAATTACAACCAAAAAAAAACTTTTATTAAACTACAAAGTGCTCGACACTTGTCATTCAGTGATGTATCGACGAAATGTTGTGTTAGGGTGAGTGTTGTTCTTATAATTTTTTATTTTCTGTGATTCATTTGCAAAATAGTTTTTAAAAAGTGTCTTCATTTATGTACGAACGTTCGTCTTTACTTTAATAGTTCGCTTTTAATATCGATACTTTTGTTTCTTTTGATTTCTTTCAAAAGAATCATCAAGGATTCTGTCCCCTTTGTCGTCTTATCCTTATAGTTTGGTTTTATTATGTATATTTTATGGTTGATTATCTCATCAAGTATTTTCTGATAATAAAAATGTGGCCCGGAACGTTAAATATAAAGCAAGAAATGAATATATTTGAGTACTTTCCTGGTCTTCGACATTTTGCTGAATATTAAAATCAAGTGATGTAGAAGCAACGACTTTGAATACACACACATACATATATATGGTCGAACCAAATAAGGTATAAGCGTTCAAAGCTTGAAACTAAGCAAATATAATTCGAAAGATTTAACAACTGTTTCCGTGAAACGAGTCGGAAACGTGGAATGACCCTACATTTGGTGTTCTCTGTCCATTCAATACATCAAAAGGCGCCTAGGACTGGAAAATAAGGGAGAGATTGCGGTTCGCATGAATTCCTCCAAGTTATTTGGTCACATAACTAGATAGTCGCAGCTCAGCGAATTTTGACTGAGAGTTATCGCAAGAATAATTTTGTTATTGTCTACGAATAGTTTTTTTCACATCTAAAATATATTAAGATATGAGATGGCTTGGTAATTGAAGAAACATATACGTATATACATATATATATATATATATATATATATATATATATATATATATATATATACATTTAAAGAAAACATGAAAAGGCCAACAAGACATTGAATTATTTTAAAAGGTGACCAATTATAAAATATCAATAAAATGTATTATAAGTTAAAAAAATTTAAATATGACTTGACAATAGTTAAATTTGTTTTAAAACTGACTCAAAAAAGTAGTTAATAAATTTAAAGTTAATTTCAGAAATTAATTAAAAACTATAAGACAAATTGACCTGGCAATAATTAAAAGATAGTCACATATATATATATATATATATATATATATATATATATATATATACATTTAAAGAAAAAGAGAAAAGGCCAACAAGACATTGAATTATTTTAAAAGGTGACCAATTATAAAATATCAATAAAATGTATTATAAGTTGAAAATTTTTTAATATGCCTTGACAATAGTTAAATTTGTTTTAAAACTGACTCAAAAAAGTAATTAATGAATTTAATGAAGTTAATTTCAGAAATTAATTAAAAACTATAAGACAAATTGACCTGGCAATAATTAAAAGATAGTCAACTATAATAATAAATTTAAACTTTGATTTTAATTTTGTAAACACTTTAAGAGTAAAAAAATTTAATATAAAAATTTGGTAATTTTGGTACTTACTAAAGTGGATCCATCCTAGAGAGTAAATGGTGGGTTTAACAAGGGGCTAGTATTTATAGGTTACAGCGACGCTTGAGAGAGAGTAAACACTAACTAACCAAACAGTAGAAGTCTTTCTTTAATGTAAATTTGGCCGAAGACCATGGTATATTTCGCCTTAGTCAATTTCCTTTGGCAACTTTCTATTCCCCTAACTTTCTTTTTAATAAACGCGTTTGGTAAAAACCAAACGCATTTATATATCTATATATATATATATATATATATATTTATATATATATATATATATATATATATATATATATATATATTTATATAGCAGGAATATGAAGACCTAGGTGATTACACTAATCATTTATTGGCTGGACGTTTCGGACCTTTACTAAGACGATCTTCAGCGACTATGTCGACTAATGAGAAGGGGAAGGAACAGTAATTGAGAATAGTCAAAAGAATACATTAAATAATGGCTAAAAAAGTGGAAGGGGGCAAGTTAAAATAATAAAATTGACAATTATTAAAATTAAAATAAAACAATAATAACAATATATAGATTTAAATAATACCACCCACTGTGATTTAAAATAAAAAAATAATAGAAAGTGAAATTATAGCATAAACTGACTTGAATATCACATATTAAAAGTTACTGGAGTAAACAAAAAATAATCTGTTATATTAAATTGTAAAAAACAACAAAAACCCCGAAATCAACTAACTAAAGATATAAAACTACTAAGGAAATTTGTTCGGTTGGTCGGTTGGCTAGTTAATCTATTGAAGTGTTGGTTTTGGTTATATTGTGAATAGTTTAATTAAGGAGGACTAATTATTTAGGTTGGGATTTATTTTATTCAAATCGAGAGAAGTTAAGGCTGAAGATAATATAGTAAATGAATTAGAATTAAGAAGATGATGGTGATACTCTGAATGTTGTCTGATGTAAGAGGCTTCAGGTTTAGAAGTGGGAATACCAGTCCTATGAGAAAAACCCAAGTGCTTCGCGATCCTGGATTTGAGTTGTAAGCTAGTTTGGCCTACATAACGACTGCGGCAGGTCGTACATGTATAATTGTAAATTATACAGGATCGCAAGCCCAAAGGGATTGGCTCCGTATAGAGAAAAATGGAATTTATACAAAGGAATTGGCATTAAGGGAAATGGTTATTGCGGGTAGATGGAAGGAGTTTGTTAAAGTCTGATGTTAAATGCTCGAGATAGGGTAGTTTAATTTGGCTTTTAATACTGGATAATTTAAACTGTGTACCTAATCTAGAGGTGGTAGGTTTTCGGTAAATGGATGTATTGTAAGACGAACCTGCTCTGACAAAGTTGACATCCAAGAACAAGATTTTGTTGTCCTTTTCTGTTGCCATAGAAAACCTTATGTTAGGATGTTGTTAGTTAATATAATTGAGAGATAAGGGTGCATGATCACTGTGCTTAAAAATTAGTAAACAGTAATCTATAAATCTTTTAAAGACAATAAGCCTGAATTCTAGAGGACACTTGTCCAGCCACCAAATTTCGTGGTGACACAAAAAGCTATTAGCAAAGGAGAGACCCAGTGGGGAACCCATAGCCATGCCTTCGTGTTGTAAATTGAGCTCGTTGTTAAAAATAAAAATGGTATCACCCACAGCTAGCTTTAAAAGCTTGATGAAAAGTTGCATAGTTAAACCCAATATTTCACTCGTATTATGAAAAAGAGTATCGGAAATAATATTAATGGTTTCCTCTACCAGAACATTAGTAAATAAAGAATCCACATCGATTGTAGCCATAAAAGAAGAATTCCCCAGACGGAGATCACCAATATATTTTAAAAAATAGAAAGCGTGACGTAAGGTGAAGTGATTGTGTGTCAAAGGATCAATAAGCGGAACAAAAAAATTAGCCAAGTTGTAGCTTGGAGTATTGACTGCAGACAAGATAAGGTGGAGAGGTATTTCATTTTTATGAGTTTTAGGTGAATTATTGATGACCCCAGGGGATAAACCAGAAACAAAAAGCTTATGATAAACATCAATTCAAATATTTAGTTTAGTAAGATAACGTAGAAAATTTTTAATTCTATCTTCAATTTTCAGAATATACTTAAGGGGATCAGTATTTACTTTGAAAATTTTTGACAAATCTGATATATATTAGTGTAGATGGGTTTCTTGAATGCAAATTTTTGAAGAAGACCATGGTATATTTCGCCTTAGTAAATTTCCTTTGGCAACCTTCTATTCTTCTAACTGTCTTTTTATTGCATCTTGTAGATGGTACATTACTTGTCCTGTATTTATCTCTCTTTTAAATGAATGGGTTTGGTAAAAACCAAACTAAATTGCTGAGCTTTCGATCTTATTCGATGATCTTCGGAGCGTCTTTATAAATTCTTTCCTCTTTCACCGGTGAGTGGAATTTTAAAACAACAATAGTCAAGCGGTAAGCTGGAATCGAACATTAATTTTTTTTTAAATTCCACTCACGGGATTGGCTCGTTTCCTTTAATTATAACAGAAGGTGCAGTAAGTAGAAAGCACAGAATGATACCGCCCACTTCCTACAGCCCCCTGGTGAATGCTCTTGTTACCACCAGAGAAGATCAGGTTTTAGCTAGCCATTTCTAGCGAGCCCCCCAAACTCGTTCGAAATAGCAACCGAAGAAATTATGTTTAATTCCCCGTTTTCTCCCCCAAGACATATTTCATCACATATTTTTCCTCATAGACTACGACGTCAATGTGACGATGACGAAATTTTGAGATTTTCAAATACCTTGATTTCCAAAATAAGTAAAGCAGTGGGGGAAAAAACTAACTTTAGATCTGAAATCAGCGCAAGAAATTAGCTAATAACAAGTGTTTTATATCAATGCAACACAAACTTTGTTGACCAGTGTAATAATTTTGACAAAAAACTGAGTTGACTATGTTTTGCGCAATTCTTTATACATTTTTAAGAACATTTATGAGTATAATAGTTGCTTTGGAAGCTTTTTGTAAGACTTGATTATATTGGAAACAACATCCATTTCTCTTCTCCTATAAGGATACGATACAATAGTCTTTTTTTAATAGAATAAATATTTTTGACCGTCTTTTAATTCATGTGGAACCCATGTTTTCAATTACACGTATCCGATGGCACACTTATGGTAAGTAACAATGAAAAAGGTTACTACAGAGTCTGTTCCATGTTTTTAAATGTCACCTTATATTAATAAACGACATTGCATGTGGCATACCATTAAAATTCAGATTTTATGGCACTATGGAAGTAATAACAAATAATACAACGTTGTAATACGACAGTGATAATGTTGGTTTTGTTTGTTTGGAACACTCATTTCATTTCGATCATATATACCTATCGCTGCAGTTCTTATATTTGCTTTTCTAAAAAGATTTGTAGGCACCATCAATTAGGCATGCATAAAATACATTTACGTACGAGTATGTACATAAAACACGTTAAAAAGGCGCCTTGAATAGGATCCATTATACCCCCAGAAAATCACTTTATATGATATATCAACTACCCCAACTTCATATTTATAAATTTTTATCATAAGGTAATAAAAATAGTTAAAATATGTAAATATAAAATCTTTTTTCCTTTAAATTTTCTCATCTAAAGCGAAAACCAATGAGGAAATGCCTGGGAGTAATACAGATGACTGATTTAAAGCTAAATTAAGAATTTCTTCGCTTGTGGTGGTTTTCTAGTGCAATCTTGAACATCGAATGATTTTTCGATGAATTCTTTCTAATTTCTCAAATATGTGAAGGGTATCATAACAAAGAACCAAAATTGTGTTTTTTAATATTTAAAAAAAACGAGAAGACTATCTGTAAAACACGAAGAAAGCTTAACAATAGACCTTTTTCTATACTATTATGGTGATCGAAATAGAAATGAATAAATTAGACGGACTCGACCTGTGAGAAAATTCATATTTGTAAATTGTTAAAATTTTATTCATTAGGATAACAAGAATGAGGAGGGTGAATACATTTTGTATTTGTAAAGTCAATTAATTTGAAGGAACCACACTATTTATTTAGTCAAAAATTTCTTGACAAAGAAAAAGAACATCTTTCTTGTGCCCAAACAAAATTCTAGATATCAGGAAAGCTTAAGTTAAATTATTATTGCGGAGAGGAGTGCAAATAGTTATTCATGATTAAGTCATCATACGGCGCGAGGCAGGGAGAACGGACGTTTTGAAATGACTATTACTCAGCCCGAGGGGGAAGGACATAGTCAGACAGGTACCATTCAGTATGTGGTGTCAAGGCATTTCTTTTGTTTTCAGGTGAAGTTAGGGCGCTTTGGACGATAGGGTACAGCGTGTTCGCCTACGACAGTTTCATAAAGAATAACGAGTCTTTCACAACAATTCAACGTTAGTTTGATCACTAATTCAACGTTTCCAGAAATCAGGCTGATCCCACTCCTAGCACAATCTTACGTTCAGTTCATGTACTTCGTACACGACGTACACTAATGAATAACAGATGGTATGGGCCCCACGAACGATATGTACCCCAGAAAATGTAGAACTCGTCAGAAAAGCTTTGCTGCGCAGTCCGAATTGCTCTATTCAGAGGTTTGATACTGAACTTGGCAAATAGAACCGTTCGATAAGCCGTATTTTGCACTAAAATCTGCATTTCCATCCCTATAATTTGTTCATTGCCCAACAGGCGAGACCAGGGGAACATGCACAGCGGTTTAACTTCACACGTCAGATGGAAGCAATTTTTGAGGCAAATGACAACCAAATTTTGTTAGTGAGTAATGAAGCTCCTTTTCATTTCAATGGAATGCTGACTCAACAGAATGGTCGTTAATGGGATCATCAAAATCCAAAAGACCACTGCACAGCTCAAATGTGAGGGTTTAGTGTGCTATTGAAAAATCTGGCGTGATTGGTTCTTACTTTTTCGAAGACATTAATGGTATAACTATTACTATGAACTCCGAGAGTTAATCGTACATCGAAATGATACAAAACTTATGGAGGCCTAAATTAGGACGATAACGTATATTTATCCGACGTGTATGGATTCAGCAGGATGGGGCAACGGCCCGCACAGACAGATCATCAATTGACGTTCTTCACCTTCTCTTCGCTCACCCCCTCATTTCCATATATCCCTGACACTCTTTGGCCGCCTCGTGCCCTTAATTTGTTCATGTGTGATTATTTCTTGTTGCCAAACCTCAAGGCACGTGTGTCTGATGTAGGAGCATAATAAGCCCCATACATTGAATGATTTGACAGAAGCTATTCGCGTGGAAGTCAACCAAATCGATAGAGCAAAGGTGAAAAGGGTAGAGGCCAACTTCCAAGAATGCCTTCATTAATGTCAATAATTTGAGGGAAGACGGCTAGCATTGATGATTTTGTGAACTTTTCAAAAACTTCAATCCCCTTTGCTTCACCCTGTATAACTCACTCTAACTACCTTTGACATTGACCAAAACTTAAGCTTTTAGACATCCAATAAAATAACACATACTTTATACATTTTGTTATGCAAACATCTCTTCTAACATCAGCAAACTCTGTCTAATATATCGTCTATAGACTTGATTCTCACCTATCATTTTTACACTGCTCTACTACCACGGAATATTCTAGTTCACACCCACATTTACATACTTCCTTATACAATATATAGTGTTAACCATTTTCTCTTTACTATGATATATGTATCTCTTATTCTCGAAAAACCTAGATAATTTTTAAACTCACCCTCGTTCTGCTTTAAATATTGGTGTTTACTCGTCATTATATACTATATTTTCACTTTCATACACTATAGTTTAGGCCAGAATACAGCTATGTAAGTTTTTTAGACGTTCCAAACTCAAACTCTTATAAATCACTAAGGGTTTCGAGACCTATTATATTTTCATACCATTCAAAACCGTGTTATTAAAAAAATTCTGCTTGTTCATATAGTAATTTTAATACAAAACTTCATCTTCTCGTCTAAATCACTTAACATTACACTCTTCATTCGTTATAAAAGACATTTCCGAATCCATTTTTCTCTCAACCACAAGCATCACATCTTCAGAATACACATACAGGCAACATGAAAATTTCTTATATGTATCTCACATGCATATACCTAAGACATACTCTGGATCAGCTAAAAAATGAACCCATAATCCAGGGGGAACAACAGGCGGCCAAGACCTCATCAGTAGACGTGACCCGAACATTTTCGGCTAAACTACAAAACTACACCTGTGAACAGTTTTATGTTAAGTTGGGTATATTTACTCACCACTTGATTCATCTACAGAACCATGAAACATTTAAGTCTGTAGTAAAACTTTGTTGACTGAAAATTCTTTGTCTGTGAAGTTTAGTGGCCCATTGCTATACCGACGAACAGTGCAGTCGTATACTTTTTCTAAAAAGGGTGAGCTTTTATAGGAACTAATATATTTGGAGGAGCCCCAAAGATCTCATTTCTCAACTAGTTATATTTCAGTCATGTCTCAGGTATTTTAGAATAATTTACACTAAAGTTTGTCTGACCATAATGTGGAGGTATGCCTGTGAAGACCCACTCGGAGCTAGGTCGCATACACAAGCACGGACAAATAACCAACCCGAGGCTGTCTGCGATATGCTTTGGAGCAATTAAAGGAGTGGAAGGCCGCCTCCTTGATTTTTATAGAGTGCGTTTACGATTGACCGGGATTTATCTAATGGCTTGCCAAGTTGAAGTTCAAAGGATATACTCCTCATTATATATAATTTTAATATATATAATAACGGGGCAATATATATATATATATATATATATATATATATATATATACTAAAAGGGGAGCAAATTGCTCAATAAGGTTAGTTAATTGGATCGGGACAGTTTACAATGTGACAGAGCAAAGTGGAGTGAAAAATTATCGTTACTCGAACAATGGATATTATTTAAATTTGAGCGGGAAGTCAATTCAAAAATGGATGCAGGTGACGATCGACAGGGGGTATAAGCTGGGGATTACAACGCAAAATCGATTTACATTGAAGCTTAGTGGTGTTCGGAGGAGGAAGACCAATGGCACAGGTCTCGAGGAGATATTTCTGTGATTCCTAACGAGGAGGGCTCGTAGATGAGAGTTTGAGTACTTCTTGTTGAAGAACGAGATTCTCTCTGCTCCAGAGAGATGGAATCTCAAACACGAGACAGTTCTGCGGCTTGGCAGGGAGTCTTAGGGACGAGGAACGGGAGTGTTGAAGGAAGTGTGGAAGATGAGGGGGATGGGGCGCACAGTTCTCCTGGAAGAAGGTGGCTCGATAGCTTTCCTCTGAACAGTGGCCAAAGCTTAACGAAGAGCGATCTGCTGGTGAGATCTTAACGACGAGGTATATGACTCGAACAGGGGTTGCGAGACTTTGCGGGAGAACAGACAAAACGATCTGAACAGAGAGACTGGCAGACTCTCAATCTCCTCGAGGAATAGCGGACGCAGGGTTAAAGAGCCAGGTGGCTGATCCTTTAGATAGCCTCAAAGCATGGCCGTTCCCAGAGAATTCTTGACGTCAGTCTATACACACTTACTTCGAGATGACGAGTTGGATCAGAGAGTAAAATTTGCCTCAGGATATGGGGTTGGGGTTTATACAGCCGCGTTCGCGGGGAAAGACATGCCAGTGAAGCATGGGGGCGAGAATTAGGCGTTATCGCGGGGGGGAGGGAGAGCGAGGTGCGTCGCGAATAAAGCTGGGTCGAGAGAATCAGCGCGGGACTGCTTCCTAATCGATGATTCTAAAGGTCCCACGCCAAGAAGCACGTGCTTTGGAGCGAAGGGGCTTAAAGGGGTATTATGGGGGTATTCTGGTTCTTCAAGGGGCATCCCTTCACACATGATTAAAATTTTGAAAAGATAACACATGATTTTTTTTCGCAATATAAAAAACAATACTTGTATACATTTTTAAAATATTAATTGTAGTTTATAACCTTTTTTTGGTGGATGTTAGACCACGCCGAAGTTCTGCTCGTTTTCAGAGCTTAAAAACTACATAGCATTCGGCCTTTTAATCGCAACTATGGAATTGTCAGAATATTTTGCTCCGATTAAAGCTTGCTACAATGACAAAGGATGGAGGAGTGGGTGATTAATACGCGTTTCCAGGAAGAGGTTGGAAACTACGTTCAGTATACAAAATGTTGAATAAGCTTTTCGATATAGTAAATATCCCCAGTAAAAAAGAAATAAGGTCAATTACATAAATAATTTAATATGTACTCAAGAAAATGGAAAAAAATCCTATACATTTATCGTTACGTACAATTTCTGAAAATCTGAGTATTGAAAAAGTTCTGTGCAGTCTGGAGTACAATGATTCCCAAACCTATGAATGATGAAAATATAAAGAATAAAAATAGGAAAGGTGTAGACAACTGTATTTATATGACACTCGATCTTTTACGGCTACAACGTTGTTCGCTCATACGTAATGATCATTCGCGCGTGAAAGAAAACTGCCGGGCGCGCGCGGTGAAACGTTTACTCATTGTAAATATATATTATATGCTATTATATGATATTATATGATAGGGATAGTGCGCAACTCTCTTGAATCTGCCTTTGCCACACAAATAATAATAATGATGATAATAATTAGCAGGTAAAGATATTTTGTGCGTCAATATAAGAATTTCAAACAATATACATATGGATTCATTTGCGACATGAATTTTTATCCCGAGCAACGCCGTCTACCTATACGAGTTGTTCGATATTGTTAAATGACGATGAGGATTTCACATTAGAAATTACACGAAAACATCCAAATGATGTTAATTACAGACATTGTTTTAAATGCGAAATTCCGGTTTATAAATTGTATCATGAGACATCGCGATTTTAACAAAAAGTGATAATCTCCGGGTGTTTCTTGGAACTGCAAAACTGTTGTTTATTTTATTGATATCAAACTAAAAAAGAGAATTCAACAAATTACATGGAACTTTTAAACACAAGGTTACTGCAAGACTTACTTATAATAAAACCAAATTCATTACTAAGAATTAGTGGCCGAATCAAATCCAGGACTGGAGCTCGATGGATTATTTGATTTGCAAATCGCTGAAAGAAAGATTTACTGAACGGGAGTTAAATGATAAAATATTATAATTCTGCCAGAAACTCGACGATATATTTTAATTGTGAGGAAAATTAAATGATAAAATTCTCTTAATATAATCTGCAGGGGCCTAAAATCCACCCAAAACTCCCGATTATAGATTACCATTGATCTTTGTTTTATGACACAGTTTTATAAATTGTGAGAAAAGCATGAATGATATCCCTTTAAAAATATTAGTGATAGTGAGAAAAGGCATACATGTAAATAACTTAAAGTATCGTTTATATAAGTCTACAGTTTGCTGAGATATAACTAGTTAAGAAATGAGAACCTGGAAAGAGGAAAGGCAACCAATATTTTATAGGGGATTTATATAATTTTTTAAAGATACACGAAATATCTATAACGATGTGTTATGTATTTCTGCTCATCGAATGTCTATTTGTAAGACGAGTCGCCATAATATTATTGTTGCTTTATTTTAATTTAAATTTAAATATTGATATTTGACTATTTTTTAGAAAAATCAAAATTGCCACAATGTTGTGTTCTTATATAAAAAGTTACTACATCACCAAAATCTTGGAAGAAGCCGTATTAACAACTTTTGAATCTATAGCTATATCTCCAATTATTTTTCATCAGCTCGTGTGTATTATCCATGTATTTCAGTATAATGATATAACAAAATATAGGTGTAGAAGTCTAAGTACTGCGTAAATAAGTGTACGCAGAAATACTCAGACACAAGCTGCGTGCCCCTCCCGTATTTCTAAATGTCCCAGTCGCCTCGAATTCTCTGTCCCCCTTTTTTGCGCCATCGTAAACTCCTAAATGGCTCAAAGGTGCAAAAGTCATATTCTCTGCCCACAGATGGAAAAAGCTTTTTCGCGCAGCGATACGGATTTTACGAGAATTCGGTGCTCTCTCTCGATTTATGCTCGCCAGGGAAATAAAAAGAAAACTTCTCCCTGGATTTTGGTAGAAGATCTTGGACCTACGTCGAGTGTGTGGAGCCCGATCCCCTAAGGATACCGGTCACCCTCTGCAAGGAAGAAACTCCTCGAAAAATTAGAGTGAGGTTACACATGACCTCCCTCTGGGGATTACCGTAGACGTAGCTAGGTAATCGGTTTTGGCTACCGACTCCAGGAGCCAAATAATCGGAGAGATACTTTGAGGAACAAGTCCGATTTGAGTCACCGTTTGGCTCACCTTTGTGATCCGGCATAGGATCATTATATCACCGGTCTAGGATTACCCTCCCAATCGGTAACCTTGGGCTAATTGCGATCATCGTCACCAGAAGAAGAACTTCACCGTCATTATCAAACATACTTATGAACTCAAAGGTATCGTTAAATTGAACTATCCCCTCCCCTAACTTCACCAGTTTATTTGTGAACCCAGAATTCCCACCCCGAGCCCAAACCTCGAAGTGCTTAGAAGTGCTTACTTAATTTAGTGTTTAATTTAATGCTACTATTCCTTTCATGCTGTCGGGTGTCATTAAGACGCAAGCATCCTAGTGAGTAATTTTCAAGTAATCCCCACGACATTTTTGTAGACTTACTTATTTAGTGCAAGATTAATTATATTTATATTTATATACGCTGTTGCTTATTTCAAATTCATGTACATTAAAAATTATTTTTGTATCTGTGTGTTTAACTATTTTGGAGGATCCTTTGGAAATTATTAAGCAATCCACTCGGCTTAAATCTCAATATTACACCGATCCATCCATAATTGGCTTTTACTGAGTGGAGACATACTCAGGGGATCATAATTTTAGTCTTGATCAAAAGGCACGCACCGTGGTTATTCTTATTCATCGGAAGTGGCTAAGGTAGGTGTATTGGATACGCTTCACCTCCGCTTCACCTCAGTGCGGTAATAAAATATATGTCCAGGAAGTGGGACTGGGATTACCCACTCACTAAACCTCGACAATAGGCATTAAAAAAATATGGAATAATATATAAACTTTAAGGAAGCATATTATTACCCTTACCTAACCGCAAACTCTATTATATAGGAATGGTAAAATTTCAGAAATCAAATTAGGACTAAAAGGAAAGAGAGAGCAGCGTTTTTCTTTATTTTTTATCCTTTAAGAAACGGCAAAGCAAATTTCCACAGTAAATCCAATTCAGACATTAACAGTTAACCTAAAATTATTTTCGAAAACATTTTCTTTAAAAGAATTTTAGCTGTTATGCTTTTTTTTGGCTTCCTGAAAGCTTTCCATCTTCCTGATTGACCTGCTTTTCCATTCTTCCCGTCTCCTAAGCGAAAAACAAAGAATTTTGCTTTTTACGATATCTAAGTGAATTTCGGCGCATTTTGACCCTTCCCCAGTTCGTTTTTGCCTATAAAATAGGTCAAAATCATGTCAATGAAATTTATTTACAGGAATTTTAGAAGAAAAGAGCAAAGAAAAATGTGTTTTACAAGGGTAACCTTTTATCTTTATCTCTTTAAGGTTACCAGAGTGGAAACTAATTTTATAATTTTAACAAAGTTAAGCTTCATTGGGTTTGGTAACCTGCTGATAGGAATCCTAATTCTGGTCAACTTTGTGTCTGCCATACTATTAGATACCCGCGGTTCGTATCTTACGTTAATCTGTAGATCAAAATCAACTGAGTATTAAATGCATCATAAATTAATGCAGATCGGTGACAAAATCACTACTCATTTTTTTCTTAATCTTTTTACTATATTTACAAGAGTTTTGCTAAAGTCCTTGTAGAATTCGTACCTACAAAGTTATTTAGAATACAGAATGGGGACATTGAAAATATTCGTGAAACTATTCGTAAAAAAACTAATCTAGAGGTATAGATAACGAATCTGGAGCTTCGGATAACAAATCTGAAGCTTTAGATAACGAATCTGGAGCTTTAGATAACAAATCTGAAGCTTTAGATAACGAATCTGGAGCTTTAGATAACGAATCTGGAGCTTTAGATAACAAATCTGTTGCTATAGATAACGAATCTGGAGATTTAGATAACGAATCTGGCGCTATAGATAAAGAATCTGGTGCTATATATTAGGAATCTGGCGTTATATATTAGGAATCTAGCGCCTATATAAGGAATCTGGCACTATAGATTAGGAATCTAGCGCTATATATAAGGAATCTGGCACTATAGATTATGAATCTAGATCTATAGATAACGAATCTGGCCCTATAGATAATGAATCTGGCGCTACAAATTAAGAATCTAGAGCTATCGATAATTAATCTGGAGCTATAGATAACGAATCTGGCGCTATAGATAATGAATCTGGCGCTATAGATTAGGAATTTGGAGCTATAGATAACGAATATGGAGCTATAGATAACGAAACTGGCACTATAGATAAGGAATCTGGCGCTATAGATTAGGAATCTGGAGCTATAGATAAAGAATCTGGCGCTCTAGATAATGAATCTGGCGCTATAGATTAGGAATTTGCAGCTATAGATAACGAATCTGGCCCTATAGATAATGAATCTAGCGCTATAGATAACGAATCGATGTCAAATAGAGTGGCGATGAAGCCTTTTAGTACTTTCAAAAGTGATAGTAAATTAAAAAACTAAATAATGGAGAAAGTCTTGCAAGTTATAGAATGTTTAAAAAAAGAGAAAACCAACATGGTTTATCACTACCGAAGAGGTTGCAAAATTTGGTAAAACAAGAGGTAAATTTTGAAAAAGTAAAAATATATATGTCAATAGCTTTAGTTACCAAAATAGAGCACCTCTTTAGTAGTCAGGGATGAGGATGAGATTAAACCTCACAACCAACTTAAATCAACAAAAAACTTACAACAAAAACTACTATGATAAAAAAAGGAAAATAGGTAACAATCAGCATGGTCACTTGCCAGAAAGAGACCGCTCATGGGGCCGAGCATGCCTCAAAAGACTACGAAAAAACTATATACAATTATAAAATTAGGAGATGCTATTCTAATTAAAGAGAAAGAACTAAATTTAAATGTATAAATTAATGTATATATAAAATGAAAACGTTCGTTTTCATTTTCCCGGAAGTCCGATGCAAACAACCTCGCCCAAACCACATGTTTCAATGCTTTGAGCCGCAGAAGACACGTTACTGGCTAAGAGCACGTGCATATCCGTCGGGCAGCAATGATCGCCCGAAATAATTCGTCAGCGAATGGCATTTATCTCTGTTTTCTTTCCGACTTTCTTTGTCTCCTAAGTCATATACTACACAAACATCAGCCGAGGAACCGGATAACTAACAACGAAACCGATGCTCTGGTACGAGCTGGAGCCGAAAAGACGACAAAAATATTATTCTTTACATGGCCTAAGTTTAGATTTAGTAGTGGTAGAAACACCTTTTGTAGATCGACTATCTGCTTGTGAATGCAGTTGAAACTATGTGGAGTATTTTTAGGTCGTAACAGTCATTCACTTTGCAAGTAGAGCTTTCATTGGCTATATTATTCCATAAGCAAACGAAGCCCATATGCTCATATAACCACTTTTAAGACCAAGTAAGCTAATAAGGTTTAAGTCTGTTCATATCTCCCACTGGTGGGCTTCAGCAGATGCGGTGTTTTCATGCTCTCATAGCTTTCAGTCATTTCGTAAGCAAATACGGGAGCTGTGGCCAAAGTGCAGAAGAGCATATTTCAAATTATTCTTTCCGGAATCTATGAAAGCCTCCATTCTTCATGTCTGTATGGAAAATTCTTGAAGAAGTTTTCCATCAGATAATGAACATTGTCTTACTAATAACGTTGCCAAACCATTTTGTAGAACGACAAAAGTTTCTTGTGTCTGTGACGAGCGTCAGTAATTTGTACTCCATACTGCTATAAACTCCATTTTTTCGGTTGTGATCTAAGAAGCTTAGCTTTTTTTTCTTAGATCAAGATCTCAAATTATGTCCTGTATACGTTTCTGATTAATGATTTGTGGTTCCGTGATCTCAGAGTCATCAGGATATTCTCCATCAGATTGGAATCCGCCTTCGCATTTATCATTTCCTTGATTGTGATCCTGTGTAATTAATGTAGTTGTCAATGGTAGCTTATCACTGTGTTGCATTGGTCGGATTGCTGATACTATGTAGGGATACCTCATGCAACTTTACGTCTTTACTAAATAGTTTTTCCTGTTGCATAGTCAGAACTAAAAGCTATTACTGTGGTTTATTGGTTCGCGTCAAACGATTGTTACGGCTAATGGAAAGTCGAAAATCTGTTTGCCTAGGCCCATTAGTTCGAGCGATTGTCACCCAAGAGGCCCATTAATTGTTGAAATGCTCCAGTGGGCATTAGAACCAGTCCCTATATTCGATTAACACCTTCGCAGTGATCGTTCTTTCTTGTTGTTTCAAACATTTACAACGCTTCATTGGAATTCATTTTCCTCAGTCAAAGAAGGTTTAACTTGTGCGAGAGTATTATAGACACTACAATCTAGCTAAAGAAAGAAAGGGCAAGTTGATTAATAATGATGCTGTGTTAAGCGAGATAGTAATTTATGTGAGGCTACACATCAGAAAAAACGAATCAGAGCTTGAGTACAAGAAATGCACGAGAATGAGAAATAATATAATTTGCATAGAATAAATTGGATTAGTTTTTAAAAGCTATAACAACTACATAATTGAAAAAAGTTTAACTACCTCTTATTGGTACTGTGCCTTTTAGACTCTGATGTAGTACAAATTAATAAATTGCCTAGATTTAAATAAATACTGGGTGTTTCAAAAAAATTGATATTATTTTGCAATCTAATGACTTTGCCAGTTCTCGTTCAAATGAGTTAAAATTTTAACAGCATGTGTAGAAACAGGTCAAAGATTATGTTTAATGTTTGATGATTTTATCTTTACAAGAATAGAAAGGCCATTCATTGGAAGTGAAAAGGCGTTTTATGTGTTCGAGATGCTCGAACACAGTCGAACAAGACTGTGCACCATGAATTTGTGAGAGAGTTATATGAACAGTCACCAACCACAATGCAGATTTGGACATGACAGAAAAAATTCAAAGAGGAAGGCTGTCTGTGCAGGGCAAAAGGATCTGAACGACCAATAACATCGGAAGAGATGGTCGAGTGGGTTCTCAAAATATTTTAGGAAGCCCCAAGAAGTCCATAAGAAGAACAAGTCTGGAAACTCGGATTCCTCCAACGACGGTTTGCTGCGTCCTGAGGATACACTTGCTAATGAAATCCTACCAACTGCAGCTAGTTCAATCCATAACGGCAGATGACAAGCGAAACCGCAAACAATTCTGTGTTGATATGCAAGAGAAACTTGAAGAAGACGAGTTCAAGGAACGTCTTGTTTTTAGTGATGAGGCCACATTTCATATGAATGGAAAAGTCAATGAGCATAATGTTTACCTTTGGGGCTAAGAAAATCCCCAATCCACAGTTGAGCACGTGAGGCACTCATCGAAAGTGAATGTGTTCTACGCCATCTCCAAGAACTATATTCATGGCCCGTTTTTCTATGGGGAAAATGTGATCGGCCATGTTTATCTGAAAATGCTTCAGAACTGGCTAATGGATGAGCTCATTGCAAATGAACAAGGAGACTTCATTTTTTAACAGGACGGACTCCACCTCACTGGAAGCTCACTGTGCGGGCTTATCTCAATGGCAGTTTCAGTCTGCGAGGTAGATGGATCGGGTGTGCTGGTGATGAAGACAATCCGCTATTGAAATCGCCGCCACGTTCACCTGACCTAACACCTTGCTACTTTTTTCCCTGGGGCTAAGGGAAGGGACTGGTTTATGTCCCCCCTCTTCTTGCAAACCTAGAGATACTCAAGCACAAAATCACTACCGCATTGGAGACTGTTACCAAAGATATGCTGTAGCGTGTTTGGCAGGAGTTTGACTACCGACTTGACGTGTGCCGTGTCTCAGGTGGTGCGCATATTGAACATCTTTGAAATCGTTCATGGAATCCACATACCTTTGATTTTCTCATTCAAATTTGGAGGAATTAGTCTTATGTTGCTTAACATTAAGCCTGTTTAGTTTCATTTGCCTTGACTATGCAGTTTAAATCTTAAATGATATCAAATTTTTTAAACACCCTGTATAATCCATAATTTGTATTATAATGAAAACTTCTCTCTGTACAAATGGCCTCTTTTTCACTTGACTTACGCATTTTGCATAACTGGAAACAATAACTAATTACTCGTGGTTCTTTGAATATTACAAATCTGTATATTTAAATTGCCTTCTGCAGCACACAAAAGAACCCATTTCCTTGTTGACATCCTAAAGTTAGTAACTTACCATGCCGGTCGTTAAATTCAACTGAATTAATTGTGGAGTTTCATTTAACAGAGAAATTTATGACCTTATAGATATTATAATAGTAGAATATGCGATAGATGAAATCAGAGCTGAAAATTCCTGTATTGTATAGGGTAGATGGCGAACATAATAAGGGAAACCGTTGGTGAGATGAGAGTGTTGGTCAATGATAAACGTATAAAAGGAAGGGAATCGGTCCGTCCAGAGAAAATAATATTTAAGAGATAATTAAAGAACGAAGGCGTAGTTTCTTCCATGTTCCTGAGAGCATATCGCATTTGAAAGCTTTGTTTCTTGCAAGACGAAATTAATACAATCATCTAAACATTCATTGCACTGCAATATCACCTTTGGTTCATAGAAAAGTGTCACTATAAAGCCAGAACCATCTATTACTCCCCAGCTATTTATAAGGAAAACAGACGTGACAAATATTATGTTACCTTCCCATACTCCCCCCAGTTATTCAATTTCAAAAAGTTTGCACGGGCAACAATATCAATGTTGCCTTTCAGTACTAGAATACGATCAGAAATAGCTTATTCACAAATAGATCGATCAATGAAGAACAGAAAGTTTATTTTATTCTCTGCAAATCATGTAACGAAGTATATATCAGTGAAAGCAGCAGAATTTCCAAGAGAATGAATGAACATAAATGCGATATGAGACGTGGTGCCCTCTCCTCGAGTTTATTTTTACATATGTCTGTCGTGGTATGACATTATATTACATCAATACCATATTATATCTATGGGGAAGGGACCGATAACTTACAGGTTAACCGACGAAAGGACGGAACACCGCTAGTTTAGACGGGCTGAAATGCGAGATGAGAATGCAACGAGTTCAGGTAACAAATGGGCAATGGCAAAGCCCAAGGGTATTTAACCCTTTCAAGGGAAGTGGATCGAATAATGTACCACCTGTTTGGCTACATTGATGCGTGGTGGTGCAAAAAGAGTACCACTTACAAAAAAGCATTTTCCGAATTGAGCAACAGCTCAGAATCTGTACCACCTTCATAAATGCACTCTCTGAAGCTTTTGCAGGCATTTGGCTACAAATTCGGATGCCAAAATTATTTACCCTCATTGTAGCTAAACCGTCGGATGAGAATGCTGCGTCATCGTTACTCCCTAATTGAAATTAGTAGAAATTCAGTATTTTGTAAGGTAAATATAATTATTTTGATATATTTTTGCTTCCTAGATAGGATTAAAGTATTTATGTTGATATTATCAAATAAATCATACACATGCTCAAGTAATTCGAAAAAAGAAGGTGGTAAGTTATCTGTACCACCGCACAAATGCATTATAGATGTTCATATTGGCCTACGTATTTCCAACCTATTTTCGCCGATAAATAGATATATGTTGCCTCACCTAAATAGGCTTTCACATATGCACTTCATATATTAATTGTTGAGATAATTAGGGCTTATATATATATATATATATATATATATATATATATATATATATATATATATATATATATATATATAATTTTCATTCTTCAAGATGGCTAGCCAAAAGCGAAAATTATCAGAAGTTACAAGATGTGGCCTAGGACAATATTCCTTCGGAAACATCAGTTGACACTTCAGATGTTGATGAAGAGTTTGAAGATAGTGAAGAGAATATAGTATCTCCTATTGAAGAATATTCACAATTGTCCTCGTCAGGGATTGATTTAGACGATGTACCATTATCTACAATTTGCTCTTCTGCTTAAGCTACTGAACCGAAATGGAGAAAAAATTATTTAGTGGAAGGAACGAACAAATTTGAAAAGTCATTTGGGGTAAGTGATGCTCTAAGACAAGTAGATGAAGTTACCCCTTGCAAAATATTTCTTGAACTTTTTTCAAATCAAATTATTGACTATTGACCATATTGTTTTTCACACAAATTTATATGCTAATCAGTCAGGAAAGAAGTTTGTCTCAGTTAGCAATGATGAAATGAAATGTTTTCTTGCGATTAATTTGCTACTGGGAATTAAAAAATTCCCCAGTTACAGGGATCACTGGAGTAGTGATTCAAATTTGAATGATTCCTTCATTTCCAATTTGATGTCTGTAAAAAGATTTGATTGGATCTTACGCAATTTACATTTGAATGATAATGCATTCATTCCTCAAAGAGATTCCACAGACTTCGACAAGCTTTATAAGTGAGGCATTTACTTCAAATGCTTGGTGGAAATTTGAAAAAATGTTTTCTGCCTAGCGAAGTAGTTTCTGTTGATGAGTCATTGGTCAGATTCAAAGGTCGCAGTACCTTAATGCAATATAATGCGATGAAACTAATTAAAAGAGGATATAAAGTATGGGTTCTAGCTGACAAGTCAGGTTATTTTCTTGATGGAGAAATATACATTGGTAGGGTGTAAGGAAATGTTACTAAAGATTTAGGAGGTAGTGTTGTTCGGAAGCTTACGCAACCACTTCAAGAGGGAAATCAAAGTTTTTTTGTGACAATTATTTCACTAGTTACGATTTAGTTAAAGATCTGAAAGAGCAGTCTCTGTATTCATGTGGTAAAATAAACCAAAATAGAAAAAAAATTTCCATCTAATTTCAAAGAAGACAAAAGCATGATGCAAGAAGTATATGACTAGTATGTAAGTGAAGATGGAATATCTGCGGACAAATGGAAAGATAGACGTATGATGCGTGTTACATCTAGCTATTATTTCCCAACTACCGTAGTACAATTTTTAAGAAAAGAAAGAGATGAAAGTACTAGTCAAATCAATTGTCCTGAAGCTATTAAAGATTATAACAAACATATGAATTGTGTAGATATATTTGACCAGCTAATGGCGTTATATGAAATAGATCGAAAAAGCCAAAAATGGTGGCACAGAATATTTTTCTATTTCCTCGATGCAGCCGTTGTAAGAGGGCTCATATGCAGAAACAAGAAGCCTACAACCTGTGGAAGGGGAGTAGATCTGCCTTTCTATGGGATAATTATGTGCACTACAGAACAGCAGCTCAGATGGTATATAATAATGCTGAAGTTGTATTCAATACTACCACAAAGGGAACTCTTCAGCGCACAGCAAATTCCCACAAATTCTGGACCACTCTCAAGTCTGCTCTTTTTGGGAATGATTCATCTATGCCACCCCTTCTTAAACCTGATGGTTCCATTACCCTTAGTCCTGAAGAAAAGGCAACACTGTTGGCTGATGTTTTTGATAATAAACAAAGTAATGAGAATCTAACTCTACCTGACACTTGTTTCCCTGAACCAAGGTTAAACAAGATTGCTTTCCGTTCAAGTGAAGTAAAACAGTTACTTCTTGATCTGGATGCTTATGGTGGTACTGACCCAAATGGTATATTCCCTTTATTCTTTAAGAAAACTGCAGAGTATTTGGCTCCCAAGCTTTCCGTTATTCTTCGGAAGCTGGCGAGGAGTGGTAGTTTTTGCGAATGTTGGAGAATTGGTAACATCACTCCACTATGTAAAAGTGCAAGTGGTAGTTTTAACCCTACTGAATATAGGCCCATTTCTATAACTCCTGTTCTATCTAAGATTTTTGAACGTTTACTAGCTAAACGTTTAAGTACATTTGCCGAGCTTAATCGTCTGTTTCCCTTTTTACAGTTTGGATTTCGTAAGGGTCTGAGCACTTGTGATGCACTTCTCACAGTCTCTACCATTGTCCAAAAATCATTAGACTCTGGTCAAGAAGTTCGCTTAGTTGGCCTGGATTTCAGTGCCGCATTTGACCGTGTCAATCATAAGGCCCTGATATTTAAGTTGAAGCAGTTGGGAGTAGGTGGTGTATTTTTAAATATTATTGAACAATTTTTAACAAATCGACATCAAAAGGTTTATGTTGACAATAATTTTAGTGATGAGAGAGAGGTGCTATCTGGTGTACCACAAGGCAGTGTTCTTGGTCCTCTACTGTTTATATTATATACCCATGATTTGTGGTTTGGACTGGAAAATAGACTTATAGCCTATGCTGATGATGCTACTCTAATAGCCCCAGTCCCATCTCCTGAGTTGAGAGCATCGGTTGCAGAGTCTTTAAATAGAGATCTGGCTAAGATAAATGTTTGGTGCACTTCATGGGGCATGAAGTTAAATGCAAAGAAAACCCAGAGTTTGATTGTTAGCAGATCCAGAACACTAGATCCTCCCCATCCAGATCTTTTAATTAATAACATTCCCATCTCCATATGTGATTCTTTTAAGTTGCTTGGAGTTATGCTTGACTCTAGGTTTACTTTTGAGAATCACATTCGATCTATTTCCTCCTCTATTGCTCAAAAAATTGGCATTTTGAGGAAATCTTACAAAGTATTTGGAGAGCAGACTGTTCTTAAAAATTGTTTTAATGCTTTTATTCTTCCGTGTTTTGAATATTGCGCCCCTGTTTGGAGTTCGGCAGCCAACTCTTATCTTAATTTATTAGATAAAAATTTGAGAGCAATAAAATTTTTAATTCCTGACCTCAAAGTTGATCTGTGGCACAGGCGAGCAATAAGCTCCTTATGCATCTTATATAAAATTTTTAACAATGCAGATCATCCACTGCATCACGATCTGCCCAATTTATATGCCCCTCAACGAGTTACCAGAGGTGTACTAAATGCCAATAGTAGGGCCTTTACGCCTATGAGATTCAACACAACACAGTTTTCAAGAAGTTTCATTCCTAACACAACTAAACTGTGGAATGAACTTCCTAGTGTTGTTGTTGAGTCCTTGGAACTTCAGAAATTTAAAGTGGGTGCTAATACATTTTTAATTAACAGAAACTTATAACTTTAATATTTTATTCATTATCCACACATATATAATATTATAATATTTTTAACATTATAGCATTTAATTTTTTTTTTTTTTTTTTTTAATTTTCTATTTATTTATTATGTTTTTCTTAATCTTTGTTTCGTTTTTTCCATACCAGGTTTCTTTCCCCGCTGGGGCCCTTGGGCTTATAGCTATTTGCTCTTCCAGTTGGGGTTGTGGCTTGGAACTTTAATAATAATAATAATAAGGATATATTACCTGAATAGATGAATGTGAAAAACTTTTGTTTGAAAATTGCTGACGGACTTGGTTCAGCAACTTATGTCACAAAGCTAAGAGAGAAGGCCCATCCTTTAAAATAAATAAGCATAAACCTGAGATACCACTTGAAATCAAGTAGCAATAATCAACTCATCAACCAAGAAGAGGAATAAAAAGAAGATGTGGCTTATGCAGCACAAAAGCAAAACCATCCAGAACACAGTGGGAATGCTCGGTTTGCAAGGATAAAAACTTGCTTTCAAGATTTTCATAAATAAACATTCTACTCATGCATGTTTTAAAATAAAAAAAATAGCAAAAAGGAATTAAATTGATAGAAGTTAAAAGGGTATTAAAGATTTTTTTTTCTTCATTTTGATTTGTTTTGGAGGGGTAAAATTTTACTATGGAAATTAGAGCGGTAATACACTATAAGTACCACCTTAATAATAGTTAATTATTTGTAATTTCTCAAAAATAATAGTGAAATATCATTTTGGTGAAGATTTATTGTCAATATCAAACAAAATATTTTATTTTATTTCAACAAATAAACCTTTGCCCTCCTAGAGCTTTTTTTATCCTAAGAATTTTGCCCCTCAAAGGGTTAAAGAGACATTAACAAAAATATAATTTTATTTACATAAAGATAATGAGAGAATTGATGGGTAAAATTACCTCAGATAATTAAAGCACAAAAACACATCAGTAAACGAAGGGGAGAATTATAGCTATTAATCAGACTATGAAGTTAGAACTTAAGGTATTACAGGAGGAGACTATTCAAATGGGGCGGGAATTAACTCAATTGGGTTACTGAAGGGGGGAGAGGGGTTGGCTTACGGATGTCTTCTGCACGTGAGGTGAGGCCGCTCGGAACTTCTGAGTGGGAGGTTAAAGTGATGACGGTTATCCAAAAACAGGGGGGGGGGGGTAAGTCCAGGGAAGAGTATTTCGGCCACCCGAAATAAAGGGCGAACGAAGGAGGGCTTCGACAGGAGTTGATAGAAGAAGTCCGGAAAATCACTCGGTGGTGATTGTTAAGTGGAATTACCTCACTGGCTGGGGCTAATTCCAAATACACAAAATAGTTCAGCTGTCACTTTGCTTTGTTGTTAGCACCTGACTTGGAACTATGGGGAATCTTCTGGGGTCCGGGCAAGACTTCTCAACTCTGTGTCTCTTCATGGGAGTCGAGCGCTATTTATGTCGGAGGCTCTCCCCGGGGTTGGGAGGGGGGAGGTAAGCGGTTAACAGCTCTACTCTCGAATGGCCTCGAATCTTCTTGCAGAGGCTATTCTGCCCGTGTAAAAGTGAATCGTGGTGGACACGATTCGAGGCTACCGCTTGTGTAAGGGGAGGAGGGGGTAGGCTTACCAATGTGACCTGCCGCAATTCGCACACAAAATTTTGATGGGAAGCTATTCTACAAATTGCAGAGATTTCGGGTTCGCCAAACTTTTTACGTCTACAGCTAATTCGTGTGATCGAAGTGTAGCAACTCTGCAGCGATATCAACTAGCACGCACCGACTCAGGGATTTGTCATGATCCTGAAAAAGAGTGTATTCTCCTTGATCTGCCAGCTCTTCGGTGGTTTCTTCCAAGAAGTAGTCGACTAGTTCTTCGCAAAAACTACGCCTTTAATAAAACAGCAGTGAGTGCGGTATTTATTAGTTACACCGGCGACCCTTCAAATATCCGTAGGGAACTTATAATAGCCGCCTGGGCAAGATTATTCGCACTCACTAGAGGGGTGTAGTCGAATTAGCCTATCTAGAGCCTGAGGAAGATGAATCATGTAGCCTTCGGAGAGTATCCTTTCTCTGAGGAGCCGCGACATTGGACAATGTTGCCCAGGGGCAGACATTGGGTCAGGGGTGTCTCTTTCTAAGTTATTTATTATTCTCTCTCGGGAAGACTCTACTATCTAGGGCAGAGGTACTTCCTGGTCATGTCCACCACGAGAGGGGCTTCTATCCGGCAATTATACAAGGTTTCGAGATCCCGACCGGCTTATCGATAGTCCTGTTAGATACTAGATCCAAACCCATCGTCGGGACTGACATGTCAACCTCCATCGGGAAAAAGTGGGGGGATGGCATATAGGATCCCTGTAATATTGCCATTCGTAGGTCTATAAAAGTTAAAGAGCAAAGCTCAGTAGACAAGCCTACCTCATGCCCCTCTCATGGGGTTCTCTCGGCCTAATTATGCCCAATTTAAGCGGAACTCCAAGCCCCGCTACTCCAGAACATTTATTGTTATTGGCGCATCCCTGAGAAAGAAAAGGGGGATCCGCCACCGGTAAAGATATATAGTCACTCGGAGACGACCGTATGGAAGGAAGTGAGGAAGAAACCTCATCACCTGTAGATATAGGTGAGCCCTCTATACTTCTGTGAATAGCATGCGACAAGGCGGCAAGGAGTAGAGAAGGGTAAGTAATAAAGAATAATCAATATAGGCTCGTCCAGTAAGTAATAGAATTGCTGATCTCCTATTATTATCATACTCCGGAAGTGGATCCATGCGGTAGGAGGTTTAATTCTTCCAAGTACCATGTGTAAAGAACTACATAGACAGAATCACCTTTTGAAGGATCTTAATCCTATGTATAAAAAGTAAGGAGGGGATACTCTTGGGAAACAAATGATACATGGGGCAAATGGAGACCGCACCAATTCCTCCTGGCCTTTCTAATTAGTCACGTATACCCTATGTGCCAGGCCTTCCCTATCCATACTCAGGATGGGGGGACGTGCCATACCTGTAGATTTTAGGTGTTACTAACTACACAGGGTACTTATCCTCAGGCAGTATCATTGTTAAAATACAGAGCCATCTCTTTATGTCTGATCCGCATTTACTATAAGCAGGCAAACAAAAACGGAAGGAAAGTAAGTAAATAATATAATATTTCATATTAACAACATTTTATTTTCGCTGATATTTTGTACAAATACTAAGAGTAAGGTGAACTTAAAAGGTTTATCATTAATATATCTATTTAATTTACCTTGGAATTTTCTTATTGCGAACAGGAAATTTTACTAAAAATCATACAAAAGTCATGCCAGGATGGGCTACTAAAATTATTTCTCTTCTACTAAAAGAATACATCATTTCGTTTATTTGAGAGGAATCAATAAATCACTAATCCGATCGAGCTTCGATTTAGAGGCACATGAGGGAATTCTGCCTTTCCGTGACATGAAGGAAATCATATGTTTGACCTTCCATATAAGCATCTTTTCCAATGGAAAAGACGCACACTTTTACAAAAAAAAGATGATTCTGAACATAAACCTTTCATATATTGGAAAAAAATTAGCTTTTTGTAAGGACAACAAATTATTAATCATGGCATTGATCCTTATGTACAAACAGTTTTATCTTTGATCGTTAAATGGAACAAATATTCCTGTGATACTGATAGTCTTTTTATTATACTGCAAAGAAGATAGAGCAAAGAATTCAAGCAGATTAGTTACCTTTATAGACTTCCTAATATAAAAAAATCCTAAAATTTTTTGTATGATCAAATAACAACATAAGATTCAAATTAGTTTTGTAGCCTAACTTAAACAAAATGTATTTTGCCATCACATATACACAATATTTTAATCATCTTTCGACCTGAAAATTATCACAAGGTCATTTTAACAAGAACAGATTAAATATTTATCCATACAATAATTAGTATCGTTTTATTCCGTTTAATACAGCCCTCTTAGTTAAGGATTTGACTTGCAATGAATCACAAAAATAGAATCTATTCAATTTGTCTCTTTTATAAAACTAGTAGTAATTGTTGATACGTTCAGCCAATACACCAATTAAGAACATAGGATAGGTCTCAATATTGTTCGATAAATTAATTATTTAACAATGGGATCAATAGAAAGTTAGGTTTAGAATCGGAGAAGGGAGAGGCTTACTTCTCTGACGCCCACTTGTGGAGACGAAGTATAACCCCTAATAATTAAAGAGATTGTGAATGGAATTGTCCATTTCCATAAAAAAATATTTGCTTTTATAAGATCATCTCTTGGTTCGGAGTACGTTGAGGCATCGAGTTATATATGACATTTCCAACTGCATACCACACATACTCGTACCTCACAATAGAAATGCACTGATTGCGGCAGAATTACAACGCTACAGGTTAGATGTTGCTACTCTCTCGGAATCGAGATTACCTCTTAAGGTTTCCATAAACTACAAATGTGTTGATATACATTTTTATATAAGGGTATAAAACAAGAATAACCAGGTGTATGAAGAGTAGGGTTTGCCATCAAGAATAAACTTCTCAAGGGGCTGACCGGAATGCGTGTCGGTCATAATGAAAGGCGAATGACCGTGAGAATTTCCCTAGCTAAAAGTGTCTTTGCAACAGTAGTCAGTGTTTACGGCCAACTCTTAATTCAAATGAATAAAGGGAGGACAAACTCTACGATGACATTCAAACTATTCCTCAGAGTCCTCTACAATGACAAATTGATTTTGCTAGGTGATTTTAACGCCCGAGTTGGAACTGACAATGATGTCTGTCCTGGAGATTTGGGAAATCATGGCATAGGAAAAATGAACAAAAACCGACACCGTTTTCTATCCTTCTGTGCATAAAACAATCTACCTGTTGCAAACACTAGGTTTCAAATGAAAACAGATATAAAGGTATGTTGATGCATCCAAAATCTCGGCATTGGCATGAGATTGACCACATAATAGCAAGACAGAGGGACCTAAAAGATTTACACATATCCATGGGAGAAACCGAGTGTTGGGCAGGACATCGTAGGCTATGTCAAATATGCACATGGATATACACCCACCATCGAGAAGAAAAAGTCAACAAACCTGCAAACGCATCAACTGATGAACGCGAAATAACCCACCTAAACAAAAGGAACTTCAGGCAGAACTTTCTCGGGAGGTAAGCAATTTTGAATTGACCTTAGACCACTTACGCAAGAAACAATTAATGATAAATGGAGCCACTCATTAAGAAAATATACCAAAGTGCGCTGGACTGCCTTGGGACAGACATAAAATGTAATAGAGACTGGTTTGAGGAATCCAATGTAGTCATTCAAGAAATTCTAAAAGAAAGGAATAAAGCTCATGATGCATACCTCTCCAACCCTTCCATCAGCCAATCATAAGATGAGATGGCAAGATAAAAGGTTTTAGGTACAAAGGAGTCTCATAAGATTAAAAGATAAATAGTGACTGACTCGTGCTAAGGAAATACGAAGATTTGCTGATGACAACAAAATACACGACTTCGATCATGCCATAAAATATATCCATGGACCATCAAAAAATACAACAACTCCAGTTAGATCTGCTAATGGCACTACTCTAATTATAGACAAACAGGAAATTTTAAATATATTGGTGGAGCACTTAAGTAATCTAATGAACACGGTCAATGTCACAAATGTCTCTGAATTTTCGCAAATGCCTGAACTCGATGCACCACCTATGCGGAACGAGGTGGCAAAAGCGATAAGACAACTGAAAAATCTTAAATCGGCAGGGCCGGAAAGAGTCTCCCTTGAAATATATAAGGGGGTGGAAACCTAATATCAACTCTTTACAATTTTTATCAGCTTGCTGGTCGAGCCTTAGAATCCCCTCTAACTTTCGTAAAGTCAGCAAAGTCAAAATATTAAAAAGGAAAGGAGATGTGGCAGTCTGTGGGAACACTTATGGGGGAATCATTGCTGGACGTCGCTGTAAAAATCCTGGGCAAAGTGCCTTTGTCAGGAATCCTGACACAAGTAGTTGATACGATTCTCCCCGAATCGCAATGCGGTTTTAGAGCCAGCAGAAGTACTCTGGACATAGTATTTATTTGCCGTAACTTTCTGGAGAAAAGCAGGGAACAACATCAACCTTTTAACACATCAGGAGCTATTCTATCAAATTCTTAGTAGATTTGGATGTCTCCCACATTTGTAGAAATTCTTCGCAAATTCGACGAAGGCACGCAATCAATCGTGATTTCGTGTAGCGATTTTTCTGAGTACTCTTAAGTTCAGGTTGGAGTAAACAGGGATGCGTTATGGCACCTGTTCTCTTTAATCTCTACCTCATGGCCTTCACACATAATTTTTCCAATCATGCAACACAGGATAATGGCATTACCATTAGATTAAGGAAGGACGGGGGACTATTCAACATAAGAAAATTCAGTGCAAGGACGACGCGGCCACAGTTTCCCACCAGCCTAGAGATCTATAGAGCCATCTTCCAGCTCTTAATGAGGCTTAACAGAGAGCTGGATAAAAAGTCAATGTAAAATCGAGGTCATGGTAAATTACGGAGAGCAAGAACATGAGCCGCCAGAACCTATCATTATCGGCTGAGAAAAACTTTGAAGCTGAGTGAGTACGTTCCTTATCTTGAAAGGCACACTTGAAAGGGAGATTATAAACCGGATGTAGCTTGTTTAAGCAGCTTTTGGGCAATTAAAAGACAAAGTCTTCTTAAACCATGACTTGAAGCTATCTACAAAGGTAGCCGCGTACCAGGATATTTGTGTCTCAACGCTGCTGTACGGGGCTAAGTTTTAGGTACCTTACAAAAAATATATGAGAATGCTGGAATCTTTTCTCACCGATAGCCTTCGAAGAATCCTCCGATTAACTTGAAGAGATAAGATACTACACAATGAAATATTGCGTATAACCAACTGTGATAGTATAGAAGCGCTTGTCTTCAGACGCACACTCAGATGGGTGGGCAACGTGATAAAGATGCTAGACGAACAACTGCCTAAACAAATATTTCCTTTACAGCGAACTCAAGGAAGGTGCTCGTCGTGCTGGCGGACAAAAAAAACGCTATAAAGAACATATAAAAAGAACGCTAAAAGCCTGAAACATAAACCCAACCCAACTTGTAGAATTAGTAAAGGACATACCAACTTGGCAGCGTACTATCACGTAAGGGGAACAACACCGATAATTTTTAACATAAAAACATTACCACCACCATCCCTAGCCCCCGTGAGGAAGTTTTCATTGCAATGTGTAATTGTGTGCAGTAGCGCCTTCGAATAGATGTTTGATTTTGTTGGGTGCGCTGTTTCATTTTGGAAAAACATCCATGACGATCATATCCGCCTCTTCTGAAAGTTCAGAAGGGCTTGGTGATGTTCATGCAGCAGCATCGCCAAGTGGATTCTGCCCTTGGGCAACCGGGCTACGGGACCGTGCAGAATGTAACAGGGAATTTTTTTAAAACGATTGGAGAGATTAGTGAGTAAAGTGTGTGTGGATGTTTCTGAGAGCCGGTTTGGCGTGGGCGAGGTGCGATACTTTATAGTTTATCTCTAATATAGTAAAGATTAGATGGGGTTTTAATGTTTTTTGTAGCAGTAAGTGTTCTGCCATGTGGTTTAATAGATCATCTGGTTTGAGGATGTGTAACTAGTATTTGTGCGATTCCATCTTGACCACGTTCACTCTTTTTTATCTTTTTCACATTCACCTGGAAATTATCTAAATAACTCTATAAGTAATGGGTTACTACACTTACGATAGTTTTTTCCTTGACATAAATCTCCCATTCACTCCCTTCGCCTAACACGCATACTACTCCACAAATAAGTACCTACACTCACAACAACCTATCCATACAATTCCCTACAGAATTGGTTCTCGAACCTCGAAAGCAGACTACACCCAAACCTACTCATCGCCTCAAGCGGTTAAAATTCTTCGCTTCACTCATGTTCAATAAAGAACAACATCTCCACCCAATAAACCACAGAAAAGCGTATGAAGGATATACATCAGACCAAATCCTTCCCATCATCCAACCATGTCACCATATCAAACATTGACTTTAAACAACTAGGTCTAACAGACATCGAAACCTTCACAGACAAGAAATTCGAGGAAACTATCAGGGAATTCTGTGGTTCTAACAAGAGGAAGAAAAGCCGCGCAAAACCGTCTATACGAACGCTAAAACGGCAAAAGTTATGATAAGCCCAACTGCCGAACACAGGACCCCCAATTTAGACATATAATCAACTTCAATAGACTAAGATATACGCACGAAATATACCACAAAATTGGTATCCCTGTCTATAAAGCAACCTAAGTCCTCCCGATACGTCCCAATCCTAGCACCATATCGAAATTGCCTCTTAAATAAGAAGGTCTAAGAGGGATCGAAGACGTCAAAATGTCTCCATATACCTATACCAGCTTTATTTACAACCCCTATAGCCCCTCAAATAACTACCCAAATTTAAAACGTGCAAAGACATTTCTACACAATTCACCGCCCAAACTGGAAGCAAACAATAAATCAATATATTCCTCTAACTTGTTGGTATGGGTGTGCTTATTTCTAAATGTTTTCTTAATTAACATTAGCTGAATCTGAATCTTTTCTCATATAAATATGGTGGTTTGAAGGCTTTGTAATTTTGTAGAATGATGAGTGTCAGATTTATGAATGTGTTGTATGGTAAGAAGCATAGATGAGATTAAATGTTCTAATTATTAGCCAAGTTTAGGGGACAGAGTCTGAGGAGAAAATGGAAAAGAGGGAAAATCATGCTATTGGTTAAAGGGTCGATAAAGTGTTTAGAAGATGAGTGGCAGCGTGAAAGCGAGTGAAAGCTAGCAATAAATGGTGGCGTGATTCTTTATTTAGTTAGGGATCCAAATGTGATAAAGCATAAAAAAAGATTGCTTGTATAAATTTGGGTAGACCTAATAGTAGATTGTAAGGTAATAATTGTGTGATTTTTACCAAGCATGGGTGGGTTTTATTAGTTCTTGTAAATTAGGTATGTAAGGTAAAGAAAAGAAGCAGTCTAGGCATGTGCAAAGGGCGAGTAGGTCTTAGGTTATTAGTTATAATAATATGTTTAGTGTTTAGGAGACAAAATGATAAAGGGAAGGGGTTCCACATACGAGTTTACACTGTATAAATATTTCAAGTTTTGAGATTTCTTGTACCTAATTACTTTAGATGAAAGTTTGACAGGGCACTAAAGTCGGAAGACTGGGGTCAATTTAACCTGCTGTATAGACTGAGATACATCGATAATATATTGTGCATTCGAGGTTCGCTGTGCTGTTCTGTTGTAAATTGTATGGACATGCCACTGTCTTTTGTTAGTGTAATTGTTTATCCGTGCAAATGCTTTTGTGATCAGTTCGAATGTTACTATTTTTGTGTAGTTGCATATGAGAGTATATATTTGGTTGATTCGTTTTTGTTCTTCTCTGTTTCAGTTAATGAGTCTCCTAATAGTTTTTCAGAATCTCATTCTTTCTCTTTTGATGATTAGAGTGTCCGAGGAGGCCTACCGTTTTTCCTACTGTTGCTGATGAATCTGTAAGTGAATGTCTTTATTATTATGTCTGTTTTTTTATCGTTCACTCGATACAAACATACATATTGCCAGAATGGAAAGATTAATCTCTACAAATATCAACTTTTAAAAATTTTAAGTTTTGGTAAAAATACTTGAGAGACATAATACTCTTATGATAATATATTAAGCTACTTCCGATTTCTCGCTGTTTTGCCGTTTTAATTCAATCCATTTTACATTTAACCTAAGAATGGAAATTAAATATTAGAAAATTGTATAAGCAATATTTTGATAATTATACTCGTATATACCATATATTACGGAGAAAAAATATTAACTGGGAACCATTGTCTGGTCTCACATTTCAACCATACCCTTAAACAAATAGACCAAATTTCCTAACATCTTTTCGACGTTATACTCGTAGTTTTAGAAATTTCATAAATATATGCGGAAAATATTCGAGGAAAGGTGTTTGACTGTTTTATGGTGTACATAGGGAATCATGTCAAAAAATAGCTACGCCAAAGGTTCTTTGCCGGAAATAACCACCGATATATATATATATATATATATATATATATATATATATTGGTGATACACAAAAACAAAAGAGAGAAGAGATATTACTGGAGGTGGCCCTGAGAAAAATCATAGAGAAAAAAATACATTACCCGACAAGGAGTTGAACCTCAGACCTCTGGTTATCTAGACCAGTATTCTACAGACTGAGCTAACGGGACACAAAAGCCATAAGAACGCAATTCATCAATTTTAACTCTTTCTTTCGCACCTCCAAAGACCACTGCTCAAATGAAACCGGGCCTGTAAGAACGAAGAAGATACAGTTGTAAAAGCCTGACATCCCTTTAATATATATATATATATATAAATATATATATATATATATATATATATATATATATATAAATATATATATATATATATATATATATATATATATATATATATATATATATATATATATATATATATATATATATATATATATATATATATATATATATACAAGATTTCCCAGAAAAAAGTTAACCGTAATTTGAATTTGTATAACTCAAAACCTATTAGAGATTTTTGAGTCCTGCAAAACAAAACTAATTTACCAACTATTTATTTGTCGATTCTGGTAATTTCATTAAATTCCTTTTTACGATATTGATACACTAATGGGTTTAGTGGAGGCGATCAAAATTATGTTTGCGCAAAGAAGTAAAATAAGGAAACTTCGAATTTTAAAATCAACAAATATATTTAAATCCATTTTTAACAAAAACACCTCTTCATATGAGTAATACAAATTCATTTTTTAATTTTCGAGGCACCGTTTCCTTCCACATGTCCTCCATTTATTTACGAGCACAGTTGCGCCTTTGCTGGCATTGATTGAACAACTTTTAGGATTAACTTGTGATTCTCCTTAAGTCTATTGACTCCACGTGTGATACTTTATTCGTTAGATATCGCCATAAGAAATAATCGCACGGTGTTAAGTCAGGGGATCTTGGGGGCCATTCAATTGCATGTTTTAGCGCGCCAATGCGGTTGTCAAACGTTTCCCTTAGTTTTGTTCTTACAGCAAGCTGTCTATAAGCTGGTGCGCCGTCTTGAATCTACCAAAGTCTATTGAATTGAGGGACATAAATCTGGCGGAGTTCCCGGAGGATCCTTACGTTGATCATGCTCAGGTAGGCAGCACCATTCAAGTTATTCTCGTAAAACAATGGGACGACAAGATAGCCATTGCCGCATATTCCGATCAACAGAGACACTTTCTGCTGACAAATACGTGCGTCAAATTTGAATGCTGGCGGGTGGGGCGAGGGTGGGGGCAGCAAGGCATATTGCCGAATATTATGGCTAATTACCTTTCCATTCACAATGTTTCCAAGAAACGAGCAGGTTTATGGAGAACTCATTCGACAAATTGTTTACGACGAGGAACATCAGTTTCAAGAAGCCTGTTTTTGCATGCATCTTATAGGGATGCCATTTTAAGTCATGTTTATTAATTCAATTAAATGATGATTTAAACAATTGTAACCCATTCTTTCTGACTGATACATGTAAATTTTGAAGAAGCGTCATTTGAACATTTTCGATATTTTTTGTTGTTCTTTTGGTTCTCATACGACCTGAACGACCTTTATTTAAATTTAAGCATGTTCCTTCATGTTGGTATTTGCGAACATTTTTCCAAATTATAGGCTTGCTTAGTTGGTGCCTACCTGGCAAACGTTGTTCAAATGAATCTTGTACTTGTTTAATCCTGCTAGTCTTAATAAAGTTTGTGACTACAAATACGCGTTGATCCTTTGTTAACTGCATGATTAAAAAGGTTCTATGGAAGTAAACTTTTACCCAGAAACACTTTGATTTGCTTAGTTAGCAATAATGACAAGACCATGGCTGAAAAACCACTGTAAAATGGCCTGGGCTTTGCTTGAAGAATGGCATAGTGGCCTAGGCTACTTAGGCTCCCTACGCTTCTCTTGAAAGTGCACGGTGGCATAGCATTCCTAGGCTTAGTTTCATTAGTTTACCTCCTTGCGCAAAAATATTTTTGATAGCCTCCACTAAACCAATTAGTGTATCAACATCAGAATAGGGAATTTAATAAAATTTCCAGAATCGTCAGATAAATAGTTGTTAAATAAAACACTTTTTGTAGAACCCCCAAATCTCTAATAGTGTTTGAGTTATACTAATTCAAATTACGGTTAACTTTTTCCTGGGACACCCGGTATATATATGCAAAATATCCTACAGGAAAAAACGAAAAGCAGATTACAAGTACTTTCAAACTTTATTCAGCTCATTCTCAAGAAATACATAAAGAATAACTTTATAAGAATGGTATATATATATATATATATATATATATATATATATATATATATAGGTATATAGGATAAAACTAAGCGACGCTCCGTCTACGTACAAAGAAAGGATACAAAACAGAGTAAGCGTGAAAATTAGAAATAAATTATCATAAAAGGGGGACTAAATGAAGGGACCAACGTGTAAGGACATATCGATAAGATCTATACCAAAATATCCAAGTATGACAGAGTGTTTGTGAAAGGTGTGGGCGGTGGTGGAGTAGGGGTTGGTGGTGCAGGTGGTAGTACTGTAAGTAGCGTAGGTGTAGGTAGATGTTAAGGATGTTGATGATGGTCGTGTAGGTGGTAGTGGTGTCGGTAGTAGTGGTGTAGGGGTGTTTTTTTAAGTGGTGTAGGTGGTGCAGGTATTAGTGGTGTAGGTGTAATTGGTGTAGATGGTGGTTGTGTTGGTTGTGTAAGTGGTAGTGGTATAGTCGTTGTAGGTGATGGTGGGTGAGGTGGTGGTGGTGTAGTTGGTGTTAGTGTAGGTAGTAACGGCACTGGTGTTTTAGGTAGGTTGTGGTCTAGGTGATGTAAGTGATAGTGATGTAGGTTGTGTAATTGCTGGTGGTTTAGGTGATGTAGGTGTAGGTGTAAGAGGTGTAGTTGTTGGTGGTCTAGGTGCTGATGATGTAGGTAATGTAGGTGGTAATGGTGTAGGTGGTCGTGGTTTAGGTGTTGGTGGTGTAGGTGTTAGTAGTGTAGGTGGTGTCGTGTTGGTGTAATTGGTGTGGGTGGTGGTGGTGTAGCCGTTGGTTGTGTTGGTGCTGTTGATGAAGGTTATGTATGTGGTGGTATAGGGGTTTTAGGTTTTGGTGGTGTAGGTGTATTGGAGTAGATGTCAGTGGTGTAGGTGAAGGCGGTGTAGTTGGTTTTGTTTTAGGTGGTCGTGGTATAGATGGTGGTGGCGTTACTCGATTTAAACTTAACAATTAATCGGTAAAATGTTTAAGGTGAAAACTAACTTTTTTTGAAAATTGCAATTAACTTGAATCGTAAGGTCTTTTACTAGGGGTACTGTAGAGAAATTAAAACGTAGCGCCACCCAGAGGGCCACTTGGACATATATATTAAAATCCCTCTTTGGAAGGAACAAGAGAAAAGAACAAGAAATTGAGGCGCGTGAGAACGGTAGGCGTTTTACTAGCAGTCAAACTGCCGAATAGCTCGGGTCTTTCCGCCTCGTGAGTAGCCGACTCGATCTGCCCGTCCCAAGGAAACCGCAAAAAGCCATTAAGCAACTCTAATAAGAAACTGACCCCAGTGAAATGGCGGAAGAAATGCATCTAGCTGACGGTTTGAACAACTCGCTAGGCAAAACAGCCAGTTAATCGCCGAACTCAAAAGATTCAATTTCCTACGAGGTCAGGAGGCCCGCGGTTAGAGCGCCAAAGAGCGGCGTAAGAACAAAAGACCACGGAGGAGATATAGTCCGACGGTTGTCGGTGCCTCTCCGTGAGAAGCAAACCTGGGCTCCACGGTGTCGCTCCCCATCCCCTTTCGCGCTCCCCTGAGTGGCATTACCCCGTTCCCCTTATTTTGCCGGTCACCGAGCTATAAATAAGCCCCGTAAGGAAGGAAACATATTTTTCTGTTAGAGACGATTGAGGACTAGATTTTTGTCATCAGTCCCTTGCACTGTTCCGGACTCGACTTCTAAGATTTAGAAGTTCGTCTCGTCTTCGTATCAGTGCCATACCGATTCATTCCTTGCATACTTAGCAAGACGTCTAGATGGATCAAAATTCCTAAGTGCCAAACAGGAATTTCGAGGGCAAGATACAAGAAGTTATCAGCTCACCCTCGAGGGACTCTCAAGTCGAAATCTCATTAATTTTGAATGAAGAAAAATTTATTCCCAAGTAAGTTCCAATTAATTACTTTCGGGATCACCCCATATACCAAAACCCAATTTGGTAACTGCGAAGTAGACGTGGGTACAAGAAGAACTCGAGAGCTACAAAAAAAGTACTCCTTGAGCCAGAGAGCACAACCCCTCTCTCCAACGAATACTTGCCGTTCATTGAGATAAAGTAATCGCAGCAAGTGCTTATAAACTGAGAAGTCTAAAATCGTCTTTTAGACTTATAACTGGGTCGATAAAATCATAGGAAGAGATCGACATCGGTTGTTACGGTCAGCTTGACAACCCGCTCACCCCCTCCCCTTCATCGTTATAACGGAACAACTGAATTGCGCCTTCGTCGTGAAGTTTGGTGTCCCTGGAAGATTGGCTGAAAAACCCAGTATAGCGACATCTGTCAACCTCTGTTCCGATCAAGGTCATGTAAGTCCGAATGATTATATATATTTTGGGGGTTAAATAGGATTTTTAAAACTGTCTCAAGCTAACTAAGGGAGAAATAGTATTCCATGACTTCTGTAATATTTTAGTTAGATTAGGGAGAGTAAATAGTGGTTAACTATGTAACTGAGAGGCCTCCAGAAATTAGCTATCTGGCAATTAGTTTGTTTACGTGAAGCTTACTATGTTTTGATCAGAGCTCTCGTCAGTAGTAGGCCAATATTTGAATCGTGCAAACCATGTTAAACTGACCGAATTTCTTGTAAATCTAAATCTTTGTGTTAACTGGTAAATTAAAAAAATATATATTTTGGTTAATTCTTGGTGTTTTACTGGATCCTTACGTGCTGACCGGCTCTTTCCTTAGAACTGATTAAATGCTGTGGTAATCTTATAATTCAGTAATTATACTCCTTTAGACGAATCCGGAGTCTACTCGGCCAATAGAGGAATTATTTCCCTTCCTAAGTGGTGTCAGACTGGTTAGCTAAAAGTCAGTAAGTAAATAGATACTTTGACAAAAAGGTATTGTAACGTAGTAAGTTTTAAACGGCCAACAGTGGAAGAATAAATCTCCAACCAAAGTGGGGAGACAATTCCTCGACAGCTACATACATCGATTGGTCATTTAGTAATAAATCATTTTTTTCAATATAAGAAAATTTATCCATCTGCTTCGGTATTGTGTATTGAATCATCATTTCGAATGGCAACTAAAGCAAGACGGAAAAGCAAGGGTTGATTATCATGGGTAAGAATAGCAAAAATTTGGAAAACCCAACCTTTTCCAATAGAAATAATTTCACTGGGGATGTCACTAGATTTTTCTAAATTTGAAAAACTTTTAGCGATTGATACATTAAATGATTCAGACGGAATTGAGAAGTTCAAGCTAAACCCAAGAGCAGCAGTAGTGGTTTCGTCAAGTTCTTGAGAAGAGAGGTTAACAACAGTTTCTGGACGGCTGTTCTTAGTCCAACTAATATTAAAGATAAGGCGTTATTGTTTAAGATCCAAACTACGTTCCAATTTTGCAGACCGTTTTCTGAGGGTGTAGAAGATGAAGTCCTAGATCAAGTTGGACCAAAGAGCAGGTATTTTGGAAGTGAAGCCTGACGACGTTCGTTGACTTCCTTAAAAGCACTTTGTAACAATTGCCAATAAAAGAAGGAAAGTTTTGTCTTTCTGACGTACGCACGGAGAAAGGCAGCAGGATACACTTTCATAATGGGTATCAATGCCTGACAAAGTTGATAGAAGTTGTTAAGGCCAAAGTTGTAGTTGAAGTTTTGTCTTTCTGTCGTACGCACGGAGCACAGCAGTACAATACACTCTCACAATGGATCTCAATGCCGGACAAAGTTGATAGAAGTTGTTAAGGCCAAAGAAGTAGTTGAAGTTAAGCGTGGGATCCATAGTGGATATGAGAAACGCACAAAGTAACGCGTGAGTAGAACAATAATTACCCCAAAAAATCACCCCCCAAAATTGAAAAAGTGATTCCAAGTACTTTCGAACTCTCTTCAGTTCATTTTCAAGGAATACATAAAGAATTACTTTACAAGAATGGTATATATATATATATATATATATATATATATATATATATATATATATAATGGAAGATATGACATGTATATCAGTGAAAGATAATGGTAAACCACAATATTTGAATCAAGATTTTATTTATAACTATCTGACTAGTTTTGTCAAGATGCCCTTTTAAACTAATAATCAAGAAACTAGGCAGGGAACACGGTATATATAAGGTAAGACACATCTTAAACAAAATGAAACAGCAGGAAACAATCAATGAAGAACTTGATTGAATCTGGCAGGAATGGCAAACTAAACCAAATGAAATGGAACCGGAAATAGTCTGGAGAGTTGTTACTCTCCGATACCCATTGTATCCGGGGTGTTATAAATATGATTGGTGACTTTATTCGATATATATTTGTTAAATTTATATTGCCCTTCAGATAAATTTAAATTATTAACTTTTTTGATGATGATGGATTCCACAATTCTCCTCTCAATATAATTATTTGACTTAGAAAAGATTTTTGCATGGTTAAAATCAATTCTATGGTCATGCTTTTGCATGTACGTAAAGAGAATTGAAGAGTTCGTACTCCTTCTGATATCAGCTAAATTTTCTTTCATCCTCTTATATTAAGTGGCCCGACTCTCCAATGTATGTTAATTTGCAATTATAGCATGGTATACTGTATACTCTAACATCGAGATTGATTAAACGCATTCTAGTCAAGGATTTTCGAATGGTATTATAATATTTAAATGTAATATATATATTATTTTCGTTCGAATATGATTTTAGGTTGGCCAAGGCTGGAGCATATGGGAAACTAATGCATTTTTTAAAATTGTCACTTCGTGGTGTGAAGATGACATAGAAGATTTTTCGTGCTTCGAATGGCATCTATGTATGAGGTGAATTGGGTATTTTAGTTCAATGAAATTGCAGATAAGGTGGTTAATTTCATCCTGAAGGAAGATTGGGTCACACGTTCTATAAGCTCGGAGAAAGATATCTTAACGGATTTGTCATCTAATGAGAAAAAATGTATGTAATCATTTGAAATTGCAAGCTTTTGATAGACTGAGCACTGGATATGATTATTTAAACGGTGGATATGGGTAACCCCATTTCCCCCATCCTATGCAATATATTTATGGAAAATTAGGAAATGACCCTCTTTCCTAGGATCTATTCCCAACCTCTTATCTGGTTCTGATATGTAGACGAAACCCTGTCGGTTAGGCCCATAGACAATAATAATTTTAATGAATTTTTTCAAGAACCTTAATTCGTTACAATTAACGATAAAATTCAAATTAGAATGGGAACAAAACAATTCTCTACCGTTTCTAGACGTAAATATCCACCGTTCCAATAATCATTCCAGTGCTCAGTCTATCGAAACCAACAAATTCAAATGCTTACATACATTTTTCTCATTACATGACAAATCCGTTAAGACATCTGTTATTTCTTCCTTCTTTCTCCGAGCCTATAGAACATGCAACCCAATATTCCTTCAAGATGAAATTAACCAAATTATCTGCAATTTGATTAAACTAAAATACCTAATTCACCTCATGAATTGATGCCATCGAAAAGCACGAAAAAACTTCTATGCTACTTCCACACCATGAAGGGACGATTTTAAAAAATATATTAGTTTTCAAAAGGCTCCAGCCTTGGCCCCCTAAAATCATATGCGAACGGAAATAACATAAATATTACATTTAATTATTCTAATACCATTCGAAAATCCTTGACTAGACTGCGTCTAATCAATCTTGATCCTGGAGTATAGAGTATACCATGCAATAATTGCAAATTAACATTAATAAGTCTCTTTACACACATGCGAAAGCACGACCATATAATTGATTTCAACTATGCAAAAATCATTTAGGAATCAAACAATTATATTGAGAGGAGAATTGCGGAATCCATCATCATCAACAAAGTTGGTAATTTCAATTTATATGAAAGGCAGTAGAACTTTAACAAATATGTATCAAATAAAGTCGTCAGTCGTATTTATAAACCCCCAGATGCAATGTGTCTCTGAGATTAGCAACTCTCCAGATTATTTCCGGTTCCATTTTATTTTGTTCAGCTTGTCATTCGCGCCAGACTCACTCGAGTTTTACCGTCATTGTTTCCTGCTGTTTCATTTTCTATAGGATGTGTTTTACCTTACACATATATACATACTCTATTCCTTTCCTAGTTTTTTCATTATTAGTTGAAAATGGCATGTTTCCGAAACTAGTCTGATAGTTATAAATAAAATCTTGATTCAGATATTGTGGTTAACATTATCTTCCATATATATATATATATATATATATATATATATATATATATATATATATATATATGTATATACTTTCAGAGAAATAAGGTTACATCCCCCCCCCCCCACCTAACCTAAAGTATACCTGTGGTGCTTGAGAAAAAATGCACCTGCACGCCCAGACAGCCCAAAGGGAGCAGCGAGAATTTCGCGCGGCAGTGTGATCCGTGTTGGGTTGGGTTCTCCTTCTCCTTCTTTTGCGTCGCACCATCGGTGCCAGACCTACGGCGTCAAGGACTTTCGCGCGAGCCTGTTATGCTCACCGAGAATATACCCTCCTCCCTGACGTGCCAAGCCTAATGAGATTCCCGTCTCCCTTTTTCGACCTCTGGCTACTCGCTTCTGCCAAGGCAGTATAAATACTTCAGGAAAAGCTTTGAGAAATTAGTATCATACAGCCCCGTCTTGGTTAGCCGCCCAACGGCTTCCAGCTACGAACGCGACGCGTCACTTCTCTACGTAGCCTTACTAGTACCTAAGGCCAGAGTTCCCGCCAAACAGACGATAGACACGGACAGGCTTATATCACTCGGTTATCGACTTCCTTCTCGTTCATTTCTCAGCGAGGTTAAAGAAAAAGGAATTTTAAAAGTGGAAATTTGCAGCGCCTCGCTTCATTTTCGTCTCCAAAGCCTTCATTCAATTAGGCTTTACGTGAGTCTCCCCGTTATTAGCCCTCTCCCCCTTTCCCTGCAAGCAATCAACGTACATCCTCTCTCGTACTATCGGCCAGATCAATTCATTTGTATCCTGCCCCCCGTTTGATAGCCTGGGTCTCATGTTATTTATTCTCATATATTTACGTTTGCTAATAATATTTTCTTTGTATATAGTAAAGTTATTTTTCTACAATTAGTTTCTCTAAACCCAGAGCCTGTAAGAATTGATTATTTAGGCCAAATGCACTCGATCTTGATTATTTTACCCTCGCACTGGGATCTATATCCTCCCCCCACCTAATTTCTGCAGGGCTCCTTTCTGCATCACCGCAGAGTCAATCCTTGGCTAGCGTCAACGTTCGACTCTACGACAAAAATGATATAATTCTGGTGCCAGGATTTTTAGGGTCACCAGCAGTATCTGATATCATTCCCTATAGACCGATGACAGATGCTAAAGTGTGTTATTCTTGTATATTAAAGGTTCAGGTTTTAGAAACTGAAGAAAAGACCTTACCCATTTTCCCTTTTGTGTGCGTATTTTATATTGAATTTTGTGACTGTGTGAAAATTTAATTCTTTTCAGGTCTCTTAAAACGCTTGGCTTATTGTAAAGAAGTCAATCTTATTCTTTTTTTTTCGTATTGTGTTTGCTTTTTCTTTGTTGCGTATTGGGCAACACAGGCTCTCGCTAAATTATGGAGTGAATATTTCAAGTATAATTAAGAATTAACGCCGTGCGAAATAATTATCTCTGTGCATTGTTTTTTTATGTGAAGAATCGTAGGTCCGCTAAAACCTACCAACACTCCCGCTGTGCGTCTAAATAATTCTCCCCTTTTTTGTGGTGCCTACCTGAAATTTGGTTGAACGCGATAAAATGTCTCATTATTTAATACGTGTAAGTTTAAAGGAGAGTCGCTTGGTGTCAGCGGTAATGACCTCCTAGCTTATATTTAATAGGAGGAAATGACTCAAAGAGAAGAGAGAAGAAAAAGAAAATAGAAGAAAAGTGAAAGAGAAGAGAAGGAACGAGAAAAAAAGAGAAAAAGAAGAACGAGAAGAAAAAAGAGAAAGAGAAGAACGGGAAGAAAGGGGAAGAATCCGCTTTCATGAACTTGAAATGAGTAGGACCAGGAAAGAGACGCTGTCCATCAGTTTGAGGTCTAAAGCTCCCCCTACCACCTTTGTTACGTTTCCAGCTTTCAAGGAAGGCGAGGATTCCGGAGCCTTCTTAGTCCACTTCGAGAAATTTTTTGAAATCAACCACTGGGACATCGAGGCAGATGGAGTGGCTTAATTTTTCATCATGCTAAATTCTCAACTCCGAGATATATTCATTTTACTTCCCTCGGAGGCAACAATTGATTATTCGACCTTAAAATCGTGGTTACTAGCAGCATATAACATGACTCCAGAATTTTATCCATCCAAATTCAGACATACCCGCCTTCAGCCAGGACAAAAGCACCGTCAGTTTGGGTACACCCTCCAGCGTGACCTCAGCTTTTGGCTCGATGCTTCTAAAATCCCGCATGGCTACGATGCCCTCCTTAACTTCTTTCTGAGAGACTAGTTGTTGGCTGCACTTCCGGCTAAATTCAGATCTTTCCTAAAAGACCGGTGCCTCACATTCAAGGAGTGCGCAGAAGAAGCCGATATTTATTCTGCAAGCTACAATCTTTATTCGAAAGAAGGGAATAAAACAAGCCCCCTTTCCCCAAAACCTAAGTCAAACAAAAGTAAATTCAACCCGCAGAATAACAAGGTGATGTGCAATTTATCCCTTTTTACGTTAAAACAAAAACCGAAGAAGTTATTCCCAACATAGCAATTATAATGATGGCTTGGATTCCCATCCCAACGCACATAGATCGTCTCACATGCTTCTTCAATTTTCTCCACTTGCTTTACAAATCTTTCCTTCCCAACATTCTGCTGGAGAAGTTTTCGTATTTCGCTTGGAGAAAAGAAACCTATGATGTTAGGGAACCACGTCAGTCATTTGGCCTGAACACACTTCCTTGAAAGGATTATGAAACCAATATAAATATCAGCACGACAATAGCTGGTGAGCCAGATGCAACCGGGTGTGGGTTCTCTATATTTTAGAGGGGTGAAGTGTCGGGAAGTATTTTGTGTTCTTGACACTAAGCACCAACAGGTAAAAATGAATCTGTCACTCTGTATTTAAGGCGACCCGTTCCACTAAAATGGTATGGAGATTTATGTTCCTCGTCGGCAAGATTTCTTTGAACAGAGAAGAATCTTGTGTATTGAGCTGTGAAGAATTGAGAGAAATGAGAGTGGTGTTGGGATATTTTGTTTGTATGTTTGCTCAACGTCGGCTACTTTTCATGTATGTGGATGTCTTTCCAAGATCGTAGGCAAAGTCGGGAAGTTGATTATTTCTCTCCAAAATATTCCCTTGTGATAAACTCCATGCCATGGCACGTGTTTAGAAGGCACCACCATTTAAAAAAAGTGTCACCTTTTTGATCGCTTTGTTTTGGTCATTCCATTTACGAGTGTGTAATGACAAGAAAATGATCTAGGAAAATACTATAATTTTTGTCTTTGCCCCTTGAATCACTAATTCACTAGCTTTAAAATTTGATCGCCAATTATAATTTCTAAATCTTCATAAATATAAGTTCGTCTTGCTAAATTTTTTTTTCAATTCTCACTGTATGAATGACTTCTGATGATTCTTTCATAATTGACAAATTGACAAGTATTTGACTGGACCTGTGTAAAATGAGATATTATCAGCGGACTGAAAGTCACTTAGATGTTTCTCATTAATTCTGATTCTGTTCTGTTTTCATTCCAAACGGTGTAAATTTTCTTGAGTGTCTCCAAGCACTTTTCTCAAGGCGAATTTAAGAGACACTAATTCATTGCTTCTGTAGTACGTAAAAAGTGATAGGATATTTACTCAATCAAGGCTTTTCATTGTTTTCCAATGTCTTATAGAGAGTCATATTTTTCGTTCGCTGTAGTAACACAACTCAAGGTTTCATTAACAATTTTAAAATTTAATGAGAATATGAAAATAACAACTGAAATTAGCAAATTTATTTATCATAGCAGACTTATCCTAGATATAGAAAAATTATCTGAATGGCACAGATTTACAATCAGTGAGGAATAAATGTCTCTGAAAGGTATTTCTTTGGTAATAAAAAATTTAATGTCTCACGATACACCAGCAGTATTCTACAAGCATATTTATATCCCAGCAGCCCTGGTACGTACCACTCTATTTGTTCCTTCAGGTAACAGATGCTTCTTTACAGACATGCATGCACCATTAGGCGAGCCCTTTTGCATAACCTCCTAACATATTAGAAGTCTTGAATTCGGCGATTGATTATAAAGTCTGCGACAATAGACTTGATTAAAAGCCAGGCATTCCTGACATTTTCATATGTCTATTTGTTTAATTGAAATTCTTTGATCAACTCCTTAATTGAAGGACCATCATATATACGTTTACAGTTTGGTCACGCTGAAACGTGGAAATTTCTGTTCTCCCCAAATGAAAACTTTGTTATTTTGTTGCGTGCTCTTAAAATATTCTTCATTAGTTCAAGTTTCATGTGTAGTGGTAAAATTATAATCTTCTCGGGATTGAAAAGAGGGTGTAATATTGTATGAACTTGATTGAGGTGCTTTCAGCGAGTTTAAATGATAAATTATTCGATAGCTAAGTAATTTTGTAAAAGGATCTGTGCTATCCCATGGGTAAATCTTGTGTTAATAAACCAAAGAGAATTAATTCTAGTCACATCAAGGTTATTGAACTAAAAAAAACTTATACTTTTATTAGTGAAACGAGTATTTTAAAGACTTCGATGAGCTGACTAACGCCGATTTGAAGCTGAACAACAAATAAGATTTCTTAGTCTTACATCATATGATTTGTTCTTGAGTTTTAGAATTAATTTTGACGCTCTATGTTGGGTACGTTCTTGTGAAATATACAAATTGAACCACATATTTCAAATGAAGTTTGACAAGAGCTTTATGTAACGTGGTAAATTATAACAACCTATGTTTTAGAAGTTCTTGGGATTTTCCTATCCTATACGCATTACCTTACACTTATACTTTCATCTACATTTTTCAGGTAATCTAATATTCTAAGTCACTTTTTAAATTTACTAGATCACAGCAATAATTCACTTTATTTCCTAATTTTGTATTATCCGCAAATTTTGATAACAGATACGGTCAACGATAGTTAATATATATTATAAACAACAATGTAACCTGAATTGAGCTCTGAACGACACCGCTCTTGACCAAATCCTATAATGAGTTTATCCACTTACCAGGATTGTCTGCCTATGGTCAGCGAATAGGATTTTATTTCATTTACGACCACTTCCCCTTATACCATTGACTTTCAAAGTCACAAAAACACAGGCGCAATAATATCAAACGTCACCTGAGAATCGAGATGAACTTTTAGGCGACTTTTATGCAAGTCAAAGCGCTTTCCCTAACCATACAGAGGAGCAGTAATTATTTTCTTGACACGAAATGCTCTACAATTCTGTCTGTAAGGAGACTAAAAGCTTGCTAACAACTGAAGTTAATGAATTCAAGCCTAAAACTGCCGTACGAAATTTTAATATCATTTTTGAAATCGGTTTCGCTTTTGCCTGTTTAAAATCTCTTCGAACTATTTTTAAGTAATTACTTTGTTGAATATTGCAAACTGATTTAAGCGATTGATAGTTAGCTTTCTAAAAGTTTAAGGTGATTTTCATATACTTCAGTGGTATTGAGTGCTTTAGATATTTTCATTTTCTTGTGTTCGTCTCTTGGTTAGGAGTTTTATAATTAATGCGTGGACTGCATTCTACATGCACACAGACAACACGCATCTATCATTCAGCAAGCGCATAAACAAACACAAACAGGCCTGGAGGGCAATTATACAAAGCCGTTTCATAGGGTAGCTGAGATGCGCAGAGATCTCGGCTATATATGTCTGTTTGTATCTCTCTTTGTTACCTTCTGCGAGAGCAAAATGTTCTCTATACATGTATATATCAACGAGAAGAGCACCCTTTCCCCGTGTGGAAAGTCACTTTTTCTCTACACAACGAAAGAAATACCAAATTGGATGACAGAGAACAACCCGAATCAAAGTCAAATATAGAACAGCACGGAGAATTCGCACATTCCAAAAGTGCATTCGCGTAACTCCTCTCTGGTGCGGCGCATTCATCAACCATCTTTTCCTTGGATGTTTTGCCACGTCAACTCCAGAAGATTTTTTTATTTACGTTCTCGTAACTCTCCGACAAATATAACTTATTTATCGCGCTTAATGACTGCTCTAAATTACAATTTAATTCCCAAGAATGTCCACGTTGTAATGAAATCAGTGTCTAATATTATTTTTTTATATATAAAGATCAATATTATCTCAGTGACAAATAATCGAATCATTAATCCGTTCTTACAACTTAGGGAAAGACCTCACCCGCATCCATGTAAAACTTTTCTATATGTTTGTCTGTATTTTTCAATTTATTTCATTAAATGTTGTAACTCTGGAATATCTTAGTTCATTCACTTAAAGAAAATATTTTTGCAAGGAGCATCTTGCAATCTATGCGCCACGGTATGAAATTTTATTCAAATGATTCTTAAATGCAATTGTAATTTGCACTGATCACATTTTGATCTGCTGATTTTATAAAATAAGAATAATCTAAAAAGATCATCAGAACCAAATAATGTAACTATAAACTCATTACAGTTATGTGTGACTGACGACGTTAGCCGACGGAGTCATTACTTGAGCAAACATAATCAACCAAACATTCTCTCAGTAATCACTGGAAAATGTCATTTTCTTGAATGATATGTGTGCTAATTTTCCTAGATCATTATAAAATGAATTAGAGTGCTTTTCTTTTATTAACTTCTGAAGAAAACCTTTACAGTAAGTAATATAATGGAGGGAGTATTGGATTGAGCAGACAAATCAAAACATACAAAAATCATCACACTTGATTTTTCCGGTATGAGAAATGAATTTTTCTATATCTTTAGTTAATTGTAGCTTTCTTTCTCTCCACCATTAGATTTGCGCGATAACTTTAATTTGCCTGAATTAAAGCTAAGCACTCACATCACTTCATATTGCCTCAGTTAGTCCCTGAGTTTAGAAATCGTAGCGGTGAATCTTCTTTCTTCTACTTTTAAGGTCTTCTTATTATGGGGGAGTTTCCATTGTCTTAGTTAGCAGTTGTTTTCGGCAGCCGTATGATAAGATCAAGGTCAGATGCCTTGTCTTTCTGTCGCTTTGTCCCTTTTGTCTTGCATTTTTATTCCTCGTTTCATGCTTTGCGATTTTTTATTCTCTTCCCATCCTTATTTTATTGATTTGATTTTGTAGATCAATCTTATATTTTTTACGAGTATTTATGAACGACTTACTCTATTACTTCATTATTGATTTTCTATCGTGAATGATGGTCACTGGAAGCAAAGAAAGGTGAGCGGAAAGAGTGAAGGAGATAAGGAAAAGATAAGGGAGCGCACTTGGCTTGAGTTGACCTCGTGGAGATGTGAGGTTTGCACAAAGTTGAGAATCGCGGTAGTATTCATATGCAATTGCACGATTTGTTACTCTCCGCTGTATTTCCATTAAATTCTTTAGAGGGCACAAATTCTCCGAAATATCAATATGAAAGGAAGAATTCCCTCAGAGAAATCAATGTATAATATAGTTATATTTCTGCTTCTTATTTGGCAGATTGAGTGAAAATTCATGGAACTAAATATGAATATAAAAATAAAAAACTTAAATATTAAAACAGACTAAAACCAAGAGAGTATAAATATACTAATTCAATTGATAAAACCAATCCTATAATAAATAACAAATAAAAATACGAAATCATTTCCGCCTTATTTTTATTTGGTTGCTTACTCGGTCACGATATCATAACTTCATTATAAAATCTTTTTTCATCAAGCAACTTATTTTCAAAGTTAACCTTCAATTTTAGATTTTATTTACTTTCCAATATTATTGATTAGCCTGCCACTGTCAAAGAACCTTTACATACCGCTAAAACGGCAAAGCATTTTAGTAGTATGTAGAGGTGAATATTATATGACACTCTTATAGCTTAATTACGTTAACGGGAGCTTAACAATTTAATTGATAACTTTACCTTGAGGATACTTTAATAACCTTATGGAGACAGTTAGTGAGCCATTCATTTTTTCCTTTGATGGTTTCCAGAAATTCTCATGAATAGCTCGAGAAAATGTAGTTTGAATCCGAATAAGGAAGATTCATATTTCTCTGGTATCTTTGAAGCCTCCTTCTTAAATTTTAAAATCTCCTCTTACTGCACCCAAAGATTTTACTAGTTCCTATAAAATATATGGTTTAAAACTAGAAATTCTGGAAGTTGCTATAGTTTTTTACAGAAAAAATATGAAAAAGATACGACTGCTCTCTTTTGGAGAGCAAACGTTTCCCTTTTAGGACATGAGAAGAAACCTCTATCAAACGAATGTCACACACACTATGAATGCCAAATATGTGGCCTAAAATTATTTCTATGCATTAATGTGTTTTTAATTGATATTAAAGCCAAAATATGTATTTTATCATGTTGAAATAAAACCTTTTCTTTAAGAAATTAGGTTAATGCATTTAAGCTAGCTTGAGTGTGCTTCAGTCCAGTTTAGTTTTCCATCCAAAAATAAGAATATTAAATATATTTTAAAAAATCAAGATTTAAAGTTTATTAATAGTAAAAAATATAACAACGATAAATTGTTTTCGATATTTTCAAACAACAATAGATTTGTTCAAAATAAAATGCAACAATTCGCCTACTCATTTTTCCGTCAAATACCTGCAAACCATAATTCATCCATTATTACCTGTCTGCGTTTATTTAAATAGCGCCTGTTAATTTACCTTCCATATATTTATAATTCTTTCTCTAGGATCAGTTGTTCTCGGATTATAAATACTTTCTTTCACCATTCTTACACTACCTAATAAAATAATCGGATCAGCTAGACTTGTGCGCGTCCTAAATGTTTCTCAGGCGACGGTCAACTCAGTTCGTATATCTGACTTATCATCGCCTTTCAAATTAACCGGTTGTTCACGAACTACCTCTACTCTTTTTATTTTAAGCATGATTTAAAGTGGTCTTTACATTATTTTAAGCTCTATCGACCTGGATATCTCCATTCTGATTAGGAGGTGTGGACCAAAGTTGCTGTCGCTAAATTCTTATCCGAGAGCATCGGTTTGAATTCCAGAGTTATGCTCAATTCATTTGATACTAAGCCAACCTAGTATCGATAATTTTGAGATCTTTAAATAGGTAATATTTTGATAGAAGGGTGATTCTAAATGCACTCAATAGTGCAGGTCATCTAGTTTGTATTATTTGAGTGTGGCTTCATTTTTATATATGAGTCTCGAACGGCTTCGGCTAGGAATGTTATCCTAGTCAAAACATTGAGAGCAATTAGAAACCCAATAGACAAACAACTCAAAATATGGCAAACAAACTAGCAAAGAAATTTTATTAAATTTTAAATAACCTAATATGCAAGTACTACTTCTTGTTATCGTAATTACACTTATGATACCATATTTAAAACACAAATTTTCCCCTCGAATTCTACTCTCCTCTTTGCTAATTATCTTTTTGATTTTGGTGAACAAAAAAGTGTGAGTTAGAGCAATCTCAGAATTTGGGGATATATGAAGGTAAGGTTTAAGAAAAATTGCCTCTTCCACCTTCGAAGGAATTTCGTTGAAGAACAAATTCACTTAATGTAACTTTTCTGTTATTTTTCTCGTTTTCTCACTAAGCCAATTTTCGATTTTTCTTCGAAATTCTTCATGATAACCCCTGTGATTATCTATTGTCTTTTGAAAAATATATTATGATAACATTCTTTGAGCCTTTTTTCTCATGCTGAGCAAATCCCATAGTAAGTTACTGTAGTGAATGGAAGAAACACTGACAAAAGGTTCGAGTATATTAATGAGGGTAATTATCAGTATGAAAATGATTTACCCAGTGATAGGTTTAAACAATATTTGTGAGGAATAAGCTCATACATATCTTAAACTCTTACTTCTTGACTTACTCATTTATAGACAGGATATTCGAAAGATCATAAACGAGTAGGTAAAGATAGTATTTTTCCAAAATTAATTTTATTCTTAGCACCTGAAATGAGATCTTTTAACTCAATTTTCAAAGAACATGTATTTTAGAGCAAAAATGCATTTAAATGTATGCAATAGAACAACGGATGTACAGGAAATCTTTATGAAAGGACATCGAGAGTTGCATTTTACGTTCAAAGAAGATAAACTGCCAATTCAACTTGAACTCAAACAAAGATATTTATGGGATCTACATATGAGTATTATTTATAGCTCTTTCCAATAATATTCACAGTTATTTTCTCTTTAAATATAGAAAAGAATAAACTTTATAAAGGAAAAATCATTATATCTGTCCTTGTTCCCAGTTCGATTAAATTTTTTAGTTTTGATTAAAAATTTTAAGATTTAACATTTCTCAAACTATTTTATATCTGAACATTTCACAAATAATTTTATGTTCGAACATTTCATAAGCATTTTCAATACATCAACTGTTGCATCGATCAATTTCCTATTTAGACTAAGTTTTACATATTAATCTCTATTTTATCAGTCCTGCCATACCCAATCTTTGTCATATTATTCCTTGTAACTCTTATACAATCTTCCCGTATATCAGTCTCATTTTTTGGCATTCGTACTTGGTGTTTGTGAATACTTCGTCTCTACATTGTTATCTCTTCGGCCTTTTCATTTCAGTAACGTGTCCGATCTCGTTATAGTTTGATAATGGATGCATCTCTGCATCTACACTATCATACCCTTCTCTTATTTTGTTCACACATGTGCAAAAGACGTTTATACAATAAAAACCTAGATATAATACCAATACAAATTTATTCATAGTTTCTTTGATTAATTTAGAGCTCGTGCCTAATTCCAATTAGGAAATGAAACCTCTTTGCGTTCAGCGGTACTTTTGTCATTAAATTTGATCCTAACTTTTCTACAAAAGCGCCCACATTCACATCTGATTGGCATCATCACCATCGGAGATCAATAAACGAGGATCTTGACAAAATCAATCTTTAGTCGCTCCCATAAAGATGCTTCTCGTTTCTCCACCAAGACTACAAAGCTTTTAAACAAGACGAAGGTTGAACTTTAGTTATAGTTGTTTAATTCGCTTTGATTTATTAGAAAGTTAAGACAAGAAACAGGGAACCAACCTTGTTTCTCTCGCATGAAATCTACATACATGTACATATAAAAACATCCGCTTACAATCGGATATATCCTTATGTGATAAAAAGACAAACACTGTTTAAAATGTAGATTGTAAACAAGAGAATAAATAGAGTTTTGCGGAATAAATGAAATTATTGAACCTATGTATATTATCACACAAATTTAGACAGCTGAATAAGCCAAGTTATTTTCATAAGATTTCAAAAGGTAAGTAAAAAAAATTAAACGTCAGATTATTAAAACGGCAACTGACATAATTTTCTTAATATTTCAAAATAATAGATACCCTTTGTAAAAGACAAGTTCATACAAAGGGCACAGTTATGAAAAAATATGGAATTAAACACTCATTGAATGAATCTTTTTTACCAAAAAGCCTAGATTCATAGGCTACACAGTTTTCACCTACACTCTCCCAAACATTTCGCTGCTCTAATTCTTTCATCTAGAAATTAGATGCAAATAAGAAAGAAATGAATAATGAGAAGGAATTATTCTCCTGAAGTTTCGATTATACGAAAAAAATTTACTGTGACAAACAAAAACTTATTAGCAAACTACAAATAAAAGATTCATTTTATTAATCTATTACACTGGCCAACACTAACATTATTGTCTAGGTTTTCGAGCTGATTCTCGACAATTTTGATGGGCTGAAACCAAAACTCATATTGGTTTTCTCCTTCACGTTATTTTTGTCATTTATCGCCACATGATGTTTTTTACGTGCTTTTTGAGTTATATGGTGCAAAACTCTTTCCTTCTTCTTTAAATAAAGGAATTCTGAAGAGTTAACATGGTATTTTCTTTTGCATATGAATGAAATGGATTCTGCTACATCAGCAGAATATACACCAATGTTGCTAACAGGAATCTAGTCACAAGTTTCAAAAAGCGTGCTTACCATGCTTCATTTGGTATGTAACTCGGTGATCGGGATAAAGCTTGGGCGCCATGCATGGTATACAAGACATGCGTTGTTCAACCAAGGACAAGAAGAGTTGTCTGAAGTTTTAAAATTCCATGGTTCGGAGAGAGCCCATAAACCATCAAACTCACTAACTGCTACTTCTGCTCTAATGAGTTAACTGGGATTAAGAGAAAGAACCGAAGCAGCCTCAAGTATTAGCACGTCATCCTGTCGCTCATTTTCATAAAATTCCAGTACCTGTTTTTGGAGACCTTATTGACATTAGTAACAAAGATGCATCCAGTATCGAAGAAAAAGAAGAAAAAAGGTGTTTTTTCACGATGATGCTCGCCATCATTTTTACAAAAAAGAGCAGAATGATCTAGTTTGTGATCTCAGTGTGCCAACGTGGTCTGTCGAAGGAAAATAACTCCTCTCTGTCAGTGTACGTATCGCTTTCTATCTAATAAACACATACCTGAGTAGAGTTTTTTAACTGAACTGAAGAGAAGGACTTGCTGTACTCTTCAGATAGTGCAAGTCTTCTGCCCAAACTTGGACTGTTATAGTACCAATCTAAGAATTGGACTGTTTAATAAGAGCATCGAACGATCGCGTAAATGTGTTCTGCTGCACAACGGCTACCAGTTTTTCTCTGTACCCTTAGCTAATTGCACTACGTTGAAGGAGAAGTATGAAGCGGTGAAGTACGTGCTGAAGAGAATTCGTTATGATCAGCATGATTGGTTGATTTGTGTTGACCTGAAGTTAGTGAACCTTTGGTTGGGACAACAGTCCGTGTTCACCAAGTACCCGAGCTTTCTCTGCATGTGAGATAGTAGAGACCAAGCTCAGCATTACTTACACGAACAAGAAATGCTCTGTAGGGAAGAAATTAGTGTCTATAGAGCAAGGAAAGTTGGAAACAACCCTCTAGTGAACAGAGGCAGAATACTCTTCCCACCGCTGCACATCAACCTCGGCTTAATCAAACAGTTTCTCAAAGTTCTGGGCCAGGATGGTGGCTGCTTCACTTAATTGTGCTACACTTCTCCACGATTGACCATGGAGAAGTTGTAACCCGGCTTTTTGGACGGTTCTCAACTCCGTCAGCTCATCAGGGATCCAGGGTTTGGAAACTCAACGAACAAAGTTAAACTAGAATCGTGGAAGGCTTTTGTTCTGGTCGTGAAAACTTTCTTGGGAAAGAGGTCAGGAACTACACAGAACATGTCACCAATATGCTGATTGCCTCAGAAAACTCGGGTGCAACATGCCTATCAAAATATATTACTTATTCTAACATATGGATCGGTTTCCTGAGAATCTAGAATAATTGAGCGACGAGCAGGGGAAAAGATTCCATCATGACATGAAAGAGATGGATACCAAGTATCAGAGACGTTGGGATGAGGTCATGATGATTGATTACTGTTGGACTCTGTAGTGCGACATTCGTATCGCTGAGCATTCTTGGAGTTCAAAGAAATGGAAGCTCATGCCTTGAATTCTGAACAATGATGACCTAATATCCAATTTGTATGAACTTAAGTTTATCAATGTTTACTATTCAATGCACACTAATATATTTTTATAACATTGAATTAATAAATATGTGTATATAAGTCGCCTAACTTATCCCTATCGACGGTTTAGGGTGGTAAATTTGCTATAAATGGCCGAAATGGCTCGCCATGTCCCAAATAGCCAAATTTGGCTAATGGATGTTGACGAAAGCACAGGAAAAATTAAAAAATATAGTTAATGAGACAGCTAATACACATTTCCCTAACATGACATGGCCCGGTAACAGTAAATTGTACGTATTAGGAATGGAACAAATCTATAAAACAGTTTTTTTATGTTTCCTAGATTTGCGGAAAAATGTCGTAGGTGAAAAAACAGAAGTGGAATGATTCATATGTTGTTTTTTGACTTGGCATTTATGACAAAACAAGAAAGTGAAAGAGCTGAGTTCATGACTTGCAATTTGGTATTGAAAAATGGAAATCTTAAGCCATCAACACTGAGGGAACATCACGAAAGCAGGAACAGCAGTCATGTTTCGATAATTATGTTGAGGGGGTATGAGATCATATTTGGCAATCCAATGGACCTCTTAAATCATCAAAAGATTGAGAATCTCTGTTCTATAGGGCCCCCTTTTTCACTATTTGAAAGAGCTGAGTTCATGACTTGCAATTTGGTATTGAAAAATGGAAATCTTAAGCCATCAACACTGAGGGAACATCACGAAAGCAGGAACAGCAGTCATGTTTCGATAATTATGTTGAGGGGGTATGAGATCATATTTGGCAATCCAATGGGCCTCTTAAATCATCAAAAGATTGAGAATCTCTGTTCTATAGGGCCCCCTTTTTCACTATTTGAGAGAGTTTGAGCGATGACGCGTGCGCAATTCCCCCTTGTGAGTTTTTAGGGCATCCGCGAATTCACTGATAGGAATGAAGGTATCTAAAGATTTAAAAGTCTGGATGAAAGATGGATAGAGCACCCAGACAATGCCTGTGCTGGTAATGTACTTGAGTCCTTAGTTCAAGAGTGTTGAACAAGAAGCACCCATGGTAATTTATTATAGCATTGATCAAATCAGGTAGGGAACCTACAACTGGGTAAGGTTTTTAAGCGTAGTATAAAAAACATTAATTACACTATGCCCCATCGAATGCCAAGGAGTAGTGAAAACATGATAAAATCCCAAGAGTTCAAGTAAAGTCAGAGAATAGGAGAGAACGAATGTTAGTCCTCTTGTCGTATATGAGCGTTTTGTGCACTCCGCACTGCGCAACCAGTCCTTGGGTAAATCGCTTGAATTTATTCAGCAGCAAATAAATCGTAAAAGGGTAAAGACTTGACCCATTTGGTATATCTATCCACGATAGATAATAGATAGTAAAACCCATGAGTTTAAGCGCAGGGGCCAGTGAGGTCTACATGAACCAAACTTAGCAAAAATTACCTAAATCAACGTTTGGTTAATTCTGTCGTGTGCATTTGTTGACAATAAACGCATGCACACACAAGATATTTGACATCTTTGGGCATTTAAAGAAACAGAAAGTACTTTGAAAGTAGAGACTTTGTGTTTTTAATACCAGAGTGAGCCAAACAATAAAAAAGAGTAAATATTTGTTTAAATGTTAGGTGTACGAGAACCCTTAGCCTATTCAGCGAGGAGTCCACAAAAATTATGCGGTCAGTGTTTGGCAGGAAGAAGGAGAATAATTGGAAGTTTGTGCTCTATCTATTCAGGAACCGAGTAATAATCGGGTATCTGAGGTGATCTGCGGCTAGCAGGCTAGCCACGTAATATGAATGTAAGAGAGGTCTGCGGTCGAACAGAGCCTTATTAGAATCGTCCTTCTGACAGGGAGAGAGAATGTCTCTGGTCGGTGTATTCCTAGACAGAGAGTTAGCTGCGATGAGATGTTGGTGTGTGAACACTCAAGGTGGTTCATAAAATTGTGAAGGAAATTCATCTCTCGAGCCACCAGGGTAGGAGGAGAAAACTTGGGAGAAAGAAATGCCGAAGCAAGAGCTCGTTAAGAGTTATCATAGAACCTTTTATCGTAGGAAATATTTTTTTTACTGGGAGAAAAGCCGCAAGGAGCTCTTTTCTGAAAGTAGACATTTTTTGTCTGAACTAGAGACAATCTTTTCGAAAAAAAGGCTAACTGGGCCTACATTCCGTTCTGATGTTGTTGTAATGTGCCCCCATATCCCTCGCACTTGCCTAAACTAAAATACGAAATTGGGCTCCCTACAATGGCTGCCATTTTTCGGTGGCTAAGGAAATAGCCAATTTGGCCTACTCGAAGGAATAGCAGCAATTCGCGGCTAATTTAATTTGGAAGTGCAGCGTTTGCGTTTAACGTTCAGGAGATCATTTAGTGGGGCTAAGATGGAGACAGCAATTTTTTATGATTCATGTAAAAATTTAATAGGCCACCTAGGAATTTCCTTAGATATATATATGTGGTGGCTGCAGGGAAATCACGTATGGCTGCAATCTTATCAGGCAAAGATGAAATGCTACCGTTGGTTAGAAGGAATCCACAAAATTCGAGCCGTTCTACTCTTAATTGGAATGAGTGTGGTCCTAACTTGAAACCATAGTCTAGTAGGTGGTGGAATATCTGATTTAGGTGTACTAGGCGAGCTTATTGGGCTGGAAAGTAGATTTGAGCTGTAAAATTCGAGACGAACACAATTAGATAAGTATTAATTAGCCTTAATGACTGTCTTAGGCTCGTAAGTCATAAACTGGCTTTTACGACCCAGCTTTGTTAGAAAAAAGATGTAATGGAGGTGATATGGAAGAAAGTGATTTCCGAAATATGCCTTCCTTCTCCATTCTGGAGACCTCCCCCGTCTTTACTGATCGTGGCAGCCAATTTGAATCCCAATAATGAGATGTACTCATGTCAGTGCTTGGCTCTTTTCGACTACGTACTACTAGCTACCATCCCCAAAGCAACACTAAAGTGAAACGGTTGCACAGAACCTCAAAGTGAGCTTACGCTACACTGATCCTAAAATCACTTGGGTGGACAAGCTGCCTTTGATTCTCCTGGGTATTAGTTCATCCTTGAAGGAGGACTTAGCCTGCCCTGCGGCGGAACTTCTCTACGGTACTCAACTTCGTCTACCTGGTCAATTCTTTTCTTCTTCTGATTGACCTCTACCTTCTCACCTCGATCCTGCTTCTTATGTAGACGATTTTGTACGGGTGATGGCTGGATTAAGCCCACCCCTTCTAGAGTGCCTGCTAACCAGAAACTTTTCCCTGACAAAAGAGATGTCAACTTGTTCCCATGTTTTTGTCCTTCGTGATTCGACCCGCTCCTCATTGCAACCCATTTATGATTAATCGTTTGTCGTCATCTCTAGGAAGCCAAAATTATATGTACTAAAGCTTGGCACCAAGCAGGATACTGTTTCTCTGGATCGCTTGAAACCTGCTTTTATTGAAGCAGTTCACCCCGAACAGTCCTTATTTTTTTCTTCAACTATCTCGAATAATGCTTCAGTGATTCCACTAACTCACAATTATCTAACCTCAACCCGAATCAACTCTACCTCGCCCATATCTCTTTTTTTGGTAACTAGATGGGTAACTCTCTTAAGGGATGGGAGTATTGTAGCAGCTAACACCTTTGCAGTTCCCACAAAGGTTGCCCAAAATGCAGTTGGTATTTCCCCATCTAAGAAATTATGCATCTCGCCCTGTAAAATTAATTTGTACATTTCGATAATATTTACCACATACGATTACCATATTAGATATGCGGTTTCCTCCAACCAATCACAACCCTTGTCTGACGCATTTCAAACCATCCAATCAGTGTAGACCTCCTTGTTCCTGCCTCACTCGAACTTTCAATCTTCCACTTGTGTTTTTCCTACCGTCGGCAATGTCAATAATAAAATCGATTCAAATAATCAGCTTTATCGAATGTCTTGAGTGTTCTGAATGTAATTCCCTCTTTTTTTTACATTTCCAGTTCCCCCTCAAGTTATAATTCATGCAACATTCAGTGGCTATAACAAAATTTATCAACTATAATCTATAACAAATATTTTTCCGCATTGCTATACCATTCATATTAATGTAAACCAATTCATATTGATTACCGTTGTATCGAATAATTTGTTTAGCCACTCAAATAATTAATTCATTTATAATCATTCATAATTCATTTACTCCAACTGTCTTTTCATATTCATCCTTACTCTTTGTTATCCTAATCTTTTTTCATTGTTAAGTTTTAGAAATCACCCGCTTACTTTAGTTACTCCATTACCTCGTTTTCTCTGCTCTCTGCTCTAACGCGTTCTCAACTATTCCTCATTTAAAGTAAGGTTAATGACTGCTATCTAGACTAGCTTAGTCATTAACCGAGCCCCATCTTATGCTTTACACGTATCTCCCCCAGATGACTGTGGATGCAGGTTGATGGAGTCCCACGGAGGAAGGTGTCTCTATGGTACGGCTGGTGGCGCAGTCAGACTTAAAATCGACTGGGGAGAATAGAATGACAATTTGACGAGGTGAGGTTACGTTTTATATTTCAGCGTGAAATAGAGTTATCAAATCTCGTAGATTTACCGAAAGATGTCTGGTGAATTTAGGGTGTGCATATTTTTGGTGTTGGTATGAGGGAAACGTAATCCACAAGGTGGGCGCCAGCAATGGAACCCACCTTTGAATTTTTTCTGGTAATGCCAGCACCAGTTAGATGGTTCACTGCTCGTATTCCTTGTCGAAGAAGAGCCAGACGGACCCGAGAACCGAGAGCGCGAGTGGAAATCACGACTCTTACCTAGAAACAAACTTTTTCCCCGCAGCTTGGCCAGATTCTGGACCACCTCAATGATTTTATCAATATTCGATTTTAAATATGGCAGTCCTGGGTGGTGAAAAAGCTCGCGAAACTCGGTAGGTGGAAGCGGTGCTCACTCCTGGCCACCTAACGCATCTGACCTTCCATGGTGAGTTTCCTGGTGAGATTCTGCCATCTTTGCTGGTCCGACGGTCTTTGATGCTAAACGACGATGGCTTGGAGCATCCTAGGTCATCTGCCTGTAAATGGGATAATAAGTCCGCTGCTTTGATGCGGTCTGTTTGTAAAGGAGAGATGGCCACCATAAATTTTGTCTTGATGGACATGGCATTTTGTCTCACAAATGCCTACCTGGCAAATATTTAAGAACTTGGATCGCCGAGAAATTTGCTTTGTCCGTGGTATAAGTTTGCTAGTTATTTTGCTGTTCCGCCATGACGAGTGCGTTAAAAATTCCGGAAGCTTAACAATGGAGCGGATAGTTATATATTATCTTTATTTATACGGTCAGGTAATAATTCTTCTTGAGTGCTCAATTTAAAAGGCTGTACTTCGAGTGAAGGGAGAGGCTGGAACTTGGCGAAGAGTGAGCGAGTGAATTGAGCGGATGGCAAGGTGATTAAAACACATAATTATTCGCATCTCTTCTCAGTGGCACTAAAAAAGCTCCAGTTGCATAAGGTTCCTAAGTTGCGTTATTATGGGGATACCAAAGTTCCCTGACTGCGCCAAAACTAAATACTAAACAAATAAAGTTGAAAGGTCACCTAAACTCCTCAAGGATGAGCGTGCCTAAATCACATTTTATGATGCATATGCTTAGAAAGCTCTTTCAATCCTACTTTAACTGCTATCGAAGGGAATTGATTTTTTTTCGCTACTGCTGTATTTAGCTATTCAAGGAGCGATCTAATTTTTGGGCGGCATTTCTTTTGGATATGCGGGAAAAATTGGCTACTTAAACAACACCTGCTATAGAAAACCAAATAACGAATCAACTTTCTCCTACACGAGACCACAAACATGGTATTGATCTGAATTTAGTTTTCAAATATCGATCAAGCAAATTTTCATAGGGATAATCTAGAAATAAATTTAGGGTCTATATCCAAGACCAAAAACCCCATCTGGATCAGACTCTTAGTTTTGGATAAAAAATTACTAGACCCTTCTCGAAACGCCGATCTTTCAGACTAACACCGCGGTAAAGCAACAATAAATGCTTAACCATCAAAAGTAGGTTGTATTGGATAATTTCGCTAGAAATAGCTAGGAATTACATACATATACTGTATAAAACTCTGCAATATTTATTATAATAACTGGAGCAAAGGAAATCCAATTCGGGCTGGTCCCGTTTTTGCCGGAAGTTTGTTCAATTTGGCAACTCAGCAATCTTAAAAAATGGGGGCTATTTGAAAAGCCCCCTGAAAAGACGCGATTTTGACACTCGGGTGACATTTAAGCAACGATGGCTCTGTAAATATTAAAGGGAATAAAAACCAATAATATGAGAAAAATGGATGTCGGATTTCTAATGCAATATTATACATAAAATTACATTCAAAGCCCCATTAACCGGAGCTGGCTAGATGAAGTCTTGAAAAGATGAATTTGGGATGACATGTTCCTGTTTAGGTTCAATGAAAGCCTGTAGTTAAAATATAAGGTAAATTTGAAAACATTTGTAAAAAGAGATTTTATTATAAGAGGGTGTGTAGAAATCCATATACATATTATAGCAAATAACTGTGGAGTTGTAAGATAAAGTGGTTAATGGGAAGGAACTTCGACAAAATGGCTTTTTTAGCGTTCATGACAAAGTTAAGCGACGTTATGAAAGCAACAATCTCAACTGGGCAAAATGTATTAACAAGGAATGTAACATGGCAAATCACTAGCTACTGTTGTATGGCAACGTCCGCTGTTGCGCAAACTAAGAGAGTTATTCGAGAAAAGGTGCTCACTCAAAATTTTGGGAGACGATTTCACACTACGCCGCTGAGCTTAAGCGAACGGACAGAAATTAGATTAGATGGCACTTCTAATCGCGTATAAAATAATTCTTTAAGATACTGTCGAGGTATAAGTGCCGAGGGTGTACGTAGGTTTGTTACGTACTTAAATAACTCCGTTATTTCGTTTTCTCTAAGAGTGCGATAATTCTTTATTTTATTTAATCTTTTGCTTTGCTTCTTTAATCAAGGAGGATATCTATTACCATGTGCAGCGTTTCGAGGATTTAGTTAAACAACTCTAAACAAAATATACTTTTAATTACAACAAAAAAAAATGAAATATTAAAAACAAACTTTATATCTACAATGCATCTAATAAAAGGGTCTATGAGAAAATTACCACCCCGAAAATGAATATAAAGCGATGGTTGACCTCCAAGCTCACTTTAATACTGAGCGCTAATTGAAAAAACATAATTAAATAGGGATGGCTTTTCCCTTTAAAAACAAGCGACTCCAGATGAGGAACGACCTTGACGGGGGATGTTATGGAAGCGGGTGAAGGAGCTTAAGGTGGGACGCTGGTGTGTGCTGACTCGGACACCCAGCTGATCGTTTGGTTGGGAACTGACTGGGAGAAAACAGATGACTTAGATGAAAGGTGCGGATGGCGCTTGGCACGGTTTCTTAATTTGACGATTTAAGCAACGGAACCGTGGAGGTATGCTTCCTCCAATCTTCGCGTTACTCTTGAGGTGCTCTTCACTGACGAGCGATAACCAAAAAGTGAATCCTTTGACGAATGAAGGGGGGGGGGGGGAGTTCACTTTGGGTATTCCTCAATGGTGAGGAATATCTCTTGTTTTAGTTGAAAACCGAGATAGGGTGTTTCTCCGACGAGAGATGTATGAGAGTGATTCTCAATAAAAGGGTCTACTCTCCTATAGCGACACTTTTCAGAGTGTAGTCACTTAGCCCTAAATGCATTTTCTGGCTTTCGTCGCAGCTCGTACAATTTCGTCTATTAGGCGAAACTAGATCTCGAATCTTAGGGGGAGCAGTGAGCCTATTTATATATTTTTATTCCACCTGCTCTCCTCCTCTTCGTTTGTTTATGCAAGCTGGCAAAGAAATCTGTTGATTCTGACTTCCTCGGCGATGAATATCGAATCAGGTTGCCAGCGGGTCGAGGTAGGAAGAAGGACGGGGGGTAAAGTTTCGGCCCCACACGCCTCATAGCGTCTTAACGCCGGTGTAACCGAACTAGATATCTGTTGTTTTTTTTTAGTGTGACATCAAGTTCCCCACAGATAAAACCAAACCGAAGCAGAGGCAAACGGCGTGTCAGGTAAGTAAAATTTCCTCGTCAAAGAACTTTAAATTTACCCTCGATCAAAAGTATAAAACACCCTATGGAACCAAAATGACCCATACGGGGGGAGCTTGCGCTTCGCTACTAAGATTCAAATTTAAAATCTAAAAAAAGCAGCTATGGTAAAATTTTTATAAATTTTCTGAACTTCGCAAATTAAAATAATTTTAAAAAGGAACTTGAAACTAAATTTCCCCCCTTTCTAAATATCACGTTACTAAAATATAGTTATAGAAGATATATAAAAATAAATTTTCTGAACTTCACCATTTGTAATTCTTTGGGTTTTAAAAAATTCACAAAATTTTGATACTTATATTTATTTCTGGATTTCACCATTTTGTTTTTTGATATTATAAAAGAATCATTAGAAATAATTTTGATAAAAAAAACAACTCATAACCAAACTAAGATGAATTTTTTATTCAAATACTAAAAAAATCCCCTTCTTAAAGAAAATTATAGTTAGTGATGATGATTATATTTTTATCGGTTTTTTAAATTATTTTAATACCTAGCTAGACCCCCTTTGCTCTAATGACAGTAATAATTCTTCGTGTAAATGATTTCAACGAATTTCACAATTTTCTGACACGTTTTTTTTCCACTAAGCTTTTAACTTTTCATACTGTTCTGTTTTCTTTGTACTCGTACTACTTCTTATTGATTTTCCAAACACTCATCACAAGTCTTCTATTCAATTTAAATCTTGGCTTTTTAGTCGCTATTCCATATGGCTGATCTTTATTTTTCTGAACCAATTCTTGTTGTGGTTGTAAGTATGGCATGGGGAATTTTCCTCCTAAAATATACCTTTTTACTTGGTGTTGTGGGATGCAATTTCTGGAATGATGGCTCTAAAACTTGTGACAACATGGTGGTATTAGCTGTGGAGTTGATTCTTTCAACATATAAGCACATATACGTTAGCTCTGATGAAGACATACATACATTCCCATTCCATGGTAGATACATTTCCATGCTTCGCAGTTGGTACTCTTACACCAGCAGGAGGAAATGCCTCGCAACACTTCGTCTCACAAAGGTAGCCCCAGAAGTGGTAAAAATCTGCAAAATTGTTAGGAAATGTTAATTTTAAAATAATTTTCTTCCAAGATATGTTTAAATAGAATTATGTGAATACATTACATGTAAAACAACAATACAATATTTTTTCATGCATACCTGATAATTACTTGCATCTGACCTAGAAAACTTTCTGTTGACCTCGGTCTCTATGGCTTCTTTCTCTCCTAGCATGCTTTAAGCCTTGACCTTGAAGTCTCTTTTTAATTGTCTTGGGGGATATTTTTGAACCTCGCAGCTTCTCTGAACCCGCTAGTAATCATAAAAGATGTTTTTTATGCGATTTTTTCGTGTATGGTGATATTGTGATATAATCCTCGGCGTTGGTTAAGTTGGATTTGTGTTCTGTGCTTCTGTATGAACTTTAATTTAATTCATCTTACTTACATAGAATGATATTGAAATCACATTAGTTTTAAATTTATGGGTTATATTCTTATTTTAGAAAACATACTATTCAATTAAATGCTCACTATTGATAAAATACTAAGTCACAAACATATTAACAAAACTTTCAAACATTAGCAAAATTCACATTATTAACATACATATTTATGTATAATATGACCATTTCTAGAAAGTTTGATTAAATATGTTCAAAATATAAACATATTATGTGGCTCTATATTTTTGACCAAGGGTGTATAGTATGGACTTGCCGCACCACTGCTATACTTGAAGGATAGGGGAATAGGGGAGAAAAGATTAAGAGATTAGATTTGTGGTTGGGTAACCATGTGAAGAGACATTCGTAAATTAGACATTCTGGATGGGTTAGAGTAATTTATGCTTAAAGAAGAGGGCGTATCATAAAGTAAGCTTCAATGATAAACAACTGAATTATAGCAGGAAAATTTCTCTCCCCATTTTTCACCCTTATAATCAGTAAATAGCGAGGTTAAGCAACAATAGGGTCAAAACTATTAGGTATGAGCAGAAAATAGATGTACCAATAGAAAAAATGTCCGATTACACATTATATTATACTAGCAGGACCTGTGGAAATTCCACGGCATATATATTTAATGATAAATTTATTTAAAAAATATAAATCGTATATAAGCTCACTACATATTGGACACTTAGTTATTATGCCCATTCCATTCTTGCTCACAGTCGTGTTATTATTTCTCTGCATACTACTTGCTTTGCCACAGTTTTGTTACGTCTCCTTCCTTGCTTGTCAGATTTCAACACTTTAACTTTAACATCTGGCTGTCTGCCTGCTCTTGAAAAAGCGACGTACAACTGGCCATGACTGAATACTGGTTCAGGAAAATCAAACCCACTTCATCAAATGTTTGACCTTGGCTCTTGTTGATAGGCTGAAGTTGGGGTGAACTTCAGCCTTGGGATTAAAGCATGCCTATCAATCAAAGAACCCGTGATGCGAGAAGCTTCAATGGAATGGTGATGCAATCTTACTACTTCTAACCTTGTGCCGTTGCGTAGACCGTTCTCTATTGAGATTTTGCGAAGAATCATGATTATTGATACTAGTTTCAATTGGAGTTAGTGAGGTGGCATCCCGGAGTGTGTTAATGAATGTATGAATTCCATGAGATATCCGTCATCTGACACAGGGTCATCAGTAAGCACTCTGCCATTACTGTAATAAATCTTGTAGTTACCAGGGAGTTGCTGCAAAACTTCTTCATTGATTAAAAAACAATCTACATTCCTAGGAGACAAAATCACTCGATTCTTCTTCACTTTTTGTGTAGTATTATTGAAAGTTTCAGCCACTAAACAGTCTCCAACGCAACAAATGGGAGAGACTTCAATATCTTCTTCAGTCATACTCGGTCCTTCAATTCGTGGTGTTGTCCGATTGCCGAGTTGCAGTAACCATGTCGCAAACCCTCGCTGATCAGGCGCTGCTCTCAAGTTGTTGTGCAAGCTGAAGCATCGGGAGAAATGCAGCAGGTGAAAGTTATTTAGGCAAATTTCCAAAGGAGCCTTACGGGTACTCTTCGGTAATATTGGCAACACTTGTCGAAAGTCATCTCCTAGAACAAAACCTTTCCTCTAAACAACTCGTCTACACCAGTGGTATCTCGGAGGCACTTGTCAATAGCATGAATGTCATCGGTAGGAATCATAGAGGCCTAATCCAGTATTATGAGATGATGGCTTTATAGGAAATTTGCCTGATTTTTCGAAGCAGACACATAGCAGACACTAGTCTCCGTTAGTGGAACAGGCACCTCGAATAAATTGTGTACAGTTATGCCTCCCAACAGCAGTGTAGACGCTATGCCGGTTCAAGCACCACAACATGATTGATAGTTATTCGTCCGTGGGCAAAAAACAGTGTGTTAAACACGTATGTCTTGCCACATCCTCCAGGAGCATCAACATAGAAGCAGGTCTGTGCAGGGTTTTCAATTCTACTTGTTTGTTGCACTGAATCAATCACCTAATCAGCAATCTCTCTTTGCTCATCAGTTGAAGAATCGATGCCTAGATGGTCAATAACTGATGGAGGATCTGGTTGAAGCCTATTATTGGGTTGAGGTATCCCTAGACTTACGCAGTTGTTCCATTTTCAATCATTATTGTGTTGATGTGCCAGATTTTCGGCTTGCTCTCCCTCCATCTCTTGATGCAGATAGTCATCAATCATTGCCGACCTATGATTGTTCGACAGTTCCATTGAATTAGTACATTTCGTACTTTTAGTAAATGTTGTACCCTTAGCGCATTTATTATATTTAATATTTTTATACTTTTAACACATTTAGTATATTAAGCAAATTTAGTACTTTTAGTAGATTGTTGACTTTTCTAAATTTTGTAATTTGAGCATATTTAGTATATTTAGTAATATTTTTACCTTTATAATTATTATATTGATTAAATGTTGTACTTTTAGCATATTTTATATTTTAGCACATTTAGTTCTTCTAGTACATGTAGCACATTTAGTACTTTAAATACATTTAGTACTGTTAGTACATTTATTACTTCCAGTACATTTCATACTTTAGCACATTTAGTACATTTAATTTTTTAGTACATTTAGTATTTTTAGAAAATTTAGTACTTTAGCACATTTAGTATGTTAATGCATTAGTACTTTAAGTACATTTAGTACATTTAGTACTTCTAGTACATTTTGTACTTTTAGTCAATTTTGTAATTTTGAGACAAAATTTTAATTTAAAACACCCAATATCCATCGAATATTAAATTTAAAACACCCATTATCCATATAAGAGAATAGCGACGTGGGAGAAAAGACGTCATAGCGTAACGGTCGATTTTAAAAAAAAAAATTTAGAGCTCATCTGGCGACTGCCTACTTGGGCATTAGTCACCGAATTAAAATTGGCCTAGTTCTAGGCTACTTTAAAATAAAATTGAAGAGACAAAAAAAAAAGAAAAAAAAAGGGGAAAGGAAGCAAGCTGGTGCGTCGGGGGGAGGTCCCCCCGGTGCAGGAGCGTGCAACCTAAAGGGAATAAAAACCACTGAAAAAACAAAAAAAAACAAAAAACAAACCCTGTTAAATAATAGGGAGAAGGCTGGCCTCCCCCAAGAAGTCAACAAGTCCACCAGTCAATGTGCACGCACTCGTCCCGAGTACAAGGGACAGACGGTAGCGACCCCGCCCATCCCGGTACCGGGAAGATCACCCAGACTGGGACATTCGACAAGAATGTACCTAACAGTCTGGGGAACGACGCAGTCGTCGCAATAGTGCGCAGGCGAGCACTTCACCAAATAACGATGCGCCACACGAGTGTGTCCGATTCGGAGACGAGAGAAAGAGACCTGAAGGTGTCGCGGCATTGGGAGATAGGTCCATGGGAACAATCGCGGCGAGATAGCACGCAACTTTAAGTTCCCTTCGACCGTCTCCCATCTTCTTTGCAAAGCAGTCCGAAGAGCTGCCCGTATTCCTGCCATGTAATCAGTGTGAGGAAGAGTGAAACGCTAGTCTAGTCGCAGAGTCCTCGCGGACTCTTTGGCGCCCTCATCGGCGTGCTCATTCCCCGCAATTCTTACATGTCCAGGAACTCAGCAGAAGATAATCTCGACATCTGCACGACTCGCCAAAACCGTGGCGTCACGGATATCGCGAACCAGGGGATGCGGAGATTCCAATTCCCCGAGAGCACTCAGGGCGTTTTGTGAGTCGCTATAGATCACAATCCGGTCTTCGAACCGGGCACGTTGCGTAATCTCCCATACCAAGTGGTGTATTGCCACCAACTCGGCCGTGAAGACATACGCAGCGCCTGGCAGAGCCCCACTGACTTCAAACAGAGGGCATACAGCATGGAAGCCAACCCCCTCTTCGAACTTTGAGCTATCCGTATACACTAGCACGGTTCTAGCGTGACACGAGGTGTGCTTCAAAAAGGTCGAGCGCAATACTCCCGGCGCCGTACAAGCTTTGGGAGCAGAGGCGTGGCGACAAATAGCCAAATTTGGTACCCTCCAGGGTGGTGTCCTGGGCAGAACCAGGGCCGCCACCAGCCCGAGAGCTATATCTGGCTGTGGAAAAGGTTTCTGGCCCTAAACGCAAAGGGCTTAGGGTATGACTGGCGTCTCTTGGCGGCATAGGCACCGTCGAGATCAGCTGCGGGTGCAGTGATAGCTGTTGGTGACTAAGGGAGGCGCCGTGCTCGCGCGTACAGGCGAGTGATCACTGCACGCGGCGCAGAGCGAGTGGCATCTCCCCAGCATCGAACAACAGGCTCTCAATGGGGGAAGTCGCAAGGCGAAGGCCGGTGTGGTGGCTCGAATCCACCTTCCGCAATAAACGCTCGGCTGTGGATGTATAAAACTCGCATCCGTAGTCGAGCTTCGAACGAACAAAGGATCGATAAAAAAGTAGGGCAGTAGCCCTATCAGTGCCCCAAGCGCTGAACGTCACGAAACGGAGAATATCCATGGCGGGGGTACAAGAGACCTTAAGGCTTCAAATATGAGCCTCCCAGGTGAGGCGTAGGTCGAATACAAGACCAAGGAAACGGTGCGACTCAACCACATCCAGCGCTTCCCATTAAGAAACAAATCTGGGTCAGGGTGGAGCCGTGGATGGTGGCAGAAGTGCACCACCTTAGTCTTGGCCAAAGAAAACCGAAACCTGTGCGCTTCGGCATAGCGAGAGACGCGGTTTAATTCCTGTTGGAGTCGACGCTCCAGAGTTGGCATCTGGGCCGCACCAAAAGAGATTGAAAGGTCGTCCACGTAGAGCGTAGCGAGAACATCTTCCGGCCGCACCAAGGTGATGCCGTTGATGCAGGGCAAAGAGTGTGACACTGAGGACAGCTCCCTTCGGGACACCCTCTTCCTTCTCCTTTGGGCCGGAGAGAGCTCCCCCCACGGAATCGACGACCTCGCAAAAATTCAGATATAAAGACTGGGAGGCGTCCCCTCGCCCCCATCGTGTGGAGAGTCTCCATGATACCGTACCGCCATGCGGTATCATAGGCCTTCTCCAGATCGAAAAACACCGTGGCGTAGTGCTGTCTACGAAGGAAAGCCTTGCAGACGGCTTTTTCCAGTTGGAGCAGAGTATCAAACGTGGAGTGGAACTTGCGGAAGCCGCACTGTGCAAAAGACAGATGGCCTCCGCTGTCCAGGAAGAAGGCTAGTCTAACATTTACCAATTTCTCCATCAACTTGCACACAAAAGAGGTTAGAGAGATTGGGCGGAAACCGGTCAGAGTAGAGTGATCTCTCCCCGGCTTACGAAAGGCGAGCACAGTAGTGATTCGCCAAGAATCTAGACCCTCTACCCAGATCCTGTTGAACAAATCTTCCAGAGAGGCCATGACTCGCTCAACCAGGTGTCGAAGCATGGCGTACGGGACATCGTTCGGACCATGGGCAGTGTCCGCGCACAAAGCGAGAGCGGAGCGCAACTCGCTCCCAGTAAACCTGTCGTTTTAGGGTTCTCTGCCTTTTGAGGTAAAGTTCAGCCGGCGGCCTTCTGCGACATCACGATGTGAATTGAATGCTGGCGGAGCAGCATCCCGGCTAGAGAATGCGGAAAAAGGGGTTTCGAAGGATTCCGCCACGGACGCGGGGTCCGAGATTGCGGTCCCATTCTCCTGAAGAACGGGGGGGGTCCTGCGAGAACTTGCCCCGAATCCTTTTGACTCGCCTCCACACCTCTGCTACAGGGGTCTTCCCGTTCAGTAAAGACACGTATGCCCACCAAGAAGAGCGGCGGGCGTGCTTCGAAATATACCGGAACCTAACCCTAGCCCGAAGAAATTCCCCCACAGTGAAATCGTTCGGACTGCGCTTTTAGCGCATGCAGGCATAACGCTTCTGTTTGAGGGCCATCTCACACTCGGCCGACCACCATGGGAGTGTTCGGCGTGCAAAACGGCCAGACGTCCTAGGAATAGTAGTCAGGCCCACGGCGATTAGGTTGCCGGAGAAGAACTTAACGGCCTCATCTACCGACCTAAACTCCTCGACTGAGATAGAGAATTCAGTCATTTCCTGAAATGCAGGCCACCTCGCCCACTCCAAGCACTACTGAAGTAGGCTCTCAGGCGGCAGTTGCCCTGAAAATGATATTTGAATGGGAAAGTGATCACTACCATGGAGGTCATTGACCCCCCTGCATTCAAAATCAGGCTGTGCATCCGAAGAGCACAAAGATAGGTCAAGGCAAAGAAAATGAAGCGGTTCTCGGACAGTGATGAGTAAGCTCATGCACGTTTAGGACACCCATCTCAAGCTCTTTGATCAGATCGGCAAGGACTTGTCCTCTCGGATTTATGGAGTAATCTTCCCAGAAAGGATGCCTGCCGTTCAGATCTCCAAGCAAGAGAAAGGGAACGGCGACCATGCCACGACGCGGCCGAAGTCCCCCGCGTCGAAGTCAGCTGACGGTGGAATGTACGCAGAAATGATAGTATACCTCCTATCCAGCTGCAGCTGCACAGCCACTGCCTGACAGGAGGTATCTAAAAAGAAAGGAAGAACGGATACATCATGCCGGGTGTAAACCGAGCATCTCCCAGCCCGGCCATCCTGCGGGGGTGAAGGCGCGAGACCCTTATACCCCGGGCGGGCGGGCAATGGGCCCGCGCCTAGCATGGTCTCTTGCTAAAAGATAGCTAACGGGGAACGGGAAGAGACAAGCCTCCGCAGCTCTTCGCAGTTGGCCCGGAGTCCAAGGCAATTCCATTGAAGAAATATGCCCTCCAGGCCCAGCTCGGAGGAGACGCGGGGGCCCTCCTCGAACAAAAGAGTCTCACAGAAATACCCGTACATTTCCCGGAGCTATACCACGGGCGCTGATGGCCGGACAAAGCGCTGAAGGCGCTGTCGCCTTCGAAGACTTATTAGGGGAAGTTGGGCTCGCCATGCGAGTCTTTTCCTCCCTTCGCCTCGAAACATTAAGTGGGTGTTGCGGCTTCGGAGGCGGGGGGCCTTATTTTCGAGGAAACACCGTCTCCGAGCCACTCCCTCTACCACTAGGCGTGGGCGAAGGAGCCGAAGCTCCTCTGTTGCTGTCCTCCTTTCGGGAGACAGCTCGAGGAACCCGGCAGATGGCTTGGCGACCAACTTCAGGGATGTAGCCTCCTGTGAGTCTAACGACTCGGTGGAGGCGCGTGGCCGTTTCGCCTTACGGGAAACGGTCACGCCGGGGGAAGATGGAGGAGCCCTGGTTTTAGCCGGGGCTGGGTATGAACCCTTATTGCCGCCAGCTTTACCAAGGGAGCGCCCGGGTTGGCTAGAGCCCGCAGAAGGTTCCAAATGGGCACGGAAACAACCGTGCTCGTTGGCCGGAATGGGCCAGGAACAGAGCGTGCCTTTCTAACTATTGAGGCATATGACGTCTCAGGCAGAGCCGGGCGCGCCAGGATCAAGTCATTAGCCTCGCGGAATGAGAGTCGATCCTGAGCCTGAACGGCCAGGATTTCTTTCTACAGGAGATATGCACCACATTGCTTCGAAGAAGCAGGGTGCGGCTCTCCGCAATTGACACACTTGGCCACACACGACTTGGACTTATCGTGTGCGACCTTGGAGCAATTTAAACAGACTTAGGGTGACCCTGACTTTGCACGTCTACATGAGCGTTTCGTATGGCCAAAGTCGTGACTTTAATACCACCGCCACGGCAGTGGCACGAATGCCTTCACGTGGTAGCGGTACCAACCGGCACGCACTGACTCAGGGAGCTTGTCACAGTCGAACGTGACGGAGAGTGTAGGGGTGGGTCTCGAGGCTCCTCCCTGTTTTCTCATCACACGTTAGACCTTGACCGCCACATGCTCGGCCAGCTCTAGGGTGATGTCCTCAATGTAGTAGTCAACGAGTTCCCTCGCATAAACTACTCCTTTCACAAAGTTCATGGTAGAGTGTGGCGTCACACTTACCGGGGTGCCATGAAGTGTCCGAAGAGTACTTATCTTGGCCGCCTCAGCGGGATTCGCCGCATTCGCCAGAAGGCTCCCTTCCGAGAAACGGGTCACCTTCAGCTCTTCAACAATTACACTAGCTAATCCTCTCCTCTGATGGATCATGTTTCCCTTGGACAACATGGTGCCATTAGTGGAGCGAATAACGAGGAAGCGCTTGAAGCCAGCGGGCTCGAAAACTCCAGATAACCTCTGAATAAGGGGCCCCGATGTCATCGAGGCTCCGCCTTGTGCACTTTTCGTCTGTGTTATAGTCAGGGGCTCTGCACCTGGGGGGGCAGAGGGGCCGGATGTGCTGGTCTTGCTAGGTTGTTTGCCAAAGTGGCAGCAGACCCATCCGTCCCCACAGCCCCTGCGGATGGAGAGGAGCCCCGAGTCTTCTTAGTCTTTTTGGTCTTAGTTATTTTCTTTTTTGGAGAGGAGGGCGGGAAATGAACCTGCTTCTCGCCTCCACTGGTAGAAGCCCCTCGCCAAATGGATCGGCCTCAGCCAGGTCCTTCTCCGAAATGTAGAAGGTCCTGGTGGTCCCAGTGGCACCATCCGGAGGAGATCCCTCCCCTCCTTGTACTGCCTCAGAATCCCCAGACGTTTGAGGAGGACCTTGCATAGGGGCGACTTCAAGTTCGGTAATTGGCACCGAACCCGGATTCCCCCCATGGAAGGCCCTATAGTCTGAGGCTGGGTTTCCTCAAGGACCATGCCTATCACAGGAGGGGCCTCCAGTTGGCCATACCCTTCCAGGACTTTGCAGGTCCCCTTGAACGTGGCACCAGTCTTGTGTGGGGAGGCACAGGCCTTGACCCCGGCAAGGTTTAAAATTCTTGCCAGCAGGTCTTTAGAGGGAAGCGACCGAAGGGGCCTGGCTTCCCTCTTCCCCCTAAGGAGGTTTGCCCTACCAAGCCGCTTACACGAGGGGCCGTCGGCAATGGGCTGCCTGCTGGCTTTCTTGGCAGTCCCATTGGAAAGAAAAGTGGGGACTACCGCTGGAAAAAGGGAGGTGCCCGAAAGCACCTCCAGGGAAGGGGATGAGGGGGAGTCCCCTGCACCCGTAGGCGAAGGAGAGGAGTAAGCCTCCTCTCCAGGTTGAGAAATATGAAGGGTTCCCTGTGAAAGCACAGGGAGAGGACCTCTATTTTTTCGGTGGAGCTGCCCGAGGGCGGCTCCGTTGATGAGCAAGGGGAAGTTGAGGGTTGTTTTGTTTTTTTAGGTTGTACATCTTTGGGCATGGTGACCATAAATTTTCTGCGGGACGCAATAACTCATCACCTCTCGCAGTTGCGCACACTACAAGAGGTGCTTAAAGGCCACCATTTTGGACCACCCCTCCCGCCTGGTGGCCGGGCAGTCCATCGGCATGCCGGCTCCACCTTGAATACGGCGTAAAATTGCTAGAATGTGAAGAGGAGAGGAAAAGGGATGTGAAGAAGGTATGGGTGGGGATGAAGCAGGTTGTTAAAAACCAGCCACCCCAGACTGGAGCTCAGGGGTTAGGGAACATTGTCCCCTTCCCCCTCAGCCCCGATCCGGGACGGTTGGATGAGAGGAAGTTCAGCATCTACCCTGTGAAATTAGGAGCTGACCAGAGAAAGTTGTGGGAGAGGTTGTATGAAAAGCGACGAGGTAGGGGAGAAATACAGGCTATCTGAAGGAAGGAAGAGAGGCTAAGCTGGGGCCGGACGGGGCGCTGGATCCCGTCAGCACGGCGGCCAGGATGGCAAATCGCCGCGCCCCTTACGGGGGCGTAACCGTCGAAGGGACGAGGTGACATAAGCAAATTATTATATAGATTGTTTAGTAATTTTTTTCGCTTAACGCTATCTTACGAGTACCAAGGCATGGCCAGGAAAAACGGACGTATGGCATGACAAATCGTCGAATTTAAGTGAAAATAACTTTGTTAATCCAAAGATGGATAAATTAGGCTACTAGAGTCGTAGACTAGATTAATTTGCCCATCGATCGGTGTATAATACGAGGGGCGGTCAATAAGTTTTGCAATTCAGATATAAGGAAACGAGATATGAGGAAAACTGTTTTATTATTTTTCAATATAAATACCCTCGACTTCAATGCACTGGCGCCACTTGTACCTGAGGCTTCGAATTACCGACAACCAGAAACCTCCCGGCTGCTGTTCAATCTACTCCTAGACGGCGAACTGGACATCTTCATCGTCCGCAAACCAGCGTCCACGCAGTGCAGCCTTGAGCTGGCGGAATAAAAAGTAGTCGATATGGGCTAGATCTAAACTGTAGGAGGATGGTTAAGCCCTTCAAATCCGCACTCGCGCAGGGCAGCTTTTGCAACTCTGGCCTTATGGACTTTGACGACGTTGAAGTCGATCATAGGGCGTGAGGTTTGTAGGGAAACAACTGGCAGAGACTTTGGTCATGGCCAAATTGTACTGGATAATGTTGATAACAATTCCATGTGATATTCCAAGTTCTCGCTCGATTTCTTTGACCTTCACCCGTCGATTTTCGAGGATCTTCCTCTCCACACGGGCCACATTGTCCTCGTTTGTCACGTCTGACGGGCGTTCTGGACGGGGGTCAACTTCAAGGGACTCACGACCATGGCGGAACTCCCTATTTCAGCGAGCAATGGTTGAATAGGAATGGGCGGTGTCGGTGTACACTAAAACCATACGTTCATGGATCTATTTTGTATTCTTGCCTTCCTTGATCAAAAATTTTATCACTGCGAGGTGCTCAACCTTCTTCATTGTTGAAAAATTTGTGACTGACGATCTGCGATTAGCTACTGCTTCTTAAATAGAGGAGGCAGGAGCGTGCGGCTGCAGGTCTTGACTCGTCATAACTTGTCCTAACACCCCCACAAACAGCCATTCTTCTATAACTATATTTTATCAACGTAATATTTTGAAAGAGTGAAATTTTGTTTAGAGTTCTTTTTTAAAATTATTATAATTGTCGAAGTTCAAAAAATTTATAAAAAATTAAGCATGGGGGGAGTGGTGAAGCCATTGCCTGTCAATTATTATTATTATCTGAAAGTGGTCCTATTCTTTCATCTCCCTAATTTACATAATGTGTTTTGATTTGGAATATTGATTGGTGAAAAAGTGCATAAAGGGGAAGATTATTAGTTTAAAATTTGTCGAAGGAGGAGAAAGATGAAAGTGAGGAAAGAGGAGAATGAATAATTTTGAGCCAGGTTGCCGGGGGGTAAACTCCGTTACTTTGCTTTCGGATTTGTTTCCTTTGTTTTATGTAAATTATCAATTATATGCATATATCTTTTGAGCTTTTGTTTTCTAAGTCTCTTTTGAGAATTCATTTGTGTTTAGATAAACGGTTCTTAACGTTGAGGCAATGGCCCAAAGAGAGCCAGCGCGAGTTGTGAGAAATGTTACATTTCTAAATAATGTTAAGAATCTGAATTAAAAAAAAAATACATTAACTTCGAATTTACATCAATCCCTGCTTATAGCATCGAGAACCCTCAGTATGTACTGTGTTTTAAAGTTCTAAGGAATGATTCTATGCGGCCTGCTTAATTGAAGTATATTTTGCTAACCATCCATCCACAAGCAGTGGAGAGGCCTCCCGATTTTTTCCGGCGTCATGGAAAGAGCTTCATTAACTCATTTCGACCAGAAAATTCTAGCAGCAGTTCAAAGTGGACAACAATATCGGCGATGTATGGATCTCCAATACGCTGAGGCACCCGCCTTTTATGGGTTGTCTCCCACATAGGATATCATTTGGGGACAATTTCGACTGTAGTCTAGGGGCTACAGCGTTTCCAACCGAGACATATGTTTTAGTGTACCGGTGTGTTTATGTGTACGTATAGGAGCAAGTTTAAAATTTGAGAAGAAAAAAGAAAATGAATTTACAAATTTTATGACATCGTAAATAGCACTCATCCAATTACCTTCATCCGCTGCCGATTATAGCTGGGAAATTAATAGTCACTATCAATGCTAATGTTTCGTCATGCGTTAAATTAATAGAAAAAGATAAATTAGAAAAAGGAATTAATGAGAATGCATTAATAGATGAAAATAAGTAAACACACACTCCTAGTTGTTTATTCGTTGCATTAGTGTAAATGTAATGTATGTTATCTGAAAGATAAAGCGAAGTCTTTCGAAGAAAATACAGTAAGAAATTTCGCTTCACCTCACCAGCAAAATAAAAGGTGCGAATACTTCCATTGGACGATTTTCTCCTGGATGATTCTGATCCTATCTGGCACTTACCTTTTCAGGAAATTGTTCTAAATATGTACATTTTTATTCATTATTTTTTGTGTTTTTCCCAAGAGCCGGAATAGAAAAGGATATTTATGGCACCATGTTGATTTTTAGATGGGGGAAACGAACACTTCCTAAAATAACCTGGGCATGGTAAAAATTAGGGAAAGATAGAGTTAAACAGATACAAAGGGTAAACTGAAAAAATGGGTAAATATTAGGCGAACCCAGACACGGATGAGTGACAATGGTATCTACACTAGGGTGATGACATTTTTACAACCTCATATTTCTGTGTCATAATTTGATGAGCTTTAATTGAAGATTATATAAAATCTTACTTTAAAGGTGATTTGATAAAAAACTCACGCACAAAATGATTTTAAAAATTTTATTTGTCAGCTTTTTTGTCCAGATTTTGAAGTCACTGGCAGCATATACAAGATTGAACACAAGCTTATGAATCACATATATATAACATTATATAGGGTCATCAAACACACAAGGAAATAAATTAGTTACAATAATGTCATTGGATAGGATGAATCTCAGTGATAGGTTGTCCTTGTTGCAGGAGGACCCATGCAAGTCTTGCATAACTTTGACTGCACGCTCGCAGCACTGGTTGCTTCGGGCAATATTGATTGGAGACTCATCTGTTTCCCAGTGGATTGTAAATCATTTGAGACCTGTTGGGTATTCATTCAGAGCTGCAGATAGTTGCAAAAAATCTTCAGCGCAGAACAAGTGGGTGCTGAACCAATGGTCAGCCCATGAGTAAGAAATGAATGAACAGATTTTACGCAACCTGCTCCGAGTGTCAGGCATCAGAATAAACGCAAGAAGGGCTATAATGTCACAAGAGTTCCAACGTGCATTGCTGATGTTTGGGATCATTTAAAACTTTACAAAGGGGATCTCATTCATCTCAGTGAAGTGACGGAAGACACGCGTGAGGTGATAAAGAAACTTTATGTCATCTCTCCAGCTGCCTGTTTCCTTAATCTCAGTTTTACCGTTGCTAAAGGCTGCTTTCAATTTATCATAATTGCTCATCAAATCCTGCACAAAGAAATACTTTATGTTTGGTGATTTAGTCGACCCATGGAGCTCATCGTTCATGACAACTCGAAGAATCCGATCCAGGACATGGTGCTGGCAACTGATGAACTTGGGTTTGGGGTGATCTTTATCTTCGAACATTTGCTGCAGTCGAACAACAACGCCTGTCTTTTTGCCCGCATTCACGCTTGTTCATTTATTCGTACTACAGGAAATAATTTTTGATAAAAAAAGTCAAAAAGTCATCACCCAAATCTACACTATTAGAGATGGGTCAAATTAAATAGCACTGGTACAAAGAAGATTCAATTTTGCATAATATCTTGACGATATTTTCTACTAAATCTCAAATAGACTCTGATGAAGCTGCACGATTATGGTTAAGTGGCAATAAGTTTGTAAAAGGGAAGATATGTAATTTAATATGTTATAAATGGTAGAACTTCCTATCGAATGGTATATAATAGACTGATAGGGTAAGTACCGGGTTAACTGGTACGGAATCTTAAAGAAGTAATTTCTGTCTAAAAAAGACTTTATTACAATTTGTTATTTCTTTTTATTATTTCTTATTAGGCACATAAAGGGCAATGAGGAACAAAAAAGTTCGTCTCGTTGACTTATAGTTCCTCGAGAAATAGAGAAAAACAAAAAACCGTAATTTCATTATTATTATTATTATATTTATTATTATTATCATTATTATTATATTTATTATTATATTTATTATTATTATCATTATTATTATATTTATTATTATTATCATTATTATTATATTTATTATTATTATTATTATTATCTTAAAGTGGTCCTCTTCTTGCATCTCCCTTATTTACATAATGTTTTTTTATTTAGGATATTGATTGGTGAAAAAGTGCATAAAGGGAAAGATTATTAGTTTAAAATTTATCGAAGGAGGAGAAAGATGAAAGTGAGGAAGGAGGAGAATGAATAATTTTGAGCCAGGTTGCCGGGGGGTAAACTCCGTTACTTTGCTTTTGGATTTGTTCCCTTTGTTTTATGTAAATCATCAATTATATGCATATATCTTTTGAGCCTTTTTTTTCTAAGTCTCTTTTGAGAATTTATGTGTTTAGATCAACGGTTCTTAACGTTGAGGCCATGGCCCAAAGAAAGCCATGGCGAGTTGTTAGAAATGTTACATTTCTAAACAATGTTAAGAATCTGAATTAAAAAAAATTGCATTACTCATTCTCTCCTGGTAAAATTAAAATATTCTTTTTAATTGCATACATCGACAATAAAATGTTAAAATTTACATAATTAATGGTGAAATTAAAGAAATAAATTAATGAATAGTCAATGGCAAAATTCAAACATCAGATGCTTCAATTTGTTTATTGTCGGTTTACAATTACTATGTCGTATTTTTTGGCAATTTTTGTAAATAAAATATGTTAATTAAAAAAATGCAGGAAATAAACATTGTTGTTTTTACAATATACAATTATTGACATGTATAGCTGAATTGTGTGACCCATATAATACCTATATGTTTTATAGCTAACCTACAGATGGACTAAATATTTTCATCGCAACTTGGGACTAAAAGGGTTCAAATGGATTCCATCCACTCAATGTGGGGTAAAACTTTAATTTTATGAAGAAATATAAAATAAAAACCCATTTTAATGTTAAAACAAACACTTTGGAGCATATTTAAGTTGTATTTAACAAATATACTATATGTTTAAGAAACTTAGGTGTACGATAGACTGACAGAATTAACTGTATTTCAAGATAGATTTAGGTGACATGTTAAAATTACATCTGCTTAAAATCTCCACACAACTTTATTAAAATAAATAAATAAATTATAAATTTAGTTGTATTAATTATTAGTATAACGTCAGATAATTATTTCTTTATTAATTATTTAGCGTCTACACATAAATTGTCTTTCTTATTTGTTGAAATATACGATGAAACCATACCTTTTGTATTTACAACCAATAATGTCATTTTAGGAAATTTTATTTATCTTGCATTTTTGTGCTAATATATGTATGGCTTAACTGTCTTTATCACTTTTATCACTTGATTTGACTTGTATTTATTTTCCCTAGATTTGCGATGAATACTAGTGCTACTAAGAAGCTGAAGTACATTAACTACGAATTTACATCAATCCCTGCTTATAGCATCGAGAACTCTCAGTATTTACTGTGTTTTAAAGTTCTGAGGAACGATTCTATGCGGCCTGCTTAATTGAAGTATCATTTGCTAACCATCCATTTACAGGCAGTGAAAAGGCCTCCCGATTTCTTCCGGCGTCATGAAAAAAGTTTGAGAAATCAGAAACTGGACGAAAGAGGTGCTTTCAGAAAATAGAACTAAAGTGTACTCGAAGTTTCTCTTGAAATAGCAAAGCTAAAGAAGCTCCACACAGTTAGTAAAACCTTAATCAAGCCTTGTGCTTTAAAGATGTCAAGCATGTTTTTGGAGATGCAAGCAAACGAAAAGTTCAACAAATTTCCTTATCGAACAACACAGTGAAACGGATGATTAGAGAAATATCAGAATACACAAAGGAAAAAGTGATACAGGGAATCAAATCGTGTCCAAATGCTATGTTTGTAATACAGCTGGATGTGTCAAAGGATGTAATTCTTTGTGCACAGCTAGTTTTTTTTGTTAATTATGTTTACTCGTGTGATATCAAGGAAGAATATTTGTTATGTATACAGCTTGAGATCACCGCATCATTTGTATGTGTGATAGAAAAGATTTTTTCTTTTTTCAAAGCTAACAGATCAGGGTTCCGGGAACGTGTTAAAGGATTGGTTCCGAGCGCCAAGGAGCTTCACTGTATGATCCATCGTCTTGCATGACTTCGAAAGCCCTCCCTGACGAACTTTGCAAGATCCTGTAGGTAGTGGTCAATTGTGTCAATTTTGTGAAAGCTGGAGATCCAAAGACTCATCCTTTCCAGACATTTATAAGATATGGATTCGGAGTAAGGAGTTCTTCTCTTTTACTGCAAAGTGTGCTGGCTCTCAAAGGGCAATGTTGTGAATTTACTGTTTGAATTTCAGAGGGGAGGTTAAATTGTTCCTGGAAATGCAAGTGAAAGATGTGCTCTTGAGTCAATTCAATGTGGTTTTGGGTAAGCCACGTCTTGCAAAATTAAAAGATATATTTGAACAGCTAAATACGTCGAATCTCAAGTTACAGGGCAAGGAAATAAATTTGTTTTACCTGATGGATTGTCTTCGGGCATTTCTTGCAAAGCTCTAGAATTGGCAAAGGAAAGTCAGTGCCGTCAATGTTGCCTTGTTTTAACACCTTTCATCTGTTCTTGAACAGAATAAAGAAGATCGTCTGTTTGCCTCTATTACTTAAAACTGAATTTACTCACCATCGGAGCTCCTTGGAGTGTAAACTTAAATGTACTTTCCAGAATTCGAGGAGAAAGAAGGGAATTCCGTGAGGAATCCATTTATTGACACTCTTGATATTATCACTATGCCAAATGAAGTTCAGGACAAATTCTTTGATCACAAAAGTGATTCTACTGCTAAAGAATTTCTTTAGTCATAATGAAAGTTAGTGACATTGCACTTCGACTACTCTTATCTTTTTCAGTTACCTATTTATATAAGACTGGTTTCTCCACTCTTCTACAAAACGAAAACAAAATCGAGAACCGACTTGATGTGGTCTCCAACATGAGATTTGCATTGTCAGTGACACAACCTCGAATTAGTCAACTGACCGAAAATATATAAGGTCAGCCGTATCATTGAAGTTTGTTGGAATTTTTTGTGAGGTCAAATACAAATTCTTTCGAATTTGATATTTGAAAATACAATTATCAAATACTTTCGATTTTGATATGAAAAATATAATAATTGATTGATATTGTAGCGTACGAGAATTGCAGGCAAGCGGCTTACAAGCTTCGAATGAATGAGTTTTTTTTGAGACTTAGGATGGCCGAGTGGATTTGCAGCTGTCTAACAGTGGTACAGCGACGCAGGAAGCTGTTCGCAACTAGCCTATGATATTAATTTTTCTTTGCCCCTTTTGTTACTTTCCTATATCTACAATTAACAAAAATACAATTACAAATACAAATGCCTTTCATTTTGATATAATAAATACAATTATTGAACTTTTAAGAAAATCTATCAAAATATAAGATAATTTTGATTTTCAACTTCTAATAAAGAATAAACGTTCCTATTACCTTTTTGAGCGTGGTGTTTTTTTGAGAAAAAATGAAGGGGAGTAACAAGAATGTTGAAAATTCATGAGGAGGGCAACGGAGTGAAAAAGGTTAAGAACCACTGGTTTAGATCTTTTCTTTGTTAGTTTATTTTGTCTCACGTGCGGTTGGGTTTATTTATTGCTTATTTTTATGTTTATTTTGTTTTCTTGTATATTTTTCTGTTACTTTTAAATATTTTCGCCACCACATTTTGGGGTTTCTTCTTCTGTCACTGTAATATTATTTAGTATTTCTTCTGAGAGAATTTCGTATATTTTGCTCCAAATTTTTGGGTCACGTTCTTGATGTATTTGATTTATCAGGTGGAGTTTAGTTCTTTAATGAAGTTTTCCTGGGGTAATTCTTTCGGTTCTTGTTGTGATTGTGATAAATTGAGTTGCTTTATTCTATATTCTTTAGATTTTGATGTTTTGAGTTTTGTTAACCAAGTAGGACGGCATTAGTTGGTACCTCAGAGTAGGTCGGATAAGGGCGAGTTAGAATTTGCGTTATTTCTGTCAGTCCTCTAAAAAAGTGGGGACCTTTTCTAGGTATTATGTGTAAGTTGTATCTATTCATGGCGATTTTGAATTTGGTTTTCCTTTTAGTTTTGGTTATGTTTCTTTTTCGTAATCAATATTGTTTATAGCCCTTTTGCTGATATTTTTGCTGTATATTTGGGGTCCTTAGACAATTGTGAAAACCAAAGGGCGCAACTTCTTTTACATTAAGGGACACATGGAGATGGGCTCCGCCGTAGATTAATCTTTAAATCAGCTTTCTCCTACGCCTCAAAGTTAGACATGCTAAGTGAAAGGCATAGGTCAAACTAATATCTAAATGTCAGCTCCTCGAACCATCGTCACTAGGGAAAATGTGGTGATTTTAGACAGCCTTGTTTTGTTCTATAAACATCTAGAAATTATGCGTATCTTTTTGTGACACTGACTAAAGGGAGATCTCTAAAGGGAAGGGAGGTACGAAATGAGGAGATGGGAAGGAAAAGAAAGATTTAAAAAATGTTTAGTGGTAAGCAAATGAAGGAAAAATGCTTGTGGATCGTTTGGTTGCTTTCGGGCAACTCTATGATTGATCTTCTTAAGGTGTTTTCAGCGCCCAAAGGATGAGGAAAAGAGGAATCAGAATCAGAATTTATTGTATTGTTGTCAATTTTAGAATGTTTATTACATAAATGGTCATTATGCAAACAAAGTGACTTTAGAATACATACTAGATCTTAAATCGATAACACAACAGGATAATCTTAAAAAAATAAGGTATATATATATATATATATATATATATATATATATATATATATATATATATGCAGGTTCTTTTGAAGTCCACAGCTGTGGCAGCGTTATTAATTTTAACTTGTATTTTCTTAATATTTCTTACAAGTATTTTAACTTAGTCTGCGAGGCGAGAAAAAATCCACGAATCACATGCTTAATTCCTAGACTTCTTTCGACCATGTTAGGTCATCTTCAAGAAATTAACAGAAATAGAATTAATCAAAAATTGCTACATTATATATAGTATTTCTACGCGAACATAAGTATTACAAAAATTGGCCAATCATGGCGTGGGAAATTTTATGTGGAAATTAAGCGCTACAAGAAACATATAAAATTGAAAGAGGGTACATTCCTATTCACAACTTCTTGAAGCTGTTTGCCCATAAGAAAACGGTGATGTTCGCCTGTGACTTGAATGCAAGATGCAGGGCAGTTGAGTACACCAGCACCAACGCGGCGGGACGAAATCTGGAACTTCTACTGCAGCGAAACCTAGCAGTGCGCATTACACCAGAGTTCTCGACCTATTACTCAGCGAGAGGTGCAACTAAGCCCGACATAGTATTAACAAGCTCAAGGTTTCCTTACTACTATCACATTGCCCTAAGACCGGTGATACCCAGCGACCACGAAGCATTGACCATCACACTCTCGTCAAGCCTAATCCAAATACCAATAAGGGAAAGGAAGTAATATGCGCGCGCATACTGGGAGGCCCACCAGGCCGTTTGCCAGAACTACGTCCTAGCAAGCCTAGAGAAGCTACACCAGAAGAAAAAGATAAACTACTAAACCACCTTACAACGAAAATATTAGAGGCAGATAGAAATACTATCCCAAAGATAAAATATAAAACCCTAACAGCTCCAAAATAGACACCTGAAATGATTGTTATTTAAGAACAATAGAAAGACTTAGTGGACATAATCAACAGATAGGGTCCAAACAGAGACCACCACCAGATGAGGCGTAAAAAAAAGAACACCTTCACCAACTGATCATACAACAGTAAGCAGAAATTTGGGACTGACTCATTGAAGAACTCGATGAGAAAATGCAAGCAAGCAAACAAAAGAATGAAAATTAAGAATCTGGAAGGGAAAGGGATTAGTGAACCAGAAGAGGTCAAAGTAGAATTTAAAGAATACTAGGCAAACCTATTTAAAATTTCCGCAGAAGAGGAAGAAAGTTTCGACACAGAATTCGGGAACAAGATAATAGACCAGTTGAACGAAGTAATAGACGAGCATTTCCTTTCAATAACACTACAGCGGAAAGACCCATGGTTGGCCTAGTGAAAAAGATCTCCCTACAAGAGTTAAACGAAACCCTAAAAACGTTTAAGCAGCGTGCTCCAGGACACTCAGGCTTAACGAAAGCAAACTTTATTAATGCTCCACTAAACATAAAACAAGGACTAATTAACATCATGAACGCGGCCCTCAATACAGGATACTTTCCCGATGTTTGCAAAATAACAAAAAGGATATTCATTCCTAAGTCGGGGAAGTCCCTAATCTCCCCAGCAGACTACCACCCGCTCTCTATCCTTGAATTTGGGGGAAAAAATTTTGAAAAGATCATCGCCAACAGATTGCAATCCTACCTGGAAGACAAAAATCTGCTCAACAAAAGGGAGTTAGAAGGCAGAGAGGTACGAACACAGCACTGGCGATGATAACAGAGAAATGAGCCCAAACAGAAAAAGAGAAGAAGCACGCTAATATAGTATTAAGGATGTCAGGAAAGCATTCGATAAAGTGTGGCGCAGAGGACTACAGTTTAAGATCCTCTAACTAGGACTCAATCCCAGATTGGATAAAATAAACTGTAATTATTTCATGGACAGAAGAGAATTCATCAAGATCGGAGAGTACCAAGGACCAGAATTTTAACTGGAAGAGGGCATTCCCCAAGGTGTGTGTTTGAGTCCACTGCTCGACTCGATATTCACTAGAGACCTCTCTAGACCTAGGTTAGAGTAATCTTTGTATATCCAGTTCGCCGACGATGTAACACAGATAGTGGTCTCCCCATATAAAAATGAAATAACAATGGCAAGGTTGACGGCATATGAAATAGAGAACCTAAATATATACGAACGCCGCTGGAAAATCGCAACTAATTGGAACAAGTTTACCATCATTCCAGTCAAATGAAATAAAATAGCACCAATTTATGTAGGGGATGAAAGATATCCATACAAGAGAACAGGTACAGTGTTAGGTTTAAAAATAAATGCCAGGGGATATAAGAACCAAATAAATGCACAATTGCACGTACGAGTCAAAATATAAGAGAATTATATCGATTAAGAAACCTAGGAAGAAACAAAAACAAAAAATATTGTATCTCCCCATGCTACTAGCGGCCATTCCAAAGACTTGGATGATAGAATTGCAAAGAGTGCAAAATAAAGCACTCTTAATAATAAACAATGCTAGGAAAAGATACATAAAACGCCAACAGACACTACATGAAGAAGCCAACATCAGGGCAATAAACAAAGACCTAGGTACCAGAGCCCTCAATATTTGGCGGAAGGTGGAGAGGAACTCTGACCCAGGTTTCATCAGGAATCACTTCGGAATTCTTGACCTTCTACAGAACCAGGCTCGGTAAAGATTTCCCAGCAGCAGAAGAGCTGCGCGGCACAACCATGACCTGATCTACGCATAAACTACCGAATAAGCAATATATCCCAAAGATAACAAAAACAATCGACAAAGTCACGGAACACACACACAAAAAGGCTTGAAAGCTACTATGTACAAATGTTTTTGTACAAACTAATAGTCATAGAATTTGATCAAATTAAATAATATAAATATATATATATATATATATATATATATATATATATATATATATATATATATATATATATATACTCGTATATACACATATATATATATATATATATATATATATATATATATATATATCATACCAACACACATGTTAGAAAACTTTAAAGGCTTCGAAGCTAAATTAACAAAGATGATAGTAAAGCAACACAGAGATAGCCTTTCCCCAGGGACCTAACTATCTTATCTATCCCTTATTGCCAAATTCACCACTTAACCTTCACTAATTAACTAACTTTTTCTCTATCTATCTAATTTCTCCACTTTTTATATCCAATATCCAATATCCAATGTTTGACTATTGGAATTCGCCGCTTGGATCGAGAACAGATGACTTACGTTAAGCTTGGTAAAGCAGACTCCCAGCAAAAACTCAGCTCATTCTCGATCGAAGAAGATTATTCATCTATCGTCTCGATAACCTTTTCTCTCCCCCCCCCCCCCAGAATCCTCCCATACAGGGGGGTAATAAAAAAGAGAGAAATACTTTTCTAGGCCCGTCATACATTTCACCATGACTGATTAAAACCCCCATTCCCCGACCCCCACCCAAGGCCCAATGCCTTAGCTAAAGGACGCTGATATTCGACCTCGTCTCAACTATGCAGAGCACTAGCATATGCATAATTGGGGGTACGGGAAAAGGAAGGTTTGAGGATTGTCTCACTGCCAGATACCTATACTAGAGGAATCCTGGAAAATGGGCCGGGCTGCAACCTCTGCAGGTAAGTATAACAACTCCGCCTGTGGGTGGGCCGCCAAGACCACTGGGGGACATGCAGCCGTCTCAGTGTATGGTAGGATGCAGCCGCAGTTTTTAATTCCCTCAAGGAGGCGGCACCCCGGCTAGCGACGATTGATTCCGCGCTAGCCAACAAAAAGTCCGTCACTTTTCACCCCTCGAGAGGAGCCCACCCGGTTCCATCCTTTCATTTATTCATCACATTATATCAACCATTTTAGCGAGGGCGGGTCTACGGGATAATTGGGGGAAGGGATCCCCATAATAGAAACATGAAACTAGAGTATAAAAGACTGCCACTAAGGACCGAGGCAAGAAAAACAGAACCAGAAAGAGGACTTCTCATCAGGACCATATATACTGATTTGAAAATCGCACTAAAGAAGCTCATAGAAGTACCAAACGGGTACGTGGCACTCTGCCACAAACAGGATGACGCTGAAAAGATGGTGTGCAACCGATGGGCTGAAAGCTATGAGCAAAATCGGCTTATTACTGAAACTGCCACCACAATTAATGGCGAATCGTTCATTTGTGTGACGCAAAGTTGACCTTTATGTCGGCTCACACACAAAAGAATAACTCAAAAAAGAGTTAAAAAGGGAAAAAAGGTACCTCAAAATCGCAGAGATAATCAAATTCGGCCCCTATACTCATGTTTTCAAAGTAGTGTGTATATCATCGGAGATGGCCACTAAAGCTACGAACAACGGAATTCTGGCATTCAGAATGCGGATAGCACCAGAAAACATCGACATAGAAAAATTCTTAAATGTTCAGACATGCTTCCAATGTTATGCGATCGACGATTACGTCACAAGGAACTGCCCGAGCAAGGATAAAATAATTATGCTCAGAATGAGGAAGCACTAATTACACATTCAGATAATGCACGGAAATTATAAAAAAGTGCATCAACTGCTAGGAGCCACACAGGACTATGGCAGTAAAGTTTCCAAAAAGAAAAGAAATCACAAACAAGAAGGAGCAGGAACAAAAGAAAGAAAAGGCTCTAAACTAAACCAAACCTACGCCAGCGTAGCAAAAGCTAAGGTAAAAGAAATAAAGGAGACACACGTACCAAAAATTTTCATCAATGTGAACGAGGGAACGGGGCGGACTGGGTATTCTAGCATGCATTATGTTCGCCCTTGTCCAAAATATCGCACAACCCGGGACTTTCTTAGAAACGCTCAATCTTTTCCTTGAAAAAAACGGAGTTAGAAAAGATGTGGTTCCCCCCGAACCACTTTTGAAACCGACGAACCTAATGAAGATAAAAAAGAAACGAAAGCTTCAGAGAATTAACAAAAGGAGGGAAAGAACAGCCAAAAGAAAACAAGAAAACACCCAACCAAATAGAACCAAACCAAATGGGACACACAAACCGACACGGAAAGCGAAACGGAAAGAGCGGAAGGCTGTCGTAACGAAGCAAGAGATTTCAAACTTAAAGTCTTCGTAAACGAGGCCTTTCCCTTACCTAAATGTACTAAATTGAATGAAAAAGGCGCCTGCAAATGGAATTACATGGCAGACCATGACGAAAGGATTATACAAAGACTACTGTAAAAAAACAAGATAAGGATCTTTTTCAACGACGTCAGAATCATCAAAAAGGATATCTTTGAGACAATTACAAACGGCAAGTTGAAAAACCCCAAAGCAAAGTAATAATCAGATACAAGATTATGGAAAACGAAACAACCAAACAAAAACCAAGACGCTCGTACCTACCGATACCCAATTTCATCAAGCTATTCCGCAGACAAGCCTCAACCTTCCTAGCCGAAGACCTTAATGCAAGGTGCAGGGAAGCAAAATACACAACCCATACAAACGGTACGGAAAAAACCTACATTTCCTGATGCAAAGAGGTCTAATAAACAGAGAAGGACCCGACTTCCCTACGTATTTTACAGTTCGATCCTCCACTACCCCAGATATTATTTTAACTAATCAAAACTTCAATTTAAATCACCCCCACAGCCAGGTCCAGCAACTTTCTTCGATCATTTGAGCATAATTACCACCATCTCATCTTCACCTATCCAAATAAAAATATCACGAAGAAAAGCAACCAGCAAAACAAACTTGGATGGATTCAAACAATACTTAAACACAGTGGAAACCGGATCCCTTAACAACCAAAGTAGAGAGGAAATAGATGCACAACTAGAGTTAATCACCAGTAAAATCAGAGATGCGGATAATTTACACACCCCAACAATAGAATACAGAACCATACCTGCACCTAGATGAACCCAAGAGATCCAAGATGAAATGGATGCATTTCAAAATATAATAAATGAATTTAGGGTATCGGGTCATACGATCGAAAGATACAGAAACATTATCATAATTAGAAGGAGAAAAGACACCCTCGTCAAGGAAAATTCAGGCAGGCTCTGGAGTAACATAATAGGTAAGATGGAGATAGAAAAGGATCCAAGGAAACTACGCGGATCACATCAAAAAGATGAAATAAGCATGAAAATTCAGAACAAGAAAGTAAAGCAAAATGAGGAATTACAAGAGCATTTCCGAACGCACTGGACAAAATTTTTCTCTATTTCACCTGAAGAAATTTAAAATTTCGACCTAAACTATGAGGAGGAAATCATACGTAGCCTGACAACACAACGTGAACTCATTATACCGTTTAGAAACGTCGATAAACAAAGAGACAATCCCTTGGGGGGAGGAAAGCCATTTACTATGAATGAATACCTGACAGCTTTAAAATCTCTCAAACAAAAGGCTCCAGGGCAAAGTGGAATATCTAAAGCTCACTTAATTAATGCCCCAGATAATGTGCACAAATTGGTACTTTCCCAAAACATTTAAAACGGCAATGATGATCTTCCTGCTGAAGCCGGGCAAACCGAAACATCAAGTCAAAAGCTTCCGTCCTATCTCGCTCCTAGAATTTCTAAGCAAAGTCCTAGAAAAGCTCCTTGACGAAAGTTCAATCAACCATCGTAACACAAACAACCTATACAACCCACAACAACACGGGTTCCGGAGCAAGCAAAGGACGGAAACCGCGCTGGCAATAATTACCCAAAGAATTGTTACTGCCACTGCGCGGGGCAACAGAGTTGACATTGTGCTTAGTGATGTTGCCAAAGCATTCGACAAAGTGTGGTTGCCCGGCCTAAAGGCCAAAATCTGCGACCTTAACCTGGAAGTAAACCTCTCCAAAATACTCTGCAGCTATCTAGATGAGAGGAAAGCGATATTGCAGATAAACGGCAAAACGGGCGAAGCAATCAATCTACAAACGGGGGTCCCACAAGGAGGCTGCCTCTCACCTACGCTGTACACAGTGTATACCAGGGAACTTCCACACTTCACTGATGAGAGTTCGCTGTACATACGATTAGCGGACGATATCACTCAGATAGTGACCAACGATAGGAAAAACTCCAAGAACATCGCTCTAAGAACAGGTATAAAAATTAAAAACCTAAATGATTACGAGAAAAGGAATAAAATAAAAACTAACAAGGATAATTTCAAACTAATCCCCATGAACAGGAGGAAAAAAGCTACTGTACGCGTAGATGGAGACGCATATCTTTTCTCAACAGAAAGACAAGTCACCTACCACAAAAAATCATAGAAGCAAAATCTACCTTATCAGCGCTATACAGATTTAGGCAACTTTCAACCAAAATAAAAGAAAACTATACCTGGCCCTAGTTCAACCCAAGCTCCTATACCTAATTGTACCATTAAATACACTAAGTAACTCCCAATTCAGAAAGATACAAAGAGTCCAAAATCAAGCCACTAGATTCATAACAAACACAGGAAGACTAGATTACATACCAGCAGAAAAACTCTACCGCAGATCTACTATTGAACCCATAAACATAGTCATACGAAAAAGAGCAAGAAAGCTGTGGGAAAAGATTAAAAATACGATTCCACAGAATATAATAAATCAAAGCATCGTACAAGAAGACCAAATCCATTGTACGCAATATAAACAACGCTTCAACGGTAGCATGAGAAAAACGTTAATAAACGTCAACCCAATCTATAAGTAGTAAACCATAATGCAACATCTTAAAAGGACAACCGATTACAACTACCAAGTATAAAACCCAAATGTGAATCCCGATTAAGAACCATTATATTTACATAATAGCATTAAATAAAAATAAATATAAAAAAATAAATAAATAAATAAAAATATAAAAAAATAAAATAAACTAAAAATAAAAAAAACCATAAAATGATACAAACGCTCTATTGAGCAAAAGAAAACAAAGGCTCCAATGCTAAAATAATAATGTATCACAAAAATATAATAAAATTAAAAGAAAAACGAAAGCGTTAGCCAGGCAACCTTGCACAAATCTCTATCATCTTAACACATCTTCCCACAAACATTAACACAGACATAACACTTTAATTTTTATCTTTCCTATCTCACTCTCTCTACACATTCTAACTTTATTTATCTTATCTTATCTTCTCACTATCGCCAATCTTTTCTCAACTTAGTCTCACTATTTGTCGCCTTGATCTAGTTCTCTGCACTAAAATATCATAAAAATGAAAGATATTTTTTAAGACTAAAAACAATGAAATATTGAAAAATAACAAAACTTTTTAGAAAATACTATATGATAAAGAGGTTAAAAAATTAAAATTAAAAATAATAATTAAATATTCGAAAATTACCTGTTTATAAAATAAAAATTTAAATGTAAAAGCTTGTACAAATTAATGTTAAAACAATAAAAGAAAAGGCCATATATAAATGTTTCGTCGTAAAATAGTTCCCAAAGATTCGTACAATTATGTTTTCGCGAAACAAGTAAAAAATGTGATTAAAAGTTTTAAAGGTATTTTTTCAGCTCCCTTTTAAAAGTAGTCAATACAGGTAGTATTTTTAATGTGATTAGGAAGTCTGTTCCACAGTTTAGGTCCTGCCATTAATAAAGATCTGTCTCCTGTATGAATATTAGTTTTGGGAACAAGTCAGCGATGTTGATTTCTTGTGTTTATTGTGTGTAGGTCTCTCACCTTAGCGAGTGAGAACAACTAACTAGGCAACCATTTATTCATTATGTTAAAAATAGTTATTCCCAACTCGTATTTGTACATATCACTTATCTTAAGAAACTTTAATTCTCGTATCTAAAGTGTTGCATGGTCGAATTGTGTGCCTCCAAGTGCAACTTGAGCAGCGAAGTTTTGTGTTTTTTGCACATGCTTTACATGGTCTGCTGCAGTATTCCTCATAGCTTATACTAACTACATGAGACTGTATTAATAAGGTATTTCGGATCATTGTACAGTCTTTATTATGTTGAGAGAGGTTATTTACATATATGTTAAAAAGAATAGGACCGAACACAGACCCAGAAGGAATCAATATTTATCATGGCACATTTTTCAATTAATATTTTCTGGTTGACACTGTTGAAAGGCTTGGATAAATGATATAGTGAGAAAAGGGATAATTTCTTATTAACCATATTATCGTATGGTTTATCTGTTGAATTAAATAAATCTGCGTTGGTTGAAAGAGAAAATCTAAAGCCATGTTGGTTATTACTTAATAGGTGGCTATGCTCTAGGTACTCAAAAAGTATTCAGAGACATTTACATTCGCCTTCGTTCTAGCAGTGGGGAAGTTTTGGAGTTGAGATGTACGAGGGGGGGTCAATAGGTCTTGCGAATCGGTAGGGCAAAACAGAGGAAGGGAAATGGCTGTTTATGAGGGTGTTTGGACAAGTTATGACCAGTCAGAACATGCAGGCGCACGCTCCTGCCTAATTTATTTAAGAAGCAGTAGCTGATCGCCGATCGTCAGTCACAAATATTTCAACAATGGAGAAGGTTGAGCACCACGCAGTGATAAAATTTTTGACCCAGGAAGGCAAAAATTCAAAAGAGATCAATGAACGCATGGTTTCGGTGTACACTGACACCGCCCCTTCCCTTGCAACCATTGCTCGCTGGAATAGCGAAATCCGCCATGGGGTTGAGTCTCTTTAAGGTGACCCCCGTCCAGGACGTCTGTCAGACGTGCCAACGAGGACAATGTGGCCCGTGTGGAGAGAAGGATCCTCGAAAATCGACGGGTGAAGGTGGAAGAAATCTAGCGAGAACTTACAATATCACATGGAAGTGTTATCAACATTATCCACGACAATTAAGTTATGACCAAGGTCTCTGCTCGTTGGGTACCTACAAACCTCACGCCCCATGATCGACTTCAACGTCGTCAAAGTCCACAAGGCCCGAGTTGCACAGGCTGCCCTGCGTGAGTGCGGATTCGAGGAGCTCAATCATCCCCCCTACAGTCCAGATCTGGCCTCTAGCGACTACATTTTATTACCCCAGCTTCAGGCTGCACTGTGTGGACGCCGGTTTGGGGACGATGAGGATGTCCAACTTGCCGTCCAGGAGTTGATTGAACAGCAGTCGGGAGATTTCTGGTTTTCAGGAATTTGAAGCCTCAGGGACAAGTGGCGCCAGTGCATTGAAGTCGAGGGTATTTATATTGAAAAATAATAAAACACTTTTTCTTATATCTCGTTTCCTTATATCCGAATTGCAAAACTCAATTGATCGATACCTGTTTAAGATACTGTGTTGCGAGAACTAAAGTGATTTCGTAGATCTTAAATGAAATATTGCATATGTAGTAAAATTAAAACCAATGCACTTTTTTCCATCCAGTTCAAAGAAATGAACATGGCAAGAGGGCACTTCATGAATGATTGCTGGCTTTCCGCATGAATATGACGCAGGACATAATGGAACATAAAGTATGTAAGATCACACATGAATGATGCTAAGAATGTAGTTTCAGGTCGAAATACCGAAAATCTTAAGGAAAGCACAACTGCAATGAAATTTCTCGACAGAAAAAAGATTATAGAAAAGAAGAAAGAAGCTCGCATTAGCAAAAGTTCAATACAGAAAATCATACATCTGCACGAATATTTGATCTGGACGTACGACAAACACTGAATTAGAAAACCAAAATGGTAAAGGGAAAGGAATCCTTGGAAATTATGATAATCGTGATGTGTGCTCACTTCATGGACACGGAAAAAACAGGCGCATTTGATGACGCACTTAATGAAATCTTGATAACAAAACGGAAAGATTCGAAAACTGTGATGAGCAAAACCAGGCACATTTACAGCAACCCTGCATCAAGTTATGAGGATAAAAAAAATTTGCATAAAACTATAGTCCTTACCTCTCCTTCATAGCAACATATATTTCAGGTTTAATTCGTAGAATCAGAAGAATCAACTACCATGAGAACAAGTGAAGAAGTAAATAACTTAGAAGCTAGTGCTTCAAACAAACGAGGGACATAAGAAGATAGCGAAAGGAGAAAATCGAGACAATAAACCAATGGCCATTGATATAAAGAAAGAACAACCACAAAAAATCAATCCCCATTAAGGAGGCAAAGAGAGAAGAGGAAAAAATCTACAAAGAGGAAGAACTTTAGCTCTTATTTTGCCTTTACCCTTCCCACATTTCATAATTAAGTCGCAGGAGAGAACCTGCAAAAACGAATCTCAGTGAACTGCTCAAATGGATGACCTACAATTAAAAAATTATCAGGTCCAAAATTGAATTTCCCTTTCCCTTAAGATATTTTGGCATCCCAATTTACATGTTCAATGTATTAAAGCTGGAAAAGTTCAAGAAAATTGAATGATGAAGCCTGAAAACTAATACTGACGATGGAAAAGTGGATCAATAAATTAAAAATATCAGACGTAAACATCAAGGTTGGGAGTACAAGAAATTCACAATCCTTAACGCACTGTCAACGATTGACTTAACATATTTATGTTAGGTCCTGTATGTGATCAATGGTTAAAATCCGAAAAGCACGAGGTAAAACGTTTGATTACATAACCCCAAAAAAAACCATTAGGATAGCCATTAAAATACTGTAAAAAACCTGAAATTATGAACCTTGAAGATCACTTAGTAGCAATAAAACCATCCACACTAACGGAATCACTAATTATTGACGGGGTAGAGATACGAGCCCTGTTGGCCGGAATACCTACCAATGTAAAACTTACTAAAAAATATTGGACGAAACAGGCTGGCAAGATCAAGAATTTCAGGATACACTTCCGGGACCAAGTAGGGTAAAAACCTCAATCTGTCAATTGACTTTAGGTTCTGAACATTTAATCCAGTTAATCAGTATTCTCTAGTTAATAAAATTCATTTATCTTACAATGTTGTTTTATTATACTAAAAATCCAAATATATCCATAATAGGTTGAATGAATACGTGGGGAGAAAAAAACTAGTATGAGTAGAATGGTGCCAAATTCCGACAAAGATACAATATAATCTAAGATCTTTCTAATCATTTAATATTGGCAAGATGGAGCACATTAAGAATAATAAAGGGTCCCCATAATTGATCTTGCAGTACACTAAGACCATGTGCCTATACATATATCTCTGTATGATAAGTTCGCGCAAATATTAAAAAAGAATTTGGCACTTTATGACAACTGTAACATAATTAATGTAATTTATACAGTATTCTACTCTCAGTTAAGTAGCCACTAATTTACATTTTTTTAAGGCCAACAATTCATGCTCCAGTTAGAAAATATATAGAATTTTACTCTAGAAATTACAGTAACATATTATATCGAAAACGGCACATTGCTACCGTTTTCGATAGTTTGTTATTGTGAATATTACAGATTCACACTGTACAAAAATGCAGTAAAATAAATGTTAATTAAGTTTTCTATACATTAACTGTACTAAATGCAATAACATTAATTGCTGCTGTAGCAAACTAATATACTAAGTTCCTGGCTATTTGGCTGCTACAATATTTATATAAAAATACAGTATATGTACAGTGATACCCAAAAGTTTTAAGGCAAGTATATTTTTAATATAAGAAAATTAATAGAAGTAATCAGACGTTGCATTTTTTTAGTATGCTTAGATCTTAATTTGAAGGTGATTTTTCTGCATTTTCTTTCAATAAACACTCGCAATGACTCACAATTTTATGCCTTCAATTTATCAAATGCGTTTGATTATCGCCCCCAAATTCTCAATTGGGTCCACATCTGGTGAATTCCCGGCCCAAGGTCGCAAAAGTACGATGTTAATTCCAACTAAGAACTTTTTTATTGATTTTGCTTCTTGAAAAGCTGCGCCACCATGTTGAAAATATAGTTAGCCTCCATAATTTTGTCCTGAACTGTTGGGAACAGGTTCTGATGAAACATGTTTTGCTAGCATTTTGAGTTCATAGCAGTGTTCTTGTTAAATATTTTACTGCTCTCGTTCCCTCAAATGAGTATTAGCCCCAGACAAAGAAATTTTCAGGGTGCTCAACCCTAGGCAGGACACAGAACTCGTGAAAGCGCACCCCTGTTCTCCTCCTAACGATGGATCGTTCAGCAGCTCCAAACAAGCGGAATAGAGCTTTATCAGAGAATATCACTTTGCCTATCCGCAAGACCTTTGCCCTGCCTGTTTTTTTTTATTTTCACATAAATCTCTTACAAAATACCTTATAATTGCACATCGACGTTCAGTTAACTCATATTTCTTATCAATTTACCCATTTGATTGAACAGCAATTTCGAATTCAGCGAAGGAATGCCATATTTTCTTATTTTTACAATGCTAACTTTTGAATAAACGTGCAATAATTCAAATATTAGAATAATTACTTATATCACATTAATTTTAAGAACAAATTAAAAAAAAAATATATATATATATATATGTATATATATTAGTCTTAAATGTTTTAGACATGTTTATAAATATTGATAACATGAACCGTGGCTAGCCACATGCCTCAAATCTAAAAAAAGATATTAAGCAATAATATTTAAAAATAGTTAAAACTGACGAGTGTGGTACATACGGATTAGTTATGCAAGACTTTGGATTACTTTATAACTGTCCTCCCTACTGTAACCATTTTAACATCCTTCCTCCAAACTACTGGCAATTAAACATAATCCCTTCTGTTTTGGAAATTTCTCCCCTTCAATGAAACCATTTTAAAATCCTATTTTTAGGTATTATTTTATTAATAAACTTGCAATAATTTAAATATTAGGATAATTATTCTTATCATTTAAATTTTTAAAACAAATGAAATATATATATATATATATATATATATATATATATATATATATATATATATATATATATATATATATATATATGGGAAATATCACGAAAGTTAGCACGTGATAACTATAAATATGAATATGTACCACAGAAGGAAACTGAATAAAAAGCAGATTGGAGTTTGTACTTTCGGCTATTTGACATTTTCAAACTCAATGGTAAGAAAACTAAGACATCCAGTATTTATACAAAGCACGATTCCCTATGAGGTCAACTTTTTAATGCTATCAGATAAGTCGGATTTTAGAAAAAGCGATAAAATTCGATCTAGCGAAAACAGCCCTGGGCTAATGTTGAGATTACTCTCCTTTGTGTGGGAGATTAAAAATGATTCCAGGATATTTCTCTTTATAAAATCATTACTATGGATTATAGTATCAGTTTTTGACCAGTTAATTTCGTGTCCCATCTTGGAATTGTGGACAGCTAAGGCATTATTCAGATATCCCTTAATTACTGCATTTTTGTGTTGTTGGGTCCTTATGGAAATATTTTTGGAAGTTTGGCCTACATAGAATAAATTACAATCTAAACATGCAATTCGGTAAATTACATTATTATCATTATTAGGGCTATGCTTTATTATTAGATTTTTTAATGTATGATTGTATTTAAAGGTTACCTTAATATTAAGTTGTTTTAGAATGGGCACTACAGACAAAATTATAATGATAGGGTAAAATTAATAGGTTTTTACGAGGTTCTATTGTCTCTAATTTACAATTATAAAATGTTTTTTGGCTATATTCATACATTTTTCTAGGAAGTACTTTGGGTAGCATAAATTGTACTGTCTAGAAAAATGTCCATTCTAGTTCCCCTAGACCTCTCCTCTGCTTTCGACACCATCGACCACACTGTTCTCCTTGATCGTCTTCACACTTTCCTACGTCTCTCGAACACTGCACTTGATTAGTTCCACTCAAAACCTCTCCTCCATCACTCAGTCGGTCGCGCTCGATAACCTCTCCTCCGAGCCCGCACCCATTCATTTTGGGGTGCCTCAGGGCTCAGTCCTTGGTCCCCTCCTCTTTCACATCTACTTACTTCCTCTTGGCTCCCTTCTTCGCAATTTGGGCCTGTCCTTCCATCTCTATGCTGATGACATTCAGATATACCTTTCCTCATCCCCTGTGTCCTTCTCTCAATCAATTACCAAGCACCTTTCAGCCTACACCTCCATAAACGAATGGCTGTCTGCCAACATTCTCAAACTTAACCACGATAAAACTGAAGTTCTCCTTGTTGGTACCGCTTCGATGGTCGAGAAATCTAAGGCTCTCTTCCTGTTATTTTCTTGGTGTTATTTTCGACGAGCAACTCTTGTTTAAACCGCACATCCATCGTATCTGTAAGTCTTCCCTCGGTTTCCGTCGCAAATTATCCCATTTTGATCGACAAAGCCTTGAGACTGCTATTCATAGCTTTGTCACCTCACGCTTAAACTAGTGCAATTCTCTTCTAGTGAATCTCCCTTCTTCGTCACTTTTCCCCCCACAACTAGTTTAAAACTATGCTGCCCGGCTTCTCTTTCGCCGCCCCCTGTTATCTCCTTCGATGCATCTGTTACAGGAGCTACACTGGTTACATATTCGCTACCCTACCCACTATGAAGTTCTTCTCATCACCTATAAGGCACTAAACCTTGAAACTCCACCTTATTAAACCACTCACTAGGTTTCTTTTTCACCCTGTAGCATTCCTTAATTTCAATATAAATACCTTTTGATACTATTCAATAATTTGCAACTAATTCCATACATTTTTAATAACTGAAATAATGCTTCTATATTTATACGATCATAAGTTTTCTCCAAATCCATGAACCTAGCTTAACATAATTTCTAAACTTCAAGAGGGGACATTTCCATAATTTGCAAGCCTCAAAATCGAACATTTTACTATAACACTCAAACCGAAAACATATTTTATGCAAACAAAATACTGGCCACAACCAAACCTGCTTCTCTAGAGCTTAATTATTTTAGCTAGTAACCATAAAACCTCGTAAATACCTTCATTAATCAATCTACCTGATATTTCTTTCCTTTTTAACAGTAATATTTGTTTTACACTAACGGAAATAAAATTAATATCGAGTCCTTGACACATTAATGACATGCCTGAGTGACATTCTTTATATAAGCCAAGCAAAATCTACATACCTTACCACAATCTAGCATCCCCCCCTCCTTCCTAATAAAACGTGTTTCAATTTGAGGGCGGTGGTTTAGTCATGCGAAAAATTACTTTGCTGAAAAAATCTCGAATTAAATTATTTAATTAAGGCGAAATACTGAGGTAATAGTTGAACACAACAGAAATATGTCCGATTTATAACATGGAGCCGTACGGCCACTTCTCTCTTTGCGAGTAGTTTGTCCTTGCCAAATGCTACAACAATTATCCACATCTTATTCTAATGGTCCTAGAGTATGTGTTGTGTCTCTGTGTGAGTGTCCGTCTGTCTATTTAGAAAAAAGATAAAATGATCTTTTTTTTACAGCAATTTTGAATGTGTTTGGAAATCAAACAAGGTCTGCTGACAAAAAAGTCGCGTGCCCTCAATTATTCCAATTTATGACCTTACGAGCTTCAAAACTTTTAATAATCCCCGGGTTAACCTTGGGAAGATCTTGACAATTATATAAATCGAAAGAGAATGTAAAACAACAAAAGGGTTTGAAATTTCGTTAGAATCGGCCGAATAGTTATGATGTTATTTGCAAAACAAAATAATTCCAGGGCTAACCATTGGAGGACTATGCCAATTATATCTTTCAAAAGAGAGTGTAAAATAACAGAAGGGTTTCAAATTTCGTTAGAATCGGCCGAATAGTTATGATGTTATTGCCCAAACCAAATAATTCCTGGGCTAATCTTGACAATTATATCATTCGAAAGAGAATGTAAAACAACATAAGACTTTTAGATTTCGTTAGAATCGGCGGAAAAATTACAATCTTAACACCAAAACAAAAATAAGAAAAAACAAAACGAGGACCGACCGACCGACATAGGGATATTAGAGGCGATCGCGAATCGAGTCGCACGCGACTAAAAGCTTATTCTCTCGTACACTTTTTTTAATTTTGTGAGCGAAGCGAACAAGGCCCGCAGGCCTGTAGGGAGGATATTTTCCAGTATATATAAATATATGCTAATATACAACATATATATACAATAACATATATATGTAGATACTTGAAAAATCAACTAAAATCTGGTTAACTCCTTGATTTATTTAGAAGTTCAATAGCACTACCTTTTATTATACATAAAAGTTTTCAATGTAATTTTAGAACGATGAGATTAAAAACACAACCTTCCGACATAATTTAAAAAGAACGTGGGACAAATTAATAAAGTTTATCTTAAGAGTGGGACGAATCCTTCAAACCGGGACAGTCTCGGACTAGTCAGGACTTAACCCCTTTCTAAATCCCTTTGTTCATCTCCATTAATTCCTTCAGTTATCCTTCTTATATCTCCATCGGAATTTCTTTTTACACTTAACTTTAACACTTAACAAATTTATCCCCCTGTACTTCTTGACTTTATCTTTCTAGCTTTTCTTCAAATACAACGTTACCAATAATGCATTCCTCCATTCTTCAGGCACTCTTCCACCTTTATTCATCCATTTTCAGTTTGCCCTAAATGATAATCACATTCAAAGTGCCCTGGGCACTCAAATTACGCGGATTAATACATAGTTTAGGTAAAGTGATGAATCTTATTACTGAATTTGACTCATTTCTTATTCAAAATTACCAAAATAAAATAACTTCTTTGGTCCTGCATCATTTATTAATATGTATAATTCGCGATGTAAATCTGAGACGAGGCCTTACTTACATTACATAGTCATATTTAAGCACATCTTGGCATTAGCAATAGAACGCGTCTCCCATTTACCTTTTAATGGCTAACTCTTTTCTGGTCAGAGGTTGAGACCAACAATTTTTCTGTAGAATTTCAAATACTAAGTTAAACTAACTACGGTGACAGTTACCAAAAGGAAGTGCATATAGGCAAAATGTATATTTCCTAAATTTATGGTGAGATATCATGAAAGCTAAGATTTTATAAATATAATACAACTACAAGTCATTTTAAAAATTAACATTGCAATACAGAGTCAAAATTATTATTGAATATACCCCAAATAAGAAACATTTGTATTAATCACTCTTTAAACTCTTGCAAGCACCATCGCTTTTAGGTACGACATATCACAATGTGGGATTACAAAATTAAAGAGTGACATTTAGGTTTCGTAATAAAAGAGGTTGAGATTTGGAACTAACACCTTACGGTGAACTAATTCTAAAATTTAGGCAGAAACATGTATATTAAGTTTAATAAAATAAAACTAAATTAGGCTCAAGAATATAATCCTACTAGGGTTACTCTACAAGTATAACTCAATTCAGACGGTCTTTGAGCAATGACCGCTACTAATCTTTAAGACTAAGCACTATGTATATAGAATCTAGTCCAACAAATTTACCTGTTTTAGGCATTTACACGACTACAAACACATAAATCACGTATACTACCACTCCATAATAGCAGAGAGAGCAAGTGCTCTTTCTGCCCCTCTCCCCCACTGTAAGCCTCATAATCAGCTTAGTTTATGCTCAAGGTCGTTAGAGCGTCCCTCGGTCAATATTGTCCGTTTGTTTGTACGATGACTGTCCTCACCACGTATCACCCTCTCACCACTTAGTTGCTGAAGATTCGTGTAAATCTAGTATGTAAATCTAAAACTCCTTTTAACTCTTCAAAATAATATTAATTTGCATATTAGTAAAGTTACTTTTTTACCCGTTTTTCTGTTACTCCGGAACTCCAAGATAGTCGACTATTGGACAACCTACTTTCAGTTAATTTTCACTCTGCTTATATTGTAAACTTCCCACGCACTCGTACAGCAGAAATGGTGAACTTGATCTTATTCTACGACATCTATATTAAACTGGTGTAAGGTGTGTAGGGTTAACCTACAACATCTATATTAATTTGATATCAGGTTTATTGGATTAATCTTGATCAATCAATTAATTGAACTTTGACAAATCTATTGATTAACCTTGGTTAAAATTGTTAATTGTTGGCTAATCTTAGTTCCGGTTTTGGAGTTTAAAAGGTAAGAAATAACCATTACATACTTATTTTTAGCGAAGTGTATTTTTTCCTGTTCCTATTTATTTTTTGTGTGAATTGATTGTCGACTGACCGTGTTTAACTATTAATTGAATTTCCCCACAGAATTGAATTGTTGTCCTTTGAGGCCTCATTTGTACCATAAGTTTAAGGTATAGAAAAATAGTATTATTCCTCGTATTGCTGTGCTCTCGTCTGAATTACAATGAAATCTCGAGCGCAAAAGCTCTCTCGCTAGTCTTTCCCTCCTTGTTGTTCGTGTGTTCGTTAGTTATCAAAACCATTTGCACTCCCATTCATGCGTGAAGGACCCCATAATTCCACCATACTCGTTGTTGTGCGTTAGTGTAATTCTTGTTGTTGTGCCCATCGCGTAAACCAGCAAGCATGGCGCCGTTTGAAATTAATTTTTAAGACCCAAGGTGAGTTATTCGGACTCAGTGGAAAAGATTTAATGACCAACATTCAGGAAGAAGAAAAAAGAGACAGAGAAGAAAAGGAAGAAAGAGAAAAGGAACGGGAAGAAAGAGAGAGAATTTTCTCTCACGAAATAGAGATGGTGAGAGCGAGGAACGAGACGCTCTCTATAAACTACTCGAGTTTTAGACTAAACGCACCACAGACTGCGTATTTAAAGAAAGCGAAGACTTCGAGACTTATCTAACACAATTCAAATAGATCATGGAGGTGAACCAGTGAGACATTGAGACGGAAGGCGTAGCACAATTATTGCCCCTGTTGATCTCTCAAATTAGGGATATATTTATCTCCCTTCCATCAGAGGCAACAATTGATTACACATCTTTAAAAGCCGAGTTGCTCGCCACTTACAAAATGACCCCCGATTTCTATCGAGCTAAATTTTGGCACTGTCGCATTCAACCTAACCAGACCTTTCATCAGTTTGGCTCATGAATACGACGCCCTGATCGATTTCGTCATCAAGGATCAATTTCTTGAGTCGCTCCCTTCGGAAATCAGATCCTTCTTGAAGGACCAGAGGTGCCATACTCTTAAGGAAAGCATCGAGGAGGCAGACGTCTATGCGGTTAACCACAACTACTATCTAATGGGAATAAGTTCGTGAAGGTGACTGCCCTGCCAAACCCAAACTCCTCTTCTTATCGGACCACCGTGATGTTAAGCCCTTACTGCCAATCCCACTGCGTCGTCGTTAGCCAGGAGGACCAACGTGTGCTATTCCTGTGGAGTTCCTGTCCAAGTGAGATCCAACTGCTCTCAAAACTCGCATTTAAGAAGCACCTCTCCTTATCACCAGGTATATCAGGTCAGTGCCACTTCTACGCGCCTACCGTCGCAGAATGAAGGCCCCTCTTCTTCGAATCCACTGTATACGTCTAGCCACCAGGTGAACTTTTTGTTACATAAATGTGCCCCTGGGGCCCTCTAATTTAAAACTGAAGATGGGAATGGGTGCCGAATCTTCACCCTCGTCCGTGATACAGGGTGCACGTGCATTGTTGTATCCGATGCGCTACTCTTCTTTGCGGCTCCGGACCACGATAAGTTTGCCCTAGTGCATGATTACTTGGGGCGCGCCAAAAAATTCCTTACTGTTAACTGCTACATTAAATGCGCGTATTTTACTGGTTGTGTTGACGTCATGGCAGCCTCCATCAAGTTTTGCTTTGTACTAATTGGTCAGTCCCAACGGGCTTGTTCCGCTTCCGTGGCTCAAACCCGTTACTACTTCTTCCTGCGCGAAGAAGGAACTGAAAGCCCCTAAACCTCTTAAACCTCCGTGTGCCCCCGAATTCCAGAGTGTAACGACCCATGACTTTGCCAAAAGTCAGAGGGAATGTGACTCTCTTCGTATTCTGTGAACCAAAGCCCAGAATAAAATACGCAAAACCATGTAAGGGAATAAGGTGATTTCCTTCCTCGTCGAAGACGACCGCTTCTATCGAGTGTGCACCGAGGAAAACGATACTGACTCCCGCAACCTATGTGTATCCCATTTTCACGTCCCACAATCATGCAAACGACTCACGATAGCCTATTTGCTGGCCATTTTAGTCACCCGAAGACCGCTCAGAGGATCTTCAAATATTGGCACCGAAGATTGGGATCAACACTTGATCACCCTTCAAGCCCTTCTGTATCGACAAGGGGAACACAATTTGACAATTGGCCCCGGCACGGTCCACTTCGCTCTTAAACCTATCGAGTGCCTCAGCTTCCATATCGGGAATAATTGAAAATACCCCTCTCCCCTAGCAAGAAAAGATTCGAGCTATTTCCTTTTATTAATCCATGTATTAATTTTATTCATGAAATAAATTCGTATATTTAACCAGATAATAAGAAAACGTGCATCCTTTATGTATATATATTTTTGTTTGTTTGTTCATATGTGTACAATGAATTCCTTTTATATCCTTAATTTTTTTGTGGTGTTTTGTATATCGTAGGATCACTCACCATCGGGCCAGTAAGACCCACTTTATGGTATCATATAGAAAATATCCTTACGCAACCATGATGAAGCATTGTATAACCTTGTGTATGTGTATGGTATAACCTCCCCCCCACTAGTTCCACTATTTTGTATTTTGGCTCCATTTTGAAAATGTATCTTAGGTACTCACAAATATATTCGCTATTGTCATGCGACTTTAAGTTATATTCCTTCCCCACTAATAATTCTCCGATGTCATTCTTTCCCTGAACTTCCATCTGGAGATGGAAGGTTTTCATAAATCAAGAGAGAGAGAGAGAGAGAGAGATATAGAGGAAGATAAGCGCTGCATCACCCTTCAATAGAGAGAGAGACAACAGACACCTAGGCGAACATTTTTGTCTGCGCTAATGCAGGCGCGAAATTATGAGACGCCGTGAGACGCCGCGATTACCTGAAATTCCGCCATCATAGAAACCTACGACAAGTGTGAAAGCCCAGAAGGTCCCATCTGAAGTCGGACAAAGTTTGCCTCTGCAAGTCTATTCTGGTCTTCCCATGCGTCTGACCCTAAAACTCTTCCCTATAAATCCTCCGGTGCTAGAGTTGGAAGGGATTATCCGCCGTTCTTCCTACCCTGTCAGTATCCGACGAGTATCTGCTGTCTTACTTGCCCCGTCAGCATCCTCTGTCTGCCCCCGTTGGACTCTGCATAATTCTCGCAGAATCCCTCAAACTCCAGGCATTGTGGTTAACTCACGTGGGTCTACTTCGACTCGCTTGCCCGCTCCTCGAACGCAGCGCGCTCAATCTCAATTCGTGTTACTCGAAGGCAAGCTTTAGGTCTGCTCTTTATATTTACCCAACAAATTTGGAATGATCCGCATGCAATTCTAGGTTCATAAGTGCCTTCAATCGTGCCATCGTTGAAAGAGAGGCAGTTTATGAATGCCTATGGTCTTAATGATCACCATACAAAATATCCAATTGTTATTATTCATCAGACTTTCTGAGCAAGAAAGCAAAATGTCTCACAACAGGCTCTCGCAAATACAACAAAGAGACATACATCGCTTGTTTGAATTATGAAAACGGACGAAGGCATATTTGCGCATGAAAGGTTCGAAAGAAACTTTTAAAAGGGGAGCCGGAAAGTTACGAGAAATTAAATCGGAGAAAATATGTACTGAGTGTCCAAAAATAGGAATGATTAGGGAGTTAGGAACAGATGAGGTGTAAATTAACATTAACGTTTCCCCATTACCTAGTAATTTTTGCTAAACATCTTCCTGCTTTCACTATGATCTGAAACAAGTTCAGAATTGTTGTATAGCCAACTCAGGCTATGAATCTTTAACACATTAATTTCATTTAACTCCACTGCTTTATTAAATACTTTTCTTGGACATATTTAAATATATTAGTGAAAATGGTATCGTAGGTTTTAATTTTTATTATAAAATTAACCTAGTGTAATGGTTCTTAATTAAATGGATCCATATTTTAAGTTATAAAGTCAATGAAAGAGAGGATAAAAAATATAGTTCTACTTTTATGTTTTAAGTATGTATTTTTCCTTAGATTTTAACTTTGTTGTAAGATTTGGGTACGTGAATGATACCTTGAACGTTGCATATCTGCCTTCAGTTTGAGTTCAACACATCCCCGAAACTGATGTCATTTGGCTCTTTTATGAAAACTCATTAGAACTCATAAGTAGCGTTGTGAAAGATTATCTAACTTAGCGCCCCAGAAGTAAATCCATTCATCAGCAATTCACAATCTCCTGTTCTCAATCTTATTGAAAACCTGTGCGAATGAATGTTTTAGGACTGGGATAGATTGTATGTGCAAACTATCGGCAAACGTCGAAACGTCACTGAGCAATGTGATAGGATGAATGACAAGGAATCGCTTGGATTAAGAATAAATGAAACGAAATTGCTATTCATTCGAAGGAAAGTCTCTAATAAACATCTCATGGAAAAAGTATAATGAAGATAATGGCTCTCATTAGCCAACTCGTAAATCCACCTCTGCGTCTATGAAAAGTGGAAAAATATACTTAAATGTGAGTACTAAAATTCATTCGGTTAATTATATGCTTAAATTGTTGAACGGTTAAAAAATTTACAAGCACTGCAGGTAACTTGTTCCAAATCTCACATATTCTATATGAAAATTAGTAATGAGCCATAGATGCTCAAGATTTGAACGAAGGTTCTTAATCATATTTAGCTAAAGGAAAACAAATTCTATTGATCAATATTCTCGAACCTCTCAGAATTATAAACACCCTATGTTGACCACAGTGTCCGACGGTCAAGCAATTGACCGTCTCTTTCTATAATAGAAGGAATCAGATTCGTGTTCATATGTAGCTTGCATCAATTCTAACCATTCGATCCATTTTGGAAAGCTGAACAGCAAAATCTGTAGTGTGTATATCAAGTCAGGTTGCACAAACGAGTTCTAGAGAAGTAGTGTAATTTTTTTGTGACCTAGTGGAACACAAAAAAGGGTGACACGGCGAGTCTTTATAGATATATAATAGCATTAGATTTGTAATGATAGGCTGATGAGAGGCTCTTGAGCGGTAGTCTCTTTGTTGTAACTGTAGTGAAACTCACCAGAAGATATATATATATATATATATATATATATATATATATATATATATATATATATATATATATATATATATATATATATATATATATACATATATATGTTAAGAAAATTTATTGCAGTAAACAATTATTTATTGCGGTTAAAAGGCTATTTTTGGCAGACACAGTCTTCCTCAAAGCCTTCGGAAGGAGTTTTTATCACATACACGAGAATTTTACACTTAAAATAGGCGTTCTCTCAGATAGCCAAAAAGACTATCTTTCGATTGGCCTTTCAAGAGTCACCCTTGCTTTTCGAAAAAAATGGAAATTTTGTTTTATTATCCATCTCCGCCACACCTTTATAGATTAAAAAAAATTATTGAAGTAACACAATTAATTATGCGGTTAAAAGGCTATTTTTGGCAGACAAGTCTTCCTCAAAGCACTCGGAAGGAGCTCTTTTTACATAACCGAGAAGGTAACAATTAAAATAGGCGTTCTCTCAGATAGCTAAAATGACTATCTTTCAATTGGCCTTTTCAAGAGTCACCCTTGCATTTTGAAGGTTTTGAGGAAGACTATTTCTGCCAAAAAATAGCCTTTTAACTGCATAATTAATTGTGTTACTGCGATAATTTTTCATAATTTTTAAAGGTGTGGCAGAGATGGAGAATAAAACAAAATTTTCCATTCTCTTTGAAAAGCAAGGGTAACTCTTGAAAAAGCCAATCGAAAGCTAGTATTTTGGGCTATCTGAGAGAACGCCTATTTTAAGTATATGTGAGAAGAGCTCTTTCCGAGAGCTTTGAAGAAGACGGTGTCTGCCAAAAATTGGCTTAACTGAGTGGAAACATCTCTTCTGTTTTTATCGAACTCAAGTCACATAGTTTGTGCTTACTCATCGGATAGACTTCTAATTCGGGTCAACTTTTCGGTTCGGATCCCACTTAAATCAGCAGATCCCACTAAGAGATAAAGGCATCTTAAATGAATGAAGATCGGTGCAAAATAGGGAGATATAAAGTCAATAACAAAAGAAGAAAATGTATCTGTTAAGTGTTGTAGTTAAAGAGTATGGCATAATTATAACTAGGTAATGTGAGGTGGGCAAGCTATATTTCGACTTTTATGTTTGAGTGTGGAATAACACTAGTCAACAATGATTTTGCTATTTAGGTATTAGCTTGTGATTTATACTAAATCGCGTATGCTGATTCCGAATCTGTAATCAGAATTGTTCTAGCTCGTTAGATTCCTGAGTTGCACACATACACTTTAGTTACACGTATGGCAGTATTGCTTCGGCTACGGTAGTGAGAGGATGTGTGGTGTGTGTTTAGTTCTTGCGTTACACTCCTGCTTTATCACGTTGTTAAATTTAGTCATTATAGTAGTGATGTTGAAACGGTATTTACACACAGTGATTAATTGAATTTTTCTTTCAGATTTATCTCTCAATTTATTTGTAAATGAAATAAGATTGTACAAAAGTATATAACTGGATATATACAAACTAAGTTGAAAACATAAATCGGCGAGGATGTATAAATAGCCCAGATAACTTTTGTTATACCCGTGAAAGATATCCTCCATGCAACCACCGGAAAAATTTAGCTAAAAGAGTGAAAACTGCCTACAATTATTAATTTGGTTGTAAAGTTCGGGACAAAAACAAGCCCTGAGCACCTCACAAATCTTGTACTGTGTGTTATACGGGGCTCACACTGTGGTTAAATGGCAAACGGAAGGGTATGTCTTTTTCTGTACCAATGGTGTGGCTTGAGCCAACAAATCATGTTTTTGATTGCTACTTTTGTATGACAAATTTTGTGAGATTCTCAAATAAGAACAAGTCACAAATTGTATATCCAAGATATAAGTCAGCTATAAAACCAGGCCCCATAATATGGAGATGCCAGTCCGACTTCTTCCATCAGCTGGTGAAGTTAAAGAAGATGTGGATCATTCTAAGGAAATGAACATCCAGTTAATAGATCAAAAAGATTGAAAGATTTGGTGAGGGTTTTGTCATTGTCAAAGGAGAACGCAGAATTCTTGGGCTCCAGACTACAGCAATGGAATCTTCTAGAGGAGGATGCAAAAATATTTACTTTCCCTAAAAGCCATCAAGCCTTAGCTGCCTTTTATATAGAAGAAGATGGTGCTTGTTTCTGTACTGATGTTAATGGCTTCATGAATCAAAGCTGTGTTGCTACACAATGGTAACAAAAACCTTCAATTCCTGTCGCACTTATTGTCGGGATGATAGAGACATATGAGTCAATGAAATTTATTTTGGAAGGTGTTCATTACTTGCATCATAAGTTAAATATCTGTAGGGATCTAGGGGTAATTTCTTTACTTCTTGGACTGCAGCTAGGATATACAAAGAATATGTGCTTCTTATGCATATGGAACAGCCGTGACGACAGGAATCATTATATTGTCCAAATGTGGCCCGAAAGAGAAAAACACATAGTTAGCTAATACAATGTGAAGCATATGCCTTTGGTACATCCACAGAATATCTACCTTGCACCACTTCATATCAAACTAGGCCTTATCACGAATTTTGTTAAAGCAATGGCCCATAATTTTGATTGATTCCAGTATCTCAAAGAGAAATTTGGTGCAAAAAAAAACGCTGCTTAACTTAAAGCGGTACTTTTGTAGGGCCGGAGATCAGAGAATTGATACGTGACAGGGAGTTCAGAAATAAACTAACTCCACTTGAGTTGCCAAAGTGGGATTCATTTGTTCATGTAGTGCATAACTTCTTTGGTAATCATAGGGCTGAAAACTTTGAAGAACTAGTGGACAACATGCTAAAAGCCTATCAACGAATGTGGTGTCGGATGTCTCTTAAGATGCATTTCTTGTATTCGTATTTAGATTTCTTTTCATCTAATATGGGGAAAGGATCCACCGAGATATCGTAATGATGGAAAACAGGTATCAAGGCTTCTTCAACAAAAACATCATGGGTGACTACTGCTGAATCCTACAACGGGAGGATCCATGTACAAGCGCTAGAGCAAGAGTCTCAAACATTTCTGAAGAAATAAATAGTTAGGGGAGTACTACCTTTTATATATGTAATACATATCTTGTCTGGGTCTGCAAAAGGACGTACATAATGCCAAATAGGGTGCCCTGATTCGAAACCTTTGCCCCAAAACGTCTCATTCTTCTCAAACTTGTAATAATTATATCATTAATTGATCCAAGGAGACAAAGTGAGCCATATAGCCTAGTTGTATAACTCAGAAGCACCAAAATCAGCGCACCAAAATTAATTCGTTACAACAAGATTCACTCAGGTAGCATAGACAAAGTTAAAATTTGTTGGCTAGTGTAAGGATTAGCACTGAAAAAGAAAGGTGTAAGAGATTTAAACTATATGTTTTGGTTGATGGATCTGAACAAAGCATATGATCGAGTCGATAGAGAAGAGTTTTAAGTAAGTCCAAAACCGTTTGTTGGATAATGAAGTAAACATATGCTATCTAACAATGTATTATTATTATCAAGTAGGAGTGAATGACAGAGCCGAAAGATCTATTAGGGGTTTTGATGAATTAGTTCCTCCAATCTTTGTGTATTCTGATGACCTATTATTAGTATCTTAATGTCGGAGTAACATAAACTTAATGGTTAAAAAGTTTAAACGGTAATGTAGGCAGAAGGAGCTTAAATAAATGCAGTAAAGTATAAGGTGAAGGTGTTTGATACAAAAATGATTTATGTCATGATAATAGAGTCATTTGAGGTAAATTGAAGATGTAGAGAGTTTGTGAAATACCATAAAATCGACCAAGCAGACTAAAAACAATGATTTTAACAGTAATGAAACTGCATCGGCCATCAAATCAGTAGTGAGGACTGAGAGTGAAGTGAGAAGAGAGAAGATGCTCAAACATTGTATGATGTAATTGGACAGATTTATAGGAGTGTAACCATAGTTTCGAAGCAGAAGATAAATCTAGCTTGTGGGCATTGTAAAATGAACAATTGTAGATGAATGATATATCTGTGAAAGGTATTTGAGAAAAAAATAGTTGAGTCGTATACTACGCTGGTCAAATAAATCAAATCTAAGACTAAAAGAGGCATAGTCATACTGCCAAGATTGAATTCCAATAGAGAAGCGTTAAGTCGAGCAAATGTCATTAACGATCCCGTAAAGAAAACATGTGAAAAATAAAATGTTAAATTCGCTGACTCATGGCACAAATTTATTCACAATAAGGAGTATTTCAACCACGATAGGACAAATTTTAGCCAAAAATGGAAAAAGGAATATTGATAATTGCCTCACTTGAACTTGAGAGAACTTCTAGAACAAGCTAAGATTTTTTCAGAACCCCAGGAAAACTTGGAAAACGACTTCGGTCTAGCATTAGAAGCAAACGGATAAGTTCACCTAAAGCAATCTTATTTAATGCTAGGTCAATCAGAATTTTTTTTTTCAGAATTCCAAGCATGAGTAGCAATAAAAAAATATGATATAATAGGCATCACCGAAACATGGATTCACACTCATATGTGGGATTATATTACGGAATTTCAATTGCAAGGTTACAGATTATTTCCCAAGGATAGAATTGATAAGGAAGGGTGAGGAGTACTCTTATATATATGTGATGACCTCCAGCATATTGATTGCAATATAGAGACAAAATTTGAACTAATAGTAATAAAATTAAATGTGAATAAACGTTTGCATAAATATTTGGCTTATAGAAAAACACACCAATCAACTGAAACTGACATTCCATTTTATAAATTTTTTACGAGCGTGAGTAAGGACAGAAATTTACTCATTATTGGCGACTTTAACTGTCCACAAATCAATTGTTTGACTAAGAACACAGATTCTTAAGGGCAAATATTACTTAATTTTATTGACAATAACCTGCTAACTTAGAGGGTCACAGAGCCAACAAGAGGAAACAATATATTGGACTTAATCTTAACTTCAGATGATGACCTTATTTCAAACATAATTGTGGGCGATCAACTTTGCAACAGCGATCGCAACTTAATAGAATTTGAAGTGAATTTACCTCCTAAAAAATTGAAAACAGTACTACAAAATTAGACCTCTGAATGGCTAATTTCATATGTAGATCTAAGAAAAAATCTCAAAAATTACAAAATAACTGGTATAGAAATAAATGAATTTTGGAACGATTTTAAAAACAATCCTTTAATGAAACAATCCTAATTTATTTCTATAGCAGTCAGAGCTAGTGGAATAAAACAAAAATCTGAAATGGTTAACAAATAAAATAAAAAAAGACATAAAAAAAGACACGAGGCTTATAAGATGATCAAATAAAACAACTCAGCAACAAATAAAAACAGATATTTAGAACTCAGGAGAAAAGTAAAAGCTGGAATTAAAAGAGCAAAGCGTAATGAGGAAATGAGAGTTGCTTTAAACTGTAAAGAAAATCCCAAAGAATTCTTTACCTTAGTTAATAGTAGAAAACCAATAAAAATAGTATTAGGCCAATCAATGATCATCACAATAATCTACAGGTCAGAGATAAAGATATAGCTACTGCAATAAACGAATATTTCGCAACAGTTTTCACCAACGAGGTCTCAAATCAAAATATTATACCTAATATTAAGTACTTAGGCAATGTTTAAGTGCACGACCGACGATGTACGAACATGAACAGATAAAATGAAAAAAATCAAATCCCTAGGACCGGATAAGAGCCAAAAGTGATCAAAGAAGTAAAAGCGGCAGTAGTGGACCAAATAACTTACGAGTATATTTTTAACTTATCACTTAAAAATAGTACAGTCCCTCAAGACTGGAAATTAGTCAATGTGACACCGATATTAAAGAGAGGACGTAAATATCTGGCATGCATTTATCGTCCTATAAGTCTAACATCAATAATTTGCAAAATGCTTGAAAGTATTATTGCAGCAAAAAAGATAAGCCATTTAGAAACAAAGAAATTGTTAAGAAACACACAACATAGATTTAGGAAAAATAGATCATGTCTTACAAATTTATTAGAGCTTTCTCATTGCATCAACACGATTCATGATAGTGAGAGGTATGTCGACATTCTGTACCTAGACTTTTAAAAAGCCTTCGACAAGGTGCCGCACAAGAGACTAATGTCCAAAGTTAGAGCTCTAGGAATAGAAGGTAATATAGCAAAATGGATCGGAAATTGGCTTAGTGATCGTAGGCAGAAAATCGTGATCAATGGAGAAGAGTCTGAATGGATAACTGTGATCATTGGCATTCCTCAGAACTATAAAAGCGAAACTGTATTAGTAAACCTGTACAATTATTTAGTAAGACTACAACTAGAATAGTGTGCACAGGTATCGTCGCCGTCCCACAGAAAAGATAGAGAAAAAATAAAAAAAGTACAAGCTAGGGCTACGAAAATGATACCTTCATTCAGAAAATAAAGTTATGAAACCGGCTGGAAGAGTTAAACCTTTTTAAACTAAAAACAATACGTATAAGAGGTCAACTAATAGAGGTATATAAAATTTTAAATAGAATCGAAAATGTAGACTACTCCATCTGGTTTGAATTCAATAAAAACATTACACGTAATAATAGCATGAAACTTGTTCCGAAAAATTACAGACTCAATGTATGTTGAAACCTTTACTCATATAAAACTGTCAATGTATGCAATCAGTTGTCGGAAGAGATTGTCTTAATTCCCACCGTTAACACATTTAAAAATATGTTAGATAAAACCATAAGGAATATCAACTGTTAAAAATAATACTTGTTGCTAACTATAAAAAAATTGTAAAATTAAGGTTGAAATTAATATAGAGATAGAATCATCTCTTCTATAAAAATTCACGACTGTGTACTTTTATTCCACACACCAGGTGTATTTTCCAATTTTTCATGCCCGAATGATTTGGGTGGGGGAGTTGGGTGGGCATACCCTTCAACTTTACTATACTTTCTCTAAATCTATTAGATAGGGTCTTCAAAAAAGAGTACTTCCTCGGTATGGATAATATAGTCTCCTGAGTTACTACTATTATTTGTAACTCTCTCTCTTTCAATTGCCTCATATCCCCCCTCACAAACAAAGATACTCTTGACCTAGTCGCCTTATCCTTCCTGATTCATTGCATAGCCATACTAGGCCCCTCCACAGCTAGTTCTGACAATTTATTTATCTAATTTTGTTTCTCTCTTCCTCTCGCATATCCCCTCCGACAGATATCCTACTACCAAGCTTTATCATCGTCGGCTGTCGTCCATTAAATGAAAATGCTTACCAATGGATCTTGACTCTTTCCTTTCCCCGTTAGACATCGCCTTTACCTATAGAAACTTCAACATAACCCCAACTATTCTTTCTCGCAAATCCTCTCCTCTTTACTCAAAGTCCATACGCCCTTCTCCCCACCTCCACTCGCTGATAAGGTGTTTTATGGTTCTCAACGACTCTTTTAAACGCTAAGAAACACAGGCATCCCTGCAAAATACGGATTAGGGCTGCCAGGACTCGCAGGGAAGACAGATCCAGCCTCTTTACCCTTGTATCTTGCTATTCTGCCAAACATTGTCAAACATTGTCATTGCCGTATTCATAAAAAAAACGAAAACAAACAACACCCCTTGTTCAAGCTATTGCTAACCTCTCTGGCCCTCTTAAACTCCATTTTATCCCACTTATCTCCCTTACTAAATTATCTACCGTCTCTCTAACAAGATATTACATATCTGATCTGTCACACATTCTGCTTATCCTTCTCGCTACCGAGTAACTCCCACTTTTCCTCCCACACCATCACTTCTTTTTCTCGACCCAGGTCGTCAAAGTAATTAATTTCCCTCTTTCTCTCTTTGTAAAGACTTTTTCTCCCCTAAAATCATTTCTTCTTAGTCTTCACCGTCAGTTCCTCTCTCTTTCTCTCCTACTTAAATTTTATTTTGATCAACTTATTTTCGTTTAAATTGTTTCCACTGACATCAAATACAGTATTGCTTTCCCTATCCAAAAGAAACCGATCCTGGTATTACATTATCTGTCCTCATTCAACGCTGAGGATATTTTTCCTTATCCTTTAAAAATAGAATACAACATTGTATCGGCTCTCCACATTTGCCATCTACACTGGCTCTCCATTCGATACGCAGTAATTTTAAGGGACTTATACTCACATATAAGTGCAAAATGCGTTCGGGCTTTGTTCCCCTATTGATTGTTCCTGTATTTGCTCAAAGAATGTGGGATGATTTACATGATATGGTGGTATGTTCATTTTATTCCCTTGGTGCTTTCAAGCGTGCCTTGAAGTCACATCTTTTCTCCATACCGTATCCTTAGTTGATAGACGGGCGTTCGACGAATGGCAATGGCTATAAATAGCGCTAGACAAAATAACTACACATCTACCTGATCCTGTTTACAAATGTGGACAGGATAATGAAATCTTTAAAATTGAAAACGGGATTACTACTTTCTAGTTATCAAGTTTGTGATAAGAAATAAATCATCAGTGGCTGTAAATACTTAATTTTGAGGAGGTACTGGCAAAAGTCCAAATTGAAAGCTGGAAGGCTGAAATCATTTCCTAAAAATTGGATCCGTTTCTCTTCTAATAAAAAACATATCTAAAGGGTTAAAAATATAACTTTTTCTATTTTCTATCAAGCCATTTAAATCACAATATAGACTAAAATTATTAGGTTATACAATATTTTTTTCCTATTTAGCATTATTTTCTGAATAGAAATATTCGACAGCAGTTTTGTTCATCCCTCCATTCACGACTAAAATTTATACTTTGTTCATAGGATTGTTATAGGAGACGAAATGATGATTTTTATACAATAATATTAAATGTTTATGACAATGGCTTATCCTTAAGGAAATAAACAATATGCCAGTAGGAAAGGGAGCCCATTTATAGAAGATTTTTTTGTGCGTTTGGTAAGATATAATTGGCATAATCCATTTTATAACATCTTAATACAAATCTGAGTATCACCAAAGAGGTCTACTGTGCTTATTGGCACCGTTCACATGTATCCCTTATAAAAAGGCAAGTATTAATCAATAGAAGATGAATGCTAATTAATCAAGACAACGCGAAACCTCATATCGCAAGAGATTTCCCCCGCAATTAGTAAGTTTTATTGGGAACTGTCATACTTCATACTCACTCACTTATCACCGTCATATTAATATCTTTTAATCAGTTTATCGAATTTGTAAATCAAAGCCTAACGACTTTTGGAAACATGGTATAGAAAAGTTTGTGAAAAGTAAAGACTAGAGGTAGAAATTATCATCATCATCATCATCACTAACTCTATAATTTAAGAACGGGATTTTTTGGAGTATTTGAATAATAAGTATATTTTAAATTTTTATCAAGATAATTTCTAAGAATTTCTTTAGTTTGAAAAAACAAAGCAGTTTAGTTCAGAAAAAATAAATATGATTATCCGATGCTTTATAATGTTTTAAAAGAAAATCGATAAAAATTTAACCATAGCTGCCTTTTTAAAAATTTTAGATTTTAATCGTAGAAGCAAAGCGCAAGCTCTCCCCGTAGGGGCAAGTGGCGAAGCAATTTCTTGGTTTTCTTAAAAAAAACTCAATGAAAAAAATAAGTGAATACAACAATACTCACAAGTTTTTTGAGTTTCGCCCATTAATTAAATTTTACTTAATGAATAATGGAATTTTTCATGGCACAAATTAAGCAATAAATAATGATGGAAATTCAATGAAATTCAAGAGGGAAAGAAGGCAATTCTGAAAAGATGCGTTTTTAGGAGACACTTAAATGTGGTAAGATGGGGAGAAGACCTGATTTCAGCAAGAAGAGCATTCCACAACTTAGGGGCGCAGTTTGAGAAGGAGCAGTCCCCCATTGAACAGAGGGATGAACGAGGAATATTCAAAAGAGGTGCATGTGATGACTGAAGAGCCCGAGGGACATGGCGTGGCGAGAGGGCAGAAAAAAAGTAAGACGGGGCCTATTTGTTTAGGGCCTTAAATGTGAAGAGAAGTATCTTGAAGTGAGTACGGCATCTGACAGGGAGCCAGTGCAGTTCATGCAGCAAGAGTTTCGAGGGAAAGAAGCGAGGGTGACGGAGGAGAAGCCGGGCGGCATAGTTCTGCATAAGTTGAAGGGGGCGGAGAGAGGAGGATGGCAGATTCACAAGCAGAGAGTTACAGTAGTCAAGGCGTGAGGTGATGAAGGCATGAACAGCTGCCTCAAGACTTTGGCGATCAAAGTGAGAGCGAATGCGAGAGAAGTAACGAAGGAAACATAGAGAGGATTTGCTGACATTGCGGATAGGAGGCTTAAATGAGAGATGCTCATTGAAAACAACATCCAGATTCAAAACGCAGTCAGAGAAAACTATAATATTACCGCCAAGAGTAAGCAAGGGAAAAAGAGATTTAGATTTTTTGACAAGAGCAGGGGTGCCGACGAATAGGACCTCAGTTTTAGAGTGATTAAGCCTGAGGAAGTTGGTAAAGAGTCAGTCAGAAATGGAGGAGTAGGCAGCCAGGAGGTCAGTGATAGAGTAGGCAAGAGACGTGGGGGATGAGGAAACTAAAATTTGAGTGTTATCAGCATAGAGGTGGAAGGATAAACCGAGATTACGGAGAAGGGAAATAAGAGTGAGAAGGTAGATACGAAATAGTAAAGAACCAAGGACAGAGCCTTGTGGCACTCCGAAGCGAATAGGGGGAGAGTCGGATGAAACGTTGTCAATCGCAATGGATTGGGTACGAGACGAGAGGTAAAGGCGGAACCAGTCAAGCACGGTGCCTGATATGCTAAGGAAAGAGTGGAGACGATCAAGTAGGACTGTATGGTCAATGGTATCGAAGGTAGAGGAGAGGTCGAGTAGAACGAGGATGGAGGCACGACCCCTGGCCGCAGCACTTCGTAAGCAATCGGACACATTGATAAGGACGGTTTCAGTGGAGTGACCTGACTTAAAACCAGATTGATAGGTTTCATCAATGTTACAGGCCATGATGTGACTGTTGATGCGTGAAGCAACCACGCTCTTCAGAAACTTAGAGATAAAAGGAAGTTGTGAAATCGGGCGATAATTGGAAGGGTCAGTGGGGTTCAGTTGAGGCTTTTTAAGAATCGGACGGATGTGGGCAAGTTGCAAGTGAAGTGCTGAACAGGTGAAGAAGCGTTGGGAGGATAGCGGAAAAATATTTTTTGGGGAGCCCGATTAATTAGAACCAGAGAGCAGGGCTGTAAACTCCAACGCGGTCACAGCGGGGAAAACGATAAGCGGCTGGGGCGGGAAGTCAGGGAGAATGGCAGGAGCCGGGACAAAAGGCGGAGGGAGGGAGGCACGGAGATTAGTGACCTTATCTGCGAAGAAATTTGAGAGAGTAGCAGGGCTAATGGGTGAGAAGACCTGGGCTGGGGAAGTAAGACGGAAGTGCAGGCGGAAGATGGTACGGGGATCATTCCTACTATCAGTAAGCATATTACGTGAGTAGGCTTCACAAGCAGATTTTAATTTCGCCACGTATGAAGCTGTCGCAAGTCGGGACGCCAGTAAGAGAGGGGTTGTGTCTTGCCCACGGGTGCGAGCCTTTCTAAGCACTCTTTTATGGGCACGCATGGACTGCCGAGCACGGAGGAGTTCCATAGAGAACCAAGGGGCACAGTGACAACGGGAGTTCGAAGGGGTGACAAGGGGAGAGTGGGCATCAAGACAAGTGAGAAGGGGTTGCTCCAAAGAAGAGAGAATCTGGTTAAGAGAAGCAGAAGCATCAATGGGAGGAAGTTTGGAGGCCACATCATTAGATAGGGAGGGAATATCAATGGCGCCTAGTCGACGGAAATGCTTAGGATTATAAGTCAGCTGGGAAAGTATATGGAATGGGATAGAGAAGTTGAAGTTGATAAGGAAGTGATCAGATATAGCATTAGACAAATTTGTATGGGAGTGGACGTAACCATAAGGAGTAGCGAGATTTAAACAGCAAGGAGAAGGGGCAAGCCAAGTTTCCGTGAGTCCTAGGAGAGTGACTTGAGTGTTAACGAGCAGGTCATGAATGTAGTCAGCCTTCTTCGAGAGGCTTCTGACATTGAGGAGAGACGCTGAGATAACGGGTGAAGGGGGAGGTGGAAAAGAATCAGGGTTAAGTGGGGGGGCTTGATTCAAGTAAAAAGGTTTTCTAAGAGCAGGAGCTAAACGGAAACCACGTTTAGTCTGGCGGCGGGAACGAGAAATTCCCAATGCATTAATGTGAGTAAGGGTGTTTTTAAAAACACTGGTAGCAGTTTCATTGAGAGAATGGAATCGTTAACCTATCAATCATAACACAACTTAGTTAACTATATAAGTAGAGTGGCTAAGCGACACAATAATGGGAGAAAAGCAAATTAACTATATAAGTAAAGTGGCTTAAGCGACACAATAACGGAAGAAACAACATCGAGACAAAATAAAGAGTAATCGAATAGTGTGAACAAATAAAATTACGATAGAAACAAGAAACGAGGGAAAAAAATAGTGACGAATCAGAATTAGCGGTTGGTGAGGAAGGGGGGGCGTGGGCGGGAAGACAAAGCGGAGGTAACAACGAGGTTGCTTGAAAAAAAAAATACGTGGGTGCGAAAGAAGCAGAGAGAAGAAGAGAGGCAAGGAAAAGGTAAAAAATAAATAAATAAATAAATGACAAAGAGTTACTTACTGATAAGATGAACATGTACAATAGCAGATCAAGCACACATCACAGATTAGGGGGAACACAATTCAAAGATACACTCGAGCAGTTGACACAAACGAACGAACCGAAACTGGTAACAAGTGTCTTACAAAGCTAAGGCAGACAAGCTAATAAACAATACTTAAAAGCACAAAAAGCAACACAGCAAATGGTGAAATCACAGGCAATAACACTGCAAAAAACAAAATTAAAACACAGTACAAACGTTCCAGGCGTTATGTAAAAAGATAACTTGAACAATAGCGGATCAAGCACACAGATTAGGGGGAACACAATTTAACGATACACTCGAGCAGTCATAACCAACCTAAGATGAAATTATTATTCAAATACTCTCAAAAATCCCGTTCTGAATTTATAGATTTAGTAATGATGATGATCATTATGATGTCTGCTAAACAATACTGTACTTTAAATTATAGTTTGATTCATGTCTTTGGCTAATTCGTTTTCAAAGAGTGCTATTTCTTAACGTTCACATTTATTCTGCGAGTTACCCGAAGACTTCCTTTTGGATGCTAATTTTTCCTCAAAAATTATAAGCCACAAAAAGTAGTTCGTGAATGAAATGAATAAAAAAAAACTTTCCCCTTAAAGTGCAAGTACGAACTCTATGTACTTTTAAACTGATTTATGTTCGAAAATACTTATTACACCTTGGGTGTTAGACTTACTAATTGAAAGATTATTTTTGTACTTACTTTGTTAAATGAGACAATAATCAGTTTAATCCCTTATTAAGATTTTGCTCTGGAGATAATCGAAACTCATTTCCATGCTAGTCATTGATTCGGCTCATTTGTTGTTATAGTCTGTGTGTGTGTGTGTGGAGGAAGGGGGGGAGCAATTAATAAAATAAGTTTGTAAAAGGTATCTTAGTGAGAAGTAAATAAATATTATCACAACATACAGCATCTAAGAAGGCTGCTATTAACGCAAAAGTGATTTGTAGATTTCGTACTCAGCCTTGATGGTCCCCATTCTAAAGAACTTGATTGGAGCACAATAATCCCAATGCTTTTATATTGACTCATACTTTATACATCTTTGATTTTGATTTTATTCTTATTTATTCATTAACTGTGTCGTTTACTCATATATGGAAATCTAGGACTAGTGCTTGTCTAAGTGACAATTTGAAACAACCAGTCCCCCACACTTCAAATTGTTCGGGCGAGAAACACTAAAATTAATAGAATAATCAGAGACTCCGACGCCGAACTTCCCTCTTCCGTGAAGGACCAGGTGATTGAACGGTCTTTTTCTCCCTTGGTTGACCTCGTTGGTTTTGCTTTATTGATCATTTTAATTTCCTCCTGTGAGCCAAAGCATTTAGCTATAACGATCTCCTCATTCCCGCTTTCAATTACTACTATTTATCGCTCCTTGGATTAGTTCTTTCATACTTCCACGACGTGGTGCGATCTTTATTTGGCGATTGCATTATTTGTATATATTATCCGACGTAATTGGATATTGGCAGGCCTCTACTAAATAAAAAAGCAAGGGATAGGAAACAATAAAAAAAAGAAAGCGGGGATAGAAGAGACAGGATAGAAGATACAGCTTGATAGCTGTGCGAATTCCCAGAATCCTCGAAAGATATTTAACGCATTCATGGGATTATTATACAGGAGGACGTGTGCCTAACTCATCTTCTTGCTTTAATTATAAACAAAGGATGTTACATAAAGCTCCTTCTAAGCCGTGGAAACACTTGTAGCCGCCCTTGCGTCGTATTAAAGACGGGAAATAGAAGGTTCTCGTATTGTTCTCCCTTTTGCCTCATCGTTGGGTCTCCTGTGGGTAGATTTTTTCAAATAAATGGCTTGGGACGAGCCAATGAATGGTAGAGTTTAGTTACGATTGCATTGGTGCAGCGAAGACATATTGAGTGTAGAATTCGCCAGCCGTCAATACCCCTCTATTCTGTATAATAATTATCTTTTCTCTTATGGACTGGCAAAATTTGGAAACATCCCTCATTCATGTTGCTTACAATGGTTACGTGGCCCTTGTCGGTCCGACCTCCAAGATTCTGTATGTTGAATACCTCTTTCCTTAATACAACTCGCAAGTAATAACAACGTATAAGAATGAAAAAAAACAAACGGAAATGAGAATAACCTTTTCTAGGGGCATATTTTGCGTAAATAACGAATATAAAATCTGTTTCTTTCTGCGACCCTCCAGTTTCTCGAAAATTACCATCTTACTTATGTTAAATACACTGATGGTTCCGTAGGGATTGAATGCAAACAAGATTGGGCCAAAATTGATAACTCTAAAGGTTATGAACGGATTTTGATATAATTTTAATAGGGTGTTCCTAAAGTATTTGTCAAACTAGCCAAAGAAATTTATTAAATTATACTCAATATTTTTTTGTTTTTAGGATCTAAATCCGGCGTAGCTCTTACGCAATGCTTAATAATTTTGTAACATTATAATTGCTTTTTTTTATTTAATATTTGTTGCTATCACTTTTTATATAATTTTTCAGATACTGCAGTGCTTTTTCTTTAGAGTAGAGAGAGCTAAAATGGCTAGAGAATGCAAAACTTCTCCAGACAGTTACTGCTATATATGTGAATTAATTCTGTTAAGACTACAAGAAAAAGTTGACTAAATATGTGAAGAAACTTTATGAGCTATACTTTAGATGTAAAGTGTTTGACCTCACATATGCCCTGTCGGATGTACAAGTTCCCTTTTTGCTTGGGTGAAAAGGGCTTGTCCTCATGTTTGGCGTAACAATTCTCTGGAGGGATTCAAAGGACCATTAAGCGGATCGCTACTTCTGCTTAACAGAGATTAAAAGTGGGTATTCAATGTGCTTATTTTCCTGGTTTATAATACATTTTCACGAGATTTAGCAATTAAAAAGATCAAATACATACTATGTTGTACTTTCAGTATTTCTGCAAGTGATCACATCCAGTAATATCCACTTTTAGTCTGATTTTATTTTATTTCACTACAGGTTGTAACAGAGAAGGCAATAAATCTATCATGTATCCAGATCTACAGACTGCTATTCGCCCAGTTAGACATTCAAGTGTGATTTATGTACTACAGCCACCCTCTGAACAACCATGTGATGACATGAGCAACTCAGACGATTCAGAACTCAAGATACACCATATGTAGCATATCTTGAATCTGTCAAGAAATCACACCTTATCACCCAACCGGAACTCAATGATCTAGATCGTCATCTTACACTTACTAAGCAACAGACTCAACTGTTGGCCTCACGTCTGCAACAATGGAACCTATTGGATGAACATCCTTGAAACACAGTATTTAGAAAGCGTTCTGCAGAACTACAGCAATTTTTTCATTTTGAAAACAACTTGACTTATTGTGATGATTTTAAAGGCATATACAATGCTCTAGAGCTCACCTGTGAACCAAATGAGTGGAGATTATTCATAAATGCAAACTTGCTTTTATTCTAGATCGCATAAGTTACAAGAAACATGAGTAGTTAATTTGTACGGAATTGAAAGAGGTAGAGCTAATTAATTGGCTACAAACTGGATACAGCAAGTTTTTGTGCTTCCTTTGCAAGTGGGACAGGGGGGGCCAGATAAGAACATTATGTACGCTCAAAATGGTCACCTCGGGAAACTATGACGCCTGGATGCCATAATATAATTCATGAGCCGCTAGTTAAGAAGAAAAAAATCCTTTTGTACCACTAGATATAAAACTAGGCCTACTGAAGCAATTTACCAAAGCACTGCAACATAACAAGCCATGTTTCCAAAGCGATCTTCCCTAAAATAAGTGATACCAAGCTTAAAGAAGGCATATTCGTAGGCCCTTAGGTTTCTTATCTTATAGTTAATGATAAATTCGAGGTAACAATGAATGAAACTAAACTAACGGCCTGGCATGCATTCAAAAATGTATGCAAAGGACTTGTGGGAAAGACCAAGGTGCGCAGAGAGAGCTTATAGTGGACAGCCTAATCAAGTGCTACCAAGATCTCGGATGCAATATGCCACTAGGATACACTTTCTTTATTCTCATCTGTCTTTCTTCCTAGCGAATGCAGGAGATGTGAGTGATGAATATGGAGAAAAGTTCCATCAAAATATAGAGTCAATGGGGAACAGGTATAAGGGAAAAATGAGCACTGCTCTGCTGGGTGATTTCTGCTGGAACCTGAAGCGTGGCCTACCTGAGACGTCTTACAAACGAAGAAGTAAATAATCAAATGTAGTTTAATGCATTATATAATGCTGGAATACATGCTTATTCATTATATATTGATGAATTAATTACAATGGACATATTTAATCTGACTTAGAGAGCGAAATACATTGATAGTATCGTGGAATTCTGTATCAATTGCATAACTATTAAATTGGCAATTTGCAAGAAAATCTTACGTCATGGGAAATATTTGTTAGCAAATTCTAATTCAGCACACTTAACTGCATAATAAAATGCACATAAGATTTAATTTTTTTCTTGACACTTAAATATGCTGTAATCAGGCAATAACCGAACTCAAATTAATTTTGGTTCAAATCTGATCAGATCAAATAAAATTAGTGAGGTAAGTGTATAGGAAAGAAATACATAGGTCAAATATGAAGGTTTATGGAAAAATAGTGGCGAAATGAGAAGAAAGCTATAGGTTACCTCTCTTATTTTCTTTAAGGTTGTTTGTGTGTGGTCATATTACTGTTGTGAACTTGAATTGCTTTCATGGCATTCAAGCCTTGGTGATATGTTGTTGTGTTATTGCATGGTTATATTTGTTATCGTTTAGTTTTAGCGATGTTGTTATTTACTTGTTTTATCAATAGATTCTTGTTCAGTATGTAGTTAGCTGTAGAGTTCTGGTACTTAAACGATAATCCGGTTTCTGGTTGAAGTAGTCAGTTTTTTGGGTACGACTCATAATTTATATCAGATTTTGGGCTAATTTTCTTTGAGTTTTCACTCATTATTGCTTTATTATGGTTTTAGCCTTGCGATAGTTTTCACCCCGAAATCTTGCTGTGCTTTGCAATGCTAACCTTTAATTTAGCAGTTATTTGACTTCTTCATCAAGCTCTACCATTATTATGGACGGAAAGTTATTCGCTGTTAAGACTTGACGTGCATACGTAAAGTTTTCTTACCGAATAATATTCGTGCTTCTCTGCATTCTTACCTTTGAAGTAAGGACGCTCGAGCTGAGCTCAGCTAACGGAACAACAGCGCTAAAAAAATTGAACTTTAAGTACGCACCCCTCCCACACACACACACACACGACCACGTCAAGTTGCGGCAAACTGAAGTATTGTCTGCCGTCAGATCGAGAGCTGGATTGGGGAACAACCAATAGGAGAAATAAAAGAAGAAATTGATAAAAACCATAGATGGGCCGAAATTAGAGAACTCCTGAAGTTCAAAAACCATACCCATGTGTTCAAGGTCCAATTCAAATCCACGGAGATGGCTATCAAAGCTAAGACAGAGGGACTTCTCGTATCTAATATGAGAATTCCATCTAAAAACCTAGAACAGGAGAAGTTTCATAACATCCAATTGTCCTTCTCCTGCTACAAATTAGAGACACATACCAGCATTAACTGCTTGGATCAAGATAAAAAGAAATGTTCTGAGTGCTGCAAAGAGGGACACGGGTTTAAAGACTGTGCGGTAACAGCCAAAAAATGTCTGAACTCTGGCTGTGAACACAGAATCATGGCCCTAAACTGCCCAAAGAGAAAAGAAATTATAAGAAGAAAAGAAGAGGATGCGCGAAGTCGAAGCAACCAGAGCTATGCGGCCGCAGCTTCAATAAACACACCTAAAATGACGAACCTCACGACAAATTTAAACAGTGAGATGAGCGCAAAGGTTCAACAAGCATAATTTACGCCCACATCACGAACATGGGGGCACCAGGATGCTACGAGAAAGAGCTGAATTTAATGCTCCAAGCTAAAAATCTGCCAACAGTCAGGGTGCCCCAAACCCAAGATTCGGCAAAACTTTGAATATGGCGGTCGGGTAACCCAAACCGTCAACTCTAGATGACCAAGAGAAGCAGGTAACATCTGAAAACGAAATAGAAGAATGTCAAGAGGAAGAGACCACTACTAAATGACTCGCAATCTGACTCAGAAGTGGAAAGCAAGCCAGTCCACAACATCATATCACAAAGGGCTTCTAGAATCACGTCTAAACCTCCTAGCCCCCAAAATAAAAATAAAAACAAGAATAAACATAAGGAATCAATCAAGGAAGAAAATTATAACCATCCACCGCCGAAGACTGTCCCTAATAGGGACCCCAGACTACAAAGAAGATAAAATACACCTTACAATGCATAGAAACAACCTAAGAATCTTAATCATTAACACCAATTGATGCCAATATAATCCTAATTTTAGAACACGGAGTCTAGACTAATGGTGAAACCATCAAAGTATGGAATTACGAAGTGTTAACCACTTCAAAGGAAGGTTACGCTGGAGCGGCTATTGTGGTAAAAAGGGAATCAAGTACAAGCAACTCAGGAACCTAGAAGAGTTTTACCTCGCAAATGAGATAGACATGAGCCTGGGGAAAATGGTCATGGCCACGGGATATCAACTCCCGAGGTACCACTATTTACCTAACCAAACTATCACGAGTATATTCAGGCGAAGGGGCCCCACCATTCTAATGGGTAATCTAAATACACGCTGTGCAGAGTCCGGGTATACTCGCACAAAGGGGATAGGTAGTTGCTTGGACACCCTCTTGGACAAGAACATTGTCCAGAGACTTGGTCCCGACTTTCGAACTTACATCACGGAAAGATCAGCCACCATACCTGACATCTGCTTGGCCAATTTCCTCCTTCCCTTTAATTATCTCATGACCCCTGTAGTGATACATTGTAGCGACAATATAGGGATTAACCTTCAAATTAATGTAAACCCTATAGCAATTCTAGACCGGCAAGCAAGGACTACAATGGGCTAATTGAGATAATTATGAGTGCTTGCTCAGAAACTACATCCCGGAAAACTTTGAAGAAGCCACGCTCGAAGAGATTGACGAGGAAATAGAAAGGCTGGAGGACTAATTAATAGAGGCGAACAGACAGTTCGTTCCCAAAACCGCGTACCGAATAAAATCTGTGTAAAAATGGACCACTCATATGAAAGTTTTACACCGTGAACTGAAAAAATTATATCAAAGAAGCATCACCATGGAAACATCAGGTAAAATAATGTACCGTACAAGAGAAATCAAATAAGAACTTAAGATACTGATCTACGAATAACGAACAAAGGTGGAACGAGGATATAAAGGAACTTGATAGCGAAGTTACTCTAGCAGAATTCTAGACTAAGATCAAAAAGCTCAAAGGAATTCCCCAGAAAGAAAAAATGGAACTCGAAGATGCTAACAGTGAACTAAATGCGGAAGACAATGAAATAGAGGGGATTCTTAAAGAACACTGGAAAAAAACTTTCAGAATCAGTGAAGAAGAAAGTGAAGGCTTTGACATCGATTTTGAAAATCAAATAATAGATGAGCTGAACGAGATCATAGATAGGACGCATCCGAACCACCGGGTGATCAGGGAAGAAGAAGATGAAGTAAATGAAGTTACGCCAGAAGAACTAAAAAGCGCACTTTACTCTTTCGAAATAAAGAGCAGCCGGTCGATCGAGGCTTACGAAGATCAACTTCGTCAAAGTGCCGAGATGCGTCCGGGAAGGTATACTAAACATCTACGATGCCTGCTTAAATGTAGACTGCTTTCCTGACGCATACAAAAAGACTAAGATGATCATTATAGACAAACATGGAGAATCCCGGACGAGAAAGAAGAACTATCGCCCAATATCCCTTCTGGAAATTGGGGGAAAACTCTTCAAGAAAATCGTAAACAGAAGACTCGTCAAGCACCTGGAAGAAAACTCGCCCAATAACAACCAGCATTATGGCTTCAGGAAAAGGAGAAGCACCGAGATGGCAATAAATGTCATTACGGAGAAAATTGCTCAAGCGAAAAAGGATCGGAGCTATATCGACATCCTATGTAGAGACGTATCCAAGGCCTTTGATAAAGTCTGGATAAGGTGTATGCAGTATAAAATCCTGCAACTGGGTTAAATCCTAGGCTCGAGAAGATCCTCTGCGACTACGTCATTGGGTAAATTAGCATATATCAGTATAGGGAATACGGAAGCCCCCCCACCCCCACCTTTCCGCTGCGGGCAGGTTTGCCCCAAGCTGGTGCCTCTCTCCGACCATCTACTCGATATATACAGCCGACATCTCCTAGCCCGTCAACCCCTGGAATCTTTGCATTCAATTCGCCGACGATATAAGTCAAATTATCGTTGCCGGATATCGCAATGCACGTCTGCAAGCTCGTGTGACTGCCGAAGAAATTAGAAACATTAATGAATATATTAGTAAAATTAAAAATGAAACTATATAAAGATAACCAAAATAACTAAATACCTCATTATCATCTACCACTAGTCTCCCAACTACCGCAAAAGAGGCAATTCTCTCGGAGGGAAGAAGTAGACGTTCTGAGGCCAGGACAACCAAAGCTCGAATTATCACGAAAATATCAGGAGGACTTTCTTTTGGTAAAATATCATCATTCCCAGGCGAAGTGAGATCAAAATATGATCCATAATGAGAAAATAAGGGTGTCTTTCCGAACTATTCGGAAAGCAAATTACCGACCAGGTCAAAAGTGGCGCAGCTTAACTAAAGGACATTTAACGTTACTCTCCTAAAGCTGATTGACAACGCCAAAAGGATACAAAACCCTTTTTCATTTCATCGAAAATATCAAGAACTTGATAATCGACAAACATAAGGAGGAACAAAAAAAAATTGAGTCAAATTTAAGTACCCGACCCGAAATAGTTGACCAACGCATGATCACCTGACAAAAACTGGGCTTTATTTTAGCATTACGAATGGGGGAATGCATAAAAATTCAAATCGAGAGGAAACAAACCCATGTATTTCATAACATATCACATTTTTCATAATATTTTGCATAAAAAATCCAATTTTTCCCAAATTTATGCTCGATAACATCTGTTTATTTATCCCTACCTATCGCTCAAACCATTTCTTTCCTTTTAAACAATTGTATTTTTGTAACTTTTATGAGACATAATCATTTTTAGGGCCTTACACTTACATATCAGAGCTTAAATGCTACATCTGTATTTTTCAACGACCCAAACCTAGCTTCAAGAACCATGAACTCAGGATCTGTTACCCTACTGATTGTTCCTGTATTTACCCCAAGAATGTGGTATGATCTGCCTTTTCTGGTACGTTCATTCCAGTCCTATAGTGCCTTCAAGTGTGCCTTAAAGACACATTTCCTGTCCTTAGCTTCTCCTTAGTCGAGAGACGGGCGATCTCTAAATGTCCATGGTCTTAAATAGCAACTGCATATCTGCACATCAACATTATCCTGTTTACCAATGTGGAAAGGATACTGAAATTCTTATAATTAAAAACGTAGTTACTTACCACTTTCTATTTATCAAGTTTATGATAAGAGCTGTAAATACTTAATTTGGATTTAAAGTTTATCGAAAAGAAGGAAATATCGGCAAAAGTCTTATTTGAAAGCAGGAAGCCTGAAAGCATTTCCTAAAGAATAGATGCGTTTTTCTTCTAGAAAAAACACATCTAAAATGTTTACAATATTTTTATCCTTATTTATCGAACCATATAAATTACAATTGAGAGTTATATTTTTATTTTATACCGTATTTTATGCGGATATTTTGATGATGTTTATCAATATTTTCTGAATACAAATATTCGACAGCAGGGTCGTTCATATCCCGATTCTCGATGAACAATTAGCTATTTTTTTGTAGGATTGTTTGAGAAGAATAAATGCAGATAATAAACAATGATATTAAATGTTCTAGAAGATGGATTATTCTTGAGGGGAAAAACTAACCTAGCGTAAAAGGTAGCTCATCTACAGATGATTCTTTTGTGCGTTTGGTGAGATATAATTGGCATAATCCAATTTTAAAATCAGAATCCAAATCTGAGTATCACCAAAGAAGTTTAAGTGGACCGTTTACATTTTTAAAAAAGGCCAGCATTGATCAAGAAAAGATGAGTGCTCTTTCGTCGAGAGAACGCCCACCTCAAATCACTAGACATTGCATACAAAAAATTAACAATTTTGAGTGACAAATTCCATACTCACCCAACTTAGCATCATCATATTACTATCTTTTCGTGAGCTTAAAGAATCGCCTGAAGAGAATAAAAATGTCTACAACAGAGGAGGTTGAAACAACCTTGAAGATATTTTGTAAATCAAAGCAAAACGTTTGTGACAAACCTAGTATTGAATAGTTAGTAAAAAGATAAAGACTAGAGTGGTAGAAACTGGTTGACATTATTATAATTATTAAAAAAATACTTAGATAAAAATGAATATGTAATTTATAAGAGATGTTAGGTTTTTATCCATAAAATAATGTTAAACATAAAAAACAATGACGCACTACTTTTCAGATTAATACTATTAGTTTTTCTCTCGAAAAGGAATTTATATTTGTCCCATTAACAATGCGATATAGAACCTTTTTAAGGCAAAAACATATCAGTCACACTAGTCCAGAATTGAAATACAGCTTTGTTTATGATGAATTTCTTTAGATAGAAACTTTACAGTCCATGAGTGATAGAGATCAGTGTCCATTAGAGATGATCAGAAAACTCTAAAACGTAGAAAAAGAGTTGTAGATTCAGCATGTATTACAAGATTGAACATCAAGCTCAGCATTTTTCAATTTGCTTGACGACAATTTCAAAGAACGGAATCCTTTTACTATGTCTTCTTTTTAAGTAAACTGTTCCTTGGAAATCTAACTCGAAGCACGGTCATTTATTGGAACGACGATTCTGTACTCTACCGAGACAATCATTGTCAACTAAATTAGAAAGAGAAAAATCATCAATTTATTTCACAGTTTTCAACAAAGATGACCCGCCAGAGGGTTTACAAACCTCTTTGGCTGATGAAGAAATGCCACTTGCCACCATTTTTCGTCATCATACGCTCTCTGAAAAGAGAGTTTTGGATAAAGTGAAAAAGATGCATCGAGCGCAAGCTAAACCAAGATGTCGTCACTGTTGACTTCAATATATATTATATATATATATATATATATATATATATATATATATATATATATATATATATATATATATATATATATTGCAGGATGAAGGAAAGGACGTATAATGGAAAGTTCATTTCGTTTACATGATAGGTACAACGTTTCGGGTATAGGTTTCACCCTTCTTCTGGTACTGCAAAATCACAAAATTCGTAAAAAGACTAGTATTATACGTTGAAATTTAAAAATTAAAAAATATGGATGTAGTAATAGATTAATCGGACAGTTAATAGAGAAGGGGAAATGCAGAGCTATACAGGTTACCGGGTTGTTATTAAAATGGTGTAGAATTCAATTAATAAATAAAATTTAACTATATTAGTTGGAGAAAAATCACTGGACACATTTTAGAAAAAACACTAACCTTTTACAACGGCTGTTGGTTGTTGAAAGAAGACTAGGGAGAAAGCCTGAGGAGCGTTAGAAGAATAAAAATTTCTAATATTGGTTTTTATTTTAGAGTAGAAGCAGTAGATGAGAAGAAGAGTCAGAATTTAGACGGAGAAAATATTTTATAAACATGGATTCTTTAATCATTAAAGATATTGGATCGGGGATGGTATTTAAAATTTTAAAATCGTCTAAGGTTTCATCAGTTTTGCAATGGATGGAATGTAGCTGAACTGCCCAAAACTCTTTCTTTGACAGAACCCTTCCGATCCTGGTGGCTAATTCCCATATGAGCACAAAATCTCACCATTAGCGAGCGCACCGTACTTCCGATACAATTCCCCAAATTACATCCGGGAAGGCGATTTATAAATGACGGAGTACTTTGCTTCTGAAAGGATTCTGTCTTTATAATTGAAGTTTTGCCAAAGCAAATTTTTATTTTTAAAAATGATCTTAAATTTGGTAAGGTAAAAGACTTTCATTAATATTGTTGTAAATTCTTTTCATAATTTTGGTTTAGGAAACCCATATAATGAAAAGATTTATAACGGATGTCTCTACATAGGGTGGGAAATTTTAATTTGGGTTGATAGATGTTGTTTAAAGATTTTGCCGTAATTTTTTCTACGAACGACACGGGAAAGCCGTTTCTTTTGAAGTAATTATACAAAATTCCACTTCTTTATGCAAATCAGTGTTTTTATTGCACTCATTTTTTACGAAAATTCACAGAAACTAAAGAAGTTTAGGCCTAGACCACTGAAGGTTTGTTTTCGGAAAACTTTAGTTAGGAATCTGGTGGGAGAATGGGGAATGTTTATATCTAGAAAGGAGAGAGAACCATTGAGCTCTTTTTCACAGGTAAAGTGGATATTGGGATGTATGTGGTTGGCGAGTTGTAGGAATTTGTCACAGGAGTCTTCGGAGTTGAACAGGAAGTATGTATCATCAACAAAGGGGCGGAAGAGAATAGGTTTAATGTTTCCTAAGTCTTGGTTGAATAGTAATCTTCGAACCAGGGTATTAAGATATCAGCAAAGACAGGGCGCAAGGGGCTGCCCATGCCTACCCTATCTATTTGGCAATAGGTTTCGTTATTGAAGGTAAAGTAATTGTCTTTGACTGCTAATTTAAGTGTTTCTTTTAAAGGTGTGGGAATAAATCCATGAAATTTGGATAAGTTTGGAAGAAAAGCTCGTTGGATTATTATGTCAATAGTTTGATCTAGAAGGGCTGTTTGTAAAAAGCGATAAACATTCAAACTACTCATAATGGAAGGATAGGTATGATAAACTTTGTAATTTTTTAACAAAGGAGAAGCTATTTTAAAGTTTATACTGATTGGAAGAGAAAGGAGTTAATAAAGAGGCCAACTATTATGCAAGGTTGTAAGAGGAAAGATTATAAGAGGCTAAAATGAGACGTAGAGAGGGAGATACCCTCCTTGTGCCATTTGAGGAGTCTGTAAAAAGAACCTAAGTAGGTCACGTGCAGGCGGTTGTAACTAAATGAATAAAAAATATTTAGGTTTTTAATTTGATTAGAAGGCGGTTTGTTTTGTCCTCTAACTTGATGGACAATGTATGTGGGGATTCCAAGATCTTGTTGAATTTTGTGTTATCTGACAAAATGGCATTCATTTTCTATATGTAATTTGATTGATTTAGAAGAAACACTCTTCTACCCTTATCTGGTTTGGTGATAAATATTTCTGTTTTTTTCCCTCAAGCCATGAGAATATCAAGGTCATTTTTGCGCAGAAAAAGTTAAGAAAATTTGAATTGTCGCAAGAGATGGCGAAAGTTGCTCGCAAAATATGAGAGCTTTAAGCGAAGATCCTTAGATTTGCCAGTGATAGGCAGGTCTATTAATTCGCTCAGCAATTTCTCAAAGGGGAAGAAATAGTCAATATGGGCAAGTTTGAGAGGCGGAAGTTAAAATTCCAAGCCTACAGCAAGTCAAAATAATTCTCCTGCAGAAAAATTATGATTGGAAAGATTTTTAACTCTGCTGTCATCTGGGAAGAAGCAAGGCCTGGACGGGTGACGAAGAGTACGCCTCTCTCGAATTGGCTCTAAATCCTTATAATTTCTCACGAGAGTTCTGCGTTAGGCTGCGCTTACCGAAGGTGCCTTGGTAATCGGGGTAAGTAAGAAAATATAACTTTATACTTATATTGGTCTATTAGAGGGGCAAGCGGATACGTCTCGAGTTCTTTGCAATCAATGTTAAGGCTTTCAATTTACTCGAACTATCGAGTCCAAAGGTGGCAGGAATTAAGCGAGTAAACGGGATTTTTTGAACGAGAAAAGTAAAAGAACCGCAATAGAAAAGACCCGCTAATTAAACAAATTATCACATTAGTAGCGGAAAAATACATTTCCATTTAGAAAACGATATCAATCCCTTTTATGTCAATAGAGGAAGTTAGAAAAAAGAATTTTAAATTATTATTCAAAATATCAGGCTTTAATGAGAAATATTAGCAGGAAAAATGTGACATCATTAAAACAGAAATGTGAAGATTTTACAAAGAATGCATAAAAATTGTTTGATATTTCGTGTTGTAAATGCGATAGCTTTGAAAACTGTTCTTGTAACAAAGAAAAGAAGGTGCCGCCATTGGAGCAAACGTTTCTGGAAGAACAAACAACAACTAGGAAAATGGTAATAGGTAATATAGATCTAATTCAATCAAAGAAGAATATTCAGAGTGCAGTTAGGAAGAATCGTGAGTATTGTCTCTTAAATCAACTATCTACTTCGACAGATAATATCGAAGTGATTATTACTTCATCCAGCACAGAAACAGAATGGGCTGACGAAAGACAAAGAGGAAAACAAAGAATTTGCATCCAAGACGCCATCTATACTAATAATAATGGCAGAATTGGCGTTGACATGTCACCATACTGGTGTATCTGATCAAGCTGCAGCTTTAATAACAAGTTCAATCCTTAAGGACTTAGAGCCAATTGAAGGCAAAGAAGTTTTTTTAGTATTTAACAGGACAAAAGTTAGAAGAGAGCGTGTCCAAGAACGTATTACACTACAGCAAGAAATAAGATCGGGTAAGCCATTATATTCTATTTATTTTGATGCTAGAAAAGATAGCACATTTGTGGTTGAGACGATGGAGGCAACTCATCACAAGAAGAAGATTGTGGGGGAATTCCACGTGAAATTTCTTTTCCAGCACGGAAGTGATGTCCATGCGCTAAAGAAAATTCTAGAATTTGGTTGGGCTTAAATTGGTAAGCTTCCCCCCCCCATCCACAAGCGGTAGCCTCGAACCGCGTCCACCTCGGACCAACTTTTCGCGGATTAGAATCGCCTGAACGTGAAGATTCGAGGCCATTCGAGAGTAGAGCTGTTTCCCCCACCCCTGCAGCGGGAGCCTCGGATATATAGGGCTCGTCTTCCAGGTGGGAGACAAAGAGTTGAGGAGTCCCGCCAGGATCCAAGAAGCATTCCTCTAGTTCCAAGTCGGGTGCTAACAACAAGGCAAAGTGATGGCTGAACTTTTCGTGTGTTGGAATTAGCCTAGCCAGTAAGGTAATTCCATTTGACGATCGCCACGCAGCCATTTTCCCGACTCCACTCATCAACTCCTGTCGAAGTCCACCTCGTTCCCTCCTCGTTTTCAGGTGGCCGAAATACTCTCCCCTGGACCAGACGTCCCCCCCTCCTTGGAGAACTCTCATCACGCCAACTTCCCGCTCAGAAGCTCCGAGTGCCCTCGCCCTCACGTTTATTGCTTGGAGAAGACATCCGTGAAAGCTTAACCTATCATCTCACCCAGAATCCTCCGTAAGCCAACCCCTCTCCCCCTTTCAGCAACCCATTTGAGTTAATCCTCACCATTGGAATAGTCTCTTTCTGTAACGCATTAATTTCTAACTTCAGAGTCTGATGCCTAACTCTGCAATTGCACCCTCATTTACCAATTTAATTTTGCCCATTGATTCTCTCATTTTATGTAAATAAAATTATATTTTTGTACATTCCTCTTTAAATAACCTTGAGCTTTGCCATTGCCTAAATTTTAGCTGACCTTGTTTGCAATCTTTTTTCCTGCTCCGCGCGTTGAAACTCGTGGCGTTCCGTCCCTTCTCGGTTCACCTTTAAGCTATTAGTCCCTCCTCCATAGATAAAATATGGTATTAATATAATATAATGTCACATCACGACAAAGATAATGCTAGTGCACATCTCTATTATAGAATAATCTGGTTCAGAATACCTTGGACACCTGATAATGAAGAAAGGTTCTACAAAAGCTATACGCGACGCAATATACTCATATATAGAATCAAACGACATCGCAATTGATGAATTCGTTGCTGTGAGAGGCGATGGAATGGCAGTGAATACAGGAACAAAAGCAGGTGTAAACAGAATGTTAAAAGAAAACCTTAATAGATCATTGCATTGGTTTATTTGCCAGCTTCATGCAAACGAGCTCCCATTGGCGCCATTTCATCAGACCGATTTGTCAGACCGATAGGGAGTCAACTGGATAAATGTGAGACTCTAAGTGTTGTTGAATTCGCGCTAATTCCGAATAACTTGCTATCTGCTGACAGGGGAAATCTGAGCACCGATCAAAAGTATCTGTTTGATATCCTTGTATCTATCTGATGAAATGGCTCGTAGGTGTCCTTGAAAAAGGTGCATGCACGATGGCTTACAACGGCAAATCGGATACTTCGATTATATGTCTCGAGTTCCGACCGTTCTGAAACGCTGAAATCTATTGTAGGGGTAGTAGTAGTAGTAGTAGTAGTAGTCGACTGTGACAATTGTTGGTCGGCTTGAGGGCACAGGAGCCGGTCCTGTTTGGGGAGAGGTGCCAGGAAGTATTATGTTTTTGACACCAAAAGGCGCTCGGGTGGAACCTTCGTCACTCCGAGGCAGAGGGACTTGTTCTGCGTCAGAGGTATGTGGATATAGATACCCATCAGTAGATTCCTTTGAGCAGACAGTGTGTGTGTTATGCTATGAAGATGGGAGAGGAAAGAAATCAGTGGTGTAACAAGCTATGTATGTGGTGATAAATGTAAGATCTACCCATCCCAATACAGGGCTGAGCACATCGGGTCCACCAGTCGGTAGCCAGATCTCTACGTGCGTTGACATATGTGTCCGCTCATGTCGGGATTCGAGATCGAACCCGTTACCGCCACGTTAGGAGGCCAACGCCGTATCCACTTGGCTAGTATGAGCTCTTGAAATCCATTATCTTTTTCATCATGAAAAGTTGTATGCACTAAGATGGAGCACTCAACCTCTCCAAGACTGTGCAATCATCTCAAGGAATGAACAAAATAATTAAAGATATGGTTGCCCCAGTGATTCAAAGGAATGTTTATTTTGCACATGCAGAAAACATTCTTCTCTGTATGCTGCAAGATGAAAGAAATTATAACTGGGAACTGGCAATGAGGAGAATCATGAAAGCACGAAAAGATTATAAAAGCAAATCAATACGTAGTTTCAAGATTCCTGACAAAAACTTTGAAGCTAACGACTACAGCCACCTAATTAATTCGCAGCAGGCCGTTGTGACCGAACCTCCTCTGACGAGGACGCACTCCGATGAACAACTTGAAGAATTTATCCGTCAACAACCTAAATTGAATATTCCGAAGTTTCCTTGTCACACACAAGCGGAGGAGAGGTGCATCAAACTAGACAAAGAAGCGTCACTAGCAGTTTGTGGAGAAGACAAACGGGACGGCTATATATAGAGTAAAATTAAGTCCAGGAGAAAAATACCCTCATTTAATATCAAGAAGGACTTCGTAAAGAAAGGTAATAACATTACAAAAATATAACTGCATTAAATAAATGGCTATTGAATAATAGTGAAAATTTAAATATTCGACTTTTAATTGTTCAATTTCTTCTATTTCAGAGTGATGATAAAATCTACAGGTTGAATGGAAACAAACGGAAGAAAAGGAGGGAAAACTTATCGAGTAGTTAATAAATTATTTTTATTCAATAAAATGGATACTAAAGTCTTATGGAAATATATATTTTTGAAGGTTTATGGAAATAATGTGGATGTAACAACTTGAAGTTTGAAAACAAATAGATAGAATTTTCCGACATTTTTTATTTATTTTCAAAATTTCAATTGCGTTAAGGAACCTGAAAATATTAATTTAGAAGTCTGAAACTTCGAAACAATAGTTTTTGATGTTGGATCCATCAAAATATCAGGGTGGGAAAATAAATTTCAATTAATTTTTTTGCAAACCTCCCTCTTATATATATATATATATATATATATATATATATATATATATATAGATATATATATTATATATATATATATATATATATATATATATATATATATATATGCATATATTTCGTCTTAAAGGGGCGAGACCTTGACTTGTCCGTGGAGCGAACCCAGTCATCTAGTTTGTTTGTATTTCTCCTCCATGGGCGTGGTTTTAGACAGTTCTGTGTACTTATTTTGCCTACATATTTAGCATAGATTTAACTTTATTATAGGGAATCGCTTGTTGCAGGTCTCCGTCAAATTTCTCTGGTCAGAGCCTATATTTGTTCAGCTGCTGATAATTGTTCCCCACACGTGTATATTTGCTTGTGTACTATTCTGGTATTTGTCCAAGTGGTCACCTTTAAAATCTTTGAATGTTCGTGGGTTTCCGCGCGACTCTAACGACCACTTGCCTCAGATCTATTTGTACGGTTTAACATAAATATAGTTTCATTTCTTAATCCTTTGGGGACTTTTTATTTATTACACTTGGCATACTATTTCCTTAATTTACACATTGCAATTTTTAGGATTTGATAAATCCACTAACGGTCCATTTGTAGACTTCCTCGCTGGGCCTATTAAGTCCTTCAATTTGGTGCCAGAAGCCTTCCTATTTTATAGTACGATCCTAACAAGACTCCTCTGCCAATTATGGAGTTACCGAAATATATCGCATTTTAAATACATGGGTAGATACATATTAAATACATATTTCAGGCATATCTAATGTCTAACATAATTTTAAATATTCGTATAGGGCATTGGTATTCGTAAGCACATGCACCTGTACTGAACAAAATTAGCCTATTAATTATGCTGTGTTCTGCCAAATAATACGCAATAATATCTAATTTATCTTACAACTAGGTCTCATCCCTTTATTACTGCTATACAAATGATATAATTATGACACAGTACATGTACATAGTTCGATAGGCAAGAAGCTATAGAGTAACTAGGCGTATTTATATGCATGCCTCTCCATCTTTCATTATAATATTCCACTGCAATATAATGCCTACCAAAAGATTAAATCATATAGGAATGAAGGGTTCCTGGCAAATGTGAGTCGTTTCCCGGAGTGCGTAAAGACGTCTTGTTATTCTCTTTGGTTCCTGTAGGTCGCTTGTCGATTTTTATTTTGAATTATTGTCTTCTGCCCCAAACACTCCAATAGGTGAAGTTTAACCGGTCCTCCTCCTGTTCTCTGCCAGAGTCCTCGGCGTTGCTGATTACCCGGCACGTTATCACAATGCAAGGGAGAAAGCCTCGCTTGTTTTAGTCTGTGCACTAAGACATTGTCCCTCTTGCAATCAAGGAATTCCAATTTGTAAACCATGCCAACGCGTTCGTTCATCGGGAAAGTGGTTTACGAACGCAGTCTAATCGGATCCACAAATGAGTTTCCTGTCGAAGATCTTCGGGTACGAAAGACTCTGGCACTGAGTGTTAGTGCCCTAGGGATGCCTGCGTGAAATTGACTTGTGCCATGGTTGAAGCTACTTATTTAATAAACTTTGAATCTGTATTCGATGACGATGACAATGACGATGACGAAACTAAGGGTCTCGGGCACAAGAGTGTTGTTCCCGTGATTGCCGTGAAAGTCGAAAATCCCGAGTCATTTGGCAAACAGCAAATGCCCAAATGGATAATTTGAAGTGCCACCAGACAGCTTTGTCGACGGGCTTTTATAGGGCACTTTAAAGTCCTATATGCCCTTTCCACCATCCCGTTCGGAGACTGGCGGTACGCCCTGGTCCGGAAACGATGAAAACCAACGAGGCAGACAGTTCCTTGAATAGCTCTGATTCGAATTGGGCTCCTCTGTCGGTGACTACCTAAAGCGGGTCTATAAATCTGGGATATTCACCCGCTTAGGAAAGCCAACGCGGCCGTTGCGGCACTTATTTCCGGAATCGGTAACGCTTTGATCCATCTGGTAGCTTGATCGATCACGATAGTAAATACCGATTGAGCGATGGGTAGGATTTCCCAGGCAGAGTACACGGTGGAAGTGGTCTAACTATATCAATATGAACTGTTTGAAATCTTGAAGATAGAATATCAATGGCCAGGTCAGGGATTTCGTGTGGGGACTGATCTTGTAAGATTGACATGGAAGGCCCTGCCTTTTTCAAAAGCGAATATCCCTGACCATATTAGGCCAGAAATATCAAGGTTTTATAAAACGAAGTGATGCCTTGAATCCAGGATGTGACATATTATGTAACTTGATTGAAGATAGTCTTTCTGCATGCCAGAGGGACAAACGGTCTTGGGTATCTTGATGTTACTTCACACGATAGTTGAGCTTCCCCGGGAAAAAGGAAAGTATTTAAGCGAGCGAAATTTTTTCGTTTCTTCGTCATCCTCCTGCGCTGCCGCCAAAACTTGTATGTTAAATGAGTCAATTTGGACTAAATTAACGTTATCCGAAAGGCAGTCAGCAGCTACGTTGTCTTAAGCACGCACGTAGGTGATAGCGCTGATGTATAGCAAAATGACTGTCCAATGGCGTTGCTGTCGAAAAAGCCGATACTAATGGCTTGTAGTCCGTGCACAAGGTAACATGGTGACCTTCATTTATGTTCCTGAAATGGATAACAACAGCAAGATACGCCGCTAGGATTTCTCTGCCGTAGGTGGTGCATGTTCGCTGTGTCCGGCTTAGCTTGCTCGAAATGAATGCCATTGTTCGTGGTGATCCGTTTACCATTTGGTGCAGGGCAGCACCTACCGCGTATTGAGAGCATTCCGCCACCAGCTGGTATGGCGAATCATTGGGCAGCGAGTGACAGAGTGCGACGGTGTTGATTAAGGCCAATTTTGTATTCTCAAATGCTCCTCGTGCTACATTGTTCCATTCGAGCCCACGAACCTTAGGTTTCAGGCGTGTAAGCTCAGTCAACGGGGCTGCAATTGCAATTTCGCCAAAAGTAGGAATCATCCTTCAGTAGTATCCCAACATGGCCAAATATCGTCATATTTCCTTGTAGTCCGTTTGGAAGGGATGTTTCCAATTTCCTTCATTTTCATTGTCAGCTCGCATTTATCGATGGAAATCTTCGGACCCTTTTTAAACCAGGATTTTGAAGACTTGATACAAATGCCTCAGGTGGTCGTCCATATTGTCTGAAAATATCAAGATGTCCTCTATATATCAATAAACGAACTCTAATCCTCGAAACAGGTTATCTATGTGTCGTTGGAATGAGCAACTTGCATTCCAGAGGACAAATGGAAGCTTGACGTATTCACATACTCCAAACTATGTTATTAACGCAGTCTTCTTTCTTTATGTCCGCCGGGTTCATAGGGATTTGATGGTAAACACGAAGCAGGTCCAACCTTGGAAAAATCCATTTGCCATTGAGGTGATTTGCCACACTTTTAATTTGCGGCAATGGATAGCTGTCGGGCTTCGTGATCGCATTGAGCGCTCTGAAATTGCCGACCACCCTCTACTCACCCGGCGCCCTCTTCGGTACCATGTGAACGGCAACGCCCACAGTGATTTTTGCAGGCGCAAGACTCCCTCATTAATAGTGATTCAAAAGTTGCTTTGGAAACCTGCAGCTTCTCCATTGAATGAGGTCTCGGCTGTGCGAATGTCGGTAGAGCACTACCTGTCTCAATTGTTTTCGACATTGAGTTCAGAGAAGATGGGGATGTATTAGCGGATGCAGGACTGTACAAAGCCTCATAGTTCTCCAATATGGCTTTGTAATGGGGCGGTAGGAGCTGTATGTTATTAATAATTAAAGCAACCGCCGGTTACCCTGACAGGTTCACTTTTTATACGAATTTGGTTTGTTCTTTCGATAAGTACGCCGCGTACACAATCCACTAAGAGATTAAAATGCCTCAGAAAGTTAATTCCTAATAAGGGTAAAGTGGTATCTGCGACCACAAATGACCGGCAGAATGATCGGCGAAGAATAGAGATAACTATATCCGTGTGTACCTCATCGTGTACTTTTATTTTATCGCCATTAGCCGTCGTAATATTCACCCAAATTCACCAATTTAACCGGAATTTTCGACACAATCGTTCCCGTATCAATTAGAAACTCACATTCATTTTTATTCACTTTAGTGGCGACGGTGAAAAGATATGGCATACGATCGGCCGCACTTGCATTGACATGCTCTGCTAGTTTTCCGTCAGTGCTGGCGAAGATAGCATTGAAGATGGTTGCATCTGCAAGTTCTCTCCTCTCTTTGGCCACTTCTTAGGGTTTACAGAATTTCGCATTCTCACCAAAGTACAAATGTGGACGGCAGACTGCAGGTCTTTGGTTCCTTCGACAAAGTCGTAATCCTACCGGTATATTATATGTGTCGTAGAATGACTCCCGACGATACTATATATAACACTATTCGTTGAGGGAACTTCCTTAATTATCTCTAGAGTGCGTTTTACTGTCTGGCGGCCGATATTATGTATCTTCAAAATGCTTAAGAAGTGGAACTGAGCTCAAGGATAATAATATTGCTATCATTAATAAAATAGAGTTTTATTAATAATAACTATAAACAATACACAAAAACGGAAAATATTGACAAACAGAATGGAAAGGGTCGTGGAGACTCGGGCTAATCCAAGGATTTAAGGGATCAAAAAGGGTAAAACAAATATGGAGTTAAAGAGATGGGATGGTTCGATAAACCATTTAAAGCACAGGATAGAATTGACAAATAAGGGATCAATACTCAAAAGGTGACGCTTGGCTTACGTAACTTCATTAGGGTGCAGTGGAAGGTACTTGAAGGAATATTCGGTCCGCTGGCGAGTTCCAGCCGAAGGGGGGGGATAAAAGGATCCTGACGAGGCGTCTTGGAAAGGAGAACCGTTACTCGACGAACGGCTCGACGAACAATGGCTGTTCTACTTTGTTCTCTTCTGAACAAAGGGGGGATGAGAACCGTCTCTTGTCTACGGGCTCAAGAACAATGGCTGTTCTAATGTTGTTCTCCTTTGAACAACAGGGGGGGATGAGAACCGTTTCTTGGCGAAGGGCTCAAAACGAACAATGGCTGTTCTAATGTTGTTCTCCCTTGAACAACAGGGGGGAGGGAGAGAACCGTTTCTTGGCGAAGGGCTCAAAACGAACAATGGCTGTTCTAATGTTGTTCTCCCTTGAACAACAGGGGGGGATGAGAACCGTTTCTTGGCGAAGGGCTCAAAACGAACAATGGCTGTTCTAATGTTGTTCTCCTTGAACAACAGGGGGGGGATGCCTTGGGGACTTGGCGTCACTAAAGGCTCGAACCTTTGGCACTCAAGGAATATTGTCCTCCTTCTGGACAAGTGATGGTGAATCTCGAGTTCGAGGTCCCTTGGCGCACAAAGGGAGAGAGGGTCGTGGTGATGTTTCGCGACGAAAATCTGGATCTCCAATCTGATCTTAGTGGTAAAGTTTCCATATAAATAGCCAGGACATCTCCTTGGCGTGGGGGAGAATGGGGTGGAAGCTTCGAGGGAACGCACAGCTGGGCCGGAGAAAAATGCCTTATCTGTCCATAAGCCTAACTCGATCTGGCGAGGTCGGCGTATGGGGGCGAACGGGGGGGGGGGGACGATAACCTCCTTGTTTAAACATTGGCGTCCGGTAGCTGTTGTTAAGACTCCAAGCCTCGAATCGAAGATGCACGTGGGTAGCCTCATGGTTTTAAGTAAAATGTGATAGAAGTTGAAATGAATGCAGCTCTGAACTCGTTCTATCACACCCCTCCATTCCAGGGGAAGTTGTCACTTCGAGAAAAAAAAAAAAAGAGAAGGGACAACGATAGAGCTCCGTTGTAGGGAACTCGTTTTCTTGTACCAACCGTATCTTCCTGCACCTAACTATTATTACCTCAATACATGATTATTTTGATCTTTAGATTACAGGGGAAAATAACCTTTAATACAACTTAATAAAAAAAAAGGCATGGAACAATGAAACGATATAAACTTAGTACATACGGGACAAAATAATTTATACGTAAATTAATAAGAACAAATATATATACATACAAAAAATTAGACATTGAGCGTTACAAAATTCAGACATATACATTAATTAACTATATTACAAAAGAATCTTAAATTAAGTCGTACAAGACGGTATATACCTACATGGAGATACTAATCCTATGAATACAATTATTCTACGCTATTCGGTAACGCATTCCTACTGAGTGCGTCAGCGACCTGGTTATCGGAACCTTTGATATAATTTATTTTAAATTGATACTCTTGCAAGAGTAAACTCCAGCGCATGATGCGGCCGTTTGAGTGTCTCAAATTCCTAATATAGGCTAACGGACGGTGGTCGGTTCCTATTCGAAATTCTTTACATATCAAGTACAGCTTGAATTTGTCTATGACCCAGATAATTGATAGAGCTATCTTTTCCCTAGTGGCATATCTCTTTTCGCGTGGTAATAATAGATGGCTAGCATATGCAACTGGATGACTCGTTCTGTCATCCTCGTATTGAAGGGGTACACCTCCAATGCCCTCGTTGATCACGTCGGTCTTAACCCCAAAGGATTTTTCCGGGTTGGGCAACTTAAAAATGGGGGCAGAAATGAACTTATTTTTGAGCTGATTAAAATGGGAAACAGCGACATCATTCCAACGTAAACGATCGGAGAAATTCTTTTCCTGAAGGGGGCATAGGGGGGCCGAAATTGCAGCGAAATTCGGAACAAATCGCTGATAGGGAGAAGCTGATCCTAGGATCGATCTCAATGGCTTCTTTGTAATCGGGAGGGGCATGTCGGCGATTGCCTTAATCTTGTTCTCGTGGGGACCTGACTTGCTTTGTCCTATTTTGAAACCCAAATATTTGATGGTTTCGTGGGCAAACTGGCATTTGCTGGGGCCAATGGTGAGGCTATTTTCACGCAGTTGCTCGAAAAGAGCTAATAGAGCGGGTAAATGGTGACTCCATTTAATTAGTTCTTGTAGCTGACTCTTCGGACGTGGTGTCAGCTGCGCGTCACTTTTCAGGTCAGAGGGTTCCAAAGACTCGCCTGGTAGGGAATGAGGAGGGTAATCGGCATCAGGTTGGATGCACACTGTCTGGATTACCTTAAGGGACTCCGCGGGGCAATCCTCTTCAAGCGCCGATGCTTCGTCCAGTTCTACGAAGGTATCTCCATGGGCGCGTTGGGGTTTCTTTTTTTCTTGGGGTCCAGGGACAGTCTCCGTGTCCTTGTCTGGGGCCTTATCACCTAAGGGTTTTAGTGAATCACATTCCTCTTTTTCCCTCCTAAAGTCCTGGTTAGGGGTCTCCGAGAAATCGGACGGTATCGGGGTTCTGATGGGGACGGGCTCCTGGGCTTCTTTCTTATCTCGGCCTTGAGGAAGGGTGGCCTGAAACACAGGGTCGAAACTTACTTGGGGGCTCTTTCCTATAAGTACGGAACAGAATTTTATTGGTGCTACAATGACTTCAGCCCAGCCATTATAATATTGACACTGCAGGTAACATCTAGCGACGGGGAATCTGTTCGCCCGCCCAAGGTAGTCACGTACCACCGCAAATTTTTCGTGGTTAGAGGCCACTGGGAGGAGTTCGTCGGACACGATGAAGCATGTATATCCTGTGTCCCTGACGAGAGTCGATACTCGACAGCTGTCCACGCTGCCCTCCTCATATTTCAAAGTTCCCGCTGAACTTTTATCAAAAAAAAAAATTACCTGGTGGCCTGACGGATTGGGAGAAGTTTCTGCTTGGGTCTGCACCAACGGGGGAGCCGGGGTTGCATTAATCTGGTGAACTTGGTGGGCTGGTCCGCTTTTAAGCCTAGAATTTGGGGGGCAATTCCAGCTCATGTGGTTTTCTACACCACAGGTGAAGCATATGGTTGGTCGCTTCGGGAAGAGAGATGGAGGAGAAGTCTTAACGGGAGGTTTGGAGTCCCGTTGTTGGTTTTGGGGGAAGAAGTTTTGGGGTTTTACGGGGCTCGGAAACTTTGTCAGCTTCCCTGGGAAGGAGCGCGAGTCCGTCCTTCTTTCTTCTCATTGGATTTTTTTTTCTCGTTCTTCTCGTCGGATTACTCTTTCCCTTTCTATTACTTCCATTTTTCTTTGTAATTCTGCTTCAATCCGAGCTAATTCAATCTGATGGTCAGCTTGTCTTATCCGTTCCTCTCTTTTTCTTTCTTCTCGTTGTATTTCTCTTCTTTGCTCCTCTTGTCGGATTACTCTTTCCCTTTCTCTTTCTTCCTCTTTTCTTTGCTCCTCTCGAATGTACTTAATTAGTTCTTTTCCGGAAAGTCCACAGGACTCTCCTTGCGCTTCTTAAGATTTCAAACGGAGTCATCTTTGCACTTGGGGGGCACTAGTCAACCAACTAAAATTCCTTGCAACAAGAATTATGCCTCTATAGAATTAGCCTACCTAAATATGGGCACTGACCTATTCGTACTTGGTTTCTCAATCTAAATAACCACTGACTAAAATCACAAAAAAACAAACAAATTATTATAACCGTTCCTTGAGCTAATCCAGCTCCTTAAGTTTCAAAAAAAAGGGGATAGCAATCGTTAAAACAAAAGGGAACTACTATATTCTATTATTATAACGAATAACACTATGCTTTACTCGACTGAGACCAGTGTTTGCAAAGATATAGCGTTAAACCTTACACACCTGATACCAAATTAAATAGTATATATATATATATATATGTCGTAGAATGACTCCCGACGATACTATATATAACACTATTCGTTGAGGGAACTTCCTTAATTATCTCTAGAGTGCGTTTTACTGTCTGGCGGCCGATATTATGTATCTTCAAAATGCTTAAGAAGTGGAACTGAGCTCAAGGATAATAATATTGCTATCATTAATAAAATAGAGTTTTATTAATAATAACTATAAACAATACACAAAAACGGAAAATATTGACAAACAGAATGGAAAGGGTCGTGGAGACTCGGGCTAATCCAAGGATTTAAGGGATCAAAAAGGGTAAAACATATATGAAGTTAAAGAGATGGGATGGTTCGATAAACCATTTAAAGCACAGGATAGAATTGACAAATAAGGGATCAATACTCAAAAGGTGACGCTTGGCTTACGTAACTTCATTAGGGTGCAGTGGAAGGTACTTGAAGGAATATTCGGTCCGCTGGCGAGTTCCAGCCGAAGGGGGGGGATAAAAGGATCCTGACGAGGCGTCTTGGAAAGGAGAACCGTTACTCGACGAACGGCTCGACGAACAATGGCTGTTCTACTTTGTTCTCTTCTGAACAAAGGGGGGATGAGAACCGTCTCTTGTCTACGGGCTCAAGAACAATGGCTGTTCTAATGTTGTTCTCCTTTGAACAACAGGGGGGGGATGAGAACCGTTTCTTGGCGAAGGGCTCAAAACGAACAATGGCTGTTCTAATGTTGTTCTCCCTTGAACAACAGGGGGGGGGGAGAGAACCGTTTCTTGGCGAAGGGCTCAAAACGAACAATGGCTGTTCTAATGTTGTTCTCCCTTGAACAACAGGGGGGGATGAGAACCGTTTCTTGGCGAAGGGCTCAAAACGAACAATGGCTGTTCTAATGTTGTTCTCCTTGAACAACAGGGGGGGGATGCCTTGGGGACTTGGCGTCACTAAAGGCTCGAACCTTTGGCACTCAAGGAATATTGTCCTCCTTCTGGACAAGTGATGGTGAATCTCGAGTTCGAGGTCCCTTGGCGCACAAAGGGAGAGAGGGTCGTGGTGATGTTTCGCGACGAAAATCTGGATCTCCAATCTGATCTTAGTGGTAAAGTTTCCATATAAATAGCCAGGACATCTCCTTGGCGTGGGGGAGAATGGGGTGGAAGCTTCGAGGGAACGCACAGCTGGGCCGGAGAAAAATGCCTTATCTGTCCATAAGCCTAACTCGATCTGGCGAGGTCGGCGTATGGGGGCGAACGGGGGGGACGATAACCTCCTTGTTTAAACATTGGCTTCCGGTAGCTGTTGATAAGACTCCAAGCCTCGAATCGAAGATGCACGTCGGTAGCCTCATGGTTTTAAGTAAAATGTGATAGAAGTTGAAATGAATGCAGCTCTGAACTCGTTCTATCACAATATGCACTGTGATTATTATTTCGCTGCATGAAATTTGGACGGTTCCCATTAGGGTATGCACTAATGGGCACAGATCGCGCACTACCTGTAGAATTCCCATAATTTATATAATTATTATTACGTACTAAGGTTTCACTGCTATCATTGAAATTAAGACACTTTTTCCTATAGAATGGCATTAGTTCATCCGCAGACTTTCATATCTGGGCTAGGGTAAGTCCTTTCTGGGTAGTACTTATGGGCGCGATGTTGGATGGCAGGGATAGGATAAACTTGTGCCTCACGAGTTCCTCCCCAACCTGTAGAGCAGTTCTCCTTAGTTCTTTCAAATTGGTAGAAGGTCGACCGGTGAACGTGAAGGAGGTAATGAGTTTCTCTAAAAGCTCGGGTTTGATTAATTCGAAGAGCCGAATCACCTTAGTCCTAAATGGCAGGTAATTATGAGTACATAGGATTGTATCCGGAAGACGGTCGGCGGTTGACGGTAGGGTATTGAAATGTGAAACTTGGCTACTACAATATTGAACCAACCTGCAACTGCAGCCTCGTTAAAGACTGGTGGCTTAATGGTGATGGCGCGCACGATCTCTGTCTCTCCTTGTACTTTCTGTTTATGGTCCTATGCGTCCCTTTTTTCATCACCATCACTGTTTTGTCGAAAAAGGTCACCAGTTTATGGGGGTATGATGTTGCCGGTGAAGGTTATCAGTTTATAGGTGGGGGATGTTGATGATATCGGTGGCTGTTACCTGCTTATGTAGTGGAATAGGTTACTGGTTTGTAGGTGCGTGGTCGGAAATTATAACGACGTGTATTGAAGAGTCCTCGTCGTTATTGCACTCGACGGGTGACGAGGACAATAGGCAGTGGAATTACTTTACGCCTCTGTCGAATTGGTTCTGACTCCTTATAAATTCTCACGAGGGTTATGTGTTAGGCTGGGTTTACCGAAGCTATCTCGCTAATCGGGGTACGTAAAGGACTTTAAAAGGACGCCGCAAAGAAAATATAACTTTATTCTTGAATTGGTCTAATAGAGTGAGAAGCGGAAACGTCACGACTTTTTTGCGGTCAATGTATAGGCTTACTGTTTCATGTAAAGTAACGAGTCTAAAGGCGGCATGACTTAGGGTAGTAAACGAGTTAATGAATCAGGAATAATGAATCTTCTCTAAATATTGAAGGTCTGTCTGTCTGTCTCTTACTATCTTTCTCTCTCCTATATATATATATATTTATATATATATATATATATATATATATATATATATATATATATATATATATATATATATATATATATATATATATACATATTTTACCGCCATTAGCCGTCGTAATATTTACACTGTACTCGCGCAATTCACCCAAATTCACCAATTTAACCGGAATTATCGACACACTCGTCCCCGTATCAATTAGAAACTCACATTTATTTTTATTCACTTTAGTGGCGACGGTGAAAAGATATGGCATACGATCGGCCACACTTGCAATGCCATGCCCTGCTAGTTTTCCGTCTCCAAGGGCTGTGACCTTGACTTGTCCGTGGGAGGACCCAGTCATCTAGTTTGTTCGTTATTTCCACCCCTTGGGCGGAGTTTCCGACAGCTCTGTGTATTTGTTGTGCCTATATATTTCCCATAGATTTAGCTTTATCATAGGGAATCGCTTGTTGCAGGTATCTGTGAAATTTCTCTAGTTAAAGCCTATATTTGTTGTATTGTTGATAAATGTTTCCAACAGGCGTATGTTTGTTTGTGTGCGATCGTCGTATTTGTTCAAGTGGTTATCTTTTTTTTAATGTTTGTGGCTTTCCTCGTGACTTTAACAACAGTTTCCTCAGACTTATTTGTACAGTTTAACAATTATAGTTTCATTTCCTAATTTTTTTTCTTTATTACTCTTGGCATATCATTTCCCTAATTTACATTACACACATAACAATTTTTAGGATTTGATAAATCGATTGAGCGTCCATTTGTGGAGATTCTTGCTGGGCCTCTTATATCGTACAATTTGGTGCCAGAGGGCTACATAATTTATAGAACGAGCCCAAATATCTGCGGCAAATACACGTTAATCTTAATAGTGATCCACTCATAATTTTCGTAAAGCATGCTTGCCATGCTTATATTGGTATGAAATTTGGTGACCAGGAATAATCTTTGGCGCCACACATGGTATGCATGAAATACAACAAATAACTGTGTCGTTGGACTAGAAGCAAGAAGAGTTGGTTTGGAGGGAGCGGTGAAACCATGGCTCTGACTGCTACTTCTGCGCTTTTTACTTGACTCGGATTAACAAAAATAGTTGGAATAGCCTTATATATTCTGATATTTAATCAACACGTCGTGTTGTAAATTATTGTGATGAATTTAAGAAACTGTCTTAGAAGAAGTTCTTGACATTAGTAACAAAATTCTTCCAGTATTGAAGAAAATGAAAAAGAAGTCGTTATTCACGATGATGCTCCACATCCTTTTTCCCCAAAGGAGATAAATGATCTAGTTGCCAAAGACATCTGCCCAACTGTTGGAATCCAGACTAAAGAAAAAAAACAGACAGGATACTCTTCCCACCGCTGCATATCAAGCTCCGTTTAAAGAAACAGTTTACCATAGCTCTAGACAAGGATGGTGGCTGTTTAACTAAATTGTGCTACACCTTTTCCACGAGTGACGATAGAGAATTTGAAGGTTAGCGTCTTTGACGGTCGTTAACTCTTTCAGCTCATGAGAGATCAAGAGTTTGAACACTTGATGAACGAAGTGGAATTGACAGCACGGGAGGCTTTTTTATCTGGCCGCGAAGAACTATCTTGGCAACAAGAAGGCCAGGAACTGCACAGAAGTTGTCACTAATATCCTGACCTCTTTAAAAAAACTCAGATGCAAATGAAGCATCAAAGTGATTTAACTATTCTCACATATAGATCGGTTTATTGTGGATCTCAGACTAATAAGCGACGATCAAGGGAACGAGATTCCATTATGACATGAAAGAGATTGATACCAGGTATTCAATGTCTAATTTACATTAGCTTATCTTCATCAATATCTATTATTCAATGTAGAATAATAAAAAAGTTTAACCCATAATTAATAAATTGTATCAGAAAACGATGGGTCTATTAAAATTCAATACAACATGTCACAAAAATATAATCAATTTAGTTAAACAAAATAAATTCATTGTACTTCCAAATCGAGTTTTATACGCCTGCGATATTTCAAATGGGGTTACAATGAAGCTTCATGTAAGATAAATAATTTAATGGATCAGATGAGAAACAAAGATTATAAGAGTATACTTAGAAAAAATGCTATTATTTTATCATATATCCTCTACATGAGAATTTCATTCAGATATAATCTGCTTAGAGTAAAAGCTAATAATTCTGTGAACAGAAAACCCCCCAATATTTTTGCATCTGCCAAAATCTATTTCAACCTTACACCAATGGATATTCGAAAATAAATTTAATTATTTTTCCAGAGAAGAAAATTCTAACAAAGAATTGTTATCAAAGTTAAATTTAAAGCGAGAAATGTTCGGGGTTGAGTTGAATTTATAGGTGAATGAAAATAAGGCATTTGAAAACTGGCACCCAAAACAAATGTTAATATGGAAAATTAAGAGAAAATTGAATGGAATAAAAAAACATGAGATAGTAGGAAATTGAGAAACTTTCTGGTCCCTGAACTCGGGTATATTATACCCGATTTTGGAAAATAAAAGAAAAATAGTAAATATACAAATTTATTAATCCTTTCATGTACATACTAACTGTAAGGCATGTAAATGCTAATTAAACTAATAAAAATCCGTACTTACTTTAAGAAACGTATATTATAAAAATACTCCCCCAAAAGAGTCAAAGAGTGAAAAATTTTCAATAATTCTGGTGAAAAAAACCCTTCCATAGAATTCACCCAAACGTTCGCACAATCCTCTAAGGGTGTCAGGCAGTCCTTACAGGGACTGCCCATGACACTGACGATGAACAAACTGTAAGGAAGAGAGTGGGAAAAACACCCTTTTGGTGCCTCATACTTGCAACCTCCTGTCACTGATATGGAAACTTTTCATTCTTTTTAAACTATTTATTGTTATGGGATTGTGGTGGCTAATACAATTAACCTAATGGTTTTAGTTATATTAATCTAGCACATTAGCATACACCCTTACGAAAAAAAGACATTTCATGTTTATTACCTACCTCAGCCTCAGACGCAATCACAGCAGTAAGGAAAGTAGTGGCTCGGAAAGACAGGTTGGTGGCAGCTGTAACACCTGAAGCGTGTCTTCTTGGCTGCATTGGACTGACACTTGCTCCACCATACCATGAGCTCCATCATCTCAGCTGTCGATTGTCCTGCACCTGCAGCCGTGCCAGAGGTGAGGTTGAGGGAGTACACCTGACTGACGACCAGCTTCACCTGTCGATGCTGTGTTGGAGTGTTGAGTCGTCCATCAGCTGAGGGCCTGATGAGTTACAGGGCCAATTAGTGCATGTACTTTCGTCTCTGCATGGCTCTGTCTCCTACCCTGGCAGTGCTGCTCTGGTAAATGATCCACGAATTTATATAACTCGCATTCAGCATCCCAAAGAAAACCCAATGGCCACCTATTTTGTCTTTCTGCTGCAGTTATAGGTTGCAGACATCTGGTCAAACGCATCAACCCCTCCTTTTGTTGCATTATAAAAGTCAATAATATCAGGCTTTCCACTGACATTATCCACCAATGCCTAGGCCTCTTTGTCTTTCCACCACCCGACTTTGTTTGCTTGCGTCGGTGAGGAACGTCCTCTCCAGATACACTGTCTGAACTTTCAGCCATTTCATGTGGCTCTGGAACATATTCTTTATGATTCTTACTGTCATAAAGTACATCACTTTCAACACAATTATTATCGTTACCACTATCTGGAATAAAAAGAATTTCACCAATTTATCATTCGAAAGAGAATGTAAAACAATATAGGAATTTTAAAATTTGTTAGAATCGCAGAATAGTTATGATGTTATTGCCAAATAATTCACCGGCTAATTTTGGTAGGATCTTGGTAATTATATCATTCGAAAGACGATTTAAAATAAAACAACATAAGGGTTTCAAATTTCGTTTAAACTACCTGAATATTTATGATGTTATTGCAAATAATTCCTGGGCTAACCTTGGAGGACCTCGGCAATTATTATCATTTGAAAGAGAATGTGAAACAAAATAAGAGTTTCAAATTTCGTTAGAATCGGCCAAATAGTTACAGTTAGTACCAAAACAAAATAATTCCCGGGCTAACCTTAGGAGGGGCTTAATAATTATACCATTCGAAAGAAAATGTAAAATAACAAGGTTTTCAAATTTTCGTTAGAATCGGACGAATATTTACAATGTTATAACTCCCCGTCCCCAATAAAACAAAACGGGGACTGTCCGACCGACTACCTACATAGTGAGATATAGAGTCACACGCGAATGAAAATAAGATGGACGCACAAAAAGAGATATCCAATCTGGAAAATAAAAAATAGATCAAATTTTATCAAAAAATGATTTAGTTGAAGGTTTAGAAAGAGAATTCTTTGAAATGAATGTGGTTAATGACATTTCATTGTTTCAAATCTCTCCATTAAGGTTCTAGGTAAATATAGTGTCGAAGCTTTTTATCTGATTTAGGACATTTTTTGCTGTGCTGAAACCATAGATTTCCTTGGTTTTGCTCGACAGTTCAACTTTTGATTTCATTCTCACATGATGTTTTTCACAAGTTTTCGTACATTTTAGGGTTTTTTTCTATTTATTTAATGCAAAAATGTTTCCTATTCCTTTTTATAAACAGGAGTCCAGTCCTAAGTCTCATGTTGCGTGCTTACCATGCTTATTTTTGTATAAAAATTGTTGACCACTATAAAGCTTTAGCGCCACACATGGTGTGCAAGACATGCCCCGCGTTTAAGCGTTGTTGAATAAAGGGTAAGAAGAGTATGTGAAGTTTGAAATACCTATGGTTTGGATTGAACCGAAAAACCATGTCACTGACTACTACAGGGTGCCCCCCAAAATGAGCCCCAACTTTCGATAGGCCTCATCTCTTAAATTTATGCAAGGATTGAATGAAACTTTGGTGATAACTATTTTATTGTGTTTAAACATCATATCAAAACATGATAGTCTTTAGACTTTTCTCCTTTATTCTAGACTCTAGAGCACGTGTTCGAGATGACCTCCAATTAGCTATGTGCATTTTTTGAGGCGCAGCACAAAGTTTTCCATGACGTCCTTACAAACCAACTGACTAATGGCTCTGAAGTCCTCCCCGATGGCTTCTTTGAGTTCCGTGATGGTTCTGGGTCTCCATGCGTACACTCTCTTTAAGGTAGCCCCAGATAAAGAAATCGGGGGGGCAAGGTCTGGGCTGTGAGGTGCCCACTCAAAATCAGTCTTGAGACTGATCACACAGCACCCAAAGCTCTCTTTTAGCCAATCTCCAGACTGGTTTGAGGTGTGAGAGCTTTCTCCATCCTGCTGGAACCATAAATGTCCCATGAGCGATGGAAACAGGGTCCGCAGCTCCCTCTTGAAGGTTTTGAAGAACTCAACATACTAGTCCTTGGTGACCTTCACTGTCGCGCCAGATTCCTTTAAGAAGAATGATCCCATGATGCATCTGGCTGATATTGTAGTCCATTTCGTGCACGTAGGGGAGTATAGGGGCTTGGTGGATACCTCATTTGGTCTGGAGGTCCCCCAGAAGACATTTCCTTTACGATGGAGGTGAGCTTCATCTGAGGTCCAAAGGAAGATAAGGAAAGTTGGATCTCCTGAATATTTTACAGTATCTTGACTGCCATAGCCTTTCTCTGCTCCTTGTCTGAGGCTATATTGTGTACGGGTAGGCATTTGCATCCATTACTAGCACTTTCCTGCAAGTCTCACGGGATATATCGAAGGGCTGACTTCGCTTGCGCACACAGTGTTTTGTACTCTGCTGAACTGACTCTCTCATGCTCTCAACCAGCTCAGCTGTACGCTGCCTCGGACGTCATGAATCGCTTGGACAGTTGTCACTGGCTGCATTGAGTTTCTCCACTGTCCCATAGTTCTCGAAGTGGTCCACACAATCCTGAATTTGGCTCTTCGAGGGGGATTTTCACATTCAAACTGATGCACGAAAGTGTCCTGCACTTTCGTGCATGCCACAAATGACGGATATATCACAAAAAGTGTGCGCAGGCCCGTTTTTGGGGGGAGGGGGATCACCATGTATTTTTGCATAAATGATTTGAATGGGATCCACAGAAGGAAGCGGAGCAGCCTCACGTATCCTAATCTTCAATCAAAACGTGGTGATGTATCTCATTATGATAAAATTGCAGTATTTTCTTTGGAAAACTTCCTGACATTAGTGAGAAGGATTCCTCCAGTGTGGAATAAAATAAAGAAGAAGAATTGGTTATTGATGGTGATTCTTGACATACTTTTTCCAAAACGGACTAAATAATCTATATCACAAATTCATCTTGTTAAAGTCCTCTTCCGACCTGTTGACATCCAAATAGAAGGAAAAACTTCATCTCTGCCATTACACGGACCCTCTTCTACCTCGACCGACATCAAGAGTATCTCCTTATGTTCTCTCAAGAGAAAGACTTGGTGTCCTGTACAGATAGCGTGCAGCGTTTGCACAAGATGGAGTGCCGCAATACAAATACGAATATTGGAGACTATATTCTGCTGCACAATGGCACCCAGTTCGCTTATACTCATCTAGCTCACTCGTGTAAGTTGAAGGAGAAATATGAAACTCTGAAGTAAGTGCTGGAGAAAATTCGATATGATCAACAAGAGTGGCTGATATATGTTGGCCTGAAGTTGGTTAACATTTAGTTGGGTGTAAGATAATGCCCCTCGAAGGATCAGCATGAGAGGAAGCCCCTCGAAATACCCTTGTTCAGCCCCTTTGAGCAACAGACCTCGTGCTCTTTTGCGTGGGAATTCTAGATTCGACGAGAAGGAAATTGTCTCTCGTTGAGCCGCCGACCCAGGCAGTCTTACTTACCAGTAAGCGGGACACATATCGCTCCCCCTCCCCCGTTAGTGCACCCGTACAATCTCAACACTATATCCTGAGACAAACTTCATCGCTCGATACCAACAATTATCTACAAATTAGTTTGCACAGACTAGAGTCGTGATTTCCCCCGGGACGACTATGCCCTGGGGCTATTTAACTCTGCCTCAGCCATTCCTCCAGGAGATAGAGAGCTTGATAGTCCCTCCGTTCAGACCGTGTTTTTGTTTCCCGTGAATCACGAAACCCCTGTTCGAGTCGTACCTCGTCGTTAAAATCTCACCAGCAGTTCACCCTTGGTGAAGCTTTGATCGCTGTTCAGAGGAAAGCTTATTGAATCATCTTCTTCCAAGAAAACTATGCGGCCCCCTTAATCTCGCACCCCCCTTAAGATTCCCGTGCCCCGTTTATGAGACTCACTGCCGTACCGCAGAACATTCTCTCGTGTTTGAGATCACATCTCTCCGTAGCAGAGAAAATCTCGTCCTTCTGCAAGGAGTACCCTCATACCCTCATCTACGAGTCCTGCTTATCAACACCCTTAGAAGTTTACCATCGAAGACCCGTGCAGTTGGTCTTCCTCCTCTGAACAACTCTAAGCTTCAAAGTAAAGCAATTTTGTTTTGTAATCCCATGATTACACCTCTGTCATTCGTCATCTGGATTCAGTAGCATCCCCTTTTAATTGACTCCCAGCTCAAACTTAAATTAACTCCATTATTCGGATTAACGATAATTTTTCACTCCCCGCTTAGCTCTGTCACATTGTAAATTTTCCTGATCTAATTAACTATCCTTAAAGAATAATTTGTTCCCCTTTTTATATATATATTCCCCGTTTATTATTTATATTAAAATTAGATTTGGGGGTCTTGATTATTATATATCCTTGAACTGCAACTTGGCAAGCCATTAGATAAACCCCGGCCAATTGTAAACGCACTCAGTCAAAGAGACGGCCTTCTACTCCATTGCTCCCAACCCTATCGCAGACGGCCTCGTGTCGGCTATCTGCCCGTGTAAGTGTACGCACCATTACACCGAAAGGGTAGACATAGGCATACCTCGGCATATATATATATATATATATATATATATATATATATATATATATATATATATATATATATATATATATCATTATCATCATATCAAAATCTGGTGTCAAGTAAAGTTATTTTGTATTTAAGGAACCTTTTTCTTTCCAACTCCCTCCCCCCTTATTTAAGCTGTTCATTAACCAGTTTGCCAAGTTCGTTCAAGGTTATCCAAAGATAGCGGAACAAATTCTTAATTTTTTTATTGATCATTTTATTGTGGTGCCCGTGGGATCATAATTTTCTAAAGTTTATTTTCTTTGTGTGTGGTTTTTGGGGGGAGACGAGCCCTCTCGAGATCTCCTACTAATCGCCCTGCAGGATTAAAAGGCCCTATAACAACTGGTCATATAGGGACAAATTTTCAATTGTATTTTTTTCTTTAGTTATTCTGTTACAATCGTTGTGTATGTTGATCTCCTTTAGGATTTTTGATGCGATCCTAATAGCCCTATAATCCTTTCCGTGAGTTCTTTGTTCGCGCCGAGCAGCCAGACGCACATTTACACCAGCAAGATATCGTCCCTTGAACCATTCCGACGACACGAAAAGGTGCTTGGGTTGTCTGGCAAGGATCTAATTGCCTATTCAAGAGGAAGGGAGAAATCATGGGGAAGAAAAAAGAGAAAGAGAGCAGAGATTAGCTGAAGAGAGAAGAGAAGGCGAGCAGAGAGAAATGGAAGAAAGATAAAGAATTTGTCAGCACGACCGCGAGCTAAATACGATCCAATTAGAAACCCTTTCCATTAGCTAGAGAAATGAATCCAACCAAACCCCCTCATTAAAGTTGCTATTGTTTAAGGATGGCGAGTATTTAAGCGCTTACTTAACTCACTTTGAGAAAATCTTTAAGGTTAACCACTGTGACATTAAAAAAGATTTAGACGTTCGACAACTCCAGGGAATTTTAATTTTGCTCCCCGCCGAAGTCACCCTCGACTATTTTACCTTCAAATCGGAACTATTATCATCGATTAACATGAATCCTAATTTCTATAAGGCAAAGTTCCGCCAGGAGAGGATACTGCCTGACCAGATGGCCAGACCTACCCCCAATTTAGATTGATCCTATAGAGAAATTTTCAATTCTGGATTCAGCCCAAGTCAACCACGACTACGAGTTCCTAGTCTATTTCCTCTTAGAAGATGAGTTGATTTATGCTCTACTTCTACGAAATCCACGCATTCGTGAAAAATAGACGTGTGTCTTTCATCAAGGAATGTATCGAAGAGGCGGATATGCAGGATCAAGCCACAACCTATACCTGAAGGACCCCAAGAAATTGTACCCCTCATCACCCCAAAGCAAAGGAAACATCCCCAAGTCACATCAGAAGAAATCGCCCAAGTTTGTGAAGGTACTTGGTCCCCCCCAAACCCAAGTACCATCCCCCACCCACGGAAACGAAGGCTATTAAGCCTCTCATCATTAATCCCCCAGCGTCGGATTACCCAAAAAGGCCCATCTTATGTTTTCCCAGAGGCGTAACTGGTGACATGAGAACCAACTGCCCCCAAAACTCCCAATACCGTTCCGCTCCTAACCAGCAAATCCATCAAATAAGTGCCTCTCTCTCTCATCCGCCCGTTCGCCCTGAAACGCCAGCAATTTCCCCAACAAGTAGTCACCCGGGACAGCAAGTCAACTTTTTGTTCAACAAAAGCTCCCCCGCTGGGCTTGAGGCCGAAAACGGAACCGTTAATGGTTGCAGAGTGTCAACTCTCGTTAGAGACACCGGATGCACTTGCATCGTTGTATCAGAAAAGTTGCTTTCTCCCAGTGAACCCAGACCACGATAAATTTTCAATAGTCAATAACTACTTGGGGCACGCAAATCGGTTCCCCGTGGTCCGCTGCTATCTCGAATGTAGGTATTTTACGGGTTGGGCCGATGCAATAGCAGCCCCCATTAAGTTCTGCGCCCCTAACCCCGTCGCACAGCCCGTTATCACGAGGGCCCAGAAGCTGAAGGAAACTGCATCCCCCGTGGAGTTAGAACCCACTAATGACCCAGAATTTGCAGCCATTCACAACGAAGCATTAGCAAGCGCTCAGAAGGAATGCCCAATCCTACAGACCATATGAGAAAAAGCGGGAAAGGACGAATGAAGATCTGCATCCGGTCAAGGGAAGGTCGCCTACCTCGTTAGTATAGGACTCCTATTCCGCTTGAGTTCGGCTGAGGATAAATCCCCCCCGTCTAGCAAAGGACACTCACATTCTCACGCTCGTCGATTTTGCAAGGAGATTTCCCGACGCAGTCCCCCTCAAAGTGATAGATATGGGGACCTGTGCAGAGTCCCTGATTTCTATCTTTTCCCGCGTCGGCATCCCGAAGAAGAACTTGTCTGACAGAGGTATGCAGTTTACCTCTGAACTTATGGAGTACGTCGGCAAGCAACTTATGATCAACACACTATTCACCACCCCCTTTTCACCCCGCTGCTAACGGCGTTTGCGAAAAATTAAATGGTACTGTCGTAGAACGGACTCTCAACGATATACCATATATAACTATTCGTTGAGGGAACTAATTTAGTTATCTTAGAGTGCGTGGATGTCTGGCTGGCTGATATTATGTATCTTCGATATGCTTAAGAAGTGGAACTGAGCTCAAGGATAATAATATTGCTTTCATTAATGAAATAGAGTTTTATTAATAATAACTATCAACAACACACAAAACGGAAAATATTGACATAAACAGAGAATGGAAAGGGTTGTGGGGACTCGAGCTAATCCGAGGATTAAAAGATTTAAAAAGGTAAAACAAATATAAAGTTAAAGAGATGGGATGGTTTGCTAAACCATTTAAAGCACAGGATATAATTGACAAAAGGGTTAAATACTCAAAGGTAACGTTCGACTTACGTAATTTATACTTGTTGTGCAGAGGTAGGCGGCGTGAAGGAATTTCGGGTTCGCTGGCGAGTTCAAGCCGAAGGGGGGGGAATAAAATGATCCTGACGTGGCGTCTTGGGAATGAGAACCGTTCCTTGATGAACGGCTTGACGAACAATGGCTGTTCTACGTTGTTCTCTTCTGAACAACAGGGGGGTAAGAACCATCTCTTGTCTACGGGCTCAAGCACAATGGCTGTTCTAATGTTGTTCTCTTTCTAAACAACAGGGGAAGGGTGAGAACCGTTTCTTGGCCAACGGGCACAAACGAACAATGGCTGTTCTACGTTGTTCTCTTCTGAACAACAGGGGGGGGGGGTGAGAACCGTTTTTTTCAACGGGCTCGAACGAACAATGGCTGTTCTAACGTTGTTCTCTTCCTGAACAACGAGGGGAAAGCCTTGTGGACTTGGCGTCACGAAGGCTCGAACCTTGGCACTCAAGGAATATTGTCCTTCTTCTGGACAAGTGATGGTGAATCTCGAGGTCGAGGGCCCTTTGGTGCACAAGGTGAGACTGGGCCGTAGTGATGTCTCGCGAAAAAAATCTGGATCTCTAATCTGCTTTTAGGGGTAAAGTTTCCATCTAAATAGTCGAGATACTCCCTTGGCGTGGGTGTCAATAGAGTGGGAGCTTCGAGGAAAGCACAGCCGAGCCTGGGAACAATGCCTTATCTGCCCATGAGCCTAACTCAATCTGGCGAGGTCGGCGTCTGTGGGCGAACGGGGGAAGATAAACCTCCTTGTTTAAACATTGACTCAGGTGGCTGCGATAAGGTGCCTAGCTTCAAAGCGAAGATGCGCGTGGGGAGCATCGTCGTTTTAAATAACATGTGATAGTGGTTGAAATTAACGCGGCCTCAACCCGTTCTATCACAAGGTCGAAGATGAAGTTTTGAAATTTTTGCTATATACCAAAAATCATTTATCAACTGACGGTAACTCTCGTTACCATTTTAATTTTGTTTTATATTTAAATATCCAGCATTAAAATCCCTGTATGATGGCTATTGGTGTCTCTAGTCACCACCTTTTTGTGATATTGTGGCAAAGGATGAATGCTTAGTGTTGCTTTATATCAGTTTATGGGGTGACAGTTACAGCAGTGACACTAACACAGATGACTCATGTAAATTTTTCTCTCATTTCATTTAGCTATTTTATGTTTGTTCTTGTATATCAGTGCTTGTAAGATTACATAAGTTTTTTTATTTATGCGTGTTTGAAACGTATTATTGTTGGAGAATATTGCAGACAAAGGGTTAAAGCGTAATAAAATCAAAGCATGTAGTTAAAGCTTGGTTATACAATTTCTTATTCTATTTTTTAGGCTAAAATGTCTTCCCGAACTAGTTCTTCCTCGTGAGACGAAGATCTGAGATAAATGGATCACGACTAACTTTAGGTGAAGATCTCTTATCACTTCTATCTCACCACCACATGGACCCAAACCTCCCACTCTGACAGTCATCCACTCTTGTTTCCGCTGGTATTTGGGGAGTTTGGGGATAAAGCTAGAATTCCTACAATCCGAAAGAACAGCATAAATGAGAGAATCAAAAACCTTTACAAATATTAAGCAGTGAAAAAAGGGTGAACAAGACGATCGGATCCACAAATCTACCAGGAAAAGCAGTTTTTCGAGCAGATAAAGAACCTGTTTGATGTAGCTCACCATAACCCAAGGGAAACGATAAGAATTAAGGAAGATCAAGAGTTCTTGAAAGCTCATAGGGAACCTGGAACGAGGAGCCAAATAGGTTCTGTTGATAAATCCTTAGCCGCTCAAGAAAAGCGTGTTAAAGCAAGATCAGCCAAGGAGTTACAGCGAAAGAAACACGCAGAAGTGGAAGGGTCGACGTCTATAGCCATGGTAGTTCTAGAGTCGTCCAGCTGTAGCAGTTAAGACAACTCCACTAGTTTGAAGTCCACTCCATTGAGACGGAAAGTTAATGCCATACCTAATGAAAACAAGTGGGCAGGTCGACCCTCCCCCAATCATTGTTACAGAAAATGGAGTGAGCCAACTACTACAAGTAGCCAAACTTCCAAGAGCAGGCGAATGCTGTTTTCTCAACGCTTAATGAATGGGAACTGACTTACCGTGTCGTAGGGATGTCGTTCGGCAAAACTACCTCCAACACTGGATGCAAAACAGGAGCTTGCGTGCTCATAGGGCAACAAATTGAGAGAGAGACCTTTAATATTTGTCATGCCATCACCACACTAATTATATAGTTGTAGGAGAAGCTTTTCACTCTACATTGGGGACCAGTAAGAGACCTGAAGTCAGACTCTTCAAATGATTCAAAGGATATTGGCCGAAAATCGATTGCAGTTCCTTCAGCGCAGGCATTGATGAAGAACAAATTGCTGTGGTAATCAACGACATTGCACAGGATATTCTGAATTGGGCAGTGAATCTGTTAAGGGATAGAAAGGATCTGCGTGATGACTACAGTGAATTCATTGAGCTCTCAATAATTTTCCCCGGAGGGGTTCCACCACGCGGGATTCACTTCCTGGCTCCAGGTTCGATGCATCATGCGAGGTGGATGTCTAAGGTGATATATGTCTCGAAAGTTTGGTTGTTCCGTAATCAGTTCCAGTGGATGGGAAGGGAAGAGAAGGGCCTACGATCAATGTGCATTTTTGCAGTATGGTTCTACTTGAAGCATTGGGCAGAAGCTCCCCTGACCCTCCATGGACCAAGGATGGATTTTCAACTCTTTAAAAGACTGAAAGAATACCAAAGTATTCACGATGTGATCAGGAAGGCCACGCTTGCAAAATTCTCAAACCATCTCTGTTTTCTCTCTGAAGAATTGGCTGGGTTCGCCTTGTTTGATCCTCATGTTTATATCAGTATCGTGAAGGCAATGGAAGTGCGGCCAGAAGTACAGGACTCTGCAAAACAGGTCACACTTCCGGTGAACAGCATCGATACATCCCAGTTCCTTGATTTTGTTAAAGTAAGAACACTGGAAGTCTTCAAGAAGGTGGGAATCAAGTCCGATTTCCTGCAGCTGAAACCAGCTACCTGGACGGACAACCGGGACTAGAAGCGAGCACAAGAAATTATCATGGCACTGAACGTGACAAATACCCTGACACAAAGAAGGATACCCTGATCAGGCAACAATGAGTAGAGTGGCACCTATAACACCACCGCCTTTGAGCGGCTAATACTCCCTGAGTGAGGGTGGGACCCGAAAGCGAGAGAAATTTATTCAAAAGAGTAAAATTTTGAGGTGGTTTGCAACCGCTAAATATTTTTCAAATCAGACCAAATTTCAAGCATGATGTTTTTACTCCAAGTTTTTACTCCATATGAAGAGTACGGAGCTGAACATTTGCCAAATTAATTTTTTCTTCCTATAGCTAATGACCACCCTAATATATATATATATATATATATATATATATATATATATATATATATATATATATATATATATAAGATCTCTGCAGGTGAAGAGCGTCACTTTGACCAAAGATTTATACTTTAGTCTCATCTAACAATATAGCATTGTTCCGAAATTCACTTGCCTCTTCAAGATGCTCTTTGGCAAAATTGAAATAGTTCGTCACTTGCTTTTTATTAGAAAGTGGAGTTTTGCAGGGAATGAAAGAATCACGATCCTTATGATGTAGTTCCTAAGTAATAGTTCCTTTACTCACTATACTCCCTGACAATTCCAGATCGCCTTGTAAAACTTTGATTTTTATCAGTGGTTATTCTTTAGCTTTCGAAGGATGTAACGTCGAGATCAATCGTTGATTTTTCGAGTAAGCAGTACAAGCTCTTGGTAAGTTTTAAGTTATTCCTTATTCGTCATACTTTTGAATTATATAACCTAAGGTGGCATAAAGCATTTTAACTCGCTCAGAAATAATAATATTAGACAATCCATCTGAATGGAGTTTAATTATTTTGCCGTCAAATAGCTTGACGAACTTCTATGGACTTCGGCATTGCTCAAAGCAACAGTCCTACTTCTTGGATTCTTATTATTGTATGACGGTGCAAACATTCGGCAGTTTACATCACTTTCGTTTATAGAAATTTTTCGAATCTTCAGTCTTTACTTTTTCATCGAATTTAAATTAGAGGGGTTGAATACTTTGGTCACCTGCTAAATTTTGTTTATTAGCAATTCTAGTTATATTATTAAACAAAGAAAATCTGTCTTGTAAGTATTTCTCTTGTAAAATCTACATATGTTTAATAGCTAATTCCCATATGCGAAGAATAACGAGTCCCCAATGATCGCACAGTGCTGCCGATATATGAAGCCGAGGAACAACCTGGACAAGTAAATCTGCAGACAACATCACTACGCAAACAATCAGGTGTTCGATCCTTGACAGGAAAAAAGATTTGTATTGATTTATCATTTACAAATACGAATCTACATTCAATTTGAGATAAATATTGTTTAACAAGTAATGAGAATTTTCGTCTGCACAATTTATTTATAGTTCCTATTTCTGGAAACTTAAAACAATGAATCTGCTTAGGGACTGTAGGTATATTTATTTTGGGTGAATTAATGTTGTTTAGAAATTTTCGAATCATTTTATCAATATATAACGTCGGATAGCTATTATTAGTAAAGTACGTTTTTAATTTGTATGAATTCATGATGCATAGAGTCGTGAGTGGTGTTGTCTACAAATTTATTTGTTCAAGTTGTTCCTCGGCTTCATATATTGGCAGCACTGTGCGATCATTGGGGACTCGTTATTCTTCGCATATGGGAATTAGCCATTGAACAGGGTCTGTTCTTTCAACAAAAAAACATTCAACCACACTCAGGATCGCAGAATCAATATATATTTAATCCTTGAAACCTACTCTTAATTCAGATAATTCGTCAGTTCCTCTTCCCGTTCTGTAAAAACCACAACCTACCAAACCATACTCAATAATAATGTTCAAATATTCGTCAGTTGAAATATTTCACCACTTAGTGTTAAGGTGTGTTCTTCACTATAGTTACCAAAAACCTTTTGTATATCATAATTTTGCAGTATTATTTATTTAAATTGAATAGAGTGAATTAAGCTTTCACCCTAATTTCCACAGTTATTACAATCAATTCATGTAAGTAATCTAAAGCTATATTTCTCAATATTGTTAAATTACTAATGAATTGCCATATATTCCTAGGAACCAGAAGATGAACGCACAAGCTCGAAACTTTGTTTTGAATAAATGGATTTGGAAAGATGATTTGGATTATTTTTCGTCATTGGCTTTATATTGAAAATTAAGTTGCGTTTCGCCGGCAAATCGCCCCATCACCTAATATATATATATATATATATATATATATATATATATATATATATATATATATATATATATATAAATATATATAAATATATATATATATATATATATATATATATATATATATATATATATATATATATATATATATATATATACGAGGGGGAGTCAAAAAGTTCTCAGACAAATGGCATAAAATTTTTATTTGTAATAATACTGTAATCATTTTTCTACATAAGCTCCATTAACATCTATACACTTTCTTAATCTATGAATCCAACGGTAAAGACCATCTTTGTAGAATTCACGGGGTTGTCTCTGGCACCAAGTAATGACCTGCTTTTTTGCTTCATCTAATGATTGAAACCGGGTTCCTTTTAGGTGTCCCTTTAAATTTGGTTAGGTTAGGTAACCTAACCTAACCTAACCTAACCTAACCTAACCTAACCTAACCTAACCTAACCTAACCTAACCAAATTTAAAGGGACACCTAAAAGGAACCCGGTTTCAATCATTAGATGAAGCAAAAAAGCAGGTCATTACTTGGTGCCAGAGACAACCCCGTGAATTCTACAAAGATGGTATTTACCGTTGGATTCATAGATTAAGAAAGTGTATAGATGTTAATGGAGCTTATGTAGAAAAATGATTAAAGTATTATTACAAATAAAAATTTTATGCCATTTGTCTGAGAACTTTTTGACTCACCTACGTATATATATATATATATATATCAGTTAACCTTCTCGAATATGTTAACTTTTTCAATTTCTTTGTCAGGAATTCTCTTTCAGAGAAAAACCTCATTTTCATTCCCATTTCTGTTCGCCATTTTATACTCGTCGTTGAGTAACGAAATTTTATGCAAATATTTCTGGAACTGAAATATTTTGAAAAATCAAACTTTCACTGTGATTTTTTCGACTCTGGTTCTATGTTAGTTTTTGAGTGAGGGTTACAATTTATTGGAAACGGGAACCAATACCTTTATTCTCTATTTTAGATATGCTTCTAGTATATTAATCTTTTGGTAATCACACAGCTTCAAGAAAATCAATTTTACTGGCTGTGTTGTCTCTATTGGCTTTCGCTAAATTTTAAATAAGTCAACTTCTCGCCATTTCGTAAAAATTCAAAGTGTTCTGAAATTTAGTCTCTTCAGAGATTATCCATTTTATTTGTCTCTATTCTTATCATATATTTTATCACGATGAAGTTCTTGACACCGTCTCCATTCAGAATCCTTTTTAAAACAGTGTTTATAATCGTTGAGTGTGTGTCTGTTTTCTCTATTTTTGATTTCTAACAGTTCATTTCCTTTTGATCTTTCTCCTCTTTGTTTGACTAAAATAAATATTAGGTTACCTTTATCATATTGCAAACATATTATCTCTATCACAGTGTCCTATTATGGAAAGGCTCACTCTTCTACTGTAAGAGATTATATTTTTAATTCATAGTTGCTCAGAGTTTCTCTATCTAAATCAACATATACGAGTATATAGATAGAAAAATCGAAAGCATGGATCTTAATGTCGAAGTTTCAGTCTTTGGTGCTGTTAACACTTTTGTTTTGTTTTCTATGCTTGTTGAGTGTTGTCTTCTTCCTATTTCTAATCCTTTTTATTCTCTTCCTTTTCCTATTACACTGCACAACAATGAAAAAAACGGAAATGAGAATAATCTTTTCTAGGCGTATTTTTCGAGTAAATCACGAATATAACATCCATTTCTTTCTGCTCCCCTCCAGTTTCTCGAAAATTACCATCTTACTTACGTTAAATACATTGATGGTTCCGTAGGGATTGAATGCAAACAGGATTGGCTCGTAACTGACAACTAACTCTAAAAGTTATAAAGAGATTTCGGTATAATTTTAATGAAGTGTTGCTAACCTATGAAATTTATTAAAGCATACTCAATATTTCTTTAGTTATATGGGCCCAAATCCTTGGGAACTCTTGATAATTTTGTAACTTACTATAAATGCTTCCTATTTTTACTTTTGATTTAATATTGTTGCTGTTACTATTTATATTATTTTTCACATACTACAGTGTTTTTTATTTACAGGAGACAGAGCTAAAATGCCTAGAGAATTAAAAAAATTCCCAGACAGTTTCTATTATATATGTAGATCAATACAAGGAACAGTTGACTAAACATGTAAAGAAACCATATGAGCTGTACTTTGAATGTAATTTGATTGTGTCTTCTGTTGTTGTGTTGGGGTATGTGTATAAGTTGTTGGTGTAGCTGTTGTTGTTGTTATCGAGAATGGTCTGTTTCTTGTGTGAGTGATTAGGAGGTTGTCTTGTGATGTGGTGGAGGGGATGATTTGGATGTTGCATTTTGTGCCTGAGTTGTGATGCATGTATTTTTAGGGGATTTTTAACTGGTAGGATGTTCGTCTCTTCGTGTAGATTTTGGGTGTTTGTGTCAAGAGCTACTGTGGCAGAACGGAGGGCTGTGATTTGTATTGTCTGTAGTTTTTTGGTGTTGGTTTCTGAAATAATTGAAGACCAGATTGTGTTGGCGTATTCTAGTACTGGTCTTGTGATTGTCTTGTATGTGTTAATGATAGTTTCCTTGGTTTTCACCTAGTGTGTAATTGTGAATGCCTTGATGACTTTGAGTGTATTTATGCCCTTGATTATTGTGTTTTGTATGTGTTTTAAGTATGTGAGGTTGGGGTCGAAAGTGAGCCCAAGGATTTTTGGTTCTTTTGTAGAGGGTAGTGTTATGTTTAGATTTTGGGTTGTGTTGTATTCGGCAGTGTCTAGTGTGAAGAGAGTGGTCATTTTTTTGGTGGCGTTTAGGTTTAGAGAATTTTTTATTGTCCATGTGTGTATTTTGTTGTGCAGCGGTTTCTGGTTTGTTGTGTGAGGAGAATATTGTGATATCGTGTGCGTAGGTTACAATTGATACTGTTTGTCGGGAAGTTGGTATATATAAGGTGTATATGTTGAAAAGTGTGTGGGAAAGTACTCCTCTTTGACGAAATTCGCATTTGGTGTGTCTGTGTTTGGATATTGTATTTTGTATTTGACCAAATTTTGAAAACTCAATAAACGAAGTGGAACTAGAAGTTAAGAAGGCTTTTGTTCTTGTCGTGAAGAAATTTATAGCAAATTAGGACAAGAACTACACTAAACTTGTCACCAATATGCTGACTGATTACAAAAACCTCGAATGCAACATGATAATCAAAATACATTACTTATTCTTACCTATATTTTCGTTTCCTGATAATCTGGGATCAATGAGAAACGAGTAGTGAGAGATATTCCATCAGGACATGAAAGAGATGAATACGGAAGTTCAGCCTTTAATTGTGAACAATGATTACCTAATATCCAATTTAAATGTACTTCCCTTTATCAATTCCTACGATTCAATGTACACTAATCAATCTTTGTTACATTTAAATAATTACTTGTGTTATTAAAATATTTTTTATCTTAAAAACCTATTTCGGATGGAAAATATTAACAAAGATCAACCGAAAATGTAAAACAAAATGAAATCTATTTTGTTATAAGATCGGATTTCGTTAACCATCTAATTAGCACAAAAAATTATCGTATTGTAGGAAACGGATTTCATTTGCAGATTTAACAGTGCAAAATTATTGAAAAAATTGTATTAACAAAATTAGAAGTCTTACAAAGATTTTTTTTGTAATCCAATGCTATCCATTCCCATCGAAACTTGCAGATATGTTAATATGAAATGGAAAATCAAGAATAGTAAATTGCTTTTGTTTGACGTGTAAAGGAGATACAAATCGATTTAATTAATACAGAAGCACAGGCAAACGTATCTTTTTTTAGAGAATTTATTTTTGACAGTTTGTTTAATCAGGCATTTTTCTTACACAGTGGAAATTAATTTTCTTTTAGTTTATGTAAATTGAAGAAAAGGAAAACATTTTATTTCAGACATCTATTGAAATAAAACTTAAAGCATTAGGACGACAATTGGAAAATTTTCGATTTTTTTTAGAAATTTTCTCGATGGCAAAGTTTGACCGAAAAAGTCCAAAGAGATAAAAGACCTCCACAAATTTGTCCAGACAAAATGCGAAGGCAAAAATAAACACAGTGAAATAAACTTTTACTTCTCACCAATCTTTCGTTCGGATTTGCATATGTAGGTTAAGCGGAAGAAATTATTTATTCTGAATTCAATTTTTATTGTAGATGAACAAAACAAATAAATTCTACTTCCACAACGAGTTTTCCAATGCGGAAACACTGAACCTTCATATAAGCTTAATAAACAATTTAATGGATAAAATGAGAAAAAAACAGTATAGAATAATTATTACAAAAGATATATAATTTTAAAATATATCTTCTCCATGAAAATTTTATCTAGAGATATTCTGTTTTGAGTAAAAGATGATAATTTTGAAAATAGAAAGAAATATTCATGCATCCCGCCTAAAATCTATTTCACCCTACACCAATGGCTATTCAAAAATTAAATGAATTATTTTTGCAATAAAACTTTTTTTTATACAAGAGAAAACTGCTAGTAAAGAATCATAATCAAGAGTTAAATTTAAGGGAAAAAATGTTCGGGGTTTTATTGAAGTAAGAGGTAAATGAAAATATGGCATTTGCAAACTAGCCCCCAAAATAAATGTTAAAATGTACAAATGAATATAAAAATAAAATCCACTATAAAAGCACGTTGAGACTCGGTACTTCTGACTCACAGAAATGCGACCTAAGGTAGCCTCGCTCTCCTGGGCAAATTCGGAAGAAGAATTGTTCCTTTTTACAGATTAAAGAAGATCCAGCGATTCAAAGTCAAATCGCGGCAGGAGATCACATTAAGACTCAACAAGGCAGCAAATTTTCTCTCCTTGGGAGTATAATTAAGCTAGTGGATGTTCCGTTCAGAAAAAATAAGTTTCGATAACATCTGATGCAAGTATTAGACTTTCTTCGAGTCGTTTAAATCCCCTTTTCATTCTCTTTGGGTTTATATAGGCGCGAGAAAGATAGGGGAATAATTTTAAGAAGTGCGAAAGACGAGATTAGAGTGAGCGTCATTTTATTTTGGGACACAGGTGTATTTGGGATGTGAATAGGCAAGGCCAAGAAAAACAAATGTTTGTCCATAAGAAAAAAAAAAACAGCCATAACCAGCAGTGGTAGAATCAAGTTTCCATCTGTTTGTCTTTAAACATCGTTCTACATTTATTTATTTTTTGTGTCTCGGTGTTTTTTCGCAAATCATTAACAGGACTCTTTCTTCGCGGATGATGCATTTCGTTGAAGCTCAACTAACAAAACGACTCAGTATCTAAGTCTTGGCCCTCTTCGGACTACAACAGCAACCATTTTTATCGGAGACGGACGACATTGAGAATAATTTTCATACCACTATTTATCGTTGTATGCATTTAGCCGATAAACCCGCCCTAATGAAACTCTGATCTTCCCTCGACCCCACGCCTGTCCTCGCCTACCGTCTGTTTGCATTAAGGTTTGCTTTCTCCTTATCTGCTTTAGCTTTATTTGCTTCTTCATTTCTTTTGATTGTTTTTTTCTTGTTGCTTTGCACCTAGGGATTCAGTGTACTTAGTAGAACAAGAGAAAGCTGAGAGAGAGGAGCGTAGAAAAATCAAGAAAGTTCAGACTGGTTTGAGAAGACAATTAACCGTACATAAATGCCCAGCGATAAAGTCTATTATAAAATATACAAAATGAGGTAAAAACTAATACAGAATCCGCAGGCTATCAGCGTTGTTATTGAAATAAAACAAATGATTTATTTTAATTAGACGAGAATATTTAGGTAGAAAGTAATCAGGAATATTAAGATGGATATTAAAGAAAGATGAAATAAGGGAAAACAATATTTTAAGCATGTTTCATTTATTTAGCTAATTTTTGTGGTTTTTGATTGTTAAAGTTTAATTTGAGGACATTTCTGGCTGTTTACTAACATAGAAATTATGAAAACTACTTCACCAAATTAGGAAGATCCCTTTGTCCTATCTTATTCTACTGTTCGAGTAAGTTTGTTTTAATACAGGGTTGCTTAAAAATGATTTGCCATGGAATATCTTTTTTTTTCAAACGCACTATGTTATAGGAATATGTCAAGGAACTAAACCTTTGATTTTTGTTTCGATTGGATTGATTCGGCTTAAGGAAGTTTTTGCACACTTATAAGCTTTTCAAAATCTCAATAGGAGTAAATTCTTTGCCCATTCCTACAGAAACAGAACCAGAACACAATCGACCCTGAAAGCTACCGACCAAAATCGCAAACCTCATTACCTCTCAAAAGTCGCTGCAAGGATGGTGTGACTCTTGGTATTAGATTAATTATCTGTCTTCATTCAAAGCTAAAAGGATCTTTTCTTCTACTTTTTAGATAGGATAAAGCACTTTATCAGCTCTCAAGCTTCGCGATCTGCACTGGCTCCAAATTCGATACACAATCACTTTAAGGGCTTCGAGAATGTGGTATGATCTGCCCTCACTTATACGTTCATTTCAGTTCCATATTGCCTTCAAGTGTGCCTTGAAGACACATTTGCTTTCCCTAGCTTTCCCTTAATCGAGAGCCGGACGATCTTTGAATGTCCATTGCCTTAAATAACGCCAGAATGACTCCACATCTACTTTATACTGTTTACAAATGTAGAGAGGATATTGAAATTCTTGTAATTGAAAATCCAAACTCTTAAGTTAGAGTCAAAATTTTCGAAAAAGAAATACCGGCAAAAGTCCAATTTAAAAGCCGAAAAGCAGGACTAGATCAATTTTTCTTCTAGAAAAAAACATCCAAAAAGATAAATATTATTTTAGCCTGTATCTATCAAACCATTTAAATTACAATTTATACCTTAAATTATTAAGCCATACCCTAAGTAATGCAATTTTTTTTCACTTTTATCATAACATTCTGAATAAAAATATTAAATGACAGGTTTGTTCATCTCTCCATTATCGAATAAAATTAAACAGTTGTTTGTAGGATTGTTACAGGGGGCCAAATGTGGGTTGTAGATAATAATATTTAATGTTCTAGACAATGGCTTATCTGTGAGGAAAAAACAATTCTCCAGCGTAAAGATGGCTCATCCATAGAAAATTCTTTTGTGCATTTGGGGGATATAAATGGGATAATCCACTATTAACATTTAAACACAAAGCGGACTATCACTAAAGAGGTTTATTGTGCTCATTTTGACCGTTTACATGCATCACGTAAAGAGAAAAATTGACAGCATTAAGTAATAAAAGATGAGTGCTCTTTCATCAAGAAAACACGCAAGCTTACATTGCTAGAGATTCCATACCATAAATTAGTAGTTTCGATTAAGAACTGTCATACTTCATAGACACCCGACTTATTCCCATCATAATAATAAGATAAGTTTATCGAATCACCTGAAGAAAATAAAAATTGCCAATGTGATAGAACGGGTGAAGGCAGCGTTAGTTTCAACTCCTATCACATATTATTTAAAACCACGATGCTCCCACGTGCATCTTCGCTTCGAAGCTTGGCGCCTTATCGCAGCCACCGGATGTCAATGTTTAAACAAGGAGGTTATCGTCCCCTTGTTCGCCCGCATACGCCGACCTCGCCAAATTAAGTTAGGCTTATGGGCAGATTAGGCATTGTTCCCAGCCTCGGCTGTGCATTCCCTCGAAGTTCTCACTCCATTGTCCCCCACGCCAAGGGAGTGTCTCGACTATTTAGATGGAAACTTTACCACTAAGATCAGATTAGAGATCCAGATTTTCGTCGTGAAACATCACCACGACCCTCTCTCCCTTTGTGTGCCAAGGGACCTCAACCTCGAGATTCACCATCACTTGTCCAGAAGGAGGACAATATCCCTTGAGTGCCAAAGGTTCGAGCCTTTCGTGACGCCAAGTCCTCAAGGCTTCCCCCTCGTTGTTCAGGAAGAGAACAACGTAGAACAGCCATTGTTCTTTTGAGACCTTCGCCAAGAAACGGTTCTTACCCTTCCCCCTTGTTGTTCAGAGGAGAACAACATTAGAACAGCCATTGTTCTTGAGCCCGTAGACAAGAGACGGTTCTCACCCCCCCCCCTTCCCTGTTGTTCAGAAGAGAACAACGTAGAACAGCCATTGTTCTTTTGAGCCCTTCACCAAGAAACGGTTCTTACCCTTCCCCCTTGTTGATCAGAGGAGAACAACATTAGAACAGCCATTGGTCTTGAGCCCGTAGACAAGAGACGGTTCTCACCCTCCCCCTGTTGTTCAGAAAAGAACAACGTAGAACAGCCATTGTTCTTTTAAGCCTTCGCCTAAGAAACAGTTCTCACCCTTCCCCCTTGTTGTTCAGGGGAGAACAAAATTAGAACAGCCATTGTTCTTGAGCCCGTAGACAAGAGACGGTTCTCACTCCCCCCCCTGGTTGTTCAGAAGAGAACAACGTAGAACAGCCATTGTTCTTCAAGCCGTTCGTCGAGAAACGGTTCTCATTCCCTAGACGCCACGTCAGGATCAACTTATCCCCCCCCCCTTCGGCTGGAACTCGCCAGCGGACCGAAAATTCCTTCACGTCGCCTTCCACTGCAAAACTAGTATAAAGTTACGTAAGCCAAACGTTACCTTTGAGTACTAAACCCCTTTTGTCAATTCTATCCTGTGCTTTAAATGGTTTAGCAAACCATCCCATCCCTTTAACTCTGAATTTGTTTTACCTTTTTAAATCCTTTAATCATTGGATTAGCCCGAGCCCCCACGACCCTTTCCATTCTCTGTTTATGTCAATATTTTTCGTCTTGTGTTTGTTGATAGTTATTATTAATACAACTCTATTTTATTAATGATAGCAATATTATTATCCTTGAGCTCAGTTACACTTCTTAAGCATATCGAAGATACATAATATCGGCCCACGAGACAACCCACGCACTCTAAAGATAATTAAAGAAGTTCCCTCAACGAATAGTTATATATGGTATATCGTCGAGAGTCCATTCTACGACATATATATATATATATATATATATATATATATATATATATATATATATATATATACTATTTAAATTTGGTATCAGGTGTGTAAGGTTTAACGCTATATCTTTGCAAACACTGGTCTCAGTCGAGTAAAGCATAGTGTTATTCGTAACAATAATAGAGTATAGTAGTTCCCTTTTGTATTAACAATTGCTATCCATTTTGGGGGGAAACTTAAGAAGCTGGAGTAGCTCAAGGAACTGTTATAATTATTTCTTTGTGTTTTTTTGTGATTTTAGTCAGTGGTTATTTAGATCGAGAAACCAAGTACGAATAGGTCAGTGCCCATATTTAGGTAGGCTAATTCTATAGAGGCATAATTCTTGTTGCAAGGAATTTTAGTTGGTTGACTAGTGCGCCCCAAGTGCAAAGATGACCCAGTTCGAAATCTTTAAAGCGCAAGGAGAGTTCTTGGGACTTTCTGGGAAAGAACTAATTGGATACGTTCAAGACGAACAAAGAACAGAAAGAGAAAGATAAATACAACGAGAAGAACGAGAGAGAGAAATACAACGAGAAGAACCAGAAAGAGAAATCCAACGAGAAGAAAGAGAAATCCAAAGAGAAGAAAGAGAAAGGGAAAAAAATCCAACGAGAAGAAAGAGAAAGAGAGGAACGGATAAGACAAGCTAAGCTTCATCATCAGATTGAATTAGCTCGTGTTAAACCAGAGATACAGTCAGTCAGTTCCTGTTCCGAAGCCCCCCCAATCTCTCACTAAAGCTCCCCAATTTCAAGGATGGAGAGGATTTCGGAGCATTTTTAGCGCACTTCGAAAAGATCCTCGAAATCAATAACATGGATCTGGAGGTTGAAGGTGTAGCCAGATTACTTTCCCTGTTAAATTGTAAATTGCGCGAAATTTTTATATCTTTACCATCTGAGTGTAGAATTAACTACAGCACCTTAAAAGCTGAGTTATTGGCCGCTTATAATATGACTCCCGATTTCTACCGCCAAGAATTTCCAGGAGGTCGTATTAAACCCGGACAGACGTTCCGTCAATTCGGATACATTCTTCAGAGGAATTTTAAATTCTGGTTAGAATCCTCAAAGGTTTGATCCGAACTAGGAGTCCTTAACAGACTTCGTGTTGCGAGATCAATTTTGGGCGTCTCTCCCGACGGAGATCCGCGCGTTCGTCAAGGATCGTCGGTGCCAGACCGTTAAAGAATGTACCGAAGAAGCGGATGTCTATGCCGCAAGCCATAATTTATACCCAAAGGAGAATCGAACTTCTCACCAACCCCTAAAGCAGGAAAGAAGGAAGGATTCGCGCCTCTTCCCAGGAAAGCTGACAAAGTTTCCGGGCCCCGTAAAACCCCAAAACTTCTTTCCCCAAAACCAACAAACGGGACTCCAAACCTCCCGTTAAGATTTCTCCCCATCTCTCTTCCTGAAGCGACCAATTATATGCTTCACCTGTGGTGTTGAAAACCACATGAGCTGGAATTGCCCCCAAAATTCTAGGCTTAAAAGCGGACCAGCCCACCAAGTTCACCAGATTAATGCCACCCCGGCTCCCCCGGTGGTGCAGACCCAAGCAGCAACTTCTCTCCCTCCGTCAGGACACCAGGTAAATTTTATTTTTGATAAAAGTTCACCAGGAACTTTGAAATTTGTAGGACGGCAGCGTAAACGGCTGCCGAGTATCGACTCTCGTCAGGGACACAGGATGTACGTGTTTCATCGTGTCCGACGAACTCCTCCCCCCAGTTGACCCTAACCACGAAAAATTTGCGGTGGTACATGACTATCTTGGGCGGGCGAACCGATTCCCCGTTGTTAGATGTTACCTGCAGTGTCAATATTATGATGGCTGGGCTGAAGTCATTTCAGCACCCATAAAATTCTGTTCTGTACCTATAGGACAGAGCCCTCAAGTAAGCTCCGACCCTGTGTCCCAGGCTACCCTTACTCGAGGTCGAGCTAAGAAGGAAGCCCAGGAGTCCGCCCTCCTCAAAACCCCGATACCGTCAGAATTCTCGGAGATCCTAAACCAGGACTTTAGGATGGCACAAAAGGAGTGTGAAGCACTAACACCCTTATGGGATAAGGCCCAAAACCAGGACACGGAGACTGTCCTATGCCTTCCACGATACCATGTCCCTATAGTGCTCAAAGTGGCTCATGACAGCATTTTTTCCGGTCATATTAGTCACACTAAAACGGGCCAGCGCATTTTTAAATATTTTTATTGGCCGAGTGCTGCAGCTGACCTCTCAAAGCATTGTCGATCGTGCGATGTGTGCCAGAAGACGTCCGCTAAGGGGCGGGTCAAACCTGCTCCCTTACAAAGGGGACCAGTCATTACTGAACCCTTCTCCAGAGTGGCCATCGACCTGGTTGGCCCTATCCACCCCCCTTCGAGCGAAGGGCACAGCTACATTTTCACCTTGGTAGACTTTGCTACCCATTTTCCCGAGGCTGTCCCCCTTCCTTGAATCGACAGTATTTCTTGCGCCGAGGCCCCTGATTTCCATCTTTTCAAGGTTAGGCGTCCCCAAGGAAATACTCTCCGATAGAGGCCGACAATTCACCTCTGAGTTGATGGAGTACGTGGGGAAGCCGCTCATGGTAAAGCCCCTTTTTACCACCCCCTTCCGGCCACAGACAAACGGGATGTGTGAGAAATTAAATAGAAATTTAAAATCGATTATTAAGAAGATCTGTGCTGAGCAGCCCGGCGAATGGCACCGATATATCCTGGTCGCCCTATTCGCCTATCGGGAAATTCCCCACCGTACATTAGGCTTCGCCCCGTTCGAGCTCCTTTATGGACGTAATGTACGCGGGCCACTCAGTATTTTAAAAGAGTTGTTAATCAAGCCCCAACTGGATAAAGAACTCGAGTCATCTTACGCCTATGTCTTGGACCTACGCCAGAGGCTCGAGAAATGCGCAAACATCGCCTATAAAAATGCCGATGTCAATTTGGAGAAATACAATACCTATTTTGATGTCAGGTCCGAAGATCGTAAATTTAAGCCCGGTGATGAAGTACTCCTGCTCCTTCCCACAGCCAGTAATAAATTACTGAGCCAATGGAAAGGTCCGTACTCGGTCCGCGAGGCACGAGGACCAGTAGATTACCTCATTGGTACCCCAGCAGGCGATAAGCTCTATCACGTCAACTTATTGAAAAAGTACCACCAGCGCGCCCATGGAGATACCTTCGTAGCACTGAACGAAACATCGGCGCTTGAAGAGGATTACCCCGCGGAGTCCCTTAATGTAATCCAGACAGTGTGCATCCAACCTGATGCCGATTACCCCCTTCCTTCCCTACCAGGCGAGCCTTTTGAACCCTCTGACCTGGATATCGACGCGCAGCTGACACCACATCAAAAGAGTCAGCTACAAGATCTATTATGTCAGTTTGACGACGTTATTTCGGAGAAACCTGAGTGCGCTACTAGTTTCGAGCATGATATCAAATTAACAACCTTAGAACCCGTCCGTTCAAAACCCTATCCCATGCCGATTCATTTACGCCAAGCCTTTAACGCCGAAGTTGATAATTTAATTAGTTTAGACATCATAGAACCTTCCACCTCTAGTTATTGTTCCCCAATCGTCATGGTCAAGAAACCTGATGGCTCTTATCGGATGTGCATTGACTTCCGGAAGTTAAATTCGAATCCGTGTTCGACGCCAAGCCCATCCCGTTGGTAGACCAAAACCTCCACCTTTTCGAAAACGCCAAGTTCATCTCAGAACTCGATTTGTGCAAGGCGTATTATCAAATCTCCCTCCGGCCCGAGGTGAAAGCGTATACCGCCTTTGCAACGGAGAAAGGCCTTATGCAATTCAAGCGCCTTCTTTTTGGCCTCGTCACTGCTTGTAGCAACTATAACCGTCTCATGAGAAGGTTGTTAGATGGACTTCCAAACGTATCCTTTTGCTTTGATAATGTCTACGTCGCTACTCGCGAATGGAGTCACCATTTAACCACCCTATTAGCTCTCTTCGAGCGACTGCGCGAAAATGGCCTCACCATTGGCCCCAGCAAATGCCATTTTGCCCACGAAACCATCAAATATTTGTGTTTCAAAATAGTACAAAGCCAGTTGTGTCCCCAAGAGGATAAGATTAAGGCGATCGCTGGCATGCCCCTTCCGATTACAAAGAAGCAATTAAGATCGTTCCTAAAATCAGCTTCGTACTATCGGCGATTCGTTCCGAATTTCGCTGCAATTTCGGCGCCCCTTAGCTCCCTTTTAAAAAAGAATTCACCCGATCGTCTACGTTGGAATGATGTCGCTATTTCCCATTTTAATCAGCTCAACAGAAAGCTCATTTCTGCGCCCATTTTAAAGTTGCCCAACCAGGAAAAATCCTTTGGGATTAAGACCGACGCGTCCAACGAGGGCATTGGAGGTGTACTCCTTCAATGCTACAATGGCGGCATGAGTCATCCAGTTGCATATGCTAGTCGTCAATTATTACCACGCGAAAAGAGATATGCCACTAGGGAAAAGGAAGCTCTATCAATTATCTGGGTCATAGACAAATTCAAGATGTACTTGATAGGTAAAGAATTTCAGATAGGAACCGACCACTGTCCGTTAGCCTATATTAGGAATGTGCGACACTCCAACGGCCGAATCATGCGCTGGAGTTTACTCTTGCAAGAGTATCAATTTAAAATAAATTATATAAAAGGTTCGGATAACCAGGTCGCTGACGCACTCAGTAGGAATGCGTTACCGAATAGCGTAAAATAATTGTATTCATAGGATTAGTATCTCCATGTAGGTATATACCGTCTTGTACGACCTAAATTAAGATTCTCTTGTATTATAATTATTTAATGTATAAGTTTTAATTTTGTAACGCTCAATGTCTATTTTTTTGTAAGTATATATATTTGTACCCATTAATTACGTATAAATTATTTTGGCCCATATGTACTATATTTATATCATTTCATTGTTCCATGCCTTTTATTTTTATTATTAAGTTTGTATTAAAGATTATTTTCCATTATAATCAAAAGATCAAAATAATCATATGTATTGAGGTAATACTAGTTAGGTGCAGGAAGGTACGGCTGGTACAAGAAAACGAGTTCCCCACAACGGAGCTCTATCGTTGTCCCTTCTCTCTTTTTTTCGAAGTGACAGCTTCACCCGAAATGGAGGGGTGTGATAGAACGGGTTGAGGCAGCGTTAGTTTCAACTCCTATCACATATTATTTAAAACCACGATGCTACCACGTGCATCTTCGCTTCGAAGCTTGGCGCCTTATCGCAGCCACCGGATGTCAATGTTTAAACAAGGAGGTTATCGTCCCCCCGTTTGCCCCCATACGCCGACCTCGCCAGATTGAGTTAAGCTTATGGGCAGATAAGGCATTGTTTCCAGCCTCGGCTGTGCATTCCCTCGAAGTTCTCACTCCATTGTCCCCCACGCCAAGGGAGTGTCTCGACTATTTAGATGGAAACTTTACCACTAAGATCAGATTAGAGATCCAGATTTTCGTCGTGAAACATCACCACGACCCTCTCTCCCTTTGTGTGCCAAGGGACCTCAACCTCGAGATTCACCATCACTTGTCCAGAAGGAGGACAATATCCCTTGAGTGCCAAAGGTTCGAGCCTTTCGTGACGCCAAGTCCTCAAGGCTTCCCCCTCGTTGTTCAGGAAGAGAACAACGTAGAACAGCCATTGTTCTTTTGAGACCTTCGCCAAGAAACGGTTCTTACCCTTCCCCCTTGTTGTTCAGAGGAGAACAACATTAGAACAGCCATTGTTCTTGAGCCCGTAGACAAGAGACGGTTCTCACCCCCCCCCCTTCCCTGTTGTTCAGAAGAGAACAACGTAGAACAGCCATTGTTCTTTTGAGCCCTTCACCAAGAAACGGTTCTTACCCTTCCCCCTTGTTGATCAGAGGAGAACAACATTAGAACAGCCATTGGTCTTGAGCCCGTAGACAAGAGACGGTTCTCACCCTCCCCCTGTTGTTCAGAAAAGAACAACGTAGAACAGCCATTGTTCTTTTAAGCCTTCGCCTAAGAAACAGTTCTCACCCTTCCCCCTTGTTGTTCAGGGGAGAACAAAATTAGAACAGCCATTGTTCTTGAGCCCGTAGACAAGAGACGGTTCTCACTCCCCCCCCTGGTTGTTCAGAAGAGAACAACGTAGAACAGCCATTGTTCTTCAAGCCGTTCGTCGAGAAACGGTTCTCATTCCCTAGACGCCACGTCAGGATCAACTTATCCCCCCCCCCTTCGGCTGGAACTCGCCAGCGGACCGAAAATTCCTTCACGTCGCCTTCCACTGCAAAACTAGTATAAAGTTACGTAAGCCAAACGTTACCTTTGAGTACTAAACCCCTTTTGTCAATTCTATCCTGTGCTTTAAATGGTTTAGCAAACCATCCCATCCCTTTAACTCTGAATTTGTTTTACCTTTTTAAATCCTTTAATCATTGGATTAGCCCGAGCCCCCACGACCCTTTCCATTCTCTGTTTATGTCAATATTTTTCGTCTTGTGTTTGTTGATAGTTATTATTAATACAACTCTATTTTATTAATGATAGCAATATTATTATCCTTGAGCTCAGTTACACTTCTTAAGCATATCGAAGATACATAATATCGGCCCACGAGACAACCCACGCACTCTAAAGATAATTAAAGAAGTTCCCTCAACGAATAGTTATATATGGTATATCGTCAAGAGTCCATTCTACGACATATATATATATATATATATATATATATATATATATATATATATATATATATATATATACTATTTAAATTTGGTATCAGGTGTGTAAGGTTTAACGCTATATCTTTGCAAACACTGGTCTCAGTCGAGTAAAGCATAGTGTTATTCGTAACAATAATAGAGTATAGTAGTTCCCTTTTGTATTAACAATTGCTATCCATTTTGGGGGGAAACTTAAGAAGCTGGAGTAGCTCAAGGAACTGTTATAATTATTTCTTTGTGTTTTTTTGTGATTTTAGTCAGTGGTTATTTAGATCGAGAAACCAAGTACGAATAGGTCAGTGCCCATATTTAGGTAGGCTAATTCTATAGAGGCATAATTCTTGTTGCAAGGAATTTTAGTTGGTTGACTAGTGCGCCCCAAGTGCAAAGATGACCCAGTTCGAAATCTTTAAAGCGCAAGGAGAGTTCTTGGGACTTTCTGGGAAAGAACTAATTGGATACGTTCAAGACGAACAAAGAACAGAAAGAGAAAGATAAATACAACGAGAAGAACGAGAGAGAGAAATACAACGAGAAGAACCAGAAAGAGAAATCCAACGAGAAGAAAGAGAAATCCAAAGAGAAGAAAGAGAAAGGGAAAAAAATCCAACGAGAAGAAAGAGAAAGAGAGGAACGGATAAGACAAGCTAAGCTTCATCATCAGATTGAATTAGCTCGTGTTAAACCAGAGATACAGTCAGTCAGTTCCTGTTCCGAAGCCCCCCCAATCTCTCACTAAAGCTCCCCAATTTCAAGGATGGAGAGGATTTCGGAGCATTTTTAGCGCACTTCGAAAAGATCCTCGAAATCAATAACATGGATCTGGAGGTTGAAGGTGTAGCCAGATTACTTTCCCTGTTAAATTGTAAATTGCGCGAAATTTTTATATCTTTACCATCTGAGTGTAGAATTAACTACAGCACCTTAAAAGCTGAGTTATTGGCCGCTTATAATATGACTCCCGATTTCTACCGCCAAGAATTTCCAGGAGGTCGTATTAAACCCGGACAGACGTTCCGTCAATTCGGATACATTCTTCAGAGGAATTTTAAATTCTGGTTAGAATCCTCAAAGGTTTGATCCGAACTAGGAGTCCTTAACAGACTTCGTGTTGCGAGATCAATTTTGGGCGTCTCTCCCGACGGAGATCCGCGCGTTCGTCAAGGATCGTCGGTGCCAGACCGTTAAAGAATGTACCGAAGAAGCGGATGTCTATGCCGCAAGCCATAATTTATACCCAAAGGAGAATCGAACTTCTCACCAACCCCTAAAGCAGGAAAGAAGGAAGGATTCGCGCCTCTTCCCAGGAAAGCTGACAAAGTTTCCGGGCCCCGTAAAACCCCAAAACTTCTTTCCCCAAAACCAACAAACGGGACTCCAAACCTCCCGTTAAGATTTCTCCCCATCTCTCTTCCTGAAGCGACCAATTATATGCTTCACCTGTGGTGTTGAAAACCACATGAGCTGGAATTGCCCCCAAAATTCTAGGCTTAAAAGCGGACCAGCCCACCAAGTTCACCAGATTAATGCCACCCCGGCTCCCCCGGTGGTGCAGACCCAAGCAGCAACTTCTCTCCCTCCGTCAGGACACCAGGTAAATTTTATTTTTGATAAAAGTTCACCAGGAACTTTGAAATTTGTAGGACGGCAGCGTAAACGGCTGCCGAGTATCGACTCTCGTCAGGGACACAGGATGTACGTGTTTCATCGTGTCCGACGAACTCCTCCCCCCAGTTGACCCTAACCACGAAAAATTTGCGGTGGTACATGACTATCTTGGGCGGGCGAACCGATTCCCCGTTGTTAGATGTTACCTGCAGTGTCAATATTATGATGGCTGGGCTGAAGTCATTTCAGCACCCATAAAATTCTGTTCTGTACCTATAGGACAGAGCCCTCAAGTAAGCTCCGACCCTGTGTCCCAGGCTACCCTTACTCGAGGTCGAGCTAAGAAGGAAGCCCAGGAGTCCGCCCTCCTCAAAACCCCGATACCGTCAGAATTCTCGGAGATCCTAAACCAGGACTTTAGGATGGCACAAAAGGAGTGTGAAGCACTAACACCCTTATGGGATAAGGCCCAAAACCAGGACACGGAGACTGTCCTATGCCTTCCACGATACCATGTCCCTATAGTGCTCAAAGTGGCTCATGACAGCATTTTTTCCGGTCATATTAGTCACACTAAAACGGGCCAGCGCATTTTTAAATATTTTTATTGGCCGAGTGCTGCAGCTGACCTCTCAAAGCATTGTCGATCGTGCGATGTGTGCCAGAAGACGTCCGCTAAGGGGCGGGTCAAACCTGCTCCCTTACAAAGGGGACCAGTCATTACTGAACCCTTCTCCAGAGTGGCCATCGACCTGGTTGGCCCTATCCACCCCCCTTCGAGCGAAGGGCACAGCTACATTTTCACCTTGGTAGACTTTGCTACCCATTTTCCCGAGGCTGTCCCCCTTCCTTGAATCGACAGTATTTCTTGCGCCGAGGCCCCTGATTTCCATCTTTTCAAGGTTAGGCGTCCCCAAGGAAATACTCTCCGATAGAGGCCGACAATTCACCTCTGAGTTGATGGAGTACGTGGGGAAGCCGCTCATGGTAAAGCCCCTTTTTACCACCCCCTTCCGGCCACAGACAAACGGGATGTGTGAGAAATTAAATAGAAATTTAAAATCGATTATTAAGAAGATCTGTGCTGAGCAGCCCGGCGAATGGCACCGATATATCCTGGTCGCCCTATTCGCCTATCGGGAAATTCCCCACCGTACATTAGGCTTCGCCCCGTTCGAGCTCCTTTATGGACGTAATGTACGCGGGCCACTCAGTATTTTAAAAGAGTTGTTAATCAAGCCCCAACTGGATAAAGAACTCGAGTCATCTTACGCCTATGTCTTGGACCTACGCCAGAGGCTCGAGAAATGCGCAAACATCGCCTATAAAAATGCCGATGTCAATTTGGAGAAATACAATACCTATTTTGATGTCAGGTCCGAAGATCGTAAATTTAAGCCCGGTGATGAAGTACTCCTGCTCCTTCCCACAGCCAGTAATAAATTACTGAGCCAATGGAAAGGTCCGTACTCGGTCCGCGAGGCACGAGGACCAGTAGATTACCTCATTGGTACCCCAGCAGGCGATAAGCTCTATCACGTCAACTTATTGAAAAAGTACCACCAGCGCGCCCATGGAGATACCTTCGTAGCACTGAACGAAACATCGGCGCTTGAAGAGGATTACCCCGCGGAGTCCCTTAATGTAATCCAGACAGTGTGCATCCAACCTGATGCCGATTACCCCCTTCCTTCCCTACCAGGCGAGCCTTTTGAACCCTCTGACCTGGATATCGACGCGCAGCTGACACCACATCAAAAGAGTCAGCTACAAGATCTATTATGTCAGTTTGACGACGTTATTTCGGAGAAACCTGAGTGCGCTACTAGTTTCGAGCATGATATCAAATTAACAACCTTAGAACCCGTCCGTTCAAAACCCTATCCCATGCCGATTCATTTACGCCAAGCCTTTAACGCCGAAGTTGATAATTTAATTAGTTTAGACATCATAGAACCTTCCACCTCTAGTTATTGTTCCCCAATCGTCATGGTCAAGAAACCTGATGGCTCTTATCGGATGTGCATTGACTTCCGGAAGTTAAATTCGAATCCGTGTTCGACGCCAAGCCCATCCCGTTGGTAGACCAAAACCTCCACCTTTTCGAAAACGCCAAGTTCATCTCAGAACTCGATTTGTGCAAGGCGTATTATCAAATCTCCCTCCGGCCCGAGGTGAAAGCGTATACCGCCTTTGCAACGGAGAAAGGCCTTATGCAATTCAAGCGCCTTCTTTTTGGCCTCGTCACTGCTTGTAGCAACTATAACCGTCTCATGAGAAGGTTGTTAGATGGACTTCCAAACGTATCCTTTTGCTTTGATAATGTCTACGTCGCTACTCGCGAATGGAGTCACCATTTAACCACCCTATTAGCTCTCTTCGAGCGACTGCGCGAAAATGGCCTCACCATTGGCCCCAGCAAATGCCATTTTGCCCACGAAACCATCAAATATTTGTGTTTCAAAATAGTACAAAGCCAGTTGTGTCCCCAAGAGGATAAGATTAAGGCGATCGCTGGCATGCCCCTTCCGATTACAAAGAAGCAATTAAGATCGTTCCTAAAATCAGCTTCGTACTATCGGCGATTCGTTCCGAATTTCGCTGCAATTTCGGCGCCCCTTAGCTCCCTTTTAAAAAAGAATTCACCCGATCGTCTACGTTGGAATGATGTCGCTATTTCCCATTTTAATCAGCTCAACAGAAAGCTCATTTCTGCGCCCATTTTAAAGTTGCCCAACCAGGAAAAATCCTTTGGGATTAAGACCGACGCGTCCAACGAGGGCATTGGAGGTGTACTCCTTCAATGCTACAATGGCGGCATAAGTCATCCAGTTGCATATGCTAGTCGTCAATTATTACCACGCGAAAAGAGATATGCCACTAGGGAAAAGGAAGCTCTATCAATTATCTGGGTCATAGACAAATTCAAGATGTACTTGATAGGTAAAGAATTTCAGATAGGAACCGACCACTGTCCGTTAGCCTATATTAGGAATGTGCGACACTCCAACGGCCGAATCATGCGCTGGAGTTTACTCTTGCAAGAGTATCAATTTAAAATAAATTATATAAAAGGTTCGGATAACCAGGTCGCTGACGCACTCAGTAGGAATGCGTTACCGAATAGCGTAAAATAATTGTATTCATAGGATTAGTATCTCCATGTAGGTATATACCGTCTTGTACGACCTAAATTAAGATTCTCTTGTATTATAATTATTTAATGTATAAGTTTTAATTTTGTAACGCTCAATGTCTATTTTTTTGTAAGTATATATATTTGTACCCATTAATTACGTATAAATTATTTTGGCCCATATGTACTATATTTATATCATTTCATTGTTCCATGCCTTTTATTTTTATTATTAAGTTTGTATTAAAGATTATTTTCCATTATAATCAAAAGATCAAAATAATCATATGTATTGAGGTAATACTAGTTAGGTGCAGGAAGGTACGGCTGGTACAAGAAAACGAGTTCCCCACAACGGAGCTCTATCGTTGTCCCTTCTCTCTTTTTTTCGAAGTGACAGCTTCACCCGAAATGGAGGGGTGTGATAGAACGGGTTGAGGCAGCGTTAGTTTCAACTCCTATCACATATTATTTAAAACCACGATGCTACCACGTGCATCTTCGCTTCGAAGCTTGGCGCCTTATCGCAGCCACCGGATGTCAATGTTTAAACAAGGAGGTTATCGTCCCCCCGTTTGCCCCCATACGCCGACCTCGCCAGATTGAGTTAAGCTTATGGGCAGATAAGGCATTGTTTCCAGCCTCGGCTGTGCATTCCCTCGAAGTTCTCACTCCATTGTCCCCCTCGCAAGGGAGTGTCTCGACTATTTAGATGGAAACTTTACCACTAAGATCAGATTGGAGATCCAGATTTTCGTAGTGAAACATCACCACGACCCTCTCTCCCTTTGTGCGCCAAGGGACCTCGACCTCGAGATTCACCATCACTTGTCCAGGAGGAGGACAATATCCCTTGAGTGCCAAAGGTTCGAGCCTTTCATGACGCCAAGTCCTCAAGGCTTCCCCCTCGTTGTTCAGGAAGAGAACAACGTAGAACAGCCATTGTTCTTTTCAGCCGTTCGCCAAGAAACGGTTCTCACCCTCCCCCCTTGTTTTTCTGAGGAGAACAACCTTAGAACAGCCATTGTTCTTGAGCCCGTAAACAAGAGACGGTTCTCACCCCTTCCCTCGTTGTTCAGGAAGAAAACAACGTTAGAAGAGCCATTGTTCTTTTGAGCCCTTTGCCTAAGAAACGGTTCTCACCCTTTCCCCTTGTTGTTCAGAGGAAAACAACATTATTAGAACAGCCATTGTTCTTGAGCCCGTAGACAAGAGACGGTTCTCACCCCCCCGGTTGTTCAGAAGAGAACAACGTAGAACAGCCATTGTTCTTCAAGCTGTTCGTCGAGAAACGGTTCTCATTTCCTAGACGCCACGTCAGGATCAACTTATCCCCCCCCCTTCGGCTGGAACTCGCCAGCGGACCGAAAATTCCTTCACGTCGCCTTCCACTGCACAACAAGTATAAAGTTACGTAAGCCAAACGTTACCTTTGAGTACTAAACCCCTTTTGTCATTTCTATCCTGTGCTTTAAATGGTTAAGCGAACCATCCCATCCCTTTAACTCTATATTTGTTTTACCTTTTTAAATCCTTTAATCCTCGGATTAGCCCGAGCCTTCACGACCCTTTCCATTCTCTGTTTATGTCAATATTTTCCGTTTTGTGTTTGTTGATAGTTATTATTAATAAAACTCTATTTTATTAATGATAGCAATATTATTATCCTTGAGCTCAGTTCCACTTCTTAAGCTTATCGAAGATACATGATATCAGCCCGCCAGACCTTCCACGCACTCTAAAGATAATTAAAGAAGTTCCCTCAACGAATAGTTATATATGGTATATCCTCGAGAGCCCATTCTACGACAGTCAACAATAGAAGATTTCGAAAGAATCATGAAGAATTTTTGTAAATCAAAGTCAAACAATTCTTACAAACATGGTATTTGAAAAGTTAAGTGAAAGATAGAAATAATGGTAGAAATTGTTGGAAATTATTTTAATTATTAAACAAAATATCTACATAAATGTAAATAACTTCAAGGAGCTAATATGTTTTTATCCCGAAATTAATGTTAAACATAGAAATAATACTACATAAGTTTATGGTTTTATCTCTAAAAGTAAGCGGAATTTATATTTAGCCTATTTACAAGGCGATATAGAACCATTTAAATGCAAAGAGGTATCAGTCACACTTGGTCGAGAGCTGTGATGCAACTCTTTGTTTATGATGAATTCCTTTCGAAAGAAACTTCACATTCCATGAGTGATAGAGATCAGTCTCCATTAGAGAAGATCAGAGAATTGTAAAGCGTAGAAACTGGGTAGCATGTCGACAAATAATGAACGTCAAGCTTAGCTGTTTACAGTTTCTTTGGTGACGATTCCAACGAACGGAATCTTTTAACGACGTCTTCTTTGTATCTTCTGCGCTGGGAATCTGACTCAGAGCTGGAATATGAAGACGCAGGAATAACAATGATCAGTTTTTGCACAAAAGTTCGATCCTCTGCAGAGACCATCATTGTCGATTAAATTAGAGAGAAAAAACAACAAAATTATTTGACCGTTTACCCGGAAGATGATTCGTAATAGGTTTGAAAGACGTCTTGGGTATTAAAAAAAAGCCACTGAACACATTTTTCTTCACCTTTCCTTCACCTATATATTATTCACTTCGCCATCTTTTTAGCTACACTTGCCGTAAAGATGATTGATCAGATAAGTTCGAAATAAATCCTGAAAAATAACGGTAAGATCTGAAGAGAGTTATAGGATCAAAGGAGAAAATTTATTAAATCACAAAATATTTTTTATCAATTACGTTTTTTTATATTTTGCCTCTCCAAACAGCGTACCGGGGTTCTAATATGTGCTATGAGTCACTAGTTAGTGCCTTTTATACGAATTTCTTCGTATAGTATAATTTTTAAGTTTTCCAGACCGCTATTTACTGCCGACTGTGGTTGCCAGTGCCATATTTGCAATTATTGTGGGTTCTTGCTATTTCTCTTCCTATTAATGGATTTTTTACTTTGTTTGTTTGTCTATAATTCTTTCACCACTAAAGTGAAGATACCTTGGCCAGTAAGCTTGTGTCCTTTTCATCGTCAATTACTTAAAAACGGTCCCTTTACAAACGGTCACTTAGATAACAGATCTATACATTTCCAAATTAGAGTCTTACAAATATTTTCATGTAGGTAATAAATTTATTTATATGTGATTTGTGCTCAACTATGAAAACATATACTTGAATAAAATTATTGATCGAAACCGATAGCTCAGAGATTTAAGGCCATATTTCCGTTTTAAAACATAAAATATTATATAAATTTAGCCTAATTATATTAGTGGAAATCAGTCATAACTTCCGGAAATAATAAAAATGATGAACAAAAATAAGATGGACGTTCAAAAAAGATATATATTCTGGATTGATTTTGGCCTATTATGAAAATCTCCGCTAATACATGTAATTTTATTTATTCCACCTCATATTTTTCTTTTTTCAAAGACTGAGTTATGGAAACTTACAATTTAAATTTTGCTAAATTTTGAATAAACATTAAAATGGTGCGAAAGTAGTAATTTGATGCACATACAATAGTTTCCATAATTGGAGAGTAGGCCTACTTATAATTAAAACTAATAATTTCCAAAAACCTTTCTCCAATATAAAATAGGCATTAGGCAGAAACACACATTTACCAAGTGATCGCTGTTGTAGCTGTTGTAGCTGTGGTTTGTGAACAGTGTTACTGTTGACTGGCTCATACTCGATATTTAAGAGCAGGTTCTCATACAGAAACCCTATGAAGGAAGTATTAATTAAGTTATTGAGTGAAAATTGTTTGGCATTGGAATGCATCTTCATGTATTATTTTATCAAAAACACAAAATCATATACAGAAATGTAATTACATGGAAAACATAAAAAATAGGAGTATTACTAATGCGTCTGGCAGCAAGACATTGTTAAACGTGTTCCGAGTAAAGGGGTTTCTGTTAATATTGCTCAGCTGATGACTGGATGTCAAATGTTGTGTGGCTTAAGACTTTTATATGTATATAGCTTCTGCTTATGCTCCAACTCAAATTTTCCTTTATCTCCTCCCCTCCCCATCCAGTTGGTCATGTCCCGCAGTTTGGAAACCACTGATTTATATGAGTTTTCATATATGGCAATTTCTGACTAACTGTTATTTTTATTTTTCATGTTAATGAAAAGGATCGGCCAGAAGATCTTGCAAAACAGGTCTGATGTATTCTGCTAATTGCAGCGAATACACCGTTGTTTTTAACAGGAATCCAGTCAACAGTTTGATAATACGTGCCTACCATGCTTATTTTGTATGAAACTTGGTAACCAGTATAAATCTTGGGCACCACGAATGGTATGCAAAATATGCATCGTGTATCTATGGCATTGGACCAAAGGCAAGAAGAGTTGTGTGAAGTTTGGAATTTCCATTGTTTGGAGGGAGCCGACAATCCATGTCACTGACTGCTATCTTTGCGCTCTTGATTTAACTGGAATCAACAGAAGGAACCAGATCATCCTCATGGATCCTAATCTTCAATCAGCACGTCCTGTAGCTCATTGTAATGAAATTGCAGTACTGTTTTTGGAAAACATCTTGACAATAGTGATGAAGATTCCTCCAGTGTTGAAGAAAACGAAGAAGAAGAGGCAATTTTTGTTGATGATTTTCAACATCCTTTTACCAAACAGGACCTAAATGATCTTGTTTACGATCTCAACTTTCCAAAGTCCTCTTACTAACTTTCGGCATCCAAGTCAAAGGTAAGACTTTCTCTCCGACAGTGCTCGCCTCGCCTTCTACCATCACAGACATCAAAATAAATTGCCTAGCCTCTGCACAAGATTTGGTGCCGCAATACCAATCCGAAGATTGGAGACTGTTCATTGAAAGCGTCAAACGATCGCTAAAATGTGTTTTGATGCACAAAAGCAACCAGTTTGCTTCTGTACCCCTCACTCACTCCTCTACACTGAAGGAGAAGTAGGAAACGGTGAAGACCGTGCGGGAGAAAATTCGTTATGATTATGAGTGGTTGATTTGTGTTGACCTGAAGATGGCGAACCTGTAGAGCTCACATTGCAAAATAGAATGAGACAACCAAAGATGCCTCAAAAATTAGCACTTTAGAGTTTCAGAAAGTCTTTGATAATGGTTAAGCGAACCATCCCATCCCTTTAACTCTATATTTGTTTTACCTTTTTAAATCCTTTAATCCTCGGATTAGCCCGAGCCTTCACGACCCTTTCCATTCTCTGTTTATGTCAATATTTTCCGTTTTGTGTTTGTTGATAGTTATTATTAATAAAACTCTATTTTATTAATGATAGCAATATTATTATCCTTGAGCTCAGTTCCACTTCTTAAGCTTATCGAAGATACATGATATCAGCCCGCCAGACCTTCCACGCACTCTAAAGATAATTAAAGAAGTTCCCTCAACGAATAGTTATATATGGTATATCCTCGAGAGCCCATTCTACGACAGTCAACAATAGAAGATTTCGAAAGAATCATGAAGAATTTTTGTAAATCAAAGTCAAACAATTCTTACAAACATGGTATTTGAAAAGTTAAGTGAAAGATAGAAATAATGGTAGAAATTGTTGGAAATTATTTTAATTATTAAACAAAATATCTACATAAATGTAAATAACTTCAAGGAGCTAATATGTTTTTATCCCGAAATTAATGTTAAACATAGAAATAATACTACATAAGTTTATGGTTTTATCTCTAAAAGTAAGAGGAATTTATATTTAGCCTATTTACAAGGCGATATAGAACCATTTAAATGCAAAGAGGTATCAGTCACACTTGGTCGAGAGCTGTGATGCAACTCTTTGTTTATGATGAATTCCTTTCGAAAGAAACTTCACATTCCATGAGTGATAGAGATCAGTCTCCATTAGAGAAGATCAGAGAATTGTAAAGCGTAGAAACTGGGTAGCATGTCGACAAATAATGAACGTCAAGCTTAGCTGTTTACAGTTTCTTTGGTGACGATTCCAACGAACGGAATCTTTTAACGACGTCTTCTTTGTATCTTCTGCGCTGGGAATCTGACTCAGAGCTGGAATATGAAGACGCAGGAATAACAATGATCAGTTTTTGCACAAAAGTTCGATCCTCTGCAGAGACCATCATTGTCGATTAAATTAGAGAGAAAAAACAACAAAATTATTTGACCGTTTACCCGGAATATGATTCGTAATAGGTTTGAAAGACGTCTTGGGTATTAAAAAAAAGCCACTGAACACATTTTTCTTCACCTTTCCTTCACCTATATATTATTCACTTCGCCATCTTTTTAGCTACACTTGCCGTAAAGATGATTGATCAGATAAGTTCGAAATAAATCCTGAAAAATAACGGTAAGATCTGAAGAGAGTTATAGGATCAAAGGAGAAAATTTATTAAATCACAAAATATTTTTTATCAATTACGTTTTTTTATATTTTGCCTCTCCAAACAGCGTACCGGGGTTCTAATATGTGCTATGAGTCACTAGTTAGTGCCTTTTATACGAATTTCTTCGTATAGTATAATTTTTAAGTTTTTCAGACCGCTATTTACTGTCGACTGTGGTTGCCAGTGCCATATTTGCAATTATTGTGGGTTCTTGCTATTTCTCTTCCTATTAATGGATTTTTTACTTTGTTTGTTTGTCTATAATTCTTTCACCACTAAAGTGAAGATACCTTGGCCAGTAAGCTTGTGTCCTTTTCATCGTCAATTACTTAAAAACGGTCCCTTTACAAACGGTCACTTAGATAACAGATCTATACATTTCCAAATTAGAGTCTTACAAATATTTTCATGTAGGTAATAAATTTATTTATATGTGATTTGTGCTCAACTATGAAAACATATACTTGAATAAAATTATTGATCGAAACCGATAGCTCAGAGATTTAAGGCCATATTTCCGTTTTAAAACATAAAATATTATATAAATTTAGCCTAATTATATTAGTGGAAATCAGTCATAACTTCCGGAAATAATAAAAATGATGAACAAAAATAAGATGGACGTTCAAAAAAGATATATATTCTGGATTGATTTTGGCCTATTATGAAAATCTCCGCTAATACATGTAATTTTATTTATTCCACCTCATATTTTTCTTTTTTCAAAGACTGAGTTATGGAAACTTACAATTTAAATTTTGCTAAATTTTGAATAAACATTAAAATGGTGCGAAAGTAGTAATTTGATGCACATACAATAGTTTCCATAATTGGAGAGTAGGCCTACTTATAATTAAAACTAATAATTTCCAAAAACCTTTCTCCAATATAAAATAGGCATTAGGCAGAAACACACATTTACCAAGTGATCGCTGTTGTAGCTGTTGTAGCTGTGGTTTGTGAACAGTGTTACTGTTGACTGGCTCATACTCGATATTTAAGAGCAGGTTCTCATACAGAAACCCTATGAAGGAAGTATTAATTAAGTTATTGAGTGAAAATTGTTTGGCATTGGAATGCATCTTCATGTATTATTTTATCAAAAACACAAAATCATATACAGAAATGTAATTACATGGAAAACATAAAAAATAGGAGTATTACTAATGCGTCTGGCAGCAAGACATTGTTAAACGTGTTCCGAGTAAAGGGGTTTCTGTTAATATTGCTCAGCTGATGACTGGATGTCAAATGTTGTGTGGCTTAAGACTTTTATATGTATATAGCTTCTGCTTATGCTCCAACTCAAATTTTCCTTTATCTCCTCCCCTCCCCCTCCAGTTGGTCATGTCCCGCAGTTTGCAAACCACTGATTTATATGAGTTTTCATATATGGCAATTTCTGACTAACTGTTATTTTTATTTTTCATGTTAATGAAAAGGATCGGCCAGAAGATCTTGCAAAACAGGTCTGATGTATTCTGCTAATTGCAGCGAATACACCGTTGTTTTTAACAGGAATCCAGTCAACAGTTTGATAATACGTGCCTACCATGCTTATTTTGTATGAAACTTGGTAACCAGTATAAATCTTGGGCACCACGAATGGTATGCAAAATATGCATCGTGTATCTATGGCATTGGACCAAAGGCAAGAAGAGTTGTGTGAAGTTTGGAATTTCCATTGTTTGGAGGGAGCCGACAATCCATGTCACTGACTGCTATCTTTGCGCTCTTGATTTAACTAGAATCAACAGAAGGAACCAGATCATCCTCATGGATCCTAATCTTCAATCAGCACGTCCTGTAGCTCATTGTAATGAAATTGCAGTACTGTTTTTGGAAAACATCTTGACAATAGTGATGAAGATTCCTCCAGTGTTGAAGAAAACGAAGAAGAAGAGGCAATTTTTGTTGATGATTTTCAACATCCTTTTACCAAACAGGACCTAAATGATCTTGTTTACGATCTCAACTTTCCAAAGTCCTCTTACTAACTTTCGGCATCCAAGTCAAAGGTAAGACTTTCTCTCCGACAGTGCTCGCCTCGCCTTCTACCATCACAGACATCAAAATAAATTGCCTAGCCTCTGCACAAGATTTGGTGCCGCAATACCAATCCGAAGATTGGAGACTGTTCATTGAAAGCGTCAAACGATCGCTAAAATGTGTTTTGATGCACAAAAGCAACCAGTTTGCTTCTGTACCCCTCACTCACTCCTCTACACTGAAGGAGAAGTAGGAAACGGTGAAGACCGTGCGGGAGAAAATTCGTTATGATTATGAGTGGTTGATTTGTGTTGACCTGAAGATGGCGAACCTGTAGAGCTCACATTGCAAAATAGAATGAGACAACCAAAGATGCCTCAAAAATTAGCACTTTAGAGTTTCAGAAAGTCTTTGATAATGGGGCAACTTTAAGTCAAATAACATTTAATGAATAGGGAATCCAAAAATAATAAGTGCTTGAGAAAGAGTACTGTTCCCAAATTGTAAATATTTCTCTTTTGTATTATGCAGTAATCTAAATTTAACAGTGTACTTATATTTTTCCAATTCATTCTCATTTTCTCAATCACCTGCTTATTTTTACCACTAACTAAATAATTTTAATTTCCATAATATAAAGAAACTTCAATGAATTAAAGAAAAGAAAAAGTAAATGAAAGAGTGAAATAAAGAAATTTGGGGTTAATAAATATAAAATTCGTGTAAAGTTCTATAGATAGTACTTTTCATCATATATTTTCAATATATTTCTTATAAATCGAGTTTAGATGACGAAAAAAGGGATATGTTTTGGAACACTGAAATAGGAGAAGTGGTCACATTTGGCAAAAATACAAGGCTTATGAATCAGGTCATTCTTTCGTCTCGATTTTAATGAAAGTCTATTAATTCCTTGTATTATTATATATCATTTATATGATTTGATAGTTTTGTAAGTATTGATAAAATATGTTGATGTAAGTTGATAAAACAAATTTAATGTTATGGGAAATGATTAAATAAATAAATTTATTATATGTAGGTGATTCTTAAAAGACCGCATTCTTGTATGCGGGTTGTTGATGTAAAGAGGTAGATGAACTGCATTAAAGAATGAATTATTTTATGAAGAAAATAAATCTAAAGACGATTCGCAAGTTCCCTTGCCGAATAAAGAATATTGAATTCAGCCTCAAGAGTACTTTTACCTCTAAGGAAATCTTCGATTACCATTTATCCAGCCAACCAAGCAAGAAGAGAGATTTCTACCTTTGATGGGATAGCTTTGTGAATACAGCGCATTGACAGAGAAAGCAACCAGGCAGCCTTCCAACCACATTAAGAAACCTATTTGGCTCTTCCAAGAATGGTACCAAGATTCGGGCACAAATCACCCTTGTTAATCACAACAATCTCGAAGAGGCTTAACTCTGGCCATCACCAATAATCTTTTTCTTGGGTCAATAGTCCGGGTTTACTAAGAGCCCGTTCTTTCTGTGCAGGTGGGATAGCAGGGATCGAGTTCAGTATTACAAGAAGAATACTCCTGGGAATTCGTATGTACCTTGCAGAGAAAGGAACGTCAGAAACAAGATAATATTTCCACCGCTGCACATCAACTCGGCCGAAAGAGTTCACCGAGGTTATGGACAAGGATGGTGACTGCTTTACTTCATTTTGCCACACTTATCCAGCTGGCATCATTGAAGGTCCTCAACTTTGTTAGCTCATCAATGATGAGTAGTTTGAAAACTGAATGAAATGAACGAAGTAGAACTGGAAGCGTGGTAGGCGTTTGTTCTTGTCGTGAAGAACTTTTTTGGCAAAAAAAGTCCACGAACTACACAGAACTTGTTACCAATATGCTGACTGTTTTCAGAAATTTCAGATGCATTATAAGCATCAAACTGCATAACGTATTTTCACATAGGATCTGTTTGCTGAGAATCTGGGATGTATGAGCGACGGGCAGGGGGAGACATTTCATCTTGAAATAAAACAAATGGATTCTGAGATCCAGTCATGAGGACTCATTACTTTTGCATTCTAAAGAGAGATATCCTTACCGATGACCATTTTAGGATTGGAAGAAACGGAAATTCATGCCCTAAATTCTGACTAATGATGACTTAATATACAATTTACATGTACTTACCTTTATAAATGTCTAATATTAAATGTACGCTAACTACTTTTGTAACATTTAATTAATTCTAACCAAATATTGAACGTGTGTAAAATGACCAATGGAACAGTCATATATTATGTGAAGATTATTTTTTTACTTATACACTTAATTTCCGTCCATGTAAGGTTAATTATTGCGAAAGCACAGACAAACTTATCTTGTTTTGGAGATTTTTTTTTTTAATGGTTTGTTTAATCAGAATATTTTCGTCCAGAGTTGAAATAAATTTTTTCTTCTAGTTTAAGATAAAGTAAAAAAAAAAGAAAATTTATCATTACAGACATCTATTGAAACAAAACTTGATGCAAACGATGACAGTTGTAAACTAGGCCTATTTTCTTCGTCAAGTTTCTCGATGGCAAAGTTCGACCGGAAAAATAAAAAAAACAAGTAAAAGACTGCCAAAACATTGTGTAGCCAAAATGCGAAGTCAAAAATAAATGACAGTGAAATAAACTTCCTTTCTGGTTTACATAAGTTGTTTAAGGGGAAGAAATTATTCTGAATTCAATTTTGATTGTATATGAAAAATAATATACTGTACATCCACATCGAGTTTTATTCGCCTGTGTTATTTCAAATGCGTATACATTGAGAAACAAAGACTATCAAATAATTATGATAGAAAGATATATTATCCTAATATATATCCTCTACATGAGAATTTCATTTAGAAATATTCTGCTTAGAGTAAAGGCTAAAAATTCTGCTAAAAAGAAAAAAAAGATTTATGCATCCCACCTAAGATCTATTTCACTCTATACCAATAGCTATTAAAAAATAAAATGAATTATTTTTTCCATAGAGAATATTTCTTTAAATACATGAGAAAACCGCTACCAAAGAATCGTAGGTAATCAAGAGTTACATTTAAAGAAGTATGTTCGGGGTTTTATTAAAGTAAAAGGTGAATGAAAATAGGGCAAACAATCACCCTAACCAAATTTTAATAGGAAAAATTAATAGAAAATTAGAATGGACTATAAGAGTCTGAGATAGCGAGAAATAGAAAAGCTTTGTGGTCCCAAGAAAATCTGAGGCAACTCGGGACTCCTGCCTGAGTCACACAGATGTGACCTAAGGCAGCCTCGCTTCTCGGAGTCATGGCGCAGGCGCCAGGAAGCGAGAAGGGTTTCATCATCAGCGGTCAAACTGATCGCGCGTACCTTCCAGTCTCTCATCTCTCTCCCTCCGGCAGTCACTTTGATAAGTCTCCTCCCCTCTTACAGTAGCCCTAAGTAAAAACCTGGAATAATAAATTGTAAAATAAATGTCACAAATAATGCGGTATGTTGATCTACCCAAAGGCACTACCGCGTCAATGGTAACCACTAAAAAAAATATTACAATGGTAACCCTTGCGTTAACGAAGAATCAGTACTAAAATAAATTCGTCATAATCCTGTTTCCATGTGTTTCATGATCCATCAAGATACTATAACTGCAAACAGCAAACAGCGATATGGTTTCATAATGAAGTCTATTGGAACCATAATGTGAAGAGAGTCTTTCGTTCATTCTGTTCTCCTAAGCACTCCACTCCTGGGACCATCGCTCCTAATTGCTATGAGCGATGCAAATATACGTTATAATGCGACATTGAGGCATAAGTGAACTTAATAGATGTTAGAAAGTTAGATAAAGAAAAGTAAATTATACATAGAAAAGCCAAATGAAATAAAAGTTAACATGCATTTACGTCTAAAATCCATGTTAAACGGTAATATATAAAGTAATTTTAATATATAAATTTTCGTTATTTTCAACTTTTAATGATCCAAAAATTGAAAATATTACAATATACTGGCATATAAATCTACACAAAACAAGGATAACAGAGTTTGAAAGGTATTTAGGGATTAAAAAATCCATTATTAATGTCTAATTGCACCTTCTATGCGTTTGTTACTTTCAATAAGATTAAGGAACTTAACATAAGCTTTCTGACCATCATCATAATACATTTATTTTAGTTTATCTTTTTGAATTAATATATGTTTTAATTTCCCTGCTTTTTATTCTCAGCGTCATAATGCCTTTTGGCTTCCTGACCTTTCGTTTTCCAGAACAACCTAACCTGTTGATATTCCTAAACATAAAAAAGTAAGCCACGCTTACTTTTACTTTGTTATTTTTTAAATGATTCCCTTCTTACTATGTTAATCAAGTAAATAAATAATTTAATCTATCTAATCTTTAATTTAAAAAGTTCTAGGAATAATTAAACATCATAGAGGAATGATAGAAACGAAAAGATATGAACAGAAATCAAAATAATAAAAAGGGAAAATCATCAAAGAGACTCTTTCTCACCTAAAAAAAACCAATACTTAACTGAATTTAGAATTGTTCAATCATTTCCAACTCCCTTTTGACTCCAGGGTTTTGCTCTGCCGTGCTAATTTTAGAAGAAGTATTGTCCCATTTTGTAGATTAAAGAAGATCCAGCGATTCACAGTCAATGGCGGCAGGAGATTACATTAATACGCACCAAGGCTGTAAATTTTCTCTCCTTGAGAGGAGGTTTCAGCAAGTGGAAGATGCGTTCATAAATAATAAGTTTCAATAACGTATGATGCAAGTATTAGCTTTTCTTCGCGATGTTTAACTCCCTTTTTATCCTCTTTAGGTTGATGTAGGCGCAAGAAAGTTTGTGGACGATTTTTGAAGAAGTGCGAAAGATGACCCTAGAGTGAGCACGATTTTGTTTGGGGTCACTGGAGTATTTATGATGTGAATACCCGAGGTCAAGAAAAGAAAATGGGGTCTATAACGGAAAAATGCAGCCAAAATACAGGAACTAGGGAAACAAGTTTCTATCTGTTTCTCTTTTAACCTCGTTTTCCATTTCATTCTGGCTCTCGGGGGTTTCTTCGCAAATTACAGCATTAACAGAATTTTATTGAGGCTCAACTTAAAGAACGACTCATTATCTAAGTTCTGAACGTTTCCGAATGCTTTCAGCAAACATTTTCACCGGAGACGCTATAGGAACTTATTTGAAAACAACTATTTACCGTTACATGCATTTGGCCAACAAACTCGCCTAAGGAACCTCTCACCTTCCCTCGACCCCACGACTGTCCTCTGCTACCGTTTGATTGCATTAAGGTTTGATTTCTCTCGGTCTCACTTTATTTGTTTCCTCACTTCTTTTAATTTTGTTTTATTGATGCTTTGTACATGAGGAATTGGTGTACTAAGCAGAGCAAGACAGAGCTGAGAGGAAGGTGTGTAGAAAAATAAAAAAATTCCAGACTGGTTCGAGAAGACAATCAACCCTACATAAATGACCACCAGAAAAGTCTAATCTAAAATATACAAAAATGAGGTCACAAAGAGAATAAATAATCCCCTAGCTATGAGTTTGCCATATTTATAGTGTTGGACGGGGTTGTTTTTAAACCAAATTAAATGATTAATTTTGATTGAAAAAAATATTTAAACATAAAGTACTCGAAATGAAGTAAATACAAGAATGATTAAAGCCAGAGAGTGGATATTAAACAAAGACGACTTAAATGAAGATTCTAGAGAGGCCACTCAAGTATTTATAATATAAATCAAAATGCAAGACTTTGGAATCCCATGATAAAATTTACTCAATCAAGTCCATGAAGAAGAAAATATCATTATCTAGAATAAACAGGTGCAAAGAACTGGGCTTTTACTTGTGATTTTTTATACTCACAAATAATTAAGAAGTGAATAACTTCTAGATTTACAATTGTAGTTTAGGTTTCAAGGTTTCGTCATTCACACAAATATTTTATTGAAACAAAGCTTCACATCAGAGTTTTCTTTTTCCCTGCATTAAAATAACTAAGTATTCAATCGTTGTTTCGGCTGACTTCGAATCTCCGTTCGGATTCTTTTTAAGCTCACTCGATTTACTAGGGAGGTTACCTCCGTGACTGGGCATCACCGTCGGAACGGATAGGTGGAGCTCAGCCAACGGAGGAAGTCCACCTAAGAGAAGAAAAATCTCTGATTTCAAACCCTGGAGAATGAGAAATGGGCCACCCACTTCAGGATCTGGCCTAGTCAACTATGGATGTTCCAATATGAAAACGCACCATAGTTCGTCAAACCGCCTATCCGCGAAGGCAGTAAGAAGAAAAATAAAAATATAGCAAGGTACAAAAATGGGAAGAACTTCCATAAATAACAGCTCACTATATTAAATCAAAACGAATAAATCAGATCCAATAGCTGCAGAGGCATTTAAAGTTCCTTTTCCATAACTCAGTGAATAATGAAAAGGAAAATCAAAACTCGCCTGATTTACGAACAATGAATTAACTTGCATGTCATTATAAAGGAGTTACAAAAGTTAACGATTAAATAGAATTAAAAGTTCGAGGGAAATGTGCTGAATGACAGCCGTGCTTAAGGAGTTTGCCATTCAAATGAAAGAAAATTTTCCTGGGTTTGGAAGGAATAAAATCAAGGAATGTAATAATCTTTTTACAACTGCCTTACCTTTTTATTACTGAAAGTTAGATTAGCAAATAAGAGTCATTTCTTGCTGTTAATTGTCTTCAGTTCTCATTAATATCAACCATTTGATACTTAAAAATAATTTTATTTTTTGGTTTGAGCAAAAAGTAAAGTGGTACTGTAATAAACAATAATTAACATTTCTTGCTCGATATAACCCATTGATGAATCCCTTTTGACTATGTGCACTTAACGACAACTTGATAAAGGGAACAGTTTGTTTCTAAGTAATTTTTAAGGTTGTAGACTTTATGCAAGGTTTCAGTTCCTCTTATGAACCCAACGGCTCCTCAAAACAAATAAACGTTTATGTTTCCACAATTTAATAAGTGTGTAAGTTTCACATGTAAGCTCTTCAAAGTAAATAAAAGTATACGTTTCCAAAATTCAAAAAAGTGTAAGTTTTATGTGTAAGTTTCCCAAACTAAATAAAGTTGTAAGTTTTCTTATAGCCTTATAAATTTTAATAAAAGTTTAAAATTCACGTGTTTTAAAAATTAAAAAAATATAAATTTTACTTGCAAGTTTCCAAAATATATTAAAATTCAAATGTTCTTAAATTTAATACAAACTTACTTTTCATTATTTAATTAGTCTAAGTTTCCAAAATTGAATAAAATTAAGTTTCAAAAATTCAATAAAAGTGTAAGCTTCTAAAATTAAATTAAAGTCTAAGTTTCCAAAATTTCATAAAAGTGAAAGTTCACGTGTAAGTTTACAAAATCAAATCAACATCTAAGTTTTAGAATGTTTTCCACTCAAATTCATACACTCCAAAATCGTGCACGAATTTCCTCCTAATTTTTACAACCCATTTTTTGGTTCAGGAATTCACTTAGAGAATTTTAGGGATCAAGATTTTTGGCAAAACCTCACGAGATTTCCTCTGCTGAAAGTTTATAATAAAGTGAGTTCGAAGGGGCTTGTAAAGAAATTGACGGAAATATTTATTGAGAGCTCAAGAATTCAAATAGGCTAGGTAGTTTCAATCTAATTTCTGACTACCAGATGACTTGCGGCGGGTAGGCGGGGAGGGTAATTGTGAGGATCAATTCCTTACAATTTTACTAATTTTTCTATACCTGTAGACGCTGCATTGACTGTTGCTATGTTCACTTAAGTACCAAAAGTCATGGAATAGTTACAGCTAGCACCACTTCCATTTTTAACCCCCTTTCGTGAGAAAAACATGTAATCTCTTCTCTGGCAATGATGTAAAAAAGCGGTTCTCTTCTTTTATTTTGAGTCCTTTCCATCTATCACTTTTTGAGTCCTTATTTTGAAACTTATTTTGAGACCTTTCCATCTATCACTTTAAAGTAGAAGTTTAGAGAAATATTTGTAAAATCTTTTGGTGGCACTGTTCAAGGCCTAATTTCATTATTTCTTAAGAAGCAACAACAAACAACGGCATGGATCTGCCAGGATAGGGGTAGGATGTGCTGATTGGTGAAGATAGGAAAAGTCAAAATGAAATTCTCTAGAAGGAATATGATAAAGGAAATTTGTCGAACCATTTTTATACCATCGTTTTCCTCTTTGTTTATCTTTAGTTTGTTTGCGTGTTCTTATTATCTCATGCATTTTGTTTATACTTAGGATTGAAACTAGAATTAGCATATTTATTGATTATCATCATTATTTATTGCTTAATTTACCTGTTGATAAATCCCATTATTCTTAAGTAAAATTTACTTGATGGGCGAAACTCAAAAAACTTGTAAGTATTGTTGTATTAATTTATTTTGTTCATTGATATCTTTTTAAGAAAATGTCTGCTAAACAACATTGCAATTTAAATTATAGTTTGATTCATGTTTTTGGCTAATTCGTTTTCATACATTGCTATTTCTTAACGTTCACAGTTATTCCGATTGTTAAACCGAAGAATTCTTGCTATGCTATTTTTTCCTAGAAAAATAAGCCACAAAAAGTAGTTCGTGAATGAAATGAATAAAAAAACTTTGATGGCATTCAAGCTTTTGTGATATTTTGTGTTATTTTATTGTTATATTTGTTCTCGTTCAGTATTGGTGAGGATTTTTTTTATATATATTGTAGGGGAATTTATTGTGGGTTATTTAATTTTTTTCTTGTTCAGGATGTAGTTCCCTGTCTCGTTCTGGTACTTAATTTATAATCCGGTTTCTGATTGTGGTATTCGATTATTTTGGTCACTTTCGGGTTTTGTGTAAAAGTTTAAGTTTGTCTTTTCAGCTTTTTATTTATATCCGGAATTTTTCGTAGCCTTGCGATAGTTTTTCACCGCGGAAGCTTGCTTTCCTTTGCCCTGCTAGAGTGTTATTGAGCAGTTATTCGAGTTTTTCATCAGCTCTGTGCTTCTATTCTGACAAAATTCAAATTAGTATGTGTTGTAAAGGGAGTTCTCTTCCAATTGAGCGGGGAGTTTATGATTATATTAGTAAAGTCAAATTTGAAACTATGGAAAGATAACCAGAATAATTAAACACCTCATTTCATCTACCACAGGTCTCTCATCTACCGCAAAGTAGGCAATTCCCTCGGGACGTAAAAGGAAGCGCTTTGAGGCCAGAATAAGAAAAGCAGGAATTACCACGACCATCTCATGAAGAGTTTCTTTCGGTACCATATCCCCATCCCTAGGCAAAGTAGTATCCGTGTCCCTAATTAGACCATAAGAGTGCCTGATCGCCCTATTCGGAAAGCAAATTACTGACCCAATCAAAAATGGCGTAGCTCATCTACAGGTCATTTAACGTTACTCTGATAAGGCTGATTGACAACGCCAAAAAACAAGACCAGATAAGAAGACAAACAAACGTAGACGGATTGTTGTAGTGAATAACTTAAGGGGGGATAGGAGAAGGGAGAAGGCCGCTGGCTATAGACGGGTGTTAAGTATGTGTTATCTTGTAGTCCCAAAATTAAGGTGTTTTACTGGCGAGGCTGGAAAGTCGGCTAGCAAGGGCGATGGAGTTGGACTAGGCTTGACAAGATCACCGAAACGTAATGGCTTAGTCGTTTGTTCACTTCAGGGCGGGAGTCTGCGTTCAGATTTGAGGAAGCATCAGGTGATGCTGCTATTTAGGAGTATATTGTTTCAGGTGGTTGGTGGTGAAATACTGCTAAGAATTTGCGTACCCAAGGAGCAGCGTATTAAATGTGGTGTACGTGGCTGTACATGGGATCACTCTCGAGCTTCCCCAGTTGTCGGGCCCGGTTTTTAGCAATACGCTTCGAGAGCAAACAAACGCGAGCATACAGTAATTCATGTATTTTATAGTATATTACATCTTTCATAGCTTTTGCAGAAAAAAATCCAATGTTTCCCAAATTTGGTTACGAAAACATCCGTTTTATTCATTCATATCTATCGCTCAAACCATTTCTTTTCCTTTTAAACAATTATATTCTTGTAACTTTTATGATCTTACTTAACTGTTGAGCCGTTAAACAACCATACTTGGACAACTAGGTAATAGAGGCAAGTCAAATCAGACGATGGTTAAAATTTAATTCGGGAACAAGTTGATTAGCTAGGAGGCTGTGTAAACCATTACTGTGTCGAAATGAACCACCTGACGAATTGAACTTCAGTAATTCTTTTGACAATATAGGTTTTGCGATTGTTTGATCACAAGCTTTTCAACATGGATAAAAAGCTTAGCTTTATTTAAGTTAATAGGTTGGTTTTCATTTGGCGTGTGAAAGACAAAAGTGACGTTTTTTTCTAGGTGATGAGATGTAATTTTTATGTTCTAACTTACAGGTTGTGACATTTCTGCTTGTTTGCCAACATAAATATTATGATACCTAAATCATGTAATTAGGTAAACTCTTTCGTCTTATCTTATTCTACTTTTCGAGTAGGTTCGTTTTATTTCATGGTTGTTTAAAAATGTTAAATTTCCCATGGAAAATATTTTTGAAACCCCGCTAGGATATGAGAATATTTTTAAGGAACTAAACTTTTCTATATTTTTCGGTCGGATGTATTTGGCTTAAAGGAGGTTTTTGCACACTTTTAAGCTTTTCTAATGCCAATAGGGAATATTTTAAGTCAATGAATACTTTCCTGAGATTGTTTAATTTATCCTAGATGAAAGATATCATAGGTCACAAATCTAAAATGACCTAAGGCATAGCGTAACCATTACTAGTCTCTTTACTCTCTCATCATGACAAGAGAAGTAATTTTATATATAATTTAGATAGAGTTAGCCTATGAAATACAGTAACCTTTTACAATCTTAACAGCCACAAAAGCTAGGCAACATAGACAAATGTCTCTGCGTCATATGAACCTTCAGGATCGTAATGAAACTCAATCCAGCTGCAAAATGAATGGACAAAGGTCGGCCAGTAATATCAAGCCCGCCCTAAATTGCTGATTAACCTTCAATAGAAATAACGTCTACTGGCTTAAGGACGTGTTCACTACAACTTTTATTGGCGTCAGTGTGTACGTATCTTATGGTTTTACGAGTACAAAGAAAAAAATACCGAGGTAAAATTGTGCTTCCGAAGGAAGATCTAGCAGGTGGCACGTTTCAGCCAGAGCAGAATATCCCACGTAAAGTGAAACTTATAAAAACCATAGTAAGCCTTATACAGATGTTTCCCGCTCTAAAGTAAATATACTAGAGGAACATTTACCAGTTTCTTACTAAACTCTCAAAACATGCTGAGTTAGCTTGCTACGTCGCCAGCTAACAAAAAGCAACCACGCTAGAAATTCCCAAGAAATCTTTGGAAAATGCCATTTAACCATATCATATTAAAGATAGGCGAAATATCATATCTCGTTCATCCAAGTATTTGAGCCCGGAGTACGGGATATTATGTGCTAAAGCGTGGATATTTGCAATTGCACATGCCCCGAAGAGTAGTTAATAGCGTTCTTTGGCCACTTAAGACTATTGGACTCGAAGCACACCGAAGCGTGATGTGCCACAAAGTGGAGAGTTGGGTCGGCAAGAATTCGATTGGTAATCTTAAAGAAGAAATTATGAGAAGCAATCACTGGGATAAAGTTTGCGAAGTGATTAAGGCCAACGATCAACCTCCCATCATCGTGCCCGCGCACCCCGAGTGCTCCAAAGCATTCAAAGAGTCCGTCTTCAGGAATAACTCCAACATTAAATCTGAATTGGAGGCTATAATCAAAGCTCCCTCATCGAAAAAATCTAACGGAGACGAAGAAGACAAGCAGGTAGAAGAGCAAGAGCAAGAGCAAGAAGATGAGGAAGGACCTAACTCTTTGGATAGTGACGAGGGTCCATACACTCGTACACGAGCGGCGAAGAGCAAAGCCAAAACTCCGAGTCCTCCGCCAAAGAGCTAAAGGCTTGGGCACAGTAAATCTGCCCCTCAGGCCAAAAGGAAGTAGAAAAAGAAGAAACACCAGTTAACATTCTACCATGCATCGGAACGCACTAAAGTTACTGGAAATCAACACCAACGGATGTATGAATAAAAAGACACTCTATGAGAACGTGTTTAGTGAAATTGATGCAGACATCATACTGATTTCAGAACACGGGATTGACACTCGTAATTCCGAAATGAAGATTTGGAATTACGACGTGCTGGTCCTAAACTATACGCATGAACGGCTCGACGGTGCCGATATTGTGATCACAAACGGGATCAAATACAAGCGCTCTCTCACTGGCATATTTGGCAGGAGAGCACCCACTATATTAATGGGGTACCTAAACGCCAGGCGTCTAGCTACAGCGGCAAGAATGGAATAGGAAGATGCCTGGAGCTCCTGCTGGGCAGAAACAATGTTCAGAAGAGGATGTGCCACAAAGCCGGACATATGTCTGGCTAATCGAGAGCTACCGTTTAACTACTCCATAGAACCAATCTAGTTTCCATGTAGATAGCATGCGCCCACCTTAGATGAGGTAATCCTCGAGGTAATCGACGAGGCACTCGAAGATTTCAATAACCATCTTATCAACGCGGATAATGCTGGTATCCCTAAAACTGGGTATAGGTCCATCTCATCTTACAGATGAACTGGATACATGAAGTAACTCTACCGTAAGCTGAGAATACTGCATGTAATTAACATCAGTAATGCATCATTCGACTTAATCCGAAGAAGCACGGAAATCAAGGAAGACCTGAACCAGTTTATCCTGGAACAACAATAGAGGCGGTGGGACGATGAGCTTGATAGTCTCGATCACGAAGCATGGCCCAAAGAATTCTGGAATAAAATCAGACGCCTCAGAGGATCGGCTGGTAAAAAGGAGAAGATTAAGCTATTATAGGAAGACGGAAACAGAGAGACAGAAGTTATTGGGAAAGAGTCCTCGGTATAACTGAAGATGAAAACAAAGACTACGACATAGTGTTCGAAAGCAACATAATATATGAGTCGGACGACCGAATACATAGTACGCACCCTCACCACCAGTTTGACATACAGCGTGACGGATACACCGAGGTTACAGAAGAAGAGCTACTCGGCGCACTCCGTTCATTTTGACTGAATGCTCCAGGACATTCGGTGCTTACAAAATTGAACTTCTAAAAGGCACCAGCTACTATTTTCGAAGGAATAAGAAGAATATTCAACGCCTGTCTGAACACGGGATACTTATAAGATGCTTACAAAAGGCAAAGATTATTTTATTGCCAAAGAATGGGAAAGACTCGAGGTTGAATGAGTACTACCACCCGACTTCACTCCTGGAATTTGGCGGGAAGATCTTCGAGAAGATCCTCAACTGAAGGCTGGTGCCCCACCTGAAAGAGAACCTCCCTACAACCCATATCAATTCGGGTTTAGAAAAAAAGCGAAGTACAGAGATGGCAATAAATCTCATTATGTAAAAGCTAGACCAAGCCAAACGGGAAAAGAGGGGAATGGAGTAAAAGATCTTACGGCTAGGCCTAAGTGAAAACTAGAAAGAACTCTCTGTGACTATGTAATGGCGAGAGCGGTGTACGTTAGTATCAGATCTATGGACAGACCAAAGTTTCCACTCACTGCGGGCCTCCGCGGATGGAGAGGTCTTTCTCCCACTCTCTATTCGATTTACACAGCAGAGTTCCCAGCCCCTGTAAACTCCTCTTACCTTAACATACATTTCCCCGATGATTTCAGTCAGATAATCACGTGTCATTGGAGGAACGTGCCTATGCAAGTTCGTATGACAGCAGCAAAAATTAAAAGACTAAACATTTACGAGGCACAATGGAAGATTCGAACGAACCTCAAAAAGTTCAAAGTAGTCCCCATCAGTATGAGGCTATTAGCAGATGTCAGAGTGGGGGTTACACGCTGTCCATATCCCACAAAATGAAATGTACTTGGAATGAGGATTACCTCAACCGGGTACAGGAAGCACGTCGAAGATAGAATCTCTAAGGCCTTATCTGCATTCAGAACTCTGTATATGCTCAGAAATCTTCGTGAAAACAAAAAGAGAAAAATATACAATGCACTTGTAAGATCTACGTTGCTATACCCATCTCCCGCCCTATTTTGTGTCTCGAAGACACAAAAGAGGAAACTACAAGCGGTGCAGAACAAATGCGTGTACATAATCATGGGTACAAGAAGGTGAGAAAGAAGACGAGAAGAAAAACTGCACTGGGAGGAGAGGCTAAGTCCCATTAACATTGTCATCAAATAACGGACAATGAATCTACCGGAGCTGGTTAGTCAGGAATTGAGTAAAAAATCATTCAAATGATTAAATATAACAGAAGAGTTTCAATTCGTGCCAGATTTCCAAGCTCCGCTAGCCTATTAGCTGGCTGCAACAAAGTGCCGTTATACATATGAAATGGATTTTTTATTTGCCACAAATTAAGACAAAACCAAAGCAACAAAGACTATGACACCAAGAAATAGAAAACCCACCGATTACAAACCATGAAATCACCCAAAGAGACATAATAACCACGATCAAGACTTCTGAAAAAAACAAGAAATAAAAAGCACAAAAATATACGTACTACATAGAAACAATAACAAAGAAACTAAGCACAACACTTTATGTAAAATTAATTTCTAAAAACAACAGCAAGTGCACACTACAACCTAAAGAACATTAATTTGATATAAGACAAATGGTTTTGAACGCCATTATAACATAAACTCGAAAACAACAGAAGAAACATAAACAAAATATATTATTTGAAAGCGATGTGCTTGATCACTAGACTCTAGCATCTCTTTGCAAATCTTCAACACTACTTTCTCTTTTCACCACTTGCCTATTTTTCTTATCTATCCAAACACCCTTTTGTCCCTTACTTCCAACTACACTTTAACAATTAGCAATTAGCAACAAGGTTTACATCCTGTTAGAGCAACATTGCGAAGAGAAAATGCAAAAATAACATTCCTTTCTCAATGAATGGTAAGAGGAAAAAGGCAACTTTACTCTAAATCTTTAAGACAAGCAGCCATACTTCTAAATGAGGTGTCCCCAGATTGAGTGAAATCAGGTATATCCGGCGAGCAGAACAACGAAAGATAATCGATCAATTGTTTGGGAGAATATTCATCATATAAAATCATTAAGATGATGTTTGTATCCATTAAAGACATATTGTTTCTCTACGAAGACAGTTTCGCACTCGCGGGACTACTAAGGAAGTAGTCAGCGTGAAAAATGGTCATACGTTCAAGCAACGCAAGTTAGCAGGCCTGGGGAGATAAATAAAGAGTAGGATAATTACCGGCTTCAGCTACTAACATAAATTCCTCGATTGAGATAGAAAATTTGGTAATTTGCTCAAAGTTTAATCACCGTTCAGGATTTAAGCACTAATAAGGTAAGGTGAATGGAAGATGGAGCCAGCAAAGTAAATATGTATATTATAAGAGCATAATGACAAAAGAAAGCATTAAAAAGAAATGATAAAAAAAGCATTTCTCGCTAAGGAAGCTGGATCTAAATGGCTCCATTATAATGTGGTTGTGCTTCGGTCTATGTTATCCCAGGTGTCCTTCCCTAAACCTAGGAAAAGTAGACATCAGTACATCCAAACCCAAATAGGCACCCAACCTAATCATGTCCAAGAGAGGCAAAGTAAGTGAAAGGCCCTTCTGGTGCGTGTCCTAAACTATCAACATTATAATTGTGCTGTTCCTGAGGGCGATTGCTTCGGCTCCTATAGTGCTACCTATTGACACCATTGCACCGGTGTTCTAGTAACTTTCAATCAAAAGTTATGAAAGCATGGCAGTTCATAGCGCCCTCTCTGACAATATTTTGCTTCTAGTTTTCGCAAAAGGGATCCCAGCGATTCGAAAGTAGATCTCCCGATAGAAGTCCGTTCGGAGAACATCGGCAAGCAAAATAATTTCTCGGTTTGGGTGAGGGTAGGCATACCCAGAACGGTTCCTCAAGTTTGATTCCACTCATTAGCAATGCGCTGCCAATGGAACTTAATCTCCAAATAAGGAAAAGAAAGGGTAAATAAATCTTTTTCTTCCGGTGGGGTGTGGGGGCTAGGGACATGGCAGGAGACTTCAACCATTCTGCTAAGAATCAGTCCGAGGCGAGTCTGTCTGACCTCACGACCTTCTAACAAATCGGCAATGGAGGAAAAGGGCGAAATCTAATTTTCTTTACCCATAAAGAAGACAAAGAATCAGAGTAGAGCATCGAAAATGTCGTGGCCCTTCATTAAAAGGTTCGCGACGTTTTCGTGCTGTCCATCTTAAAACGCTGTAAGGAATAAATTCGACTGAATGTGAGTACGTTTTTGCGAAGGAGATATGATCCGTTAGCCTAAAAAAACTGTGATTTTTCTTTCTGCATAGCCAAAGGTATCTCGTTTGTCACAGGGAAGCATTTGGCTCAATGTAACCAGCCCTAACATTTTTTCAACATTCATTGATCTTTTAGCAGCTTCCTGATATGAATAGAGAAAGGACGAAGGATATATCGCGTGCCAAATTAGGCATTGTTCAGTAAGACCTCAAAGGAAATAATGACCATGGAGTATTGAGTGGCAAAAACCTTCGGAAGTTAGTTTTCCGGGCGGTGTAGGATATTCTAGTTAGAACCCCTTCCTAAAAAGGTGCTTTTAGCTACTTCAAAATGGATACGGACGCAATTTCATTCGCTGGAACTTTCGCAATCCTAGAAAAAAGGGGATGTACTGCGAAGTTTTATCTCCCCCCGATTTTATTTAGGCGTATTTCTTCAGAAGGCCATGTTATTGTATCCTCGATTCCAGGATATAAAGGATTTAAGCCCTTCAAACGGGATGAGCGCCGTTCTGCATGCCAAACAACTTACTAGGTGGTCGACCGTTTACACAATAATCCCTTAAGAGAAGCGATAAGTTATTTAGTGATATTTATTCTATTTGATTTGTCAATGTGTAAATTTTGCCTGGCCTTATGCCAGATAGCCTTTCGTTTCTTAACACCCTCACGACTCTTCCTGTGGAAATAAATGTCTCCACTTAATGGACGTAATTGTCTTGCAGATGTTTAGAGGCGTATCAAGAGGCTTAGTGGAAGCTTCAACTAGGTTCTATTCCGTTCACCAGGATGATAGGAACACTATCTTGGACTGTGTGTCCCTGACTGAGTCATTCGTGACCTTTTGCTCCCCATTCTTAGGCAAGGAGCCTGGTCCATTGCTATTCTAAGCACGTTTCATGGTTGATGAAGGTTGCCGGCTAAGGTTCACTTCCAGAAGTATGCAGCCTTCAATGCCTGTTATCTTTAAGGAAGTTGCATTTTCTCTCTTTTCTTGCATAGATATCTTCCCCTTTTCGGTATGATGTCGTATCGCAAACTCTTAAGAGATCATTCCACACTAACTGGTCTCTTACCCAACAAATTATTTTCAATTAGATGGAAAAATTGGTAAATATTTGTTTTAATTAATAAAAACAAATTGTCACCTATATTAAGCCCATTGCCCTCTTCGTAACTTCCACTTAACGTTGTGTGCTTTTTTTGGCTGGAAAGCTCTATTGGTAAGGATGTTCTTTGCTCTCAGTAATTTATCACGACAATTTTCTATTTGGAGAAAGCCAATGCACCTCGTGACAAGACGGTTTCATAGACATCATTTATCTCCATTTTTTTACAAAGATGGTAAATTTCGCATATGGGTGTCAGAGAGAGCCTCTCTCCAAAGCAAAGGGCAAGAGTGTCCCACAAAAATGTGTCCCGAGCGTCGATCTTATTGCCGTGAGCATCAATGTTATTGCCTGGGTCCTTATGGCAGATTCTTCTGCCACGATCAATAAATGCTCATTTCTACCTCTTTGGGTCGGTTTTGGTGGCTAATCTTGAGCTCGAGAAGTGAGTCTTAAAGTCTCTAAATCAAATGTCTCAGCATACCGAACTGCACAGGTCTCGGTTTATTTGGGGCGAAAAAAAATATTTTGCGATTCTTTCAAACATGGACTTGTTCAAAGATTAGGTTCACCTAGATGCAAATGACTCTACTGATTCCTTGATCATATATTCGACGAATGCTTCAACTGGAAGGCAAAGACTCGAATCCACAAAGATTAATAGATTCTCTGTTCTCGGTCCTAGATCATCTTGTTGTTTTACTTCTTTATTCTCCGTAACTTGGATGAAGTATTTAAATTAAGGGTTATATTTTCGGAAGTGTAAAATGCCTCATTTGGAAATATTAAGTTTGCTGCCAAAATCGTCGCAAAATATAATTAACCTATTAAAGTAATTTTGTACACAATTCCATTTTCTTTAACATTTACTATTTGCCCAAGTTTAGTTCGTCAGCAATGAATTTACTTTGGATGTCATTCAAGAACCTATGGTGTTTATGAAAATTAATGATACGAGTGGTTAGAAATTGGAACTTTGAAGGACTCTACATTTGATTGGTAGCAAGTCGGATATCTCGTCGTTTAAAAACACCCTTTACTTACGATCTGTTAAGGAGTTTTTAGCCCAAGTTATTATATTATTGTGAATCGGTATAGCTTTTAACTTTCTAAAATGTGTATATGAGTTTAATAAGGCTCTAACAAAATCTAAATATAAATAAACTTAACTTGAACCTGACTCGAAATCTTTTGCCAAACAGTCATCGCATGTGACCAAAGGGGTAGGGGTGGAGGTAAAGGTTTGGATGATGAAAGAATCTCTTCCTTGGTCACCAGATATATTTATATTCCTACCTCGTTTTGTGAACCTCTTTGCTATTTCGATCCCCATAATATTGTTGCGAAACGTTGATCGTTAAACCGGATTTGAGTGATACGATAACGTTCCGAGAAATTATTACCTGACTCCAAAAGGTAATGATGAATATTTTTGGCTGGGCGATGAAAGAAATTCTGATATGATTTTACCTTCGAGCAAAATGGTGATGAAAACAAGAAGACTGCAGTTCTATTTATTTAGTGACTTTGGGTAGCAAATTGAGGAGTTCTAAGTAGATTAATTATCGATTTCACGAGCTTATCTTTGATGATGCTTAAATACAACTCTCTAAATGTTCGTGCTTTGGTACGATGAATGAATAAGACTCGTCTTGATGTAATATCAGTTGCCTAAATGCTATCTCCTAATGCAGAGTAAATAACTTAATTGGTATGACCCGATCGATATGTGAAACTGCTCCTCGCAACGATTTCTGTCGAATGATTTCTCTCGACTGATCTCTCTCCTTCTTTATTTTCTCGTTTTATACTTGGACACATTTACAAACATACATATATATATATACATATACATATATAATACTTTTGGAAACCTTTTCTCTCGTAAGAAAATGTACTGAAACGGTCGTGTTCCTTAACGAAAATAAAAGTATATAATTCAAGGTTGTAATTTGATGCTCACCGAGTGTCGTTACGATCGAGCTAACCAATTTTAAGGTTCCCTTTTATAACCACAAAATAATCTGTCTTATTTCCAGTTTACCTTTTCACCACGACTTTGGTCTTTTCGAAAAAGCATAATGGGAATGGTTTTAAAATATCCTGTTACATGCTACAATGTTTCATTTGAATTTCTTTTTGTTTCGTTTCACACACATAAATTTATTCACATTACTACTTAATGGGTTTGTGTGTGCACATATTTAGTGCACCACATGACCATACAAGTGAAACAAGTTCTCCCTTTCATGAAACAGTGTTATGTAAGTAATTACGAAATGTTAATTACTCTTTAAATGTATGCGTATTTTTATATCAATATTTTACTCAGTTATTTTACATTTAAGTGAAGTGATAATTCGCTTTTTCATCTCGTCTACCTATTTTGAATATGAGAAAAATATTTGCCAGTTTCCAGTCCATAGAAACTGGCAAATGTTTTATTTTTAAATTGCAATTTTTACATCGTCAGTCGTAACTATAATTTCCCTTCTTTTTGGAATGTTCGGATTTATTTTTCCAATCATTATTTAAATTCGGAATATCTTTATTAAAAACTGAATCAAATCATATAAAATTTTTGCCTTTTCAAGATCATTTTGAACTAATCATCTATAAATCATCTCTAGTAAGGATTTTTCCCCGGCCTTTCCGGTGATCAATTTTCGTACCTACACTTCGCTTTTCATCTGTCTTTGTAAGTCGAGAATTACTTTGCCTTAATGACAATGAGTGGTGGTTATTGAGAAATAGGTTAACCAAGGTTTGTCCTCTCTGAGGAATATATCTTAATTGAATATCTTTCATATTCTCAATAAAGACGCTAAGATCCAAAGCAGGCCCCCTATTATTAAATTATATGCCAGGCCTACTCTTTTAAATCATCTCTAATTGCTTGAATAAAATCTAATTTATATATAGGAACATTTCCACCTTTTCTCAGATTAATAAAATCGTATGTAATTTTAAATATTAATCAGATATTATCCCAATTACCTAGATGTTCCTGAACTTTAACCCTATTAATTAAGTATCTTGTTTTTCCTTAAGAACTGTTCAACAAATTGATACAAAGAATTATTTAAAAATCCGCCTAAAATATAGTTTTCTGAATTTAAACTTATCATACATAAATTTACTTCTGAGAGTTTGAAATCTCTTAATATTCGCTATACTTGTAACTGCGAGTTCAATTAATATGATTTACTATCGTTCTTTATACTATTCCCTAAACTAGAGATAAAATTTTAAGTTTTATCTCCAGGTATGGAAGTAGTATAAAGAATGTCGTGACGTTCATATGAAGTGGAACTTACATTCATTTACGAAATTAATTTAAATATCAGCCAAGTTCTGTCAAGATTGACTTGATATACTGTTGATTTAGCATCTCATAGCTTAACTTGCTCTTTAAACAACAATCTAACTACAAATCAGTATTAGCTACAATTTCATAATGATATTAATCAATAATTAAATTTATTTCTTTAAATTTGTTTTAATTCTTCAAGCATTGCCCTAACACACATTAATATATGCTTTTTGCTGGCTTTCTTTTATTATTTTTACTGTCACAATAAGTATCAATATTCATACTAGCAGACATTAACAAACGTCTTTTGATGCATTCTTTTATTATTTTTACCTTCAATATTAGGATCAATATTCTCACTAAGGTTGTTATCACCACTTTTAATAGCATTTATGTTATATTCGTTTTTACTGGTTGCATTTCTACACGTGGATTAGGAGCATTCTACAGGCAAGAGCGATGCAAGGTCAACGAGGCATACCAATGCTCTAGTATTCTGTCTCCAAAAATGGCAGTTTAAATTACAATCATTTAGTTTGACTATTCAAGCAGATTTGCCAAATTGAACTAGGATTTGGAAGACATGCTGATATTCGCTTGATGACAACTATAAAGGCGAAAACAATCTTGTCTTTGATGATCAATCAATACTCCATTTGTGCTGATTAAAGGTCTGCTTTTGACTAGAACCTTTCATCAAATTCTTCTAGGATCAGGAACATCTCCATTTACAGAACATGCACTAATCTTCAATTATGATAGATTATTTTTAAAAATTATAGAATCAAATCCAGCAAGGAAGCTGATAATATGCGCTCAACATTAGTCCTAGAAGAAGTTAGAAAAGTAATGCAATGAGGTATTTGGAGGATGATTTGAGTAAAAAAGACGGTAATGGATCGACAGTATTGTGTATGCTATTATATTGTTAATTGAAAATTAAATAGGTGCTTTCCCATGTATGTTTTAAAAAGTTGATTGAAGTTCTTTTCGACTATATTAGCTGGGAGAACGATCCAAGTTGAAACAATTTTATAAGTAAAATGCATCTGCACAATATTTTTATGATAACTGTTTAATTTGCATCTGAAAACATTTCTTTACGTACTGTTCTCATTGCTTTCATATAGGGAGTCAAATTTTATATTACACTGGTCTGCACTGTTTTTAAGGTTTAACACATAATACCTAATTTTAGGCCAGTCCTTCCTTCATCACACGGATAGCGTGGTGAAAGCGCTCACCCTGTTTTTCACTGGAGTCTCCACAATTCTATGGAAAATATTCCAGGTGGACCTATATGCCTGTGGTTGGCAAGAAATTTTGCAATGACTTATTTAAGAGAAACCAGGCAGAGAGTTCAGCAGGATTCATTGCTTCATCAAAATTGGTGTCCTTGATGAGCTCCTTGATTTGAGCACCATCAAATAAACCTGCCTTCAGTTTTTCCATGCTGACTCGTGGAAACTTCTGCCCGAGGAAAGCAAATTCTTTACCTTCCCTGTCCATTGCCTTGACAAAGTTCTTCATCAAACTGAGTTTGATGTGCGGGCGCGGAAGCAATATCTTGCTTTGTTCAACCAGAGGGTGGGACAGAACGTTGTGAAAACTGGATTCTAATCCTTCCTTTGACGGCCAGTCTTGTCTGACATATTGCTAGTCGTCATCCCGACTGTCCCACAAGCACGTAAAGCATGAATACTTCTTGTACCCACTTTGAAGGCCTAAGATAAGTCCAACAACGTTAAGATCTCCAAAGATCAGCCATTTGTGTTCTTGGTAGTTGAAAGCAGACAACAAACGGTTCATCCTGTTGCCGAATTCTTTCATTGCAGCTGAGTGTCCAACAGGGACCGATGAAAATTATTGCCATTATTAGGAAGAATTGCCTTGAGACTTCTCTTAGATGAGTCTATGAAAAGACTCCAATCCTTAGCATCATACTCCAGGCCCATTGAGTTGAGCATAACAGCAATGTTGTTACAGTAGACAAGTAAAAAGGCTACATCACACATGAAAGACTTCCTAAATTCTTTCCTGCTGTGTCGATGAGGATAGAATATTGTCTCTGATACCAGCAACCAGCATACATTTCTCTCGGACACGTAAACCCAATAGTTGAGCATATTCTTTGGGAAGGTTCAGGACTCATGTCAGGTCGTTGAGTTCGTTTGCTAAAAGGCACCAGTTAATCACCCTCTTTTGGCTTGTGTGCATCAACTCCAGCCTTATTGGTAGTGATACTAGCCTCAGAATCAGGCTAGAATCAATGGTGAAATTAGGCTCAGGGACATGAATATCGGGGTCATATGGGACTGGTTTTATAACAGATGGAACATTGGCGTAATAAACATGGTGCTCTTTCTTGGGATTGAAGCCTTTCAAATTTGCCATGCGGCAGTAGCAGTCGGTCTCGTGATCTTTGCCTTCCCTCCACACCATTGGGACACAAAATGGCATACTCTTCCCTATTTTATTACTCCAATCCTTTAAATTTTCCACAGATGTTTTACAGCAAATATGGGGAGCAAATGGCTTATCCTAGTCCCCTAGTTTGATTCAAAATTAAGCATGATATGCCTTTTTCACAAAAATCGTGTTTTTGCTTGACGGTCGTGAAGAACGACATGTCCGAAAATGTAACAATACCTATTCAGATGATTCTTAAACGTAAGATCCATTGTAATGCAAATCTAGACCCCCCAAAATGAAAAAAATCGGTTATGTATGGTGACCTATTACTAGATGTGCCAACCAGAAATAATGAAGTGTTGGGTATTATCGCTATTTGGAATATAGGTTCTAATATAATTCGAGCATATGTTAGAAACTAGATCTGACCAAAGAAAACAAATTATATTCTTAAATTCAGCATGCAAAAATGATTCTAAATCAGTGGGAAAAACTATGACTTTTGAAAAAATGTTTTGAAACGTCAGTGAATGTTATGTTAGCATTTGGAAATCTTGAATACTTTTATCGATTGCCTGAAAAGGAAAAGGAATTTCAATTCTTCGAGTCGGTCTTCATAGTGTTTGTTTTACACATACATAAAAGCTTTATAGCCCCACCTATTTTCAATGTAACAATTGGGTTACATTTTTCACCTAAGGAGCTACGATTGATTTAAACACTGGAATTACTAATTTTTTGCTCTTATGTTTAAAGTTTCTTGCAATACAACCGGTGATTTCTTCGCTTCTCTATATATTTTGGACACCTTGTTTCTAAACTTAGAAATTGACAAAATTATTTTTCCAAGAACATATTTTTCTGAGACATTTTCTAATCTATGACAAGTAATGGATAATCAGAGTTTCTAATGTGCAACCCGATGTGTAGTACTTTTAACTTATTTGGATAAAAAACACACCTAATATTTAACATAAAATTAAATACTTACTTTATATTTTGCTATATTTCTTCTGGATCTGGAAGGTGCTTCGCTATATGCTCGAGTTTAGCAGCTTGCCTAAATTGGCCTTTTTGTTTTATAACTTTTAATCTAGCAATTCCTTTTCTGTCAGAGATCAGAGAGAGAGAGAGAGAGAGAGAGAGAGATAGATATGCGCGCTGCCGCGCCTTCAATGGAGAGAGAGAGAGAACAGACACCTGATTGGCCCTTTTTGTCTGCGCTAATGAAAGTGCGAAAACATGAGATGCCGTAGTAGCCTGAAAGCCCGCCATTGCAGAAAGCCGTGACAAGTTTGAGAGCCCAAAAGGTCCCATCTGGATTCGGACAAAGTTTCGCCTCGCCGACTTAGAAACCTTCTCGCGATCGTGCTAATAGGGCTAGACTACTGAGCAACGGACGGAGGGGAAGGGGGAAACCTCATTCGATCCCACTATAATTCCTCCGGCTCCAGAGTTGGAAGGGAGAATTCGCCGCTTGGACAAACAGAACATTCGACCGAATAGACTTACCCAATATTATTACAATTATTGTAAATATTTTGAACAGAGAGGAAAGCGATTATCTGTCCGTATTAATCAGCATAAATACAGTGTTAGGAGAGCTGTAAATAATAATGCGGTTTTGTGCATATATCTGAAAATAACCACTTAATTAATTGGAATTCAGCAAAATTTATTTTTCGCTCAAATGACTCTATTTAAAGAAACCTTGCTGAATATTCATGTATAAGCTAATTTAATAACTTTGACATTTCCCCTCGCTTTTATTAATTTGATGTTGTTATGAAAAAACTCATTCCTAAAAAAATTAGCTTTGACTTATGTTTTTTATTTTTTTTTAATTCTAATTTTTATGGGAACCGGATTTACCAATTTAATTATTGTATTGATTTTCTATTAACATTATTTTATTTCTCTTCCTCTATCCTTGTCCCTCTCCTCTTCGTATCAATTTACTTCTCGTATCTCTCCTAATCTCCCTCTTTAGAATATCGTTTTACCCGTTAATCGTTTTAACCCTTTGGGCTTTGTTCTTGACTCTTTCTTGCCTCTCGTTTTGAACTTGCTACGTCTTATAGCTAAATATTAATGTGAATTTACCCATCCCTCTCCTACTTCATCATTGGTGATTTCTTGTCTTAGAGGCGGTCCTTTATCTTTTACTAGCTTATATATACCCGTATTATATTATTTTCTCTTGTAGTTATCCTTGGGAATGAACTGAATAAAGTTCGAAAGTACTTGGACATTTTCATTTTTCCTGCGGAACATTGCATTCATATATATATATATATATATATATATATATATATATATATATATATATTGGCGGGGGGGTTATCTGTGTACAATGAATGTTTTTGTTTGTTTAATCGTAGGATAAACTCACCCTCGGGCCAGTGAGCACCAGTTAATGGAATCATAGGAAAAAATATCCTTCTGCAACTATTCCGTAGCATTATATAACCTTGTATATATATATAAATATATATATATATATATATATATATATATATATAGTGCACCCCCTCCCCCCACTGGCTCCACTATTTTGTACTTTGGCTCTATTTTGAACATTTTTCCTAGGTATTCTCAACTTTATCTGGTATTGTCATGCGACTTTAAGTAATATTTCCCCTATTAATCATTTTCCGATGTCACTTCTTTCCCTGAAGTTCCATCTGAGGATGGAGGAGTGTCAGAGACAAGAGAGAGAGAAAAAGATGTACGCTGCCATGCCTTCAATGGAGAGAGAGACAACAGACACCTGGTAAACCCATTTTGTCTGTGTTAATAGAAGTGGGAAATCATGAAAGGCCATGGTGGCCTGAAAACCCGCCATCGCAGAAAGCCGCGACAAGATTGAGAGCCCAAAAGTTCCCATCTGGAGTCGGAGAAAGTTTCGCCTCGCTGACTTAGGAACCTTTTCGCGATCGTGCTAATAAGGCGAGATTACTTTCACCTGCCGATGCGTCGGACCCTGAAACCCTCCCCCTCGGACGGAAGGGGAAAACCCCACTCGACCCCACTATAAATCCTCCAACACCAGAGATAGAAGGCATTATTCGAATTTTGCGCAAAGGTAAGGATTATTCCCTCGGACCAAATCTCCAAGGTAACAGCAACGCGCAACTCTCCTGTGCAAGTGCTCTCTCTACTACTCCCCCCTCCCCAGTGTAAGCCTCCATCGTCGGCTTCTTATACGCTCAAGGTCATTCGAGCGACCCTCGGTGAATATTGTTGGTTTGTTTGTACGGCGACCGTCCCCTCCAAGTTTCCTCTCATTCTAGCCGCTGAGACTCGTGTAAGTCTGTAAAACCCTTTTTAACCTTGTAAGAGAATATTAGTTTGCATATTAGTAAAGTTATTTTTGTACCCCTTTTTCAATTGTTCCGGAACCTCCAAGATAGTCGACTATTTGTCTAACCTACATTCAGTTAATTTCCACTCTGCTTGTATTATAAATCTCACATGCACATAGCCGTCATCGACCTTGGATAAGAAACGCAGAAAGGGTTAACTTGACCCTATTCTACAACATTCCCCTTTGGAAAGACAAAGACTCGCTGAATTGCTTACTCTGGATATCAAGAGAATTTCATCCTAGTGTTATGTTTGGGGTATGAAACTTAAGGCCCTTACAACCGCATCACCCTGGCATCATTGTCAACTTCGTTGCGGTCTCTAATTTTTCCTTACTGAAATTGCATAGTGTTACTTACGTACTGTTGCATCCTCAATTTCTTAAAAAGTTGATTTAATGCGTAAGTGCCGTCAGATCTACGCTACAGATAGAGTGGTTAGGAATTGTTTTTATTCTTTCCTTCTGCCCTATTTGAATATTGTCATTCTGTCTTCCTTTCTGCATCGGAGACCAATTTGAAGTTCCTTGACAGGGTTTTCAACCAGATTAGTTTTCTGCTATCCGATGCAGAGTTGAACCTTAGGCATCGTCGACTCGTTAAAGTATTGACTCATTTGTTTAAAACTGTTCTCTTGATCTTTCTTTTCTACAGCCGTCGGTCTGTGGAACATGCTGCCTAATGCTGTCGTTGATTCAGATAATTGTGATGTATTTAAAAGGCGAGTGAATGATTTTCTTCTCTCATGATAATTAGGCTTTCTACTTTTATCAATGTTTCGCCGCTCGTTTGGCTTTGTAGAGTTTTTAGACTCTGCTATTTGGGCTGATGCCTTTCAACGGGTCGCCTTCATTGACTTTTAAATTAAAAAAAAATATTAAAAGTAATTTACAAAGATAGGAAATAGTACAAGACCCCAAATTTGACCCCTTTGCCATGTCGCTAGTCAGCTATGCTCATTCAGATTATTCACCATTTTTCATCACTCTGTCTATAGTTTGTAAGCTACCTCTAAGGCTAATGGAATACAATACCTCTTACCTGGTGAGCAATAAGCTTTTATAAAGGTGTCCTATGGGCAACCGAATCGAACGAATTTTTAAGCCATGGTAAAAAATGTCTACGATTTAATGATGATAAGTTTTCCTTAATATGGTGAAAAAATTCCTAAAAATCGTTAGTCAAGAGTAACGTCATTTGAAACTGTTTTGGCTCTAATTATTTATTTTTTCTTTTGCAAGTTATCTAAGAAATTGTGTCATACAAGTTACTCCAAAAGTTTAGACAGCGTTTAAGCTAATCGGCGAATTGTTGCATCAATATTTTCCCTCTTTTTAAATTTAGAGGTTATATTTAACTAGCTTAAATTATTCCGGAAAAATAAATACACTCTTTTAAACATTTGCTCATAAATTGGGGTGTGGCGCTATTATTTCGATTTTTCAGTGGATGAATTCTGTGGATCAAGAGATTTTGTAATGTTCATTTTATTTGTATGATCTGAATGTTCGATCTATGAGAACTTAATGATTTTTTTTTCTATCAAATCAATCAAATCGTGAGAAAGGGGATTGTAACTTATTTTTTCCAACTTAAAAGCCTCAGAAAATGTACAATTTATTATTTTCATAATATTCCTAGTCAGGCTATCAGGTTTCACTCCTCATTTTCAATAGGCCCTATATAATATTGCAACGTTATTTTTTTATTTATATACCAGGCAATCGCTTCTCCACTCCCCACTACGGGGTGATCTGCCCTTCGCTACTAAGATTAAAATTTAGCATCTAAAAAAAAGCAGCCATGGTTAAATTTTGATAAATTTTCTGAACTTCACCAATTATAATAATTTTAAAAAGGAATTCTAAACTAAATTTTACCCCTTTCAAAATATCACGTTGCTAAAATATAGTTATAGAAGATATAGAAAAATAAATTTTCTGAACTTCCCCATTTGTAATTCTTTGGGTTTAAAAAATTCCCCAAATTTTGATACTTATATTTATTTCTGAACTTCACTATTTTGTTTTTTGATATTATAAAAGAATTATTAGAAATAACTTTGATAAAAAAACATAAGTCATAACCAAACTAAGATGAAATTATTATTCAAATAGTCCAAAAAATCCCATTCTTAAATTATAGAGTTAGTGAGTTAGAAACTCTTTACATGTATGTATATCTGTATTAAAAAATGTAACCAGTTAAATTAAATTTGTCGATTAAGTCTTTACCGTAAGATTTCCGCTAAGATATTATCCATCCGAATAAACATAATTTAACCAATGACAAAAGAAAAGGTAGCCTATCAGAGGTCATTCCTGTCCGAGAGCTCTGCAAGAATCACACATCATCAACAAATACTGCATCCATAAAACTGCTTCAAAAACATCGCCCATCAAGGGTTGTCCAAAACTAAACTATGCACTTATGATACATTCATCAATATTGCGATTGTACATTTGGCCGCACATATGTAAAACTCAAAACCTCCATAATCTTTTTTGCCCATCTATTTATCTAAAATGCCCTCGAAATATTAAAACCTGGACTAGTCACTATGGTAGTATATAATTCGACTACTTGCTTGTCGATAGACAAAAAATATATATATATATTTATACTGTTGCATTAGGTGTAGTACCATTAAAAGAGTAGTGTTTTACAATATTTTCGCATCCCGCTGTACTCGTGACACCATAAAATAAGCTTAAAACAGATAAAGCTTAAAAGCTCTTGGCCCCACTCTCTTTGAATTCCATTTTTTCATTCCATAAATCATTACTTTTGTGCAGAATTTTTAAAGATATTTCGTAGAGGGGAAAACAAAAGTCATTCAAATATTAAAATATTACGAGATATTAAACTTTTACACTAATGTTTTTTGAAACTGTATGGGATTGGATTGAATAGAAAGAAATGTAGTGAATCCCATGAAAACTTCAGTAAAGAAAGAGAAGACATAAAGGAAAAGCTAAAAAGCTAATGAACCATACTAAACAGAAACTAATATTAAAGATTAAAGCTGAAAATTAAATAACAAATCCTTTCAAACTTTTATGTTGAAGGAAGGCGCTACATTCAAAGAACGCAGGAACAAATCGTACAAAAGAAGCTATGTACTCACAACTACAAATTGGAACTCCTTTGACGGAAGATAAGTGGAGGAGAACTACTATTTACTTCTGGCATCTTTATTTGACGCGGAGGCGGTAAAGGAGAGCGTTAATTCAATAGAGGCAAATTGAGGTTCTTTCAGAGCTACCATAATGAGATCGTTTCGAATTCTTTGTCAAGATGCCGCTATACATAAGATGCATTCATCCGTATCTTCATTGAGCGCATTTTGAACCTCTTTTGTTTCCTCGGCTCGCTTCAGTTGGGCTATTCAAGACAGACGACGGAAGTGAAGGTTATTTCCTTCTTTTGTTTAGCTGGGCGCTTTCTCCACAATCTGCTCTCTGTCTAATTGAAGAAATAATTTGCGATCACCTCCACGAACGGTAAAAATAGTGCGAGTTAAGTGACATTTATGGTTAATTCTCGCTTTTGTGGCTGATATTTGCCGAAGGAGAGAGATTTCATTTGCTTCGGGTTTTTCGTTAATTTCAGAAATTTCAGTTTTATTTTGATTATTTTTTCAATCATAGTATAACGTAACTAATGTGATAATTACTAGTTTCTTAAAGAATTATGTAATTAAATATATTAAATGGAAATTAAACTGATCACTCTTAAAAAATATTACACAAATTTAAACAAATAAGAAAAAATATTATGAAAAGAAATATATCGGAGGAAAGAGAAGGTGAATAGTTTTTGTTTGAAAAAAGCTTCAAACCTTGGTACTCTTGGACATGGGAACCTGAGATATGCGGTTGTAAGATTGTAATGAGACATAAAAGCTGGTTTGAGAAAAGATGAGAAAATTGTTGTCCTGTATTCCAGCTGTCTCTTTCCAAATGAAAAGGAGCTTTACCAATCGGCCATATAGATAAATAAAATGGTCACCTTTTTGGAACATTTTGGAAGAAGGAATTTTTCAACTTGGCTACAGTGAGAGGGGGAGGGAAATCCATCATACATATGATCCAATTCTTCTTCTCTACTGAATGTAGGACCAGCAACATCCTTCCGTCTTATTATGACAACGCTTCGAAGCGTTGATCTTCTCATATTTGTAAACTTTTGCCATTAATTGTCCTCAATTGACGATCATGGTTTCTTGGCATTTGCCTCCCTTATCCGACCCCTTCCTCTCAAACAAGTATACAGCTATCTTTTCTCGCTAATTCACACTGGGATGGAAGCTGTGGGAGGAGTATAGCTCCTGATACACCTGATACCTCAAGGAATGGCTCCGTATCCGGGAACCAGTGTTAATACTTCGTGAGGGCCTGGGGGTGTCAGATGAAGCATGAGCCAACATATCACACGTGAATTACGGAGGATTGTGTTCCTCCCCAGCCTCATTGTCTGCCTTCTGCGGCTCTACATTTTTGGCAGGTTGATGTCGTGGTATGACATTACATTATATCGATACCATATTATTTCTATGAGGGAGGGACCAATAACTTGAAAGCGAACCGACAAAAGGGACGGAAAACCACGAGTTTAGACGGGCTAAGTGCGAGAAAGTGCAACGAGGTCAGTTAAATTATGGACAATGGCAAAGCTCAAGGTTATTTAAAGAGGCATGTACAAAAATATATTTTTATTTACACAAAAATAATAAGAGAATTGATGGGTAAAATTACCTCAGAGAATTAACGGGCAAAATCAAATCAGTAAATGAAAGGGGGAATTGTAGTTATAAATCAGGCTATGAAGTTAGAACTTAAGGTATTCCAGGAGGAAACTATTCAAATGGGCGGGGGGATTAAATCAATTGGGTTACTGAAGGGGGGAGAGGGGTTGGCTTACGGATGTCTTCTGCACGTGAGGTGAGGCCGTTCAGAACTTCTGAGCGGGAGGTTGGAGTGATGACGGTTCTCCAAAAACAAGGGGGGGTGTAACTTCCGGTTCAGGGGATAGTATTTCGGCTAGCCGAAATGAGGAGAGCTTCGACAGGAGTTGATGAGAGAAGTCGGGAAAATCACTCGGGGGCTATCGTTCAGTGGAATTATCTCCTGGCTGGGGCTAATTCCAAATACACAAAATATTCCAGCTGCCACTTTCCTTTGTTGCTAGCACTTGACTTGGAACCATGGAGAATCTTCTGGGGTCTGTGCGAGACTTCTCAACTCTGTGTGTCTTCAAGGGAGTCGAGCGCTTTTTATATCCGAGGCTCTCCCTGGAGTTGGGGGTTAGCGGGAAACAGCTCTACTCTCGAATGGCCTGGAATCTTCTTGTAGAGTTATTCTGCCCGTGTAAAAGTGAATCCTGAGGGCACTGTACGAAGCTACCGCTTGTGGTAGGGGTGAGTGGGTTAGGCTTACCAATTTAGGCATAACTGGGCCTTCGGCAGCGCATGGAGGTTCTGTTCTGCTTAAGAGAGTACACGTGGGGTTCCCTCACAGTTGACTTCCTCTATTTTTCCTACTCTTCACATCTCTCATTACAATTTTTATACGGGTTTCTCGTTGGTGTTCGATTTAAATTGATTTAATTTTTAAATTCTTATCTTACGTCTGTTATTGCAAAATCTCGTTCCTAGACTTTCTAACAGCTGCAACCAGGACCCATCATAGCTTCAACAGGCGCCAGTGTTTCTCTTAACACCTCAAAAGCATTAATTTGTATCTAACTGGGGTTGTCCTAAAACCCTTCCAATGGAGTATTATTATTCCGCATGAGTGAGCTCATATCTACATGCCCCCAACGAGGAGTAGTAATATTACCTATGGAGTAATATGAATGCTGGTTGGTGTCAAAACACAATATACTAACCCATTACTCTCCCAGAGAGGACCGACTGCTGGTTCCTTTGGCTGGCATTTGATTGCCATTCGGATCTTTATTTGGATTTCATTATCCCATTTGGGATCTCTTCCACGATACGAGGGACATATGGTGCAACTTACTATCCATCTGTGGTTATTTGCAATTATGTGCATTCTATCAGCTTTTCCACACATATTTGGTGTATCTGAATATCTTAAGTACAGGGAAGTACGTATCTTGGATTATAATCCCAAAGTATTTGCGCCATTCTTCCAATCTATTTTTGTTAAATTCACTTATTCGTTCATTCCAAATGAGTTAATCTCATCTGTGACCCGCTTAATCATGTACTTAAGTGTTCTCATTCGCTTACGTCAATTACCCATTAAAACTTCAGTGTTTCTGAATAATCAGAAAGCAATCACACGTTTGCTTTTGCCTACGCCGTTCTTAAGTATACTAATAACCCTTTCATTTGAGTTCCATATATTTTTATTTCTCTTTGTTGGTTCGTCCTTCTTTAGTACCCAAATAACCCTTTCTTTTGAGTTCCATATATTTTTATTTCTCTTTCTTGGCTCGTCCTTCTTTATTATCCAAACAAACATTGAATACCATATTGTGAGTAGAGATCGAATAAAAATATTAAACTAGCTATTTAAATAAATGTTTGTTTAATAATAATGCATTTATATGAAATCCTTTGTAGCCGTGGCCCCTGAGTCTAAAGGCATCAAGAGAAGCAAAGGATCATATAGAGGCCGGCAGTTCCTTCGACCTCATACAATGGCACAATCGTATACCTTTGTTAGAAAAAGGGAATCATAAATATAACGTAGATCTTTAAAAATACATACATTAACGATCCCGTCACAGGAAAGGATGCTAACCCGATTTAATCATTTTGGGTTAGCACTAAAAGAGGAAACTAACAAGCGTCAGGTGATGCACGCTCTTTACTCAAATCAGGCATTTGTGAATTTCTTTGGCGAAAGCGAAATCAAGACACAAATTTGGTTTGAATAAATTTATATTAACCCTTTCGATCGCTGCGTCCACAGTTGAGGAGAGAAAAAATAAATGTCTACCATATGCATTATATGGCATCATCCTTCAGTTACTTATCGTTGTCATGAAAACTAACCTACAGTTTCCACATGCATCCATATGGAATATCTTGTGTTATATTTAGGTGTTCCTGCGTAAGAAGCAAAGATGGAGCCAACTGACTCCGGAGAATGTTCTGTTAAGTGCATTTTTCAATCTGTATTTACCCATTTTCTCTAAATAATTTCGACTGGAATAAAATATATGATTATGCTGCGGTGAATTTGAATTGTTTGCAATGAAAAGGAAATATTCTTAAAACAATTATTATTATGTGTAGGACACGCATGGTTTTAATGTTTCCGTTTGTGGACAACATCAGATAAAGGTTACACGGGAAAGTTTAAATGCGCAGTTTGAAATTTGCGAGCAAAGACGTAATTTATATATAGAAACTTATAAATATAATACATACTACAGAAACAAGGACCAGCAAAGACCCTAACATCCGCTCAGGGCCAGTTCGCTTAAACTAGGAAAATACATAAAAACATTATTTCTCTTTCTCTCTAAACATATGTTTTGTTTTTGAATATATATATATATATATATATATATATATATATATATATATATATATATATATATATATATATATATATATATATATATATCTTGTGTTATATTTAGGTGTTCCTGCGTAAGAAGCAAAGATGGAGCCAACTGACTCCGGAGAATGTTCTGTTAAGTGCATTTTTCAATCTGTATTTACCCATTTTCTCTAAATAATTTCGACTGAAATAAAATATATGATTATGCTGTGGTGAATATATATATATATATATATATATATATATATATATATATATATATATAGAAGGCATTCAAGCCTTTGTAGCAGCGAGTTATTTGCTCTCTACTGGTATGTGAAGACTTGCTTCTTTGGGTTGTTTACACCCAGATTTTGAGGTTTTTATTATTTTGTTTATTTTGTATTTTTGTTGATCTTATTGTTCTTTTAAATTTTTGGCGAGTTTATCGCGCTAAAATTTTCGCAGGAAATTTAGAAAATTAGCAATTTGCTAATTGAGTGAAATATTATTGTATGTTTTGTTTCTGTTTGGTATTGTGAAAAAATCTAAGTGAGCCTTGGGTCTACGTCATCTCCAATGAGTAGTCTGCTGCTTTTAAAAGGCATTGCGCGTCCTATGTCATCAAAGTCCATGTGCTCGAGTGCAAACTCGGGAGGGAAGTGCCAGTGTACTTTGTCCCAGATCTTAATTGCTCTCAATTGAAGCTCCAAGTTTATGGGGGTTATCCCCAGTTCACCATGGTGCTCACTCTGCTTTCTCCGATCTCACCTTCGGGTTCCTGTTATGATATAGACCACCTTGTCGTAGGGTAGACGAGATTATATATATATTTATTTGTTTTATTCATTTTTACTAAAACAAATAAACTTTAACTTGAGGCGTTGTTTGGTGCCTCGGTGATCGCTTGAGGATCGTCCTCTAGGAGTGCTAATCTTTATTTTTTTCTAGTAAATGAATAAAAGGGGTTTCTTTCTTGACTTTATCAATTATTGCCACTTTAACTTGTTCGAGAATAAATAAAACAGTGCTTTTACTAAAGAAATAGACTTTAATGAACATAAACCCTCTCACTAAATAACAAAAAAATACAGATCTAATATAATTAAAAAAAAGAAAATGGGATTGCTAGGCGAGCTCTCGAAGCTCGCTTGGAGATAGAATTTTACGGAGGAAACAATTTTAAGTTAATATCTTTGTCCTTGGCCAGACATCTAATAAATTAATTATTATGCACGGGGACATAAACAGAGGGATTATTCTTTACTCACATAATGTAATAGAGTTAAATACTCGCGACTAGTTAGACTATCCTCGGAGATTTGTTTGGAGTTGGTTGTTTGTTCAATAGATGGCGTTCGTCGACTTGCCTGTCGAGTTAACGGGGGACATCACGTGGGATCTGGGTTGGATGGATGCTCAAGCGAAAGCTTGGTCTTTCTATTTTTCTTCCGGACGAGATAAAATCGTTTCCTTTTTTTGTTTTTACTATCTAGTTGGGGTTTGTCCACCTCAGATAGAGTAAGATTTGGAGTCCTCAAACTGGCTAGCTTGATACTCAATATCTTGGGGGCTCGAACGGCACCGAGCTTCCTGGGTACAATTTGTTGTTTGTACAAGGACTGCAAGTTCTCCTTAACTTGCAGAAAACTTTCTACCGGTGATTTTTCTGTTTCCTTCTCGATTTTGAAAAATTTCTGAACTAGTGACTTACTTGTCTTTTCCGTTAGAATAAACAAAAAGCCACGTTTCCTCGGGTCAACCTGTTATATACACAAATTACTCCCACGGGGTAATCGGGAGGTGGAGGGGGGACTCGCAAGGTGAGATCTCAGGTTAGTCTCCCGCGCTTGTTTTCTTGTAGCTCCGAGAGAGGGTAATACGGGATCGGCAGTTTTTACTTTTGAATAGCTTGTTTATAAGTACACCTTCGAAGGGCCTGCCTTTTGAGCTAAGGTCAGGAATCTGTCTCGTAACATTTACCTTTTTGCCCGTTCTCCTATGTTACCGGAGAACATCGGAGGGGCAAAGCTAAACCCAGATGTCTTTTGTTATTATTTCCTTGGCTTCGATACATATATATATATACATATATATATATATATATATATATATATATATATATATATATATATATATATATATATATATATATATATATATATACTAAACTCTTATTATACCTCTATATTCCTTCACCCTTAAGATGATCCTGGGAGAGGGGGTAATCGCCTGTGCTGTACGCAAAGAGCCCTAATAAACTATCTTTACCAAAGCTACTCGACCGATAGTGGGAACGCTCCTCTCACATCACTCTTATTAATTGAATTATGTCCACTGTGCGCCTTATTAACACTTATCGTTACAGATTCTACGAAATACACAAAAAACTACAACAGTAGAGATACACTTATACGTACAAAATAAACTAAAAAGAAAATTTCTATCTACACACCCCAAAAAATTACCGTATGTAACCTATATTAACCTGGTATTACATTATGGCTAATACTTTCAGTACTCAAGTTGCATACGCTGTTTCTCACATCGTGAGTTTTAGACTGGCATAAGCTATATGGAATGAATTTTTGGTAGCATGAGGCGGTCTCTACGAACGAACGTCCTTGTTTTTTGGTTCGGGTTAGCGTCATATATATTATGGCGTCTACCCTATTCTGTTGTGTGGATAGACCTTTTTTCCCAATTTTGACTCCTAGCTCAGATATGACATCCTCAGCAAAGTAGTATTTAGAAGTTCCCACAGTGAGGACGCGTTCGCGGTGTCGATTTGGGATGGCGCTAAGGGCATGTAAGTGTCTTTCCCGTGTAGGGGTAGTCACGTACACGTGGTCAGGATAGAAGGATGCCTCCTTCCAACCACCTACACATCTTTTCGCTTCTTCTTCTCTTTTGATCTTTATTTGACTATTTACCATTGAGTTTTCTTCTCTGGAATAGGTTTAACCTTCATCAGGGAGAGGAGAATGATCTTCCCGAAATTCTCCGTTCATTTTTTCTTTCATTAAATTCTCTTTAGAACCGTCATTTTCTTGAAAGTAGCTTGGAACTCACGTTTCAATCAATGCATTTGACCTTGAGTTTTCGGTCACCATCTTTGTCTTCTGAGAATTATCTTCCTCAGGGTTTTGATCAGGCAGCGATTCTGCACTTTTATTTTTATCTTGTGAAGATTTTTCAGGCCGAACTTTTTCTTGAAAAGTTTCTTTGATTTCACTTTGATCGGGAGAAACCTGCTGGGTTACAGCTTGCTTATTAGGCGTATGTTACTCTTCTTATATTTATTCTTCTTTCTTCTTCTTCATTCTACTGCTTAGCTACCTTCCCCTCCGGGGGTGGGAGGGTCGGCACCGCATCCGTCGCCGTATTGCCGACTCGGGAACATATCCCTTCGTTCACATGTTTTTCGGACGAAACTAAATGGGTCGAGACCGTGTGTCTCTCATTCACGGGCATCCGGGTGACTACTAGTTGAGCTATCAGATTTGGGAAGAGCTGCGTGCTCTGGCCTATTAATACAGAGCAGAATCTAATAGGCGCTGCTACTACATCTGTCCAGCCAGAAAAATACTTCCACTGTATGTGGCATCGGACGACAGGGAACTTGGTTGGTCTACCCAGGAAATCCTGGACGACCACGAACTTCTGGTGCTGGGGGCTGATAGGGGGAAGCAATTTGTTTGATACAACGTTACAGGTAAGCCCCGTATCGCGGAACACGGTCGAGACTCGGCGACGATTTACGGCCCCAGTCTCGAATTTTAATCCTTCGGGAGAATTTTTGCTGTATACCAAATTCATCTGCTGTTCAGGAAAATTCGATGTGTTCAAAGGGGGTGAGAGATTCGAAGGTTGTTCTGATTCCAATGTTGCCGTCAGGTTATGTACCTGATGGTTCGAGGGCAACTTAAGCCTCGAATTTTGGGGCAATTATAGCTAAGGTGGCCTTCTGTGCCACAACTAAAGCAGGTTATGGCGGGGTTTCTGGGGATAATCCCCTTCCTTTGGCGAAAAGGGTTTCTGATGATACCCACCTCTCTTGGGGGACGAGGGCTTATTTTTATTACACTCTCTAGGATATAACCTATGGTTTGACAAATGCATGTCGGCTTCTGACACACACTCATCAGAGAACTCTACTCTCCTGTCCTTGAAAAAGGCCTTTAATTCTGGAGGCAGCGTGCATAATAGCTGGTCCTTCAGTATGAATTCGATGAGTGAGTCAAAATCATTTCTCACTCGGGCTGACTCTAACCAAAATTTGAGGTGTCTCCTGATAATATAACCAAATTGTTGGTAGGTTTGTCCGGGCTGAATCTTAGCCTGCCTAAATTTTATCCTATAGTATTCAGGACTTAGTTTGAAGGCTCCCAGTAGTTCTGCTTTTAGGGTAGAATAGTCTATCGTCGCATTAGACGGTAGAGACACGAATATTTCTCTTGCTCGAGTACTGAGTAGAGGGAGTAGTCTGTCGATACCATCTGTTTCGATATCCCATGTGATTCACTTCAAAAAAAATCTTCGAAGTGCGAGAGGTACGCGTATAGGTCGTCTTCGTCCTTGTACGCTGGTAGCTTCATAGTTGGGGCCTGAGATGTCCCAGTCCTAGGCCCCACGAACTGCACTTCTACTTGGTCCTTGCTCAATGCCCTCTCGTGTTCTCTTATCTTTTCCCTCTGTTCTGCTCTCATCTTATCTTTCTCTCTTCTACCTCCATCTGTATCTTTCTCTCTTCTGCCTGCCTCTGAGCTTCTTCTCTCCTTATTTCCCCTTCCATCCTTTCTTTATCTTGGATGTATGCACGGAGTTCTTTGTTCTTTAGTCCCATGGTTTGATCTTGTTAAAAAATAATTCAAACGAAGACATATTGGCTATGATCGTCGAAACCTCACTGCTGTAACGAACGTTATGTATGCAACTTGGAGTCTCTTAGCCTTTCCTACCTGTAACCTTACCTTTTTCTAAACCTCTTGATTGGATTATTCCTATCTAACAACACATCAGCACACTACGCAATCCTCTTCGTTAAGTTATAATTCCTACCTTCGTTACTACACTTCACTGAATCTTTAAGACTTGTTTGAAGTCGCCTTATTTAAATTTTTCTCGAACGAGTTGGCAAATATTTGTTATGAGTGAGGGCTTTTTACTCTAATCTTAAATTTGGGTTCTTCTGACTTAACCGCAATAACCTGACCCGAGATTATATATATATATATATATATATATATATATATATATATATATATATATATATATATATATATATATATATATATATATATACATATATATATTTGTTTTATTAATTTTTAATAAACCAAATAAACTTTAGCTTGAGGCGTTGTCGTGCCTCGGTGATCGCTTGAGGATCGTCCTCTAAGAGTGCTAATCTTTATTTTTATTCTAGAAATGAATAAAAGGAGTTTCTTTCTTGACTTTATCAATTATTGCCACTTTAACTCGTTCGAGGATAATTAAAACCGTGCTTTTACTAGAGAAATAGTCTTTAAGGAAAATAAACCCTCTCACTAAATAACATATAAAAATCCAGATCTAATACACTTAAAAAAAAGAAAATGGGATTGATGGGCGAGCTCTCGAAGCTCGATGGAAGATAGAATTTTACGGGGGAAACAATTTTAAGTTATATCTTTGTCCTTGGCCAGACATCTAATAAATTAATTATTATGCACGGGGACATAAACAGAGGGATTGTTCTTTACTCACATAAGGTAATAGAGTTAAATTCTCGCGACTAGTTAGACTATCCTTGGAGATTTGATTGGAGTTGGTTGTTTGTTCAATAGATGGCGTTCGTCGACTTGCCTGTCGAGTTGTCGGGGGACATCACGTGGGATCTGGGTTGGATGGATGCTCAAGCGAAAGCTTGGTCTTTCTATTTTTCTTCCGGACGAGATAAAATCGTTTCCTTTTTTTGTTTTTACTATGTAGTTGGGGTCTGTCCAACTCAGATAGAGTAAGATTTGGAGTCCTCAAACTGGCTAGTTTGATACTCAATATCTTGGGGGCTTAAAGGGCGCCGAGCTTTCTTGGTACAATATGGTTTTGTACAAGGACTGCAAGTTCTCCTTAACTTGCAGAAAACTTTCTACTGGTCATTGTTATGTTTCTTTCTCGATCTCGAAAATATCTCAACCAGTGACTTAATGGTCTCTTCCGTTAGAACGAACAAAAAGCCACCTTTTCTTCGGGTCAACCTGTTATATACACAAATTACTCTCGCAGGGTAATCCGGAGGTGAAGGGAGGACTCGCAAGGAGAGACCTCAGGTTGGTCTAACGCGCTTGGCGTCTCGTAGCTCCGAGAGAGGGTAATACGAGATCGGCAGTTTGCACTTTTGAATGGCTTGTTTATAAGTACACCTTCGAAAGGCCTGCCTTTTGAGCTGAGGTCAGGAATCTGTCTTGTAACATTTGCCTGTTTGCCTGTTCTCTTATGTTACCAGAGAACCTCGGAGCGGCAAAGCTAAACCCAGATGTCTTTTGTTACTATTTCCTTGGCCTCTATTAAGTTCATCTGCAAAGCACCCCGGAGAGGAGAGATTTGTAATGTGAGCATAATAGATGCAACATTTTGGTCGAGTTCTGGTTCTCGACGTGGAGATATGTAGGATTTTCCATAGACTCCGTAACAGCACCTTTAGCAACTTTGGCGTAGGTGCTATTCACTTTATTTTCTTTGTCTTGTCTTTTTTGATTTCCCTTTTTCTTCAAAAGTTCTTTTTTGACCGGGCAAGCCATGGATCGCGTCTTATGTTCTCCAGCACAATTCAGGCACTTCATCGAGATGCTCTTACGGCTCATCCAAGAATGTGTATCCGACGTGCAGATAGAGCACAGAATAACGTTTCCCCTAGGGAAGGTGGCCGTGGTGTGCTCCTCATACTTGTAGCATTTGAAGCACATCTGGAGGTCGATAAACACCTCACGTTCGATCTGCTCAGGGCAGACACGGACGTTAAAGAGGAGCATACCTTTCTCCGTAGCCCTAACCGCCATTGCCGTATCACAAAAGACGATTTTGAATACGTGTGTGTATTCATTGAACTTAATAATTTCAGGTACCTTCGCCCAGGTGTGTTTTTTTACACTTCAGCATGAATTTCTTCAATGCTGTGACCTTAACCCCAGGATCGAGGCGGCGAAGAGTAAGACTACGGTATGTCTTTATTTGAGGTGGAGTGTGTGGCTTGACGTTGAGCATTTTTAGGCATTCTGAGGCTTTGGGAGAGTTGAGTACTTCGCAGTCACTCTCCTTTGATCAAATAGCCGAATATCCAGGCGTGTGTCAATTTGCGTTACTAGGGCAATCCCTAGATCCCCGTAAATTTTAGAGAAGACCCTCCCCCGATCAGGCTTGGGGCCAACGGAGAGAGTCTTCAGCGGTATCCGCCGGGTCTCCCTTATTTATTTTTCCATATCCTCATGTGCAAGGATTGGAAGAATAAACTTAAACAGAAGAAGAAAATAGCCCGCGGAGTGAGTGTGAGTGTTTGGATGTGTGCGTGTGTGTAGTTTTTCAAAGAGAGACTTTTATCACCACTTTTTAAGTAAGAAACAAAGAGAGTTTGAGGAAAGGTGTCGCAGTCCAAAATATATAATCTACAAATGACACTTGATCTTCCGTGTAGGCCGCTTTTCCAATGCCTGCATGTTGTTTTTCAACCAAGGAGACTCGATGAATAGTTGAGAAGAGAAGGGGGGCAGTAAGTTCACTCCTCACCACGTGCGCACGAAAGCGAGTGAAAATTTGTACAGTTTTTAATTCCCAAAAAATCGTAATGAAAAATGACTCGGTATCACTGCTAAAACTTGTCCATGAGGTTTTACCAAACGCGCGGTACAACGTACAAACCTCGATGCAAGATAAAGTTAGGCAGTAGTATATTCTTCACAAAAGTATAGAGAATCAAACGAGCTATGGCAACCACAGCAGTCATGGAATTATTTGAAAATATACTCAGTTTTTAGTAGAAGTTGGGATAGTGGAAGATACGAGTATAGTAGGTAAAAATTAAAGGATGGAGGGGGGGTGGTATTTTGCCCTAGTACGCAGGGCATCGCTATGTTTTTTTTTTATTTTTACATTTGGTTGTGTTGTTTGTAAGATCTTTTTTCACCTATGTTTGTGTAATTTCATGAGCTTTAATGTTCTACTTATTGTTTGTTCTCTAGTGATTAGTTGTACTTATTCTTGTTGCAAACCTTCAGCTTTCAAACCTTTGTTAGCTCTAGTTGTCGACAATTTATCTCGTGTTTCTTGTGTTGTAGTAATTGTATTTTTCGCTGTTTTCATTTATGTACGTATTGAAACAATGTTCTTCTATACTGTATTGTCTTTTTTCTATGTATAAATTGGTGCATAATTTTGTGCTTGGGAACCGACGTTGGCCTGGGACTTTCTCCTGTAGCCTTGCAGGTATATTAAGCCTGCCTCTTGTTCCCTGTAATTCAGGAATGACACCATTCATTAGAGTGGACCAAACCTTTTTTCCAAGTTTTGAGGTGACGATTTCGATAGGCTCCAAACGTTTCCTCCTGTGTAGATCTCTCTGCCTAAGTTGATAACGCCTTCTGACCTTGTTGATGAGCAAACAAGCAGTGTTCTGGACACGTTGTAGCCTTTTCATCGAGGTTTTACTGGCCGCTTGAGAAACCACTGCGGGTTAAATGAGCCTAGCCCGGACATACATCAGTTATATTTTCCTGATGTTTGCCGAGCTAAGATTTTAGAGGTATAAGAGCTTAACAAAAACTGTTGTGAACTAGCGAGTGTATATATGTATCAAGGCCTCCCTCTTGGTGAGGAGAAGTAATGTAATAATAAAAAAGACGTCTGGGTTTAGTTTTGCCCCTCCGATGTTCTCCGGTAACATAGGAGAACGGACAAAATTTATAAATACGAAAGTCTAAAGTGCAAACTGTCGACATCGTATTACGTGCTCCCCAAAGTTCAAAATGCCGAGTAGACAAGCAACCGACACAAAAAGGGAAACTCCAAATACGTCACATCTGTGAGTCCCCCACACCTCCATTTACCCCGTGAGGTTAATTGAGGTATAGAACAAGTTGACAGGAGAAAACGAGGCATTTTGTTCGTTCCAACAGAAGAGAAAAGAAAGTCACCTGGAGAGCATATTTTTCTAGTTCAAGAAGAAAACAGAAAATTCACCGGGAAAAAGTTTTTTTGCAAGTTAAGGAGAACTGGCAGTCCTTGGACAAAAACAGATTGTGCCAAGAAAGCTCGGCGTAGTTCGAGCCCCAAGATTATTAAATATCAATCTAAACAGCTTGACGACTCCAGATCTTACTCTATCTGAGTTGGACAAAACCCAACTAGATGAAAAAAAAAGAAGTCAACTTCTTAATCTCGTCCGAAAGAAAATCGGGCCAAGGTCACCACGACCGCTGAAACCAGAAGAATCATCCGTTTTGTTTTTGATCTTGATTTACTCATTCAAATTTCCGCGTGACGTCACTCGCCCACCTTTATGTCGGAGTAACGCCATCTTGTGAGCAACCAACAAACTACTCGAGTTACTCATCTCAGGGACAAAATCCACGAAGATATTCTAACTGGAATCCGGTATTAATATACATTACCTTATGTAAGTAAAGAATAATCATGTTGTTTATGTCCCTGTTCATTAAAATTAGTTTATTGGATGTCTGGCTAATGACAAAGATATTAACTTTAAATTGTTCGCCCGTAAATTTCTATTGAGAGCTCAGGAAGTAATCCCATTTTCTTTTTATACGTGTATTAGATCAGTATGTTTTAATGTTATTTAGTGAGAGGGTTTATGTTCTTTAAAGTCTATTTTTTCAGTAAAAGCTGTTTTAATTATCCTCGAACGAGTTGAAGTGGCAAGAAGGAAACACCTTTTATTCATTCCCTAGAAAAAGGAAAGTTTAGCACTCTTAGAGAAGGATCCACGAACGATCACCGAGGCACGAACCTACGCCTTAAGTCAAATTTAATTTGGTATATTAACCATAATAAAACAAATAAATATATATATATATATATATATATATATATATATATATATATATATATATATATATATATATATATATATATATAATTCCAGCTAACCCACGACAAAGATCTCTAAACTTGTATAGCTTGGAGATTTCTCTTTTGCTAGGTTCCGCCTCTCCGTGTGTTGTCTCGAGTATCCATTGTCGATGATTTTAAGGCCCAGAACGGTGTCTTCGGCGGAGTAGCCGTATCTACGACCATCTATGATGATGGGCCATGTCAACTTGCGGCTCAGAGGGACGATTTGAATTTGTCCCTGTTGGTTCTAATCCTCCATTGTCTCTCGTAACGGCTGATTTTGTTGATTTACGCTATAGTACGAACCGCCTGCGCCCTTGCTTTCCTCTCCGGGCATGGAGCAATTTGAGTGATGTAATCTGTGAATTGCAGATACATCGTGTCTCTGTGCCCCGGAGTTAGGAGGTGGATCGTGAAGACCAAGTGAAGCAGAGGACTCAGGCAGCTTTTTTGAAGAACGCCCGCGTATAGTTCGAATTCAGGACCTCTGTACCCTTCTATCATGAGACAGGCTCTTCTGCCCATCAAAAAGTCACAGAGGATCCTTTCCAGGATTGGGTCTAGCTGGAGGTTCATGATCTTGTATTGAGTTCCTTCCAGCCAGACTTTATCGGAAGGCCTTTTGCACGTCCCTCAACACAATGTCTAAATAGAACCTGTTTGCTTGGGTGTATGCTACTTTCTCTGTAAGGAGCGTTAGGGCGGTATCTGTGCCCCCTTTTCTGCGGAACTCATGCTGTTGGGGGTTATGCGCTCATAATTCGCTCAGTTGAGCTTGTAGCCTATCTGCTAAAATCTTCTCGATGATTTTTCCCTGTATCTCAACAAGAGAGATCGGTCGATAGTTAGCCACCTGGTCTGGGGGCTTGTTTCCTTTCGGGATTAAGATCGTTTGGGCCATCTTGTACCCGTCAGGGAAGTAGCCTGTATTCAGAGCAGCGTTCATTGTGTTTGCCAAATCTTGAATAATTTGCCATTGGGCATTTACGAGTTTATTCTTCGTAATCTCAGACCACCCTGGAGCCCTCTGCTTGTAGGACCTTATGGTGTTCAAGGTCTCTTCGACAGTTATTGGGCATCCGTAATTTACCATCACACTTTCCTGAGTTACTTATGGGTGTGGGTTGGTTCAATGTATCACTGTGCCGAGGTCATCGAATAATTAGTCTTCGAAGTCCTGGTCGAAGTCGTCGTCCTCCTCAGGAGATATAGCGAAAATCTATTGCCAGTGAGCTCTGAATTTTCTTTCAAGAGACTCTGGGTCCTCATTGATGTCGTCTCTTTCTTTGATTTGTGTTCTGGGTCTGGGAGGCAATTCCCTAATTCTTCGGATGTTATTCCAAAACTTTACAGGATTGTTCTCCCTGTCCAGCCTCCCAATGATGTCATCCCAGTTTGTTCTTTGTTTTTCAATTATTATGTTTTTCAGTTCCTCTCCTAGATGCCTCATTCTGGCTGACCTTTTCCTTTTGGTTCCTTACTTGCCTATCTCTTCATAGATTTCTCTATGTTCCTGGGCGATTTCTCTCAACTCGTCTGTCCACCTAGGTTGCGGGAGCATTTTATAGGAGATTCTAGGGACGCACCTCTCGTCGGCTTGTATGAGGAGGGTGGTGATCTGGTTTATCTCCTCATCAATCTCTTCGAGATTAGCGTCCCCCAGATCAGTTGGGTGGTATGTACTGTGTATCTCTCTATATAGCTCCCAGTTAGCTTTAGCATAACTTTTCCTAAGTTGAATGGAACAAGCAAGATCGTGGTGAGAATCGGGGCGTGGTCGCTCGGTACCGCTGGTCCGGGCTCATTGACGATGTTGAAATGGAAGTGTTTGCTCGTTAACACAATGTCCCGTTTGGTTGCCGAACGATGTGTTAAGAAGGTCGGGAAATCTGGCCCGACCCTTTTGAGTCTGTCTCTTTCGAGTAGCAGCGCCAGGTTTCTTCCGCTTCCGTCGGTACTTCCGTAGCCTGATGCAACGCATTTGGCATTTAGATCACCGTCAAGCAGTGCTAATTTCCCCGCGCCCAAAGAGGTTGTAAGAGTTACGGATTTAAGTCATGGAGGTTGATAGGCTGCCGCCACTGTCAGGTTTCCAACCAGGGTAGGTATTTCTACAGTCACAAATGATTCATCTGGGAGGATCTGTATGTAATTTTGTTTCGGATCGCGATGGCAGCGCCATCATATTGTACCTGTGTGTGGTTTTTGTTTTTTACTGTGTAGTTTGGTATCTTTATCTTGTTTGTGTTTGTGTTAACGCCGTGTTCAGTGATGAGGATAAGGCGAAATCTACTTTACGAAATATGTTTCCGTAAGGAATGTGTTTCCCTTTCCATCCATTGACGTTAACTGTGAATAATCTTAATGTATTGTTCGTGTTTTCCATGTTTGTGCTGTCTAGTGCTTGTGTGTTTGTATGTGTGTGTCTGTCTTCTTCTAGTGGTTTTTGTTACTTGCGTTTTTTCCGCTCCTAATTCTTGTAAATTCTGCCTTGCTTATGGCGAGGCAAGAGTCCCTATAGTGTTATTTTGGCCTCCATGAGCGCTGTGTCGATTAGCGCTTCCTGGTCTGGTGTTAATTCATAAGACCATTTTAATATTCCCGTTTTCACTCTTTCAATGATTTTTTCTACCTTGTGTCTTCTGGGAAGGAGGTTTCAGCCTTTCTAAAGAATTTGATATTAATCTCATCGCCATCGAATTTTTTGTTCTGCCTTGAGTTCTTCCTTCTGCCCATACTCCTTGCTCTCTTGTGGATCTTAGGAGGCTAGGAGCTCTCTATGCATCCTCAGATGAAGAAGCTGACATTAAGATGTTCCCCCTCAGCCTGCTTGATTCTTCTGGCTGTTTTTATGCACTTCCTTCCCTTTTTCTTCCTCGCCTCAATTCTGGGGACGTTCGGGGACTTTTGAGGGGCTGGGTTTGATTACGGGATATTATTCCTTCTTCGTCTATTGGGAAAGCGGTCGCTGGTGCTTCTTCCTCTGGGCTGAATTGCATCTGGAGGGCTTCTCCTGATTGTGGGTTCTCCGGGAACCACATCTCTGCCAAACCATTGTTTTTGAGCATATTGTTTAGCTCTTTAGCAAAGAAGCCAGGGTTTGTTAAGTTGCGGACATGGGCATATAGAATGCAAGTGAAGATTTTTGTTGGGTTTTTATGCTCCTTGCCTACCTTTATATATGTTCTTTGCGCAGGGATGTTCTGTTCATTTCCTGTTGAGGTGGCTTTTGCCGCTTGGGCGTAGGAGGTGTTTGCTCTGTTGACTCCATCTACCTTCTTTTTTCCGCCTTTCTTTTTAAGATCTCCTTTTTTTCTGGGGAAGGACATCGCCATTCCTCCATGTTTCTATCCGCAGTTTAGGCACTTCTCTTCTTTGGCTGGGCATTTGCGCCAGCCGTGTCCTTTTTGGCTGCATCTTTAACAGGTTTATTCCTGCTCCTTGCAGTCCTTCGTGGTGTGGTGCTCCAGGCGATAGCATCTGAAGCAAATCTGCACAGAGGTGAACCCTTCCCGCTCAATCTGCTGACCACTTATCTTCGCGTTGAAGAGAAGTAGTCCTCTCTCCTTCGCCTCTGTCACCATTTATGTGTCTGTAACTATTATCTTGAAGACATGGTGATAATTTTAGTTATCTCGTTTGTTCTTAAACTTGATAGCCTCAGCTTTTCTCAGCCATTTCTAATTCTTCTCTATCTCCTTCTTGATTTCTTCTTTGGTATGCTGTCCGATCCATGGGTCAAGGCTTCTGCACATCACACTCCTGTCTGCTTAGGATTGAGGAAGCGTGGTTAGTTGGAGGTTTATATTTTTGAGGATTTCAATCCCTTCCTTATTTGTGAGCGCTTCTACTTCTTTCTAATTTTCGCATGTTGTGACGTATCTTACGGGCGTGTCTATTAGCCTTAGGACTGCCACACTAAGCTTGCCGAACAGGGTCTCGTAGACTTTGCCTTTGTCCGGTTTCTTCTGGCCGCTTAGACACCTTAGTGGGACCTTCGCGGCATTTTGGGTCGCCATTATAGTGGTGAACACCCCTTGAGGAGGGGGGCCCACTCTTTACTGATTTTGACCTTTTAGTGTTATTAGGGAATCACTAGTATATATGAGTTTCTGCTATTTATTTTGAAAAAAAAAATTTGAATTGCCTTTTGGGAGAAGAGGGCGTCCTCCCCTCGATGAACGGCCGTCTGTATGAAAAGGGGATTTGCCTTTGGGTGAATGATGATAATGGATGATATGAATCCGGGTGGGATCATCTCAGGTGTTGGATTATAGGGCGGACTTAATGACGACGCTTCCCCCCCCCGAGGGTGTTTTAATCGCGCCCACATCCCAACATACCATAAAGACAGTTCTATGTCCCTCTATGGTCCTGGAAAGGGCTCCCGCTGTAAAGATCAGTAGAGGTAGCAGTTCGTCCCTTACCCGGAATTGTTTCTGACATTGTTATTGGCTGTGGGCTACTCCTCAAACCAGCTTCCTCTAATGCTTCCTGTCGTAAAATGACCCTTGGTTTTGATCACTATACTCTTTGACACCCTTTTAGTAGCGGTATGCTTTAAGGGGCGTGAGTTACTTCTATGATGAAGTAGGCTTTGTTCTAAGAGTGCTAATTCAGTAGTTTTGTTCTTAAGGAAGAGCTATTTTTAAAGACATAAGGATAAGAGGAAACACCAGAATCTACCAAAATAAACATGTATTTTAAATGAAACACTTAACTATTACAAACCAACAGTTAACACATTTCTATCTTTGGCATCAAAGATCTTTCAATGACAAAAAATAAAAAAATAGGCTTCCCGTAAACATACCAATTGCCGATTAGTATTTTTTTTCGCGACTCTATTTGATTATCGTTAAACATTAAATTAACGTACTCTCGTCTACAAACACATATGACCTAGGTTCAAGAACAATGGTTTCTACTCTCCTTTAAAACGTGGGACGTACTCAAATTATACTATCGCAATAGAGATATAAATGTTATTTTTAACTTACAGGTAGGTATTAGGGATTGCTGGATGTCGCTGGAGGACTTATCTCTCGCTTTGAAGTGTTGTGGCCGCTGGTTGAATTTTCGTCGAGGAGGGATTGCTTGTCGCCTGTGACGGGGGCAGATTCTTCAACGTAATTAAAGAACGGGAGCTCGTTGGGGCTGGGTTCTTCTCCTCTCACTCTTACGGAGCTTGAGATGTGAGAGTCACTCGAGGGTGAGCGGCTTTACTTTACTTCAGTCGGACTTCTTTGCAGACTGAACAGGCTTCTTCGGTATGGCACCGATATAAAGCTTGACTATTTAGGTTAATACGGCCCTAAAAGGGGGGATCTATTTTCTCAATCTGATCCTATCGTTTCTCACGGAAATAGTCTTGTATGGCCGAAGGATCGATCTTCGCGAACTGACCCTTCTTCTGGCGTATCGACTTCTAATCTTCTTGTCTGGCTGAAAGATCAATCTTCACGAACTAATCTTTCTTCTGGCGAATCGACTTCTAATAATCTTCTTGTCTGGCCGATGGATCGATCTTCACGAACTAATCCTACTCTGGCGTATCGACTTCTGATCATCATCTTCTCGTTCTTTGCTGGGCTTGTTTATAGGCGGATTGCCGCCCCATCTAAAGGGGGAAGTGACCAGGCCACAGAGGCAAAGGGGGGAGAATGGTGAGTTAGCATCTGGGGAGAGCGATAATTCCTGAGGTGGCACTGGGGTGCCCAAGTCAGCTCGCAAATTAGAGGCTCGCAACCGCACCGCTACTTGGCGTGCCTTCTGACTCGCACCGCTTTTTTTTCCATAACCACGGGTTTATGGGTCTCGTAGGTAATTGGATCGTTAGAGCGTCGTTTAAGGACCTTAGGTGGTCGCCTTAAAACAGATGTTAGCTCCAACGGCCCACAGCGGCGGGGAGATCACACATGGTAAGCAGTTTTGCCGGCTACCTTTCCCACGCTTCTCCCATGAGGGGGGGGGGGCTTTAATGTACCTATACTTCTCTAGGATGCTTAATGTATCCATTTCTCTATACCCCTAATTATGGCCGTGCTATTGCCCGGCATAGTTGGGACGAAACATGAATGGCAATCCCCTCTTACATCCGACGCCAGTTGACGCAGGGGGGCGGGGTCGAGGACTTAGGCAGTCATCTGCCTAAGTGGTGCCGCTAAAAAAGAGAGATGAAATTAATAATAATGGTGAATGGTGAAAAATTAGTATCTCTCTTTCGTAAATTTCGAAGGCGTATTTAGGACCTTTTCCCCCAAACCTTCCCTCCTTTGCCGATTTTGAGGTAGTTGCAGAATGAAGAAAAACCAGGAGTTCTACGCAGTCAGAATTATTAAAATTTTCAAATTTATTATAAAGAAAAGAGTTTACAGATTTGAGTATTTTTACATATAAAATTACATATTAGCAAAAACAATTTAAATAATTGGTGGAACGGAAACAGCCCTTGCCCTCCTAACGGAAAAACTGGCTTGTAGTAAAGCTGAGAGAAGGTACGTAGACGTGGTCCTGCGAGATGTAAAGAAGGCCTTCGATAAGGTATGGCTGAGAGTGCTACAATTCAAGATCCTCAACCTCCAGCTGAACCCATTCCTGGAAAGGGTCCTTTTTAACTATGTCACGGATAGCAGATTCTAAATCGCGATCGAGGGCTGCAAGCTTCATGTATACAATTGACCTACCTGCTCCAGTGAGGTACGATTCGATGTATCTGCAATACGCAGATGACATCACTCAAATCGTCTTGAGTCAATTCAGGAACTCTGGAAGTCAGGCAAGGGCGACAGCTGCCGAGATTGACAACAACAATCGGTATGAAAAAAGTGGTAGATTAAGACCAACCGCCAGAAATTCACCATAATTTCAATGAACCGCTGGAAATTTGACGACGTCATCGTCAACAATGAACTCTATCCGTACTCTAACGAGGGAAAAGTCCTGGGCTTACGACTCTACAAATCTGGTTACAAGGCTCATGTAAATACCAGAGTCTCTCTAGCCAAAAAAGAGCTGAAGAAACTTTACCGTTTCCGAAGTCTCAGCGTGTCAAAAAAGGAAAAACTTTACATGGCCTTGGTACGCTCAGTCCTAGTGTACCCGGCTGTTATCACGCAGATGGCGAGCTGTACATCTCTCAGAATGATGCAAAGGGTGCAAAATAAAGCCACACTGCTGATAACTAGCACGCAAAGGATCGACCGTATTCGACAATTGATTCTACATCAAAGAATCAGACTAAAACCGATCAATATGGAGATCCAAAGGCTAAGGGAAAATACTCCCGACAATAAACATAGACTTGAACGTACGTGGGAACAGAAGACGCGCAATTGGTAGAACATCTCTGTTCCCAAGGGGTAGAACCTGCGCTAGAGAAAACGTACTACCAAATATACTTAGTAGTATACAAAGGAAAATAACCTTAATGAACTCGACTCATAATAAAAAAGCAAACAAAAGAGAAAAATTAACCTTACCAAAAGAGGCGATGTGCCCAAATTAAAAATTAAAAAATTATTTAGAAAGAGGCGAAGTGCCCAAACTCATTAAATCCAAAATAACTAAATTTACCAAAAGGAGGCAAAGTGCCCATATTAAAAATTTAAAATAAAAAGAGACGAAGTGCCCAAATTTCAGTCAAATCAAAGTTAAATAAAAATAATTCATATTAACAAAAGGAGGTATAGTGCCCAAATTATTACTAAAATTGAAAATAATAAATGAAAAGATTAATAAAATTTAAATAGAGATATTTAGCATAACAAAAAATTTGGAAAGGCTTGAATGCTACGACGGTGGAATATATTAAACTTAATAAATAAATATATTTATATATATATATATATATATATATATATATATATATATATATATATATATATATATATATATATAACAATGGAGGAAACTGGCTGTCAACCATAGTCAGCGCTTTTACTCACGGAGGTAGAATTACGTTATAAAATAAAAATAATAAGAAGCATGCTAGTGTTGCCCTAACACCAGAGCAAACTAGAAAACATTTTCACACCTTTATAAACCTACCACACAATTCATCACTTTCATTAATTAATTAATTCATTAAAATAGTGGTGAATATACAGGCAAAAAGAAGAGTAGAGAATGGAAAGTTGACATGGAGAAGTAAGAAGAATGAAACTCCAGCAAATGTGGAGGTCATCTATCTTTTTTATCATATTTACATAATTATTGTATATATTTCAGTTATAACCAAATTATCACATCGAATTGTTACGTTATTTATTTTGCTATATCTCATTTCTTATTTATACATTTAAAATAATAATTTTTGTGTGATATTTTATTTGTACATTTAAAGTTATTATTCTTGAGTGATTTAATTATTATTACAATTTTAACGTTTAAAATTCTGTTTATATTATTTCACTTTAGTATCCAAATTTTATACACTTCAATATCTTTTATTTTATATTTATCTTTATTCTATTTATATTAATTCTCAATTGGTAATTCATTTTCGCTTTAGTATATACACTTTATTTTTTCACTTTACTTATTCACTTTATTTTAATTCCTATATTTCATACCTAATTTGCGTTCATTTATTAATCTATTCATGTCTTTTTGATATATTTTTACATTTTCTAATATTCCACTGTTTTAAACGTTTAACACTTTTATATTATTTCATATTAGTACCTTTATTTTTGATACTTTATTTTAACACATTCTACTTATAATTATTTCTCATTAGAACCGAAATGTTATACACTTAATTTTTATTATATATTCTATTTATATTATTTAACTGGTAATTCATTTTCACTTTAATTTATTCATTTATCGTATTTTCACTTTGATTTATTCCCTTCGTTTGATATTTACACTTTTTGTTTATTATTCACTTTTTTTTATCATTCACTTATTTGGTTATTTGTGAGGTTTTGTCCGTTCTTAATTACCTTGAAAGCATTCAGATTGACTGTATGGATGCACGAATCCGGAATATAGAATGTGCCTTCCTCCAGCAGTCCTGCTATTTCCTTCGGTGAGTCGGGTCCTTCGTGAGTCCATTTGGATGTGCCCATTCTTATGCCTTCTGTGAGTTCCACAATTTTTCCTTTCGGCGGTCTGTTTATTGGTGATCCGAAGACCTTGAAGCACACTTCTTCTGTGCTAAAGAAGTACCCCATTTCCAATATCTCCTTTTTTTCTGTGAGGGGATCTCCTGGGTACTTTAATATTTCTTCGTCCTCGTCCTCTTCTTCTGTCGTTGGGTTTTCACTTTCTTCGGTTTCCTTTTTCTTCTTTTTCCTCTGTTTTTTCTTATTTGGGGACTTCCTGGGGTTTTCAATGATTGGATTTTCTTCTCCTTCTGGCGATTCCTCTTTTTCTTTCGTCTCCTTTTTCTTTTCTTCTGGCTGTTCTTCTGTGAGTTGTATTTTAAGAATATCGTTGGAGGCAGGGTTCGGCTGGAACCATAACTTCTTTTTCACTCCGTTCATTTGCAGAAGCGGATTTAGCTCATCTGCAAACGTGCCGGGGTGAGCCAGGTTTGCCAGGTGGGCGAACATTATCATTGCCATAATTTCGGTCCCTTCCTTTGGCAAGACCAGTTTTGTCGCGGTTTCTGTGGTGTTCCTTGTTGTGGCTGCATCTAGGTATGACTTTGCCTTTGCCTCCTTTTCCTTTTTCTGTTTCTCTTTCTTTTCTTAGATTGCTTTTATCGGGATGGGGCATTTCATAGCCATGGCTTTGTGTTCGCCACCACAGTTGATGCATTTTGTTCTTTCGGTTCTACATTCTTTCCAACCGTGTCCGAGTCCGGCACAGTTGGAACACTCCATCTCCGTCGCTGGGCATTCTTAGGTTTAGTGCTGCTCAACCGCGTAACATTTGAAGCAGTTCTCGATGGGGATATATTCCTCGGTTTCTATTTGTTCACGGGCTACCCTGAGGCGATGTTTGGCAGCGCTGGGGTGGTTGAGCATTGGCTTTTTTCTACGTTAGAGTAGAATGTGGTGTTTTCTGCAGATAAAATTGTTTGTAGGTCTTTCTCATTCTTCTTAATGATGTCTTTTCTATCTCGGCATGACATAGCCATGGTACGATGGCTACCGCCGCAGTTTGCACATTTTTTGTACGTGTTTCTTCAGTTGCGGTAGTCGTGTCCCTCTTTGGCGCATTCGAAACATGTGACTGTTCCTCTCTTGGGGCAGTTGGCTGGGGTATGTTTTTCCATGGCATAGCAATTAAAGCACATTTAAATGTTAATAAATGTGTCTCTTTGTATATTCTGCGGATGAATACACATGCTAAAGGCCAATAATTCCTTTTCTTGGGCTTTGGCCGCCATTTCAGTTGTCTCGCATATAATTTTAAAGACATGAGTATAGTCTTTAAATTTTACAATTTCCTGTATATTGATCCATTTCTGATTTTCCATTATTTCCCTTTTGATTTCTAGGCATGAGTGAGATCCCACCCATGCTTCTACTTTCCGGCATACGAAGCTCCGGCTTACGGTGATCTGTGGCGGTGTCTTCGCTTCTAGTTGGAGTTTTTCGAGGGTTAATGATCCACTCGGTAATAGTAGCTTTTTCACATCATTTCCTTTTGGACCAATCGCGATGAATCTTGTGGGGACTCCGATGCATTTTATCAAGGCTATGGAGAGGTCCTTGAAGATAGTCTGCACGACTTGCTGCTGAGTACATTTGGTTCCGTTGTTTCCTTTCTGATTCCATCGAAAAGGCAGTCTTTTCAAATCCTGGTTGTCCATCCTGGTTCTATTCTGCCCCACTATTGTGGGGCTCCTAGTGGCGAAATCTGTAAGTAATAGTTATGCTCCTTAGATAGGAGAGCCCTCTATCTGTCTTAATTCTACCTCTCCTACCTCTTGACTTTCGTGCTCTCCTTCGACACCCTACCTATTTAGGCCTAGCCCTATAAGCGGTCCAGAGAAGAGGTAAGGCTCGTGGTCGAGAATTGCCCGTTCTTTTCTGGCCCCCTAATGGGGTATCCTGCCGGGGTTCACTATACCATACTTTCAACTGTATCTAAGACCTTGCTAGTAACCAAGTTATGTAGCACTAGTTGAGAATGAGTTGAAGTAAAAATATGTGAAAAAAGTGCCAATAGTCAATAGTCAGAGGAAAAAGTAGCCCCTTCGGAAGAAGCTACCTTGCCCACAAGGAACAGAAGAAATCTCCAATCAGCCCCGTGAACGCATATATTTCTTCCTGTGGTAGTCGTTCGTTAGCTGTGATAAGCATTGAGTGGTAAACAGGCGTTTAACTCAAATAAGCGTGAAAAATCACGTTTTGAAGAAAATTACTCGAGTCATTGCTTACTTTCCCAGTGAGGACTTAAACCGATCGTAGAAAATGCGTACGAAAAGCAGAGTAGCAGGTCTTGGACCTTGGACATAAAAAGTGGTGAGAATTAGGGAGAGAGTTTTGAAAAGAAAAATAATGAGAGAGGAAAGTGGTGAAATAGGGTGAGTTTAAAGAATAGAGGATGTGTGGGAGACAGAATAAATAGGTCCCTGATGAAAAGGTAGTTCTGTTATTTTTGTTTTGGGATGTTTTTTCATTTTTTTTTGTTTTTATTTAATAAACTATAAAATTGATAGTTTATTCAATTAAATTAAACTTGTTAATTTAATACATAATTTTTAGATCTTAATGATCTTTTTGGCATTCAAGACTTAATTTGAGGCGGGGTTTTCATTCCAGCTGTGGGTTTTCGAAAAAGTTTTATTTTTAGTTTCCTTTAAATATTTGCAAAGTTTTTGAATTTCTACTAAAGAAACTTACGCATTACACTAGTCTTTTTTGTGTTTTGTCGATTTTGTCATGTGTATTTTGGAGTATTTTTAAATGGTCTTATTTGTCGGTGGACCTCGATGTCTAAGTGTGTACCAGAACTCAGGGGTCAAGCGGGCGCCAATTGATTGCCAGAACCTCTCAGCTCTCTCGTAGAGCGCCACGTTGATCGGAGATAATCCAACCGAGTTGTGGAGCTCCCTCTGTTGTTTTTGTTCTCTTCTTCAGGTGTTTGTAATAAGAAGCACCGATTTATTCTGGATGATTTTAGTTTCGCAATATGGGTCTTGGCGCTCACGTTCAGCGGCACTGTGGGGTACAGAAGCCTTGAGCGAATGCACGCATTGAATATGTTGAGTTTATTTGAGGGATTTAGGTCACATAACCTGTAAAATTCCCTCAAATTTCTCTTGCTATTCGCGACTGTTCACTCGATATGACTCTTGTAGCCCCCTGTGGTAATATGAGCCCCAGAACCGTCCCTTCCAGGCAGTAGGGGATTGGCTTTCCTTCCACAGGTATATCATTGAAGGTCTTGCGAAACATGTGAATTATTTTGAATTTTGGGGCATTGGTTGATATCTTCTATTTCCTATCGAAAGAGTTGATATTAAATATCTCCCTAGCTGTATTTCTCGCTATAGATTCCCTGTGAACATAAGCGGTGGTACAAATTTGCGATATGTCATCAGCAAACTGTACGTATATCGTACCCTCGGAGAGAGGTTGTGGTAAGTCGTGAGTATAAATGTATAAAAGGGGACTGAGACAACCCCCTTGTGGCACCCCTGCTTCGAGCTCAAATTCGGGGCCTTTATGTTCCTTGATATGAATTTATGCTCTCCTCTCCATTATATAGTCACATAAGATCCTCTCAAGAATGGGGTTCAAGCCTACTTGAAGGATCTTAAATTGTAGTCCTCTCTTCCAAACCTTATCAAAGGCTTTTGGACATCTCGGAGCACCAGGTCGGCATGCCTTTTGTCTGCCTTGATTTTAGCGAGCTTTTCGGTGACAACGGCTAGTGCCGTGTCAGTCCCTTTTTTCCTGCTGAAGCCGTGTTGCTGCTCATTTTGAAAGGTAGCTTCGTCGAGAAAGGAGTTGACTCTATTAGCCAATATCTTCTCGAAGACTTTGCCAGCAAATTCTAGGAGAGATATCGGTCGAAAGCTGGCAGGGCAGTCAGGCGCTTTCCCGATTTTGGGATGAAAATCATTTCGGCCACTTTCCACTGGTCAGGGAAATAGCTCGTGTTCAGAGCGGCGTTCATGATGTTAAGTAGGCCACTCGAAACGTTAGGCAGGGCCTTGATGAAATTCTCCCGGATCAGCCCCGTGGTACCCGGTCCTCTTTGAGGAAAGGATTTTAGAGCAACGGAGAGTTCTAGGGCAGTTATTTTACTGCCATAGCCCTCCATCACTCTTTCCTGTGACACACAGTGTCTTGTGTGTTTAGCTGTACGATTATGTCAGTTTTGAATTCGATGTCGTAGTTGTCATTTTCTTCTGGGGTAATTTTAAAGATTAAAGACCAGAAAATCCTAAACATTTCCTTAATCTCTTCAGTCTCGTCAATTTCTTTGCCGTTGTGAGTGAGTGTTATTCATTTTTGTGGATGTTTTCCTTTAATACGTTTAAACGTCTGCCAGAATGTGTTTGAGTCTCTTTCTATGTCAATTCTTTCTATCAGTATTTTGTTGGTCCGTAATTAGTGTCTGAAGTTGTCTTTAATTTGTCTTAGTCTTCTGTTGGCATTGTGATTGGGGTCTATCAATGCTACTACATTGGACAGGTCCCTATATTCTTGTGTCAGGGCTTTCATGGGAGGGGTCCAATGGGGAGATGGAAGGGTTTTGTATTTAATATAAGGAATACTATTTTCATCGGCTTTTATTAGGAAGTCAGCGATTTTATCCAGCTCCTCATCTATTTATTCTAAATTGGCATCAAATAAAGGGTCTGGGATATAATTTAGAAGGTAATTTTTATAGCTTTCCCAGTTCGCCTGCTTATAGCCTTTTCGTTCTGGGATTGTTATTTGAATGGTATTTACTCCTATTGTAATTTGGATAGCTTAATGGTCACTCAGAATGATGGGGCCCGGTTAAATGTATTAGTTGTAAGGAAACCTGATGCTAGATAGGACTATATCAAGTTTTGTTGCTGATCTTTCCGTTATGTATTTCGGGAATTCTGGTCCGATCCTTGTCATATATTGTCTGTCAAGTAGTACCTCAATGTTAATGGCTGCATTGTTGTAGGAGGTATATCCTGCCACTGAAACCTTGCATTTAGATCTCCGGCAAAAATTACGTTTTTCTTATGGCTAAATATCTGCATGAGGTTGTACATGGGCACATAGCCACGTCTTGTGGGTTGGTACCCCGTGACCACGACCACTCCCCCTAGGGCAGTAAGTATTTTAATGGCAAGGTATGATTCATCTAAGTCATCCATTGTCCTGTATTTCAGTCCTTTTTTTGCGGCTATTGCCCAGCCGTCATACCGCTCCTGGCTATGATTCTTGCTAATGACGTCGTATTGGAATATTTTTAATTGTTTTTGCGCGATCAGTCCGTGTTCGGAAATAAGTATTATGTCACGGTCACTCTGTAGAAAAATATTACCATAGATGAAACCTTTTCCGTCCCACCCATTGACATTAATGTGTATAATTGTAAGTCTGTCGGTCAATTTGTGTAATGTTAGTTCTCTAGTGTGTGGGATTAAAGTAGACGCTTTAGCCCCATGAGGTGTACTGGGCTAGGTGCGCTCCCTGCCGTTTCTTTTTTTCCTATTTTCGGTGTCCGTTATCGTGTGGAAGCAGTCCGTGATCAGTTTGATCATATTTTGGGCAAGAGCCTCCTCAACCTGCCGCTTCGGAACCTCATCTGAGCACTCCCACTTGTATCTTCCGGTCGTAAGACCCTCCGATACTTCGCGGGAATCGATTTCAGTTGCAAATGGAGCAGATTCGGGAGCATATAATTTTAGTTGAAAACTTTTGCGTGATATTTTAACTAGTGTTCCCTTCCCTGTGATGAGGAGGTAGACCTTGGGCCACGAGTTTTTGAGATTTTCCTCGATCGTGGAGACCTGGTCTCCTTGGGTCGCACTGCTTCCTTGGTTATTGTGTGTAACTGTGTGTTTGTTGTAACTGTAGTGTCTTTTGGGGGTGAAAGTGGCGGGGGCCTCGTAAGATGGCTGTGTTCTGTGGTGTTGGCACTTTTGGCACGTTTCTTGTCATTGAGGGGCTACGCTTATTCACATAACCTCCACTGAAGAAGCGTTGTCGTGGAACCACATCTCCTGCAGCCCGTTCTGTACGAGCATGCGATTGACCTCCGTGGCAAAGGTACCTAGGCGTGTAATGTTCGCAATGTATACATAGTAAATGCAGCACATTATTTTCGTTGAATGTTCGTTTTCGATGTGTAGCTAATTCTTCTGGCTGTTCGTCTCGGCAAAGGCGGCTTTTGCTACTTTCGCGTAAGTCAAATTGGCTTTCTTATCATCTGTTTTGCGTTTCAATTGGGTTTGTATTTGTATTTCCCGTTTTTTGACCAGACATGCCATATACATAGACCGGTGGGGGCCTTCGCAATTTAAACATTTGGGGGTGGTATTTTTACAGTCACGCCAAAAATGGTCGCGACCGGCACATATATAGCATAGCATTAATTCTTTCTTCTCAGAGTAGTTGGAAGTGGTGTGTTTGCTGTACTTGTAGCACCGGAAACACATTTGAAGGTCGACAAACTCTTTACGTTTCCTCTGCTCTGGGCAGACTCTTACGTTGAAGAGAAGTAAACCATTTTCCTTAGCTTTTTGTGCCATAGCCGTGTCTTCGAATACCACCTTAAATACGTGCGTGTATTGTTTAAACTTAATGACCTATGATACCTTTGCCTATTAGTGGTTCTGTTCGATTTCCTTTTTAATGTCCTCTTTCGAGTGGCTCCCAACCCAGGGGTCTAGGCGCCTGCAGATAAATCTGCGGTGTGTTTTTATTTGTGGCGTTGTGCTCGGTTTTAGATTGATGGTCTTTAGGAATTCAACGACTTTGCTTGAGCTCAAGGCTTCACAATTGGCCTCCCTCATGCAAATGGCCGAGTAAGCATTATGCAAGTCTATTAGTCTAACGAGTGCGATGTGTAAGGATACATATACTTTTTCAAAAACCTTTTCCCTGTCTGGTTTCGGGCCCTCCGAGAAGACCCGAAGAGTGATACGGAGAGTCTTCCTTATCTCTCCTGCATCCTATCGCAAGATACGACATGTGTATGTATAAATATATCTGTACAATTATAGGCGTTTTATAAAAAAGAGGGTAGGGGAGAGAAATAGGGGCCAATGTCCAAGTACTTTTATATAACCTTACCTTGATGTTTCCTTCCTTCAGGCTTGCGGGTGGGCCAGTTGAGGCCTTGGGCTTTGTCTCCACGAAGGAGTAAAGATTTCGCCCCTCACTTTTCTAAATCGAATACCAGTGGTTCACCTTTTCAAACTTATCGTGCTTTTTCACCTTTACCCAGTTCTTATATTCACCCTTCGAAGCGAGTCACACAATATCAATTCTTTCACAAAAGTTCAGTTCGCAAAATTTAGAACTAAATATGGTGAGGAGCGGTAAGCAGACTTACTAAGGCAACCAGATCAGTCGAGTAGCATGTCCATCTCAAGTGGACATTATATATAGTATTTCTACGCGAACATAAGTATTAAAAAAATTGGTCAATCCTGGCGCGAGAAATTTTTAAGGGGAAACTAAGTACTACAAGAAAATTATAAAATTGGAGGGCTCAGATTGGTTCTGACTATTTGTTGCTCCGATCTAGTTCTCTGGCAAAGGAGGCAAAGGAAAATCAAGTTTGAAAACGGGCTTCTTTTAACAGCGGTGAACTTGGAGACACTGAGATGTCGGCAGTATGCTTCCGGCTGAAGTTGCACGTTAATTGCCTGTTTCGTTATTTGAATGATGACGGCTTGTTTTTGCCTATAGGCCTCTGTGTTTTCCTTTTCATGTACTTTTTCATTCCATTTTCTTATTATAGGTGAGAAGACGTTTTGCAGTGTGCAGTCTCTTCGCGCAGTGGATTTCAGAGACGTTATGTGGCCTATAACGATATTATAAGCAATACAGAAGATCTTGGTTCAGATGTAGAAAAATTATCTGATGAAGATGAGGCCCTGTATGTGTACCCACCACTTTCTGACTGCCATAAAGAATCAAAAGAGGAAGACCAGTCAGGAAGTTAGTTACCAGAAGAGGAACTGCTGCTCCATGATGTTAAGACGAAGAAAAGTAAGCCAAAGTATTGGGGAGTCAAAGTTTCCGTGCTCTGCGGAACTTCCGGTATAGTTTACAACTTCTTAGTTTATCACGGTAAAAACACCCAAGTGTCGGAACTGTTTTGGAATTAGCAAAGATATTTCCAATTAATAATAACTTCAAACTATATTTTGATAACTTTTTCACAAGCCTCCCTCTGATAACTAAACTTGAAGGTAGGAAAATTTATAGTGCAGGTACAATATTAAAAATCGTGATGCCAAATATCCTCTTGAGACAGATAAAGAAATGAAAAAAAAGGGGGGGAAAACTGTCGTGGTATGACCGGAAGCACGCCTTTATACGCACACTGGCCTACTGACCGACCGAAATTAAGGCTCCACCTGGAGATAGTTCTAAGCGTGTTTTAAACACACAGTTCCTAGGCCAAGGAATATTCAACTACGGCTACAAAATTATGCTTTAATAGGACTAAAGATTACATATACATATAGGGCAAGTTAAACGGCAATGCAATTAGATATTGATGGTTCGCTGCTAAGATGATTAACACTATAAATTAAATTTGAACCGAAGGATAATTAATTAGGTAATCATTTTACAATTATGCAAGTTCTAGAGCAAAGGGGATCCTTGAGGTTTGAGTAAAACCAGGTAGGTAAGTTTGACCTTGAACTTGTAGGCGTCTCACGAGACGCTCAATTTAACTTCAGGAAACTGAAATTTTTTTGTGTAGGGGGGGCGGGGGCTCTTATCCCTAAGAGGCAAACGGAGAGCGCTTCGGGTATGGCTTTTCCGATCCTTAAAATCAGATGTCCCGGTGAGAACGGTTAAAGCGCGCCTAACTATTTCCATGAACAACACTGAGTGACGACTAGCCCTTTTATAGCTTTCAACAATCACTGAATTCTTCTCTGGATGAGAATGTAGACGATTCCCTCTCAACTAACGAAGATGTTAGGTGGATACCACATTCATTTTTTCAACTTTTTATTAGGTTAGATTATCATATAAAAAATTAAAGCTCATTAAAAGTCCTTTTATTGCAGCCAAAATATAAATAACCTATGGCAACGTTCTTGAGAAACAGGGAGTTTTTTCAGACTTCCTGGCTATAGAATTACTAAAAATTGAGCATTCGAACTCAATTCACGACCAAAAAATGCAGATATGATATAGTTATCATTTGAAATCGTTTTTCTTAAGTTTCTTTAAAATTTGTGTTAATGGTGGACTAAAACATATATTTTTCGGGCAAGGTCAACTAAACGTTTTGTTCTCATTTGGAAAAGGGGGTGTTAGGTAAATAGAAGTGGTGTTCTGAATGCCCTGTAATTTGGCTCAATCTATATTAGAATGAAGCTAAAAATATAAACCAGTTCTTAGGCGCCGCATTTTTAAGCAAATATTTAAAATTGCATGTTATAGTCTTTCATTTTTTTCATAATTAACTTTAAAAGACTACGGAGAATTTCCATGACTGTATACAATTTTGAATTATCATAATTTCCACTATGTTATAGTCATGTTGATAAAACAAAAAGTGCATACAATTTTCAAGAATATGATGTAAAAATCAATGGTGTAGTTTTGTTTGTTTTTTCACAAATTACTTTAAATATCTAAGAAAAATTTTCCCCGAATGTATAATATACCATAAAAAAGTGCATAAAATTTGCAATAATATGATATAAAAAGCCCCAAAAAGCAAATTTCGAACGAAGAATTTAAAAACTGACTAATAAACAAATGTGTTATTCCCTTACGGCTAACGTACTGGACGGCAGCTTCAGACACAATTGAATATATACCCTAAATTTATCTAGACGGGGAGAGAGATTCATCGCCAACAGATATCCTTAATTGCCTTGGTCGCGATAAGGTTCTATAGCCCGAAGTCGCGATGCCCACTTAATGCCCTTTCCATTGTTCTAATTTTCGAGGTATATATAGGGCATACGAATTTAGAGCGGTCAACGGCGAACTCAGGAAGTCAGGGGGAAAAATTTCTTTACTCTTTTATTCCTCCACAGGAACGATTGATGAAATGAAAGAAAAATCTGATCACCTGGTGGTAGTAAAATGGGTTAATAATAACATCGTACAGTTAGCCTCTTTATTTGTTGGCAAACATCCAGTAGTAATGGCAAAAATGTGGGATAAATCATCAATCAGCATGTTTCTATATACTGTCCCTAAGTAATACATGCTTTTAATCACCACATGGGTGGTGTTGACAAAATGTATTTCTTGGTCTCTCTCTACAGAAATAATATTCGATAAAAAAAAATGGACTTTGCGTGTAATATTTTATTTCTTGGATGTGGCAGTATGTAATGCTTGCCTTGAATACAAAAAACTACCATTCAATTGAGTCAATAAAGAAACAGATGAATTGACTGGAATTCAGATGCAACATTGCTGAGGCTTTAATTCTTCAGTATCAAGTAGCAAAACATACTCCAGGACGTCCAAGGATAAGCACCAACACTGAGAACAACGATGGAGGAAACATTCATCAGCGCAATCTTCCATCCAGCCGTCCAGTCGTTGATGTACGGTATGATAACGTGGCACACTAGCCTAAAGCCACTAAAACAGCTAATGCTGCAAGATGTAAACTTAAAGAATGCAAAGGAAAAACGCGTAGAGTCTGTTCTAAATGTAACATTCCGCTATGTCTTCTGAAAGAGCGTAATTGTTTAAAACAATTTCATGTACAATAAAAACACTTCTTCATTATTATTTTAACACAATTAATTTTTGCAATATACTGCATTTATACTAAGGATTATTGATAATCATGAACTTACTCCATTCTAGAGGTATTGTTTGCTTTGGAACTAAGGAAATCTATTTTAATTAAAAGTTCAATTCTTTTTAGAATATATTCTTCTGCAAGAAAAGAAAAGTTATTTTCATCCTATATCTCAGGAGAACGTCAAATATTACACACTTTTTCACTCTTCATCTCAAGCTGTCCTTAAATGAGGACACTCCATTGTACGTTTATTTATCAAAATATTATTTCAATATTCTCAGAAACTCTTTATTTGAAATAAATTCTGGCCAGAGACTTTTGTTCTTAACCCTTTTATAATGCAAGAGTGAAAGAGTTAAGATATTTTTAATTTTATTCTCTATATGACAATTAATAAATGTTTTTTTTCCTTTGAGGTGTTAAGTCTAACAAGAGCATCGCCCTTAATGTATAAACTCCCTTAATAGATTAACGTCACCTAACTTCACCTGGTTTTTTTACTACTGTAGCTTAGCCTCAATATCTATTGGCTATGCGTCTTCTAGGCAAGAAATGTATCGTTTTTAACCTACATAACTTCAATATTTAACCAGGCGTCAGCCTGTCAACAATGTAATGGTAATATGAAATAAATTAAAGTTATGTTAGGTTTAAAAGGGATAAAAATTCACGTTATGTTTTAAAAAGATAAAGAGAATCCTTTCTGATTCCACTAAAAATGTGGTGGTAAAATAGATAAGACCCAAAGCAATTAAAATTATACGGCATTAACTTTCCATTTCACCTTCTTGCCTGACAAACTAATTTAAATAGATGCCTTTGTTCCTATACTTTACATAGCATACTTTATATATGCAAACTCATCAACTGTAAGAGTTTCCTTAAAGTTCCACCCTCTCAACCCTTGACATATTTATCTAACATACTTTAGATAGTATTCTTCTAAACTCCTCAAAATTTATTGTCAGATGGAATATTCGCCATTTGTTACTTAAAATTCTTAATGCAGATCTTATGTACTAACGAGTACAAAAATGGCGGTAGTTATGTGTAAACTTCTTTTTGTTTATCCAAAATTTCTTGCCAAGAAAATGCAAATAAATTATCTGCCACAATGACATAAGAGAAAGCATCTTCATTAAATTCATCGATAGACGTTGTTTCTTAACACATCATGTTGTTTGTTATTGCTTCATATAATACATTATTTTTGTGAACAATCGCTTCATTTACTTCAACGTAGGCACCAATATTAACAACACGACAGAAAAGAAGGTGCTTATAATTGAAAAATATAGAAGCACCTTTTCTACGTTTAATAACTCATGAGTGCCATCCAAGTAACTAATAAATTATAAAATGTTAGTTTTAATTTGAAATCCCTTAGCCATAAGCGTTCCCATTTTGCCATCTGAAAAGGCTTAGTAGATACTTTTGATTGTTCTCCATATTTCTTTGCAAACTTGTTTGATGATAATGATTACTCTAGATAATCCAATGAGAAAAAATAGCACCATCGAAAACTAGAGCACAAAATACCCAAATCTACATTAACTTGAAAATACTTTTTTATTTCTATGAAAATTGCACAGAATATTCTTTGGAATTTGTATCTGATATTGTCCTAGTAACATTCCATAGAACAACAGATAAAAACAGTTATGACGACAGTAAATGCCTTAAAAACTAGAAATGCCGAGTATAAATGTAACAATAACCAGAAAACGAAATTATTATCTCATAATCATTATCAAATTATGCCGACTCTAATTCTGATTAATTTGAGCACAGCTTCCTCCGCAAGATTTCACCAATTTCTCGCGTTACCCTAGCTTGATTTTATTCCATTCTCTGCTAGATATCCTTAACATTCTTCAGTTTGCAAGCATAAACTTCTCACCAGGTATCTCTCATAGGATTACATCCGCCTTAAATCAGTATTCTGCAGAGGTCAGCTCATCAAATCGATATTTTCCTGATCTAAAAACTGATTCACAGGTTTTATGTCTCACGGAGCATTTTTCTCAAGGAAAACGGGCTGACAGGCTCCCGATGAAAGAGGTAATCAGTTCTTTCTTAACTAGATTCTTGTATACTAAAGATGCCTTACATGTTAGACCCATCAGATCAGATTTTTATTAATTTGTTATTAAAAAAACACATTTTCAGCAATCCCAGGATATATGCAGTAGCAAAGTCAAACTTAGCCGCTTTATAATTTTTACCTAGGAATAGCACCGCATCCAATTTTAGGAAAATTAGGCCATATCGGATTCAATTCCAGTTTGGAATCCCGCCTTACGTCGACTGCCCGGTGGCTACTATACACTGTAGAAACCGGTTGTTTGGATTCCACGTTTATCATTAGATCACGAGAATGAATGCATAGGGGTGGTAAAAACAACTTGTGATTGGTTTCTTATCAGAGAGGTGTGTTAAGAGTCACACTTCTCAAGCGGCGTGAGCCAGTCTAGAGAGACATATTAAGATTCAAGTACTGGGGAACTTTCCGTTAAATTCAGGCTGCTGTCTCGAAATGATACTTTAGCACCATCTGTCGCATCGTTCCGTGTTTCCAGGGAGTGCAATACATAGGCGTGTATTATTATGAATTAAATGCAGGGTTTTCATGAGTACACCAAAAAGAAAATGTTCTGTAATATGTTTACATAAGATTCAGAAGTGATTCTTATGTTTTCGGCGTAAACTTGAAGTTATAAGTTATCGTTTTCTGTTTTTTATGTATGCTTTCTTCAAATACTTTTATTATTTCGCCGTTTTATGAAATGTAAATCTTAGTAGTTTTTTCATTAGTTTTGGACTTTACTATAATTTGTAAATCAACATCGAGTAAACATGCGATGCATCTTAAAATTCAAAATAATATTACATACACTGTCAACAATATATGTCGTAGAATTGCTCATAGTCTAGGCCAATAATTATTCTAGTCCTTGATCTGGACACACCGCTTTTGTTTTAGTCGGTGTTTGAAATATTTTTCACTATAAAGTTTTACGGACACCCACCTCTCTTCTTTTCCTATCCGGCTCCTTACCTCTCTGACACAGTGTTTTCATTTAATCTATGTGGAGAGCACCCATACAAAAAGCGGAGGTGAAGACGGAGCTGGCTGGCAGAAGGAAGAAGAACGGAAGATTACGTTGCGTAGTTTGAAAAACCATTGAAGGTAGAATTCTTCGACAAGCAGCTTATTACATTCTTTTTCTGAGGTGGGTGTCGTTGTTATTCTTTCTTTATACATATAGCAGTTAACTTCAATTAAACAAATTAAGTCGAAGAATTCAACTTATTGCAGCATCCTATTTCCTTGTTAGGATTAAGATTGCTGCACCATAACCAAACATTTCCCATCAGCAAAGTTTCTATTTCATGTTCTTGGCGGATCCTTTCCCTTGTCCAATTTTTGTGTATTATTTTATGTGTATAATCTTTGTATTTTTGTGCGCTATTATATTTAATATGTCTGTAAAAGTATCAACCAAGGAGGAGTTGAGGTTCATAAAAATTTTCCTAACTAAAATAACTAGGAATGTCCTCAAAAAACCCGAAGAAAGCCTCACTCCTCAATACCTCAAAAATATAATAGCCTTCATTCAAGAAAAGTTTGAGGCTCTTCAGAAAGCCCAAATTGTCCACTATTTGTACATTACTTCATTAAAAGAACTAGGGGAAGAGGCAATAGATGTTGAGTTGGAAGAATTGTCAGAGCTGGATAATGAGTACAATGATAGAATACTATCCTGTATTAGCACTCTAGAATCTAAATTAATAGAACCAAATTCTCCTAGCAGCAATACTAGTAGTAGCAGTCATAATAACCCCATCTCCACTTCTCAGTCTATACCAGGTTTTAAAGTTCAGTTGCCTGAACTCAAAATTAGCCACTGTGGAAAAAACGAGCAAGACCCATTTATGTTTTTTAGATTTAAGGCTTCTTTTTTCAATGCCATTAATAGTGTTGAAGGTTTGAAGAACTCAATCAAGTTAGTTTACCTCAAGGCATACCTTGAAGATAGGGCTTTATCATTAATTGAGAATCTTCCCATAGCAGATGAAAACTTTGAAGCTGCGCGGACCATTTGAGAGGAATAATTCTTTGACCAGGATTTACTGATTAATGAAACCCTAACCCAAATTATTACTTCGAGTCCTTGTACTAATCTTTAATAGAACATGGACCTCGTCTTGTATCTTAAAGCAAAAACTCTTAAACTAGAAAAATTTGGTCTAAAATTTACCGAGGAAGGTTCTTTAGGGTCAGTTCTCTTAAGTAATATTGTTAGAGCTAAACTGTTTTCCCCCTTCCTTAAAGAATTATGTAGGAAGGTACAAAATAACTTTCCATCAGCTGCTCCTATTTTTTCACATGCTTCATCTATTTATAAACTGATTTAACCTAGAGAATGTGTAAAATATTTTGAGACCAAAAGGGATGGTAATGTGGTCAAAAGTGATAGGTCTGTTTCTAACCAACCTGTTGAGTTCACCAAAAGGGATAGTAAAAATTATGTGCATTTTGACACTCGTGTTTAAAATAAACCACTTGGGTGTAAATTTTGTCAGTTGACTAATCATTCGTCAATACATTGTAAAAAGTATTCCAATTTTGAAAGCAGGTCCAAGAGAGCTGTTGAAATTTGGATGTGTGGCAGATGTCTTAGCCTAAATCATAGAGAGAGTGCTTGTTCAGGTATTAATAGTAGTTTACCTTTTTCATGTAAAAGTTGCCATACCTCAACTCATGTAACCCCAATGTGTCCTTCCATGCTTCTGTCACTTTCTTCTGCAAAAACTGTAAAGGAGGAAGGAAGTAACAGATGACTAACCATTGGATCAAAGGCGGATATTGCAACTCCAGTGTTATCCTTGTTTTTTGAAACTCCTACAGGTTTTCAGAAAATGCCTTTTCTACTTGATAGTGCGACTCAGTTATCAATAATAGATTATAGCCAACTTCAGAAGTATGGTGTAAAAGCTAAAGCAATTGCAAGGCCTATAATTAGCCTGGGCATTAATAAGTCCATCCAAGGTTATTCCTTTGATACTTCCATTATCTTACCCAGTTCAGATAAAGCTTGAGTAATTTTTTTCTGTGTACCAAATCTAAATTTAAATCTGACTGTAAAAGGTATCTCTTCAACTTTAGATAAGCTTAAACTTATGGATTTTCCTCTGAGTAAAAATATACCAGATTACCATAATGATTCAATCCATATTTGTAGAATTTTAGGCAATGATATTTTGCAACATTTCAGGGTTTTGGAGTTACAAAATTTGAATGGAGGTAGGATTCTTCGAGTATCAAATGGGTTTATACCCATTGGATCTATTGAATCCCTGACTGCTACCATTTACAATAAGAAATTTCAACATTGTAGTAATACCAAGGATCTGCCAAGCCCTGAAGATTTTTCTTTGCCTATTTCTTATAAATTTAATGTCTCTAGCCAAGTAGAATCACGCTATATAAAGGAAAAAAACTTTGGAAATTTTGCTGACTCGACCAATTTGTCTAATGTAAATAAAAAAACATCTGCTGATCCCTCTTGTCCTGTCCGCCATGATGTCTCTTGTCAGGCTGACATCCCTGAAAAGAGAAAAGTTAAGAGAAAGGTCAGACCTTCAATAAAGTCTTTTCAAAAGTCCTTTTCTGTGAATACAGAAGTTAAAGTACCTAAACAGTATAATAATGAAGTTAATTTTGTATTAAATCCTAAATCAAACTATTTCTCCCCTATGTCTGAGGCATTTCCTAATTCAGATGTAGAACTTAATCTGGAAAACTTCTATTTCTTAGAAACCATAGGTATTAGGCAAGAAAATACTTCCCTATATGATGAGAAAGAAGTGGAAAACTTTAAAAATTCAATACAATTTAAAAATGGGCATTATTATATAGATATACCTTGGCAAAAAGATGTGTTGGATAAAGTCCCATCAAATTATAACTTAGCCAAAATTATTGCTAGAAAGGTGTCCAGTAAGAATGGTCCTTTAGATTCAAATTATTTTGAAGTATTCCAGGAACAACTCAAACAAGGTATAATAGAGGAACTTAAGGAACCTTCCAATCCAGATGCCTATAAATGGATACCTCACAGACCCATCATGAGGAAAGATCCATTAGTTAACTATACAAAAATTCGCATAGTCTTTAATGCATCTTTAAAAGTTAAAAACAGTCCTTCACTAAATATAGCTGTTTATGCAGGTACTGACATGCTGAATGACTTGTTAAGTTTATTGATGTACTTTAGGACCAATGAGGATGTGTTGTTAGCAGATATTGCAAAAGCCTTTCTCAATATTAAATTAAATAAGGATAGTGACAAGAACTGTTTTAGTTTTGTTGTGTATTATAATAATAAATTTCATTATTTTCGTTATTCCACCATTATATTTGGATTGATCTGTTCACCCTTTATATTAAATTATGTCTTATATCATCATGCCCAGAACTGTAATAATGTCATTGTAAGAGACATTATACAACATAAATTTTATGTAGATAACCTCATATTAACTAATAGGGATAAAGATCCTCAGGGGCATGATTATTAATTAGAGAATGGTGTAGCAATACTAATGATGTTGTCAACTAATTTGTCACAAGTGAGAAAACTTTAACTACTAACGAATCCAAAGTATTGGGATATGTCTTTAAACCTGAGGAGGATAAAATGTCTCTTAAAGTAAATTATGTAGATCCTAAGTGTAATACCAAGAGACAAATAGTCAGTTCTGTATCATCTGTGTTTGATCCTATAGGATTTATTTCCCCTCTATTAGTTGAAGCAAAACTTTTTATAAGAAAGTTATGCACTAATAAATATTCTTAGGATCAAGAACTTCCAGAAGAAATTTTATCTGAATGTCAGCATTATGCCACTAAATTCAACAAGTATCTTGGTCAGGAAAATATCTCTGTATCCCGCAAAGTTGCCAACGATGATCTACCATGCTCTTTAATTATTTTTACTGATGCCTCAAAACAAGCTTATGGTTTTTGAATTTATTGTGTCCAAAATGGAAATTCTAAGTTGCTCTTCAGTAAATTTCAATTAACTCCATTGCCTAACAAAACATTGCCATCATTAAAATTGTTGGCAATTTTTTTGGCTATAAAATGTATGGATACAATTGCAAGTGATTCAAATTTCAATTTCACTATTAAAAATATTACTTTTCTCACTGACAGTCAGGTGGCTCTTGCTTGGACCTTGACTGGAAGAGCTATTAAAAAGAATATTTTTGTAAATAATAGGTTAAAGCATATGAAAATATTTCAAAACAGGCTAGAAAAGAAAAACATTCTCCTGTCCTTTAAATATGTTCCTTCTGAACATAATATAGCTGATAATTTAACTAGAGTTGTGTCTATTTCCAAGTTTCGTAATCAGGTGTCTATGTGGCTTAATTGTCCTATTTGGATTACTTTACCTGTAAAAGAGTGGCCTAAAGGGCAGTTCCAGCTCCATTTAAGGAGGGAAGTTGTTCTATAGATGAACAGTCTTCTCCTGTCGTACTAAATTTTCTTCATATTCTAAATTAATTTCAGTAACTTCAAAGATGTTAACAGCTGTTAAAATGTTAAAAAAATTGGTAATAAATGTAGCAGAAATTAAAGAATTAAGCTTTGTGTTTCTTATTCAACAAATGCAGTGTGTTTGTTTTGCAGAAGAAATTAAATTTCTTCAAAATTTTCCTACCTCTTATAAAAATGTACCCATTTTCGTTAAAAATCTCAACCTGTTCCTAGATGGTAATGGTATCCTTAGGTCTAAAGGAAGGATGTCCAAGAATTTACTTTTAAGTTATGATGCAGTAAACCCAATCATTCTTAGTGATCAACATCATTTAACAACATTAATCATAAGAAATTCCCATCTTTCCTGCAAGCATTTGGGTGTGGATTCCACGGTTAATCATCTTAGACAAACTGGTTTTTGGGTCCTTAAAGTTAGACAAGCAGTAAAGAAAGTATTAAAATATTGTATTTTATGCCATAAATACGATTCTAGCCATTTCCATGCCCCAGCTACACCTTCTCTTCCCAAAGATAGAGTTAACTTTGTTAATCCCTTTGAGCATACTGGCATAGATTTTACTGGACATTTCTTCGCTTCTGATTTTTCTGGTAACAAACATAAAATATATACATTACTTTTCACATGCATGAATTCAAGAGCTATTCATTTAGAAGTTGTAAACAACATGTCTGTGGAAGAATTTATTATGGCTTTTGTCCGATTTTATAATAGATATGGTCTGCCAAAAGTTTTGTATTCAGATAATGCAAGGTCATTTACTTCAAGCACATCACTTTTATCAAATCTCATTGCTTCAGATATTTTTCAAGAAAAATTTGTTAAATATAACTTAGTGCATAAGACAATCCCAGCATACTTTCCTTGGTTTGGGGCCAGTTGGGAGAGACTCATTAAAACTGTAAAACAATGCATATATAAAACTTTTGGAAGATCAATTGTAAAGGAATCTAATTTTATAACAGCTCTTTCAGATATTCAACTGGCCATAAACAACAGTCCTTTAAAATATAGGGATAAAGAGAATAGTATAAAGGTAATCGCTCCTAATAATCTCATGTCATGCCGAGTATCTTTCCCATCATTAATTATTTCTGAAGAATTTAGTGATAGCAATATTGATTCAGAAGAAATTAGAGACAATTTATTAAACTCTCTTGAGTTAAGAGATCTAATAATTAACAGATTTCAAAAGGAATGGTATACTGATTATCTTCTTTCTTTAAGAAATAAACATAGTAGTTCATTCTCGCATGTAGATTGTTATAAGGGAAATAATAAATATTTATATATAGGTTCTGTGGTGCTTATTAAATATCCAATTACACCTCGCCCATACTGGAGTATTGGCAAAATAGTAGAAGTGCTCCCAGGTGAAGAAAATTTAATTCGTGTGGTTAAAGTTTTAAAACATGATAATAATATTGTAACTACTTCAGTAACTAACCTGTATCCGTTGGAATTAGATAGTGGGGACGGTCAGCAGCAGTTAGGTAGTCAAGAAACTCTTTCTGGTGTTAAAGCGGATCCTGATAAAATTATTGCTGGTGAGAATGTTGTTTCAGCTTCTCGACCTAGCAGAAAAGCTGCAGTAAAATTTGAAGAAAGAATGGATGAATGGTTAAAGTCTGATCAACTTTAACTTTTAGAATAACTTAGTTTATTTATGTATGAAAATTTTCAAGATAGCTGTAGTAAATACTGCAATAAATACTGCAGACACATGAACTTCTAAACAAATAAAAACTTATATGTATTAAGGAAACAAGATATCCCATAAATTTAATATTTGAAAGACTTTTAAATCTTTTAAAATATATGCACACTATTTGTAAATTTAAAATCAATTATTGTTGATGAAGAAATATTTAAACAAGGGAGAGGGTAGGTCGCTGGGGGACTAAACAAAATTTATCTTCCAGGGAGTTGCTTTTCCTTTGATAAAAATTTATTTGCATATTATAGATATGCTATGTAATATCAAATGTAAATAGTATTAGTATTAAATATTAAACTGTGTTTATCAGTTTAATTTCCTGAGGGGAAGTGTTTGGAATATTTTTCACTAAAAAGTATTACGGACACCCACCTCTCTTCTTTTCCTATACGGCTCCTTACCTCTTTGACACGGTGTTTTCATTTAATCTATGTATGAGCACCGATACAAAAAGCGGAGGTGAAGACGGAGCCGACTGGCAGAAGTAAGAAGAACGTAAGATTACGTTGCGTAGTTCGAACAAACATTGAAGGTATTCTAGCAAAAGGAAGAATTCTTCGACAAGCAGCCTATTACATTCTTTTTCTGAGGTGAGTGTCGTTGTTATTCTTTCTTTATATAGCAGTTAACTTCAATTAACCAAAGGTGGTATTGACCCTATGACTCAATCCTACGATCATATATATATATATATATATATATATATATATATATATATATATATATATATATATATATATATATATATATATATAAAGGTAGGCTTTAATTGCTACTGAACGTGCGAAAGCTGGTTAGAGGCGTGTTGTGCCGTAGCCAGGATTCTCACTATAAAAGTCCCACTTGTTACTGGGGAGAGGTTTGTGATTGTTGAATTTTAAGAGTGCATAATACAGGTTGGATAAATTATCCGAAGGGATGCTTAAGTAAAATCTTGCCAAGGTTAAGTCAAAAAGGGAGGAGCCACAAATTAACACACGTACTTAAAATATACTTTACTTAATACAAATATAATAATTAGCAATAGATAACAGGCAAAATTAAGGATTAAATATTAAACACTGACGTTAAGCGTCTAGATTTATAATGACTCAATGGGATTATCAATTACGGTTAATTAAATAGGTAATTTAAGAATAGAGGGACACTGGGTTTACAGATTACCATTAATTGATGGATTGGAGAGACGACTACTTGGGTCCAGATGGGGTGGTTCGGGTGGCGTTAACACGAGTTCTCAGGGAGAAGGGGGATAAGACGACAGGTTCGGGGCTGCTGGCTGCAGTTCCGGTTAGTTCACTCCTAACTGGATGTGACACTAACAAATAGTAACTTCCAGTAACTATTTGGATGTTCCTTTTCTTACTCAAGTTACGTTGAGCAACAGAGCGTACTCTTCTAGTCACAGACTCTACGGGGCGGGATTTACCTCCAGGAACACTTTGAGACAGCGACCGAGGTTGACTCGACGACGCGATAGTACTCGATACGTTATGGCAACGACTCTCGTTTAACGCGAGGATTACGTAAGTAGATTTGGGACACTGTTGTGGAGAGGTAAACCGCGATGTTATTTATATCGCGGATTGTGGGAAATCGAGAGAGAGATCCCATTCACGACAATTCGCTAATCGCAGCGTTTTCTAGGCAATTTCCATGCTGTCATAAAGAAAGCAAATAAGATTTAAGCTTCTTTTTGAGATAGGCGTTCTTTCGTCCGAATTCCTGTCGCCAGTTGGGGGAAGGGTGAGGGGAGAGAGAGAGGAGACGAAGGTCAACTCAAACGACAAATTTCTTTCGTTCCCACGATTTTCTGGCGGTATGTGAGTATGTACATTCCATACCCTCACAATATACAAAAATACATTCTCCCTTTCTATCTAATACATACCAAATAAAGACGTTTGCTTTGTTCTAGGTAAACAGTTGTCCCGAAAATGTGAAAGTCTCAGGTCCTTCTGTAACAAAGAGCTTCAAAGATTGGCAGGATGTTAGAGTGGATTATCTGCTTTAAGAAAAACTCAATTTGTATTCTATAGATAGTTGTCTTCATATTTAGAGTCATTAAGAGCAAAATTACTTTTAACACATGGAAAAAAACTGCTGCTGAAGAAGAAAGACCGTCTTATGTCAAACAGACCTCTACGAGTTGACTGCAAAGTGTGGAAGGTGAAAGATATTAAAAGACAAAGTATCACTTCCGAGGATGAGTGTCTAGTATACAATCACGGGAAGAACGAGATAATAAGAAATAATATAATAACAATCACTTCTCACTTCTGAATCATATGTAAACATATTTTATAACATTTGATTTTTGGTGTACTCATGAAAACCACGCATTCAATTCACAATACTACACGATACGCCGTTTTTTGCTCAACCTTCTTCATTGTTGAAAAATTTGTGACTGACTATCTGCGATCAGCTACTGCTTCTTAAATAGATGAGGCAGGAGCGTGTGGCTGCAGGTCCTGACTGGTCATAATTTTTCCTAACACCCCCACAAACAGCCATCCCCTTTCCTCTGTTTTGCCCTACCGATTCGCAAAACTTATTGACCGCCCCTCGTAAGTTATCAGCAAATCAGAGGTTACTTACCTATCTTCCAATAATTCTTATTCCCATTTTTCCTACTTCAAAGCTGTTATTAAGTTTTCACAAGACTACTGTAAACTGTTTGGGGGGAATGGAATACTCCAGTCTTCCCCTCTTTTTTAAGTTGTATATTATTACTGACCAAGTGCAACTTAAATGACTATGTTAAGAGAGTAACTCAATATTGATTTCTTAAGTTCTTGTTTCTCTATTGCTCATAGAATATATTCGTTGTTTCCTGAGGCGATTTTTTTAGTTTTTAATGCGATTGAGATATATATTAGTATTTTTTTATTTACAATATATAATAAACAACCTATAGTTACTTCTGAACCAAGCCTTATGCGGTCACTGATGCAGTCAATTAATTTTCATAGTCTATTAGTTATGAGTTTTGTAATCTATATGTTAGTGGTAAAAAATTCACTAATCTATAATCCTGTAAGTCTTCTTCATCACTTTTAACGCAGAAGGAAAACAGAAACATCGAATTATTCCATTGAAATCCAAATTTATGTTAAGCATTTTGAGGGCAGAATAGATAGAAGGTCATCAAAACCTTCACTTCCAGCACATATATGGCTCATTGTCATCCTTCTCCAAGTACCTTACCGTTTTGCATCCTCTAAAGGACAGGAAAAATTTATGTTTCTTTATTCAAACGTGGCCTTTTGGTGTTTGGTGACAATCGCTCTCTTTATTTTCAGATGGAATTATTCAGCTCTTTCAGTGATCTCTCTCGCTCTGTTTTTTTGTTTTGTTTTTTTGCTTTCTTGTTTTCGTTAGATTATAAGAGTTTCTTTTTGAATAAGCTTGTTAAGTGCAAAATATTGCATCCTTTCTCGCTTCCTTCACGTCTCAGTTTCGCCATTTGTCATTTCCTAGCATCACTTACAATTGTAAAAGATTACCATCTCTTTGGGATTTATCAAAGGTATACATTATAAAATAGTTTCTTTTATATTATTATCGACGTTGTCTAATAAAATATTGCCAGTGGATGAATGATTTTTTAGAACTTCTGGCTAGTTAAATTTAGATGATATTTGTTTAATTTGCTTGAGAAGTTTCACTGTCTTCGTTCTATTTGTTCCGACTTTCGATCTCTCTTGGTTGACAATAGGTATATTTTAATCTTCTTCCTAATGCTCTACGCTCGCTACTTTTGCTAAATGAGTTGATAACCGATCTTTCTCTTATTATTTTTTTTTCTTTTTAAAGACTAATTTAGTACTATTTGGTCCCATCCTTGTCCATTTATTTTATTCTCAGCAGGCTTAATTTCATTTTCAAGAAGAAAGAAGTCAATGACAAGAGGTAAATTGAAACATGCTTCTGATTTTCTTTTAATTAATTTTCAACAACGTTTCGAGATTCACTGCTAGCTCACTAGTATTAACAATTTTATTAAGAATGTTGCTAACGAAGTTATTTAGTATATTTAACCTCTATATATTTCTTGTTGCTAAGGCTGCTATCTTTGAATTGCTTTGAATTACTACAATAAAAAGCGAATCATATTTTATTGACCGTGAAATCACATAACACAGAAAAATAGTTGAAGAATCGTAATTTAATGTTGGTTTCAGTGATTTACATATTTTACGTCCGCTAAACTCAGTGTTCTTGCATTTTTCTTATACAAAATACAGTCAGTTATGTGACTTATTAGCATATGAAATGAGAAATTAACTCGTAAATACCTAATAGTGTCTCGCCCTTTACAGGGAGAAAGATTTAAATAGTTTTGTTATTAATGAAAACAAATCTACATTGAAATCACTTAAATAAAATTTAGACAGTTTGAGGTACTATTTTGAAATCTATTAATGTTTTTAATTTTGCTAAATATGAAATAGTGAATTTTTTCTGAGACAGTTAATGTTTCAAGTTTAGGTAAATAAATATTGTTAATTTTTTTAATCATATAAATCTATTTATATAGTGAAGGCTAACTATGATTAATAAAATAAGTTTTTAATAAACTAAATCTTTTGTGCATTAAAGCGTAAGTAGATGGAAGATGGTAGCTTCTGTATAACAGAATTTTATGGCTGAAAATTTAATTTTGATGTCACAAGAGCTAGAAAATTAGCCCTGGTCAGCGTTTTATGTTATGAGAAAGGATCCAATTCTCATCCCCAGTAAAAAGCATGCCCAAAATGGTGCTTCAATGTGTCGTGAAAACAATGACTCAAAGCAAGTAACATGCTGTTGTAGAGTCGCCTTTTACATTTTGTGCGGGGCACATTTTCAAATCACTGGAACCTTTTTAATCATTTTTTGTTCGCGTATGGCAGTCCTATGGGTTAAAATAAATTGTTCTGCGAGTTTCCTAGAAGTTTTAGCCGAATTTGCTGTGATAACAGCTTCCAACTCTAGAAAATCAAGTTCTTTTGGGAGACATTATTTTGGTCAGTCTTGAATACTTAAATCCCTACTTGGGAAACAGGAAAAACACCTCCCACAACTTTAATTTTGTGCATCATCCACATAAGTGCTCTAAATAGATTTTGCTGCTGTACTTGCATTGACCCCTCTATGAACCTCTAAAAATAAAATATGTCTAATCTTATCTTTATATGGGAGGAAATAGAGGCGAATAGAAAATCAGATTATGAACGATATGTTTTATAATCTGAAGGAAAAAAGGATATATTACTCATTGTGGCATTCTTAAAGGATAACAAGAGGCTCTTTCATCACTTTGTTCTGCAGTTGAATGAATTCTGGCGTGCAAACGCAGTAAGAACGACCGTCCTGTCCAATTCTGCCGGTCAAGACTTTGTATATGTCGTCTTTGTCTATGTCACATCTCAGTATTTACAGTGTTTACAAAGCTTTGAGAAGGAGTCTTAACGTATGCATTTTTATACACTTTTCCAAGATTCAGATGGCTTCCAGTCTTCGATGTAAGCTCCCTTTTTCTCAAATAAGGCTTTACTTTGGATGCTCCCAACGCCGTTGACTGCTCACTGATACATCAGTTTGCTCCTGAAAAAAGGAGGTATTCAAGATCGTAAATGTATATATATATATACTCGTATATATTCATATATATATATATATATATATATATATATATATATATATATATATATATATTTATATATATATATATATATATATATATATATATATATATATATATATATATATATATATATATATATATATATGATCTTCAGAATCAAGGCAGTAAAAACATTAATCCACCGCGCTTATCATTTATCCTCAAAGTACTCATCTCTTCTCAAGAATTTGACTTTCTTCTCAATTTCGTTAAAAATAATTCACTACCCACTAATCTATGCGATCTAAACTTAAAGAAAATTTAAAACAATTATACGAGCCAAGGTTAACTATAGGTACTGTTAGGAAAAAGGCATTCTATGTTTCACTACCATATATAGAATTCCTCAGCGGCTCATTTCGCAAGGAATTATCAAAACTTCTCCAGCAATACTTTACCCATCTTTAATACTTAATAACCTTCACTAATAATTTTTAAATTGGCTTAATGTTTAATTTAAAAGACGTACGGTCATTCTTTATTCATTAGAAAGTTGAAAGGTTAGGGACCCCCTCCCTCCCTACACACACACTCTCGTGGGTTGGGGTACAAGTGAAAAGGAAGGAATGAAAATTTCCTGAAGGTTAAATACAGTAAGAATATAAACTTTTTCCGGAGGTCGGACTAGTCAACTTTACAAAACAAAATTACAATTGCATATTGGATTACAGCAATAAAAACAATAAATTCACCCTATTATTTAATTGATTAATTCATATATCTCTAATGTACATTTTGATTATTAAAATATTTTTACAAAGATTATTTACTCTACTTAGTTTATGCTTTTTTCGCTTTGATTCCATAAAACTCGTTTCTCCCAATCTTTGACGCCTTCTAGTTGTTATTTTTATTATTGTCACTTTCCATTAATATTATTTTTATATATTTATGATTAAGATATAACATTTGATTATAATTCAAACTATTTTACTTTATTTCTATATAACTTGCGCGGTTTAATATTTTTGACATTTCTATTACTACCACTATTAATTTCTATTATTATGATTAATGTTTATGACACCTGATTTTAATTTGAACTGTTATATTTTTAAATTCATTGTAAGACACATTTGTTATCACTTATAGGCTTTTAATTTGTTGATTTGGGAAGTTATTTGTTCATTATAAATCCCTTTGAATAAAGACATCTTGACGACGCTTAGGCACAAATTTGGGATAAAGATTGCGCCGTCCATCAACTTGCTCTAGAGAGACCAGACCCTGAAACGTCCTCTTGTATTTCCCCTTCCGGACGCCCTCGAGCAAAAGTTACGGGTTCCCTTTAGGTTCCGCAGACTAGTGTTCCGAGTACCTTGAGAGACAGTTCCTCTCCATCGAAGAAGAAGCCTTGGTCAAGAACTTCCCTTTTCTCGGTACGGGTCTTCCTCGTACACCGTGAACTTCTTCTTTCTCCGACGAAGGGACGTCTTGATATACCTCTCCTTCTTATAAGTTTTTCTTTCTCTTCTTTCCTCGATTTCTCTTCTTCTTGGAATTTTTCTTCGGTTTGTTAGTGGTAGTCTTCCCTTCAGCAGAACTTTCTATTTCTCTTTGCGCTGGGTCTTCTACGTTTAGAAGGTTGGTTAACTAAATTTTTAGGACGTCTTGTGAGGTGGGGTTAGGCAGGAACCACAGCTTCTTGTTAATCCCGTTATTCTGCAAGATGCAGTTTAATTTCTTTGCAAAAGTACCGGGATTTTTTAAGTTTGCCAAGTGGACAAAATGACCATGACCATTATCTCTCTGCCCTTGCTTGGCATCACCAGCTTGAACGCCGTGATTCCATTATTGTTTTCTGTAGCCGTTGCTTTCGCGAATAAATTCGCCTTTGCCATTTTTTCCAGCTTTCCATGTACCTTCTTTTACCGGAGCGCTTCTTTGCGGTTGGGACGTTTCATAGCTACGGCACTGTGGTCCCATCCGCGCTTGATGCATTTGAGCTTTTCAGCTACAAATTGTTTCAATCCCTGTCCAGACTGGGCGCAGTTGGAGCATGTGACTTCAGTCTCGTTGCACCCTCGTGCCTGGTGCTTCTCAATGGCGTAGCATTTGGAGCAGCAGTCCACGTGAAAGTACTTATCTGCCTCCATCTGCTCTGGGCCATGCGGTTAAAAGCCTTGGAAGCCCTTCTTCTTGGCCCTGTCCTGCATTTTGATGCTCTCAAAGAAGATCTTGACTATATCGTTGTCCTTTCCGAATTTTTCAACCTTGGTTATTCCTGCCAACTTCTGCTGCCTCATCCGCCTTTCCTAAATTTTTTCTCAGGAATTATCTGTGAAGAGGGGTTGGAACCTTCTGAGGATAAGAGTTTGGCGAACGAGGATCTCTTGAGGTACTGCCGCTTCAAGCTTCATCTTGGCCTTTTCATAGAGGAGCTGCTCTACATCCATCATCGAGTCGAAAATAGCAGTGTATCCGTTCAGAGTGTCTATAAGCCTCACGATGAAGATTTTGAGTACTAGATATCAAAATTCTATAAGTGCAGTTCTTGTAGGTTTGTTTCTTCCCTGGATGACGCGGAGGGAAACCCGTCTGTTCTCGAAAGGGGTCTGCCTCATGGGTCCCCTTCGGGTAGCGGGACTACTAACCTTTTAGGCCGCTCTCTTCTCACCGTGTGAAGATAAATTCCTGCTCAACGATAATTATTGTCTGGCGGGAGAATTTCTCAGAACTTGGTCTTCATTTTTCCTCTTCTGCCACAACCAGACACGATAAACGTAAGAATGACCCGTACGCCTTGAAAAGGTTAGATGGAGACTCTCCCTCCTTTTTAGCTCTTCTTTTTTTCTTTGTGGTCTATTGTCAGTCTGTTGCAGATTAATTTATAATCCGATATAATAATGAGTTTGCACAGCAATCTCAGGTTTACTTGTATATGGGAGGTGGTTCCCCAGCCTCGGGTTTCCCACTCCTGAAGTTGCCTCTATTGTTGGTCCTATAATCTTGCTGTATTTCTAAAGAGCTTTTGTCCTCCTCCTTTAATATGATGTGGAACTTATCCAACACTTTGCATGCCCAATTGTTTAGAGACACTTTTGTGGCTTAAAGATTAATCTCCTGCTGTAGGTCCTTTAGTCTTCTGTGCTCTCTTCTCCTCGTATTGGTGATTATATATAGTGCAGAGTTTTGCACTCTCTGGAGTTGTAACGTATTTGTCTTGTGGAGTCTGTTTACTGGGACTGCCGGATAATGTAGCGTGGCCCTGCATAGAGCATTATAAATTTTAATCTTATTTTCTTTATTTGAGCCCCGGAGCTTGGACAGCTTGTTGAGATGCATCTTGGCTAGGTTAGTTCTACCCGTTACATGCTTAGCATAACCGTATTGGGTGACTTTACGACCGAACACATTACCTTCTTGTTGGTATCGATACCTACTTCCTCCACCTGGACTCTGGAGGTCTTCTTTCTTCCTATAGGTATGATCGATAACTTCTCCTTGTTTTGGGGGATCCTTCATTTCGGTAATAATTGTTGATATTGGTTATTTCTGTCGCTGTGACCCTCGCCATGTGTTGAGCGTGCATATATGGGCTACTCGCGATTATGGCAATGTCTTCCGCAAATTGAATATATCTCGTAGAGTCATATACAGAGCTTAATAAGTGCGTCATGTAGATACTGTACATGCTGGGACTTATGCAGCACCCAAGCGGGACCCCCCGTGGAACTTCGAAGATCGCCACATCGAGGCCCTCAATCCAGACAAATGCTGTCCGGTCCGTAATAAAATTGCAAAGGAATTTCGTAATAATCTGGGGTAGCTCCAGCTCTAATCTTATACTTAAAGCCGATCCTCCAGACCTCATCAAAGGCTTTTCGACGTCGCTAAGTACAACGCCTGTGTAGTTTTTCTCATATTTTACCTTTGCGATAGTCTCGATGAGGACGGCAACCGCTGTTTCGGTGCTTCTGCGCTTCCGAAAACCATGCTTGTGTTGCGAGATTAAGGACCTCTCTTCTAGATTTCTTATCAGCCTGTTGTTGATTGCCCTTTCCAGCATCTTTGCCAGTGTCTCTACCAGGGTTAAAGGACTAAAATTGCCTGGGTGATCAAGAGGCTTGCTGGGCTTTGGCGAGAATATGATTTTTTCCTTTTTTCAACGAGTTTGGGAAGTATCCCGCATTAATAGTAGCATTAAATATTAAGACTATTTTGCAAGGAAGGAATCCGGTGCACGGATCAGATTCTCCAGGAGTCCTCTCTTGGTGTTAAAGAGAATATTTTTAAGAGGGTCACCGGTTCCAGGCCTTGCTCTTTTAGTATCGTAGGTGAAGCACAATAGTTGGGAACAATCTCGAGGCGATATTGTTCGAGTTCCCCGATGAACCTTAACTCGTCTTCCTTGCCGAAGTCCTCATTTTTGTTCGAAGAGATTTCAAATACATCCTCTCAATGATCACGAAACGGAATGCGGCTTAGATCTCCTTGGGTTCTTTTGCCTCTAGCCTGTTGTGTTTTAATTCGAACCTAGGTTTAGTGTGCCTATCAGCGATATTGATTTTCTTCCAGGATTTGGATGGTGTCGTGGTATCGTAAGTGTATATCCTAGCAGCTGTGAAGGCAATTACACTCACGTGGAAGGCGGCTGGTGGATGATCGGCTGCGTAGAGCTAATTAGGTGGGACAGTAAGTCCTCCTTGGGTTGGGAAAAGATTAAAGCTATTAAATCTAGTCGAGTGCGTAATGGTTGGCCGGGGAGTTCTTTAAATACCAAGTGTCATTTAAAATTATCGAAGAATTAAAGCCAAAAATAAAAGTTTAATTACAACACAAACAAGATAAATAAGGAAATATGTACATAGGGATTAAGTGAGAAATAATTTCGGGCTCAAAGGAAATAATGACTCAATGACTAAAGAGACACTCAGGGAATAAATGTTTGACTCGGGTAGAAAGGAAAATAATGACAATGGGGGAAATCTTCGAGACGGAGTATTAAAGATATAAATGCTTTTACCTTGTAGACTTGACTCTTGGTAAAGGGGGAGGGGGGACCAAAGCTCGGATTCTTCGGGATGAGATAATCTTGCGGCACGAGCGAAGTAATCTCAACCGTAGGAATGGATTACCTCGGGCACGATTGAGGCAATCTTGAATACTGGGTTAGTCGAGATATTCTTGAACTCAGAGTGAAATGCTCTTGGATGCGGGAATAAGTAATCTCAAACGAAGGGGCGAAGTATTCTTGAAAACAGGATGAGATGAGGGGATCACGCAATTCTCCGAGGAAATGCCGCTTCACCAATTTGCCTATTGACTATAGGCAAAGTTCACGGCAATTAGTCTAGCCGACGAAACCTTCTAACTCTCAGGTTCGACTAGAGACGAGGGGTATGTATCCTCACGGACACGGGCGGTACTCTCTCTCGAGTAACGGGAGATCTCATAATAAATACTCTGATGGCTGGCTCGCTAGAAGGCCTCCAGGGCATGGTAGTCCCAGGGGAATCATGTGGCTCCTTTCTTAGTCTACCAGACGAGATAAGGCCTTGGCACAAGGCCCCAATACATGGGTGGTTAGCTAGTGACTCGTGTCTGCGGGGGATTTGTATGTCCGCGGGGTACGGGGTTCTCGCTGAAGGTGGCTCAGCAAGGGATCGGCCGGCGTAGGCAAACACAGCTGTGGACAGTCGCTGTCTGTTTCTACGCGACAATTTCTTTGTTGCCTCTCCTTTTGAAATCCTGCTTAAGGCCACATGGCCTCTACCCGACGGAGAGGGGGTTAAGTGTTGGACCTTCAAAGTCGTCCTCTAACAGATGGATTGATTTCCTAGTCAATTACCTCCATAAATTTAACCTACCTCGCGTTCCTCTCCCCTACCGTAGCTGTAATAAGTTTATCTTTTATTTTTTTGCAGTCAGGCCTCATCACCCCTTTGGGGCCCATTCCTCTCGATGAGGTCTCTCAGATTGGTGTAATGATTCTCAAAGTCTGCGATCTGCCCTGAATGGTTCTGGATGTTGTTATCGGGACGTATTTACTATCTGCCTTGACCATTGCTTCCATTAGATTTGCACATGCTTTTTCGATCTCCTCGAGCTTAGTTACTAATGGGTCATTATGATGGTGCCTGTTTAATTCTTCTGCATAAGCCTCTCAATTAGGAAGGTTACCTGCTTGAGGTCTAACGATTGCGTTAATATCACCATTTTGTTGTCGCTAGTCAACGGGGGACATTATTCTTCATGATAATTATATTGAAAATCCAGGGGCGCCAGTAAATATCTGGCTTGGTGGCGTTATTTGGTCCGAAGAATGTCATAAAATCCTACTGATTCTCACGATTATTCCTCTTTCCATTAATGTATCAAGATTCTTGCCTGCCTTGTTGAATTGACTTGTATAGCCCAAAGATTTGCGGTGGGCGTTTATCTCACCAATAAATATCGCTTGATCACTTCGTCCAAAAATATCCAAGAAATTGTGCGAGGGACAAAAGTCCCTCCTTGGGGATTGGTAGCCTGTCATAATTATTAGGTTCCCCGTGGATGTTCTTATGCTGATCGCCAGGTAGGCCTCAACCAAAACTTGCTGAATTCTATATCATTTCACACCGAAATTGCGACTCCGTCGAATTTGACATCATTGGTGTTCTTGGCGATGACGGTGTAATTGAATAACCTGATTTTATTTGTCTCGGGGCTTATATTAATTTCACTTAATATAATTATTTCAATGTCTTCTATCAAATATGCCTTGGTTAACGAATGCTTCTTCTCATTCTAGCCCACAACGTTATAGCTAATTATTTTTAATCTTCTGAGTTGAGCCATTATTTTGGTACATTGACCTCTGAACTTAACCTTTTTTCCGCTTTTCTGGTTTTCCTTATGCTGGTCGATTTCGCTTTCTCGCCGCGTTTCTTCTTGTACTCTTTTCTTGTTATTATGTAGCATATGTATATGTTGGGGAATAATCAGGTTGCCACCGATGAAGATTTTGTAAACTTCACAGTCAGTATATGGGCCTTTAAACTGATATTTAATGAAGCCTTTTTTAATCCCCTGGATTATTTCATTTTTTGTCTTCGGGAAGAGGCTGTCTTCCGAAGCAATAAACTTTATGCAAAACTCTTGTTGCCCTTCTCTGCCTTCAGGACTCTCGGTGGTGGTGCTCTTGCAAGTTATATCTTGAGTTTCATCTTGGGCTATTGGGGAAGCCTCTTCGTAACTGTTGTCCGCCTGGGTAGCCTCTATTTCCACGGGTTCTTCAGTGTTCTGCATCTTTTCCTCCTTAAGCCTCTGATCTTCTGATTCCGCTGGGTTTATAGATGGTGCATCTGAGTGGCTTGTGGATTTTTGTTGGGTGTTTGCTTTTTCGGATGATGATGGCCTGTTATTTACGTTGACAATGTCCACTGATGGAGAGTTCTCGGGGAACCACATCTGTTCCAGTACGTTATTCTTCAACATAAAATTCAGCTATTTTGAGTAAGGATCTTGGTTGGCTACATTTAGTTTAGCACGTAAGCATGCAAGATGCATGCCAATATGTTCAGTGACTCGCCCTGTTTTAGTTCGATTATGGTTTTAGTTGGTTGTATCTGCTCCGTTGTTGCGTTTGCGACCTTTGTGAAGGTGATATTCTGTTTCTCTTTTTCCTGTCTAACATTTTTCTTCCTCTTGTTTTCGATGAATCCTCGTTTTTTAGGGCAAGCATCGCTAAGGTGCGGTGGACCCCATTGCAGTTTAAACATTTATTGCTTTGTGAGTCGCATTTGCGCCACGTATGCGTTTTACTGCTACATTCAGTGCACCATTTAATTTCTTTCATTGGGCAATCTCGAGTGGCGTGCTTCTCAAAGATGAGGCAGTTAATGCACGTTTGGACACTTAAGAAGCCTTCACTTTTTATCTGGTCAGGGGTGATTTTTAAATGAAAAGCCAGAAGTCCGATCTCTTTGGATTTCATCGCCATATTGGTCTACCTAACGATCACATTAAATACGTGTATGAAGGGATGTCCTCGAAGGACCAGCGTGATAGGAAGCCCACCTCGGCATACTGTTTTCAGCCCCTTCGCTCTAAACCACGTGCTCCTTGGCGTGGGAAGTTTAGAATCTTTAAGAAGGAAGCAGTCCCGTGCTGTCACCCAACCCAGCTGTATTTGCTTTCGGACGCTCTTCGCCCCCCCCTCTCCCACGATAACGCCGACCTCTCGCCCATATGCTTTCAGCTGTACTAACTTAGCCCCATATCATGAGGCAAACTTCGTTGCCCGATCCGTCTCGTTATCTCGAAGTAAGTTTACATAGACTGACTTCAAGAATCCTCTAGGGACAGCCATGCCCTGGGGTTATCTATCGGACCAGCCGTCTGGCTATTTAATCCTGAGTTTGCCATTCCTCGAAAAGATTAAGAGTCTGCCAGTACCTCAGTTCAGACCGTTTTATCTGTTGCCCCGCAAAGTTGTTCAACCCCTGTTCGAGTCGTACCTCGTCCTTAAGAGCTCACCAACAGATCTCCCGTCGTAATACTTTGGCCCCTATTCAAATGAAAGTTACAAGCTAGCTTCTTCTCGTAGAACGACGCGGCCCCCCTCATCTCGAACCACCTTCAAGACTCTCATTCCTTCGTGTCTGAGATTCCCTGCCGAGCCAGAGAACCGTCTCGTGTTTGATATTCCATCTCTATGGAGCAGAGAAAATCTTGTTCTTCAACAAGAAGTACTCAAAACCACCATCTACGCATCCTCGTCGTTAGGACTTCCTGAACTATCTTGTCGAAGACCTGTGACACCACCACCACGATTCAAGGTAAAGCGATCTTGTGTTGTAATCCCCTGATTGCACCCCGTCAATCGTCACCCACATCCACTTTTGAATTGACTTCCCGCTCAATTGTATTAATCTCTCTTGTTCGAGTTAACGTTAATTTTGCTCCTCCCGCTTAACTCTGGCTTATTATAAATTGTCACAATCCAATTAACTATCTTTATCGAGTAATTTGTTACCTCTTTCTTGTATATATATATTGCCCCATTTATTATATATATTAAAATTATATTTTGGGCTCTTGTTCTTTATATATCCTTTGAACTGAGATTAAATAAATCTCGGTCAACCATAAATCGCACTCTGTATAAAAATCACGAAGGTGATCCCCCACTCCTTAGCATATCGCAGGCGGCCTCGGGTCGGCTATCTGCCCGTGCTTGTGTATGCGCCATTGTGCCGAGCGAGTCTTCAAGGCATTCCTCGACAACGTGAGTATATTCGGTGTTATTACTTCGGTTGTTAAATTTAATTACTTCTTTCACCTTGGGCCAAAGTTTAGCAAATTTACTCATCTCCTTGATCTCTTTGGGATTGTATATCTCAATCCAGGGTTAAATTTGGCGACAGAAAACTGTTTTTTGTGCCTCGATTATTGGGGGTATTTTCGCCTCTAAGCCGATTAATTTTAATTCAGTCATTGCCTTCTCTGATAACGGTTTGTCTACGTTTTTATCATTTAGCGTAAAGGTATGTAAGAGTTTGAATAGTCAAGGAGCTGCGCTATTACAACTCCAAGCTCACCGTTTAAGATCATGAAGACATTTGTTCTATCAGATTTTTGCGCGCCCTTCCGGACGTGCAAAGGGACCGGTTTAGTAGAGTACATCTTCTAATTATCCAAACTTCTTTTTATTAGTTTTCCTAAATTGACGAAGAAGGCGAAAAAAAGGAAAGAGAGAGAGAGGGAGGCTGAAGGTAAAGGAAGATAGCTGTTGTATCCGGTTATCTACCTGGCTTATTCAGCTGGCGAGTCGGTCGGTTGCCTTGCCTGCCTACATATCACCTAGCCCTAGCAGTTTTTGCTGCCACCTAGCTTGAGGCCGTCACTCGAGCTATATATATATACATACATATAAAAGGTATTCTAAAGAACAAAACCACCAACCCGACAGAGGCGAAACTGCACGCCGTGAAACAAGGTTGTGTATTTGTCGATTCAGTGGTCAGTGTACGATGTCTATCTGATACACAGTATATTATCTATTCAGGTACTAATTTTGTTTTATCTACGAGGCAGAACCGCAGGACGTGAACTTATACTGGAAAAACATGCTAACTTATGAGAAAGCTGAAGAGTAGGAATCTAGTGCTTACAGATATTATTACTAGAATAGAGTAAGAGCTTTTTTACATTGATAACTTTCTTAATGTTCGCTGACAAAATGAAAGTACGGACTTCATCATTCTATGAAGCTAGTTTTAGGAGCTATTTTGAAGAGAAAGGTGTACATGAACGGGATAGATTCAGGAAAAGAGGGTAGACTTTTAAATAATTTTATCAAAAACTCGATGACAAATATATAGGTAAGTGCTGTTACAACAGTTTATACTTATAAACATATTTAAAGGTCTTGCAATTAAACAAGAATTTGGTTGTTTTCTACACAATCATGTGCATTTTAAATACCAGGCTAAGTGAATTGAATTTCAGGCTCATACCCGAAGACTTTAATTTTATTGCAGTTACGTATATATTGATAGAAATGCGGCAGTCGCCTGATAAGTAATAAAAAAAATGCTAAAAACTTATACATCGACCTTATTTGAGAACTTGAATTACCCTTCTTTAATAAAAATAAAAATAATAGGAACAATATAAATATTACAATTGAAATTTTAGCTGAGTTAGTGATTAATAATATAACATTAATTTTTCGGATATCTATAGGCCACAAAGACAAACAGAAGAATACCATATTATTGCATTCGAAAGTTTTGCGCCTTAGTCTTAATTAGTCGCAAAGTAGATTTCCTAAATAAAACCACGGACAATGAAGGAAAATGACTTCTAAACTAAATAAATGATAACTTCCTTTATCCGATATAGATTGAACATCACACAAACAACTTTCCTTGATTTAAATTTTAAAAATACAGATAATTTTATTTGAAAATATTTAGAACAGCTTTCATCTCATCTCGAACTTTAACTATTTTATTTTTATGTCGGATGAAATTTTAAACTTTGAAATTGCTCAGGGAATCTATAATGATTTGTATCGCTCATTTTTTACTGCAAATAATAAAACTTTGCCCTATCAATCTCGATGTTCTAATAGATCCACCTAACCGCCGTGGATTAATTAGCGCATAAGATATGGTAAGCGAAGGTAAAAAATTTCAGAGTAGCAAATATTAGGAATCAAAACCGAGAGCTCTATTATAGGCGCTTTGTCAAACGAAAACTAAGAAGAGGAAAAGGAACTAAGCGTCATAGCCAAGACACGAAATATACTACTTTATAGATATATTAATAATCATACGCTAATTAGAGTGTGCATTAAGTCGCTTTGGGATGCCAAAGGCTACCTTATTGATGCTCGGCACTACGTGGTGAAGAAAATGAACATTTCACCAAAATTTTCACCGTCGAATATTTAGCTTTAAACTTACAGATAAAATAAATATTTTGATTGATTTCAACTCTCTCACCAGTTCGGTTGGTATTAGGTGCTAGGTTTTAGGAGAGGGTGTATAAAGAATCTTAAATCACCAGTATGGGTGTTTCTTCCTTAATCTGGGTGTATCTGAGCATTTTTTAATTGTCACTCATTTTCTTCGAAATTTAATCAATCTTTTATTAAATAAAAACAATAAGATTTTTAAAATGTAATATTAGTTTTAGAATTTACAAATTATTAATTATCACTTAATGGCACGTATTTTTATATCTTGTATGACGAATTATTTTACCTCATTATTAAATCTTATTTACTATCTTCTCATAGATGCAGAATAGTCTAAAGAGAAATAAAAGGAGATGTGCGCAATATTATTTAAAAATTGTTCCCATAACTTGCCTCAACAAAGCTTAAGAATGCTGAAAAATGAAGGCACAAAGATTTCTGATGAGGATTAAGGAATAAGCTGATTACAAAAGTTAGAAAATTAACCAAAGCTTTAAATTCCGGGCGGGAAATTGGAGAATGTAAGGGACTGGTTTATTGTACTTTTATAATGAAATGAGTAATATTAAATAAAGTAATAGCATAAATTTAAATAACTTGTGAAATGAACTTATTTAAATGATCTTTTATCTCGTACGTAAATAATAGTTAACACTACGTACAAAAGTATTCCTCAAATCGTTGCTCACTGACAAGAACGGACACAGTTTACGTTTTGATCAAGTAGAAATCTGAGGGGTGAAGCTATGACTAAGGAGTTTAAAGGAATAGGGTGCTCACTTTATCAATGAAGCAGCTCTTCTTATCACTGGCACTCATCCATGCACAGCTGCTGCACCATCACCCCACTTCAAAAGTTCCTCGTTGAACCACTCATTTATATTATTACAACGAAGCATTTAGCAAAGACGCGCGATTCAGTGTCATCCTGCAATATTTTAAGTGTAGGATGAAAATTGTTGCCATTTTTAACGTCTGCCGTGGGACCATTACAAGTTCGAGCATTTACATGGACGTTTGGGGTCTAGTACTGTATTAATTGTCAGGTGGTTTGTGGCGACGGTTCGATCATCTCAGACTCCAGTAGGGTCGCTACTTTTCTTTCGTAAAAATAAATAGTAACTCCCTTACTTCTTCCATGCCGTACATTCTCCTGGAGCGGATTTCCTGCAATATTTTTTCGCCAATTCTTGACTCCCAAGTTGCCAATTTAACCTAAGTTTGAAACACAAAAAATGCGTTATAGTAAAATATATCAGGTCTGTCAAAATCAATACATATTCAAAATAATAATTAGTTTTCAGTGAAAGATTATTATTTTCAAAGTTTAAACGACCTATTCGTTTAATAAGACTGCTCTAACCCGTTTTTCCTTCTTTATATATTTAATAATTATCTTGTGCATTGAATTTTATGAGATTTTGACTTTATAGCCCTCCTCGCTCCTTCATGAATACCCTTCTTTCAATCCCATAAAGCAAGATCTACTGGAATTTCCACTCCGACGTTAGTGGGAACAAATAGGAAAATGAATTCACTCGGCATCATAGTAGGTACAGGTTATGAATATATTGTTAAATTGAAAGCTGGATGGAAAGTAACGAAGACCCCCCCAAATCACTGGTATATACCCTCTATCATAATAAATCAAAGACATGAGTGGTACCAAAAAATGCTGAATGTATAGGCCATTAAATTCCTGGTTCCTTTCACTGGTTGGTGCGCATCGACGGCACTCATATCATTTTTTACGAAGCGTACTGGAAATGGTATGGGTTAGCTTCCTCCACCTCATCCTACCGAGTTCCGAAACTAAAGGTGTCTTTGTATTGATATATTTCCTTTAAGAAACGAGACAAAACTCTTGATAAAGATCGAAACAATTGGCCGTTTGAGATATCTGCAGGAGACTGACTCCATTCCGTATTGCCGAAATTTCGTAGTCCGGAAAGGAAATGCAGCACAAGGGCGTGATTTTATTAGCAGATGTAAGGAATTGTTTTGTAAGTGGCCCTTGATCCCGACTCAATGCAGGAATTTTCAACCTTCGTCATATTTTACTATCAAACTTATAACTACGAAAGGTAAACAAAGATGTGCAACTCAATCAGAAAGTCTTTGAAGATAGTTACGAAGAAATTAATGAGGTTAAAATGCTAGGAAGGTAAATAGCTCGAGGATTTTTACGAAAGGACTAAGTGGTACCCTCGAATCAGGCAGTCCATGTAACTCAACTAAATCAAGCCGAATGTCCAAATGAGGGAAGATTTCCCTCTCGGACCTCTCTGAACAAAACGGCGAATTGTATTGTATTCCTTTAAGGAAAATACGCTTCACCTGGTCACTGAGAGTAATTTTATGAAAGTATATTCAGGTTTTTCGTTAGAAAATATGACTCTAAAACAGTGATTCTAATCTTTTTTAACTCAATCCTACCTTTTCACGCTATATTGCAATTAAAGAATGACATATTTATCTTTATTTTTAATATGCGTGAATATGCGTATCATCCACTGGGTGGTGACGGTAAACTCTTCGTTCCTTGAGCTAAGCTTAACAACAGCCAATCGTCGATGTTCAGCTCAGAATACCACTGGCGATGAGATGGAGCCCAACTATCCAAGTCGATAACTGCTCACTAATCAATCTCATTCTCATTTAGAATATCTTTCGTACCCAGTTTTTATACAATCTGTGCAGCTAATTTCTCTCTTAATCCCTTAAGACTAAAATTGGTTACTTGGACGAAATTCATTCCTTATCCTCGGTTGAGAAACCATGATAAGTAAAAAGGTTCAATGAATTCTCTGATTTAGTAAACAAAATTACCTTGTTGGAAAAGCCAGAAAAAAGAATTATTCATATAGGATTCTAATATGTCCTTCTATTATCACATATAGGATAATTCTATCCTCCTCTGAAAGAAGAAATCTAAAGGAAAATATTTTTCGCAATAATAAAATAGGTTTATGTATATGCAGATCAGATAAATATGCAAATGGAATTTTGAGCTGACTTGTCACATTTCCAAGAGTAATAGTCACCCATTGGGAAGAAAATAATTTGAATTATTCAACTAAATAAAAAAAAGGCAATACTTCAGTTTAGGGGCGCACGATAGGAGGCGCTATCTCTGGGTGACGATTTTGGGCTCCAATTAATGCGAATGGCTCTGCACGTTTATCGAAATAATAAAGACGATAGGGCCACCTACTTTAGTCTATTTTCGCGAAAAGCTAAACCCATCGGCGATGGTAACGTTTGCAAGGCCATTCTGTTCAGCAATTTCTATATACGTAGAGCGATTTATTTAAAAAAGGCAACCTAAACAATCTCTCTGAGATTTAAATGAGACAAAACCAACTTACTATTTAGTGCTGGGCAAATTATAATCAATCCGTATCCATCGCAAGCTTCACTTTCAAAATGAGGCTATAATTTCAACAAAAGTCTATTAAATTTAACGAGGAATTAGAAGTCTTATTAAAGATTAAAAATTAAATGCACAAAAAACAATTCTGACTGTTAAAGACACGAGTACTGACGCGAAAATCGAAAGCGGGGTTCTAATAAAACTTGTATCCAGGGTGCCAGTATATGAATTAAGTGTGAATTAAATGTTTCCAGTGTGTAGAAATAATTTCACGTTAAGAGAACGCAAGGCTGACCTATCTAAGAGTAAACTTAAAATGCATTTACAAAATAATTAAGAATATAGGCTAAAAATAAAATAAAAACAAATAAAACGCAGTGATTGGGCAAATCAAGATTAGGCTACCGTCTTAGGTAATAAGGCAGAAATTGTAGTCCAGAAATAGCAGCCCCTATCGTGCGCCTCTAAACTAAAGTATTACCGGAAAAAATTCCCATCTCCCTTTAACATTATAATAGTTAACTCCTTTATAACTTTAACTTTATTTTTTTAAATATCCATAGCAAGAGAAGAGGATGAAACAATAATTCGAAAGTTGAGTTTAACTTTAAAAATTTTATATCTGAGAAACTTGTTTTTCCATGAATAGAAATAGCTGAAGTGGCGTGAAAGATCATTAATTAACAACTAATCAAAATTAATGGAATTTTATGAAATTGCCAAAGATTTTTGCCTTTAATACTTTGTTGTTTTGATGGTGAATTGCACTCAAATATTTAGGTAATGAAGTGATCCAATAAAATGATATTTTACCATGCATCTAATGCAATCGATTTGGAATTTTTCAGCGGTTCTGCCTTTTCTGGTGGTCACCAATGAAAGCATAAAGTTAAATTACTAATTTGGAAACTCACCACACGCTCCAGTCTAAATCTACGGGGGCAAACTACTTCCCCTTTTTGATCAAACAACCGCGATAGTCACATCTTCTCTTGTTCGGACGAGCTTTGACCTCACTGCGAGCTTACTTATCCAATTTCACCCTGGTTTAGGCTCTTGCTGATGAATGAATAATCCTTTGTCCATAACTCGACGTCATTATCCTTTATGATAAAATAGTTCTCAGGAACTGAAGTATGAGAACCTTCAACTTCATCAAACATCTAGTTTTCATCCTCATTTCGGATTCTCGATGCCCACTGACTATGTAACCAGCGCCCTGGCGCGCTTTTCTCACAAAAATTGTGCTGGGATCATCGTGTCTTTCAATAACAAGTCAATAAATGTGTAACGCTTAGCAACTTTCGATCTGAGAAGCACATTGAACCTGCTTCAGGATTCACGATGTTAGAAGTGCAAGGCTCGAAAGCATGCCTATTAGTTATGGCCTAGGCTAGAGAGTCCATTTCCTGATAGAAATGGGATACTTGACCCCTTGGTGCTGGCATACTTTTAGGGAGTAGTATTCAAAGCACTCAATGGAAGGCTAATGTCTCCCTCAGAAACGTTTATTTCCCTGAGTTGAGCGACTCAATGAACGATAAAGACTGTCGTTTTGCGGTCTTGCGGGGGAAGGGCGGTTGGGGCACGCTTACGGCCCTAGTACTGCTAGTCACAATGGGGTGGGCCTCAAGGGGTGGTAGCACCGAGAGATAAAATCCCATTGCACGCAGTAACTACCGAGCTCGTAGGCCTGAAAGGAGTAGGGGCGTAGAGTAATTTTGACTTAACAAGCGTATAAAATGATTGTTACTACGAACAGTTACAGATCTAAGTTTGTAGCTTGCATTACTGCCTATACAGCCACGACCTCTTTGATTTAATGGAAAACAATCTAAAGCTCCTTCTGAGCTTGAAACCATCCAGTGTTTCGGTAGACGCCGCCCAATATGACTAGAGTTTAGCGAATTCGAATTACCATCTCCTTTATATGAAGTACTAATAAGATGAAACAAAACTTCTGAAATTTAAAGTTTCTGGTAGAGTTAATTTAACCTAAGCACCTTTTCATTCAGTTGCTCAATCCAGTCCGATTAATGAGTAAATGAAACTTATTAAATTTACTTTAAAACAATTGACCTTAGGAGACGATTTTATTCTGAGAAAATGTAAAACAGAGAACATTCTTGGTTTCGTAAAACTCTCTTTAAATATTCATATCTATCATCGGTGCAGTTGTTCTTTCGCTTTGTCCTTAAATATATATATAAACGAGAAGTCGATCAGAGAAAAATGAAAATTGAAAACTTATGCTTTCAGAACCAATTCCGTGCAAGGTTAAAATCTATCGCCATCCTGAGGAACCGATGACCCTCTAGAGGTGAACCCCAGAACTTTAAACATTTAACCCACCCAGAACGGATGACAAGAAGAGGCAAGTTCGATGCTGAGGTACCCAGATTGTTCACTATTACTGTGACACCCAACCGTTTCACCCTACGATGTTTTTACCATTAGTGGTAAAACTCTTATTTCGTTCACTACCTTTGTAAAATACATACTGAATGGAAGTTGTCTACGATTGTTCACTCATCCAAGGCCGCATATCCCAACTGCTAAGCGTGAGAGTCAGGTGCGAAAGAGTGAAATCGCTTACTAAGTTGAACTAGTCAACTACACGTCACAAACTAAGGCTGATGGTCTGATCTCACCTGTCCAAGAAATAAATGGCAAATCAGTACACCTGCTTACCTTTTCAATAGGCTAAAACCTCCCGATTATCAACTATTCCATATTTCGGAAGATCTCAAAACATGCACACATGTTCTTTTAAATAACAAAGCACGCACTAAGTTGGCCAAGCAGTTTTACGAGTTTTATTCTTTAAAAACTACGAGGCGACACACTATTACCGTTCAAATTTCTCTAAATTATTTTTAAATTCACTCTAGTAGACTTCTTAAAGCTGAAAATCTACTTTTTAGTTGAAATCAAAATGGGTCTAAAGAGTGTGGCTCAGGAAGTTTTCATAGGAGCAAACTTCTCTTAAAAGCAAAATTCTTAGTTTGTGAAATTCTTGAATTAGGTGCAAGTACGAGGTTACCTAAAGTAGTCACATATTATCTTCTCCAAGTTTAGACTTGAATTTATTACGAGACTCCTGCATGAAGCCATTGATACCAAACCTTGTAAAATTCCCTTTGAAGAGCTCAGTGGAGGAGGTAAACATATTTCATTTCTAGTGTTAATTTAGCCTCTCATTGATGATATCGTGGTCTATATTCCTTGTTTCCTTTGAAAACAATGAACCATGTTATTGTGGATTATAGAGGTCGTTGGCATCCAAGAATGAGATGAGCAGATTAGCAACGTTTTATCATATACCGTGTCTGTACAACTCTCTCGTCCGACCGCACCTGGAGTATGCCGTACAATTTTGGAGTCCTTCATTCCGAAAAGACATCGCGAGATTAGAACGCGTGCAAGCCAGGGCAACCAAACTGATTCCCTCTATCAGACATAAAAGTTATGAAGATAGATTAAGGGAATTAGATATGTTCTCGCTGGAGACCCAAAGACTACCTGGTCAGCTTATAGAAGTATTTAAAATACTTGAAGGCTTCGACAAACTGGTCTACGGAGATATTTTCCAGCTCAGCGAGGGGAGAACAAGAAATCACGGCTTTAAACTTGAACTGAAGAAATACCACCGTGATCTGTATGGGAAATTCTTCACTTACAGGATCTGCGGTAGTTGGAACGCATTTCAGAAGGAAGTTGTCAACAGTAAATCTGTTGACCAGTTCAAGTTAAGACTAGATAAAGTCTTGCGAAATCGCCGTTAAGATCCTCGCGAGTGATCTTCGAGGTTGTCAACGGACACCTTCGAAGATTGCGCCAAAAGTACCCTCCTTGTATGGACCGTAAGGTCTTCTAGGTACTTATTTTCCTCGTAGCTCCTTGTAGCATTGTCGACAAACACCAGCAGAGAGATTGGTCTGAATTTTGGATGTCTGTTGCTAGGATTACCAGCTTAGGAGATTAAGATATTTTTCTGTTTTCAACCACCCGGAAATTATTCAGTATTAGATGACTCATTCATGACGTTTATAATGTTAGTAGCATCATTTCTAAAATTTTAATTCGTCATAGTTGTAATCTCGTGCTTTCTTTCGAAAGTCTTGAGAATGTATTTGAATTGAAGAAGTGTGAGTTTCCATCCCAGCATTTCTGTGGTATCGATTGGGGCAAGAAAGTTTTAAAATGTATTTATGAGAACATCTTGAGCGTTTGCGTTTATAAAATTTATAATAATTTAGTGGATTTCTGCCTCGATCTCCTCTAAAGAAGCTCCTCTACGAGACCGGATAGATATACAAAGCAATGTTTAAAAAAAAGCATGCCACAACAGACCATTCGCTCCATCCGAAGTTGCATGTAGATACGATCTAAGCTACGTTTACTAAAACTCGCGGCATTGATCATTGATGTTTGCTTATCTGATGGAAGGCAAAACCAGAAAATCTTAATCCCTTATAAACTTTATGTCAGTCATGGGATTTAGGTTTGTGTTTGTTTTCTTTGTTATAAAACAAAACAACAGAAGTGCAGTCAATGACCTTATGAAGGAAACCATTCCATTAGTTGGCAATTCTTTTAAAGAAATTTTAAGACTCATGAATGTTAAACGCTTTCTTATTATTTTACAACCGTTTTCTCTTGCTTAATTAGATCAGTCGATTATCAATTAATTGTTTCAGTTCATATTAACTATGTCTTTGACGATTTTATATACTTGAATTAGGTCACCACTAAGTCAATGCTGGGTTAATGGGACGATATTTCAGTCTTTAAGACATTCCTTGTATGGCTTATTTTTTAAGACTCGGTATCAATTTGGTAATCCTACGTTGTTTTCGTTCAGTCTTGTTTATATCTTTTTGATGTTAAGGACACCAGGCTTGAACATAATGTCCCAGAAAAGACGGACAACAGATTTCTACTGAGTAATTATTACTTAGTTCCATTAGTTCTCAAATTACCTTCATATAAAGCAAATAATTTTGTTTGCTTTCTTGATAACTTCTGTGCATCGTTGACTAGGCTTTATGTTACTCAATACTTGTACTCCTAAATCTGTTTTCATGTCTAAGCTATTAAATCGGGGTGCATTCATTGAATAAGATGCTTTTTCATTTTGACTTCATATGTAGAGCACTTTTCATTTATTCGCGTTGAAGCACATTTGCCAAGTTCGGGCTTAACGTGATAACTTTTCAAAATTATATTACATATCTTCTACTTTATATCTTAGTTGATAGCCATGGCAATTAAGCTGTAATCAGCATACTTTGAGATTCCGCATGTCAACATTAATCAATTTCGTTAAAGTAGATTAGAAAGAAGACAGGCCCTAAAACTGCCCTGGGGAACATCGCTAGTTACAATGAGGCATTTAGACAACCTGCCATTTATGACTACTCTCTGCCTTCTTTTGCTGGACAAATGCACAATCCATCTTGATATGTCACCCTGTATTCTCCGCGATTGTAACTTTAGCATTAGAGATTGATGGACTAAGGAATTTGTCGATGGCCTTCTAGAAATCAAGAAATATCATATCAATGGCTCTACTCTCCTCTTATAGATTAAGAATATCGTGGAAGAAACTAAAAGTTTCAAGAGACAGGAACTTTTGTTACAGAAGCCATGTTGGGTGTCTTTAAAATATTGTTCTCTCTAGTATGACCGTTTCAAGAATTTTGCACAAAACTAAGGTTAAGCGAATTTGGTAATAGTTGCCACGTAAAAATTTGCTAGTTCTTTTAAATATTGGTGTTACATTAGCGAGCTTCTACTTGTCTGACATAGTGCCCGTCTGGAAGGATCTATTGCAACACATTATAAAAGGTTTGAAAGGCTGATTGTTCGCTTATATTAGAACTCCTGGTGAGATAGTTTCGAGCCATACTGATTTATTTTAATTATTCTCTCCAAAAACTTTAGTGCATTTTTTCCACTTTCGGTGATATGGTGCAGAGCGGCTGAATCATCTCTTTTGCTTGGCGAAGTGAAAATACTTAGGTATTTTTCTAGTGTACACTAATGCAAAGAGTGTATTAAGGATGTTTTTACTCTTCTTAATCGTTTATTAAATCCCGTTCACATCCACTAATGATCCATTAATTGATATTTTTACTCTTTATTTCTGATTTATCTATAGAGATCTATAGGGGTTTGTTTAACCTTGCTTCGTTATGTGTCTCAATGGCCTTTTTATCTTCCTTCATTAACTTTTTGGCTTTGCTCCGAAGCTTATGAAATTCTTTCGTTTATCATTATTTTTGTGTTTAAATTGTTCGTGAGCCATTTTCTTATTGAGTACAGAGTTCACCAATTAGGTTTATTATTATGCAGTGGATGTCTATTTCTAAATAGTATACATACACTCTTGAACTGTATTTATGTAAATATTGGTGAATAGTTCATTAGTGTTTATGTTTGGAAATGCTAATCAGAAAGCTCCAGTCCATTTAGGGAAATATTTTCTAAGTTTGTAAAAATTTGTCTTTGGAAGTTAAGAATTTTCTCGTAACTTATGCTTGGTTTACTGTTATTAAAATTAATACAGAAAGTTATTTGGTCATGGTCGCTATTACTGAATGTGTCACTAGGTCAAGTACATTATTTCCCGAATTGAGATTAAACAAGTTGAATGAGCGAACTTTTTTGCAAGTTAGCATAAAATCCATGCCCAGGGTGCAAAGACAACGTTATGCCCAATTTAGATATCGGTAAGTTCAAATCGCCAAAATTTACGGTATATCGAGTGTCACCAATGTCTGCAATTTGTTCTGGAATCTGTTGGTCAGCTTACACTGACATTACTGAGATCTGTATATTAATTCAAGAGTAATTTTTCTTCCTTCATTGTTTTATAAGAGAATGCACGCTATATCAATTTTCATAATTTTGTGTTTTTAGAGTGAAATAGGGTTAAGACATTCTTTGATGAAAAAATAATACACCTCTATTTTTATCAACTCTACTGCCTTCTAATGTTGCATAACTGGGAAGTTTACATTCAGTTAGAATATATCTTTCCTTAATATTTAGCCAGGATTATGCAATGCCAATGACATGATAATTTTCTGAAAACACAATTTCTTCTAAATCTGAGAACTTTTGGCGTATGCTACAGGCATTCACATAAAAACCTTTGGTAAATTATAAGATGACTACACATTAGTTGATTTTAGTGTTTCAGGGTGATTTACACTGGACTTCACTGCTGCTCCTGACTGAACTTATTTTTTGAACGAAAATCCTTGAATTATTCCTTCGACAGAGGTCCATAACGAGCTCCATTGACCTGGTTAAGATGAAGAATATCTTAGAAAAACTGTAAAGGGTCAAAGAAAAGTTTTCCTATGTAATTGAAAAAACATATATTCTCTGCTCTACAGAGAATTGCAGGGCGCCGATTGATTTCGGTGGTCATTTTGTAGAAACGATTGCAGCATTAATCCTTGCGATAATTCCTGAAATTAGAATTTTCTTTTATTTTACTTTGAATACCCTAACCATCTGCCTGTATAAGAAGATCGACTCTGTGAAGCGGGTTCACTAAACATCATTTGTGCTGAAATGAATTAGGTATGTCGTGTTTGCCGAGGCTATTTGATGTACTTCGTTAAGTAGCATTTGCAATGTCGTTCACTCGGCCACCCGGGTTTGCTGGATACAGAGGACCAACCACAGAATTCGGAGAGTTACCCATGGACCATGGAATCATCCACCTGCCAGGCAACAAGGCTTTCCTCTTTCATATTTTTCTCTGAAAATATATCTTTAAACGGTTTTGACATATTATTTTGGGTCTGATCTTCTTGCGTTTGTGGCGCTCGTTGTTACTTACAATAGGAAAGTTATAGTGGGGAGAAGGAGAATCATTAAAGGAGATGGATCGTCCTGGACTACAATTGTTTCGGGTGTAGCTTGCAACGGAATTTATGTTTGAGTAAAGAAAGGCAATCTAACATTTTGAGTAACAAATTAATGAAGAGATTACAGTAAGGAAATCATGTATTCAATCTTCCTGTTTGCTTCAGTCAACTCATCTGTCATCTTATGACTGAGCTGGCAGAAGCTGTTTGTAAGAACATTCTTTTTATTTAATATTGAAAAACTAAACCTGCAGAAACAATACAAACGAGTATATTACGGTGTCATATTTACTGAAAGAACTTAAAGGAATTGTCTGATCAGTCAAAGAACACTCACAAATTTATCAGTGTAATCAGGAAAACCTTGAGAATTATATATTTATCTATCTGAAAAAGCCAAATAATGTTTTGTTATTTTTCACTATCTGATTCAGCAAAAATGTTAGACTTTTATAAATGTGCATCTGATTATGCAGGAAATAACAAATAAAAGAAAAAATTCAAGCGAAATATGTGCCAAAGAACGATTTCTAAAACTCCTAGTTAGGTCGAACTCGTAGTTTCCGACTTTTTCCGGTTCGTTACAGTAGTTTTAGAGGAAATTAATGCTCGGGAGAACGATATTTGCTTTAGTGAAAAAAATAGGTGCAGAAATATTTCTATTACTGGTGGCTATATCGGTATGCAGAAGTATTTTCCCAGTTTCGACCCATTCATTTTTTGCAAGCAGAGCCAATGTTCCATCAACTCGTATGTAAATGTCTAACACATTCAGTTGACTTGCCATAGTCACAAAGAAGAAGTAAATTTAGGGTTGGCAGATAATTTAGTATGGGTAGGTAATATCGAGGAGCCATTACTAAAAGACGAATCGTTGTTTCAACTTAGATATCAATGTAGGCTATTTCTAAGGTTAATAGAGAATGACACACATTAATGTTTTCCACTACTACAATTGTTCTCCTGTTTTTGTAATCAATTTAAATTTACACATCCTCAGGAAAACGCCATATAGAATGCAACAAATCCCAAGCTTCTGTATTCACCAAGCTAAAATGCAATCGATTATTACAAGAGTTAACACTTTTTCTTAATAAAGAAACGTTTTTTTTGTTATTAACATAAACAATATTCGAAAACCAAATTTTGGTCAAAATTTAAAATTTAATTAACAAAAAGTAACTGAGAAAAACAAGCAAATTTACGAGTTTGAATGAGTGAATCTCAATGAAAGCTGACAAACGATAGCAATCAATTCTACCTAAATCCTCAAATCTAACTTAAGAGAGATTAAAAAATTGCATATTTTAGTTGCAATGCATAGTTAAATGCAATGTCTACAATTGAATCTCCCGGACCTGTTTTTCTAATTTTAAAGCGCACCACCTCTCCGGCTCCACATATGGATATGAAAATCCGTATGCTAAAACAAATGTGAAATGCACATTTGAGCAAAAGACCTATTTTTTTATGTATTTTACATTTTAGCCTTTTCCATATAATAAATTTATAAATAATTGTGAAGCTACACTAAATCTGATAAAAGTGCATTTCACATTTTTCTTAGCATACAGCCGTCAGTATCGAAATTGTGATTTCGAAGGTGCTATTCAAAGCATCAAATCCAACACAAAGTAAATATAAAATAACATCTCTCACATTTCATGTATTAGGTAAGCTAATCTAAATTCACAGATTACTCAATATTTGAAAGATACTTGTATAATTCGTAGTGAAAAAATCGATTGTCATAATTCAAGTCCACGCACCAGTACAAAATTTCATATAGTATCAGAAACAATGCAATTGAAATGTGCACAGCTCTGTTAAAAAAGATCAGAACGCCTGTTTTTCTATCACAACATCTTCCATAACTTTAACATGAGAAAAATACAAGCTTTATACAGTTTGTGTACGATAACCTATGGGTACCAACTACCTTTGGGTAGAAGTAATGCAAATTATGATCGATAAAACGAAAGTTATAAGCAGATAAGCAATTTACAAAAATAATTAAAGTGTCCATAATGATCCGAACGCTCCGGTTATTTTAGGAGAGCCAGCATTGTTTGCATAGTAACTATGAAATCTCTCACCTCTCTGTCCGTGAGCTGATCGTAGTGCTGCGCCGCCAAGATGTTCTTTCATTTGGAGCTGTTGCAGAGACTATTAAGCGCTCGAAAAGTGTAATCTATAATATTCTGTCAAATTATAAAAAAAACAGGTTTAGATAAGGATATTTATCAATTGTTAGGCCCTAGAAGACTTCAAAAAGGGAAGACCGAATCAGTACACAATTTGTGAAGAAAGACACTTTCAAGACGTCTGCAGAAGTTTTTCGAGAGATTGCTGAGGTTTGGCCATCAATTTTTCCAGGCAAATTTTGTCATTTCGGCTAGAAGAAGACAATCTTCACGCTCGCCCACTTTTGATCAAGCCATTGATCCATCCAGAGAACATCAAGGCTTGCTTTGTTTTCGCAACTAAGCACGTTACTTTGACGGATGACAAATGGAGCCAACCCCCATCAAAGAAGAATCTAATTTGAATTGGTTCGGATCGACGGTAAGGGGTTCGTTTGTCGCAGAGCAGGCAAAAAGAGCGTGAAGTTGGCGAAGAAACTGTCATGGTCTGGGTGTATATTCGATAGGAGGTATTTAGGCAATTGTTCACATACGGGACACAGTGAATGGAGATTGTATAAGGAATTTCTGCGACAGAATGCTTTTCTGAAGCCCAACCCGCAAAATTTATGGAAGATAACATAACCTGCCCATGGCTATTTCGATTAAAATCGTCATGGATGACGAGCACACAAGTGAGATGAAATAACCTGTTTAGTCTGGACCTGCCTTCCATTGAAAATGTTGGAGGACACAAAGAGAGGAATCTAAAAATCGATCAAGAACTCTGTGAAATTCTTCAAGACGAATGAAGCACGATTACTGTTAGAGTGTAAACATTTGGTTCGTTCCTGTGGTAGGAGACGTCAAATCATCAACGAAAATAAAGACCTCCACACTTAATACTAATTACTTATACCTTGTAGGAATGTTATCCTCTTGCAATTTAATTGTTATCTTACATTAGATATTTGTATCCACTTTCGTTCGGTTCATCTCCGTCACTTCAAATTTTCTATTAAATAGCTTATCTGCCGATGATAACTCGTTTTATTCATTCAACTTTTCATAACCTTAACCATTATGTAGAATCTAGATAAAGATTACCGTACGCCAATTTTGTAAACATTGGAATTTCAAAAAGAAAAAGTTATTTAAGAATTTATAATACAGGGGGGACCAAACGTTGCGATACATAGGAAAAATTAATGTAAGATGCCCCACGGTGTTGTGTGTTATGTTCGTTCCATGTTTTCTGTTAAATTCTGCTTCAACCATAAGACTGCTTCCTAACCTGGCCATCATTATAATCTCAATTCGTTGATCTTTTGTCAAAGGCATTTTAAGGGTATCTAAAAAAAAAAATAACACGTTAAAAAATAAATATAGAACTTATATTTGTTTCTATTTTTCCTATGTATCGCGGCCTTTGGCGCACTCTATAGAAATACCGTTCTGATCTCTTACGAGGGTACTATATCTTTGGTTAGTACTGGTCTAATATAGAATATTATCATGTTGAGGAGAAAAAACATTTTTAAGCCTATTACGCCAATTGAGTTCTGTTCTATTTCTACTCTTTAATTTTGAGACTTTGCACGTTCTTTTCACGCAGTCTGGACTTTCTTACCTGCCGTCTTACCTTACTGATTGACGTTGTTCTTTGATGATGCTCAAGAAAACTCAGACCGTAAATGAAGACTGATTTTTAAGAATTAAACTGCACCCATTTATCCCTACTCTAGATGTATCTAAATTTGCAGAAAAACATAACGGAAAGAAACAATTGTAGTAATAACAATTAGAAAAGAAAAGAAATACTATAACAAACATTTTTACCCAAATTCAATCAAAGCCAAAGGTATCAGTAGTATGAATTTTAACTCTAGAAGAAATACAGTGCTCAACAAAAGTTTAGGCCGGGTGCGTGTCAGGCAAGTTGCAGCATGATAAAAGTGTCATCAAAATATTAATCTTACCCTTATCACTTTAGAGGGCATACCTAAAAATACTTGAGATATCAAATATTCCTCTTAGGGTCATAAACTAGATGTATACTTTTCCTCTTGAACATTTTTAAATTTCAGGCATTTATTGCCTGAAATGTTCGGTCAATGAAGTATCCCATGCAGGGCTACCCGACCGGCTCACGGGGAACCATGTTAGTCCCCTCCGGGCTACCTCTTCCGGTATGGGGTATAAATAATTTACCATATAACTCTTTTTGTATTTTGTTATAACTGGCTTGAATTATGTTAATATTATGTTATTTACCATCAATAAATTTCATGAATATTTCTTAAAAATTAATTCTTGTTTAAAATAAAACCAAGGAAAAATTCAATGTTTTACTTATAAAAAAGTATAAAAATACATGATTTTACGTGCCAACACATGGGAAACCAACCAGAGGACATCAGTGGATGGGAGACGGGCTCAGGGAGAGGCAGCGGAGGTCGAGGGTTGCTGCTCAGCTTCGGTGGGAGGGGTGTGAAACAGCCTGAAGAAGTTGCGGGTGTCCAAGAAGCAGAGCGCGATCTGGCAGACATCGCACATCCAACTGGAGCGGTGGATTGTGGCCTTGGTGGAGCAGTGCTTGCAAGTTTGTTGGTTATTGACGAAGATGGGCAGGTGTGGCTTTGAGTTGTCATAGCGCTGCTGGATACTGGGGAGATGGGCCCTGTACCTTCGACGTGGAATGGACATTGGCTGATCAGGTGATGTCATCGTGATTCTGGACCCCATGGTCTTCTGAGAGCGGGCGAAGCGGCTGATATCAAGCCAGAGGAGCTTTCGGGGCATTGGATTCTCTCCAATGGCCTGACAGTCCCGCTTGTAGAAGATTCAGGCGTTTTAGACACAGAGGTCTAGGGTATACCCGAAGAGCATCATGTACCACCTCCTGGCTCGCATTGGGGTCTTGAAGAGGTGGGTCAGCATGTCGGACTTGTCAATGACTCCTATCTTCCCGTTGTACTGATTGCTGACGTTGGGGCACGGCATCCCAACCTTCTCCTTGGTATTGCGATCGTATCTCTTCCCAGGACCGTGACGTTCTTGATGTCATTCCAGCGTAGGGAAAGGATCCCGTTGTAGGAGCAGTAGTCGTAATGGCGTCGGGGAGTCGTCTTCTTGTCCAACTCTTTGATAGAGATCATAGGAGCACGCCCAACACGGTTGACCCTCGCCGTTCCCACGTACCGGCAGCCCTCTTTGTTCTTCAGATACTCCACGAGCTCGATGCTGGTGAAGTAGTTGTCGGCATATAGAGCTGACTGAGAAGTTCTCTTCAGGGTCTTGGCCAACACAAGGACGGTCTTGGTGAACACAAGCAGTTGTGACTCCTCCTGGGAGAGCTTGATGTGGTGGCTGGTGAAGATAGTCTCTCCTTGGTACATGAGGATATCATGGATGAAGCCATCAATGCTTGCCCGGCAGAACAGCTTATACCCCCACTTGTCCGGCTTTGTCTGGATGTACTGCCTCAGGGTCCCCGCTCTGATGCCCTTGTAGGATACCATGAATTTATTGTTGGACTGCGTGGGGTTGCTTTCACCTGCAGCAACTGCCTGGTCAGGAAAGCAAAGATGGGACGCATTTTGAAGAAGCGGTCAGTGGTGCCAGGAAGGTTCTTATTGGTGTTAAAGTGTAGAAGGGATCTGTTCAGCCAGAACCGCTTAGAGGACATTACTTCAGCCACCTGCACCACCCTCGTGAATGTTCCCTAGTAGTCCTCAATTCAAGGCAAGATGGAGACCCCCATGTACAGCACGATGCCTATAAACTCCATGAGTTCATGCTTGTCTATCTGGATGTGGTGTTAACGTTTTTCTGCTGGGCATAAAAGTTTGTTTGGTATAAGATATCCTCCAGAAGGGCCGTGGTGAACATGTCCTGGAAGTACTCGAAGGGTGACCTAAGAGCATGAGGGGCAGGGTGGGTAAAGTCAGGCAGTGGAGGCTAGCTGATGTCCTCTTTTTTTCATGTCCTTTGTGGCACATCTTTTGGGGCTCTCCTAGCCTTCTTGGGAGTCGATCCAGTTGCTTGTTCTTCATCCTCACTGTTAATGGTGTCCTCTTCTGGCATTGGCTGTGGCCTGACCCTGATGACAGCGCCTGTGGACAACATTACTAGACTTGCCCCTTTAAAAATGGTAGCAAAACAATCAATGCACCCATTTAAAGGCCACCCATTCAAATGAATCACAGAAAAACATGAGTCTGTTTGTGATGTCAATGACATCACAGCACTTGGCCTTCTAAACATGGCACCAAAACAAACACTCATGCTCTTGAAAACATTAGTTTCATTGCTTACCTGAGATTGTGGGGGTGAGATCATCGTGGAAGTTGAGGAGGAAGTCAGGGTCTAAGGTGTCGTAAACAAAGACCTCATCCAGGGCGTCATCCTCCACCTCCATGTCACTGTCGGAACAGGCAGGGGTAATCAGGAAGTGGGTGTGGGTGTCCTCTTCCCTCTGAGCCTGCTGCTTAGTCTTCCTGACCCCAGAGTAGAATGCTGAGGCTAAAATAAGGAAGCTTGGCATTAGTTAGGGCCATATTTATCTAAGAACAACATAATAATGCACCATAACCTTCATTAAAAGTAAATATAATGCAGGTAATCACAGAAAACACCAGTATTTTTAAGCCATATGCCACATAAGTCTTACACACAAACCAGATAAATGTTCCACATCACCATAAGTTCGTTTAACCATAAACAAATCACCATAAATTTTGTTAAATAAGATGCCTATAGTGGGCAGAAAGTCCCGTGCGGGACTAATATGGTTCCCCGTAGACCGGGCACAGTATCCCGCGCGGGACTGATATGGTTCCCCATAAGACAGGGAAAAGTCCCGCGCGGGACACCCTCTTAGTTCACCATCATTTTTCACTAATTTCTTTTCACATTTTACACTTCACACCCATATGAGATTGGAACACATTTATCTGGCTATGTGCTATTAGATTTCTATGCATCTACCTCCATTATTGCGGGCGTGGGCGGCGTGTGTGTCGGAGTAACTAGAGGAAGATCTGGCTAGTACGGCGTCTGAATAGAGAATGCTTGCTTCTACCTGCGCTTACCAAGCTCCCTCATGGGCTAGCGAGCTCTTATTGGTTCAAAACAATAGCCAAGGAGTTTCCTCATTGGCTGAAACCAATCCAAACCATCTACGCTATAAAAGTATTGCACCACGTTTAGCGGGCTACCTGCCCGGCAAAGGGTTAATACTTTGTTGGGCATCCTGTGCGTTTCTTGACATCCCTCAGGCGTCGTAGCATGGACATAGCAAGATCATGTAGCTTTTAGGTAGGTATATCACTCTAATAAGCCCAAATTTCCTTCTCCAGCTTGGGGAGAGTGCTGACGTCCTTCCTTTGTAACTGCCTCGCTTTCCCCATAATAAGGCCACAAACACTCTCCAACTACAAAAACCCAGTCTCAAAATGACTTCGGTCAGGAGAACACAACAGCACAGTCCTCTAACTACCGCGGACAAGCCGACATTGATAACGTTCTGGCAGGCTGAGCGGGGAAACTGAGCGTTGTAGTGACGTCATGCAGCCGGCCCAAACTTCTGACTAAATTAAATCATCCTCATCTATACCATTCTTTTTTAAACATAAGTTTAATCCACCCCGCTCACAGGGCCTAAACTTTTGTCGAGCAATGTCAGTACGCTTTTTAGTACTCTTTACTGGTCTACCTTATCAAACTATCTCTACTTCTGATTAAGCTGCACGAATTGAATATCCCACCGAAGTCGGTAGCCAAATCTCTACCAACAAACCATCTCTAGTTTTTCTTACCTACTCGAGTGTTCATCTGAGGATCGTCTATTGTTTTTTTGTTTTTCTTGAGATTTCCACGTTTTTAGATGTGTTGGATATCAACGGCAGAAATAAAGTTTCACCCTTTTGATATTTGCATCCTTTTTTAGATTTATTTCAAATCTATAGTATTTGAAACCTGCATAATAACTAATATCTAGTCGCCGATAGATAGTATGCATAAGGTGGGGTTTAAAATTACCTGAATAAATCGTTGCTCAGTTTTAATAAAAAAACATTTGCTTGTTTCCATCGTGACTGATCTAGTGTAAACATTACTTTCAGGTTGAGCGAAGTTAATCAAATCAGGAGTAGTTATTCTGAATATGAGTCTTAATTGGGGTTGGCTTTTCGAGCACTTGCATCGGTTATGATCATTCATCATTTGGATGCCACATTAAACTATAGGTTCTTTCTCCTTCTCCTCTGTAGTTGAAATGTACTAAACTGATAACCAAAACCAAGTTTGTAATCCTCATCCAATCTAGACTGAAGTAATCTGCTACGATTTCACTTTCGCTCAGGGCTCTTCCGAACCAACAAAAACACAGACCAACAAATCAACACTAGGAAATCAGTCTCTACTTGACCGAAGACCACACGCTCCAAGAGTTTCACTGAGGTCCATAAACTCATTAAAGGACAAGGAGGACGTAGAAGGAAACCATCTTTAGATGACCTCTGACTACCGACAGTAGCCAAAAGAGGCTCTCTCCCACAAGAGTAGGTAAATTCCCCTACACGAAATAAAGAGCGATTGATTTGCCCACAGTTACCTGAATTTAATTTTAAAAATATGCAACTGAGTTCCTTTATTTGAAAAAACTTAAGTGTAAACTAACGAGGGTACCTATCACTGAATGCTGGTAAGAAAGAACTGTAAAGAAAGTGGTGACGATGTGGCAAGCGAAAAGGTGAAAGAAATATAGCCGCAGATGGTACTACAGGTATTGAGGCTGGAAAAGGGAACGTATCTACGAGAAGTGATACCTGAAAGGACCGAATTTCCCTAGATGTCAGCTGTTGCTTGGTTTCTATGCTATACCTGACACGTCGTTGCCGTGGATAGTAATGGAAAAGAAAGATGAGGAAAAAAAAGGGTGAAATGACGGAAAGAAACGAAGGGTGTTAAATACCCACACTAGAGGGAGTAACTCTTTTCCTTCCTGGCCTTAATCAAGCATGAATGGAAGGATGCTAGTCAGCGACTGGCCTACAAATTAGCCACCAGCAAAAAAGGCGAGATTGGCCTTGTAAAGAAAGTACTGTAAAGAGGGGGCAAAGTATAGACCAATCTTAAGATTTCTTTGAGGCAAATGAAGTCCCGAAGCTCTTATCACATCCGAGTCGAACAGAAAGAAGCTCCTGATGAGCTGATGGTGGACATATCTTGATATTATTCATTTTAACATTAGGAATCATAGAGATTGATCGCAAGTTAGGAATATTGACAGGAATCTATTCGTAAAGAGGTAAGGTAACTTAGAATTTTTTTTAACTCTTTAATAAACAACCAACGAGAGCATTTGGGTATTCAGTTTTGAAAGGAGTTTGTAAAAATAAGTCATAGATTTGGGGCAAGGGAAAACATGCAAAAAAGGGTAGCTTAGTTCGAGTATTTAGGGTGCTAGGAACGAAAATGGCGCTGAACTGTCCTAGACCTTAGAACATAATTGAGGTTAAGCTCTGCGCCTACTGCACTTCATGCACTCGCTATCCTAGTGCACAAGGCTTCGCTATACTAGAACACACGATGAGGGGTTTCAAAGACGTAGAAACCAGGTTTAAACGGCTGAAGAAGAGAAGTTTCACTTGGCCTTTCAGTATTAGCGTAGCTGATTTGTTTTAGTTAGGTAAAGTTAGGTTAGTTATTTTCTATATTTATATAAATTTATCCTTAACATTACCTAAACTAATTAACCACGCTATTCCTGAAATAGCTTAATAATTCCTTGCACTTTTAAGTTTATTTAGTCTTTTATGTGGAGCAGTGTCAAAAGCACATTTAAAATCGAGATATACTACATCTACAGGCTTAGCTTGGTCAAACGTAGAAATCATTTCCTGAAAAACAATCAAACATATTAGTTAAGCATGAATGTGTGTGTTGAATTCCGTCATGTATCAATTATTTAGTTATTTACCTCCAGCTGCTCCCCAATCATATCTCTAACAAGAGACTTTTACAATGCGACCGAAGTAAGCAAGATGGCCCGAAATTTTCCAAGATAAATTTTAATGTTATTTTTAAAAATTGGTTTTATATTTGCTCATTTGAAATCCTTATGAAGTATTATAAACTCCATAGATAGTTTTAAAATTTCACTAAGGAGTTCTGTTGGTGGAACATGCCATTAGTTTGCCCTATCCACACTCACGAGACGAAAACACAGATTTCGATTACACCGCAGTTAAGCCACATAGTTTGTGGCATGTTTTCGGATGTTCTTCCTATGGGGTGCCCTCACGGTGGCTAGTATACTATGCAGATACCCATGGCTCAGACATCACGCTAACTATAGATCCCTACTCAGAAATAAAAGCCTTCTTAATCAATGCAGATAAGTTGTAAAATCCCTGCGAATTAACTACCTTGACGTATAAAGGGTGAGTATCATTTGTGGCCTGATAGGTTTCCCTGCTCGCTGATTAGCGGCAAAAACTGCAATGGCGCTTTTCCTGCAATTACTTTCCAAAATAAGAATGGTTGCTTGGTCTCCATTAAGCTGTTGCGATTGTCATTTTAATCTCAATGTGAATTTTCTTATTTTGTCAGAGAAATTCGCCTTCAATTGGAAGGACCCGGTATCACAATTAACTGAGGATGAGGGACCTTAAGTGTCGAGGATGATGCTACAGAAACTAAACGACTGAGGTAATGAGCTTCCGATATCGCATCAAATTGCTTACCATTCTCCTTGTAATGCCTAGTTAGGCGCATTATACTGAATTTTTGCATAAAACTATATATAATTATATAATTCTTCGCTTAGCAGGAAGATTTCGGAGGTGACTCGCTGTTTTCCATTATCACTACAAAAATAATGACAAAAATGTGCTATTGGGTTCGACCTTATATAGCTGCTTTATACATTTTCTTTTTTATTTTCGCTCATTAAAAAAATAACTGAAGATATATAAAGTCAAACCCAATACCCATTTTTGTCTATATTCTCGGAATGATTAAATTATGGAGACCAGTCTCCTCAGAACTCTCTCTTATATAAAGAAATATTTATTGATTTATACAAAGAAAATCGATAAACTGCGTCTTCTTACCCATTTAATAGCTCAATATTGAGTTAAAATACTTATAAAACGTCCCATTAAGCACTTGAAAAACTTCAAATGATAGCCGTTTATAAATCAAAGTATCTGTAAGAAAGGGTCTTCATAACGTTTATTTTACATAACCTCCCAATATCTCGTAAATAAAAACGCAAAAATAGCTTCTTGACGAACTACCTTTTTTTTTCAAACTTTGGAATCCAAAGAATGTGTTTATTAAGAGTAATGAATCCTAATGACTTTTATTAAGGAAAACTAACCAAAAGTATAAATAATATTTTTCCCAAATGCATATGTTAAGAAACATTATTTTATTTATTTATAGTAGACGGACATTTTGCCTGTCCTATACCAAGATGCAATTTCGCATGTTTTTGTTTATTTTTAAGCTTCGCGTATATCGCTATGAACTCTTTAATATGTAATCTCAATGGTTATATCTAATAAGAGTGACTATTCGTCGCCAAAGGGTTAGGTCGCCTGGCGGGTCATTCCTTTTTTATTCATATGTTGGTAATTGTGGAGGTAGCTAACTCTCTCCTGGGAAAGACAATCGCATTTAATGAACGACTTTTCGATCCAAGATTGCTTCATCGTTTCTTCCTTCTCTCTTCCTTTGTGTTCCCTAGAGCCTTCTGCGATAAAGCGTCGATATATGTGAAGCGAGACTTTTGTGTCTTGCCGCCTCTGTGATTATCCTGTGGGCTTGAAAAGACATTCGTTTCCAGCGCATCCTGATTTATGGTGCAAACCAATAATGCAGCGCACTGGAAACAATGCCAGGTAGAATTGTCCCCTTGTCAAGTGAGCGGAGATAATCGCTAATATGTGGGACGCTTTCTTTCGTCCTCTTTTCTCATCAAGTAAAAAAGAAAAGAAAACTAAAGTATTTAGTGTTTTATTTTCATATGTCATTCTGCCCATTAATTTCTTTATTAATTAATTTGTTTTTCTCGCCCTTTCGTTTTTGAGATCATGTAAAATTTAGATATTGGGGTTAAAAGGAAATTAACAGACGATCTTCAAATACGAATATTTGATAATTATTTCCACTAATGCAACCAAAGCACATAAGTCTACGGATCTTCCTTGCAGATTTTATGTTAGCCCTGTAAGAAATAAAATAATTTTACATAAATAAATAGGTTAGGAAGCTTCTAAACGTCCCATTATAAATGCTAACTTTCGCACATCAAATATCCCTCGCAATAGGTCCATTTCCACCAATCTAACTCGAGATTTCTTTTCTCTTCATCTATATTATCGTCTCATTCCTATACACGAACCGGCTTACTCTCACGCAGATTCCTGTCACATACCATTTTCATGATTATCACTATTTTATAAATAGAAATAATCGAAAGCAAGTTTTTTTATACTATATACATGAATGTCAGCCTAAATTAAGGTTTAGATTTCAGGATACATTAGTCGTCATTTTCTGATGTACTAATTCTGGAAGTGTCATAAAAGCAATTTCGCAGTGATAAGCTTTAGAACTTTAGAAAAGGCAAAAATGATAAATTAGCATCGGAAAGTTAAGGAACAATTAGTGTGTATAATTCTCTAAAAAACTGCAGTCAATTCATTCCACTGTGCATCGTAATTTATAGGAGATACACAATCGGTACAATGGATTCCTCACGACCTCTCATACGTACACTTGTAATACATAATCAGAATTTATTCGTCTCTTTTTTCCTGACAACAAATTAAAAAATTTTGAGAAGGATTATTAGAGGAGAAAAATTTGGTTATGTACAATAATAATAGACATTCTTGTCATTAGTTAGTCGTGCGGATAGAAAATAGCCAAGCCAAAATCTCCAGTTATCCATGTTCTCATTCAGCAGGATATCTGATTTGTCTCATGTTATAGGGCGTCATTATCTCTGCTTTCTTCCTTGAAGAGCTCTATCAAACGCCCGAATGTATAACACAAATAGTCAAGAGACATGCTGGGCAAGGTTGCTGTTCTGTCTTGGTGGGGTTCAAAGCCCAATCGTCCCGATGGCTTGGGTTGTCACGAAACGATTGATTGTCAGGAGGGCAGAACAAATGCTTCAAAATAGCTGACATAATTTTGAGTCATTGCAGAATTACGCGCCATCAAAGACATTAAAGTCCATTCAGTCTAAATGGAAACTAACTTGGAAACAAGAAAAAGTGAACGATGATTTTTATGAACACAGGATCATTACATCTGATGAGCAGAAAATAGAGAATGTTAAAGAATACTATTTAAAGAGTGCTTATCACTACGATGGTAGTATGGAAAAGAAGAGAAGAGAAGTAGTTTTGAGCTTGGTAGTTTCTTGGTGGTGCCTACAAGATCAATTAACTGGATACCAGGCACAATATAATTATATGATACAATATTTAATCGCTTATGTTCTACTGAGACAGTAAAAAATAAAGAGAGAGTAAGCGAAAGAAGTATTGATTGGGTAGCTGAAATGGATTTGAGAGAGTTGCTCACGACTGTTAAGCGTAAGAGAACAGAATGAATGCCCAGTGGTGAACTCTGGCCATCTTGAGTTGCTCAAAATAAGACCTTAGTGTCCATTTCGTTACTCTAGTAATAAGCGCCAATTTACATTTAGAATATTTACTGTAGGCAGGTAAAGCTATATATAATTTCGATTTTGTAACTACCTAGTTTATAACCAATAAAAATAAATAAAAATTATCTGAATCTGTTACTCAGTTGGTATGCTATAAGTTTTCAATAATTTAAACAAAGATTGAGGACACTGTAAAATGAAATAAACTGAACCATAAATACCAAGCTTAATTCGGGGGTCTGTTACGGATTTATTCTTTGGAAAATGAAAGAATAGGCTTCAAATTTTTGCCCACAATCTTCAGAGATACGTGAGTGTGAAAAGAAAGCTGTATGAATGTATATCCATTGCTACTGTGGGAAAAAGCTGTTTTTTAGAACGCTTAACGCCCTATTCCAACCTTTGTTGGGTCTAAACAAGCGTGGAAAAGATAGTGCGAGATTTAATAGAGATGACAAAGATGACCAGAGGAAGAGAGAGAGAGAGCAAAGTTTCTCTTGGGTTCCTGGTGTAGGGAGATGTGCTGCTACCCCAGGTTTCAGTTCTACCAGGGGTATTAGCCATGCTACCCCATACTCCCTCTCTTTCTGGTTGAAGAGAGAAGCAGTGTGAGTGCAAAATATCATTGGGATGAACGTCCGGTATCTTTCCTTTTCCCAACTTGAAGATATTTGGGGCAGCATAGGCCTGCATGCTTCAACTGATATTTATATATATTTATATATATATATATATATATATATATATATATATATATATATATATATATATATATATTTATATATATATATATATATATATTTATATATATATATATATATATATATATATATATATATATATAGATATATATATATACGATTGGGGGCCGACCCTCCCTGCCCAAATGGTCGCAGGAGGATCTGTAGCTACTCGTATATATCTTTCACACATTTTAATTTCCTTTATTTTCGCTATTTTCTTCATATATTTCTCGATTGAAACATTAAATTAAAAGAAAAAATCCTTTGTCTCGCAGCTGGAAACGGCCTTTATTTGATGAGAAAATTGAGCTACTCACATAGCCTCTTCAGAGCTTATTATAATTGATTTGGGATGAATTCTGCTCGGAGTCTAACGATGCTGAGACAGTTCTGTTTTTCTTTTATTAGCAGATAGATTTCGAGTGGAAGGGAGATGTTCCAGATTTTCATTTCGTATTGACATTTTCTTGAGGGTTTAGAGATTAGAAACCTGAAAGGGTCATTCCTTCGAATTTTTATAATAAATTGGAAATCCCATTGTATTTAGAGATCTTTCGAATATGCACAGTATATATATTTGGATATTTAAGGATATAAAGAAGATGGAAATATTATATCTAAGCTTTATCAAAATCCGGAAGGGTTAGTAAAGCATCACAGATATTTACATTTTTTTTATAATTTAGAGCGCTCGTCTGACGACTACCAAGGAGTATAAGTAGACGATAAATGACAAACGCAAAGACAATCTTATTTCAAATAACAATAAACATCTCCTTAGCAAAAACTACAAGGAAAATAAAAACATCAATAGGAAAAGAAGAGACGATTAGCAAATAGTTACCTAAGAAAGCGCCTACTCCATTTTAAACGCAGGCGTGTAATTAACAATTTCTAAAAAAAATAAAACGAAGGAAGACCGCCTCCTACAAAAACACCACAAATTGGAGCACAAGGAAACGTCACAAGGCACTAGAGACAAGCAATGACGATCTCGTTTGTCCCGGTACAGGGACAAGTACCAAGTGCACAGAAGATGGCACTCAACCAAGAGGAAATGCAGAGCCTGAAACACCAAACCATCTAAACCGCGTTCCGTGTGTGGGCACCATTCGGTTGGCAGCAGATATGACTTGATATCGACTATGCCACGCAACTTAAAATTACAGTGCGTGTTCTCACCTATTCTTTTCTATGCACCTAAAATGACTATCATGACCCTTGTAACTTAGTTATTATGGACAAGAGTGAAACGTGGTCCATGGTGGAATAAAACAGGAAAGCTACAAACGCCGCCGGAGTTTAGCGAATTTGTGCGGAATCTAACCTTGCTATACAGAATACGCGTTAACCAAGTATCTTTAAAAATGCCTTCCCTCCAGCTCCTATTGAACAAGGATAAGATAAAGGCAAAACCTTGCTCATTAACTAACCTGACGGCTTAATCAAAGGTATTCCAGAGTGGTCTGTAAAGAACAGTTTTGTTTTATTTGAGTCTTGTTTGTGCCAGGCATTAAATAGATTGATATTTTTATTTTTCTCTTTTTTGTAGGCATCTATTTTGTATTTCATTTTGGCTTTTATACGTCTTATTTGGAATTGAATAAGGCGTCTCTTTCACCCAGAGAGACGACCATCTGTTTTCTAAACCAGTCTCACGTCCGCGAGAAGGCTCCAGTTCAATTCGTCTCTAATCATCTCATCAAAGAGGTTCTCGTTCAAGGTCACCAAACTGAAGACTCCCTCTTAGGTAAAAGTAAAAAGGAATCCAAAACTTATTCATGTTTTTTAGTTCACATTCCGTGCGAGAGTGATTTTTAAGTCAACCATCGCGTATTACTCATCGGTAGTATTAATTTTTATTAGATCCTCTTATTATAGCATCAGTATATTTAAAGTTTTAATCTTTCATTTTTTTATGTAATTAAAAGTATATTTTTGTCCGAGCTGTTTAATTAGATCCTCGGGACGCTGCAAATGGCAATAGATATATAATTTTACGAATCTTCCCTTGAGTTCTTCATGTACTGAGCAAACGTACATACGTACTCGTCCGTATACCAAGACAGGCAATTTTACCGATAACTTAGTTATTGAGCAGAAATCCATAGATTTTTTATTATTCTAGATTTAATATTTATTGTTTCAAGGTCAGACTCATGCTTTTGTCTGCGTTTTTTTATATTTTTTTATAGATCTTACCTTCGTTGTTCAAGATGGCAGAAGCGAAATATATTCTCATTTAGTTTACTAATTAACAAAACCTATTTTTATTAATTTTTTTCCTTCATAGCACCCACTATCCAATCCGGAATCAATCATCTTTCGAAGGACCTACTAAAATACTACCAGAAGAGAGTATGTGACTCGTTGTCGAGATATGTTTTTATAGCCGACTTCGAAGTTGGCTCAAAGCGATGAAGATTCTGTACCAGAAAGCGACAATTTGAGGTCGAGATTCTTTGCTAAACCAAGAAATCTCGTGTCTTTCTATTCAATTTGATACCGTCACTCAAAGGCCTGAACACTGCAAGTCCTCGACTGGAAAGGAGAGGGATCAAGGTTTAGGAGGACTTTACTCTTACTGTGTTTGTTTGTTTCGAGACGGAGCGACGAGGTGGCTCCAGCAGACGCCTGAACGAGAAATTCAGTAAGTCATGGTACCAATCGTGGAAGAGTATAGTTTGTAACCGGGATTCAATCAATAGTTCGTGTTGGCGATTTCTCCCCGGGTCCGACTGTGCGTGATTATTTTAGCGTGGATGCACTGGCGCCCGAACATTGCACCCACGATCTTCACTACGGAGATTGATGACCAGTGGAAAGGAGACCGCGACGACCGGGTCCTTTCCACAGTTGTAACCTCTCATCCGCCCTTGCAGTCATTGGAATCAGCAATGCGTCATCTCATTTGCCTGCTTGGCCATTGGAGGATTTGAGCTGTATTATCATTTTTGGTCTGGCTCCTTACCCTCGACCAGGTGCTCAAATATGTACACTACGGCTGATCTAGGCGTCGTTGGATGAAGACGAGAATGAAGTTTGTCTGTTTGGTAAATCGATAGGAAGATACAAATAAATACTAGTTAAAATTGTAAGGATGGGCACTATTAATATTTCTTCTACTATGTGGAAGCAGAACTTGTGCTGTATAGAACTCCGCGATAAAAAAATAATTAATAAAGAGATAATTGAGCTTTTTCTTCCATTATCTATGATTAACAATAATTAGATAATAAATGCACTCAGCTGCCTATTCCATTCCTATAACATATGGACAAACAATACCATTGTGCTTATTCAAAGAGTAAACTGTAGAAAAAAAATAACGTGATTAAAGAAATATAACTATAAGTTATAAATCATCATGCCAATTTTAGTCTAAATCATGTGAAAAAAAGACTAAAGGGAAAATATGTCCAAAATTGTTTCCGTGTGTTTAAAGTGCAGGTTTTGTTGAACTTAAGAAGCAGAAAGTCATCTCAGATATAATGTCATTAAAAGTCAAAAGAAAGCAAACCTCCCTCAGGTCCTGGATTTGGGTCTCAGGTGCACTGTGCTAACAATCTCTTTTGCGATGTTGATTTCCAGCCTTAATGGTCGACTGAAATTCACAAAGACGTCGAGAATCAAAACAGTCTCTCATCAGTTTAATGGAAACCTAAAATATTACAATCGGATAAGACATTGTTAAGTTCTAAATTGTATATATAAAATATTGCTTATATGCTTGAGCAACTGAAAATCCTTGAGGAATTAAAAGATTTACCAGTTATGTCCTTACTCTCATCTACCTGCAAAGCGAATTTTTCATTTGATACAATCCGCTGCAAAATTTGTTCATTCGTATCAGCAGAAATTTCAGATATCCTACGTTTGATTGTGGTATTGGAGAGAGTTACTTTATAAATCTGAACATGAGCTTCTTTGCCAAGCATTATTTCAATAATTATGTTACATGCAGGGATAATAATGTTTTCACCAATTGTATGAGGTTTCATTTTCTTTGCTATCAGTTCTGCTACTTTAAATGAGGCTTCAAGAGCAGTGTCAGCTATGGTTACTCTTTTGACCATTTTACTAGCTGCCATATTATGCCCTTCTAATAAACGAGGAAAAAAAGCACGCTTTTTTGTGACACACCAGAGTGTTTGGTAGTAAGGTGCCACTTCAGCTTGCTAGGTACTACAATGGCTTTATTGCTGAGTGTATCTCCACATACTCCACCCAGAGGGCGAGGATTATCTTCATCATTGTTTGATACAAAACCATGTGCTAAGTAGGACTCATCATATGTCCGTTTCTTTATAAGAGGGGCTTCTTTCTCCCCACTAAATTTTAATCCAGATGGACGAAGAACACTTTCATTATTTGAGGTCGAATCAGAACAAGTAGTGACCACTGGAGTGACTATTTGATTTTCATCTTCTTCCTTGCTTTTTTGCTTCCTCAGTATGAACTAATCCATAGTTATCAACCCTCTCCTACTCTGCCACAGAAAACTGCCAAAACCTAAAAACATCAATTATTCTCCCTTCCTCAAATCAGGGTTCAACTAAAATTGTGTGTACGCACATGAGATCACACATTATTCTGGGGAGACACTGAGGGTGGTATGTTGTGTACGTGAGAGGCGAGACACAGCCGCCTCGTCATAACCTGCACGTGAGGGAAGGTAGAGATCATCTTGATACCAATAAAGGAAATATATGATATTATCATGACGATGGGTATTGAACGTAATGTGGATTTAAGCTAATAATTAATTTTGAACGGTGTTTAACAGAGGGTTAGGAAAGAGAACATACCTGCAAGTGAGTAAGGGAGCAAGCGACTGAGGGACACTGTTCCGCCTCTGGCCATGGGTTGCCAAGTCAGTGGCAACCCGAATTTTGATATGACATATAGTTTTCGTTATATCAAAATATTAACGAAAATAATAGCGCTGTTTTCGCCCTTCGTGACCGATACACTTAGTGACGAAGTATTTTGAAAAGCTTTCGTGGCGAAAGCAACGAACGATTTTCAAAAGCGTAACATTTCGTTCATACGCTCGCAGGCCGCATATGAACTGACAGGTTTTCGATGTGTCTCCACGGACGAGCATGTCTGCCAACCAAGATTATACAAGTGCCTATGACAGGTATTGCCTAGTTATCAAAGTTTCAATTACACACTATAATATACAAAGGAAAATTATTAACTCATTACATAATTACCATCAATGGGAGACGAAGCTTATACCAATTGGCAACCGTGCAGTCTGGCCGCCCTCGCGCCCTCATTTGTGTGTAGGTAGGGAGAAGGGGAAGGATGGGGTATGGGAGGCGGAAATATGCGGCGCTTCGTGGTGAGGCTGTGTGTATGTGCGGGATTCCAAGTGTATTCTGCCATCACGTGACTGTGATATGTCTTCCATATCACTTATCAGTTGGAAATTTGTGTTCGAAACATTCTCAAATGGCTAAATCTCGATTTATCACGATTTATGTATGCATTAAGCAGTATAATATTTTGTTTATATTAATTTTTTCCCAAATCTTGCTTTAATCTTAAATAAATCTGAAGCGTCCTGAGTAGTTCGTTACTATATGATGTAGTTTGTTGTACGAGGGGTGGTCAATAAGTTTGGCGGATCGGTAGGGCAAAACAGAGGAAGGAGGATGGCTGTTTGTGGGGGTGTTAGGACAACTTATGACAAGTTAGGACCTGCGCCCGCACGCTCCTGCCTCGACTATTTAAGAAGCAGTAGCTGATCGCATATCGTCAGTCACAAATTTTTCAACTATGGAGAAGGTTGAGCACCGCACAGTGATAAAAGTTTTAACCAAGGTAGGCAAGAATGTAAAAGAGATCCATGAACGCATGTTTGCAGTGTACACTGACACCGGCCCTTCCTATGCAACCATTGCTCGCTAGAATAAGGAGTTCCGCCATGGTCGTGAGTCCCTTGAAAATGATCCCCGTCCAGGACACCCGTCAGACGTGACCAACGAGCACATGGTAGCCCGTATGGAGAGGATGATCCTCGAAAATCGACGGGTGAAGGCCGAAGAAATCGAGCGAGAACATGGAATATCACATGGAAGTGTTATCAACATCATCCACGACAATTTAGCCATGACCAAGGTCTCTGCCTGTTGGGTCCCTAGAAACGTCACGAAACCTCACGCCCCATGATCGACTTCAACGTCGTGAAAGTTCGGAGGATCTGCTGCTCCTGTAGAGCCAAGACCCGGCTGGATTCGAGTCACGCATAGTAACAGGTGATGAAACGTGGGTACATCACCGGGATCCCAAGACCAAGCTCAGAAGCACGGCCTGAAAGCACAGGGGCTCTACGACCCCCATCAAGTTCCGAACCCAACCCTTAGCCGGGAAGATCATGGCCCCCATCTTCTAAAATTCTGAGGGAGTGTTGATGGTGGACTATGCGCCTCGTGCAAGTACCATCACAGGCCAATATTACGCCAAGGAATTTGCTAGGTTGAAGAAGTGCATCCGTCAGAAGCAGCGAGGCAAGTTAACACGCGATGTCCTGCTCCTCCACGACAATGCTCCTGTCCCCAAGGCCAGAGTTGCACAAGCTGCCCTGTGCGAGTGCGGATTCGAGGAGCCTAACCATCCCACCTACAGTCTAGATCTGGCCCCTAGCGACTACTTTTTATTCCGCCAGCTTAAGGCTGCACTGCGTGGACGCTGGTTTGGAGACGATAAAGATGTCCAGCTCACCGTCCAGGAGTGGATTGAACAGCAGAGGGAGATTTCTGGTTTTGGGGAATTCGAAGCCTCAGAGACAAGTGGCGCAAGTGCGTTAAAGTCGAGGGTAGTTATATTGAAAAATAATAAAACACTTTTTCTTATATCTCGTTTCCTTATATCCGAATTGCAAAACTTATTGACCGCCCCTCGTACGTAAGAGATATATTCTACTTTAAAACTTCAAGCCACACTCGCTGAAATAAAATAAAACTCAATTCTTCATCTTACATATCTTTCCTAATTGTGCGGCCCGCACTCATAAACCTTCTATGCCAATCAAAAACAAATCCACCAATCGTTTTCATTCTCCTTACAAGGCGATGGAGTGATATGTGATGGAGCATCTTGCCAGTCAGAATTTCTCCCAGGGAATAAGACGCTAAATAATTACATATATACATGCCCTCTCACAAGTTGCACCAATGCATACATATCGTACATATACATACCATGCCATCTTCTTGCTCCTCACTACCCTTATTCTCTCTCAAACACTTATTCACATCATCAACTTACCTTTGACGCGGTCTTCCAAGCTTATGGTCGCCCTGACAATTACTTTGGTATATTTTATTGACAAGACTATTTCTACTATTCTTCTTACAGATCTATAGCACCTCAAAACATTCATTCAAAACTTTTTGTACATACTATATATAAGCCTGTCTTACCCAATCGTTCTTTACTTTATCTACTCTTCGCACAGAGAATTTCGCATTCAAATTATCAATTGACACTGCACCCACTTCAGAACTTTCCTTCTCTTTCAAAAACAAGAATCTTATTTCTAAAAATGAATGTTGGCACCAGCATAGAACCGAGTAACTGACTGGTACAATTCTCCTTCACTAACACACTTATTTTTTTTTACTTTCCAACCTTTTCAAATCTTTTGGTCGCACTCTTCCTTATCTATACCAATATCACTCAGGCTACATCATAGCTAATTATTACTCCGCAGTTGTTTAATAATAACGAAATATTCTATAGTTTATTACGCAACACATTATGGCCAATTCAAAACACCATTACCCTAAATTTTTTCTACCTTTACTTTAACCCGTCGTCTATTGCAGATAACCTTTAAAAAAAAGGATCTACATTTTCAAATCCTTTTGTGGGGAAATCGATATCACACTTTTAAAAAACAGATTACCAGTTCGGTTACACCCGCGTCAAGGCGCTATGCGGCGTGAAGGCCGATACTTTAAACCCCTCGCCCCCTCTCCCCTCTCGACCCGCTGGCAACCAGAATCGATATTTATCACCAAGAAAGTCAGAATCAACATATTTTTTTGCCAGCTTGCATAAACAAACGAAGGGGAGGAGAGCAAGTGGAATAAAAATGTATAAACAAGCTCACTGTTCCCTCTATGATTTGAGATCTAGTTTTGCCAATAGACTAAATTGTAGGAGCTGCGACGAAAGCCAGAAGATGCTTTTAGGGCTAAGTGACTAAACTCTGAAAAGTTTTGCTATAAAAGAGAGGCTTAAACATATGCACTCGTCCCCCCTTGCCCTACCCACAGGGGCTAGGGGAGGTACATATACTGCTAGTTGGAGAATAACCAGGGATATCGAGTTAGATATCGAAACGACAAAGTCCGGCGGCAGGGCCCGGCACAAACCGAATCGAGCACAGAAGAAGTTCATTCTGAGGCAGTTCCTGCTGGTCACACCGAAGAGTAGACCCTTTTATTGAGAATCACTCTCATACATCTCTCGTCAGAGAAACACCCTATCTCGGTTTCCGACTAAAACCAGAGATATTCTCCACCATTGAAGAATACCCAAAGTGAACTCCCCCACCCACCCCCATTCGTCAAAGGATTATTTTTTTTTCGTCATGGCTCGTCAGTGAGAAGCACCTCAAGAGTAACCCGAAGATTGGAAGAAGCATACCTACACAGTCCCGTTGCTTAAATCGTAAAATCAAAATAAAGTGCTAAGCACCATCCGCACCTCTCATCCCAGTCTGTCTCCCCGCCAGATGATCAGCTGGGTGTCCGAACCCTCACACACACACGTCGCACCTCAACCTCCTTCCCCTGCCTCCATAAGATCCCCCGTCAAGGTTGTTCCTCATCCGGAGTCACTTGTTTTTAAAGATAAAGCCATCCATTTTTAATTATGTGTCCCAATTAGCGTTTGGTATTAAAGCGAGCTTGGAGATCAACCATCGCTTCAGATTCATTTTTAAAGTAGTAATTTTCACTTAGACCCTTTATTAGATTCATTGTAGATGTAAAGTTTGTTTATAATATTCTTTTCTAATTAAAAGTATATTTTGGTTAGAGTTGTTTAACTAAATCCTTGGAACGCTGCACATGGCAATAGATATCTTCCTTGATTAAAGAAGCAAAGCAAAAGACTAAATAAAGTAAAGAATTATCGCACTCTTAGAGAAAACGAAGTAACAAAGTTATTTAAGTACGGAACAAACCTACGTACACACTTGGCCCTTATTCTACGACAACCTTCCACTTTTAACCACAAAAAAATTGTCTCGGTACCATCCAACTACAAAAGTAAATTACATCTCTCATTAATTACAATCCTTTATCCCATCTCTTTTTTCGTGCCTATTTCACTACTTCATCTATAAAAATAATACAAATCCATCAATACAGCCACCAGGCATAAGCTCAAGACCAAAATGGCAAACCACCGTCTAACAGAATGTAGGGGAATCAATACCCCACCCTCACAACTGAGGCAATGGTCCTTAACCACAACGTCCGGCATTGTTCGCGGCGTAGCCCGACCACTTAACCTTCTCTCTTTATCCTCTTGCCTGGAGGAGAACCTGAAAAGCCGCTTAAAACCAGATAATGCTCTAATCATCACACGTCAGACCCCAGTGAGCCCAACATTGGTTAAAACAGCAAGATTTCCCCTAAGAGTTGATATTCAATTTCACCGCATATGCGAAATTAGGGGAGCGTCGTCCTAAAGCCAGAAGGTATCCTTTATGGATAGCTGAATGACGCTCTGAGAAAACCCGTTAGAGGAAGAGACTTCATGCAGCTTGTCCACGCATCTCCTCCACCCTCCTTTTCCTACCCCCAGTGGGGTGGCGAATTATATATGCCGATAGCTTTGGAAAAACGAAGTAGATTACGTTCGTCATTGAGACAACTAAGTCGGGCGAGAGGCCTGGCTACCAACAAAAGGAACTTAGAAGAAGCATATCCTGAGCCAGTTCCCGGTGGTTACACCGAATTTAGAAGCCTGTCAAGGGTAGATCCTTAGAGAGATCTAGACAGTGAAGACCAGTAAAGTGCCCGGCAAACCAACGAGAGGGACTTAGAACAAGCTCAGCCTCGAGCCAGTTCCTGGTAATCACACCGAACATTTAGTTAACTTAGATTGAGAAGCAAGTTCAACACTCTCCCGTCAGAGAAACACCCTATCCTGGTGTACCCCACAACACAGAGATAGTCCTCGCCTCTCTGGAATACCTCAAAGTGAACTCCCTCAAGCACTCCCCTGCGTCAAAGGATTCACGCTTTGGCTCATCGCTCGCCAGTGCGAATTATTCCCAGAGTAACCCAAAGAGAAGAAGAAACATTCTTTCCCTGTCCCGTGGTGAAATCATTTCCATTAAGAATACGTGCTTAACTCCATCTTACACAGGCTCCGAAGTCCTCTGTGGCTTTAAATCATTCCCCCTTCAAAACCACATTGGGAACCAACAACCTGTCCACGCGCCGGCACGGAAACAACATTCTTGAGGTGACATAAAAATTGAAGCCAAGGTCAGGCTCAAACCCGATTCTCGTGTGAATCTCGAAAAGTATTTAAAGCCCGGTATCTGTTTCGTTGAAGGTCAGTTTGCATTCAATATTAAAATGAGCTGTGGGTCAACCATTACTGCAATTTCAATTGTGTAATTTAGTAAGCCTCACTTAAATTTGTTTAATTCATGTCTGTGTAGTTTGTGTGTCAAATTTCAATCTTGGTTCATCTTTTTAATTAAAGGTCTAGTTTTCTTAGAAACATTTTTTATTCCATCCTTGAAATGCTGAGCATGGTACTAGAAACTCTCAAAGGTAAAAAATAACATAATAATAATAATCATAATCAAATATCGCACTCTTAGAGAGAAAACTTAATCACGGAGTTTTGAAGTACGTAACAAACCTAGGGGTACGAACACCATCACTCGGTCCTTCCTATACCACAACACAGAATAATACCATTCACTTCATACATTCTTAACACCTGGCATAATAGTTCTCTCTAACGCTCCTCCATGTTCCAGGTGAAGTTGAGAATTGCAAGAGTAAACTTTGTATGTTAGTAGTTCATGGAAATTATAATGCTAGAAATAAATCAGAGAGAAAAAGACTATAGAATGACTTAGAATGTGTGGGGTTTTAATAGGGAATGGCTATCAGATTATGGGGGTCTCTCGATATCTTTCTAACTCTACTTCTATATCACTCTATCTCCCTAAATAACTCTTTATATCTCCATCTATCTCTCTTTCTGTTCCACCTTATATCTCTTTCTTTAGTTTCCCCTATCCTTTCCGCCTTTATCATATCTTCCCATCCATATATCAACTAATTTAACTCTACGCAGGTGCACATCAAATACATACCGCAACATATTGTTCTTCCAAGGAGCTGAACAATCATCATATTCTTACATTCTCCATCTTTTCGTTTCCCTATCGATGTGTATATATGCTCATTATGTGCTCAAATATCGCGTTTAACACACACAAGTTTCTTTCAGCACTAAAACCTGCTACCATCTCTCTATTTTCATTCTCTACAGCTATACCAAAAGGCTCACTCATGCCATCTCTCATACTCTCATATATTCTTTCATTCATTTATATCTTATACAATCATCTGATATCAATTCCCAATTAAACACCACACACGTTCTACCTCACTCCAGAATATTTCTCTTTCTCTCTTAGAATTACTTCTACAATTTTAGATTCCATAAACTACTACTATACAAAGTTTCACACTTACATTTCTTGACTTCTCCCATATAACCAGCATATGTGGACTGTGGTACCTGCAACGTGGAAGAACGGCACCCCCTCCCAGCCTTAGTGCACCCACCTTTGTTTAACTAGATTGAGACTACCTCGGTTTTATTCTTCCGTCACATTCTCACTTAATATTTTTGTTGGTGGTTAACTTTGCAGGCTAGTAACAGACCAGTCTTCGTTCATTCAGCCGTGGTTGGGGCAAATAGAGGGAAGCTGTTCATTCCTCACAATTAGTTCCGGTTACGATAATGGTTTTTAACATATCTGAATTCTTTCCGCCCTTTCCTCTTCCTATCTCTTTCCATCTTCTTATCATTATTCGTTTCCACAAGCGAAAGGGGGAGCTGTGTGTAGCATGGCCATACCTGCTCTAACTGTCATATGTAGGTTCGTGTGCCCTCCAAGCCCCATTACTCGCTATTTGCCGTCAAGGTTCCATTGACTGAAGGAGAGTCTATGGCTCTATATCTTCCACACAGTTTTCACTTCCTCTAGCTTCGACTATTGACTGCACACTCCCGGACCTTTCGGCTGCAGGATATTGAGCTCTCGCACCCAAAAGACTTAGCTTACGCTACTTTCGCATTTTCATCGCTCGACTTTGAGAATAGAGAAGAATTCAAAGATCAGTGAATTATAAGGGCATTTTTTGACAGTCGAGTAATATCGAAGAACTCCACTTCTCTCCAATGCCATTCTTCTTTCCCTACGGCGACTCAAGACAGAGAGTATTTTTTTTAGGCCACCTAAACTCATCACTCTCTCCGTTCCCTCGTCTAAGGCGTAACCGTGTGTACTGCCACTCATAACTTAGTTCGAACTATGCCCGTCATGTGACAAGGCTTAATTCGGGCGGTTGGGAAAGCAGGTTTGTGGACTAGCCTACTTTGGAACCTTCCGTCATAGGCACACCAGAAAAGAAGCGATGCTGCAACCGCTGGGGAAGAGTTACCTTTATCCCTTACGGCCCAGCCAAGAGTACAGAGGGACATACAACCTTCTCTATGTAAGACGGAAGCAGCCTCGAACACAAAACCTCAGGAGGAGCGGCACCCCTGGTCGTGATAGTTGATTCGACCACCATCCATTATCAAGTCTACTATGAGGCATCCTTCTGGAGGGCCTCCTCGGGTTTATGATCCCATTCATTCATTATTTTCATCCAGTCAGTTACACCGGCTCTGCCAAAGATTGTGTGAGTGGAGGAAATATTTTACATCTTTTCATACTCATATAACAATAAATTAAAATTTTTATACCCAGGCAAGAACAAATATGAAGACAAGGAACGGAGCACTAAGAGAAGGCTTCCCACGAGCCAAAGTGGACAACCAGGAAGGTGTGAAGAGGGTTCTTCTTCGTTTCCTTCCCGGGAAAGAAAAACTCACGAGAGAAAAAACCTTATAAACAATTTACGCTGAAATAGAAGTAACTTTAGTCAGGTAAAAGGACCAGTATAATGGATATGTTGCGCTCTGCGACATCGAGAAAGATTTAGACCTCCTTTTAAGCGAAGACTCAGCTAAGAAACTGGTCAAAATTGGTTTTGCTCCCCGCACACCCCTAAACGTCACGACGAAAAGATCTATAATCTGCCGACGTCTTGACCCATGTGACGGAGCCCACTTAACCACGGAAATAAAAGAAGAAAAACTTGGGCCACAATCGAAGACGTTGTAAGTTCAAAAACCAAACGGTTAAAAACACACGCACGTCTTCAAAGTCATATTACAGACCACAGAAATGTAAAAAACGGCCACAGAACACGGCCTGCTTGCCTTGTACACAAAGATATCCCCGGACCAAATCGAAAAAGAGAAATTCGTCTCTGTTCAGGTGTGATTCAGATGTTACGCTCTAGCCAACATACGACAAAGGAATACCAATTCAATGGGAAAGCTTATTCAGAATGTTCAAACGGAGATCACCGGTGGGACGAGTACAGGGACACAGAGAAAAAGTGCTTGAATCGTGGAAATGGACACAGGACCTTTGTAATGTCGTGCCATATAAAGAAGCAATGAATAAAGAAGAGGAAAATAAAAATATCAGCAGAAAAGGAAAGTAAAAAGAATATGACATACACCCTCGCAACAGCAGGAGGACCAACAAAGCACCTACCTCATAAACCACTAGAGTGAACATAGAGTAAAACATGGGCCCTAACCTCATAATTTGCATTATGTACGCTCACTTCGTAAATATTGCAAAACATGGTTCATACGCGACGGAATTGAACACAATTCTAGAAAAGAACGGTCTAAAAAAAATGTGGTTTCCCGAAAACTCGCCCTTAAGCAAAATATACAGCATAAAAATAAAACTCACCGGACAAGAAAAAAGCAGAGAGAACAAAAAACACGAGCAAACCCAAATGGATACCAACCAAGAGACAGAAGAAGAAACATCTGACGAAGCGATTGCAGATGCAACCAAACAAATTGCACAAAAACTCCAAAAAGAAAGTTAAAACAAAAATAAATAGCCAAGAACTAAATATTAGAATATAGGGCTCCCACACGAACCCACTACACAAAACATGCAAGCAGAAAGAAATCGTAGAAGGAAGGGTAAAAGGAAAATACAAATAGGATTACGACGCAGACGTAGACGTAGACAACACCGAAGTCCATAATTACCTCAAGCAGGGAATGATTCTAATCTTCCCTGAATCATGTTACAATATAAAAAACGATCTGGCCGCACTCACTCTCCAGCACAAAAAATGAAAGCACGTGCCAACGTAAACTAAAAATATTTACGTTTAATGTGAACGGCTGGATGGAGGAAAGAATTATATACTCAAATATTATAAGACATGAAGACTCGGACATCGTAATATTAACCGAATATGGAATCAACACTTAAATCGAAACAATAAAACTACCAAATTACAAGATCATAGCTAATAATTATTTCAAGACCAGGTATCAACGGCGTATTGATTAGAAGAAAAAATGGGATTCACTACATTGAAATACAAGACCTTGAGGAATCCTACCTTGTGGTAAAGATCAAAATGACTACAGGTAATCTTGTAGTAGCCAGGGCTTACCAATCACCAAGGCGCTCCTACTTACCCATCCCTAACTTCATTAAATTCTTTCGCAGACCATATTCCAACGTACTAACCAGAGATCTCGACGCCAGCTGCAAAGCAGCAAGATACACAACCCAAACGAACGGCACAAGCGAAACTCTGAAACTACTGCTACAAAGAAACATGGTCCAAAAAGAAGGAACAGACTTTCCGAAGTTACTAACTTATAGATCTTCAACCACACCAGATATAGTTCTCACCAACCGCAATTTTAACCTGAATCTCCATACTGAACCCGGACCTGCAACCCATTCCGACCACTTAAGCATGATCACAACTATATTCACTTTCCCTATCCAAATTATAATCCTGCAAAGAAAATCACTAAGCAGAACCAACTGGGCCAAATATAAAGAACACCTAAGTACCATAGAAATCGAAATCCTAAACTACCAAGTAAACAATGAAAGTGAAGTAGAAATACAGAGGATAATCGAAAAAATAAGACAAGCGGATGCAATCTACACACCATCAACAGAACACAGAACCCTGCCTGCACCGTGATGGGACAACCAAATAAAAGAAAAGATGGGAGAATTCGAAGGATTGACAAAGTAGATAAAGGAGCTGGCTAACACAATGCTAAGGTGCAGAATGCTAAAAACAATCAGAAGACAAGTGGGAGTACTAATAAAAGGAAAAAAAATTCAAGCTTTGAACAAAATTATGGAAAAAATGGATATTGAAACAGATCCGAGGAAATTCTGGCTACACTACAGAAGGTGCATCAAAATAATGAACTACAAGAACACTTCCGAAGACACTGCAGACATTTTTTGTTAATTTTTCTAGAAGAAAACTATTAACTATATAAGAATCTCATATAGTTAATAGTTCCTACCTAATAGAAAAACTTAATAGAATCCCTTACCCTTCAGACTTCACCCTTATTAGCTTTGACGTTTGCTTCCTTTTCACTAAAGTTCCGGTTGATTATCTATTTCAGTTTCTTAAAGATAAATTGTGTAACGTTGAATTACCTATACCCTCTAATTTATTCTTAGAACTTATCTCCCTCTGTACCAAAGAGTGTGCATTTACTTTCAATGGTAAATTCTTTCGCCAAAAATTTGGTTTAGATATGGATAATTGTTTATCCCCCGTTTAATCTAACTTATATATGGATTTTTTTCGAAACGGTTCACCTCTCCTCTATTGTAGATTTTTCTATAATCTGGTTTTGCTATATTGATGACAGACATCCTTTGCTTGTGTCCCGATTCTGAAAGTATTTTTCTTTCTTTGAATAAACTTAATTCACTTTTACCTTGCATCAAATTTACCCTTGAAATAGAACAGAATAGAAGAATTCCTTTCCTTGATTTATTAATACACCGCACGTCTTCTGGTTTCAAATTCTCTGTCTATCGGAAACCAAATAATTCTTCTTCTTATATTCACTTTTACTCCTCTCACCAAATTAAAGTCAAAAGATCAATTTTTATTCAATGTTTTTCCGTGCACTTCGCGTGGTCATTCCTGAATTTTTTTACTAAATTTCCAAAATTTTTTACATTGGCCATAAACTTAGATATCCTTTTCATTTCCTTGATAAATGCTTTCAGTTAGCTGAAAAGTCTTTTTATGGTTTTGAACCTCGCGCGCCTCTAAATAACAAGAATACTCTTGTACTTCCTTTTAATCCATCTTTTGCTTCTCTCCCTCATATTTTAAAATCTCTAGGCATTTGTGTAGTATTTAACTATAATAATACTATCTCTAAACTATTAGTCAAGAACGTCCTTTCCCTATTAGGGAAGGCTGTATTTTAATCCTCTTGTCAACCTTTAGTCTTTTACCTCATTTAATGCTCTTAGTTTGTATTTAGCTTCCTTTTTTCTGTCACTCTTCGCTCCTCCTAATGTTTCCATTTCATATTAATTTTGCTTTAGGTGTGGGCGTTCCCTCTCCTTTGTATCATCCTTATATATATTACAATTTTCAATACTTTTGTTATTCCTTGATAAAGAACTCGAAATAAAGTTCGAAAGTACTTGGAATCCTCGTATTAATTTTCCCTGTGGGCTTGGTTGCAAATATATATATATATATATATATATATATATATATATATATATATATATATATATATATATATATCGTAGTGTCGAACGTCGATGCTAGCCGAGGATAGACTCTGCGGTGACGTGTGAAGGAAGCACACCAGAAGTTTGAGGGGGAGGGGGGGAGAACTCCAGTCGAGAACGAAGTCGATACCCGAGTAATAGATGCCTGTCCGTGTCTATCGTCTGTCAGTGGGAAACTCTGGCCTTAAGTACGAGCGAGGCTGAGTAGAGAGGTGACGCGTCGCCTTCGTAGCTGGAAGCCGTTGGGAGGCAGATCAAGGCGTACGAGTCTGTATGTGGCTGTTAACAGGGATGGGATTGGATGGTACTAATTTTTCAAAGCTTTTCCAGAAGTATTCTTACTTCTTCTGCGGAAGCGGGTCGCCAGAATCCCTGCAAAAGGAGACGGGGATCTCAATAGACTTAGCGCGGTAGTGGGGAGGGGATATTCTTGGTAAGCATCATAGGCTCGCTCGAAAGTCCTCGACGCCGTAAGTCTGGCGCCGATCAGGTGATGCGACGGGGGAGAAGGAAAACCTAACAGGGATGACATGGCCGCGCGAAAGTATTGCTGCTCCCTCGGGGCTGACTGGGTGTGCAGGTGCATCTTTTATCAGGCGTCACGTGTAGAAGTTTTTAAGGGGGGGCGGTAGTAACCTTCTCTTTCTGACATCTCTTTTCATCCCAAGATGGAGCTTCTGGAGGAAGTGACATCAGAATAATATAGGTAATTACACGGTTAAAATTCCAATAGAGACACAAATACAAAAGGGATGCTACCGTGTACTGCAAAAAAATAAGTCAAATAACGGGGACACGGGAAATGCTCGGAATACCTATTACCGAAAAACATCAAGTAAAAAAATAATAATATTAATAATACAATAAGATAGACAGGAATAGTTCTAAAGAGCCAGAATCAATATAGTCTCGATTCTAGGGGCTTACATACTAGGATATTAAAAAATAAAAGGTTACAATACACAAGAATGTACATACGAACAGGGAAACTCATCAAAAATTTATACACAATAAAAAGGAAATAATGGCACATATTCTTATAAAGCAATAAAGAAAACTAAAAGAATTATTCAGGAATATATACAAAAGTAATCCATTTAACGTTACAATTAATTAATGGGAAATTACCCTGAAGACAAATCCAAGGGATTTCTGCTTGAGTTGTCCGCCAGGAAATTCTCGGAAACCTTAATGTATACAATTTTAAAGTGGAATTCTTCGAGAGACAGGCTCCACTTCATGGGGAGACCATTATTGTTCTTAAAGTTCCGTAGGTAAGAGAGGGGTTTATGGTCAGTCTCGAACATGTGCGAATTGTAATCGATGAGGGGCATCGGTTCGCCGTAAAACACAGTGACGGAGTTAAACTTGCAGAGGTCGATGCACCTCCGGAAAGAATTGCCCGACTTTTTCACCATGACGACCGGGAAGCAATACTCCGACTCTGAAGGCTCTATAACACCCATCTTCAATAGATTGTCTACCTCCTCATTGAACTCTTTTCTTAAGTTAATGGAAAGGGTGTACGGCTTCGAATGGACAGGTTCCTGGGTCGCGAGCTGAATATTGTGCTCGAACTGGGCAGCACAACGAGGGGTATCACATATTACATTGGTGAATTGGGTGATTAGCGCTTTTAACTGGATCTTCTGGGGGATCGGAAGCTGAGGGTTTATACTCAACTCAGTCGATAGGGAACTGAGGGTATCTAGCAAGACGTAAAGAGGATATTTTACTTCTTGTTTCACGCAGGCGACTTGTACCACGACCAAGGGGTCAAGCGGGTATCTGGACTCCAAGGCAGATTTTTCGTCCAAGGCCACAAGTTAGTTGTCACAAGCGCGTCGATGGTACTTTTTAAGCATGCTTATGCGAAATAGCTTAGGGCCAGATGCTGTTTGCATCAAGTAGTCGATGGGGCTACGTCTCTCGATCACTTGGAAGGGGCCCTTCCATTGGCTCAAAAGTCTGTTGTTCTCCAGGTGGAGTAGTAAAAGGACTTCGTCACTTGGTTTAAAATTTCCTTCTTAGGACTTACAGTTAAAGTAGGTTCTATACTTGCCCAACTTTGTCTCGGCGTTCTGATGCGCGATCTCTGCGCACTTTTCTAACCTCTGTTTCAGGTCTAGGAGGTAAGCGTAGGAGGATAAAATCTCCTGGTCTAATTTCGAATTGGAAAAGAGCTCCTTTAGAATGCTGAGGGGCCCTCTAACATTACGTCCATACAGAAGCTCAAATAAAAGCAAAAAAACCTAAGGTGCGATGGGGAATTTCCCGGTATGCGAAAAGGGCTACCGGCAAGAAACGGTGCCATTCTCGGGTTGTTCGGCGCATAATGTCTTGAGGATGGATTTGAGGGAGCTGTTGAACCTCTCACACATCCCGTTACCAGCTGGGTGAAAAGGGGTATTAAAAAGGGATTTATCATCAGGAGCTTGCCGAAGTACTCCACCAGTTGCGACGTGAATTGACAGCCACAATCAGACAAGATTTCCTTGTTTAATCCGCGCATGAGATGCTGTCTATATTCTTCAAGGGCACAGCCTCGGGGAACCGGCTGGCAAAATCCACAAAAGTTAGCACGTGACTGTGAGCTTCCCTCGACGAGTGGTGTATTGGACCAATGAGATCAATTGCGATACGGGAAAACGGATCAGAGATTAGGGTTTCTCTCTGCAATGGTGCGAGCTTAACTTGTTTTTTGACGGCAGTCTTTTGGCAGATGTCGCAAGGCCTGAGGTAGCGAAGGATTTTTCATTGGCGCCTGGCCAAGAAAAGTATTTGAAGACCTTCTGGGTGATCTTCGTGTTGCTAAAATGGCCTGTTAATAGGTTGTTATGGGCAGTGGTTTAAATGTGACAAACGTGGGAACGTGGAACACATAATACTGGTGTCTGGGGTTTACTGTTTTCTGAGCAGGAGCTCACCTTGTCTCATCGAGTGGCTTCTTGCTCTCTTGACTGAATCTTCGCTTACAGAGGTCGGAGGGAATCGCAGTTCTTCTGGTTTCTTGCGAAATCTTCAGTCATGACCTGCTTGAATTCTGAAGAAAGTGAGGTTTCTAGGAGTGAGGGCATCGTCGAATCTATTACCACTTGCGAAAGGGTAACCACGGGTTGAGCTACGGAGCTGGGGAAAACCCATGGGCACTCACCAATGAGGACCGAGGAGAATTATTAGGGTCTGCTATTACTTCTGCCTAGGCAGTGAAGTACACAAAATCGATGAGGCACTTAACGATGGAAAACCAATTAGTGCGCCCCAAGTAGTCGTGTACGACGGCAAACTTATTATGGTTTGGGGCTACTGAAGGAAGCAGCTTGTCCAACACCACTATGCAGGTGCATCCGGTATCTCTCAAAAGAGTGGAGACACGGCAGCCATTAATCTTTCTAGATTCGAACTTAAGGCCTCCGGGGGTATTCATACCAAACAAGAAGTTTACCTGGTGGCCGCTCGGGGAAGGAGAATATTCCGATGGTGTTGACGCAGGGGCAGAGTTATTCATGAACTGAGAGTTCTGGGGGCAGTTTGTTTTTCCGTTGCTCTCCATACCACATGAAAAACAAATGATGGGTCTCCTGGCGAAAGATGACGTAGGGAAGGGGGTCCTTTAGAGAACGGTTTTACATCCCGGTGTTCGGACAAAAAGTGTGGTTCCATCTTCGACGGCCCAGTTACCTTGACAAACTCGTTTCCATTTACCGGAATGAATTTACCTTTGTTTGGCTTAGGTTTTGGGGAAAGGGGAGGGGGGGGGGATTTCTTCCTATCTTTCGGATAAAGGTTGTGACTTGCAGGATAAATAGCGGCCTGCCTCTTATGTGCACTCCTTGAATAAAATGTGAGACACCGCCAGTTTTTACGAAAGATCTGATATCAGCCGGAAGTGCAGCCAACAACTGGTCTCTCAGGAAGAAGTCAACGAGTGCATAGTGATCATGCGGGATTTTAGAATCATCGAGCCAAAAATTGAGGTGACGCTGGAGGGTTTATTCAAACTGACGGTACGTTTGGCCTGGCTTAAGGCAGGCATGTCTGAATTTGGATCATTAAATGTCTGGGGTCGTGTTATATGCCACCAGTAACTCGGATTTTAAGGTCGAATAATCAATTGTTTTCTCCGAGGGGAGGGATATGAATATATCTGGGAGTTGGGAATTTAGCAAGGGCAACAATTGAGCCACTCCATCTGCCTCGATGTCCCAATGGTTGATTTCGAAGATTTTCTCGAAGTGGATTAAGAAGCCTCAGAAATCCTTGCTTTCTTTGAAAGCTAGAAGCTTAACAGACGCGGTAGGGGCAGCTTCGTTCCTTGGTCTACTCCTCTTAAGAACCTGATGGCGAATTCTTTCCCTTTTTTCACGTTCTTCTCTTGCTCATCTTTCTTCTCGTTCGTCTCTTTCTCTTTTTGCATCTCGTTCCTTCTCTTTCTTTTTGTCTTCTGTCTTCTCTTTCAGGAATTTCTTCCTGTTGGATATAAGCTAAGAGGTCCTTGATGCTGAGCCCAAGCAACTCTCCTTGCAACTTAAACGTATTAAATAATGAGGACATTTTCTCGTGTTTGACCAGCTTTCAAGAAAAGCACCACAAAAAAAGCGGGGAATTATTTGACGCACACGAGAATTGCTGGTAGGCTTTGACGGACGTACGATTATTCACTTAAAAAAACAACAAACCCAGCGATAATTATTTCGCACGGCGTGAATTTTTAATTATACTTGAAATATTCACTCAGGAATTTAGCAATAGCCCGTGTTGTCCAATACGAACGAAGAAAACGACAACAAAATAGAAAAAAAGAAAAGAAATAAGATTAACTCTTTTACAATATGGCAGACGTTTTATGATTCCTGGAAAGGGTTAAAATTTCACACGGTCACAAAATTCAATACAAAATATGCACACAAAAGGGAAAATGGGAAATGGGTAAAGTATTTTCTACGGTTTCTAAAACCAGAACCTTTAATATATAAGAATTACACCCTTTAAAATCTGTTACAGATCTAAAAGAAATGAGATCAGATACTGAGGGTGACTCTAAAACACCTGACATCAAAATATAGATATCGTAGAGTGACCTTGAAGAGGGCACGGAGACAGATCCCAGCGCGAGGGTTAAATAAATAAAGTCGAGTGTGGGGCCTTAATAATAAATTGTTAGAGGATCTGAGATTAGAGAAAGTAATGCTATAAAAATATATAACTTTACTATACACAAAGAAAATATTAATAGCACAAATAAATAAATGCCAAAAAGTAAAATGAGACCCGTGGTACCAAACGAGGGGGGGGGGGAGGGATACAAATGACTCGATGGGTACGAGATTGTAAGAAAGGATGTACGTAGATTGCTTTCCGAGAAAATAGGAGAGTGCAATTATCGGGGAGACTGACGAAAAGCCTAATTGACTGGAGGCTTGAATACAGTGAGTAAGTGGGGGCGGGGGGTGGGGGGCGAAGGGCATGCAAAGTTTCTTTTCAAAGATTCCTTCTTCTTTAACCTAGCTGAGAAATGAGCGAGGAAGTAATCTAGTTATTGAACAAAGTCGATAACCGAGTGATAGATGCCTTTCCGTGCCATCGTCTGTCGGCGGGAACTCTGGCCTTAGATACGATCAAGGCCGGGTAGAGGTGACGCGTCGCGTTCTTAGCTGGAAGCCTTTGGGAGGCAAAGCCGGGTATACGAGACTATACTTGGCTACTAACCAATACAAGGCTGTATGGTAGTGCCTTCTCAAAGCTTTTCTCGAGATATTTATACTGCCTCGGTGGAAGCGGGTCGCCGGGGTACCCTCAAAGGCGGACAGGGATCTCATTAGACTAAGAGCGCAAAGGGGGAGGGGATCCGGCGGCCTCACAGCTTTGCTTAAAAGTCCTTGGAGCAGTGGGTCTGGCACCGATCAGACGGTGCGACAGCGAGGAATGGGACTCAAACGGAATACGCAGTCACGCGAAAATCTCTCGGCTTCCTTGGGGCTGTCTTGCCGTGCAGGTGTATCTCCTCACGCTCCATAGGTAGACGCTGGGTTCTAAGGGGTCTGGGGTAACTTTTTCTCTCTAACAATAACAGATTTGAAGGATGTTTCTAAGAAAAGCGATAGGCTCGTTAGCAAAGCTTTACGGGAATAGAATAAAATGATTGGCACAAGTTCTGAAAGATTATCTTGAACCCCAAAACTGGTAGTCTCGTGCAATGTTCCAGAAGTGGTATAGGCCTACGCTAACCAGATCTATAGGAAGCATCGAGATTGCGAATGAAATTATTCTAATGTGCCTAGAGATTAAATTTAATACCTCTTGTGACTCATTATGTTACAGAAAATTTTTATAAGCCATTTTTCTCTCAGATACATTCATGAACGTAATAAGCCCAATTTAGTAGATACTTAAAACACCTTATCTCGAGTATTACTTAGTTTATAGTCGATTATCTGAACTTCAATTATAACGACCATCCGAATATCTTTTGTAAGAAACATTTTCTGAGAAAATGGTGAAAAAAGGAATTTATACATGAAAAAAGTAATTTTATCGAGAACGAATTAGGTAAATGGAATTTTTCTCGGCAATGAAGAAAATAATAGAGAATGGCATCCATCGAAAAAGAAAAGGGCTTGACCCTCATTTCGATCTTTTGAATTTAAAAATATTCAAGGAAGTTCTGCATTTATAAACACACATGAGATTAACTATTACATATTTATCCGATTCAGGGAGAAGAAAAATAATCTAGTATAAGTGTAAAATATTGGGAGATTTTAAAAAGATATCGCTGTATAAAACGTCTGGTCACCTGATGAAAATAAAATTAGTGTTGAAATACTTAGAAAAAACAAAATGATCTTGCTCACTTTCAAAATCTAAGAAAAACAAACCAATCTAAAATATTGATTGAGATAATCCATTTTTCTTAGGCTGTATTGTTATCTTTGGCTGCAGCATCTAAGAATTTAATTACTAAATTTTTATCCCTGGTGGTGTGAAAGTTGATGGAAATCTTTATCATGTTTCATTGTTTCAAATGCTAATGAAATAAATTAAAATGCCTATGTAATTATGCGAGATACTGCCCCTTCTTCTGCCTACCTAACAAACCGTAACTTAAAACCGAGCTGTCCACAAGCAGTCCTGATATTAATAATCCTATGAACTTTTTCGTGTATTCAGCATTAGAAAAGAATTCTACCATGTTTAGAAACTTAAAACATGGTTTATTTATGATTGCAAATTATGGCCTCATAGTGTCATCCATCACGACAGTAAGAAGCGAAGATATTATTGAAGATGTTAGACGAAAGTTTCTTGAACAGAATAGGACAGGTAACATTGAGTTTAAGTTTAGGAAAGAGAGAGGTAGAAATTGGTTTACAAATCAAGTGGTAGATGAATCGAATAGGCTTAGAGGTCATGCGAAAGAAGCACTCTCCCTGGGGAGTTTTGAGAATAGATTGGATAAATTTATGGCTGAGGGTGCTAGGTGGAACTGAACTTGGTGAGGGAAGCAGGAGCTGCTCCGAATAGGCTATAAATTAGCCGATTGCGGACTCCTTATTTTCTTATATTCTTAAAATCTAAATGTATTTGCTCAAAAGACTGGAATGCAGATGTCTAAATCATTATTTAATCGCATTGTTAAACTTTATCTGAAATAACATCCTTATAAAATGCACCTCTGACATCAGTTGCTCGTGACTGAAGTTCCTACTCTAACTTAATTTTTCTGAAGCCTTTTCGATTAAGATACATTTCATTTGAAAATTATTGTGATTTTTTAAGAAGCAGCATTTTTATGGATAAAAAAAGTAAATAACAATAATGTTCAGCACTACCACCAGTGAAAACACCGGTTAGAATATATCTCTGTGGATCGGATATGCGTGAATGGCAGGTGATTTATGACAAAAACATAAATGAGCACATTAACTGCAAATGCTCAACGAACTAATACTAACGGAGCTAAACCTCAAGTATGACATTAGTTTTGATAGTAGTTGAAAGATTCAGTACGGTGACAGCAGCACGCGGTGAGAGAGATTAAAAGAAATTTCCAATAGACGCATAGTTGTACTGAAGTATTTAATTGAATGGAAAACAAGATCGCCCGATTTAACAGTTTCTGATTTCTTTTGTGGGCAAATTTAAAGAATAGAGTTACTCCATCGCAGCTGAAAATGTAAATTAATTAAGAAAAGTAATAACGCTAGAAGTAAACTTTCTAAAAAAGAAATCTACAATTAATTAGAAAAGTTGTGAGAGCAGAGAGATTTAAGGCTCAACTGTGCTTGGAAAGAAATGAAGGAAATGTGGAGGGAACCGATCTTTAGGGAAAGATTTTGTGACATATGAGCAATTAACTCTTTTATTTGAGGATTTTAATAAATTTATTGTTCACTTCCAAGATTATGAAGTTTGATTAATTCACTTGTTTTACCCCAAAGAGACTTTGGTTACCTTATTTATCAATGAGGTCTAATCATTATTAAAGCAAACTTAACATAACATAACGTAATTTCACGGATGAGAAAAGCCACAAGGGCCTATCGAAGGTAATCCGCATCTGTCGAAACCCACCCATAAATGCATCAATAGGATTAGGCAGATCATACATCTACAATATACAATTCAGAACCACCCACAGGAATGCGTCAAAAACAAAAAGCATTATCACCAAGTCTAGTCAAAATTCAAATCACCCACAACATAAAACAAAAAAAAACTGCATCCGCAGGAATGAATCTAGACCCCCCCCCCCCCCTCATCCCACACAAAAAAGTTAACCGCACTTTCCATATAATCATCTAATCTGCGTTTGAAAACATTCAAGTTTGGGCTGTCTACTCTCTGAGGTAGCCAACTTTTCCAGTAATCTACCAATCTGTGGGTGAAAAAATATTTGTTGACATCCAACCTGCACCTCTGTTTTTTCATTTTTAAGTGGTGACCCCTAGTTCTATTACTACCTTCCAACTCAAATGACTTGCTACAATCCAACTTTTCCATCCAAAAACAAATTTTAAATAGCTCATACATATCTCGCCTGACACATCTTCTTTCAAATGAGAACATATTTAATACCCTCATTCTATCTTTATATTCAAGGTGCTTGTAAAGGGTAGACCCTAGGATTTCCATGCTTTTCCTTTATCATTATAGCTTACGGTTTTTATCGCAGGTCGACCCGCTTCGAGGCTACCATTTTTGGCGTAACCATCTGTAACTTACCAGTCTAATTTGCGTAGGGGAAGTGACTCATCCCTACCTTTGTGCTCCACTTCCCTTTTCCCCATTCGGACTGAAGGATATAAATGGGGAAGTGAGGCCTTTTAATTTATTTTGAGGCGAGAATTCTGCCTGATTGCTCCGCTGAATTGTTGTCCGTCACTTACCTTGACGTTATTAATTTTGGGGAGACCCGTACTGGATTCCTTTGTGTAGCGAGGATTTTCTGCCATTGATTCCTGCCAGCGTTGTCGCTGCCTCTCTGTCGGCTACATCGATTTGTGCTCTTTCAGTTACGTTTTCAAGTGTTCTCCTTGGGAGGCCGTTCACACTGGGCACGTGAAAGTTCTCTACCAGTCACCTCGCCATCTCCTCTTTGGGGAATTCTGTCATCTTGAATTCCCTCTCTCGGATCGTTGGGCCTTCGAATCATCATTCCCCGTAGTCTCGACGCCTTTCGCCCGATATCGTCATCTGTGGGTTTCTCCTCTTTGAAGACCGTCATCGCATTTACCACTGTGGACTTGAGTCGAATTCCCTCATCGTCGCCGAGCCCCTTTCGCCTAGATTTCTGACCTGGGTTATTGCTTCACTGCTCTGGTATCAGGTATTTTGGAGTATTTTTTTCTTTTTACGTTCTCTTTAAATTAATTAAGTGTTGTAAGTGTTATTCTTGTAATTTGGGGCATTCGGGTAAGGGACGTAAGAAAGGGAAGTTATTCCGGGGAACACCTGTCACCAGTGTAGCGAAGCTTATTTCATCTTCAACGGCGCGTGTCGTTTGGCTTTAATCAACTTATTCATAGAACCTAATTTTGTATGCGCGAATATCTTTTTAGTTAAAACGATTTTTAGTCGTTTGATGGAGATAAGCATTTGTGCCTTTTATTATTGTTTGATAACCCCGTATAATTTGTTACCAGTCAATTTATTTAATTTTAATTTTTTTATAAGTAATATGTAAATACTTTTTTATGTGTGTATTTATTTAACCCCTTGCGGATACCTCATAATTTATCACCGTCCTGATTAATTCTGGTGAATTTCTGGTAGGACTTTAGATCCCTGGTCTTCTATAAATTATATGTGTGCATCTTTCTTTGGGCCGTGTGAACCGGGTTCCGCGATAGCTTTCAGGAGGGGTATTATTTTTTTGCCCTCCTTTGTACTGACTCTAGCATGTTGATATCATGACTAAAATGTGGTGAGCATGCTTGTATACAGTACTCTAAATGCGGCCTTACATACGAGAGGTGGAGTTTAAGGGCAATCTCTTTACTCTTGTAGCTAACATTCCTCTTAATGTATCCTACTTCCTTGTTTGCTCTATTTTTTGCCTCAATATACTGCTTCGGAAATTTCAGTGACCTATCTACTACTACGCCTAAGTCCTTATCATTCCTAACTGAATTCAACCAATGCCCATCCATTTCATAGCTAAATTATTTATTATTCCTTCCCATTTTAATAACTGCATTTTTTAAGGTTAAAAGTCATCTGCCACTCCTGAGCCCAAGCTAATAGCTTATTTAAGTCACTTTGCATTTAAAACTACCCTCAACATTTTTGACTACAGTTTTCAATTTAGTGTCATTAGCAAAAATTGACACTTTGCTATTTACAGCCTCCTCAAGATCATTTATATAAACTATGAATAATAAAGGGCCCAGAACTGATCTCTAAGGTACGCCACTGATAACGTCCCTCCACTGTAACCTCAACCCATTCAGTACAACTCTCTGTTTCCTGTCTTTCAGCCATTTAGCAATCCAATTCACAACTTTCTCACATATCTCATTCATTTTTAATTTGTGAACTAATGTCCTATCTGGAATCTTATCAAAACCTTTGCTAAATTCTAAGTAAATTACATCAGTATTCCCTTTTCTAATTGTTTAGTTACATAATCCATAATTTCTAGTGACTTTGTTAAACACGATCTACCTTTACTAAATCCATGCTGAGCAAGTGAGCATCACTTAATAACCTACTAACCTATAGATGGCCATAAATTACCTTATTAACTATCTTCTCAAGAATTTTACAAACTATAGAAGTTAAGCTTACCGGTCTAAAGTTATTTGGGTCCTCTTTATTTCACTTTTAAAAATTGGTACTACATTCGCTGATTTCCGATCATTAGGTATTTCTGCAAACTCTAGTGATCTAGTATATATCTTCTTAAGAGCTACTGCAATACTTTCAACACCTTCTTTGGGTAACCTGGAATGAATGTTGTCTGGGCCAGATGCGTTACTAGTATTTAACTCCAATATAAGCCATTTAGTTATTTCCTTGTTTACATTAATAATATTCAACAACCTCCCTTGACCTAGCATTATCATCAATTAATGTATATGGATTCTCTTTTTTAAATATTAAAGTAAAATGATCATTAAAAACCCCTACTACTTCTGCATCAGATACATTCAACACCCTTTCATATCTAATAGGCCCTATTTTAGCACTGCTAGATTTGTTATTGATTCTATAATAGCTAAAGAATTTTCTTGGATCATTATTATTATTTTGAGCCAAATTAATTTTGAACGCCCTTTTGCTATTCCTACTAATCTTATTTAGCTCTTTTCTGGTCCACCTATAATGATTTAATTAGTCAAAACTACTTTTTTTCTGTAATCTCTGGTATGCCGTTTTTTGCTCAGAAATTTCCCTAGCTATCTCATGATTCCACCACAAAGGCTTCCTATTTCTTCCTAATAGCCTTCAATGGAATAAACTGCTCCTGGTCTATTTTTAATATAGTCATAAAATTGTCCCACATGTAATAAGTATACTTCCCACTGAATTCTATATCCCACCTAATCTGATTTAGCAAGTTTTGTAATTTATCATAATCATCCTCATAAAAATTTGGAGTTTTCGTGGAGTTTGTCGATGTTCTACCTTTCACTATTCCCAAGTTAAAATGAACCATCTGATTATCACTATTTTCCAATGCTTCCCCGACAGTTACTTCCGGAACCAAGTGATCATCATTTTAGAAAACCAGATCTAGTATATTAGAACCCTTGTTGGCTTACTAACAAATTGAGTCAACATATTATCCTCAAAGCATTCTATAAACTTACAATTTGCTCTAATCCTTCCTATCATATTTTACAATTCCACAGAATTTAAATTAAAGTTGCCAAGAATAACTATCTACTTCACATCCTTTACTTATTTCCCTGATCATTAACTCATCACTACAATCAGTCTGTCTGGGTGGTCTGTAAATGGCTCCCAAGTATATTATCCTACTTTTACTTACCTTAATGTCTATCCACAGTGAACCAACTTCTCCTTGCTTTATAGAATTATTTAGATTTAAAAAAATGATATTTCTGATATAAATAATCAACCCACCACCAGTCCTATCTCTCCTTTGACAAATATACAATTTATAACCCTGTAGTTCAAATTCATTCACATTGTCATTAAATTTATTTTCATTAACCCATGATTCTAGTACACATATTATATCTATATCTCCATCAATAATATAACTAAATAATACATCTTTCTTATTTCTAAGACTAAAAGAATTGCTATAAAAACAACTCAGCCCTCCTAACCCTGAAGCACCTCTTTTTAGCCTGTATACCTTCCGCTCTATCTTCTCTGCATCTCTTTCTTTTCCCTCCCATCCTGACTCTTATATTTCCCTGACCACTATCAGTAACTATTTTCCCGCCCACAAACACCTAATGACACTACCTAACTCCCCCTACAACACGTCAACCCCAGTTTGGCTTAGATGGAGGCCATCCATTGCATACAATGCCTTTTCCCCCAAAGCCATTCCATACATCTACAAACACTAATCCCGACTCCCCACACAGGCCTTTCACATATTCATTCAGTCCAATTGCACGAGACAACCATTCCATCCCGACATTCAATCTCGGAAGCACACTTGAAACAGTGCCTTTCACTCTACTTTCACTCATCCTTTCAACTAACATTTTGTAACTTTCTCGTAACTCACATAAACCCACCTTATTCACATCATTTGCTCCCATATGCATAATCACAACTGCATCCCTTTCACATCCGACACCAGACTATCATACCTCTCAAACACATCATTTACACCAGAACCCGGCAAATTAACTCTTATTTCCTTCCATTTGTTCGCACTCAACTTTCTATCTAAATATCTAATCTGAGAGTCACCCCTCACAAGCAACTCTGTCATCCTCCTAGGGCCCCTAGGCCTAGCATTACTCTTCTTTCTGTTATCATTCAAACTACCCCTTATTTTACTTTCAGCCACAACAGCATTAGGCAAATCACTTTCCATCTCTTCCTCTCTTAGGGCATTGAACCTGTTAGTCAACCTACAGGTTCCGGTCCCTAATATCTAAATGAAACTCTACCATTTTTAGTGGTTTTTATAAAACAAAATCGTGTTTACAAAATGAAATAGATCCCAACTACCTTTTAGATATTAGTCATTTAAATCTGAGTGCTTGGAGTATGTATCTATGTAAATCATGTTGGAAAGAGTAAGAGAGGTCTGAATCTGCTATTAAGTGAGGAGTGGCATCATTAATTTGTGAGCTAAAGGGAATTATCTGAGTGACTTAAGGTTGCAAGGCTCAAACTATTCATAATAGTTGTGTAACTGCCTTGTAATGATAAAATTAAGGAAACACTAAATGACTTTCAACTAGTAGTGGATTAAATAGTAATGGTTATGATAATTGTTGTTGAAGATATGAAGGGATGAGGGATGGAAGAGCTGGAGCTTTTGTTACACGTAGAGAGGTTTATGTGTCTGAATAACCATATGCTTAATACTAAATTATGAACAAGTAAGGAAAAAATGACATTTACAAGAAGTTGATGGAAATGAAAATGGGCATCGGGTGGTTGGTGTACGATAAATGGATGTAAGAATAGGTGAAGATACGACAGATTGAATAACTAGAGTTCTTAGTATACTTAGGGTGGAAAGTTTAAGTGCCATAGAGAACCTTTGCACTAATGGTTTTGTTTCATTTGAACTAGATGATTGTAGAGTAAATATTTCATAGTTGTTCTCATTGTTTATGTCATTATCCTAGTTCCAAGTCAATTTGGAACTAGAATAAATAGTCCATTGGGGATTGGTTTTATGGATATTTAACATCTGGATATTTAACAAAGTTTTTGTTTTACTTGTCTAAAAAGATAGAATTTAAGGCAATTTCTACCATGTCTAAATAAAAATAGGAGAAAATCAAGAGTTTCCTTTCTTTTGGAGATATGGGGCATTAGGGACGAGTGAAAATAGTAGTTATTCTTTAAATTCTCAACCTTTAGAATTTCCTACATTTTATTTGGTAGCCAAGTGACAACAACAATTTTTACTATTTCTTCTACGAATTTATTTGGCCGTTATAAGCATTGCCTTAGAAATGATTTTTACTTATATACACCATGGTAGCTTTTTAAATTTAGGGAACCTTAGAATGTTCACAAATTGTGCCTCTCTGTATCAGTAAATCAACGAAAACTTTTAGGCTTCCATTGCTGCATATTCTGAAGTATTTGTCATATGTTCGGAAGCAAAATCTTTATTCTGATCTTCCTCTTCATGCCAAAGCAATCAAGTTTTACAAATGTTGTGATGTTCGATTGTTACCCAGGATGCGCAAATTTGCAACACACATAGTAAAAAAGTTATTAGGATCATTTTTGCATATTCTATTCATGATAAGTGCTTTTTTTTAATAATCAATAGCTATAATATTGTGATACACATTTCTCTACTTATTTTAAATCGAAAATCAAAAGTTTTAAAAAAATATTTCTGAAAAACAGAGTCATTACAGCATTTACATATAAAAGCCTGCATTTTAATGGGAGAAATGCATAAAAATTAATGTAAGAAAAGAACAAGACCATATCTGCAAAAACGGAATGTAGATTTGAATCTAGGCTAAATTTTCATTTAAAACATTTTAGACATGAAAAAATATACACAGACCAGTAAATTGATGACAAGGTGCATGCTTCTGTTTGAGTCAAACATGAATAGTAATGTAATTAAATAACATGCAAAGATTTGGTAGTTGGTTTTCCTTTTTAATTGGGTGATACAGCCCTGCATCTCTTGTTTTTCCTTACTTTCGTAAACTTTATTCTATCTTAATTCATTATATCCAAATATAACAGTACTATATTCAGCCATGGCCCTTCAGTGGTCGGGGGGTGCTAAGAATCCTTGTGTAGGTAGTTAGTAGTGGTTTTAGTGCTTATCTTGTTGTTGTTGTTACTTTCTAAGATTCTCTGTCTTTAATTTTTTGTCAGGCATTATTATTATTTTGTCTGGCGACAGTGAATATAATCCTGGCCATATCCATCGTAAAATCTGCAATTTATTCTATTGAAATATTTGTGGTTTCAATGGTAAATTGAGAAAGCTTTCTGTTGCCTCAACTAAATATGATATTATTTGCTGCTCTGAGACTCTTGTATCAAATAGGAAACATACCTCAGAACTCCTTTTGCTAAATTGAATTTTAATAAGCCTATGCAATTTTTGAAGAACTCCTGACCTCGAGCGGGATTTAATGCTTCACGTTTTAATAAGTATAAATGTGCATGTCATGAGATCATGATTAGATTATGCAGTATTTATGATTGACTTCTAAACTCATATATTAATATTCAGGAGGAGGACAAGAGATCTTTCTTCATCTTGATTGGTGATATAAATTCTCATCACAGAGACTGGCTGAATTCAGTTTCCCCAACCAATCAACATGGTATTGCTGCTCTTGATTTTTCTGATATTACTGGTTGTGAGCAGTTAGTTACTGGTGCAACTGGCACATACGGCAATCGTCTTGATCTTTTTCTCACTGATGTTGGAGGGGTTATTGAGGTTCAAACCACTACAACAATTGTTTCCTCAGATCCTTGAGGTTTGGCTTGTAAAATCCAGTTAGATTTTCCTATTCCAGACTTTGCCATTTCCAGGGAAGTTGTTATTAAATCTAGAATTAACTGGGATGGGATTAACCTAACTTTTAGTAATATCTATGATGTAGTATCTATGATGCTCCTTGCCCCATTACGGCATTGAATTTAAGGATATTAGACGTGAAAAGTAGGTTTGTACCAATGTAAAATCTTAAAGCTCGATCTCACGATAAGGCATGGTTTAATGACCAGTGTCGCCTGGCCTATCGTGTTAAGCATTCTGCCAATAATCTTTGGTCTGATAACCGCTCTCGATTGTGTTGGGAGAACTATGTTGCGATGAGAAACACGGCAAATAATGTTTATAAAGAGGCTGAAGCTCAACATAATGCCCATTTGAGAAATGTCCTCACAGGTGCGGCTCAGCCGAATATTTGGTGCTCAGCATCATCCTCTTGATAAAGCCAGCATTCTTGCTGACTGTTTTAATCCCAAGCAAAGTAGGGAAAAGATTCAGCTACCTAGTTCTAATTTATTTGCATTCAGATCATCTGAAATAAAATATCTTTTATTCAACTTGGACGAGTATGAGGCAACTCATCCTACTGGTCTGTTTCCATTGATTTAAAAAAAAATCTATCAGTCAGCTACGAGTAACTCCAAAACTGGCTGTTAGATTTTGTATTTTTGTTCATCGGAAGTCATTTCCTGAATGCTGGCATTCCGTCAACATTACCCCAATTCCTAAGGATCATCATCATATCAATTTCCCAGTGAATATAGGCCCATTTCCATCTCACCGATTTTATCTAGGGCTTTTGAACGTCTGCTGTCCAAACGTGTTACTGTATATTTGAGACAGTTTTTTCCAGTGATTCAGTTTGGTTTTATAAAGTGGCTAGGCACTACTAATGCACTATTATGGCTGGTACATGAAATGCAGTCTGTAGGCATTGGTGAAATAGTCTTAATTATTTTAACAAAATTTTTAACTAATAGACAACAAAGTGTTGTTGTAGATGGGTGTTTTAGACCTTATTCTAGAGTATAATCTCGTTCCTCATAGTTGCTTTTATATTATATACTAGTGAAATATGGTTTAATATCACTAATAAAATGTAGCATATGCTGATGACACCTCTCTCTATGCTTATGTTCCATCTCCTGCAATGAGAATGAGTGTTGCAAACGGCCTCACTGAGGATTTGAATAAAATTCCTTCCTGGTGTCTTCAGTGGGGCATGAAATGGAAACCTAGTAAGTCTAAGGAAATAAGTGTGAGTCGTTCTAGATCTCTCTTACCTGAATATCCCAATTTGTTAATAAATAGAGCTTTGATTAACCAGCTTAATCTCTTGTGGGTAACTCTTGATTCGAAACTCACTTTTGAAACGCATTTAAGATACGTATCGGGATATCTCGCAGAAATTGGGCATTCTTCGTAAATCTAAGAAAATTTATGATGATGATGATTGTTCTTCGTAAGTGTTTCTTTTCTTTTATTCTACCTCATTTTGAATATTGTTCTGTTGTATGGAGTTCTGCTGCAGACTCTCATTTGATATTGCTTGATCGTGCATTTAATTCTAAAATTTTATTATCAGATTTTGATTTAGACATTGGGCATCGTAGAGATGTTGGAGCTCTTTGTATTTTATTTAAAGTAGTGAATGATGTGAATCATCTCCTGCCTAAAGTTTTGCCGAGATTTTATCAACTATTTAAAGTTACTATGTAGCTATTCTAAGCCTGTAAATTCCATGGCATTCTAAATTAGTCGTCATTCTACATCTCAGTTTTCTAAGTGCATTTTACCGAGTCTATGCAGATTGTGGAATACCTTGCCCACAAATATTGTGACTACTCCTACACTTGATAAGTTTAAATTATTGGCTAATGTCTTTTTTGTTGCGTAGCCATGGGGCTGTTTAGTTCTTTTTCCTTTCTTTCTTGCTGTGCTTTGACCTGTACTGGCACCTCTTGGTTGTATAATTTCCCAGATTTTCAGTGTGGCTTATTGCATGGTATATTATTACTATTATTTGAGATAATGATCACAAAATTCTTGTGAGAAAATCCTAGCGGCCATGAACTTGAAAACAAGCTCCCACAGAATACAGTGTCCATATATCAAGTAAGAAAGAATGAATGCTAGAAGAAAGAAATTGAAATGTGTAAATAAATAAATTTAAAATGATTAAAATTAAGCCAATATTAAAATTATTAGGCAGTAGCGCCCACCTCTAATCTAGCATTGCAACCTCGTTTGAAGAGATTAAGATCTTCCTGCATAACTTCTGCAGGAAGATCATTCTACTGCTTAACCCTACTTGGCAAAAAGCAACGCTGAAACTGACAAGTGCGGCAGCAGAGAATGCATAGTGCATGTGGATGTTGTCCATCCGCAAGAGGCAGTAGCTCAGGAATTAAAAATGATAGTGGCAATTCCCTACTGAAGTAGTATTTATGGAATATCGACAAACATGAAATCATCCATCCATGATCCAAGTCATAGCTAGCCCAATCATGAAAAAGCAACCTGCCTCCACTAGCAACCCTATCTAAGAGAGACATCTCTGGCAAAGGGGGATATCCAAAATAGAGAAAGATATTCAAGAAGAGGGAGAACAAAGGACCTGAAACAAGTGGCATTAATATCTTCATTATTATAGATATATGAGGCCTTACGTACAATACCAAGTTTTCGGGCAGCATTAGCAGATACATTTAAATGATGCTTCTCAAAAGTCAGGTGAGAATCATAGGTAATGCCAAGGATCGTTAGGGATTCAGACTCAGCAAGAAGTGTATCTCGAACACCGAGTGGAGGATAAATCAGCTCATTGGTACGAGATCTACTAACCAAGAGGGTCTTAGTATTACTTGAATTAACCTTCATACCCCAACGATCACACCCATTTCCTATTTTTTTCTAAATCACGATTTAGACTCATGGCAACTTGGTTTCTCATTGCTGGAGACCTGACTAATCCAACAAGTGTAGTATCATCTGAAAACTGAACAACCTTGTTTTCAAGATCTTGTACCAAATCACTTGTGTATACTAAAAACAACACTGCCCTGTGGAACTCCAGACATAACACGTCTAGGTTCACTAAAAACTCCATCTACGACAACACGTTGCTGCCGATCTATTAAAAGGTCGGTAAGTAGTCCTAGGATGTATTCACCTATTCCAAGGTTTTGTAGTTAAAAAACAAGTGCTTTATGGTTAACACGATCAAAAGCATCAGTAAAATCAATCTGAACTAATTCTAGATTCCAAACCCTTGTCAAGATTATCTTGCATACTACAATTCAAAGGGCACCACAAGTACCCAACTGCCTCCTATATGCATACTGACTTCTAGCCAGTAAGCCATTAAACTCCAGAGCATAGATATCAGCTTCTCAGCAACCTTAGAGATCACAGGAAGTATTGAAATAGGCCTGTATTGAATACAATCAGCAGATAACATGCCCTTAGGAATAGGCACAACATTGCTTAATTTGCGATTATCAGGAAAGGTGCTTCATCTAGATAAAAATCTAAATAATCTACTTAACTTAGGTGCTAAATCAGTAGACATCTTTTTAAAAAATAAAAGAAAAAAGTTGACGGGATCGACTCCGCCCCAGCACGAAAAGCAAACCCAGTCAAACGAGGCTCAGGATGGCAAGTGCCAGGGAGGAAAACTTCTTTAACTGACTGCTTGGCTTCAAAAGCTCGATGGAGTAACTCTGCCATTTCTTTTGCACTAGTTGCTAGCTTTCCATTTGTCAAAAGTAGTGGTGGAAAGGTAGATGTGTTAGAGTAAAAAATAGCAAAATTTAATTTAGTCCACCACAGATGAGGCTGGCTGATCTCTACCAACTTACTCTTCAGATTATCATTATATAATCTCTCAGCCCAATGGTAAACTCTGTGGGCAGTACGCCGAGATTGAACAAAGATCTCGAAGTTTTCTTGCGTCCGATTACGCCTCCATACATTGAATTTTGTGTGCTTATCATGGTAAGCTCTTCTACAGGATTCATCAAACCAAAGCTGGTCGTTTGTACGAATCCTGATAATTCTACTGGGAATATGCCTGGCCAAAACAGTAGATAACATATCATTCACCTTAGCCATTGGGTGTGGGTCAGATATTGCATTCGAAATATTCAAGGCTCGACAACTCTCTTCACAACCAACCCAATCAGCTCGAGATTTAGGCCAAACTCTTTTTTTTAATAATAATAATATTAATAATAATAATGATTAGCAGATGATAAATGAAGTGTAATCAAACTAAACTATACCGAGTGAAAAGAACGTACTTCAATTTTACTGAACTGAATAATGTGTTATGGTGACCATTGTTTATTTCTTCCTAATATCATTATTCCAAACATGAATCATTATTTTGGAATCTCTGGTGGATCCCGCTGTAATGTCAGAAAGCAATTCATCCAGTTTATCGGCTTTACCAACTGGACAGGAAAGAGAGAAATTTGTTACAGGTGCTAACTAATGCAAATGAGGATGTCAGGGAAGGGGTTATGTATGCATCAAAAACGAAGACGACGAAGTGAGAGTAATTATGATTGACTTCGAGGGTGGAAATTGTGTGGTGTATTGGGATAGGGAATTGGTAAATGTGCAAGTTTGTCGTGATGTGAGACGTCATTAAAAATGGAAAGAACTTTACATTAGCAGGGAGATTAAAGAGTGATAGGCGTGTTTTTATGCCTTTGAAGGTAGAAAGGTTTCCAAGGACTGAAAGAATTTTCTGACAGTTTTTTTATTATAAAAAGGGAAAAGGAAGAAAAGTAAAAACACGTCCTTTGGCAAAACAACTCTGTCCACTTTTGTAGGCAAAGTGTAGGAAAAATTATGATAAAGGGTGTGTAAAAGATAACTGAATAAAGTAACTGGTGAGAATTGAGTAGATTCAGGATGTATAGGATGTTAGTCATTTTAATATTATTATTATTTAATCTTTATTTTTAAGAGCATAATACAACTTATTAGGATATTGGTAAAGTGTTCTGTGCGTTCATTAAATGGTAGTAAGCTCTTTTCAATGTAATCTACTAATTAGATTTTCTGAATTCAATATTATTTTAAGAAGGGCCAATGACACAACCTTATTAGTCGCGTGCGAGTCTAGTCGCGGGCGACCCTACATCTCATTATGTCGGTCGGTCGGTCCCCGTTTTGCTTAATTTTGTTTTTGTAATCACATTGTAACTATTGTGCCGATTCTAACGAAATTTGAAACCCTTATGTTGTTTTACATTCTCTTTCGAAACATCACCTACACAACCTATACCACCACTACCACCTACACCACCAGCACCACATACATCACCACCTACACCTACACTGTCTGCACCATCTACACCACTAACGACTACACCACCTAAGCCTGCACCACCACCTATACCTACACCACCTGCACCATCTGCACCACTAACAACTACACCACCTACACCTCCACAGCCTACACCACCTCCCTTACACTAACTACGGCAGCTACAGCACCACCTATGCCACCTACACCACCCTCACTTGCACCACCATCTCTTACACCACCTATGTAACTTACACCAATTACGCCACCTACACCAGCATCGGCACCTAAAACACCACCACTTCCACCACCATCAGTTACATCACCACCAGTAACACCACCTGCACCACCACCACCTACCCCACCTACCCCACCTACACCACTACCATCTACATCACTTACACCAGCACCTATACCAACACGGATACCTACACCTATACCAACACCAGCTAGACCACCTACACCGTAACAACCTACACCACCACCTGCAACACCTAAATAACTACTTACACCACCTACACTAGCAACACCTACACCACCATGGCATACAAATCTACTGCACCACCACAGCCTACACAAACTACAGCACTACCACCTACAACACCACCACCTGTACCATAACCACCTGCACCATCACCACTACCTCTTACACCACTACCGCCTACACAATCACCGCCTGCACCACTACCATCTACACCACTTACAACACTATTACCTACACCACCACCACCTACACCACCATAACCTACACCACCGTCACCTACACCAGCATCAGCTACACCACCACTTGATACACCCCACCACTACCGATACCCCCATTTACACCATTGCTACCTACATCACCACCCATACCCCACCTAAACCACAACCTACACCATTGCTACCTACATCACCACCCATACCCCACCTACACCACCACCACCTACACCACCTACACCACCACCCATACCCCACCTACACCACCAACACCTACACCACCACCACCTCCCGCCCTACCATTACAGCCTCTCGAGGTTATCCCATTTTTTTTTGTTTGGGCAATAACCTCATAACTATTCAGCACATACTACCGAAAATTGAGACCCTTAGGTTGTTTTACATTCTCTTTCGAATGATATAATTGGCAAGGTCTCTCCAAGGTTAGTCCGTGAATTATTGAAAGTTTTAAAGTTCGTTAAGTCATAAATCAGTATAAGTGAAACACGCGACTTTTGATCAGCAGACCTTGTTTAACATATTGCCTATGCAACAAGTTTACTACCTCTCACACAGCCGTATTTTTATTAGCATGACTTTTTAAATTACAATTTTATTTTTATTACCCATTGAAATATTAATTTATACTTAAAATTAATAATATAGTTAATAGGAACTCTTGTATGACACTCTTCAAGGTCACAGATCTTCACAAAGCGTCTGTTTTTCAGCTAAGGAAAGCCTTGGAAGAAAAGATGCGTCATCATGTCGGGTTTTAGCCCCCAAAGAGGTGGAAAGAGTGCATTTATATCTGGATATACATCATTCCATTTTGGAGGAGCTAATACCAAGAAAGTACGGTTACCCAGGCAACATAAATAAATAAGAAGAACACAGAGTAAGGAGACACATCCAGAAAGTTAAATTCATAAAGCCCACAAAAGCTCAAGAAATTAGGTATGATTGTGCCTCGCTGGTTAAGATTTTATATGAAAGAAGAAGTACCTTGTACCTGACCCTGGATTAAATTAGCAGTATTACAGTTGACGGAACAAAAAGAATTGCTTGAGAGAAACCTTCTCAGATGAGAAACGGGCTGTAAAGTAAAAAACAAGTTGAAGGGGTCGAATAAGAAAAAGGTATGATAAAAAGAGAAGGGAAAATAAAATAGTATTTAAGGCGAAAGATAACAAAAAACTTCAATTGTAAAATTGCAGAGATAAAAGAGAGATGATTTGGTGATAGGAGTAACATTGGTTTTGAAATATTATGTTTTATTAATCACGAAAGATAGAATCGGGAGGATAAAAAGTAAAGAATGGAGAAATATTTATCCAGCGAGTGATAGACATTGAAATACTCACAAGTATGATTGATTTTTAGAAAATTTTATGAAAGTCATTCAGTAATGTTGTAGTGCGAATATAAAATTTCAAATAGTCTCAGAAAATAAAAGTAGGAGAAGAAGAGATCAATTTGCAGGTCATCAGGATAGGAATGCAAAGTTGGCTCCGAGGAAAAGATAAAAACTAAAAAAGGGTGAGGTTTGAATCGAGCGTTGCGGGACACTATAACGCCTCTTCATCCGCCAAAATCTATCAAAAATAAAGATATGAATAGACTAGGTAAAAGATACAAGCGGAATCATTTGAGACAGTTTCGGAGACAGCCAGGAAATTCAGAATTGAAAAGAGACCAGAGTGATCAACAGTATCGAATGCTTCCCAAGGATAAAACAAGGTCTGCTGACCAAAGTCGCGTGCTCTCACTTATTCTGATTTATGACCTTGCGACCTTTAAAACTTTCAATAATTGACTGACTATCCTTGGGACAACATTGGCAATTATATAATTCTAAAGAGAATGTAAAACAACATAAGAGTTTCAAATTTCGTGAGAATGGGCCGAAACGAAAGGTTATGGAGTTATTGTCAAATAATTTCCCTGCTAACCTTGGGGGAACTTTGACATTATATAATTCGAAAGAAAATTAAAAAAAAACATTATGTTTCAAATATGGTTAGAATCGGTCAAATAGTTATGATGTTATTTCCCGAACAAAATACTTCCTGACCTAACCTTGGGAGGAACTTGACAATCATATAATTTGAAAGAGAATGTAAAACAACATAGTGTTTCAAGTTCGTTAGAATCGGTCGAATAATTATGATGTTACTACCAAAACAAAAGAAAATAGCAAAATGGGGACTGACTGACTGATATAGTGAAATATAGAGTCATGCACGACTAAAAATATCAGAGTTGAAGGTAGGCCATCATCGGACACACGGCTAACTTGTTTAGTTAATTGTATAAGAAATAAGTACCTCAATGTGTCTTAGTTTTTTTTCCGCCTCAAGTCACCTGTGCCTACTCTAATGCTTACATTTTAACTCACTTTCCGGGGAAGGAGGAACGACAAGCTGCCTGGAAGTAGTGTCGGCCCCCGTCTTCCGCCGAAGACAGATATCTTCCCTCTCACAGGTCATGAATGAAATTTTTTATGACAAAAAAGTGAAAATGCGTATTTATATGTATTTAAAAGACTTTTTTTTAAAACTTGTTTAAGATCCATTGCATGCAAACAAGTGGAGGTGGATGCAAAGCCAGGTGAGTATTGGTGGGCATATCGTGTATGTGTGTGGGTGGTATATATGTATATAAGGGAGAAGGGATGCGTAACACTATTAATATGCAAGCAGAGGTAATTTTATTTTCCCTCTATGAAGCTCATAAGATACCGCTGATTGCTCTCATTTCAGAGTGAGGAGGGAGTCGGTGAGTGTGGAGCTGAGAGGAAACCTCTGTGTGGCAAGATTTAGTGGACCCTATCTGTCCTTCTTCCTGGTCCGTCGTTAGAGAGAAAAACACGAGAAAGGGACGGATCTAACCAGACCCCAGCGCCCCCCCACCCAACTCCACAGTCAAGGAGAGCGAGAAGACTCAATTTAAACGAGTGACTTGTAGTTGTGGTTGGGCCAAAACAGCAGTTGCGTGGAAGAGTGAGCTCTCGAGGTTGTGTAAATATCGCCTTATTTAAGGTAAAAATTAATTTATTTTATATGCGCTTATTCCAAATTTAGTGTGTTTTCAGCGACTTCTTGTTTATTCTGTATATATATATATTTATATATATATATATATATATATATATATATATATATATATATATATATATATATATATATATATATAGACGAGCAGCGGTCAATAAGTTTTGCAATTCGGATATAAGGAAACGAGATATGAGGAAAAGTGTTTTATTATTTTTCAATATAACTACCCTCCACTTCAATGTACTTGCGCCACTTGTTCTTGAGGCTTCGAATTCTCGTCAAACAGAAATCTTCCGACTGCTATTTAATCCACTCCTGGACGGTGAGCTGGATATCTTCATCGTTCCCAAACTGGCGTCCACGCAGTGCAGCCTTAGGCTGATGGAATAAAAAGTAGTCGCTAGGGGCCAGATCTGGATCGTAAGAGGGATGGTTGAGCTCCTCGAATCTGCACTCGCGCAGGGCAGCTTGTGAAACTTTGGCCTTGTGGACTTTGACGACGTTGAAGTCGATCATGGGGCGTGAGGTTTTGTAAGGTTTCTAGGGACCCAACGGGCAGAGACCTTGGTCATGGCCAAATTGTCGTGGATGATGTTGATAACACCTTCATGTTATACTCCAAGTCCTCGCTCGATTTCTTCGACCTTCACCCCTCGATTTTCAAGGATCATCCTCTCCACACGGGCCACATTGTCCTCGTTGGTCACATCTGACGGGCGTCCTGGACGGGGGTCATCTTCAAGGGACTCACGACCATGGCGGAACTTCCTATTCCAGCGAGTAATGGTTGCATAGGAAGGGCCGGTGTCGGTGTACACTGCAGCCATGCGTTCATGGATCTCTTTTGCATTCTTGCCTTCCTTGGTCAAAGATTTGATCACTGCGCGGTGCTCAACCTTCTCCACTGTTCAAAAATTTGTGACTGACGATTTGCGTTCAGCTACTGCTTCTTAAATAGATAAGGCAGGAGCGTGCTGCTGCAGGTCCTGACTTGTCATAAGTTGTCCTAACACCTCCACAAACAGCCATCCCCCTTCCTCTGTTTTGCCCTACCGATTCGCAAAACTTATTGACCGCCCCTAGTATATATATATATATATATATATATATATATATATATATATATATATATATATATATATATATATATATATTAGTGTAGTTAAGGAGGCAGTCTTTCTGGAATAGAAATTTAGTTGATGACCATTGTGTATTTTCCTTTAATTAATTTCCTTTGGCAACTTTCTCTTCTTCTAACTATCTTTTTCATTCCATCTTTTAAATGGTGCATTTTTTACCAGTATTCTTGCCTCCTTTACCGATGTAGTGAATGGAGTGAGGATCTGGCAGAAAGTTAAGTGAAAGAAGAAGAAATATATTTATTGTAGAAAAATGGGGTACAAGAGGGTATTTTCACCTTTGCATCTATATACAATCCAGTTTATACAATGCAAAAGTAAATAAATATTATAGTTACTAAGTGTTGAAAATGAACTTATAGTTGAGAAGGGGAAAGATTTAGTAAGAGGCAAAGGTACACAAAAAGTGAAATAGGTCCTCTGGAATAACTAATTAATTACGCAGGAGCTCAGTTTTTTGGTAGTTTACATCATTTTTGCATTTAATTTGTACACCATTGAAATGGTTTTATATTTACATTAATACTTGAGTTTATTATTATAATCTTTGTTTGATAGTTTACTAATTCGCACTTTTGATTAAATTTCATATGCTAACTTTAATTATTATATCTAATTATATCTTTTAGTTATTACTGCTAACTTTATTTAGTTTTTATTTTATTATCCTTATTTGTTTACTATATTATTATTCACACTAATATTGTTATATATTCTTCAGTTTAAAATTTATTTAATGTACACTTATTATTGAGTACACTGTTCGCACTTTGTTTTCGCTGAATTTATATTTCAGCTCTCTTCACTCTGGGAACTTTTATTTTGGATTTATTCACTATCTGAATCTTTAATTCTATTAGTTTTTAGATTCACAATTCACTAGTACTTTCGTATTAACTATTATCACTTTATACATTTCACGTTTATGCACTGTTAATTATTTGAATTTTACTTTAATGTTTGTCACTTTCACTACTTTTTACCATTAGTTTAACTGTGAGATCTTCATTCCGCAATCTTTTTGTTCTTGTATGTTGTCCCGTTTACTGTGTATAAACTCGAGCCCGGAATATACATTGTTCCACTACACAGGAGGATTTCAATTTCCTTTGGAGACCACGGCCCATCAAAGGTCCACTTGAATTCCTCGCTTCTGATTCCTTGTACTACTTTCACATTATTGTTTTTCACCGGTCGACGTCCTATAATCCCGAAAACTTTTAAGTTCACCCCTTCCCCGTCGGAAAAATGTCCTTTTTCCAGGACTTTGATTTTTTTAGTTAGGGGCACTCCGGGGTAATTTGGTCATCTTCCGATTCTTCGTCTGTTTGTATTTGTTTTTCTTCTTCTTGCTTTGCTGTTTATCTGGCGTTCTTCTTATTTTTCTTTCTCTTTTCCTTCGGACTATTTTTTGTGTTCTCGGCGTTTTTTATCCTTGCTTCGCCTTCTTGCTTTTCCTTTTCGTGGCTTACGTCTTCTTTTGTATTTCAGGTTGATGTTGATGTTTCTTGTTTGGAACAGTTACTTTTTTGGTGTTCTATGGCTGTGTGTCATTAACGAACTTGATGTTTAACACATCTTGAGATTCTGGGTTTGGTGGAAACCACAACTTCTTTTTCACTCCATTATGTTGTAACATGTTGTTTAGCTCCTCCGAAAATGTGCCGGGGCGCGCAAGGTTCGCCAGGTAGGCAACGATGACCATTGTAATTATTTCCTTGCTCTCGACCAGCATGACAAGTTTCGAAGTTGCTCTTTCCGGTGTTTGCGTGTTTATTAGTGGTGATGCTGCTGTGGCGTAGGAACCTGCTCGGGTCTTTGCCTCCTTCTCCTTTTTTAACTTTTCTCGTTTCGCCCGTATTATTTCTTTGCGTAGAGGGCATCTCACGGCCAGAACCCGATGTTACCCTCCGCAATTTGCACATTTTTCACGCTTTTCTCGGCAGTCTCTCCAACTGTGACCAGTTTAGAGCATGCCAGACAAATTTGCTCTTTTGTTGGGCATTCTTTGGTCGAGTGACTCTCGAGCGCGGGGCAGTTTTGGCAGCTTTCAAGGTAGATATATATTCCTCTGCCTCGATTTGCTCTTGAGCCACCTGTAGGTATAATCCCAGGAGGCCATCTCTCATCGCTCTTTGAGCCATCTCGCTGCTGTTAAATATGATTTTAATTAACGTCTTCCAGACTTTTTACACCTTGTCTATCTTTCCCATGACTGTTTGGAGTTCAGTTCGGCTCTGATATCCTCGGTGGAGTTAGCCAAGAAGAAGGGTTCAACTTTCCTAAGGATGACGGTGCGCCTCACGAGTAATTCGTGGAGGGCTACTGCCTCTAGCTTTTTCTTGCGGAGGGGTTCTTTAGCCTTTTCTGAAACATTTACTTCCACATCCTTGTTCTTCCAGCAAATCTCAGCCCACCCATTTGGTGTCTCGATAAGATGGGTGAGCTCGATGTTTATTTCTCCAAATATGGTCTCAAATACGGTTTGCCTGCCAGGGTTTTGCTGCCCCGCTATTAACCTGAGGTGGATCCGCTTGGTGTCCTGGGGGACGGGGAGGGGCGTGAATATCTGGATTCTGTAGAAGTCAATAACATCAAAATGTAGTACAGAAACCAGATGTCCACGGCCTTAAAATAGATGAAAAAACTATCAAGGAGATTATTAACCGTAACATCAAGGTTAAAAATCAAACCGATAAAATCCAACTCATCATCTATTATAAAACTACAAAAGCCAGCAACCTTTTGATAAAAAATAAAATCTGCCCTAGCTCCTTGAATCTCAGGTCGACCAACATAGTTTACGAGTTCACCTGCCCCAATAAAGACTGTAAGCTTTATAATAACTCTAAATATATTAGCGTGACAACTACCACACTTTCGAGGAGATTAACGATGCATCTACAAAGCGAAGGGCCACAAAACCATATGGAGAGTGTACATAATACTAACCTAACGAGAGATATGCTCGTTGACAACACCATTATTAAAAAAGAGGTTAATAAAGTGAGGCTTAACATCTTAGAAGCCATTTTAATAAATGAAGATAAGCCCGCCATCAACAGTTAAGCGACAAGCTGGAATCGTACGCTAAAACTCTTTTAAAAATTTCACGCCCAAGAGTGATCCATTTCCTCTAACGTCACGTTCAACCAAGGAGAATAAATACCCATTAAAAACCGTTTTTTCCACTTAGACTGCGCTAAGCTCTGAATAGAGTTACTCCAGCCACACTTAGAAAACTTTCGAAGTCCTATTCTACATAGCTTCAACTACAAGATTTTTACGTAGGCAAAGATATCCTCTACGCGTCAAGACCACTGACCTTACTGCTACATGATAGTAGTGTCGTGGGCGTACACGCACCCGGGAGTTCCTAATAACTTCTCTGCTAGTCGAGGCCTGTATAGACCACCGATTTCTGTCGTGTCCGAACCCCGGAAGAAAGCCTTACAGGGAGCGCGAAGAAGAGGGCCCCATTAGGGGGCGGAGTGGACCTGACTGGCAGGTGGGCCCTGCTTATACATTTTAGTATAGGTAGGGCAGAGCAAGGTGGAACGAGCCAATAGCTTAGGAAAACTGCTTAAATAGGAGATTGGTAGGCCCCGTGTAAAAGGCACCACCCCAGTGGGCCGTCATGGACGACCCCAAAGGGAAGAAAAGGATCCCGCTCTAGGTCATAGAACGCCACCCCAATCCGTCCTGGGAGAAAGTCTTCCAGACTATCTTTGTCAACATTGGAGTTGCACTATGCCAATTGTTAGACCAGTCCTATGGATACCTGGCTATATGTGACAAAACCTTGACGTCGACAAGCTACCAGGTGTAAGCTCCCGCTCTAAAGTGGAAGAAATTGGCTTGTCACCTAAGGTCCCACGACATGTGTCTGCCCAAAAGTCAATAATCTGCCCTTGCCTTGATCCTTGTGTCGAGACACATAGTGCAGAAGAGATAAAGGCCGAAATCAAGGAAAAACGAAGATGGGCTAAGGTTGATGAGAAATATAAATTTAAAAAGCGTGAGGGTAGTGAGTACACTCACCTCTTCAAAGCGACCTTTCAAACAACGGAGATGGACGCTAAAGCATCAGAGGTAGGATTAATAATGCTCTGTACCAAGATCTCAGCCTCGTGCATTGAGATTGAGACTTGTTTCGGTGCAGGTCTGCTTCTCGTGCTACGCTTTAGAGCAGCACACGACTAAATAATGTACATTCCAAGGCAAAGTGTGTTCAGAGTGCGGCGGAACCGGGCACACCTGGAAAGAATGTACCAATGGGGGAACAAAGAAGTGCTTAAATTGTGAAGGTCCTCATAGCACACTATCCATGCCATGCCCCATGAAGAAGACCCTGGTTAACGAGAAAAAGAAAAACCTGAATGAAGAAAAGACCCGTAAGGCAAACACCACTGACGCCCAGGCGATGCAAAACCAGGACAAGGGCAAAACTTTCCTACAGCTAGACCATCAATGAACCTGGATCTGGTTATGTGCGTGATTCACGCCTATTTTGTCAACATAGAAAAACCTGGAAGCTACGCCACAGAACTTAACAGGATGCTGACCCAAAACGGGATAAAACCAATGTGATTCCCCCCCCCCCTCCACTGAACCTTATCAAATACAGACGGGAAGCAAGCCTAGAGCTAATTCAAGAAGCCGATCAAAATCCAGGGCCCCCCGACTGAATAAGCGGGTAGAGCCCGCAACACCCAAGACAATGGATACCGATCTGCCGGCCCAAAAGGCGAACGCCCAGCAAGGAGCGAGTCATCATAGTAAGTCCACCAAAGAGGGCACGAAGGGGGCACCCATGCGAAAGACTGCGGACGTGAACATGAAAATTTATGCCTCGCCATCGTCACCACTCCCGAGACTAGCAAAAGTCAAAGACATAATCGAGGGAGTATTAAAAGGAAGGTTCAAGTACGACTATGACAGTAACGACACCGAGGATGAAATGCTTTCGGTTCTCAAAGGAGGTAGCATTCAGGTCTGCCCCGAGTCATGCTTTAACTTATCGCACGAACAATTTAAAAAGAAAAGATCAGGGAGAGTGAGGTCGCCAGCACGTGAAGAGCAAGCAAAGGTCCAGAACACCCAGGACAAATAACTTGGCCTACAATAATATGCTTATTAGCAAAATTAAGATCTTTTCGCTAGATTTCAATGGTTGGGAAAATAAAAAATTCGTATACAACAACATCATACGCGAAGACATAGTTATAATTTCGGAACATGGCCTCAGTACAGATGCGAACCTCCTGAGAATATATTACTATAATGTTATTACAGCCAACCATTCAAATGAAAGATATGATAGTGTCGCAATAGCTGTGCGAAAGGGCATCAAGTGCAGGGAAATTTGCAGATCTGGAAGAATCATATCTGGCCATTAAAATCAAAACAACCTTCGAAGACCTTGTCATAGCTGTGGGCTACCAACCCCCAGGACGACCATATCTCCCCATCCCCAATTTTATCTAACTATTCAGAAGGAACAACTCAACCATCCAGATCGGGGACATCAATTCCTGATGCAGAGAAGCGGGTTACACAACTGGGTTCAACGGATCGGGAACCTCCCTGAGCCTGCTTATTGATCGAGATCTGGTGCGAAGATTCAGCCCGGAATTTCCAACGTACCTGACAAGAAGATCCTTAACGACCCCTAATATCATCCTCGTAAACTCTAACTTAGCCCTAAACCAAGCGACAGTTCCTGGCCCATATACCCCATTGGACCATGTAAGTATGGTCACTACTGTCTCAACCTCCCCTATACAGGTGAAGATCCCATCCTGAAGGTGGATGCCCAAAGCGAACTGGGAAGAATATAGAAGACAACTACAGGACTACTGACTGAACCAACTGGAAGGGTCGACACTAGAAGAACTCGACAGTCACCTAGAGGAAATTGTGACGAGACTAAAGGAGGCAGACAGGGTAGCCATTCCTACGGTCGAATACAAGACTCTCCCAGCACTACGATGGGAAGAGAATATAATAGAAAAGAAGATCAGGCTGAACGAACTGGTCTTGGAGATAAGTCGGCTTGGGTATATGGCAGACCGCTACCGGGAGCTCCGGAATCTCCGTTTGGAACTGAAATTCCTGATAGCAGGGAAGTCAAAAATGATCTGGGATGGAATGATAAAAGGGATAGGAAGGTGATCCCACTTCCCGCCAAAACTAACATCAACATCATAGTGGACGGGAGAAAAATCTCAGAAGACTAAGAAATAGAGCACCATTTCAGGGAACATTGGGAAAGAAATTTTACCATCACAGATGAGGAGAACCAGAAATTCGATATGCAGTACGAGGAGGAGATCTTGGCAGACCTAGAGGCCAGAGAGCCAGTCTTGACTCCCTTCCATTTTGTCGATGCTACTAGACAAATAGAGGAGGAGGGTAGACTATTCACCCAAGATGAGTTTGAGGCTGCTCTCAAAAGTTTCAAACAAAAAGCCCCAGGCATTTCGGGCATTACTAAACCTTACTTGACTAATGCTCTCGAAAATATCAACATAGCAATTTTAAGTCTATTCAACGCCTGTCTTAAGGCTGGTTATTTCCCCGATCAACTCAAGAGGGCTAGAATGATCTTTCTTTTAAAGCCGGGAAAACCCAAAAGGGAAGGGAAAAGCTACAGGCCCATATCGCTCCTTGAGTTCATAGGGAAGCTCCTTGAGAAATTAGTTAATGATAGCCTGAGGGACTTTCTTGAAAAAAATGGTTGTTACAATGAGCAACCACATGGATTCCGGAGACAACTAGGAACTGGTACAGCCCTTGCCCTGTTGACTAAGAACATTGTCGTTACAAAGTCTGAGAACAAAAGGGTAGATTTAGTACTTAGGGATCTTTCATCTGCCTTTGATAAGGTATGGATACCCGAACTAAAAAAGAAACTCTGCGACCTACGCATGGGCACAAACATCACCAGACTTCTTTGTCACTACCTTGAGGACCGCGAGACGACCATAAAAATCAACAGCATCGAAGGACAGCCATTCTCCATGGGGACCGGGGTACCCCAGTAAGGCTGTCCAAGTCCGACCCTGTATACGATCTACACAAGCGACCTTCCTTTTCCCACCTATGATAACGCAAACTACATTCAGCTAGCCGACGATATTTCGCAATTGATCACCAGCGATTATCTCAATCCTAACGACATCGCGAATAGAACGGCAGGGCAAATAAGCAACCTTAATGCCTACGAGGCTCGTAATAAGATCCGTACTAATGTGTAAAAATTTAAAGTCCTCCTAATCAGACAAAAAAACGGCGACGTTCTAGTGCGAGAGGAATTTTATCCATACACTTGCGAAGCCCGAGTACTAGGATTAAATATAACATCATCAGGCTACGGCGCACATATCAATGTAAAAGTCACACAAGCTAAGCAATGATTACGCAAACTCTACAGATTTAAGGCACTCTTCCCCCGGGAAAAAGGAAAATTGTATCTGGCCCTGGTGAGGCCAATCCTGCTATATCCCGCTATTACGATGCACCTAGAGAGCAATAGCCAGTTGAAGAAATTGCAGGCGGTACAAAACCAGGCTCTCCATTTCATATTTAATGCATCTAAATTGGACCACATCCCCTCGACCAGACTTCACGCACTCGCAGAATTGGAACCTCTAAACGTAATCTTACAAAATAGAGCGAAAACGATTTGGAGGTAAAGCCAAGAGAGAATAAACCAAGAAATACAACAACCCAATATAGACAACCGACTACGACACTACAAACGCGGATTCAAAAGCAGCCGCCTGCGTACACAGGAGGATGTGATTCCTTTATTTAGATAAAGAATACCTGAAAAGCTCAAAACTTTTACAAATAGGACAATGAAAACCATTGTTCATACATGTTTTATAAAAATTATCCGTAGTGGACAAATAACCAAAATAAATAACATTAAATCAACAAATTATAAATAAAATTAATAAAAAGGTCCGAAGTGGACAAAAGTAAAAAGAAAATAACATGTAGAACGTACTCAAATTATAAGTAAACTCTAAATCCCAAATACCAAGTCAAACAAATACAAAGGCTTGAATGCTTAATTTTCACATCAAAATCGCTAAGAAATAAAGAAGACGACTAGAAGAATATGCCAGATAAGCTGGCACATATCCTCTTCTACTATACGAGTAGCACTTTTTCTCACGATAACCTCTCCTTCTATCTTACGCCAAATTTTCTCATCTTTTATTAGCCTTGAATCCTTCTTTCACTTAAATTTCTGCCAGATCCTCACTCCACTCACTACATCGGTAAAGGAGGCAAGAAATTCCATATCGCTCCGAAGATGATCGAATAAGATCGAAAGCTTAGCATTTTAGTTTGGTTTTTACCAAACACATTCAGTTAAAAAATAAATGATAACTGGAAAAATAATCCACCATCTTCCAGATGGAATAAAAAAGATAGTTAGAAGAAGAGAAAGTTGCCAAAGGAAATTAATTAAGGCAAAATACACAATGGTTTTCCACAAAATTTCTATATATATATATATATATATATATATATATATATATATATATATATATATATATATATATATATATATATATATATATATATATATATATATATATATATATATTGAAGTGTTCTTTGATAAAATAAATTGAGTTTTCACGTTTCCTTGAGCCTACTTCGGATCTAACCGGCGTCTCACGAGCGGGTGGTTTCTGGCACCCTCCGCTACAAGTGCAGTGACTTGCCTTGAAGTCTGATTAAAAGATCTTATCAATAAAACTAGCCAACAAATTTTAACTTCTTCTCTGCTACTTGAGTTAATGTTGTTGTAACTAACTAACTTTGGTGCGCTGATTCAAAATCTGCGCTCAAATTTGTCCTAGCACGTAATTTCCTGAGTTATGTAACTAGGCTATATGGCTCATTTTTGAGAAGAATGAGTCATTTCTGGGCAAAGGTTTGGACTCGATGCACTCTATTTAGCATTATGTGCCTTCTTTTTCAAACCCAGACAAGATATGTATTACATATAAAAGAGGTAGTACTCACCTAGCTATAAATTTTATCAAAAATGTTTGAGACTCTTGTTCTTGCGCTTGTACGTGGATATAGGATCATCCCGTTGTAGGATCCAGCAGTAGTCACCCATCATGTTTTCGTTGAAGCGGCCTTGATACCTGCTTTCCATCATTTCGATATCTCGGTGGATCCTTTCCCCATATTTGTTAGAAATATCACCCATATTAGATGGAAAGAAATCTAGATGCGGATACAAGAAATGCATCTTAAGAGACATCCGACACTACATTCGTTGATAGGCCTTTAGCATGTTGTCCACTAGTTCTTCATAGTTTTCAGCCCTCTAATTACCAAGAAAGTTCTGCACTACATGGACAAATAAATTCCAAGCTGGCAACTCAAGTGAAGTTAGTTTATTTCTGAACTCCGTGTCACGTATCAATTCTCTGATCTCCGGCCCTATAAAAGTACCAGCTTTAAGTTTAGCATCGGTTTTATTTGCACCAAATTTCTCTTTAAGATACTTGAATCCATCAGAATCATGGGCCATTGCTTTAAAACAAAATTCGTGATAAGGCCAAGTTTAATATGAAGTGGTGGAAGGTAGATCTTCTGTGGATGTACCAAGGGCATGTGCTTCACTTTGTATCGGCCAACTATGTGTTCTTCTCTTTCGGGCCACCTTTTGACAATATAATGATTCCTGTCGTCACGGCTGTTCCATAGGCATAAGAAGCATATATTCTTTGTATATCCTAGCTGCATTCCAAGAATTAAAGAAATTACCTTTAGATCACCCCAGATATTCCACTTATGATGCGAGTAATGAACACCATCCAAATTAAATTTCATTGATTCATATGTCTCTATCATCCCAACAATATGTACGACAGTAATTGAAGGTTTTTCGTTACCATTGTATAGCAACACATCTTTTACGCTAGCAGTGCTTGCATCGATGAATAGTCTTCATTCATCAGGTAAGTGCTCGTTTCCTAGCTGATTCATGAGGCAATTAACATCAGTACAGAAATATGCACCGTCTTCTTCTTTATAGAATGCAGCTAAGGCCTCATCACGTTTACGGAAAGTTGATATTTTTGCACCGTCCTCTAGAAGATTCTATTGCTGTAGTCTGGAGCCCAACATTTCTGCGTTCTCGTTTGGCAATGACAAATCCCTCACCAATCATTCATCCTCGTACATTTCATCGTCATTGTTATCCTCCTCTCCTTAACTGCACTAGCTGATAGAGGAACAGGGATTAGCATCTCCATATTATTGTAGAATGATTTTATAGCTTACTTACAATCTATATATACAATTTTTTACTTGTTCTTATTTGAGAATCTCGCAATATTTGCCATACAAAATAAGCAATCAAAAACATGATTTGTTGGCTCACGCCACACCATTGATACAGCAAAAGGCATATCCTTCCCTTTGAAATTTAACCACTGTGTGAGCCCCGTATAACACACAGTAAAAGATTTGTGAGGTGCCCAGGCCTTGTCTTTGTCACCAACTTTACAACCAAAATAATAATTATATGCATTTTTTACTCTTTTAGCTAAATTTTTTCGCTGGTTGCTTGGAGTATATCTTCCACAGATATAACAAAAATTGTCTGGACTATTTATACATCCTTGCGGATTCATGTTTTCAACTTAGTTTGTATATATTTTGTTATATACTTTTGTACAATCTTATTTAATTTACAAATTAATTGAGAGATAAATATGAAAGAAAAATACAATTAATCACTGTATGTAAATACCTTTTCAACACCACTACAGTAATGGCTAAATTTGACAACGTGATAAAGCAGGAGTGTAACGAAGGAACCAAACACACACAACACATCCTTTTACTACAGTAGCCGAAGCAAGACTGCTCATATGTGTAACTAAAGAGTATGTGTGTAACTCAGGAACCTTACGTGTTAGAACAATTCTGATTGCAGATTCGGAAACAGCATACGCAATTTAGTGTAAATCACAAGCTAATAGCCAAGTAGCAAAATCATTGTTGACTAATGTAATGGATAGGTGCTGGTGTTCTAGAATCCGAGCTTACAGCAGCATTTCAAATCTTTAGAAAGGAACGTATCCTGAGAGATTGGAACGTAGATAAACGGGGCAAAGTAGTAACGACACCAGTGGGGAATGGAGAAGGACAGGGTAGAACTAATCTAAAAAATTAAGAGAAAAATATTCGAGAAGAAAACAGGCCTCTTTCGAACAGAGGACGAGCGAGGTTAGTCCCACGCGGGATACTAAGACGACAGAAAAGCTTTCTGGCTGGAACTATAGGGTAACAGCGGAAGAAGTAATCTTAGAACAGATATGAAGTATCTTATCAAAGAAGAAATGAGAGTAGCTGGGAGGGCTGATGAGTAAAATAGCTAAAGGCATCAGAGAAGGATAAAGACAAATAAGAAGTGTAAATTACGTATGTATGTATTCCTTTAAATCAGATAGATACGGTGGATGTTGGCCTCACTGGCAGACTATAGAAGTGTGGGAGCTGAAATGGTCGTTAGCGAGTAGACTAGGGAGGCTGTTACTTAAGTGATTGCAGACACCCCGAACATTTTTCTTCCTCTGGTTCGAAAGAAGAAATTGATGGTGCCTAACAGTGAAAGGTGTAAGACAAGATCCACCGAATCATTTTGTGATCAATGGAAGAGAGCCCACAATAATAATCCTAAGGGGTTTGGTAGAGGAGAAAAAGAGAAAAAACATGAAGGAGGAATGTTAAAAAAATTTCCGCGGATGATTGAATTATAAAACCTATGCATTGGTAAGGATAAGGTGACAAAGGCAAATATATTTCCATGGGTGTGAATGGGGGATTTAACAAACCTATATGATAAAATTAAAAATATCGACAAATTGAAGATAAAGGTGAGGTGAGTAATTTTTCGCCGTTAGAATTGCTGACTTTCACACATGTTTATTGTCTGGCGTCGTTTCTCTCTTCTTCCTATCCTATTACACTAAGATGTGCATCATCTGTGAAGAATGCAAGTTGTGCTGCTTAGGATTCATGAGGAAGGTCTATTGCGGCGATCTCTGCGTGATTATGTGTGAATCTGACGAAGTGTAGATGATCAGGAAATATTTAGATCAGTCCGACTGTGATTACGAAGACACGGCATCTCGGAAACCTCACTCTAAGCGTTCTAATAAGAAAAACCAATCAAATTTGTCTCAGGGATCCAAACCATCATTTAAAACTATACCACTACGTTAATGTAGTCCATAGCCAGGGACAAGGGAGTCAGAGTCTCTTATGCAGTTCGTGCATGAGGACATCCGCCTTACTCATAAAATATGAGAAATGGCCAGCTTCTCTCGCATAAGATGAAAAACAAGCGAATGGAAAGTGCTACGAGGCGTGTAAACAAACTAATTAAGTACGTCAAGCCTGGCATGCTTTGCTTCTTCTCAAACGAGAACAAATTCTGCCCAAACTAGGTAGTGGAACTTGCAAGCCAACCGCCTACTTGCTCTATCCTCGAAAAGTTTTACCGCGAGTCATGAAGACAAAGTTCCGTTCAAAATCATGGTGTTTCAGCTGGTCAGTAATGAGTGCCAGTTTATGCCATCCTTTCTCTTCCCAGAAAGATATATCAAATACCAGAAGGAGTTGGTGTCATCTTGATCTAGAATGTGGCTTCTAGAAGACAGTAGGTGTATCAATAGCATTTCACCATGCTATACAAGCCGAAGGGCCAAGTCCTAGCTCTAAGCCAATTTCTTTTGACCATATCACTCTTAAAATCTGCCCTAGCAATTCGCTAGACTGCAACCCCTGTGACTATTATTTGCGGGCGTGATTGAGATAGAGATACACAAAAACCCGTGCACCACCAAGTTTGAGATTACGTCCAAGAATACCTCAGTTTTAACCCCGTTGAACAGCGGGACCGTCGAAAAGGCCTGCAGCGGGTTTCGACTCCAAATGGAGGCTCTAATTGAAGACGACGGCGACTTCATTAAATATAATGAATAATACCATCCTTCAAGTCGTTAACATGTAACTTTCGTAAATATATCTGTAAAATGAATTCTTAATTATTTTCTTTTATATTCAGGTTAGACTAAAGATGGCCACTGCTCTCTGTATAATGAAGTATAATGTGATATGTTAAAATTATAAAGAAGAGAAACGATTACAGATGGGTTAAAGTTAGGCTAAGAAATTCCCCTTTAACTCATAATAAAGCTGACTAAGGGTTACGAGGCGTTGATCTGAGTAAGAGATGGTGAGTGATGGGTAGCCATAATTAAACCAATTCCGACACCAAGTCTTGTGGTTGAAGGAACTATTATGACCAAAGGGCCATAATGGATTAGGGCAGCAGAAATTTCCATTACACGTTTCCTTTAACCTTTTTTCCCTCAGGGTAAAGAAATCAAACTTTTCAGACAAACAAGAGAGGGGTGACATAAGAAGGAATTTACTGTGCAACAAATAGTGCATTACCTTTCTTAGACATCAATATAAGTTAAAACTTAAATATATTTTTAAAATGGAGTAAAATTGGACCTAAATATATTTATTATAATAATCAACGTTGTAAATTAAAAGTAAATTGAAGGCTTTAAAATTAAAAGCAAGTGTATGTAATTAGTCATTTAATCAATTGTTGTGCTATCCCTAAGGAATTAAAGGTCCTTTAAGGATTCTCGTCACAAACCTATCCTTCACTATTTAAAAAAATGTTTCACCCACCTACTAAATCCTTATTACTACCACTTATGTCTCTCAAGAGCTTCTTCTATCGTTCCAAATAGACACAATTCGAGAACATATTTCATTAACTCTTCTTTTCCTCGAAAAATGTGTCCTATCTCCATCGAGACCACCCTGTATTCTTATGAATATGTTTAATAACCTCAATTTATATCATCATTCTGTGTAACTCAGTTCCTCCTCCCAATCTTCTCTTTAACACTGTCTTTTCAAATGTTATATATTTTCTAACTACAACTATCGTATTAAAGTAGGATTTACGAGTAATTATGTTTATAAATTAATATTCGCTATCTGTAACTAGATTTCATGACATTTATTTAGAATATAAAGAGAATATTATTTTCCATAACAGAGAACATTTTAATTGCCCATTCGTCGTTTAATTATTCTCTCCTCAATGTAAGACACACGCGTCTTCATTAGAGCATTCGTCGCAAACTATTTAAACTTTATAACCACAATTACCAAGTTATCTATAATTGTATTTCCTCGAAACTATTTTTGCTCTTGGTAATAGATTTTCTGGGATTATAATTGGCACAGCTTTTCCTTCTTGTCTTCATAAAGAAGTAGAATCAAATAAAGTCTCTCTTGTTTCTTCTAAATAGGTTAATTTAAAAATGAGACATATTATCACTATCGCAATAAAATTGCTTCCTTTCAGTGAAGGCTATTGCTATTACAATAACATTTACTCGTATTAATTTGATTGTCATGATCGTAAAAAAAAAGGATAAAACTTTATGTACAAATTCACTCTGGCATAGTGGCAAGCCCCTTTCATTTGAGGGCGCAATAAATGAATGATTTCTAGCTAACCTTGGTTAAGATTTAATGGTGGAATTGGAAAAAGGCTGTACTGTGAATTCATCAATCAGAAAGAAGCGCCATATAGTTTAATCTTTCAGACGCTTAATTTGCAAAAATGTGTTGAGAAATACTTTATTTTTAAGTTCCAACCAATGCAGCACTAAATCTTGTTCATATTGATGCTGAAAGACGAATACAACATAATTTGTAGTTTCCTGGCATCCAAATTTTAGCGGAAAAATCTGGTTAATGTCTATAAATTTTTACTCCCATCTGCATCCTTTTACAGAGCAAAATATAGAATTATATGGTAGAAAAACGATTCTAGAACAATCTACAATGAAAGGGAAGTTGGTTGGTGTGTTTAATAAAAGCCATTAAGGAATATATTTAACTTGATATTTATTATATGAGAAGGGAGCATATAATTTCCTATACGAAAGTCATTAAAAGTGACAACGTTAAAACATCCAATTGCAATCCAAATCACGATCTTTTCTTTAGTAGTTAAAATTCCGAACTAATTCTATACACTTTTCAAATATAGACCGACAACTTTCAAACTTTTATGATAGATGAAAAATTATTAAGATTTTAGAAAGAAGTAGAAATAATGTGTATATAAGGTAAAAGACAACATTCATTTCTGACTTTGGGTATGATTTATTTGTATAAAGTGGGGGAAAAAAGAAAAAGAAGATTTATGAAGTTATACTCGTAACTACGGGTGGGATCATAATTGTTCGATTTCTGTTCGTAATGTAAATTAGTTTCCCGTACAAGCTTACAAGCTCCTAAGTGTAATCTCCCATCTTGTTTTGATTTGATTATTTAATCGTTGGTAAATATGTTCAAAGTTTAGTATAGCTTAATGAAAGCGCTCCTGTTGCTCCTCTGAATATGGTCTCATATTCTTCTTGAACTTGTCAAGATGGGAATCAAGGATGTGCATCTTAACTTACATCATGCAACCCACTGGATCATAGATTTTCACCAAGTGCTGAAACAGTTACACATAATTTTCAGCCTTGTAAATGGCCAAAAATCCCTAACAGACCGAAAGAAAACTGTCAGAGAGAGAGATAGAGAGAGAAAATACGTCCGTGGTCGCCTCTTTCAAGGAGAGAGAGAAAGAGAAAGGACACAACCTGCTCGAACCTGTTTAATCCACGCTAACGAAGGCACAAAATCGCGAAGGCCGTGATGGGCTGGAGGCCGACTTGGCGGAAACCTGAGATGTGCTTAAGAACACGAAGGGGCCAGCCAGGGATTATCTTGCGATGGTGAGAATCGGGCAAAGTCTACCTCGCCCGGCGAAGCGTCTGTCAACTGGAACCCTTCTTCTTCGAGTGCGGAGTAGCGCCCCTCCGTCTCACCCCTATAAAACCTCCGACGCCAAACTTGGGCAGCAGTAACCTCCAGTAGTCGCCTGTGTCCAGAGTATCCGCGAGTATCTGCCATGTTTCCGTCCCCGATAGGTCCGCGAGAACCCTTGCAGTAACCGTCAAGTTCAGTGTATTTTCCTAGCATTCGCAAAAGTCAACCTTGTACTTGTTGGTACCCATTACCGTAACGCGATGCGTCAAATTCTCGATTCGGTATTCGAAACCCAAAGGCAAGATCTGACTTCACCTCGCCTGATAGTCTTTGTTCAAGAGGCTATTATTGTAGACTCTACGCCGTCTCTAACAAGGCAGGATTACTCCCTTGGACTAAATATTAGAGGTAACCGCAACATACAACTCTCCTGTGCAAGTTTCCTGCCTTTTTAAACTCCCGTCATCTGGGCTTCGCGTGCGCTCAAGGTCATTTGAGCGTCCCATCTCTCATTGTTTGTTCGTGCGTATGGTGTATGTCTCCTATGTTTATATAACTTACTTAAAACCCATTTTAATTTTGTAAATATATTATTTTCATAGTAGTAAATTATATTTTGTACTCCGTTTCTATTATCCCAGAATCTTTCAAGATAGCTATGCATTGGCCAACCTAAACTGCACTCTGAAACTTCATTGTACTCTGATTTGTATTTATAATTTCACCCACGCTCATAGCAGACTAATCCGTTCATAGGCCTCTCTCTAGGGCAAAGGAATTTGGAAAAGGTAAGCTTTTCAGGGAATTCTGAACACTATGATTTCTATGATTTGTAGTCCAACAAAGAGCCCAGCTTTCCACCTTTGCCTCTGAGAGATTAGGAAGGAAATTTTGAAGGCACTTGAAGATTGCAAACTCTTTGTTATTAACTCTAACAAACTCCTTAATGAGACTTAGTTTTATGCAATAAAAGGAACGAGAACTTTCAGGGTCTATGAATGTCTCATGCTTGACATTAGGCCATCCAGCAGGCAAGTCAGTTCTTTGTGGCCCTTGTTTCTTTTGGTAATGGGCTGTAGTATCCTTAGTTCGTAAAGAAACAGATGACATTGGAACATGTAAACTTGGTAAAACTTCCAGAGAGACCTATCAAATACTGAATGAGCCACTAGAAGAGATGAATTCTTATTGAAATTATGGAAAATTACTGCTTTAATGCTTCTTTAGGAGATGCCATTGAATAGCTTCCACTCGCCTCTTTGGTTTTAATAGTATGGATTCTTCTCAAAGGCTATATTTCTGACACTATAGTCTGCATCTTCACCTATCTTTTCATCTTCTTAATTGTTTCCTTTCGTTGAGGGTGGCTTATTACTTTATGAAGGGTAGATACAGTCAAATTAGTACTTTGTAGTACTAGAGAAATAGAAGGGGAAGTTCGGGATAGGAAATAATACGTGTATTTTGCCACTTCGACGTTTGAAAGGTCAACAATGCAGAGCTAGTAGTTACTTAAGTGGTCAATGAGTTCCCGCCAAATCCTGGGAATGACAAATTCATAGCTCTTCTTTCCCCTTTATACCTTCCTGTATAAATAAAAATATATACTCTATTAAATTAATTTCTTCTTCTGATTTTTTTTCTACAGACCCAAATCTATTCATAGAAAACTGCCCTCAAATGTGCTGACCGTTTTGGCCGATGAACCGAAATGAGTGTTCAATGAAGATCAGACCTGCATATCGTGGGTGGCTTTAAATTTAAGTAATACAGTATAAAAAAATATAATTATCTTATCACTGTAACACTCTTTCCCCAACCAAATTCTGGCACTTTAACATCACCCCCACTAAGATTTCGCAAGTAATCATCCACTCCTCCAGGAGGCAGAATGTTTAGTAGCAGAACAAACATCTTGAAAACACTACCTTCAAATCTTTATTAACTAACAAACCAATAAACTAAAATTACACAAGTTTAGGAGAGATGAATAGACCTGTGATATCTCTAAGATATTTGGGATATTACCCAAATATACTACAACAAAAAATAGGATGGACAGAAAGAAGCCTTGATCCCCTAATTGAGAGAAAGGTCGCCCAAAAGTAGTAGCGAAATTTCCCACATATGTCTAAGCCAGGGCTGTCAATAAAACGAGATAGTGTTAATCAACGAAAGATTCAGCTGGAATATATATTTAAAACCGATGCCGTCCATCACGTCGGATCACATCACTATGCATGTAATAATCTTATTTGGCCCGATTCAACTAATGAGGAAGAAAAGATAGCAGGACTTAAAAGAGAAATGGCAGGAATACAAAGTAAATCTCAAAGAATATGAGTTCCCTAATAGAGAAGGCAAAAAATGAAAGATATATACAAGGAATCTTCTAAAGGTCTTGATGCAAAATGAAAGAAATATTAATAATTCAAATAACACAAATGTCACTAATATTTCTTAACATAGTTTCCATTTAGGTTAATGCACTTCTAAAAGCAATGTCCCTCTTTGAACAAGCGCTGACTTTTCGAATTCGCCTTCTTGACTTCACGTTTTGTCTCTTCGATCGATTTAAATCTTGTTCCTTTTACATGTTCCTTAAGCTTAGGAAGTAAAATGGTGCGATGGGGCAAGATCAGGGCTATAGGGTGGATGGGATATGATTTGCCATCGAAATTCCCTTAAAGCTTATATTGTTAGTTGTGAAGAATGGGCTGCAGCATCCCGCGACGCTTTGCGCATCCAAGAGGCAGAGAACTTGAGATCAAGATGTTCTGTTAAAAGGACATATGCTGATCCTTGCGGAAATATCGACTTCTTTTGCAATAAATGCAATGCTACTCCTGCAATCGTCATCCAGAGGTTTTTTGAAGTGAGCAACCTTAGCTGCATTGGTTCATGTGGATAGTCTTCCTTCTCTCTCGTCTTCATTAAAGTCTTCTCTTCCTTCTTTAAAACGTTTCCTCCACCTCCAAACAGTGCTTCTATGTGGTGAAACTCACCATAAATATGCTGCTGAGAATTGACAATAGCAGAGGGATTTTCACTTACGTTGAATTAAAAGTTTGATGACAGCTCTGATCTAAAGAGTTTGCTTTTCCATGGATAAAAAAGGTAATTTCTTGTTACCTGTATTTGCTACTTGAAATGCATCAGAGGAATAAATGACGGTTTTTTGATTTATCAGCACAAATTAAAGATATGATCTAATGTGTTTTGATTTGAAAATTCCCGATAAGCTTTTAAATTAAAGGCTTGCACCAAAACCGTCTGATTATCCCTCGTATGTGGAACTAAAAATATTACTAGAAAATATAATAAAAGCAAATAAGAATAATGTGCCCACTAGAGAATAGTACAAAACACTCAAGGCACAAAAGAATATATAATTTATAAAAGATAAAATACAGAAAATAATAGACTAGAAGAAACATTTAACGGAAGAAGAACCACGGAATCTAATTTCAGAGGAAAGCGCATAGAAAAAGAGGATGGAATAATTAAAACAGTTGAGACAGAAAGGATCCTTGACTGAGAACAGTACAAAACACTAAAGCCACAAGAGAATATATAATTAATAAAAGATAAAATAGAGAAAATCATAAACTAGAAGAAACATGTCACGGAAGAAGAACCACGAAATCTGATTTCAGAGGAAAGCAGATAGAATAAGAGGATGGAATAATTAAAACAGTCGAAACAGAAGCTGCGAAATTAATCTCGAGGAAGAAACATTCAAATGTTATTCAAGAAAGAATTCACCGGGGGTTTGCGATATTTCTAGAGCAAGATAATGAAGAATTCTACATTGAAGTGGAATTTTTCAAAAAATTTAAGAGCCCATCTAGCATCTGCCTACTAGGTCAAAAGTCGCCGTAAACACGCCTCAGCCTATTACTAGGCTAGATTAAAAAACAAGTATAAACATGTAAATAAAAAACAGGAATAAAGGCCAAGAAAAAAGCTGTAAAAATAACAAATAAATAAACAAGATAAGCAAAAAAGCAACAGGAAGGAAGCGCTCTCCGTCGTCGAGGGCAGGCACGCCTCCCTCGGTTCAGGAAAATGCGAGCTACAAAAAAAAAGAGTCAAATTTGTTGAGGAAGCCAGCACCCTCCAAAAGGCAATATAGGCCGAAATTCCGTGTGCACGAACCAGGCCCGAGTACAAGGGTGAAGCAGTAGCGACCCCGCTCGTCCCAGTACCTGGACAGGTAACGTGCGCGAAGATCGCTCAGACTGGGACATTGAACAAGAATATGCCGAACAGTCTGTGGGACAACGCAGTTGTCGTAATAAGGTACATGCGAGCGCTGCATAAAATAGCTAAGTAAAAACGGGAAGAGACAAGCCTCCCTACTCACCCCCACTTGGCCCAGATCTGGGGAAATTCCATTGAAGGAATATGCACTCAAGGCATAGCTCGGTGGAGATGCTAGAGCCCTCAAGGGAAAGGCCGTATGCTTCTCGGGTGCAGAACTCCAGACGATTTTGGCCGATCAATTCGCTAAATGTAGTATCACCTTCGAGGACTTATCGCGGGAGGTTGGCCTCTCCATGCGATTCTTTTCCTCCCTCCGCCTCGAAACCTTTGAGGCGGGTATCCCTCCTTTGGAGGATCCACTGTCTTCGAGCCACCCAGCATATCACTGGCTGTAGGCTTAGGAGCCGAAACTTCTTTGGTGTTCTCCTCCTTTCGGGGAGCAGCAGTAGGAACCCGGAAAGACGGCCTCACCACACGTTCAGAGGTGTTGCCTAATGTGAGTTTATAGACGCGCTAACCGTTTAACCTTACATGAATCTGTTATGCTGGGAAAAAATTGGGGGAGCCCTTGTTTCTGCCGAGGCTATATGTGTACCGGTTGTTCCGGCACCTCTACTATGGCAGCTCCTCAGATGGGTAGAACCCGCAAAAAAGTTCTGAATGGGCGCAGAAACGACTGTTCTCGTAGGCCTCGAAGGGGTAGAAGCAGAAAGTATGTTTATTAACATTGAGGCATAGGACGTCGCAGGCAACGTCGGACACTCCGAAACCAAGTATTTAGCCTTTTGACATGAGATACGTTCCGTAAACTAAATTGAGAGGATACTCACCACATTGCTTTGAAGAAGCCTGATGCGGCTCCCGTGCAATTTACACACTTGGCCACAAACAATTTGGACTTATCATGTGCGGCCTTGGAGCAACCTACACAGACGTTTGGTACTCCCGACTTTGCATGTCTATAGAAGGGATTTGTATAGTCGGAGTGGTGGCAGTAGTAGCACCTCCGCAGCAGTAGTAAGAATGCTTTCACATGATAGCGATAAAAACTGGCACGCACTGACTCAGAGATCCTGTCATAGTCGAACGTGACAAAGAATTTAGGCGTGGGTCTCGAGGCTCGTCCCGGTTTTCTCATCACACTTTCAAACTTGAATGCTCCTTGGTCGGCCAGCTCTTAGGTAAAGCCATCTATGGAGTAGTCTCCGAGTTTCTCGCGTAAACTATTTCTTTTACGAAGTTCATAGTATAGTGCGGCGTCATACTCAGAGACGTGCCATCAATTTTCCAAAAAGTACTAATCATTGCCTCCTCGGAAAGATCCAACGCATTCGTCAGAAGGCCCCCTTCTGAGAAACGGGTTACCTTCGTCTCTCTACCAATCAAGCTAGATAGAGCTCTCCTCTAATAGAAGATGTTGGTATTAGCTAACATGCTGCCTTCAGTGGAGCAAATAACTAAAAAGCGTTTGAATCTGGCGGGCTCAAAAATGCTAGGTAGTTTTTCAATGAGGCGGCCTGACGTAATTGAGGCTCCGCTTGACGCACTTGCGACTTTGGTCTTGGTCCAGGTCCCCTTACCTGGAGGAGCATCGCAGCCGGACGTACTAATCTTGGCCTGGCTGCTTACTAAAACGTCAACGGACCCGTCCGTTCCCAGAGGTCTTTGCAGGGAGAGGAACCCTGAATCTTCTTAGTCTTTTGTTGTATTTTTTTTATTTACTGTAGAAGAGGAAGGTTGATAATGAACTCGCTTCTCTCCTCCGATGCAAGGATCCCTTAAGTTTGAATGACCAGCCTCAGCAAGATCCTTCTCTGAAGTGGAGGTCTTTGCTGTCAAAGGGGCACCAACCAGAGTATTAGGTCCCTCCTCTCATTGTAAGTTCTCAGGTGCCCGATTCGTCTGAGGAAAAGCTTGCACAGGGTCAGACTCAGGTTTGTTGCTTGACACTGAGCCCGGAATTGACACCATGGAAAATCCTGCTGTTCGTGGCTGGGTCAGCTCTGGCACCATGTCAATCTCAGGAGTCATCCATTTGGCCTTTCCCACATGACATCACTGATCCAGTTCGATATACCTTTTGTCTCGTTATCTCTGGCTGGCGAGCCGGAATCTATCGGGGAAGAAATTGGACAAGTACGCTGCCGCCCTGTATACTGAGAAGGCATGAATGCAGGACAGTCGGGGACAATAACGTTGACCCCTTCTATCCCTTGCCATCCTAAATGGGTTGGTATTTTCGAGTCCGACCAAATCCTAGCCTTGGTAGGCAGGTCGGGATGACAACACCAGCATGGTGACTTGTATTTGAGCAGTTAGGATCACCATACTTAACAACACCTCGTAGATGTGTCCAATTCCGTCGTTCGGGTGAGTGCCGGGTCGTGATTGAGGAGGTCCAAAAACAAGAGAAGAAGAAGCCACAGAAGTGTAGAGAGAAGTTGATTGTAAAGTAACGACGAAACGTAGGGGCACAATGAGCCAAATGAGGGAGACTTGGTACAGTAGACGGAGATTAGGAGTTAGTAAACAAGGGAAAAAAGATAATTGATTAATTCGATGCAGAATTATAAAATAAAGCCCATAAGAAGAGGAGACAGAAGGGCAAATGACAAAAATGTAATTTTAGATGCAGCGATAACGAAAGAATATGTAGTAGCATAAATTTATTCCTTCAAGTAGAAAATGATTAGGTTATCAGAACTCACTGAAAATATTTAAAAATAGAGGAATGGAGAGATAGTATCATACTACCAATATATAAAGATAAGGGTGACATCCAAGAATGTGACAACTATAAGGGTTAAAGTTAATGTCTCCCACAATGAAGATCTAAGAAAGAATAATAGAAAGAATATTGAGGAATGTAATAGCAATAGGAGATGAACAATGGAGAGATACCGGGAAAAGGGAAAAGGATTACACATTGTTCTTATTGATTTAGAAAAAGGCATACGACAGGGTTCCACGACAAGAAGTATGGAGATGTATGAGAACTTAAGGTGTGCTAGAAAAGTATATACGCTTGATGCAGGATATGCATTTTGATGCTGAATTCGGGTAAGAAGCAGTGTGGGCCTGACGGGATGGAGAAGTGTCAAAGTCGGTTTACACCAAGGGAGGTTCCTCAAACCTCTTCGACTTAATAATGGATGCAATTTCTGAAGGGATTAGGAACCCTTTCCCTGGTGAATGCTTTTTGCTGATGATATTGTTGTATGGAGCACTAGTAGATTAGAGATTGAAGGGAAGATGGAGTTTTGGAGAGAAGCATTAGAGAGGGGAAGGGTTGAAAATCAGTAGGAGAAAATGGAGTATCTGAGTTTCTCGGATGACACCCAGAGAGAGCTTAGAATGCAGGAGGAAATCCTGATAAAAATGAGGAATATTAGATATTTGGGATCCACCATTACAAGTGATGGAGATTTGGACGCTGAGAATGCCTATAGAATCAAAGCAGGATGGAATAATTAGAAGAAGACATCTGGAATAATATTTGATGAAAAGATTAACATAAAGACAAATGGGAAAGTGTATAATACACTGGTTAGAGCAACAGTGTTATACGGAGCGGAAATCTGGGCAATAAAGAAGATCCAAGAGAGGAAGCTAAAGTCACCGAGATGAAAATGCTGAGGTGGATTTGTGGAGTGACGAGGATGGATAAGATCCGAAATAAACGAATAAGAGGAACAATAAAAGTGAGAGAAATTTCAAAGAAAATATAAGAAAAGAGACTTTAGTGGTATGGGCAGGTGATGAGATGAGAGAATGACTATGTAGGAAAGAGGGTGATGCAGATGAAGGTCGATGGAAATTGTAACCATGGAAGGCCGAAAAGACGTTAGATGGAAAATATTAGGGAAACCCTGGAAAGAAAGGTACTCACAAGAGAATACACTCAGAAACGGAGCGAGTGGCGAAGGCTTGTCAGAAACGCCGACAACATGAAGGAGAGGGTAAAGGTAAGGAGAAAGAATAAGTTACAGAAAATTTAACAGAAGGGATAATAACGATATAACGCTTCCTAAAAAGCCATCAAGAGGCAGAAATGGCATTGGTATATTACCCTGTTGAAATTTCTAGTAAAAGTACGAGAGTAGATTATTTGGGTACAAGTTTCAAGAGATGGCGTAACAAAAGATAAATGTTATTTACTCAACTAAGGAGATACGGACAGGAGAAATTGCAGATGAGAGGAGAATACTTGAGCAAAATTCTTTAGATCGCATGTGCGGTTACTTGTAGTAAATTAGCCATTTGGTAGCCGCAGCGTGGTTTCATAGACCAATTTATCAGCTGTTTTTAATAAATTGCTCTAAATGCAGAATACAAGTCATATCGTTACATGAGTTACGATTTTTTTTGGCGGATTAAACGCTCTATAAGTCCATTTGAATGAGGGTGATATATGTAGGTATGTCCAGGCTCTCAACCAAATAAAGTGGTAAACACCTGTCAATGAGAAGATTCAAATTGTCACCCTTGGTCGGTTTTTACTTTCATGGGTAGGCTCAGCAGCGATATCCAATCATGAAAAAACTCTTGCAACTGTATCTGCTCGAATATCAGTGAATGAAATGGCTTCTGGCAATCTTGATGAATCAACGATATATTCATGAGGTAAAGCTAGCTTTGAGAAATTAGAAGAGGGCCAACATTGTCAACATGTACTACCTCAAAAATTTGTGATGGTTGTGTTAATGTGTTTGCGATAGCCAGTTCGTGTGCCTGTGAATCTTGGAACGCTTGCATGCAAGCCATGATTTACTCTACTGTTTGATTTCCTTCGGCATCTACGGCTAAAATATACGGGAAGTTACGAAATGTTGAGTGGAGGGATTTCAGGATGTAAGGGTTTGTGGGATCTTTAAAAACTGCTCTTCTGTGAAATGAAGGAACAAAAAAACTCCCAGATGTTTGCGGTAGATATGTCACTGATAATTCACTGTGCAACACGAATTTTGTTATTTGGTAGCAACTGTTATTTTCTATTTGCATGTGTCTAGAATACATGAAAAAACACTGTTATTTATTTCAAACTTTGCTTTTGTGTCCAGGATAATGACATTTATATGAAATTTATCTATTCCCTCTGGAAGGAAGTGGCTAATTTGAACTTTCATTTGCATAAGGTAGAAACAAAACGACAGGATACAAAATAGCATTTATTTATTCTAGAAGTACATGAGTAAGATAATCAAAATATTAGAAATGAGTATTTTTCCTCGATTGATGCTTATACTGTAAATTACTTTCACGAATCAGGCCCCAAATATAGTCTCTCATCAGATTTTGTTTATACGATCCTTGATAGCTGCGTTCAAATTCAAGTAGATCCTGGTGAAAGCGCTTGCTATGCTCTTCAGAGTACGCTCCCATGTTCTCCTTAAATTTGTTGAGATGAACGTCAAGAATATGGACATTCAGGGACATCTTGCCGTGATCTCTCGCCAAGTTCTTAAGGGGATATCACATTCATTTTTTCAAATTTTTACTACGTTAGATTATCATAAATGTAATTAAAGCTCATTAGTATCCCTTTAGTTCTGCCGAGGTCATAATATCCTACGGCGCCGTTTTTGAGATAGAGGAGGTTCTTTTAAAACCCCTCCTTGGAACCTGATATCATATAAATAGCTATAGATTAACAAAATATTAAGTATTCGAACTCAATTCACGAGCATAAGATGAACATATGATTTAGTTATCATTTGAAATCAGTTTTCCTCAGTTCCATGAATTATTGTGTTAATGGTGGACTAAAACATATATTTTTCGGACAAGGTTCACTATAGGTTTTGTTCTCAGTTGGAAAAGGGGTTGTTAGGTGAATAGTAGTGGTGTTCTAAATGCCCTGCAATTTAGGTCAATCTATATTCGAATGATGCTACAAATATAAACCAGTCTCAGGCGCCCTTTTTTAGAGCAAATATTTAAGTTCGCATGGTATAGATTGCGTTTTGTTTACAAATTCACTTTATAAATCTACAGAGAATTTCCACGAATGCATAAAATTTTGCATTAGCATAATGTTCATTATGTTATACTCATGTTCCTAAAACAAAATATATAATATAAAAAGTGCATAAAATATGCAATAGAATGATACAGAAATAAATGGTGTAGTTTTGTTTGTTTTTTTGCAAATTAACTTTAAATGCCTCTGATAAAAGTTCCACAATGTATAGAATTTTGCATTAACTTAATTTTCACTAAGTTCTATTCATGTTGCTAAAAAAATAATTTTACCATAAGAAAGTGCATAAAATCTGCAATAAAATGATATACAAAACAAAAACTGCGATTTTTCAACAAACAACGTGAAAAGTAACTAAAAAAGAAATGTGTTATGCCTTAAACGAGCTATACAGAGTTTTCGGCTTTGTGAATACCTAGGAAGACTAGAACCACAGCGATTAAGCTGTTCCACGCTGCCTTTTCAGTCAGAGTGAGCATCTTTGGAAATTCCTTGCACTCCATGATCTTTTTCATTTGTGGGCCGACGAAGACCCCGGCTTCCACCTTTGCCGCAGATAGTATAGGAAAGAAATCTTGAAGATAATTGAAAGCTGTATACCTCTTATCTAAAGCTCTGACAAATTATTTTATAAGGCCCAATTTTAAGTATGAAGGAGGAAACATTACATTTCGGGGGTCCAAGAAAGGCTCCAATTTGTAGTTGTTTCTCCCCACACTAAACTCGGTTCGGTATGGCCATACCGCTTATGGTATTGTGCTACGGTGTCCCTGCTGTATCAAAGGCAAAGATAATCAGAAAAAATGGTAAAACCGCCTTGGAGATTCATCAAGAAGGACGCCATTTTGAAGTCACCGATACCCTCCCAACCGTACTCTTCATATTTCAATGCATCTAGCAAGATCCTGACACTGCTGTATTCCTCTTTGAGCTAGACTGAGTGAGCAACGGAACTTTTGAGCTCCTTGGCGAGCTGTCAATGAAGATGAGCCACTCGTTGGGGTTACAGGCGATTCCAATTGCCTCAAACAGACCGGTCACATTGTGACAAAAGCAAAGCTCATCTTGACGTGTAAAAAAACTTGAAAAACACTGGTGACGCTTTCTTTGGCCTAATATTTGCACACTGCCATTTAATAAATCCCACTGCCTGAGTCTCTAGGTTTAAAGCTCAGCATTGTACTTTTTGAGACCAAGATCTCTAAGAAGGTCGTTGAGATCTTTATGGTTGGGGTAGTATGGGTTTGTTTCCTCAGTTGCATTCTGTAATCTGGATCAATAACTTCATCCTCTTCTGAACTGCTTTTCCTTTCTAAAAACTGCTGCTCTCCTTTGGGTCGAGTGGGTAATGGGAGCTCAGAACTGTGTCGCCCTGGCGCAAAAGATGACTGGAGGTCTGAATACATGATACCACGTCCTTTTATGCCTTCTCGACGTTTGGAAGGGTTCACCATGCAGAAGAAACAATTGCTTAGGTAGTAGTATGGTTCCTTCTAAATTCGTGAGATTGTGAAGTGTAAATAATAAATCCAGTATGCCAATAAACAAAACACCAAATAATATATATATATATATATGTATATATATATATATATATATATATATATATATATATATATATATATATATATATATATATATATATATATATATAGAGAGAGAGAGAGAGAGAGAGAGAGAGAGAGAGAGAGAGACAGACAGACAGACAGAGAGAGAGAGACAGAGAGAGATTTGTTGTCGTCTCCCTTTTTACAAATATCTCCGTAAATGAAACCATAGACCTAATCATCCAAAAGGCCTTTCTAGAACCAGATTTGACCTTTCATAAATTCACAACGTCGCTTTTACGGTCTCTTCTTGAACTAAGCATTAGAGACGACTGTTTTCTTTTGAACAACTCCATGTATCAACAAGTTGATGGTGTTGGAATTGCTTCCCCCATGGGTCCTCTTCTTGCTGAAATTTTTATGTCCAACTTTGAAGAAGTTGCTTTGCGAGAATGCTCTCCTGCTTTGAAATCGATATTTTACCGTCGTTGTGTTGACGATACAGTTCTATTAGTTAAAACAAAACATCAGTCTCTTTCATTATTTGATTATTTGAATCATAGCCATTCCAATATGAAAGTCCCAATTGATAAAGAAAAAGAGGGAAAATTACCATTTTTGGATTTTCTCATATCCCGCTCCTCGCCCAACTTCACCACTTCCGTCTACCATAAATCCTTCTTTTCTAGTCTTGGCATGAACTTTTACAGTTTTTGTGATATTCAGGTTTCAGCTTTCATCTGATTATTTTCTTGTTCATTCAGAATTCAGTTTTCTTATGGGTTATTTTCAAAAGAATGGTTTTCAGCCCTCACTTGTACAAAAATGTATCCGTCAATTTTTTGATAAAATATATCATCCTCCACAATCAATTTTCTCTCTCCCCAAGGATGTCCGCTATTTTCTTCTCCCTGATATTGGCGCACTAAACCTACCCTTACGCTGAAAACTTAATACGCTTTTGAAAATATTTTACACACTTACCAACTTGAAAATAGTTTTCCTTAACAACTTTCATATTGGACAATTTTTCAATAGTCTATAAATTCATTTGCCTCCAGGTGCCACCAGGGGGTCTACATTGGCAGCACTGTTCGCTTCCTTGTGGCTAGGTTCTGTTCTCATCTTGGTATTAGCTCTCGCACTGGCTCCACTTTGACCCAAAAAGAAACTTCTCCCATTCGAGATAATTCAATTAAATGTAAGACAAAAATTTCCCACAAAAACTTTCAAATTATAGAACATGCAAAGGACTCCACTTCTCTCCGCATTCTCGAATCATTATTTATAAAACAACTAAATATCAGTTTAACTTCTGATTCAACTGCTTTTTCACTTCTCATTTACTAAATCACTAAAAAAAATTTTCACAACCTACCAATCTTTAATCGGTTCCTTCTATAATCTTTCCTCAGTCTTTCCGCTTTTGCAGTCCACTAAAGATGACTAATTTTTTTGTGTACCAATCAATTGCCCTAATTAGTATTATATATTTATCTATATTTAATGCATCTATATTTAGTGTCAACAGTTTTCAAATGATTTTTTCACATTTTAAATTAATTAAATAATTTATTACTATTTCTGCTTCATTAAGTACCTAATATCTGTGTCAACCAATAATTGAATCAACTAGTGTTATATGTATTTAACGATATTTAAATTACCCATATTGGATCCATATCTAAAGTTTCAATAGTTTACAAACGATTTGTCAAAATTTCAATTAACTGAATAATTTATTTCTAATCCTTGTGTGCATTATAATTTTCGTAATTTTAAACTTGTTCTAAATCTATCTTATCGACCAGAAAATGGGAAAGATACCCGAAACGTTGTATTTAATTAAATGAGAAATTTAACATGTCTCATTTTGGGATTTATCCTCAACCTGAAAATAAGCCTTCTTAGAAGCAAACTTATAGAATATATATATATATATATATATATATATATATATATATATATATATATATATATATATATATATATTTATTGCGAGAGTAAGCAATAAATGCAACAAAGCCCCCAGGGAAAATTAATACAAGGATTCCAAGTACTTTCGAACTTTATTTCGAGTTCTTTATCAAGGAATAACAGGAGTATTGAAAATTGTAATATTTATAAAGAAGATCCAGAGGAGAGGGAACGCCCGCATAAAAAGAAAAAAACAATCAGCAAAATGAATTAATATGAAATGATCTTATTTTGTATTTATCTTCGCTCCTCCTTAGGTTTCCATTTCATATTAATTCACTTTGTTGATTAGTTTTTTGCTTTTTTCTGGGCGTTTCCTCTCCTATGTATAATCCTTATAAATATTACAATTTCAATATTTCTGTTATTCCTTGATAAAGAACTCGAAATAAAGTTCCACAGTACTTGGAATCGTCGTATTAATTTTCCCTGTGGGCTTGTTGCATATATATATATATATATATATATATATATATATATATATATATATATATATATATATATATATATATATATATATATATATATATATATATATATATATATATATATATATAAAAATATATATATATATATATATATATATATGTATATATATATATATATATATATATATATATATATATATATATATATATATATATATATATATATATATATATATATATATATATATATATATATATATATATATATATACGAGGGGCGGTCAATAAATTTCGCAATTCAGATTTAAGGAAACGAGATACGAGATATGAGGAAAAGTGTTTTATTATTTTTCAATATAACTACCCTCCACTTCAATGCACTTGCGCCACTTGTCACTGAGGCTTCGAATTCCCGACAACCACAAATCTCCCGACTGCTGTTCAATCCACTTCTGGACGGTGAGCTGGACATCTTCATCGTCCCCAAACCGGCGTCCACGCAGTGCAGCCTTGAGCTGGCGGAATAAAAAGTAGTGACTAGGGGCCAGATCTGGACTGTAGGGGGGATGGTTGAACTCCTCGAATTCGCACTCTCGCAGGGCAGCTTGGGAAAATCTAGCCTTGTAGACAGGGGCATTGTCATGGAGGAGCATGGGGCGTGAAGTTTCTAGGGACCCAACGGGCAGAGACCTTGGTCATGGCCAAATTGTCGTGGATGATGTTGATAACATTCCCATGTGATATTCCAAGTTCTCGCTCGATTTTTTCGACTTTCTTCCGTCTATTTTCGAAGATGATCACCTCCACACGGGCCACATTGTCCTCGTTGGTCACGTCTGACGGGCGTCTTGTATGGGGTCATCTTCAAGGGACTAACGACCATGGCGGAACTCCCTGTTCCAGCGAGCAATGGTTGCAAAAGAAGGGGCGGTGTCGGTGTACACTGCAACCATGCGTTCATGGATCTCTTTTGCATTCTGGCCTTCCTTGGTCAGAAATTAGATCACTGCGCGGTGCTCAACCTTCTCCATTGTTGAAAAATTTGTGACTGACGATCTGCGATCAGCTACTGCTTCTTAAATAGATAAGGCAGGAGCGTGCGGCTGAGGTCCTGACTTGTCATAAGTTGTCCTAACACCCCCACAAACAGCCATCCCCCGTCCTCTGTTTTGCCCTACCGATTCGCAAAACTTATTGCCTGCCCCTCATATATATAAATATAATTAGGTAAAAGGCCATGCTGTATGCAGGTAATTTTGAAGTCTATAGCTGTGGTAGCGTTATTAATTTAAAATTGTATTTTCTTGATACTTCTTACAAGTTTTTTAACGGGGTCTTCGAGGCGAGAAAAAACATCCGCGAAAGACATTTTTTATTCCTAGATGTATTTCGACCATGTTTGGTCATCTTTAGGGAATGAACAGAAATTGAATTATTCACAAATTGCTACATTATATATAGTATTTATGAATAATTCCATTTCTGTTCATTCCCCGAAGAAGACCTTACATGGTCGAAAGACGTCTAGGAAGAAATAATTTTATTCGCGGGTGTTTTTTCTTGCCTCAAAGACTCCGTTAAAAAACTTGTAAGAAGTATTAAGAAAATACCAGTTAAAATTAATAACGTTGCCACAGCTGTGGACTTTAATAGTACATATATATATATATATATATATATATATATATATATATATATTCCCATCCAGAGTTCTTTTGCGCTAAGATGAGGTGCCCAAGCTTTTTCTTGATCTCCGACTGACATGCCAAAATATGCTTTGTAGGCCTCACACATTTTGGCAGATCTCTCTTCAAAGTACTTTTTCGCTCTTGTCTTAATAAATTCGCCACAGACATATCAAAATGTGTCGGTCGGATGCTACCAACCTCTTGATGCCATGTGTGACGAATGCAACTAATCTGTTAAGTAGACATTCTTTGTATTTATAGTCAACTACCTTTTCAGAATGATCTACAGATTCTTAAAACACATAAAATTTCTAGAAAGTTCTAGAAAGCTCTACAGTTTCCTTTCACCAAATTAATGCTGAATCTATATAGAATGTATGAGAACTGCCATTGCTGCCCAGGTCGCAAAAAACAAAATATAAGGGAAATAATAGCTGTTACTACTGTGTTACTGTTTCTATAACTTTTTAAATACAGTATATCATGGTTATACCATAACTGAAAAAAACATAACCCTTGGAACTCTTTATATATTTTTACTATTTGCATCAAAATAATGTTATTTCACATAAATGGGCCAATATAAAAATTCCATGTCACAGCCACAAAAGCAAAGTTTGGGGATTAAATTTGAATTTTTTATTTAATAGAGCCACAACAATTGGGAAATAACACCTTTAACCCAAGGACAAGACAAAAATTAAATTTTGTTACACTGTGAATCCATGTATGCTCACCTTCTTAAGGGATAGTGAGTGAGTGGAATCCTCTTTCTTTCGCTAGATCTTGTAGCTCTTCATTCTTGACTGATCCTGGGCAATTGCATTCCATGGTGCAGGGTCGAGATTAACTGAATTCATCTCAATTGTTGAAAGTGCATCCGTTGGGGTGTTCATAGCACCTTTAATGTGACGGATTTCAGTGGTAAATCGAGATATAAAATCAAGATACAGCTCTTTTAATTAAAGACAGTGACCGATCTTTCGTAGTGGGTTTAAACACCCACTATGTTTCGATAAATGGCAAAATGTTCACATCCCAAAGCACTGTAACGAGTTCGGGCATGTTGAAGCTTCTATGAATAAAATGCGGTGGGCATCCACGGTTAAGTTTAAATCAGTATGAGTGTCAACATCTATCTTCAGAGCATTGCAGCTTATTTATTTATGTCCATGTGAATTCAACGCGTAAACAGAGCATGAATACAGGACATAGAGGATCATAATTCACTATGCTGAGATATCGACGTATCTCACGTTGATTATTTCGCACATGATAATATGATATCACATCACACTTTTCTTTAAGAGCTGTAGCACCGTCTTGCGATATAACATGAACAAGAAGCCCTATGCTAAACTGAGCAAAAACAGAAATGTTTTAAGCATTGCAAAAAGACGGAAAGATCTTGTTTATGTTTAACTTTAGTTGACATGGGCTCGAACAAGTTGTTGATTTAGGCATAAACAAAGTTCAAGTCCTTGGTGACTTCGTCAATAAACCTCTGAAAGTATTGTGATGCATTCTTTAATCCGAATACCATTTTTACGAATTTGAACAATCCAAATAGGGTGCAGACTGCATTCTTAGGAATGTCTAAAGGCTCAAAAGGAATGTAATTGTATGCATTAACTACAACGACCTTCCTTAATATAGATTTGCCTTTCAGAATGAAAGTGAAGTTCAGAACGTTAGAATAAGGATACCTTTCCTGGATGATATTCGCGTTCGAAGAATGATAATCTGTTTGAAAATATTCTAAACTAATGTTGATGCACGCTTACCAAAAATACTTTGCATAGACGAGGCCATTTGTGTAGGCTTACGGTGTCCAAGTTCTCCATTTGAAGAGTTCACCAGTGGTATCGAGAATCACTCTCCTACCATTCTCGTCTAAAGAAATCCCCTATCTCAGTTTTCTGAATAAAAATAGAGATATCCCTCACCATTGAGGAATACCAATGTGAATTCCCATTCTAGAGAAAGATTCACCTCTTGGTCAAGTTTCATCATCGAGAAGCCCGAATTTATGACACAGGGATCGGAATAACTTCTGTTCATCCAAGATCCCCTTACCAACATCTTTAAGTCAAGAAGTCTCGTCGCACGCCTCCATCCCCCCACCTCAAAACATGCATCAGCTGTTCTTCCCGAATAGACTCAGTACGCGTCTCTTTCACGCAGTGAGAAGCATTAGCTGTTTTGTCAGCCAACCTCACGGCCAAGAGGAAAGCTCAAGTCCAACACGGGGATAGCGGTAGGTCAGAGAAATGTTGTCTTTAGATCCTTTTAAGAGTCTTCACTTGCCATATTAGAAGTAATGAAGTCGCAGGCCTAAAAAATGATATTCGCAGGTAGAAAGGATAAGGTGCAATCATACTTCGTTCTGCTCTTAGAAAACTTCCCCTACTTGAACTGATATTACACTTGAAAAAGCAGATGATAGTATCATTTGACCAGAAGAGGGAAGCTTGATGCTCATGTGATCAATTTTCAAAGCGTTAATGGGAATCTTCGTTAAAACGGATTGCCTGATGAATAAGAAAAGGAAATTGTGAATGGCAAATACGGGCTGCGAAGAGACGTTGGTAGGCCCACTTTCTCACCACCTCAAAATGTCACCTATATTATTTCGTGTTGTTGTTTGCGTGAAATTGCTACGGCTCAACTACTAAGGGATTCTTTAGCTCGTTAACTTTGGTATCTATCTACAATTGTTATACAGTAATCGTAGTTAGTCCGCTAAGCTAGCCATAGTCGAATTGACGTTGGTAATGTGCCTACTTCGGTTCTAGTAGGACAGCTGCCGTTTTCGTCAGTTGGACTAACCATGGCGGAAATTGTCAGACCGAGGATAATTAAAAATTCTCCTTTTAACCTTACCCTAAGTATTATTTCACAATTTATATTATATAAAATATGATAACAAAAGCATATATTTATAGAAAGTTAATTATTATTTTAAGTTTGAATCGGAGATAAATAAGAAATTGATATTTTTTTACTACAACCTCTAAATGACACTAAAACAATAAATGCACTTGGTCAAGAACCTTTCTAAAAATAAGTAGTCGCTTTATACTTAATACAAATAAAAACAATCGAAAAAAGGAATATAATTTTCCTTTCTTACAACTCGTAACTCCTTAAGTCACTTGTAGTAGTTGACTCCCCAAAATAAATGCACATGGGAAAACTCGCAGAATTAAATATTGAAAATTAGTTACTAAAAGCCTAAAAACTAAATTAAAAATATAAAGGTTAATAATTAAATTTATCATAAGCCAGATAGGATAAAATAATTCAATAAATTTAATTTCGTAAATTATTCTAAATATATTACATAACGCAAAGACTCTCAACATAGTGGAAGAAAAATAACATTCATGTTTCTGCTTCAAGAGATAAATTAAATCAAGAATCTCCCATTGGGAATGCATAGCGTTTGATTAATGGTGGCTTTGCTTACAGTACTGTCAGTTTCAGATGACTATGGTAAATAACTGTTTAAATATTATATTATATATATATATATAGTACAAGAGATAGAGAAATTGAACGCAAATGAACAATGAGACAAGAAATAGGAGGTTTTTAGAGGTAAGAAAAAGGGACATTAGAAGAACACGATATATATATATATATATATATATATATATATATATATATATATATATATCGTGGTATACGGTCGAGTACGTATGTACGTCTGATTTTTTACATGAGTAAATCCGTTCCACTTTTCTCTAAGAGTGCTTTAATTTATTTTGATTGTTTAACCAGGGATGATTCGTAATTTTATATGTTAATTGCCATTTGCAGCTTGCGAGGATCTAATTAAACAACTCGCACAAAAATAACTTTTAATTACATAAGAAAAATTAAATATTAAATCTTTATATATACTAATGCTATATATAATAAGAGGATATAATAAAAATTAATACTACAAATGAGTAATACGCGATGGTTGAAGTAAAAGTCACTTTCGCACAAAATGTTAACTAACAAACATTAAGTTTTGGATTCCTTTTTACCTTTAACTAAGAGGGAGTCGGGAGTTGGGTGACCTTGAACGACAACCTCCTCGATGAGATGACCAGAGGCGTGTTGGACTTGAGCTTTCCTCTTGGCCGTGAGGTTGGCTGACAAAACAGCTAATGCTTCTCACTGCGTGAAAAAGACGCGTACTGAGTCTATTCGGGAAGAACAGCTAAAGCATGTTTTGGGGTGGGGGGATGGAGGCGTGCGACGAGACTTCTTGACTTAAAGATGTTGGTAAGGGGATCTTGGATGAACAGAAGTTATTTCGATCCCTGTGTCATAAATTCGGGCTTTTCGATGATGAAACTTGACCAAGAGGTGAATCTTTCTCTAGAATGGGAATTCACATTGGTATTCCTCAATGGTGAGGGGTATCTCTATTTTTATTCAGAAAACTGAGATAGGGGATTTCTTTAGACGAGAATGGTAGGAGAGTGATTCTCGATACCACTGGTGTACTCTTCTAAGCGACCAAAGGAACGGCCTTGGGAATAAAAATCCCGCTTGGTTCTAGCTATCTTTATGATTCCCTGTTTGACTCAGGGACTCGTCTTCTTCTCTCGATTGCTAAGTGGATTCTCTTTTCATATCTCAAGATCGAACTATATATACGTTGATTATTCCCTGGGTAGAGCGGAGGGGAGACGAGGGCCCACAGTTAAGCCTCTCTCCTAGGGCATAAATTTTCAATCTTGTGACACTTCGGCCCTTCTGGTGTATGTACGGAGCAGGTGAAATTTCGTCCATTTGGCGAAAATAGAAATAAACAATCGGAGAGGACAGTGAGCCTGTTTATAGATTTTTATTCTAAAGGCTATCACACCCTCGTCTGTTTATATTAACGGACTACGAAATCTGCTCACTGAAATCCTTCTTTGCGAACGATGCGCGAAGGTTCTTTGGGGCAGCGGGGAAAAGGAGGAGGGGGGGGGGTAAAGTCTTGGCCCATGTGGAGCGTAACGGTTGACGCTGTATAAACAAACTAGCGTCTGTTTGTCCTCGTGATATTTATTCCCCCGCAATATATAATATATATTTAAATCATTTTAGCAACGGGAACATATTACTTATATTGTATTTTTGTTTTGGATTCACTTATGCTAGAACAACTAGTAATTGGTTACCAGATGAGAAGCAGCGAAACATTTGATGAAAATTGACATTTCATATCAATTGCATAGTATCTTAATACTTATATGATTTATTGTTTTTGAGCACATGCAATAAATTCTTCTTAAGTTTCCATCAATAGAAAGGCGCTGACAATTTTCTGATATGCAAGTGCTGTTTCTGTTCTTCTTTTATGTTCTCTCCTGACTTTTCTTCGAGAATTTATAATTTCTTTACATTGTATAGAAGAAACGCAAATATTGTATATTTCTTCTCCTCAATTCATCGTAGATCGCACAAGTGTCTTAAATTATGCTGTATTCAATTCTGTAAAATATCTTTTCAAACACTTGCACGGATTTATTTTTAAATAATACTTTAAAACAGGTTCATTACTTCTGTTTACACCTCCCATAAAATAGCTGTAAAATGTAAGCGATTCAAGGCGATACTTACATTTTCATTCAAATTGTTCTTTTTCTTGAAGTACCAAATGAATTTGAAGGTTGCGCAGCAGATATACTTACTTTGTATCCTCCCGCTTTATAGCTAAAATGTGAAAGTTATTGAGAGAAAACTGACATTCTTCTAAGTTTAGATAACTAGAACATCACATCTGCTCTTCATGAATCTCCAGATAGCATGGATGTCTATAGTTTTTAGATTTTTTACAGCAGTAAAATGTCGATAAAAAAATTACTACATATGCACGCATGCGCCTGTAAAATTTATTCACATCTTGCTCATTCCGAGCTGATTGTTTTTTTATTCAGCTCTTTTCTTGTATAGATATTAAAATTATAGATGTAACCAGTGAGAGAGCTGCATCTTTCGATTAAGTAAATATTCCTTTTTACTGTTTTCTTATTATATACTTACTATTTCATTGATCATCTTCTTTTCAGCTTTAGTATGGATTTATCAATTCTTTCTCTGAAACAGAAAGATGAACCAATATTTTTCCTCAAACATTCAATAACACAAACTATATAATAGGTTTGAAGTGGTTCATTAGCTTTTTTGGGTGTGGTGAAATATATTTTAGAAATTATATAAAGGGGTTTTTCTATTCATACTTCAGTATAAATCCATCCATTATACAAGACTTGCAAACTATTGAAAACCATAATTACCGAGCACCAAGTAATAGTAAGAATTCCTCACTATCTTTGTCAGTCATTGTTGTTTCTTCCTTTCTTAAAATGGCTATTCTAAATAAATACTGAATAATTTGAAGTATAATACTGGTAGCTCAGGAATCATAATAGTGATAATGAGATATGAGTCCTAATTGAACTAAAGATATTTTTATTTTTTTATGCTTTCGGACGTAAACAAAAGTGCCTTTTAGCGAGAATTACAATACTGAAGTAAAGGATAAATGATGTTTAAAGTGAGAAATGTGATAGTTGTAGAAGAAAAGTGCAATATTAAGGGGAGGAAAATATTTAGTGATAATATGAGTGCCTTGTGATCTAATTCCTGTAGTTCTGTTTTGATAATTTTGTACTTTGATCAAACGTGCCTCCTGGCTATATGCATACGAATTACCGGGTAAAAAACTACCAGCCTGCCAGACTCTTATCCAATATCCTTTTTTTCTGATTGATAAATTGTAGAATCTATTCAACTTTTCCGGCGTTGATTCCTGACTTCTATTGATTTGAACAAGCTCAAAAGGAAAACTGGCGGCCGAGAATATGGAAGTTTGATGTATAATACAGAATTTTGCCTCCCAGGTTAATTCTTACTTTTCTTCACTCATAGACTGGCATTAGATGTAATTTTGGGAGGTTGTTTCTTATTTTCCATCTCTTTTCATATTAGTTGATGTTAGTAAATTCTATTGATGTGAGTCTTGCTGCCATTTTTACCGAGCATGATGGCCAAGCTATAATTTGGGTTACGACACCAGCGAACTGGATGTCAAAAGAGTGCGGTGAACTAGGTTCCGTTATGTAATTAATATATGTACCTGTTGCCCACCCAAAACAGAACCTATAAAATATTTATTAAATCCTACAAAGCTCCAGCAAATTTCAAGAAATTTGCTGGACTTAAATATCAGTCTGTGTGCGATAATTCTCCACAATTTCAGTTATCCAGGTTGCTTTGCATAAAAGTCATGTCCTTTCCAAAATATGCTCCAAATGGGCTGTGCGGCGTGGGAAGAAAACTTGCATACGTGGCGCAGAATTGGCAATTACTCGAACACATTCCTCTCCGGAAATTTCCCTGTTTTTTGCTGTGATTGCTGCCTTAAGTTCACCAATCGTTTGAGGGTTGTTCTGTTAATTATTATCCTTGAATAATTCCACAGATAAAAATCTGGGGCTTCAAGTCCGGTGAATATTGTGTCCACTAACCTTTACACTTCCTGCTGATCAGTCTCTCCTGGAATCGCTCTCTCAGCCAAGCTAGTGAGTCATTTGATGTGTGGAGAGTTGCCCCGTCTTGCTGGAGCCACTGTTCATCTCGATATATCCCTCTGCGTCGTGCCAGTGATGCCCCAAACTTCCTTAGCACTGCTACATAGAGCTCCGTATTGACTGTTTGAGGTCTTTCCTTTTCGTTTTCAAACCAATATGGGCCGATGATGCCATTTTTAGAGATTGCTAACAATGCTCTGCACTTTGTTAAGTGTAACGGCCTCTGTAACAAATCCTACGGTGTTTTGTACCCCAACAAACATTATTTTTGCTGTTTACATGTCCTAAAGGCAGAAAGTGCGTTTCGTCAGGGAACCAAACATGATCCAAGAAATCTGCATTGTCTTCGATTGTGTCACAAAACCATTTACACATGGTTACGCGTTTTTCCATCGCCCCATCCGTAAGTTTTTTCTTTATTTGGATCTGGTGAGGATAAAAATTAAGATCTGATTTAAGAACACGCCTCAAAGACTCTCGAGAGATCCCATCTCTTAACTGTATCGTCGAGGTGATTTCTTTGTGCTCCGCCCAACTGAGTCCCGTAAAACATCAATGTTACTTTCTATCCTAGTAACCACCCCCCGGCCAGAAAAGTGTCTCTTATACCTTTAAATAAAGATTTTGAACAGTCCCATACTCTTTGAAATTTTGAACCCAGTCAAAAATTCTTATTTTTGATGGAGCATGACGACATCGAAACTTTTTCCCAAAATTTGCTTGCACTATAGTGTACGATTTGTTGGCTAAATAGGCCTGCACGCAAAATGTCTTTTCCTTGGTTGACCAAGACATGTTACGGAAGAAAAGTGTTTCAATATTTCATGTACAAAGTCGACTTGTATACCAAGAAAAAGAAAAGAAGAAAAATTAACAGTTTTATTCCAAGATTTGTGTTTTATTTTTATTGGGTCACCCTGTACATAAAGAATATAATATACTAGAGATATAGTTACCCTGCATGATTCTTCCTTGGATAGTAAATCCAAGGCTCTGACAACTGTTTAGCTACATATATGTAAGCTGTTCTGTTATATATTAAACTACTTAGGAAACCGTACAAATCTTTATCCCAAATTGAGTCTCCTAGGATTTATTCTTGCTCCGACTCTTTATACCTTAACAAAGAAATGTTTCAGACCCTCGCCACTAAATCTAACTCTATTCCTTCTTACTTGGCTTTCACAAGATTTTTTCTCTTTAGAGTGAGCGTTGTTTTGTAACCTCTCTTTAGCCTGACCCGAATTTCTGCAAGGCATAGTTAGCATTGCATTTTCATCGAGATATCTCTACGAGGAGTAGACAAATTAATTTCTTAACTACTTTCCCAAGAATATTTTATCAGCACTTACCAATCTCTGTGAAATTTTTCCCTAGTTTGGGGCTAAAGATTAGTTTAGCTACATAGTTTGAACTTGTCCAGGTAATAGCCTACAAGAATGCCTCCTTGGAGGTCATTCCTCGCGATATTTCTTTTACTAAATATAATTTTAATTGTTGAGGTATCAGTGCCAAAATTACTTATGTAATCTTGATCCAGTCTTGATTTACTTATTATTCTTTTTTTATTTTCTGAGAGGTATTTTCTCCTATGATTGGGTCTAACCTCAGACAAACTAATGCAGGTGATTCCTCTAATACAAGGGGCACGATCGGTTTAACGTGAACTTTTTAAGCTGAGATCGAGACTCTTCATAAATCAACTTGTACTTTTAAGAGATAAAAAACCCGTTGAGAACCAGAAAATATCCTAGCAAGCCTATATATAGCGGTTTGCTCCACCGCAAATGCGTCCCATTCGATTATGGAGAGTGAAGTATGTTTGGTGCTCGTTCACGATTCCTTGGCTTTAAACAACAAATCTTTGAAGCCAGAATAGTACTTATCATTGCAGGAAATCGATCTTAAATTTACACACTCTTTCACACCTCTAGATTAGGCCACTTCTCACCATTAGCATCAGGTATTTAATTCTTAGACCAATTAATAAATCGGCACAAGTGCATCGATCACTAATATCAAGCAAACTGCCACTTAAAACCTGGCCCTTTACTATCCGATTAATCGTAACTCAGGTGATCGACATGGATTTAGCTGAATTTTAGAGAAGAATATTTAACTGTCACATATCAAATATGAAATAATTAATTCGACAAATGGTGCACATGGTATCTAGATGGGACAGGTTTTCGGTTTTGGTACCATATCCAAAATCCTCTCCCTTAAATTCAGCTACATATTCCTACTTTTCTTCATCAATTTTGCTTGCTCGTTTTATTCAACTGTCAATAACTTTCTTGAATCCACTCTTTCCGTTTCTTTTTTATTCTTTTACAATCCATTAATGGATCTAACTATGTATGTTGATTCCCAGAATTATCCACGGAGGAAGATTTTCTGGGAACTACAATTCCTTGAGTCTATTCTTCTTATGTAGCTGGTTGAGGGTGATCAAGATAGTACCAAAAGTACCAAAAAGTACTATATAATAGGACTCTACATGTAGAATTCATGTTAGTATCTATAGTCCAGTATTATCAGAAATATTGAGGTTCCTATTCGGTTCTTTAATTTCTCTCAACATAGCTATCGACATGCTTCCGTATGTCTCATTTTTCTTTCCTTGTTCTAAGAGTTTAGGGGATATTTTTTCTTCTAAAGGATATCTTTCCTTATTCAGCAATCTATATCTATCGTGCGATGGGGGTCTTCAAAAGTTTAAGCATTTTTTAACGTGTTTTGTGGCAGTATTTTGTCGTTTGGGCTTCCAGCTGATAACAGAGCAAGCATATCTTTATGTAGGTGTATTTCTTATATTCGATACTCGTTGACGAAACTCTCATATTGAAAGTGAGAATTCCGCTTTTCTTTGAATTTCCTGTCCATTTCCACGGTTAGACAAATGAGCTTGAACAAGGATTTACCTCGAAATCTTCAGAACTTCCTTAATTTTGACTCAATGGTTACTATTATTGAACTCTGCTTTCGGATCAAGGGGTCCACCTTTCGACAGAATATCGAGTTATTCTCTGTGATATGCGTCGTTATTCTTGGGTAAATCCGATATTGTAAACTAAAAATTTAAAGCTGTCTTTTGTCCTCAGCTTTTGGAAATTCTCTAAGGTAGAGCAAAAATGTATTTCTTATTTGGAGACTTTGATGAGTTTTGCTGGGAATAATTTTAAGTTCAAGGTTAAAGAGAAAGAGGTTATGAAGGAACCCTTCTTCTGCATGTTCGTTCCCTAAATCAAAGTGGGGGAGAGACAATAGCATCAAGTCTCCTTTTTTTTCCTGACGCTGGAGGGGAGTGAAAAGCACCTTGTTAGGTGTAGATTGAGGGGGTGTTTAGATTTAAAAGAGACTATAGCTGAAGAAACTTTCCCTCACTTTTATTGGAGGGCAGGCAAAGGGAAAATATTTAATTAATCCATAGTCAGAGGCTGATTAAGCTACCAAGAAAGGAAAAAAAGAAAGAAATAATCTGCCCTGCCTCTTAGTTGGTAGGCAGAAACAAGGCGAATCTACAATCAATACAGAGTTCAAGGGTAGTGAAGCTTATGAAAATATATTCCTGAGAATTATGGAATCGAATCGATATGTATATTATATACATATATATATATATATATATATATATATATATATATATATATATATATATATATATATATATATATATAGAAAGAACAGGGAGGGATCACTGTGTAATACAGGTTATCAGGTAGTCGTAGAGGAAATGGGTACGGAAATAACTTGAAAGCGGAAAGGAAGGGTTGATAGGTCGATGGTCAGACACCGATGCGTGGTGTAGTTGGGTGTGTCGTATGGTGTTCATGACTGGACAACGGTTGGGAGGTGGTCGGGAAGAAGATCGTGTCTGCATAGTCGGAAACACGTTATTCATGATGCTCTTAACTTATTTGTAGAAGGGTATTGGTTGCGGGTAGTTATGGGCTGCGGGGTAGCGCAGTGCCATCGTAACATACTGTCTTGCGTGTATGTGGAGTATATGGGATCTCTGGCGAGTTTTCCGAGTTGTTTTGTTAGTCTATTGAGGGCGTATGTGTTGAGAGGTGCAAATGTCTTGTTATCGAGTATTGAGGACATTCTCGCATACATGGGAGAGCGGCAAGCGCGCTTCAGAGCAGAGTTTTGCCACCTGACACTCGAGGTTAGGAGTGACAGTCGGCGTACGTGAGAAGAGGTCGGACGAGTGTTTTATATACGTGTAACTGTAGTTTCTTGCCCGCAGGATAGAACCTGCGCAGCATTTTGTTTGTGCGTGTATATTGAACTTAAGAGACTTGTCTAAAGTTACCCCAAGGATTTTTGTCTATTGTGTGTAGTCTAGCCTTGTTGTGTTTAGGTATTTCCTGCCTGGTGTGTGTGAGAAAATTGTAGGTTATGCATGTAGTAATGTCTTCCGCCAAAGAGTGTCATCTGTTTCTTCTCAAAATTTGTGGCAATCAGCCATTTATCCTCGTACTCTTCGTCTTCTCGTATAGTATTATTTGTGCGTGGTGCGCGATCTCCTCTGGTCCGCGGCTGCTGACGAGAATGATCTCGTCATCAGCGTAGGACACTGTGTAGGTGTGACGGCAATTTTCAGGTGGGCATGGGGTGTCATTTGTGTAAAAGATGTAAAGTGTGGTTGCCATTACGCTTCCTTGGGGAACGGCTAAGCGTGGTGTGAAAGGTTGTGATAGAGTCTTGTTGTATTTTATGTGGCATCTCCGTTCAGTGAGGTAGTGCAAGTGGAGCCTTCTGGCGCAGAGAGGTAACTCCGTATTGTTGGCGAGGTTCCAACGGGGTCCCTCGTGCCACACCTTATCCAAAGGCTCCTCCACTCCCTTGCTGATGGAAAGTGTCTTTTGTCGTGCCTGACGTGTTTTTTATATTATGTCGTGAACGATAGTCACAGCCGCCTGAGTGAACCGGCTCCTCCTGAACCTATATTGGTAGCGAAGAACCAGTCCTCCTCTTCCAGGTAGTCCAGTAGGCAGCAGTTGATCATACGTTTGAGTATTTTGCCTAGGTGCTCTAATAGAGCAATAGACCTGTAATTGTTTGGGTGTTTGGGGGTCTTTGTTCGTTTTGTGTAGAAGTATGATGTGAGGGACTTTTAATATTTTGGGGAAGTGGTTTAAGGCTAGTGAGGCATTGAATAGGTGTGTAAGTGTAGGGTATATACTTGCGGGAAGGTTGTGTATTAATGCGCTGGTAGGCCAAAGGGACCGGTTGCGCATTTTCGTGTTGTTTAAATGTAGTGTTTTATTTCCTCGACGGTGATAGAAGTGGTCAGTGTAGATGTGTTGTTGAGCAGCTCCATTCATATCAGAGGGGCGGGCCTTAGCTCGTGAGCGTGAGCCCGACACCACTCCTGGACTTCCTGGAAGTGATCTTGCGCGTGTGGTTTGGGTGGCTTGTGTGTGTGTATACTGTGTCCAAGTGGGACCTAAATACGTCCAGGATGACGTTAGAGTCTGAGAGTGTTTGGTTATTTACTTGAAGGGTGACGGGTTTGGGTGGATCGATCCCTATCATCCTTTTTACACGCCGCCAGAAGAAGGAGGGGTCAGTGCAACTAGTGTCTTCCGCGATGCGGACGACCTCTCGCCACTCTCGGTTCCTATCTAGTTGTAGGATGCAGGCACGTAGGTTGGTGATGTTGTGTTGTTGTGGGCCTCTAGTATAGTGATTGTTGTACTGAGTGATGAGTCTCTTAGTGTGTAGGTTTTCTGGGGTGTGTGTTTGTTGCGTGCTGTGGTTATAGTGTTCATGGTTGAGCACCAGTGGTCGTCTAACAGATCTGGATTGGTGTGGTCAGGGTCGAGATTTTGTGGCGTGTCTTATGTTATGCGACAGTTGAACTCTTCCCAATTCATGTTTTTGAAGTCGAAAGGAGGTGGTGTGGCTATGAGTTTGGAAGATGTGGATATGATAAGGCATATCGGTGTGTGGACAGAGTACGTGAGAATCCGGTGAGATGTGAGTGTAGAAGTTTGTAGCGTGGTCGTTGCGGAAGACCACGTCCGAAGACTTAGTTTCTCCGCGAGTACCGAATGTGGGAAATGTCGGGCCGATGTGCTCGCAGCTATCACGTGACAGGGCACCGCCCAGGTACCTTCCTACATCATTCGTGGTGTTAAAAAGGAGCGCTGGGTGGAAAGCGTTGATGTTCTCCGCAAAGAAGATAGGTAGGTTGTGGTTTGATAGAACTCGGAGTGGGACTTCTATGGTTAATTGTAGGCTTGGTAGTCTGTAGTGTGTGGCAACTAGGATCGGACCGGAGCTTGTCTGTACCTTGCAGGTACCGCTGATCCTAGGTGCGGTACTTCTGGAGTTAGATATATGTGGTAGCCTGCAATGCGGAGTCTGCTGTTAGGAGGATATAGACTGGTCGAGTTCAAGAGTATTATGACAGGTCTTTCTCTGTTTAGGACCCAGTTGGCAACAGTATGGCGAAGTCCGTGCCAATTGCGTACGTTTAATTGTATTATGTTGAGGCGACCTATTGACGTAGGCGGAGTGCGCGTGGGGCTAATTTAGCCGAGACCGTTCCCCTCTCATTGGTTACTTTCTAGCAGAAATGAATAAAGAATACCTTCAGGCGTGTTGGCTGTGGTTTAATGGGAGTGGAGAGGTTGTCTGTGTTGTTATTTTGTGGGCAGTCCATGTTAGAGGGGAGTATGTGTTCGTGGAAGGAGGGTAAAAGATAGTGAGAGAGTGAGTGGTGATCGTGGAAGGAGGGTTGGAGAAAGTAGAGTCTAGTAAGATGGGGGGTATAAGAAGAGGAGGGAGAAAGTAGCGCTAGTAGATGGGGGCTAGAGATAGTAGGGGAGGTCCAGATTATGACAGGGGGTGTCGGGAGAAAGAGTAGGTTGGGATGTCGAGGAAGTAGGGGTGGAAGTAGGAGAGGAAGGAGCAGCAGGGAGGAGGTTGGTCGGCTTTATGCGTGGTTGTGTGTGGCAGCGGGTGGGTTCATGATGTTTTTTTTTGTTTAATGCGGAGTGTTGTGGAGGGTATGGTGGGCGTAGGGGAGGTGGAGGAGGTGACGGTTGTGGTATCCGTGGGACCGGGTTGGAGGCTGTGAGAGGGTGGTGGGGATGGTAGGAGGTGGGTTGGGGCTATAGGGGGGGGGGAGTTGAGGCTGCCGAAGGTGGAGTGCTGGCAGGAGGAGGGAGTTTAACTATAGAAAAGGGAGGAGTGGTAGCTCTGGCGGGAGGAAAAGAGGCGGTAGGAAAAGAGGGCAAAGGGGCAGGTAATGAGGGTACAGTGGCGAAAAGGGCAGGGACAGAAGGGCGGGAGGAGACAGGAGCGTGGTGAAGGTAGGGAGCAGGGTTTGAGGGGGCGGTAGGTCCAGGGAGGAAGGTGTTTGTGCCCACAGGGGTGGGGAAGAGAGCGGGTCTCTTGTGTGTATGCTTTTAGATTAGAGCGAACGCTTTTTCGGGGGAGGCAATCTGTTCTAGACGATGCGAGGCAAACAGTGTGTTTAGTATGTTAGCGTATAGTCGGGCGTCACCCCTCGACATGTCCATTGCCACCATTGAAAGCAAAGCGGCCAGGTGTAGTTTTGAGTGTGTGGTCTCGTTGGGTGTGTGGTGCGGGTCGGGGAAGGTGTCGGGAGTAGTGGAGATCTCTGGGTGTAGGATGTTTGAATGAGGGTGGGTGTCGGAACATGTGAGTGAGTTTGGGTTGCTGATGAGCTTGGGTGTGTCTTCTGGGGTAGGACAGGTGGTGGTGTCGACAGTGTTGCGACGGAAGCAGCAGCGAATGTTCTTGTGAGATGAGGAGGGGCAGGGGTGAGTACGGGGGCGCAGTGTGTGGTTGTGTTGCTGGGTTGTGGACGCCGTATTCCCACTACGGCGTCAGAGCGCGCCTTATTAAGGTAAAGACATTTAAGGTTGACGGCGACATGGTCGCCTCCGCAGTTTATGCAGAGGGGTGAGAGGGCTGTGCAGGTGGTGTAGTGATGGTTTACTACACTACACCTTAAGCAGACCAGTTCTGCTTTGCAAGTTTGCGTCTCGTGTCCGGTTTTGTAACATTGGTGGCACTGTGTGGGTTTTATGTTCAGCTGTGGCTCGATGTTATGTGGATATGTTATTGCGCCGCAGACCTTGATGCCTTGGTCTAGCAGCAGTGTTTTTTTGTGTTCATCAGGCAGTGTGATTACTGTCCATTGTTTTGTTCAGTTGTAGTAGAAGTCTCTGATGACCTCCTTCCTATACTTCTGTTGAAGTGTGTGCGGAGGTCATCCGTGGAGAAAGCAAAGCATAGGGGATTGGTATTGAGGACTTGTATTTGGTGTTTCTTGTGTACACCGTCGGCTAATTTTGTGTGAAGGTATTGTGCGGCGAGTGTGTCAGACGAAAGTTCTTGGAACTTGACTGCGTCCTCCTGTGAGCGGAAGAAGAGTTTGTGGTTTGTGTGTGTGTCTTTATTATATTCGTGATAAGGGGCTCATGAGTAGCAGCTAGGTTGAGAAGTGTGTGTTCATTTTTGGTAGTGGGTGTTTTCTCTGAAATATGTAAGAGTGTGAGTGTGGATATAATGTTATGTACCATGATGAGGATCGCTTTTGAAAACTTTCTTTTCTTTCTTTAGAGGGGGTCCCCAGCCCCGCCAATAAAGGAATTTTTATTCTGGAGTGGGCTTTTCTGGATGTGGTGTATTCCTCTCGAGTAGAAACCATCCACGGTATGACTTGCCGAAATCGCACTGTTCTCAGTGAGAAGCGTCGAATGAAATTTCGCCGGGTCTTGCCTCCTGTATCTCAACGATGGTTTCTTGTAAATCGCCACTCTAATTCTAGCTGCTTTGCTGCTGGTAAAGTAGTAACCTCAAATCGTCCATAGTTTACAAAGTGATATTTTGGGCTGAAAATGTTTCAGAGGACAACTCTCAAACATTAAATAAGGAAGTACACATAAATTCAAAATCACAAAAAAGTTTAAGATAGAGGTTTGCAGCAAGGATGGATGGTCCCTAATGAATATGCTAATGAAACTGACGTGAGATAGCCATGATTCCATAAATTACTTGTCCTTTCTGGTGCATTTTGTTCCATTATTTTTATTTTGCCACTTCATCTCGTACATGTGGGTTAGACAAAGTACGAATCAGCCGTCCAAGCATCTCTCCTACGAAGGGTCCTATGGTGCTCTGAAATCATCGTTCGTAGTTCATTCGACGCTTAAACAATATACTTTGCCATGCATCTATAAAGCTCCAGTTCACATTTCATGTTCAACGTGTCTGGATCAAGGATCTGGTCTTTAACTATTATAAAGTTAGACAAGAAATTTAAGAACTATAGTTCTCTGGTGACTGCTGCATTAACAGATATTTTTTTATATAATTGTGATTTATATTTTTCTTAATATTTTAGGTAACAGTCTTGTTCTCATATTCAAGCTTGAATTTTTTACCTCTTTATTTAATGTACAGTCATGGCCAAAAGTTTTCTGACTACTATATTTGTTTCATTTAAAAAATATAAATCAACTAATAAAACGTTTCATTTTGTTTTATTATGTTTGTATCATAATTTGAAGGTAAAATATATGAAGATTTAGAGTAAAAATCCATTTTATGATCAAATACAGTCAATTAATCCGCAGTCAATATTTACAATGATGTCCCTTGTGCTTTAGGACTCCTTCAAGTTGTTTTAGCATGGTAGAGACCAATATTTTTATGATATCTTGACTGATATTGCTTCATTTTATTCAATAAACAGCCAAAACTGATTGGAATTTGTCATTTTTTGAATATCAGTCACCAGTTTGATTATAGGCCCCAAATTCTATATTTTATTAAAATTCTGTTGAAATCTAGGGCCAAATTCTCAAAAGTTCAATTTTATTTTAAAACTTTTTATTGCCTTTGCTTTGTGAGTAAGTGTGCCATCATACTGAAAAATACACTTACTAGCCAAATTGATGAAGCAAGTTTTGGAACCTTTCTGATTTACTGGCAGTGTTCTTGGGCTAAATTATTATTGCTCTAGTTCTCTTAGATGAGAAGCAATCCCAGATATGGAGAGTGTCCGGATGCTTTACTGTGGCCACGAAACAAGCCTCTTGTAAGCGCTCGCCTTCTACTAACAAGGGATCTTTCAGAAATTCCAAAAAACTGCAAGGGAGCTTTATCAGAGAATGTCACTTTGCCCTAGTTTCCAACAGTCGCTTTATATTCCATACAAAAGTAGTAGAGCCTATCCATAAGTTTCTTCATGTTGAGAGAAGGATTCTTTGCCGCTATTGTTGAATTGAGACATTTGTCGAGAAGTCTCCATCTCACTGTGCACGTTAAAGCGTTTATAACCGGTTATTTACAATCGTGAGCATGCTTAGCCCTGGAGGCAACCCGATTCTTGATCTGGAGGTGATCTTGGCATTCATTTGAGTCCTTCACAGAAATTTAACAGTAATTTTAAGGTCATAAATGATCCTAAAGATGGTGCTTATTGATGGAATACCTTTATAAAATATTTCGTCGCATTTCATACAATTTTGTTGCAGAGCAACCGTGGTTGCATGCATTTCTTTGGAAATAACCCCTTTCCGGAATTCTAACATTTTTTTTTTAAATATCACGAAATAGATTATAATCACACATAATCATTCATTTAAGTCATATTTGTCATCATTTTATGCTTTTGCTCGAATAGCAAAGCTCCAGGTATTGAAACTCGCCTCCTACAGGAACAGGACCAGAGAGCCATTTGTGGAGTTAGCAAAAGTATGCTGTTTTTTCTTATTATTTTTGAAATGCTGACTTTTTATTAAACCTGCAATAATTAACATAGTAGAATAATTATTCCTATCATTTAAATTTATAAAATCGAACGAAAAAAATAAATATATTAGTCTCAGAACTTTTCGTTAAGGTTGCGTCATTTTCGTTCTTATATTGTTATGCATTTCTCTCTGACCTTGCTCGCCCCAAGTGGCGAATTCATGATTTCTAGTATAGCATCTAGAATGCAGATAAAAGTAGATTGGCGATTCACTAGTCGGATAATTTTCGCTCCTGCCCTTATTCTGTAAATATCCCTGAAAAAGGACATTTGTCTAAGAAATAAATATTTTAATGTGATTGCTCATCATGATCACCACTAAATAACTTATAAAATTCTAAAAGTTCTATTTAAGAAAGAAAAAATCTAAACACTTCAAGATGCGCTGCATTTCTACCTAAATCATACATTCAAAATAATTTCTAGCGTATTGTAATGAAGCTGCCTATTTCAAGCAGGTTTTTGATGGCAGCCATTTCACAGCATATTTATTCAAATATTACTCCTTAAAAATATTCCAAGGCAATAAATAAAATAAAAAAATGGTACCAATTTGAAAAAAAAATCATAAAAGATGAATTAGGACAGGTTGAGCAAATAACTTTAATAGGTGGGTGATGGCGTCCGAAAAGAGCTCCTTAAGCCAGTGGTTCTCAACTGGTGTTCCATAGTGAATTTTTGGGTGGTCCACAGGACGTCCACTCTATTTAGTAACAAAGTGGAAATGAGTGTACATAATTTAAAATTTACTGGAAATCCAGGACGAAAAATTTATATAAATGGCCATCCATTTTATAATATTATTCCTATTTAAGAAATTAATTGACAATCTTTAAGTTGTAGTTACTAAGTACCAATTTTAGTCACTTTAAGTTTTAAAATTTAATCTATTCTAAAATCAATATCCAAGATTCACGCCGCTATACATGACCATAACCTAGTGTATACTTGTACTGTAAGAGTCGAGGTGGCGAGCCATCCTGTTGATTCCTGTCAGCCTCCGCGCGACTATAAATATCACTGTCGTAAACTGCTGTAGCCAGTAGCCACCAAACTGCTGAATTGATTAGTCACATCATTTGTACTGTACTGTTTTACAGGTATGGAGTAATTTGATTTTTTTTTGTTAGTGTAAAATGTAGTAATTTTGACTAGATGAGGCAAGAAAGGAGTATGAAAATAATGCAATCTTTTTTGTCAGTAGTTTGCTGCGTGCTGTGTTATGCTAGTTTATGCTGTTTACGCCGCATGGTGCTATATTATTGACTTTATCATAGGTTTTATCATTTGTTTTGCCAAACTCAACGCGTAACTGATATCTTTCTTTGAAATGCCCACATATCTGAATAAATGTCAATGGCGCAAGTATTCAGAGAACTATGTATATTAAATTCGGCTTCACTTGCTAAGAAAAAGATGGATGCAGTTACCACAGTGTGTTATTCGCTCCAAAGTCTTAGGAAATGAGTCACTGAAGCAGGCTAAGCTTAAGCTCCATCTCGAAAAGTGTCACCCCAATTTGATGCAAAAGGATAAAGATTATTTTGAGTGGCAGTTTTCAGCTCTTAAACTGCAGCGACTTGACTTATCAGGTTCCTTTTATGAAAAGACCTCCAATGCAGTGCGTACTTCCCTACATTGTAGCATATTAAGTTGCCCAGGCCAAGAAGCCTTATACAGTTGTAGAGCAGCTTGTGTTACTATGTGGAAAAGAAATGGTGAAACTTGTTCTCGGCGAGGGCGCATCACAGGAGCTAAATGATGTATTTGTATTTAATGAGACTTTATCGAGACGGATAAATGATATCTCACAAAACATCCGTGAACTAGTTGTGGATGAAATAAATATATCTCCATTGTTTGGCATACAGTTGGATGAATCAACTGGTGTCTCACTTTCCTCTCAGCTATTGGTGTTTCCATGATACAGGTTTGATGGAGATCAAAGAAGAATTTCTCTTTTTTAAGACGCCTGAAATTGTTAACGATTTCTTCAAAGCAAATGGTCTGAATTGGAAGAATTTGGTGAGTGTTACCATTGATGGTGCACCTGCGATGCTAGGCTCAAGATCAGGCTTACAAGCGCTGGTGAAACAACGTGCTAACTGGTATTTACTGCTTCATTCACAGAGATGTATTAGAACCAAAAACACTGCCAAATCACCTGAACAACATTTTAAAAGGATTGGCAAAGGGGGTTAATTACATCAAATTGTCAGTAGTGAACACCAGGCTGTTCCGAAATTTAAATCAAGACATCGCTTCCGACTTTGGGATGTTGGTGCTCTACACTTCCGTATGGTGGTGGTCAACAGAGAATCTACTCAACAGAATTTTTAAAGAGAAAAAAGAACCTACTTTATTTCTCCATTCTTAAGGGAAAAATATTTTTAAAATATGCTAACACAGTCAACATTAAAACTTGCATACCTTGTTGATATTTTTGAAATCTTGAACAAACAATCTTCAGCTACAAGGGAAATGTCGAAATCTGTTTTCTCACTAAGGCATCATCAAGGCTTTTCTTGAGGTACTAGAACTCTTGATCGGACGAGTCGCAAGTAACACTTTGGTTCAATTTCCACGTGTGGATGCCATACTCGGAGGAAAAGAAAGGCATTCAGATGCAAATTCTTGAGCATTTACGAAACCTGCAGGGGGAATTTTACAAATACTTTCCAGAGGTGGTCTACCATGGAAAATATTTGTGCAGTCAGATATTTTGTGTCATTTGCATTAAGTTACAAGTGCGGGAGTGGATTTTCTGGTCTGCAGCACATTAGGTCGAAACAGAGATATCAGCATGCAGTGTAAAGTGATATTCGTTGTGCTATATTAAGTACCACTTCTAACATTAAAAAGATTGTGAGTGAAAAGAGAATCCAAAAGTCTGGTTGCAAGGAAAAGTGAATTAAGCATATTTGAAGGAATAGTGTATGTTAGTTGTATACTCTGCATAATTTCAAATTCCTCTTTGTTAAAAATAAATTTCACGACAAAATGTTAGATAAGTATTCAATTTCCAGGAAATTATGTTTGTATGAAATATATTTCAAATTGAAATGTTAGCTGGCTATTATTTTATATAAATTTTACGAAATTTCTGAAGAAATGTATTTCAAACCCAAATGCGTGTTGTTTATACTTATTTATCCTTACTCTGACCTAGAATAGTCTGCGACTTTTTTTTATTAGGTTGGTGACCGGTCCTTGGCCTGAAACGAGTTGAGAAGCACTGACTTAGGTAACAATGTTTGGGGGCACATTGGGCGAGGCAGAATACTGAGATTTAGGGACCATGCAGACTACGTGTGCATGTCACTCATCGAGAGATTGGAAACTGAGCAACCTCCTTCAAACAAGAGGCGGAAGGGAATACTAAGTAGCTTTTGACTATAAACTAAATCGCGGTAGCTCAGTCAAGTTGGCTAATAAGGAAGCTACAAAAAAACACTATAAAAAATTGGGACATGTTTTTTCGATCACCAGTTACGAACCGTCTGCTCAATTGACAATAATTTAAAATCAAAGAAGTTACCGAGATATCAAGGAAGAACAATCCTTCAAAATTCCATTATGACTTGGTTCCCCGAATAAGGTATCTATAAATGTGGATACATTCCTTACCTACCATAGACGACTTTTTGGAACCTGGAGATGAAAAGGAAAAACTGACGAATGAAATCTAAAACAACTCTAGGGTCTTTAAAATTTATGAAATCGGTTAAAGTTAGATTAGAAATGGAGCAAAAGGTAAGAAAATGCCAGAAAGATCTGTATGCATAAATGGACGCAGAGGTAAGGATGTTTTTAAAGAATTCACACTCGTACACTTCTCTGTTACCAGAGTAGATAAACTGCAGCCAGCTCATCCGTGAAGACAGCCGCAGGACCTGGTAGAGCCCCACCTACTTTAAACAGATGGTATAGGGCGTGGAAGCCAACCCACTCATTGGACTTTGGGCTATCCGTGTAGGCTGCCACGGATCCTGTGTAACACGAAGTTTGTTCCCACAAGGTTGAACGTACTATTCCCGCTGCTGTGAGAGTTTTGGGAGCAGAGATCTGGCGAAAAATAGACAAAGTGGTACCCACAAGGGTGGTGTCCTAGGCAGTAACGGAGGCGATATCGTCTAGAAACTTACACTGAGCTCTCGATGTAGTTTACTAGCTCTAAAGTAAAAGGGTTTAAGGTATGAATGGTGTCTTGTGGCGGTATAGTCAACGTGGACATAGGCCGCAGATGCAGCTAGAGCCAATGGCGGCTGGATTGAGGGAGATACCTCGCTCGTGCGTACACGTGCATAATGCATTGTGTACGGCGCTAAGCGAGTGGCACATCACCGAATCGAAAGTAGGCACTCAATGGGGCCGTGCTGAAGGCACCGTTCGCAAAAAGGATACCGCAATACACGCTCGGCTGTGGCTGCATAAAAGTGCATCCGTTTTCAAGCTTCAAATGAACAAAGGATCGGTAGAAAAATAAGGCAGTAACCCTATCAAAGGTGCTAAAAGTTACGTAATGAAGAATGTCTATGGTGTGCGTACAAGAGACCCTAAGGCTGCAAATATGAGCCTCCAGGGTGAAGGATCGGTTGAAAACGAAACGTAACCAACTGTGTGTTTCAACGACTCCCAAGCGAATCACATTTAGAAACAAGTCCTGGTGGAGATGGAGCCATGGGTGGCTGCAGAATTGCACTTTAGTCTTGGCTCAGAAAAAAACGGAACCGGTGCACTTTGGGATTGTGAAAAATGAGGTTCAATGCCTTTTGGAATCGGCATCTTTGCTGCATCAAAATCAATCGAAATCTTGGCACGTAAAACCCATCACAAACATATTCAGGGTAAAGAGCGTAAAACTGAGGACATTTCCATGCAGTACACCCTAACCTTGCTAAATTGGGCCGGAGAGGCCTCCGCCCATATGTACGCAAAATCGACGATTTTGCAGAAATTAAGAAATAAAGACAGTTTTTAAAGGGTTTAGGGCAAGTTTTTTTACGAAACTCTTCCTGAAATTCACGAGGATGAGACAGTAATCTCAGACTTCGCATCCATTGGGTCTTCTATCGCAACCGTTTTCTGCGCATTATCTGGCCGAGATGGTTTTCGCCAACATTCAATGCACATCATAAAAGATGGTGCCGACCTAGTCAGTCTTCAACTGACAGGCTTTCGGCACTCACGGTCAGTAGGGACCTCACCGTATACACTGCCACTCGACTAAAGACTCCTAAGAGAATAAAGGTTCGCCGAAAAGCCAGAGCCTCCGAGGATAGAAAAGCAAGTTTGGAAAGGTGTAAGAGGGTATATAATAAAGAGAAGTAGAGATAGGCGGGTCCACTAAATATTAGTGTGCATGATCACTTATTATCATACGCGGGTGCTAGGTGATGCCGGGAAGGCGTGCAGTCCATGTTAGCACCATGTATAGCAAACCGAACACTGTCCAGGTAAGAACAGGCCTCCCTGGTAAAAACTGGGGATATAAATAAGGTTGAAGGGATAGCAATTCTACTACTACTGGGAAGAATATATAAATAAGGAAAAATTAGGTCTGAGATTGAGCGAGGGGGAATCGCACCATCAACTTTCTCGGGCTCCATCCGAGAGTTCATGTCAACTCAGTGACAAACCTTCCCTAAATTGCACTCAGGCCTGGAAGATGTGCACCTACTTCAGATACCAAGTATACCACACTACAGAAGGCACCCCTCTGTCGTGGATTGATAAGAGAAGGCTCCTGACCCAGAGTCCAGGCAAACTTATGAGACCAAAGATCTTGGAAATTAAGTTGTGATTGGGTAGCTGGAGCTAAAGGAAGGTTATTAGGTATGGTTTACAACTCAGCAGACGGCTGTATAAGAGAGGACATCTCATACTGACAACAGCTATACAGAAAGAAAAAAAAATGCATTATAGCGTGTAAGCTTTTTATTTGATTAGGTGTCTCAGAAATAGGCGAACCCACATCTATATTTTTGCCATCGAGCGCTGCACACTCGTTAGCAAAGGAAATAGCGGAGAACGGAATATTCCTCTTACCATTGGTTTGGATATGCAGTTATCAATTGTGTCTCGGTTTCCAGTCATTACACGTCTCTTAGGTATGACTGAATATCATTCAGCCTCTTTCTTTGATTAATCAACACTGGCCAGGAGATAATAGTCACAAGTTAACGCACCTGGAGCCAGCTCAGAGCATTCTAATTGCAGACGAGATTAAATCTTTGTTAATGCGAAATAGAACCCTTCACTCTCATCCGCTGCCAAACGAGAGGGATCAAGAGAGGCTGAGGAACTCTGAGGGCAGCGCAAAACTTAGGTAAGCTAAGTGATTAGTTCTAGCATAACGGATAACATCTGAATAGAGACAAATATCTGGATTTGGAAAGCTGACATAGATCCTAACGGTGGTCGTCCCTAATATTCTGGCGACAAAATCAGGAAGCAAAAGAAATTCCTTCTCAAACTAGTAAACTAGACAATTCATGCCAGCTTGGAAATGAATGCAACCCTATTTGATGCGGCGCGAACTTACATATATAGACGGCCTCACATGTTTACACGTGTGACTTATATGCCCCAATTGGTGGCATTTGAAACAACATCTGGATAACTTGGAATCACGAATACAGGTATCATTGGGTCATAAACACTTGGGTTTGAATTATTTTAATTTTTTTGGGCCGTTAAAATGTCAGTATTATCATCGAACTGATCACAAGAGCTGAACACATTGATTCCCTAACTTGCTTTGTACTCCGGAAAGCTCATAATCTCTCAGCACATTTGAGTACATTACACCTTTGACAAATTTCAGCCTTAGATGATAGATAAAAGAGTTAGAACACCTGAAAGCGAAAAGGTATTCCGGAGTGCATCTTGGTAGATGTTTGATGATACCTCGACCACATTGTTTCCGCCACCCTTGCGCAACAGAAACGATGCCATTTTAGATACAAGAATGTTAGAATCATATTTTAATTTCTACAAAACTATGATAGTTAAATTCATGGTCCACTCCGTTAACATAGAGATCCGACGAGCGGAGATTAGTAAACTGAAGGCGTTTTGAATGCTTATCACGGAAAACCTTCTTAGAACGGTACACCATCATAACTGAAATAACTTGAGAACAGTTATTTCAATCATTCGATACAATTGAACCAGAATTATAAACGTTCTCTCCCTGGTAGCTTCCATTCACAGAGATCCACGAAGACCTGGCATAAATATAACTATTTTATTTGATTGCGACACGTATGTTCTTTTGGAAAGCAGGTACGTTTCCACCACACCCCGAATATAACAAAAAATAGGAACCCAAACTTGCTGTCCAAATTTACCGACGAGAGCTAAAACAAAACCAGTCATAGCTTACCCTTGGGCAGGGTAAACAAAAGATAATGGAGTGGTCCTTACCTCACCCTTTCCAAAGAACAAAACAGGTAAAAAAACTAAATATAACAAGATCCGCATCGCAAGTCTGTTGAATAAAAGGGGAGGAGAAGTGAACCAGAAAGAGAAAAAAGAGGGGAAAGTCTATTGCCCCACAAAGTACAGAAAAAGCAAAAATATTTAGAGAAGAAAAAGTAAGAGGCCATAAATAAATAATATATCAAACACAAAGTTTAATCGATACATAAAATATGAAATAAAAAGATCAAAGGAAATAAGGAATGGGACACGAAAAATTCTACTTCATCTCCTCCACCGGAAAAAAAGGCGGAAACCCTTGACCCCTGTAAGGCAAGAGCACTGCAAAAGCGCTGTCCAAAACACCGTGGACTGGAGGAAAAAATTCCACAAAACCTTAGACTTATCAGTGGTAATAAGTTCGAACTCTGGAAACAAAACTATTATCTGTGTTTTTCCAGACGCCTCCCCCATTATTACAGTTATGTTATTATTGCACTCTCTCGTTTGCTATTTTTCTCTCCTTCTCACCTTTCGATTCGGAAGACTCGCTATTCCGTGGCATATATATTTTTTTTTTAAACGTTCCAACTAATCGATCTTTATCATCTTTAACTAAGCTGGAAACTGAATTTTTGTTAAAAGAAACTTATTTAATTGCACAATACAATATTAGGCTGTGAATATTTCTTCTATTCATTTTGTTTTGCAGACCATGTAAATAAGTAGTGGAAACTAATAAAATTTTACTATTTCTTAAAAATATTATAAGGGAAACTACGGCAGAATAGCCCTCAAAACAACAACCTTTAAATAAATAAATAAATTTTTCTCTTGCATAAATATATAAATATATATATGATCAAACTCCAACTGTACTGTTATACTACTACTAATAATAATAATAATAATAATAATAATAATAATAATGATGATAATAATGCTAATGACAATAATAATGGTAATAATAATAATAATAATGTAAGTAATAATAATAGATACTAAAAGATTATCAGATAGGCACAAAATAAGAGCACAGAAATTTACACAAATGTACATTATCTTCTTAAGTAAAAAGTACACTATATGATCCAGACATTCCATTTTCCCAGCCCCGTTCTTGTTGACACAGCCTTCTTGCTTTAACTAACTCCTATGGGAAGAACAATCAATCTTCTCTCCTAAGTATCCAAATTCTTTAATATCGCCAACTAATTTCCGGTGGTTTCACTGGGGTTTGTTTTGCCAAAGATATTCTTAGGCAAACTTTGTCTGGTTCCACCTCTAATCACCTTCTATTATATACTATTGCTTAATACAAAGGTAGGAGTATCCCCTATCTTCAAAATGTATTCATTTTGGCTCAATTGTAAGAATCTTAAAAAACTTAGTAACTAAATCAAATATAACTGGACCATTATTATAAAACCCCTCCAATATGTTTAATATTTTATTTAACCACACGCACTGAAATGAGTATGTAAAAAATTATGAAACTTCTTGCAAGAGCGAAGAGACTCTCAGGCAGACATAAAATCCACCACCTTGAAGTTGTATCATTACGTCCTTCTGTCCCGGGTAATTTAATATAACCGATTCATATCTTCAAGCAACTCGTATTCTCCTCCTCCATCGAGCTTCGTGCCTCCTCCAGTCATATAAGACGACGTCACCAGCAGTAAACTGGCGAAATCTTTCTCACTAGTTGTATCCGACAACGTTCAGAAGAGCATCGTGCCTTCCCCAGTCGTAACAGACGGCGTTCCGAGGAGCATCGTGCCTTCCCCAGTCGTAACAGACGGCGTTCCGAGGAGCATCGTGCCTTCGACAGTCGTAACAGACGGCGTTCCGAGGAGCATCGTGCCTTCCCCAGTCGTAACAGACGGCGTTCCGAGGAGCATCGTGCCTTCGACAGTCGTAACAGACGGCGTTCCGAGGAGCATCGTGCCTTCCCCAGTCGTAACAGACGGCGTTCCGAGGAGCATCGTGCCTTCCCCAGTCGTAACAGACGGCGTTCCGAGGAGCATCGTGCCTTCCCCAGTCGTAACAGACGGCGTTCCGAGGAGCATCGTGCCTTCGACAGTCGTAACAGACGGCGTTCCGAGGAGCATCGTGCCTTCGACAGTCGTAACAGATGACGTTACCAGCCGTTAACTAGCGCCACCTTTCATACCAATTGCAATATATATATATATATATATATATATATATATATATATATATATATATATATATATATATATATATTAATATAAAAGGTCAGCAGTGCGATTCTTGAGGCGGCAAAAAATATAAAAATTCAGAATAGACTACTTTCGCTGACGACCCACAGCTACCAACTTGCATTTGTACCGCATGGTAGCTTATGGCTCAAAGCCCAAAACTAATAACAAAACAAATAAAGAAAGATGGGAAATAGCTTCTCTCAGTAATGGAAGGCAAATGCCTGAAGTGATGATCTCTTTTTCTCTTTCTCAAAATAGTAACTCCATGGTCTGGTCAGCAATGTCCTTTGAGGTACTACTATTCCTTGAGACTCTTTATGACTCTCTTCATATCATATATATAAAACATATATATATATATATATATATATATATATATATATATATATATATATATATATATATATATATATATATATATATATATATATATATATATATATATATATATATATATAGAGAGAGAGAGAGAGAGAGAGAGAGAGAGAGAGAGAGAAAATAGAATAATTTTCTTCGGAAGTAGTTATTTCCTATTTCAAAAAAATGCGAGCTGGGGTGGGATTCGAACCATGCACACTGAGGCAGCGAGCAACCGCTTTGGTCTCAATTAAACCGCCCATTAGACCAGTAGGATAGGCAGAAGACAAAAATCTTCCGAATAGACGAGCTTGTAAAGGACACTTCGCATGGTTGATCGAGATTGAGAGATAAAGAATTAATTTGGAATTCAAAGGACAATGGAGAAATTGAGTTAAACACGCAGAGAATACCGCAAGAGAATGATAAAATAAATCCAACACCTTGCAAGAAAGAGAAAATGGAATGTTGAGGTATGCCAGTGTAGACTATCTTGGCGCTCAGAGTCGTACAGGAGCACGGGTAGACAGCTGACCAAAAGCCGCTTGGGATATGCCTGGGGTGATTAATAAACAGTGCGATTTACGGTTGATCAGGTTTAGACTAATGGCTTGCCAAGTTGCAGTTCAAAGGATATATATGACAATACCCTAAAATATAATTTTAATATATATATATATATATATATATATATATATATATATATATACAAAAGTGGATGACCATCAAGATAGCTTTACTTTCAAGCGCAGGCGAACTGGAGGGGGGGTGGAGACAACGGCGCAGGTCTCTAGAGAGAGACGTAATCTCAACTCGAGACGATTCTGCAGATCAACAGGGAGTCTCAGTCTCGAAAGAATCTTGAATGGGTGGTAAAGAAGAGAGGGACGCACAACTCTCCGCGAAGAAGGGGATTCAAAAGCTTTCCTTTAAACAGGGGCCAAAGCTCAACGAAAGTAGATCTGCTGGCGAGATCTTCGACCAAGTACGACAACGGGTTACAGGGGTTCACGGGAAGCAGATGGCATTCTGAACGGAGTGGATGGTGGTCTTTCAATCTCCCCGAAAGATGGTGAGCTTCAAGTTAAATATCCGGGTGGCTGATCCGATAGACGCCTCAGGGCCTTGCGGTCCATAGGGGACTCTTGGCGCCAATCTAAGCAAACACATTTCATGATAACGCGTCGTTCCAAACGATGAAACTGGCCTCGCGATATGGGGGTAGGGAGGAGGAGACTTGTGGCGTCCGAAAACAAACACAGATGTGACGGGTGATTTAGCAAGGGACCGATTCTTTATTGACTCTCGGAAATTCTCACGCCGACGCACGTGGTATTAGAAGAATAGATGGGTATTTCCGAGGGGGCTTCCTCTCACGGTTGTCCTCCGAGGGCATTCTCCAAAATAGCTCCCTTTCTGAAGATGATGTTTTCCTGATGTGAAGACGAGGAAAAAGGGCATTCCCAAACATGAGGAGAGTCGTGTATGGGAAAATTTTGAACAATTCCTTATCCAAAAATTCCGGACTACCAAGGCGTAATCCGCGCACTTTTATTCTTATCATAGAGTTAAAATTAAACGTCCTATATTCACTTCTATGTTTCTGCGCGCATTACGCCTTGTTAGACCGGAATTTTTGGATAAGGATTTGTCCAATATCTTTGAAATAGGTAAAAAACTTTGTTACCCTCGACAATTTTTGCATACTTCATTAAACTTTGCTTAAACAACTGATAACCCACCAGTTTTTAATTACAAAAATTGTCTTATCTTGCCATACTTTGAACAAATATTTTGTCTCACCAGTATTTTTAACCAACGTAATATCTCTGTAAATTTCGAATAAGAATACACTTTATATAACTGTTAGTCTACAATAATACATGGAAAAGAGGTGGAGTATATTCTACAGAATGTTCAATTTGTAATTTACTTTACTTCGAGCAAACTGCTAAATCTTTATCTACTAGAAATTACCAAGATAAATATAATATTAGAAGAGTTGAAATAAACAGCGCTTTAGTTTAGATTTATCTGAAAATAACCACCTGACTGGAATTCTGCCAAATTCCTTTATCATTACGCTGATTTCACAAAAGGAAATATTGTCGAGTGTTCACTTAATTGGCATCTTACCTAATATAAATATTTCTCCTAGCTTATTTAAACTCGACCCTGTTTTTTAAAAAAAGGTACCTAAGAATAAAATAACTTCATAGTCAGCCTGTTGTCACTTTATTAGTGTAATATGATTCACATTGCGTCCCCCAACACGTGTCTCTGTTGTAACTATGGATTAACTCCTAGTCCTAAATGTTTTCGCTCTAATGATAATCCATTGACATACATGATGTTGTTGTGTCTATATCGTTTTGAAGATGCATATGTCTGTTATTAGTTGCCTATTGTTCTTTTTCTTGGTATTTTTCTGGCTTGTTTTTGTGTTTTTCCATTGGTTTGTTATATGTGATGGGCGTTCCCTTCGTATCTTTGTACCCTATATAAGGTTGTTTTCTCCATTTTCATGCTATTTCTTGAAAATTAACTTGCAAATATAGTTCGAAAGTGCTTGGGTCCTACTTTTAATTTTCATGGGGCTTTATATAAATATATATAAATATATATATATATATATATATATATATATATATATATATATATATATATATATATATATATATATATATATATATATATATATTTATATATATATATATATATATATATATATATATATATATATATAGGGTGACACAAAAATTTACCCTTTTTTATAATGCTGTAATTTGTTAGCTATTAAAGATTGAAGGTAGGAATAAATATGATTACAAAGAGCGATATTTGAAATTTTATTATTCTGTTTTTTAACACCCCCGACTCTAAGCACTTATCAATACGATCAGCACAATTTTTTTATGATATTCTGAAAAATATTGACATTGATAGATGCAATGATGTCTTGGAACTCATTCTTCAGTTCTACAATATTAGACAGCACAGCTCTAAATAGTCTGTCTTTTATAAGTCTCCATAGAAAATAGTCTAAATGTGACAAATCAGTTGACCTTGCCAGCCAAGGGAAATTTGTCCTATAAGACATTAATCGTTAAGGCTATCTAACCTTCAACCATCTCATGGTCACACGAGCAGTATCGGCTGTAGCGAAATTATGCTGGAACCATTCATCAGGATATGCGCTTTTGACCTCGGTAATTGACTGAGCTTTTCCGGTTTCATGATCCTCACAAAAATGGGCACATAAATCTTATTTCTACAAAGTCCACACCATAGTTTTATCTTTGGGGAGTGCAAAGGAATTTGAAAGTGATTATTTGGCTTAGATATTAACCACTTCTGATAATTCTGTTAATTTGGTTTAGATATTGACTACTTCCATAATTTTGTTTATTTGGCATGCCTTTCAGGTGAACGTGACCTTCGCTCGCCTTGGACGAGGAAAAGGAAGCGAGATAAAAGTGCGTGGATATTGATAAATTAAGTAAGAGTGCGGTTAGCCAAATTTAATGTAACTTCTTAGGAGATCTGCCATAGAAACTGGTGAAACAAAAATAAGCTTTACTATTATATAGACAGTTTACAAATAATAGAATGGATACGCAAAGGTACATTTTCTAGGTCAGATGAACTCGGGGATGTTAAAGTGGCATTCGTGAGGTGGCTGGGCGCGCCAACAAAATAACAAACAATTCAAAGAACACGTGAAACTGGATTTCCCGTGTTTAACTCGCTCGCTGAGCCTACTTTTAGCGGTATTCTTTGGGAAGTTGTCGGGGAGAGAGATTGCAAAAAGTTGAATCGCAATCGCCACGTTTAACCTCGAGGGTATGGCTCGAGGGAGTGTTACGCCTAACGGGAACAGAGCCGATACCAGAATAATAGTGAGTTGTCGCTACACTATCGTTAATCCGGAGAGAAATCTTGCCTTCGGAGACGAGGGGTGGGCTAACCGAATTGAGAGTTTACGCGTAACATTCAAGGGGCTGGCTGATACTACTTTCTTGATGCCTGCATCTGACATTTTATACCAGATTGCCGCAAGTGACTTGCCTGAGGCACTGGAAGAGGGTTCCAATTTATCAGACGCGGCGCCCAAAGAAGTGAACCTTAGCTTGGTTCACACGATCTCACGGAGCTTCCGCCGCTACCCTCGGTTCGCTCGGTCCATCCATCTTTCTTGTTATCGCCGGAAGTGGTTCGGTGTTCTCAGGGTGCTGGTCGACGATTTCCGTCCGCGTGGCGCTTTTCTTTCTCCCTATGATATCTCCTTCCCTCCCAAGATGCACCTTCTGCGAGAAGTGAAATCCTACTAATAACAAAAGTGATTACACGTCTCAATTTTTGCAACTTCAACGCGGATACAACAATGGAGAATACATGGTACTAAATTCGAAGGAAACGCAAATAGTCAAAACAAATACAAAAGTAAATTCAACTAGATGGACTGGAGTGGGGGGGGGGGGGGGGAATTGTATACCGATTCTCATCAAAAGTAACAATAAAAAAACCCAATAACTGATGATAGCCATAGTTATTACCGTGACTTTTAAATGGAGGCTCGTTTTCATCAAGTCAATAGTGTCTAGAGTTATTCACATAAAAAAAGGATACAATGCAAAGAAATTAAAATGCACAAAAAAGGTACATGTTTTAATAACTTTTAAAAAGCTTATCAGAGTATATATATAATAAGGAAACACAAAATAAATTCCTACAATTAAGGCAATTGGCTCAAGGTTAATTTGGAACAGAATCCAGAGGATTCCTGCTCAAACTGTCTGCTATACAATCACCAGAGCCTTTTATAAACAAAATTATAAATTGAAATTCTTGGAGGAACAGACTCCAACACATAAGACGTCCATTATTGTTCGTTAAATTACGTAGGTAAGGTAGGGGTTGAAGATCCGTTCTATAATGAATTCCTTGCCTACCAAGAAAAGTTTGAATTTTTTGATACACCAAATTATCGCAAGGGCCTCTCGCTCAATCGTGGCATAATTCTTTTCATATGGGAGTAATTTTCGACCAGCATACGCAATGGGGAAACTCTCGTCACCGTCCCCGTACTGAATTAGGACGCCGCCTATTTCATCATTGCTAGCGTCTGTCCGAATACCTAACTGTTTTTTGAGATCGGGCAAATGAAGGATAGGGGCAGATGCTAATTTTTACCTTAGTTGGTTAAAACTGGCGATTGACAGCGGAGTCCGAACAGGGTAAACGGGGGTCTTCTTCTTCAATAATTTGCAAATGGGTGCAGAGAGAGAGAGAGAGAGAGAGAGAGAGAGAGAGAGAGAGAGAGGGGCCAAATTGCGCAGACTATAAAAAAAACTCAGTTGTTTCTTCATCACTGGTAATGACATTTCCACAATTTCTCAAATTTGGTCATCCTTAGGGCTAATCGATCATTTCCGATATGTAAGTGTAAATAATCTAAAGGGCCAAAGGCAAAGTAACAATTACTGGGGCCGATTGTAAATTTGGGCTCCCGGAGTCTACGCAAGAGTGCTTAGAGGGCAATCAGATGTTGATCTCATTATTGGGTAGCTACATAGATGTAATCTAGATAGAATGTTATATTAGGTAACCCGTCTAATATTCGTCTCGTCATTCGATTGTAGTTGCTACAAGCCGGAACATACCAATGGTGAGCCAACGAAATTGCATCAACCCTTTGTCTATTTGAAAAGCCGTGTACTTTTTGAACTCTTCTCTCAATGGGATTTTTAGTAGGCCATATTCAAATCCAGTTTCGTGACGTATTTACTATTTAGCCTTTTCGAACAAATGCAAATTTTGCTCAATTGATAGGGATGATTTGGTATCCTACACAGTGACTGAGTTGAATTTTCTAAAGTCGATGCCCCTACGGTAGGATCCGTCTGACATCTTGACCATGACAACAAGGGAACAATAATTTGACTCTGAAGTTTTTATGATTTTTAACTTTAATAATTTATCGACCTCATTATTGAAAGCTTCTTTTAGGTGGATAGGCAGGAGATACGGCTTGGATCGAATTGGTTAATGTGTGGTTAGTTTAAGTTGTGCTCGAAATGAGCAGCACAACCAGGAGTTTCGGAAATGACGTCAAAAAATTGTCCCAGTTGCGCCTGCAGCTGGTTATTCTAGGTGGACGAAAGCGGGTCGTTTACCTTCAATTCTGCCAAAGGAGATTTAGTGGCGTCTGAGAAGTCGAGCAATGGATATTGATTATCTTGCTACACGCAACCACGATTAAGGGATCTAAGGGATAGCTAGACTCTATGGCCGATTCTTAGTATATTGCCACGATATTAGTTAGCACATGCGCAACGGTGGTATCTTTGAATCATATTCACGTTAAATAGCTTTCTTTCTGAATGGGTTTGAATAAGATAGTTGGCAGGGCCGCGTTTTTCAACCACTTGATAGGGGTCCTTCCATTGATTTAGTAGTTTATTATGGTCAGTCGGAAGTAACAATAATACTTACTCACCGAACATGAATTTTCTCTGCTTGGACTTACAATCGAAGTAAGTCTTAATTCCAGCTGATAAGTGTAAAAGGATTAAATATCTTGATCCAATTTTAGATTAGTGGAGATCTACTTTAAAATGTTTAAAGGGCCTCGAACGTCCCGGCTGCACAACAGTTCGAATGGAGCAAACCCCAATTTGCGGTGCAGGATCTCTTGGTATGCGAAGAGAGCTAACGGCAGATATCAGTGACATTCTATGGGCTTTTCTGCACACAATTTCTTTAAAATTGCCTTGAGAGTAACGTCAACCTTTCGCACATTCTGCTTCCTGTGGGATGGAACGGAATAGTAAACAAGGGCCTTACCATAAGCAACTTGCCTACATACTCCATTAGATGTGAAGTAAATTGTTGGCCACGATCTGATAGTATTTCCTTGGGCAAACCAACACGGGAGAAGATCGTAATGAGTGCTTCAGCGCAGGAGATACTGTCGATTTTATTAAGAACCTGGTGGCAAAGTCGACCAGAGTTAGCTCGTAGATATGGCTTTCACTTGACGAGGGGCAAATCGGACCGATTAAATAGATTAGCACTTGGGGGAAGGGTTCGGAGATAAGGGGTCCCTTCTGTAAATGTGGATTTAACTCGAATCTTTATGGCCATCTTATGACAGATGTCGCACGAACGACAGTATTGTAAAACTTCGTCCGTTGCACCTGGCCAATAAAAATATTTGAAGATTCTCTGTGCCGTCTTTGTATGGCTGAAATGGCCCGAAAAAGACTATCGTGGCAAGACTTCAGAATGAGATCAACGAAGGATCGGGGAACACATAACGCTCGGGACTCGGGGTTATTGCCTTCAGAGAAAGCGCGATAAAATAGGCCATTTTTAACGAGGGTAGAAAATACCTTATCACTTATAGCAGTTTATTGCACCTTATTTTGGGCCTTTGAACGAAGAGAACGAAGAGAATCGCACATCTTCTGATTTTTCGTTAATTCATCGTTCATTACTTTCTTGAATTCTGAAACGCAGGGGTTTTCTAGCGCTGCGGCAGTCTCTAATTCATTTTCCGGTTTTGAACGGGTGATCACGGGTTGAGCCATGGGGGTAGAGGATACCCGTGGACACTGGCCAATTAGGACAGTACAGAATTTGATGAGGGCTGCTACTACTTCTGTCCATCTAGTAAAATAAGTGCATTCGATAAAGCAGTTCACAATCGCGAATCTATTTGCGCGCCCCAAAGGGTCGTACACTCCTGCAAATTTGGGAATAGCTTGTCCGAACCAGGATATAGGTACACCTTGTATCGCATACGAGGGTGGAGATACAGCAGCCGTTTACTGCTTCAATTTCATATTTGAGGCCCCTAGGCGTACTTTTATAAAACAGAAAGTTCACCTAGTAGCCAGCTGGACTCGATTTGCTCGAAAGAAGATGAAATTTTGGTTGCGATGGTGGTGGCGCAGACGTGGTACTGATTTGGTGTACCTGATGAAAATGGTTGTTTTCAAATTGCGAGTTCTGAGGGAAATTGGTCTTCACATGGCCCTCAAGACCACAGGAGTAGCAGACGATAGGCCTCCTGGGAAATGATGAAGCAGGGGGATTAGACGAGAACGGTTTGATGTCAGGTTGGGCACCTTGACGAACTTGTTTCCGTTGTGGGGAGTAAATTTAGTATTGCTAGCCTAAGATTTGTTAGATGGAGGTTTCGTCTTTTTTCCTTACATAGGCTAACTCTTATGGCTAGCCGCATAAACATCAGCTTCTTCGATACACTCTTTGAATGTACTAAACTTCCGGTCTTTCACAAAGGATCTAATTTCTAAAGGAAGGGAAGCCAAAAGTTGTTACTTTGGGACGAAGTCGACCAAGGTATCATAGTCATGGAGAATTTTGGATGCATTCAGCAAAAAATTAGAGTGGTGTTGTTAAGTATAACCAAACGGAAGGAAGGTTTGGTTTGGCTGAATAAGGCAGTAGCAGAATTTTGCGTTGTAGAAATCCGGGGTCATATTGTAGGCTGCCAGTAATCTGGATTTCAATGTTGAGTAGTCAATAGTTGCCTCTGACGTGAGTGAGATGAATATTTCCCTGAGCTGATTGCTCAGTAATGGCAACAAGTTGGCTACGCCGAGGCCTCAATAAAACAACAGTTTACCTCAAAAATACTAGTAATTTTATAGACGCTTTTGTTGAATGTCGGTTCTTGAATTCTTGGAAAGCGTCTCATTCCGGGTCCTGCTCATTTCTAATTTATGAAGAAGAATTCTTTCCCTTTCTTCTATTTCATTTTTCCTTCTGGTTCTCTCTTCCTTTTCCCTTTCTCTCCTTTCTTCTCTTTCTGTTATCTCCTTCTCTTGGATGTACACAAATAACTCTTCACCACTGATTCGAAGAGACTCACCTTGTGACTTAAAGATGTTGAAGGAAGACATGCTTTCGAAGTTTACCAACTTTTCGCGAAAAAACAAACCACCATAAAAAATAATATAATGGGGTGTTGAACCCGATTTTACTGTAATTCACACGAATCAGTTAAACGCAATTGTTTTGCACGAAGCAAATTTTATTCCTAACGCTCACTCGAAATAAATCCCTTCGTTGAGCTTGAAGAGAGAGTCTGGTGTCTACCCATTAAGTAGGCCAAATAACACAAAGAAAATACAACAATAATTAATTCCTATTGTACCTTTCAATAGTCTGGGATACACTATCCACGGCAAGCTTAGGCTACCTAATAAAATTTTAAATATTGTTCTACAGCATTATAAAAAAAATGGAGAAATATTTGGCGACACCCGATATATATATATATATATATATATATATATATATATATATATATATATATATATATATATATATATATATATATATATATATATAGATGTATACCTGTATAGACTAGCTCGGCGCACATTCTAACATAAGTACGGGCAGTCAGCTGGCCACAGGCCGCTTGAGTTATGTCTGGGCGATGAATAAAGAGTGCGAATTACAGTTGAGCGGGTTTAGATTAACGGTTTGCCAAGTTGCTGTTTAAAGGATATATAAAGACAATACCCTTAAATATAATTTTAATATATATATAACAAAAAGGGGGCAATATTTATATATATATATATATATATATATATATATATATATATATATATATATATATATATATATATATATATATATATATATATATATATATATTTATATATACGAACAGGGGAACAAATTACTTATGGTGATTAAATAAATTATGTGAATATTAACTAGGTAATCTTGGGATGACCCTACTGGATCACTTCACCTTCAAGCGCGGGCAAATTAGACCTGGGGTGTAAGGGAACGGTGTCGGTATTGAAAAAGATAGTATGAGAAGTCCTGACTAGAAGTCGAAGATGGGAATGAATTACTTCGTGATGAAGAATGAAATTTTCTATGCTCTAGATAGATGTAATCTCAACTGGAGACGATTTTGCTGATCAGCAGGGAGTCTCACTCTTGAAAGACGGGAATCATGAAGGGGTGGTGATGAAGAGAGGGCCTCACAACTCTCCAGGAAGAAGTGGGCGCGATAAATTTCCTCTGAACAGGAAACAAATCTTAACGAAGGTAGATCTGATGACGAGATCTTCGACGACGTACGACGACGAGTTACAGGGGGGCGGGGTCACGGGAAAAAGACGGCATTCCAGACCGAGTAGATGGCGGTATTTCAATCTCCTCGAGAGATGTGGAGCTTTTGATTAAATACTCGGGTGGCCTTTCTGCTAGACGCCTCAGGGCCTTGCGGCCCCAAAGAATTCTTGGCGCCAGTCTAAGCAAACACAATTCATGACGATCAAACTCGCCTCGCGATATGGGGTGGAGTTAATATGGCCGCGCATAGCGTTTCTTGCGGGGCAGGAGGTTCGATCGGCGTCTGAAAACAAACACAGCTGGGACGATTGATTATGCGAGTGATAGATTCTTCCTCTCACCTCTCACAGTGGTCTTTGAAGGATATTCTTTCCTATATATATATATATATATATATATATATATATATATATATATATATATATATATATTTATATATATATATATAAATATATATATATAATATTGAAGGAGGTGGGAGTTTCTTCGACTCAAAAACTCTGAATTCATTTCCTTTGGTAGAATACACATAGACTAGCATAGACGCTTGTCGCAAATAAATTCAAAATGCAAATTGTTTGAAATTCTTCTATTGTTACACAAAAATATTCTGAATTCCTAATTATTATTATTATTATTATTTGTGGGGTGAATACAGATTGAGGAGAATTGCGGACTATACCTATCTTATAATATTATATAGAATCATATAATATACTTACAATGAGTAAAAGTTTCACCGAGGGCGCTCGCAGTTTACGTGCACGCGCGAATGACCGTTAGTTAAGAGCGAACGTCTTATAGATATAAATTTTTAATTACCAAAAGTTTTATATTTTTCTGCAATTGAGGATGAATTGGAACTAAACTCATAGTTGCTATGCTGATCAAGTTGAAGAGAGGAGCAACGCAATTTGAAGAGAAAGTCAGAAGTCACTGAACTCAAGGAACGACCTAAGGCAAAGTTAGATTGGACACATAATAGCCTATTAAGTTCATTGTGTGTATATAGGGAGAGATAGATTGACAGGAGCCTCGTGGAAAATTATTGATGTCCTTGTAATTTGGGCACTCTTACATGGGTGTTCGTATGTTTATGTATGCATGTTTATTGTTCGGTCTTGTTCTCAGTTAGTCATAGAGAATATTTTTTGACTGAGTACAAGACTGCTCTACTGAGGGTCGCTGTCAAAGTCGCAGTACAAATGACGTGAAAAGGAGATTAATCCATTAAAGGTTTTATGAGGACCCATCATTTGTGTCTAGGTATTAGGCACAAGGAAAATTAATACTTGTGTGAGGAAGAAGAGTTCACTGTATATATGGGATACACTAAAATGCAATGAAATAAACATATTCGTTCATGTCACATAACATTTATTTTTGCAGCTATAAATTCCTTGTTTCGTTGAGTCTTAGTAAAGAACTTCAGCTTGAATGAGCTCTGTTGATGAAAACAATAAATTTATCTGAATATTCTTATCTCTCTAAAAAATATGAAGTTTGATGGCTTGCTTTTCTTTCATTATTTTAGCGGACTTCAAAGGTAATTTAAAAGGAATAAGCGGGAAAAATATACCTCTGCAATGGAGGAAATTATCTAGAACATTTCAAAACGTCAAAAGGAAAACACCATTGGAAAATGGATCTTATATATTCTATTTGTAATAACGAATATTTTGATGGAATAAATTTGTTCCTTAGAGACGAAAAGTCCTGCAGGATGGTTTAAAAAGTGTTACGACAGGAAAACTTTAACTAGCAGGGCTATCTTTCAGCAAATTGTGTGAATGAAATTGTGTAAGGGATTTTTGTTTGGAGCCTATATAAATTTAATGTAATGAATGTTTCTAAGGAATTAAATTGGCCCATCGAGTAGAAGGCAGAGATACCAGGATATCCTTTATAAGCCTCAAAAGATTTTAAGGGGAATTTGATGTCAACTCATGGGTCTTCAAACTTATATTCCTACTTAAAACCATCAGATTTTACTGTAATTCCAAAATTGAAAGAAAACTTCAAACAGTTTTAGCACAATAATGGAAGCCAAGAACACTGTCATCAGGGTGGCTACAATCAGGATTTTTCAGACTTTATGTAAAAAAATTGTAACACGGAAAATATTACCTAGATAACTTTCTCCAAACTTTTTGAGAAGCATCCTCTATATAGGAAATAATAACGTTAAGAAAAGTAATTTATCTTTGCTCAAAATAAGTAAAATTAATTAATTTTAGGGAAGAGAACAACGATGAAATTTGGTAATGTTTTGCTCAATTTCAATACAAATTGAGCAAACTAATGTGCACCCACATTTTGGGCCTCTCTGACATATTATATTGTGTCTAAATGTTTCTTGCAAAATTAACATATATAAATAAATAAATATATATATATATATATATATATATATATATATATATATATATATATATATATATATATATATAAGAGGAATAAGAATTGGACGCGAATGAGCAAATGAGACAAGAAACCGGAGTTTTTTTAAAGGCAAGAGAGAGGGACATTAGGAGAATCCAGAATCAAAAGGAGCAGAGAGCGGCACAGTGAAGGCGAGCCTTTACCGAGAAGACAGAAATAACGCCAGGGGAAAAAAAGTTTTGAATTCCTGGCCGGGACTCGAACCCGGGTCTGCTGATTGCCGGTCAGATGCTTCACCGCTAAGCTACCAGGCACAGTAACTATATTTCGCCCAAAGCGTTACCCCATCAAACCCAGTATCTCCCTAAGCTAGGAACTTTTAAGGAACTTTTATAACACATCCATCCTCTTACCCGCTCACAATTTAAAGGCTCACTGTCCATATCACATACAAAGAAGGAGCAACTACAGGATCTGCGTGTGATTATACAACCACCACAGGGCTATGCCATTTTTATTTTCTGCCTTTTAAATATAATTTGAAGACAGAAAGAAAGATGCAGAAACCTCATGTAGCTGACAATAAATACATATAGTACAAGAGGAATAAGAGTGGACGCAAATGAGCAAATGAGACAAGAAACCGAAGTTTTTTAAAGGCAAGAGAGGGGGGCATTAGAAGAATTCAGAATCAAAGGGAGCAGAGGGCGGCCCAGTGAAGGCGATCTTTCCCCGAAAAGACAGCTACACCAGGTTTCTGCATCTTTCTTTCTGTCTTCAAATTTTATTTGAAAGACAGAAAATAAAAATGGCATAGCCCTGTGGTGGTTGTATAATCACACGCAGATCCTGTAGTTGCTCCTTCTTTGTATATATATATATATATATATATATATATATATATATATATATATATATATATATATATATATATATATATATATATATATATATATATATATATATATATATATATATATATATATATTAGGGGGGTCCAAAAGAGAGGGAGTAAAATTTCAAAGTGTACAGATCCATTGTCCACACCACTGCTTTTTTTTCGTGTTGCATTCCTCTTCTTTTGTGCGAAATTTCATCACGATAGAATTGTATTTAGAGGTCACGCCACTTTTAATCTTTTTTTTCTTATTTTCATGTTATAGCAATCATTATTCGTTCGAGCCCCGAGTGTTGGCTTCTCTGGAAGCCTGTTGATTCCCTGTCATGTGCCCGTCTTCTATGTAAGTAAGCGAGATGTACTTTCGTTGTACCTGTTCCATCACGTCGTAGAAAAGAAGACCATCTCGTAAGGCCTGAACTTGGCATATGGCGAGCTCCTCACCACATAACAAAGGGCCAAGATCCCGATAGAGTGGAGGGATGCTTGTGTCAGGAAACTTCGAGGAATCCACGACGAATACCAAGCACTCAAGAAATACCGGACTAGTGGGGGAGAGTCGGACCGTGTCAAGGAGCTGATGTTCCTGGATGACCTTCAAGATCTCTTAGATGTTGCCACAAGCGATGTTCTCTAGAAATTGACCAAGGAAGAAGACAAGAAATTCCTCAATATGCCTCCTGAGGACTTTTCTCGTGCAAAATTGCAGGTATCGACGTGAAAAAATATGGAGTTGAGGCCAGGCTTGGGGAGAAAAATGACCAAGAAACCTCTCTCAAGCAGAAACACGACGAACGAGAGGTCATATTACAAGGTGCCGCTGATTCCTTCAGTTCAAAATCCATATCATCAGAGGTTTACAGAATGAATACGACTACCGACCCTCAACTTCAGCTTGTACATCTTGTCCTTTGTCGATGAGACCCAAGAACATCTTCCAAACCCCATTAGTCGTCGGCATTTTAGATCGAGTCAATCTCCCAAATCAAGGTGCAGAGTTCGTCACTGGCGCTGTCGCACAGGCACCGGGCCATGATATTTATGATATGACGTTGTCGCGAAGTTTGATACAGCGGTCGCGTAGTCACACATGCCAAATCTAAGATGTACTAGCACGGAATAACTTCCAAGCAGCTGGTCTCCTTCTCCTGCATTGGGACAGAAAGATGATGGAGGAAAAGGGAGGGTATTTTAATTGCCGCCCAAAGTACTGGGGAAACTCAGTTCGCAGCTTGTCTGGAATGGCTCGAGTCTTGGTAGTAGTTGGTAGGACTTCGATACAACTGCAAGCAACACTGGCTTTCAGATCGAGGAAGGTTTTGCAAATAAGCTGGCAATGTTGGCGTGCTGCCATCATGTGTTAGGGATTGTCTTCTCTTACGTCTTTTGAGTCATCTTTGGATACCTGGCATCGGCCCTGTCTGATCCAACAAAATGTCCGCGCGATGACTACTTCGAATTCCTGCAGCTCGCATCCCCGCTTCTCGGGAGTGAGGGGGCACATCGACTCAACCATCGATTCATGCCCCTGGTGCCATCCACCCCGCGAGGTGGGTAACAAAGGGCATCTACTGCCTCAAGATGTTCCTGTTCCGACATTTGTTCACGACAACGAAACAAGATTAGTGTAATGTGACCGACATGGTGCTGTTTATTGCTATGATGTACGTATGCTTTTGGCGCAAAGCCCCTTTGTCATCCCAAGACCCATACATTGACATGCTGTGCTGACTGAACTCCAGAAGTACAGGAGCTAGATGAATGTCGCTACAACCGCGAGCAATGCCCTCCAACGGCATATCTGGTATTTGGTGGAAAATTTGGTTGGCCTTTGCCTGTCTAACGACGGGTCCCAAACAAGATGAATGCCGAGTGCGTAACTCGGATGAAGACAAAAATCCGACCGAAGATCGCCAACGCAGGGCAAAAATCAAAGAGACACGAGACATCCGCCGTGATGTCTTCTTCCCCAAAAGATCGCATCCTGTTTTTGACGTCTTGAAGAAAGGCAGAGTCTAAGAAGCGAAGCAGGGCTTGCTGGAAATGGATCCTTTGGTTTGGAAGGGCAAAAAGCTGTACAAGAACTTTCAGGCCAGAGACAAAGCTTGAGTGTGTTGAACGACGTAACTGAACGAGGAGTGGCCCTCTCATAGGCGTATGATGCGACGCTGACGAAGGATGAGGAACAGAAGCAATTCATTTTCCATCTCATTCACGAACACCGAATGGCCATCACGACACCCTCAAAAACCGAACTGACTAAGAAAAAGTGAAAAGTGGAACGGCCTCTAAATTATAAGATATATATATATATATATATTATTAATATGTATATTTATATATATATATATATATATATATATATATATATATATATATATATATTTATATATGATATTAAAACCAGTGTATATGAGCATAAAATTTATTTAAGAGAGAGACTAGATTCGGTACGAAGTTTAACATACCCTCTTCATCGTATACTGAGAATGGAATGGATAACAAAGTCGCTACACAGCCTCAAAACAGCACAAAAGAAAAAAAGAAAAGAAGCCATTAATCATGGGATGTGGTTTTAAGATCATTAACTCTACTGTTTACGATCAGGTTCCGGGAATAGAAGCTAAATTAAAATTGACCTTCAGAAAGATTGAAATTGGCAATTTCTGCTATTATTATCTATTCTACAATTTTTCTTTTGCAGAAATATTTATAACTATATATTATTTGGGATTTTAATAATCGACTTGGTGTTTGTAATTGTTAATTTGTTTAAAAATACTGGATGTAGTATTGACTCGCTTGACATCACTTTCATGTTCATATATTCGTTTTTTCACCGTTCTCCCACTCTCTCTTATGTAGAACGAGGAAAACTTAGTGGATTCAGACGGGATTAAATATACACCTGTCTCATTTGGCTAATCCATGGGCTTAGTCGAAGGGAAAGATTTGTGGATTTGATTATGGTATTTGTTTTGATCCTTAGGCGGTAGTATGTAGATTTAGCTTTAGATAATCTCTCATTAATGACGGTGAGGATATAACTTAATTCAGTAAATGTGCAGGTTGTATATGTAATCTCGTCTTCTTAAAAGCAAGGATCAAGGATTATAAGTGCTCGCAAAGACATACCTGTTGCAACGGCTTTTTTAATGCTAACATCATGATGTGAAAAGAAGTGTATGTAAGAGATAGAATGGGTTGGTTTACGATACACAGTGAAGGTAATTTTTTCAATGACTCTTACAATTTTGACATCGAGAAAAACTATACAATTAATTTTCTTTTTCCCATTCTACTTTAAAATTGACGGTGGAATGGAGGTGGTTAAGATTTCTAAAGAAATTATCGAATAAATTTAAACTTTTTATAGGTCAAATTTATATGCCATCGTCTACATACCTAAAGCATACAAAAGTTGCATGTGGAATAACAGAAGATAGTAATATAACTTCAAAATGTTCAATAAAAAATTACATAATATGGGCCATAAGGGATTGCCCATGCTAATTCCATATTTTTGACGGAAGAAACCCATTTCACTAATGAATAAGTTGTCAGTAACATAGTTTTAAGAGATTTGTAATTTAATTTTTGCATAACGGTCGGTATTATATCGGATTGTCTAATTAATGCCTTAGATATAACATCAAGAGCTTCATTAACTAAGACATTGTTGAACATGCTATGTACATCAAAGCTAAATAGGCGGCTACATTCCATGTTAAATTTTCCAATTTTTCTATTAAATCCGAGGAATGGATTCATTGGGAAGGGGGTGTCAATCCAATGGCGTCAGGGAGAAGGGAGGCAAACCACTTCGAGAGTTTGTATATATGAGAGTCAATACACGATATAGTAGGTCGGAGTGGCTAACATTAGTCTTTTGTGGGTTTTAGGCCCACTATACATACGGGGAAGTTAAGTTTGGTAGGTTTAAAACGATGTATAAGGTGTAGATTGGATCGTTTAAGCAATTTTGTGAGTTTTGTTGAAGATTTTAGTTTTTTTATTCAAAGGGCTGGAAGATAATTTCTCATAAATGATTGTATCATTGAATAAATCCTGTAATTTTTTCGTATAGAAATTTTTGTCTAACAAACCAATTTGGTTAGTTTATTGGATTTTGTTACCCCAATATTTCTGTCGGAGTTTTGTACTTTAAGTGGTAGTCATAAGGCGCCTGAGGATCTCTGAATATTTCAAACTATCACAATGGGATAAAGCACAAGCTACAAAACCACTTAAGAACTCAATAACAATATTCGACTGATCACTTCGACAAAATATATTTATACAAAGCAAATGATTAATGAAGAATGAATAACTATATTTGAACGAAAAGATAGGTCCTATTCGAGTGTCAGAGATCAAAGAGAGAGAGAGAAAGAGAGAGAGAAGAAAAGAGATACACGAGCCCTTGCTCTACAATAGAGAAGAAAGAGAGAGAGAAAGAGAAAGAGACAACAGACACCTAGGTGATCTTTTCGTCTGCGCTAATTATGGGGCGAAATGAGGGGACGCCGTGAGACGCCGCGATGACCTGAAATGCCGCCTTCACAGAAACCTGCGACAAGTGTGAGAGCTCAGAAGTTCCCATCTAAAGTCGGACAAAGTCAGGCAAAGCTTAAGAACTTTTTCGCCCTCGCGTTAAAAGGCAGAGTTTATTCCCGTCTAGCGATGCGTCTGACCCTATAACCCCCTCCCCTTCAGACAGAGGGGGGAGAAATCCCATTCGACCCCTGTTAATCCTCCGGTGCAAGAGTTGGAAGGCAGTATCCGCCGAGTATCCGCCATCGTCCCTGACCCCTCAAATCCGCCTAGTATCCGCCGTCCTCCCTGACTCCTCAGTATCCTCTGCCGACCCCTGTTGGTACCCGCTATTCGCGTTCCGTTGGACTCTGCAAAATTTTCGCAGAATCCCTAAACTCTCGGCATTCTCGTTAATTCGAGTGAGTCTACCTCAACCAGCTTCCACGGCTCCTCGAACGCGGTGCGCGGAATCTCGATTCGTGTTAGTCGAAAGCAAGATTTAAGTTCACCCCCACCACAATAGTAATTATCCAGAGATTATTGTTTGAATTTTTCGCCAAGACGAGGATTACTCCCTCGAACCAAATCTTCGAGGTAACAGCAACGCGCAACTATCCTGTGCAAGTGTTCTCTCTGTTACCCCTAGTTTAAGCCTCATCATCGGCTTAGTTTACGCTCAAGGTCGTCACGGCGTCCCTCGGTTCATATTGTCCGTTTGTTTGTACGGTGACCGCACTCACTATGTCTCCCTTGCCTTTTTCGCTGTTGAGATCCGTGTAAATCTAATTTGTTTATAGTTTATGTTAAAACTCCTTTTAGCCTTGTAAAATAATATTAATTTACATATTAGTAAAGCTATTTTGTACCACTTTTTCTGTTATCCCCAACTCCAAGATAGTCGACTATTGGCCAACCTATTTTCAGTTAATTTGCACTCGGCTTATATTATAAAGGGTAACCTAGACCATATTCTACGATATATATATTAAACTGGAGTAAGGTGTGTAGGGTTAACCTACGACATCTATATTTATCTGGTGTAAAGTGTGCGGGGTTAATCTACGAGATCTATATTAATTTGGTATGAGGTTGATGGGATTAATCTTGGTCAATCAATTTATTTAAATTTAATCAGTCTATTGGTTAACTTTGCTTAAATTGTTAATTGTTGGTTAATTTTAGTTCCGGTTCTAGAGTTTAAAAGGTGAGAAATAACTATTACATACCTATTTTGCGAAGTCTATTTGTTCCCGTTCCCAATTTTATTTTATGAATTGATTGTCGAGTGACCGAGTTAACTGTTAATTTTATTCTCCCACAGAATTTAATTGATACCCTTCGAGGGCTCATCTCGTGCCATAATTTAAAGGTATAGATAAATAGTATTATTCTTCGTATAACTGGGCTCTCGTCTCAATTACAGTGAAATCTCAACCTCAAAAGCGCTCTCGCCAGTGTTCCCCCCCCCTTGTTGTTTCTGTATTCGTTGGTTAGCAAAACCATTCGCGCTTCAGTCCGTGCGTACAGAACCCATAATTCCACTATAGTCGTTTTCGCGCTTTAATTTATTTTTTATTGTTGTGCACATCGCTAAACCAGCGAGCATGTCGACGTTTGAATTTTTAAGGACCAAGGTGAGTCACTCGGAATTAGTGGAGAAGATTTGATGGCCTACAGAGAAGAAAGAGAATAGAAACGAGAAGAAAGAGAGAGAATTCGCTTACAGGAATTGGAGATGAGCAGAGCGAGGAACGAGACGCTCTCTATAAACTCCTCGAGTTATAGGCTAGATGCACTGCAGTCTGCGACCATAAAACTCCCCGTTTTTAAATAAGGAGAAGACTTCGGGTCTTATCTCAACCACTTCGAGAAGATCTTCGAGGTGAACCAGTGGGTCATCGAGACAGGCGGCGTAGCATAATTATTGCCCCTCTTGAGCTCTCAACTCCTAAAAATATTTATCTCCCTTTCATCAAAGGCAACAATTGATTACTCATTAATAAAAGGCTAGTTACTCGCCGCTTACAACATGTTCCCGGATTTCTATCGAGCTAAATTTAGACACTGTCGCATTCAACCTAATCGGGCCTTGCGACAGTTTAGTGACTCCTTACAGCGTCAATTTAATTTTGGAGTTGACGCGTCCATAGTGCCTCATGAATACGAGCCCTGGTCAATTTCGTCCTCAAGGAGCAATTTCTTGCGTAACTCTCTTCGGAAATCAGATCTTTCGCGAAGGACCGGGGTGCCACACTCTTAAGGAATGCATTGATGAGGTAGACGTCTACGTGGCTAGCTACAACTGTTATCTAAAACGAGGGAAGAGATCAGAACCCCCATCTCGTGAATCAAAAACTAGCAAGAACAAATTTGTTCCAAATAATTGGAATAAGTTCGGGAAGGTGACTGGGTATGCCAAACCCAAACCTCTCTTCTCGTCAGACGACCGTGAAGTTAACCCCCCCCCCCTGCTTCGTTGTTCCCCAAAAGGACCATTGTGTGTGTGATAGAACGGTCTGAGGCCGCTTAAATTCAACCGCTATCACATGTTGTTTAGAAACACGTTGCTACCCACTTGCATCTTCGCGTCTAAGCCGAGCGCCTTATCGCCACCTGAGTCAATATTTAACCAAGAAGGTTCATCCCCCCCCCTCCGTTTCTATCCATGCGTCGATCTCGCCAGATTAAGTTAGGCTTATGGGCAGATAAGGTATGTTCCGATGCGCGGCTGTGGCTGTCCCTCGAAGCCCCCACTCCATTGTCCCCTACAACAAGGGAATAGCTCCGACTATTTATATGGAAACTTTACCGATTTTGATCAGATCAGATCCAGATTATCTTCGCGAGACATCACGCCAATCCGGCCTCACCTTGTGCACCAGGGGCCCTCTACCTCGAGATCCACTATTTTTGTCCAGAAGAGGACAATATCCCTTGAGTGCCAAGGTTCGAGCCTTCAAGACGCCAAGTCGACAAGCCCTCCCCCCTGTTGTTTAGAAAGAGAACAACGTTAGAACAGCCATTGTTCTTTGAGCATGTTGACATTTCACCACCCATACCATTCTGTTCCGTACTTATAGGACAGAGCCCTTAAGTAAGTTCTGACCCTGAGTCCCAGGCCACCCTTCCTTGAGGCCGAGTTAAGAAAGAAGCCCAGGAGCCCGTCCCCATCAGAACCCTGATACCGTCCGAATTCTCGGAGATCCTTAATCAGGACTTTAGGACGGCACAAAAGGAGTGTGACGTATTAACAATCTTAAGGGATAAGGCCCAAAACAAGGACACGGAGACTGTCCGTGGAGCCAAAGAAAAAAAGTACTCCCAACGCGCCCATGGAGATACGTTCGTGGCACTGGACGAAACATCGGCGCTTGAAGAGGATTACCCCGCGGAGTCCCTTAATGTAATACAGACAGTGTGCATCCAACCTGATGCCGATTACCCTCTTCTTTCCCTACCAGGCGAGAATTTTGATCCCTTCGACATGGATTTCGACGCGCAGCTGACACCACATCAAAAGAGTCAGCTACAAGAACTATTATGTCAGTTCAACGAGGTTATTTCAGAGAAGCCTGGATGCGCTACTAGTTTCAAGCATGATATTAAATTAACAACCTTAGAACCCGTCCGTTCAAAACCCTATCCCATGCCGATTCATTTACGCCAAGCTTTTAACGCCGAAGTTGATAATTTAATTAGTTTAGACATAATAGAACCTTGCACCTCTAGTTATTGTTCCCCAATCGTCATAGTCAAGAAACCTGAAGGCTCTTATCGAGGGTGCATCGACTTTCGGAAGTTAAATTCAGTAACTGTGTTCGACGCCAAGCCCATCCCGTTGGTAGACCAAAACCTCCACCTTTTTGAAAACGCCAAGTTTATTTCAGAACTCAATTTGTGCAAGGCGTATTATCAAATTGCCCTCCGGCCCAATGTGAAAGCATATACCGCCTTTGCAACGGAGAAAGGCTTAATGCAATTTAAGCGCCTTCCTTTTGGCATCGTGACCGCTTGTAGCAACTATAACCATCTCATGAGAAGGATGTTGGATGGACTTCCAAATGTATCCTTTTACTTCGATAACGTCTACGTCGCTACTCGTGAATGGAGTCATCACTTATCCACCCTATTAGCTCTCTTCGAGCGACTGCGCGAAAAGGGCCTCACCATTGGCCCCAGCAAATGCCATTTTGCCCACGAAACCATAAAATACTTGGGTTTCAAAATAGGACAAAGCCAGTTAGGTCCCATGAGGACAAGATTAAGGCAATCGCCGACATGCCCCTCCCGAATACTAAGAAGCAATTAAGATCATTTCTAGGATCAGCTTCTTACTATCGGCGATTTGTCCCGAATTTCGCTGCAATTGCGGCGCCACTCAGCTCCCTTTAAAAAATAATTCCACCGATCGTCTACGTTGGAATGATTTCGCTATTTCCCATTTTAATCAGCTCAAGAGTAAGCTCATTTCTGCCCCAATCTTGAAGTTGCCCAACCCGGAAAAATCCTTTAGGATGAGACCAACGCGAGCAACGAGGGCATTGGAGGTGTGCTCCTTCAATACGAGGATGACGGAACGAGTCATCCAGTTGCATATACTAGTCGCCAATTATTACCACGCGAAAAAAGATATGCCACTATAGGGAAGGAAGCTCTATCAATTATCTTGGTTATAGACAAATTCAAAATGTACTTGATAGGAAAAGAATTTGAGATCGGAACTGACCACCGCCCGGTGGCCTATATTCGGAATGTACGACACTCCAACGGCCGAATTATGCGCTAGTGTTTACTCTTGCAAGAGTACCAATTTAAGATAAATTATATATAAGGTTCCGATAACCAGGTCGCTGACGCACTCAGTAGGAATGCGTTACCAAATAGTGTAGATTAATTATATTCGAAGGATTAGGATCTCCATGTATGTATATACCGTCTTGTACGACTTAAATTAGATTCTCTTGTAATATAATTACTTAATGTATATGTCTGAATTTTGTGGCTCAATGTCTATTTTTATTTTTTTTCTCGTATGTATATATATTTGTACCCATTAAATTACGTAAAAATTATTTTGTCCCATATGTACTAATTTTATATCATTTCATTGCTCCATGTCCCTTTTATGATTAAGTTTGTATTAAAGGTTATTTTCCCATATAATCAAAAGATCAAAATAATCATATGTATTGAGGTAATACTAGCTAGGTGCATAAAGGTACGGTTAGTACAAGAAAACGAGTTCCCCACAACGGAGCTCTATCGTTGTCCCTTCTTTTTTTTTCGAAGTGACAACTTCCCCTGGAATGGAGGGGTGTGATAGAACGGTCCAAGGCACCCTAAATTCAATCGCTATCACATGTTCTTTAGAAACACGTTGCTACCCACGTGCATCTTCGCGTCGAAGCCAGGCGCCTTATCGCCACCTGAGTCAATATTTAACCAAGGAGGTTCACCCCCCCCCCGTTTTGCCCCATGCGTCGATCTCGCCAGATTGAGTTAGGCTTATAGGCAGAAAAGGTATGTTCCAAGGCGCGGCTGGGGCAGTCCATCGAAGCCTCCACTCCATTGTCCCTTTCGCCAAGGGGATGGCTCCAACTATTTATATGGAAACTTTACCGATTAGATCAGATCAGATCCAGATTATCTTCGCGAGACATCACGCCGATCCGGTCTCACCTTGTGCACCAGGGACCCTCTACCTCGAGATCCACTATTTTTGTCCAGAAGAGGACAATATTCCTTGAGTGCCAAGGTTCGAGCCTTCAAGACGCCAAGTCCACAAGGCCCCCCCCCCTGTTGTTCAGAAAGAGAACAACGTTAGAATAGCCATTGTTCTTTGAGCCCGTTGACAAGAAACGGTTCTCACCCTCCCCCCCTTCCTGTTGTTCAGAAAGAGAACAAAGTTAGAACAGCCATTGTTCTTTGAGCCCGTAGACAAGAGACGGTTCTCACCCCCCCTGTTGTTCAGAAGAGAACAACGTTATAACAGCCATTGTTCTTCAAGCGTGTTCGTCAAGAAACGGTTCTCATTCCCAAGACGTCACGTCAGGATGATTTAATCATCCCCTTCTTCGGCTGGAACTCGCCAGTGGACCGAAGATTCCTTCGCGTCGCCTTCCTCTGCACAACAACTTGTAATTACGTAAGCTGAGCATTACTTTTGATTACCTAACCTTTCGTCAACCCTACCCTGTGCTTTAAATGGTTTAGCGCACCATTCCATCCCTTTAATTTTTATTTGTTTACCTTTTAAATCTCTCCTAATCTTAATCCTCGGATTAGTCAGATATTTCCCACGACCCTTTCCATTCTCCGTTTATGTAAACATTTTCCGTAAAGTGTGTTGTTGATAGTTTAATTAATAAAACTCTATTTTATTAATGATAGCCATATTATTATCCTTGAGCTCAGTTCCATTTCTTAAGCATATTGAAGATAAATAAAATCGGTCAACCAGATAACCACGCAATCGAAATATAATTGAATTATTCCCTCAACGAATAGTTATAGATGGTATATAGTCGAGATTCCATTCTACGACAGTGTGCTATTCCTGTGGAGTTCATGGCCCTCTAATTTGAAACTGGAGCCGTGAATGGGTTCTAAATCTCTACCTTCGACCGTGATACATGGTGCACGTGCATTGTTGTATCCGATGCACTACTCCGCCCTGTCGTTCATGACCACGATAAGTTTACCGTAGTGCATGATTACTTGAAGCGGGCCAATAAATTCCCCGTTGTTCACTGCTTTGTTCTAATTTGTCAGTCCCCCCTGGGTTGCTTCCGCCTCGGTGGCTAAAACCCGTTACTACCCGTTCTCTCATGAAGAAGAGACTGAAAGCCCTAACACCTCTGGAACCACCGTGTGTTCAAGAATTCCAGAGTTTAAAAACCAGAGGAAATTTAAATCTCTTCTTTCCCTGTGTACCAAAACCCAGAATAAAACGCGAAACCATCAGGGGAAATAATGCGATTTCCTACCTCGTCAGGCACTACCTCCTCAATCGAGTCTGCATAAAGGAAAACGACATTGAGCCCCGTACACTATGTGTACCCCTTTTCACGTCCCTCGAATCTTGCAAACAGCCCACGATAGCCTATTTGCTAGTCATTTTAGTCACTCGAAGACCGCTCAGAAGATCTTCAAATATTGCCACCGAAGATTTGGATCAACACTTGACCACCATTTAAGCCATTCTGTATCGAATTCTGGAACACAATTCGACAATTGGACGGCAAGTGTGACCTTAATTTTTGCACTATCGATTGCTCGGTTTCCATATCGGGAATAATCGATTAGCTGCTCAGCAAGAAAAGATCCGATCCATTTCCTTTTATTAATCCATGTATTAATTTTGTTTATGAAATTGATTTGTATATTTGACCATATATTAAGAAAACGCCTATCCTTTATGTATATATATAATCTTTTGTGTGTTTGTTTATATGTGTACAATGAATTTCTTTTATATCCTTAATTGTTTTTTTTCTTTATTTTGTTTTGTATAATCTCAGGGTAACTCACCCTCGGGCCAGTGAGCCTCACTTAAAGATATCATAGAGAAAATATCCTTCGGCAACCATGCTGTAGCATTGTATAACCTTAGCTCAACTACTTGGTACTTCGGCTCCTAAGTGCTCTCAACTTTATCCGCTATTGTTATGCGATTTTAACTTATATTTTCCCCCCCACTCATCATTCTCCAACGTCACCTCTTTCCCAGAAGGTCCACCTGAGGATGGAGGAGTGTCAGAGATCACAGAGGGGAAGATTTTTCGCCGCCTCGCCCTTCAATAGAGAGAGAGAGGCAACAGAAAATTGAACTATCCTTTTCGTCTCTGCTAATGGAGTTACGAAATGATAAGACGCCGTGAGACGCCGGGATTACCTGAAATGCAGCTGTGATAGAACGGGTTGAGGCAGCGTTAGTTTCAACTCCTATCACATATTATTTTAAATCCACGATGCTCCCACGTGCATCTTCGCTTCGAAGCTTGGCGCCTTATCACAGCCACCGGATGTCAATGTTTAAACAAGGAGGTTATCGTACCCCCGTTCGCCCCCATACGCCGACCTCGCCAGATTGAGTTAGGCTTATGGGCAGATAAGGCATTGTTCCAAGCCTCGGCTGTGCATTCCCTCGAAGTTCCCACTCCATTGTCCCCCACGCCAAGGGAGTGTCTCGACTATTTAGATGGAAACTTTACCACTAAGATCAGATTGAAGATCCAGATTTTCGTCGCGAAACATCACCACGACCCTCTCTCCCTTTGTGCGCCAAGGGACCTCGACCTCGAGATTCACCATCACTTGTCCAGAAGGAGGACAATATCCCTTGAGTGCCAAAGGTTCGAGCCTTTCGTCACGCCAAGTCCTCAAGGCTTTCCCCTCGTTGTTCAGAAAGAGAACAACGTTAGAACAGCCATTGTTCTTGAGCCCGTAGACAATAGACGGTTCTCACCCCCCCTCCCCCTTGTTGTTCAGAAGAGAAGAACGTAGAACAGCTATTGTTCTTTTGAGCCCGTTCGCCAAGAAACGGTTCTCACCCTTGCCCCTTGTTGTTGAGAGGAGAACAACATTAGAACAGCCATTGTTCTTGAGCCCGTAAACAAGAGACGGTTCTCACCCCCCCCCCCTTTTGTTCAGAAGAGATAACGTAGAACAGCCATTGTTCTTCAAGCCGTTCGTCGAGAACGGTTCTCATTCCCAAGACGCCACGTCAGGATCATCTTATTCCTCCCCTTCGGCTGTAACTCGCCAGCGGACCGAAAATTCGTCCACGTCGCCTTCCACTGCACAACTAGTATAAAGTTACGTAAGCCAAACGTCACCTTATAAGTAATTAACTCTTTTGTCAATTCTATCCTGTGCTTTAAATGGTTTAGCGAACCATCCCATTCCTTTAACTCTATATTTGTTTTACCTTTTTAAATCCTTTAATCCTCGGATTAGCCCGAGTCCACGACCCTTTCCATTCTCTGTTTATTTGAATATTTTCCGTCTTGTGTTTGTTGATAGTTATTATTAATAAAACTCTATTTTATTAATGATAGCAATATTATTATCCTTAAGCTCAGTTCCACTTCTTAAGCATATCGAAGATACATAATATCGGCCCGCCAGACCTTCCACGCACTCTAAAGATAATTAAAGAAGTTCCCTCAACGAATATTTATATATGGTATATCGTCGAGAGTCCATTCTACGACAGCCGCCTTCACAAAAACCTGCGATAAGTGTGAGAACCCAGAAGGTCAAATCCTCAAGTCGTACAAGGGCTGCCTCTACAGCTTAGGAAATTTCTCGCCCTTGAGCTAAAAGGTATAGTTTATTCTCATCTAGGAATGCGTCTGACCCTAGAACTCCTTAACAGACTTCGTGTTGCGAGATCAATTTTTGGCGTCTCTCCCGACGGAGATCCGCGCGTTCGTCAAGGATCGTCGGTGCCAGACCTTTAAAGAGTGTACCTAAGAAGCGGATGTCTATGCCGCAAGCCATAATTTATACCCTAAGGAGAATCGAACTTCTCACCAATCCGCCTACAAGGAAAGAAGGAAGGATTCGTGCCCCTTCACAGGAAAGCCGATGAAGTTTCCGAGCCCCGTAAAACCCCAAAACTTCTTTCCCAAAAACCAACAACGGGACTCCAAACCACCCGTTAAGACTTCTCCTCCATCTCTCTTCCCGAAGCAACCAATCATATGCTTCACCTGTGGTGTAGAAAACCACATGAGCTGGAATTGCCCCCCAAATTCTAGGCTGAAAAGCGGACCAGCACACCAAGTTCACCAGATTAATGCAACCCCAGCTCCCCCGGTGGCGCAGACCCAAGCAGAAACTTCTCCCCCTCTGTCAGGTCACCAGGTAAATTTTATTTTTGATAAAAGTTCATCGGGAACTTTGAAATTTGAGGAGGGCAGCGTGAATGGCTGCTGAGTATCGACTCTCGTCAGGGACAAAGGATGTACGTGTTTCATCGTGTCCGACGAACTCCTCCCCCAAGTGGACCCTAACCACGAAAAATTTCCGGTGGTTCATGACTACCTTGGGCGGGCGAACCAATTCCCCGTCGTTAGATGTTACCTGCAGTGTCAATATTATGATGGCTGGGCTGAAGTCATTTCAGCACGTATAAAATTCTGTTCCGTGCTTATAGGACAGAGCCCCCAAGTAAGTTCCGACCCTGTGTCTCAGGCCGCCCTTCCTCGAGGCCGAGCTAAGAAAGAAGCCCAGGAGCCCGTCCTCATCAGAATCCCGATACCGTCCGATTTCTCGGAGACCGCTAACCAGGACTTTAGGACGATACAAAAGGAGTGTGAATTACTAACACCCTTAGGCGATAAGGCCCAAGACAAGGACACGGAGACTGTCCGTGGACCCCAAGAAAAAAAGAACCCCCAACGCGCCCATGGAGATACCTTCGTAGAACTGGTCGAAACATCGGCGCTAGAAGAAGATCACCCCGCGGAGTCCCTTAAGGTAATGCAGATAGTGTGCACCCAGCCTGCAATTGCGGCGCACCTCAGCTCCCTTTAAAAAAGAATTCCACCGATCGTCTACGTTGGAATGATTTCGCTATTTCCCATTTTAATCAGCTCAAGAGTAAGCTCATTTCTGCCCCAATCTTGAAGTTGCCCAACCCGGAAAAATCCTTTAGGATGAGACCAACGCGAGCAACGAGGGCATTGGAGGTGTGCTCCTTCAATACGAGGATGACGGAACGAGTCATCCAGTTGCATATACTAGTCGCCAATTATTACCACGCGAAAAAAGATATGCCACTATAGGGAAGGAAGCTCTATCAATTATCTTGGTTATAGACAAATTCAAAATGTACTTGATAGGAAAAGAATTTGAGATCGGAACTGACCACCGCCCGGTGGCCTATATTCGGAATGTACGACACTCCAACGGCCGAATTATGCGCTAGTGTTTACTCTTGCAAGAGTACCAATTTAAGATAAATTATATATAAGGTTCCGATAACCAGGTCGCTGACGCACTCAGTAGGAATGCGTTACCAAATAGTGTAGATTAATTATATTCGAAGGATTAGGATCTCCATGTATGTATATACCGTCTTGTACGACTTAAATTAGATTCTCTTGTAATATAATTACTTAATGTATATGTCTGAATTTTGTGGCTCAATGTCTATTTTTATTTTTTTTCTCGTATGTATATATATTTGTACCCATTAAATTACGTAAAAATTATTTTGTCCCATATGTACTAATTTTATATCATTTCATTGCTCCATGTCCCTTTTATGATTAAGTTTGTATTAAAGGTTATTTTCCCATATAATCAAAAGATCAAAATAATCATATGTATTGAGGTAATACTAGCTAGGTGCATAAAGGTACGGTTAGTACAAGAAAACGAGTTCCCCACAACGGAGCTCTATCGTTGTCCCTTCTTTTTTTTTCGAAGTGACAACTTCCCCTGGAATGGAGGGGTGTGATAGAACGGTCCAAGGCACCCTAAATTCAATCGCTATCACATGTTCTTTAGAAACACGTTGCTACCCACGTGCATCTTCGCGTCGAAGCCAGGCGCCTTATCGCCACCTGAGTCAATATTTAACCAAGGAGGTTCACCCCCCCCCCGTTTTGCCCCATGCGTCGATCTCGCCAGATTGAGTTAGGCTTATAGGCAGAAAAGGTATGTTCCAAGGCGCGGCTGGGGCAGTCCATCGAAGCCTCCACTCCATTGTCCCTTTCGCCAAGGGGATGGCTCCAACTATTTATATGGAAACTTTACCGATTAGATCAGATCAGATCCAGATTATCTTCGCGAGACATCACGCCGATCCGGTCTCACCTTGTGCACCAGGGACCCTCTACCTCGAGATCCACTATTTTTGTCCAGAAGAGGACAATATTCCTTGAGTGCCAAGGTTCGAGCCTTCAAGACGCCAAGTCCACAAGGCCCCCCCCCCTGTTGTTCAGAAAGAGAACAACGTTAGAATAGCCATTGTTCTTTGAGCCCGTTGACAAGAAACGGTTCTCACCCTCCCCCCCTTCCTGTTGTTCAGAAAGAGAACAAAGTTAGAACAGCCATTGTTCTTTGAGCCCGTAGACAAGAGACGGTTCTCACCCCCCCTGTTGTTCAGAAGAGAACAACGTTATAACAGCCATTGTTCTTCAAGCGTGTTCGTCAAGAAACGGTTCTCATTCCCAAGACGTCACGTCAGGATGATTTAATCATCCCCTTCTTCGGCTGGAACTCGCCAGTGGACCGAAGATTCCTTCGCGTCGCCTTCCTCTGCACAACAACTTGTAATTACGTAAGCTGAGCATTACTTTTGATTACCTAACCTTTCGTCAACCCTACCCTGTGCTTTAAATGGTTTAGCGCACCATTCCATCCCTTTAATTTTTATTTGTTTACCTTTTAAATCTCTCCTAATCTTAATCCTCGGATTAGTCAGATATTTCCCACGACCCTTTCCATTCTCCGTTTATGTAAACATTTTCCGTAAAGTGTGTTGTTGATAGTTTAATTAATAAAACTCTATTTTATTAATGATAGCCATATTATTATCCTTGAGCTCAGTTCCATTTCTTAAGCATATTGAAGATAAATAAAATCGGTCAACCAGATAACCACGCAATCGAAATATAATTGAATTATTCCCTCAACGAATAGTTATAGATGGTATATAGTCGAGATTCCATTCTACGACAGTGTGCTATTCCTGTGGAGTTCATGGCCCTCTAATTTGAAACTGGAGCCGTGAATGGGTTCTAAATCTCTACCTTCGACCGTGATACATGGTGCACGTGCATTGTTGTATCCGATGCACTACTCCGCCCTGTCGTTCATGACCACGATAAGTTTACCGTAGTGCATGATTACTTGAAGCGGGCCAATAAATTCCCCGTTGTTCACTGCTTTGTTCTAATTTGTCAGTCCCCCCTGGGTTGCTTCCGCCTCGGTGGCTAAAACCCGTTACTACCCGTTCTCTCATGAAGAAGAGACTGAAAGCCCTAACACCTCTGGAACCACCGTGTGTTCAAGAATTCCAGAGTTTAAAAACCAGAGGAAATTTAAATCTCTTCTTTCCCTGTGTACCAAAACCCAGAATAAAACGCGAAACCATCAGGGGGAATAATGCGATTTCCTACCTCGTCAGGCACTACCTCCTCAATCGAGTCTGCATAAAGGAAAACGACATTGAGCCCCGTACACTATGTGTACCCCTTTTCACGTCCCTCGAATCTTGCAAACAGCCCACGATAGCCTATTTGCTAGTCATTTTAGTCACTCGAAGACCGCTCAGAAGATCTTCAAATATTGCCACCGAAGATTTGGATCAACACTTGACCACCATTTAAGCCATTCTGTATCGAATTCTGGAACACAATTCGACAATTGGACGGCAAGTGTGACCTTAATTTTTGCACTATCGATTGCTCGGTTTCCATATCGGGAATAATCGATTAGCTGCTCAGCAAGAAAAGATCCGATCCATTTCCTTTTATTAATCCATGTATTAATTTTGTTTATGAAATTGATTTGTATATTTGACCATATATTAAGAAAACGCCTATCCTTTATGTATATATATAATCTTTTGTGTGTTTGTTTATATGTGTACAATGAATTTCTTTTATATCCTTAATTGTTTTTTTTCTTTATTTTGTTTTGTATAATCTCAGGGTAACTCACCCTCGGGCCAGTGAGCCTCACTTAAAGATATCATAGAGAAAATATCCTTCGGCAACCATGCTGTAGCATTGTATAACCTTAGCTCAACTACTTGGTACTTCGGCTCCTAAGTGCTCTCAACTTTATCCGCTATTGTTATGCGATTTTAACTTATATTTTCCCCCCCACTCATCATTCTCCAACGTCACCTCTTTCCCAGAAGGTCCACCTGAGGATGGAGGAGTGTCAGAGATCACAGAGGGGAAGATTTTTCGCCGCCTCGCCCTTCAATAGAGAGAGAGAGGCAACAGAAAATTGAACTATCCTTTTCGTCTCTGCTAATGGAGTTACGAAATGATAAGACGCCGTGAGACGCCGGGATTACCTGAAATGCAGCTGTGATAGAACGGGTTGAGGCAGCGTTAGTTTCAACTCCTATCACATATTATTTTAAATCCACGATGCTCCCACGTGCATCTTCGCTTCGAAGCTTGGCGCCTTATCACAGCCACCGGATGTCAATGTTTAAACAAGGAGGTTATCGTACCCCCGTTCGCCCCCATACGCCGACCTCGCCAGATTGAGTTAGGCTTATGGGCAGATAAGGCATTGTTCCAAGCCTCGGCTGTGCATTCCCTCGAAGTTCCCACTCCATTGTCCCCCACGCCAAGGGAGTGTCTCGACTATTTAGATGGAAACTTTACCACTAAGATCAGATTGAAGATCCAGATTTTCGTCGCGAAACATCACCACGACCCTCTCTCCCTTTGTGCGCCAAGGGACCTCGACCTCGAGATTCACCATCACTTGTCCAGAAGGAGGACAATATCCCTTGAGTGCCAAAGGTTCGAGCCTTTCGTCACGCCAAGTCCTCAAGGCTTTCCCCTCGTTGTTCAGAAAGAGAACAACGTTAGAACAGCCATTGTTCTTGAGCCCGTAGACAATAGACGGTTCTCACCCCCCCTCCCCCTTGTTGTTCAGAAGAGAAGAACGTAGAACAGCTATTGTTCTTTTGAGCCCGTTCGCCAAGAAACGGTTCTCACCCTTGCCCCTTGTTGTTGAGAGGAGAACAACATTAGAACAGCCATTGTTCTTGAGCCCGTAAACAAGAGACGGTTCTCACCCCCCCCCCCTTTTGTTCAGAAGAGATAACGTAGAACAGCCATTGTTCTTCAAGCCGTTCGTCGAGAACGGTTCTCATTCCCAAGACGCCACGTCAGGATCATCTTATTCCTCCCCTTCGGCTGTAACTCGCCAGCGGACCGAAAATTCGTCCACGTCGCCTTCCACTGCACAACTAGTATAAAGTTACGTAAGCCAAACGTCACCTTATAAGTAATTAACTCTTTTGTCAATTCTATCCTGTGCTTTAAATGGTTTAGCGAACCATCCCATTCCTTTAACTCTATATTTGTTTTACCTTTTTAAATCCTTTAATCCTCGGATTAGCCCGAGTCCACGACCCTTTCCATTCTCTGTTTATTTGAATATTTTCCGTCTTGTGTTTGTTGATAGTTATTATTAATAAAACTCTATTTTATTAATGATAGCAATATTATTATCCTTAAGCTCAGTTCCACTTCTTAAGCATATCGAAGATACATAATATCGGCCCGCCAGACCTTCCACGCACTCTAAAGATAATTAAAGAAGTTCCCTCAACGAATATTTATATATGGTATATCGTCGAGAGTCCATTCTACGACAGCCGCCTTCACAAAAACCTGCGATAAGTGTGAGAACCCAGAAGGTCAAATCCTCAAGTCGTACAAGGGCTGCCTCTACAGCTTAGGAAATTTCTCGCCCTTGAGCTAAAAGGTATAGTTTATTCTCATCTAGGAATGCGTCTGACCCTAGAACTCCTTAACAGACTTCGTGTTGCGAGATCAATTTTTGGCGTCTCTCCCGACGGAGATCCGCGCGTTCGTCAAGGATCGTCGGTGCCAGACCTTTAAAGAGTGTACCTAAGAAGCGGATGTCTATGCCGCAAGCCATAATTTATACCCTAAGGAGAATCGAACTTCTCACCAATCCGCCTACAAGGAAAGAAGGAAGGATTCGTGCCCCTTCACAGGAAAGCCGATGAAGTTTCCGAGCCCCGTAAAACCCCAAAACTTCTTTCCCAAAAACCAACAACGGGACTCCAAACCACCCGTTAAGACTTCTCCTCCATCTCTCTTCCCGAAGCAACCAATCATATGCTTCACCTGTGGTGTAGAAAACCACATGAGCTGGAATTGCCCCCCAAATTCTAGGCTGAAAAGCGGACCAGCACACCAAGTTCACCAGATTAATGCAACCCCAGCTCCCCCGGTGGCGCAGACCCAAGCAGAAACTTCTCCCCCTCTGTCAGGTCACCAGGTAAATTTTATTTTTGATAAAAGTTCATCGGGAACTTTGAAATTTGAGGAGGGCAGCGTGAATGGCTGCTGAGTATCGACTCTCGTCAGGGACAAAGGATGTACGTGTTTCATCGTGTCCGACGAACTCCTCCCCCAAGTGGACCCTAACCACGAAAAATTTCCGGTGGTTCATGACTACCTTGGGCGGGCGAACCAATTCCCCGTCGTTAGATGTTACCTGCAGTGTCAATATTATGATGGCTGGGCTGAAGTCATTTCAGCACGTATAAAATTCTGTTCCGTGCTTATAGGACAGAGCCCCCAAGTAAGTTCCGACCCTGTGTCTCAGGCCGCCCTTCCTCGAGGCCGAGCTAAGAAAGAAGCCCAGGAGCCCGTCCTCATCAGAATCCCGATACCGTCCGATTTCTCGGAGACCGCTAACCAGGACTTTAGGACGATACAAAAGGAGTGTGAATTACTAACACCCTTAGGCGATAAGGCCCAAGACAAGGACACGGAGACTGTCCGTGGACCCCAAGAAAAAAAGAACCCCCAACGCGCCCATGGAGATACCTTCGTAGAACTGGTCGAAACATCGGCGCTAGAAGAAGATCACCCCGCGGAGTCCCTTAAGGTAATGCAGATAGTGTGCACCCAGCCTGCAATTGCGGCGCACCTCAGCTCCCTTTAAAAAAGAATTCCACCGATCGTCTACGTTGGAATGATTTCGCTATTTCCCATTTTAATCAGCTCAAGAGTAAGCTCATTTCTGCCCCAATCTTGAAGTTGCCCAACCCGGAAAAATCCTTTAGGATGAGACCAACGCGAGCAACGAGGGCATTGGAGGTGTGCTCCTTCAATACGAGGATGACGGAACGAGTCATCCAGTTGCATATACTAGTCGCCAATTATTACCACGCGAAAAGAGATATGCCACTATAGAGAAGGAAGCTCTATGAAATATCTTGGTTATAGACAAATTTAAAATGTACTTGATAGGAAAAGAATTTCAGATCGGAACTGACCACCGCCCGGTGGCCTATATTCGGAATGTACGACACTCCAACGGCCGAATTATGCGCTAGTGTTTACTCTTGCAAGAGTACCAATTTAAGATAAATTATATATAAGGTTCCGATAACCAGGTCGCTGACGCACTCAGTAGGAATGCGTTACCAAATAGTGTAGATTAATTATATTCGAAGGATTAGGATCTCCATGTATGTATATACCGTCTTGTACGACTTAAATTAGATTCTCTTGTAATATAATTACTTAATGTATATGTCTGAATTTTGTGGCTCAATGTCTATTTTTATTTTTTTTCTCGTATGTATATATATATTTGTACCCATTAAATTACGTAAAAATTATTTTGTCCCATATGTACTAATTATATATCATTTCATTGCTCCATGTCCCTTTTATGATTAAGTTTGTATTAAAGGTTATTTTCCCCTATAATCAAAAGATCAAAATAATCATATGTATTGAGGTAATACTAGCTAGGTGCATAAAGGTACGGTTAGTACAAGAAAACGAGTTCCCCACAACGGAGCTCTATCGTTGTCCCTTCTTTTTTTTTTCGAAGTGACAACTTCCCCTGGAATGGAGGGGTGTGATAGAACGGTCCAAGGCACGCTAAATTCAACCGCTATCACATGTTGTTTAGAAACACGTTGCTAACCACGTGCATCTTCGCGTCGAAGCCAGGCGCCTTATCGCCACCTGAGTCAATATTTAACCAAGAAGGTTCATCCCCCCCCCCCCCGTTTTGCCCCATGCGTCGATCTCGCCAGATTGAGTTAGGCTTATGGGCAGATAAGGTATGTTCTAAGGCGCAGCTGGGGCAGTCCCTCGAAGCCTCCACTCCATTGTCCCCTTCGCCAAGGGGATGGCTCCAACTATTTATATGGAAACTTTACCGATTAGATCAGATCAGATCCAGATTATCTTCGCGAGACATCACGCCGATCCGGTCTCACCTTGTGCACCAGGGACCCTCTACCTCGAGATCCACTATTTTTGTCCAGAAGAGGACAATATTCCTTGAGTGCCAAGGTTCGAGCCTTCAAGACGCCAAGTCCACAAGCCCCCCCCATCTGTTGTTCAGAAGGAGAACAACGTTAGAACAGCCATTGTTCTTTGAGCCCGTTGACAAGAAACGGTTCTCAACCCCCCCCCGGTTGTTCAGAAAGAGAACAAAGTTAGAACAGCCATTGTTCTTTGAGCCCGTAGACAAGAGACGGTTCTCACCCCCCCTGTTGTTCAGAAGAGAACAACGTTATAACAGCCATTGTTCTTCAAGCGTGTTCGTCAAGAAACGGTTCTCATTCCCAAGACGTCACGTCAGGATGATTTAATCATCCCCTTCTTCGGCTGGAACTCGCCAGTGGACCGAAGATTCCTTCGCGTCGCCTTCTTCTGCACAACAACTTGTAATTACGTAAGCTGAGCATTACTTTTGATTACCTAACCTTTCGTCAACCCTACCCTGTGCTTTAAATGGTTTAGCGCACCATTCCATCCCTTTAATTTTTATTTGTTGACCTTTTAAATCTCTCCTAATCTTAATCCTCGGATTAGTCAGATATTTCCCACGACCCTTTCCATTCTCCGTTTATGTAAACATTTTCCGTAAAGTGTGTTGTTGATAGTTTAATTAATAAAACTCTATTTTATTAATGATAGCCATATTATTATCCTTGAGCTCAGTTCCATTTCTTAAGCATATTGAAGATAAATAACATCGGTCAACCAGATAACCACGCACTCGAAATATAATTGAATTATTTCCTCAACGAATAGTTATATATGGTATATAGTCGAGATTCTATTCTACGACAGTGTGCTATTCCTGTGGAGTTTATGGCCCTCTAATTTGAAACTGGAGCCGTGAATAGGTGCCAAATCTCTACCTTCGTCCGTGATACATGGTGCACGTGCATTGTTGTATCCGATGCACTACTCCGCCTTGTCGTTCATGACCACGATAAGTTTACCGTAGTGCATGATTACTTGAAGCGGGCCAATAAATTCCCCGTTGTTCACTGCTTTGTTCTAATTTGTCAGTCCCCCCTGGGTTGCTTCCGCCTCGGTGGCTAAAACCCGTTACTACCCGTTCTCTCATGAAGAAGAGACTGAAAGCCCTAACACCTCTGGAACCACCGTGTGTTCCAGAATTCCAGAGTTTAAAAACCAGAGGAAATTTAAATCTCTTCTTTCCCTGTGGACCGAAACCCAGAATAAAACGCGAAACCATCAGGGGGAATAACGACATTGAGCCCCGTACACTATGTGTACCCCTTTTCACGTCCCTCGAATCTTGCAAACAGCCCACGATAGCCTATTTGCTAGTCATTTTAGTCACTCGAAGACCGCTCAGAAGATCTTCAAATATTGCCACCGAAGATTTGGATCAACACTTGACCACCATTTAAGCCATTCTGTATCGAATTCTGGAACACAATTCGACAATTGGACGGCAAGTGTGACCTTAATTTTTGCACTATCGATTGCTCGGTTTCCATATCGGGAATAATCGATTAGCTGCTCAGCAAGAAAAGATCCGATCCATTTCCTTTTATTAATCCATGTATTAATTTTGTTTATGAAATTGATTTGTATATTTGACCATATATTAAGAAAACGCCTATCCTTTATGTATATATATATAATCTTTTGTGTGTTTGTTTATATGTGTACAATGAATTTCTTTTATATCCTTAATTGTTTTTTTTCTTTATTTTGTTTTGTATAATCTCAGGGTAACTCACCCTCGGGCCAGTGAGCCTCACTTAAAGATATCATAGAGAAAATATCCTTCGGCAACCATGCTGTAGCATTGTATAACCTTAGCTCAACTACTTGGTACTTCAGCTCCTAAGTGCTCTCAACTTTATCCGCTATTGTTATGCGATTTTAACTTATATTTTCCCCCCCACTCATCATTCTCCAACGTCACCTCTTTCCCAGAAGGTCCACCTGAGGATGGAGGAGTGTCAGAGATCACAGAGGGGGAGATTTTTCACCGCCTCGCCCTTCAATAGAGAGAGAGAGACAACAGAAAATTGAACTATCCTTTTCGTCTCTGCTAATGGAGTTACGAAATGATAAGACGCCGTGAGACGCCGGGATTACCTGAAATGCAGCTGTGATAGAACGGGTTGAGGCAGCGTTAGTTTCAACTCCTATCACATATTATTTTAAATCCATGATGCTCCCACGTGCATCTTCGCTTCAAAGCTTGGCGCCTTATCACAGCCACCGGATGTCAATGTTTAAACAAGGAGGTTATCGTCCCCCCGTTCGCTCCCATACGCCGACCTCGCCAGATTGAGTTAGGCTTATGGGCAGATAAGGCATTGTTCCAAGCCTCGGCTGTGCATTCCCTCGAAGTTCCCACTCCATTGTCCCCCACGCCAAGGAAGTGTCTCGAACATTTAGATGGAAAGTTTACCATTAAGATCAGATTGAAGATCCAGATTTTCGTCGCGAAACATCACCATGACCCTCTCTCCCTTTGTGCGCCAAGGGACCTCGACCTCGAGATTCACCATCACTTGTCCAGAAGGAGGGCAATATCCCTTGAGTGCCAAAGGTTCGAGCCTTTCGTGACGCCAAGTCCTCAAGGCTTTCCCCTCGTTGTTCAGAAAGAGAACAACGTTAGAACAGCCATTGTTCTTGAGCCCGTAGACAATAGACGGTTCTCCCTCCCCCCTCCTTGTTGTTCAGAAGAGAAGAACGTAGAAGAGCTATTGTTCTTTTGAGCCCGTTCGCCAAGAAACGGTTCTCACCCTTTCCCCTTGTTGTTCAGAGGAGAACAACATTAGAACAGCCATTGTTCTTGAGCCCGTAAACAAGAGACGGTTCTCACCCCCCCTTTGTTCAGAAGAGATTAAGTAGAACAGCCATTGTTCTTCAAGCCGTTCGTCGAGAACGGTTCTCATTCCCAAGACGCCACGTCAGGATCATCTTATTCCCCCCCTTCGGCTGTAACTCGCCAGCGGACCGAAAATTCGTCCACGTCGCCTTCCACTGCACAACTAGTATAAAGTTACGTAAGCCAAACGTCACCTTATAAGTAATTAACCCTTTTGTCAATTCTAGCCTGTGCTTTAAATGGTTTAGCGAACCATCCCATCCCTTTAACTCTATATTTGTTTTACCTTTTTAAATCCTTTAATCCTCGGATTAGCCCGAGTCTACGACCCTTTTCATTCTCTGTTTATTTGAATATTTTCCGTCTTGTGTTTGTTGATAGTTATTATTAATAAAACTCTATTTTATTAATGATAGCAATATTATTATCCTTAAGCTCAGTTCCACTTCTTAAGCATATCGAAGATACATAATATCGGCCCGCCAGACCTTCCACGCACTCTAAAGATAATTAAAGAAGTTCCCTCAACGAATATTTATATATGGTATATCGTCGAGAGTCCATTCTACGACAGCCGCCTTCACAAAAACCTGCGATAAGTGTGAGAACCCAGAAGGTCAAATCCTCAAGTCGTACAAGGGCTGCCTCTACAGCTTAGGAAATTTCTCGCCCTTGAGCTAAAAGGTATAGTTTATCCTCATCTAGGAATGCGTCTGACCCTAGAACTCCTTAACAGACTTCGTGTTGCGAGATCAATTTTTGGCGCCTCTCCCGACGGAGATCCGCGCGTTCGTCAAGGATCGTCGGTGCCAGACCTTTAAAGAGTGTACATAAGAAGCGGATGTCTATGCCGCAAGCCATAATTTATACCCAAAGGAGAATCGAACTTCTCACCAATCCGCCTACAAGGAAAGAAGGAAGGATTCGTGCCCCTTCACAGGAAAGCCGATGAAGTTTCCGAGCCCCATAAAACCCCAAAACTTCTTTCCCGAAAACCAACAACGGGACTCCAAACCTCCCGTTAAGATTTCTCCTCCATCTCTCTTCCCGAAGCAACCAATCATATGCTTCACCTGTGGTGTAGAAAACCACATGAGCTGGAATTGCCCCCCAAATTCTAGGCTGAAAAGCGGACCAGCCAACCAAGTTCACCAGATTAATGCAACCCTGGCTCCCCCGGTGGCGCAGACCCAAGCAGAAACTTCTCCCCCTCTGTCAGGTCACCAGGTAAATTTTATTTTTGATAAAAGTTCATCGGGAACTTTGAAATTTGAGGAGGGCAGCGTGAATGGCTGCTGAGTATCGACTCTCGTCAGGGACAAAGGATGTACGTGTTTCATCGTGTCCGACGAACTCCTCCCCCCAGTGGACCCTAACCACGAAAAATTTCCGGTGGTTCATGACTACCTTGGGCGGGCGAACCAATTCCCCGTCGTTAGATGTTACCTGCAGTGTCAATATTATGATGGCTGGGCTGAAGTCATTTCAGCACGTATAAAATTCTGTTCCGTGCTTATAGGACAGAGCCCCCAAGTAAGTTCCGACCCTGTGTCTCAGGCCGCCCTTCCTCGAGGCCGAGCTAAGAAAGAAGCCCAGGAGCCCGTCCCCATCAGAATCCCGATACCGTCCGATTTCTCGGAGACCCCTAACCAGGACTTTAGGACGATACAAAAGGAGTGTGAATTACTAACACCCTTAGGCGATAAGGCCAAAGACAAGGACACGGAGACTGTCCGTGGACCCCAAGAAAAAAAGAACCCCCAACCCGCCCATGGAGATACCTTCGTAGAACTGGTCGAAACATCGGCGCTTGAAGAAGATCACCCCGCGGAGTCCTTTAAGGTAATACAGATAGTGTGCACCCAACCTGAAGCCGATTACCCTCCTTCTTCCCTACCAGGCGAGTCTTTGGAACCCTCTGACCTGGATATTGACGCGCAGATGACACCACATCAAAAGAGTCAGCTACAAGAACAATTTAAATGGAGTCACCATTTAACCACCCTATTAGTTCTTTTCGAGCGACTGCGCGAAAATGGCCTCACCATTGGCCCCCGCAAATGCCATTTTGCCCACGAAACCATAAAATATTTGGGTTTTAAAATAGGACAAAGACAGTTGGGTCCACAAGAGGATAAGATTAAGGCAATCGCCGACATGCCCCTCCCGATTACAAAGAAGCAATTAAGATCGTTCCTAGGATCCGCTTCGTACTATCGGCGATTCGTTCCGAATTTCGCTGAAATTTGGCGCCCCTCAGCCCCCTTTTAAACGAGAATTGACCCGATCGTCTACGTTGGAATGATGTCGCTATTTCCCATTTTAATCAGCTCAAGAGTAAGCTTATTTCTGCCCCCATTTTAAAGGTTGCCCAACCCGGAAAAATCCTTTGGGATTAAGACCGACGCGTCCAACGAGAGAATTGGAGCCTTACTCCTTCAATACGAGGATGACGGCACTAGTCATCCAGTTGTATATGCTAGTCGCCAATTATTACCACGTGAAAAGAGATATGCCACTATAGAAAAGGAAGCTCTATCAATTATCTGGGTCATAGACAAATTCAAGATGTACTTGATAGGTTAAGAATTTCAGATAGGAACCGACCACCGTCCGTTAGCCTACATTAGGAATGTGCGACACTCCAACGGCCGAATCATGCGCTGGAGTTTACTTTTGCAAGAGTATCAATTTAAAATAAATTATATGAAAGGTTCCGATAACCAGGTCGCTGACGCACTCAGTGGGAATGCGTTACCGAATAGCATAGAATAATTGTATTCATAGGATTAGTATCTCCATGTGGGTATATACCCTCTTGTACGACTTAAATTAAGATTCTCTTGTAATATAATCAGTTAATGTAGATGTTTGAATTTTGTAACGCTTAATGTCTAATTTTTTTTTGTATGTATATATATATATTTGTACCAATTAATTTACGTATAAATTATTTTGTCCCATATGTACTATATTTATATCATTTCATTGTTCCATGCCTTTTTTTTATTAAGTTTGTATTAAAGGTTATTTTCCATTATAATCAAAAGATCAAAATAATCATATGTATTGAGGTATTACGAGTTAGGTACAGGAAGGTACAGTTGGTACAAGAAGACGAGTTCCCCACAACGGAGCTCTATCGTTGTCCCTTCTCTCTTTTTTTTCGAAGTCACAACTTCGCCCGGAATGGAGGGGTGTGATAGAACGGGTTGAGGCAGCGTTAGTTTCAACTCCTATCACATATTATTTTAAAACCACGATGCTCCCACGTGCATCTTTGCTTCGAAGCTTGGCGCCTTACACAGCCACCGGATATCAATGTTTAAACAAGGAGGTTATCGTTCCCCCATTCGCCCTCATACCCGACCTCGCAAGATTGAGTTAGGCTTATGGGCAGATTAGGCATTGTTCCAAGCCTCGGCTGTGCATTCCCTCGAAGTTCCCACTCCATTGTCCCCCACGCCAAGGGAGTGTCTCGACTACTTAGATGGAAACTTTACCACTAAGATCAGAATGGAGATCCAGATTCCCGCCGCGAAACATCACCACGACCCTCTCTCCCTTTGTGCGCCAAGGGACCTCGACCTCGAGATTTACCATCACTTGTCCAGAAGGAGGACAAAATCCCTTGAGTGCCAAAGGTTCGAGCCTTTCGTGACGCCAAGTCCTCAAGGCTTCCCCCTCGTTGTTCAGAAAGAGAATAACGTTAGAACAGCCATTGTTCTTGAGCCCGTAGACAAGAGACGGTTCTCACCCCCCCTTGTTGTTCAGAAGAGAACAACGTAGAACAGCCATTGTTCTTTTGAGCCCGTTTGCCAAGAAACGGTTCTCCCCCTTCCCCCTTGTTGTTTAGAAGAGAACAACATTAGAACAGCCATTGTTCTTGAGCCCGTTGACCAGAGATGGTTCTCACCCCTTCCCTTAAGTGCCTCCCACCCCCTGTAATAGTCATTATCTAGAGACTATTCATTGAACTTAGCGCTAAGACGAAAATTACTCCCTTCAACTGAATCTTCGAGGTAACAGCAATGCGCAACTCTCCTGTGCAACTGCTTTCTCTGCCCCCCCCCTAGTGTAAGCCTCATCATCGGCTTAGCTTACGCTCAAGGTCGTCACAGCGTCCCTCGGTTCGTTTGTCCGTTTGTTTGTACGGTGACTACCCTCAGCAAGCCTCCCTCGCCCATTCAGCCACTGAGATCAGTGTAAATCTAGTTTGTGTATAGCTCATGTTAGAACTCCTTTTAACCTTGTAAAATAATATTGATTTTCAGAGTAATGAAGCTATTTTTGTACCCGTTTTCTGTTATCCCGCAAATCCAAGATAGTCAGTTAATTTTCACTCTGCTTATATTGTAAACTTTCTATGCACTCGTAAAGCAGAAAAGGTGAACTTGACCCTATTCTACGACATCTATATTAAATTGGTGTAAGGTGTGTAGAGTTAACCTAGGACATCTATACTCTTATGAATCTGGTGTGCGAGATTAACCTACGACACCGAGGATAATTTCTTAATCGCGCAAGAGGTCGTGAGAAGAAAGATTGTCGAGGACCCATAACGCCAGTTGCCGTGCACCTGGCTACAGGCAGGTTGACCAAAGGAGACGAAACCTGGAACAACTATTCGAAAGAAATAGGCTCCCGAGAGTAGTATCAGTCTTGCCAACCTATCTAACGCGATGCTCGGTGAGAAAACCGGATATTGTGTTGGTAAGTCCGGAATTCCCCTTCAACATCACCAACGCCCCAGGCCCAGTGGTCCAAAGCGATCATATCCCCGTTATCACCACCATTTCTCTTGCGCCAGCTGACCTGGATGACTAAATTCTTGAGGAAATTTTATGAGGAGATTGACAAGATCACTAATCTCCTCATTCAAGCTGAAGAAAGATGCGTCCCCAGAATCTCGTACAAAATGCCCCCACAACCTAGGTGGACGGACAAAATGAGAGATATCGCTAGGCAATACGGGGAAATCTACGAGGAAGTCCGTAGGACAGGCCCAACCAGATAAAGGGCAGCCCGATTGAAACTGCTAAGCGAGGACTTAAAAAACATAATCCTCAAGAAACAGTAGGAAATCTGGAACGATATCATATGCAGACTGGTCAGGGCGAGAAATACTCTAAGTTTTTGGAATAGCATCCGAGGATTGCCTCCCAGGCCTGGAATAAAAATAAAGGAAGGCGACATCATTAGGGGATCCGGATTCTCTCAAAAGGAGATTCAGGAGCCATTGGAAAGAGTTCTTTGCAATTTCACCTGAGGAGAACGACAATTTCGACCAGCAGTTTGAAGACCAACTGCTCGAGGACCTCGGTGCGATGATACATAGGACCCACCCACAACCGCAAGTATCTAGAGAGAGAGAGATGGTTAACCACGGGCGCCCTATTACCATTGAAGAGACCATTACCATCATAAGGTCCTTCAAACAAAGGGGCCCCGATTGGTCTAGGCTTACTAAGAACAACCTAGTGAATGGCCCAAGGCAAATTATTCAGGGCATGGTGAACACCATGAACGCATCCCTGAATACAGGCTACTTCCCAGACGGGTATAGGAGGCAGATGTGGAGACGCTGACGAAGCAAGAAGGACAGCAGGTGCTAAAAGAGATAAGCCTCTAGCCCAGCCCTCCCTCTCAGATCCAGCAACATCGCAGCGTGGTTTGCAGGCAGCTAGACCCCTGGATCGGTGAAAATAGTAAAGAAGAAATAAAGGAGGAGATAAACCAAAATCAGTCGTGGGAAAACGTGGTGGAAGTCGTTAAGTTCCGTAATAAACGGGACAACACAGAATACCAACACGTTTTCAAAGTCATATTTAGTGACACTCAGATGCCCCCGCAGGCCAAAGAAAGGGGCTTACTGCTCTTTAACGCTAAGATCAGCGAACAAATGGAGAGGGAAGAGTTCAACCCATCTACATATGCTTTCGGTGCAATAGGTTGGAGAAGCATACAACTAAAGACTGCAAGGAACAAAATATCACCTGCTCTAGATGCAGTGATAAAGGCCACGGATGGCGGGGGTGCTCAGCAACAGTGAAAAAATACCCAAACTGTCTCTTGAACCACGGGGCGATGGCCATTTTCTGTCCCCAAAATCAAGGAACTGATAAAGAAAAAGAAAACTGAAGAAACGAGGAGGAATAATACCTCGTACGCACAGGCAACAAGAACAGCCCCAAACAGAGTGACAGAGAAGCAACAGCCGAAGACGTATCTTAAACTAGAGAACGAGAATTCAACTACGATTCTTACGTGCATACTTTTTGGGCACGTAAATAATCTGACAAACCCGGAAACGTTCGCAAACACATTGAATCTCATGCTGAAAAAAACGGCATGCCTGAGATGTGGTTTCCGGACGATCCCCCATCTGGAGACGTGCTGCAGCTTCAATTTATGGCTAAAGGCGCAACAGAGGCACCCGCGACTCTATTTCGACGGAGGAGAGAACATCAAAGTCTGCGAAAGAAGAAAAAACAACGACTGGAAAAATTAACTCATATAGGCCAGACCCAAGACTGGAGGCACAAAGGCAGCGGGAGAAGAAGGCCAAAAACAGGGCGACCAAGAGCTCCGTAAGCTCAAGAAGTAGGTCGAAGACCTTGAAACGTACTTACAAGTACGATGGAGAGGAGATCGCCCTAAAAATAATCACAAATGAGCAGAGTCAATCCCCAAAAAGCTCTCCCCCGAGGAGATATTTGATGGGATCCAACAAAAGGTAATTAAATGGACCTACTCAGCACTAGAACGAGAAACAGATACTGAACAAGTGATGCAGGAAGGCACGGTAAAACTACACAGAGACTCCTGCATCATCCTAAGTGAGGCAGAATTCAAGAAGATACGAAACGGCAAAAACCCCAACACATAAGACACACCAAGATAACCAAAACACAGAGACAAGAAAATAGAGAACAGAAAAAACGCTTTAAAAATACTCACAGAGAATGTTAATGGATGGAAGGGAAAGACCATTCCTTACGGTACCATCTTCCGTAAGGTAGACCCGGACATCATTCTCATATCGGAACACGGCATCAACACATACACGGACACTGTAAAAATACACAATTACGCATTAATACAAAAGAACCACACACAAGAAAGGTACGATGGCGCAGCCATAGCTATCAGAAAAAAACCCATAAAATTCAGAACAGAACCGGACTCAGACAAATCATTCGTGGCTGTCGAGATCTCGACCCTAATTTGAAGCCTAACTGTGGCGGCAGCCTACCAGCCACCCAGGCAAAAGTACCTTCCGATTAACAACTTATTTACCCTTTTTGGGCGAGGACCTAAACGCCAGTTGCCGTGCACCTGGCTACAGGCAGGTCGACTAAAGGAGACGAAACCTGGAACAACTATTCGAAAGAAATAGGCTCCCGAGAGTAGTATCAGTCTTGCCAACTTATCTAACGCGATGCTCGGCTAGAAAACCGGATATTGTGTTGGTAAGTCCGGAATTCCCCTTCAACATCACCAACGCCCTAGGCCCAGTGGTTCAAAGCGATCATATCCCCATTATCACCACCATTTCTCTTGCGCCAGCTGACCTGGATGACGCAATTCTTGAGAAAATTGATGAGGAGATTGACAAGATCACTAATCTCCTCATTCAAGCTGACAAAAGATGCGTTCCCAGAATCTCGTACAAAATGCCCCCACAACCTAGGTGGACGGACGAAATGATGGATATCGCTAGGCAACACTCTCTACGCTCTACGAGGAAGTCCGTAGGACAGGCCCAACCATGTAAAGGGCAGCCCGAATGAAATAGCTAAGCGAGGACCTAAAAAACATAATCCTCAAGAAACAGTAGAAAATCTGGGACGATATCATAGGCAGACTGGTCAGGGCGAGAAATACTCTAAGTTTTTGGAATAGCATCCGAAGACTTAGGGGATTGCCTCCTAGGCCTGGAATAAAAATAAAGGAAAGCGACATCATTATAGGGGATCCGGATTCTCTCAAAAGGAGATTCAGGAGCCATTGGAAAGAGTTCTTTGCAATTTCGCCTGAGGAGAACGACAATTTCGACCAGCAGTTTGAAGACCAACTGCTCGAGGACCTCGGTGCGATGATACATAGGACCCACCCACAACCGCAAGTATCTAGAGAGAGAGATGGTTAACCACGGGCGCCCTATTACCATTGAAGAGACCATTAACATCATAAGGTCCTTTAAACAAAGGGGCCCCGATTGGTCTAGGCTCACTAAGAACAACCTAGTGAATGGCCCAAGGCAAATTATTCAAGGCATGGTGAACACCATGAACGCATCCCTGAATACAGGCTACTTCCCAGACGGGTATAAGGTGGCTAAAATCATCTTTATCCCGAAAGGGAATAAGCCCCCAGACCAAGTAGCTAACTATCGCCTAATTTCTCTCCTAGAAATACCCGGTTAGGTCTTCGAGAAGATTATAGCCAACAGGCTACTAAATCAACTCGACGTGTTGGGAGCGCATAACCCATAACGACATGGGTTAAGACTAAAAAGGGGTTTCGTAACGGCCCTGGCGCTCCTAACAGAAAAGATCGCACACTGCCGAGTGAAGGGCCAATATGTTGACATCGTGATGAGGGACGTGCAGAACTTTGACAAGGTTTGGCTGAGAGGGCTACAATACAAGATCCTAGGTCTCCAGCTAAACCCAGTCCTAGAAACGATTTTTTTTACTTCATCATGGACAGAAGGGTGCATATCTTGATCGAAGAGCACAAATGACCAGAATTTGAACTCAAAGTGGGCGTTCGCCAGAGAAGCTGCCTGAGTCCCTTGCTTTACCTGGTCTTCACCATTGACCTCCCTATTCTAATACACAGGAACACGATGTATCTGCAATACGCAGATGACGTCACATAGATCGTCCCCAGTTGGGTTAGGAGAGCAAGGGATCAGGCGAACAACATCATTGCAGAGACCTCGAACATCAACGCATACGAGAGAAGTTGGAAAATCCGGACAAGCAGGGAGAAATTTAAGATCATCCCTCTGTGCAGCAAGTTGACGTGGCCCATTGTAATAGATGGGAAGAGATACGGCTACTCCGCCGAAGGCACCATGCTGGGCCTAAAAATCTCCGACCACGGTACTCGAGTCACTACAAGGAGAGGCACAATATGGCGAAGAGAGAAATCTCTAAGCTATATAGGTTCAGAAATCTTATCTCGGCGAATATCAAGAAAATTTACCTTACGTTTATCTGGGCTAAGCTCATCTACCCTGCAGTAGTGACTCAAACGGCCAGCAAGACCACTATGAGGAAGCTCCAGCAAGTGTAGAACTCTGCATACCTCTGCATAAAGAAAACCAGACGAAGAGAGCATCTTCGACAGACGAAACCTGCACTGCAGGCAGCGACTGGAGCCGGTCGCTCAAAACCGGCGCTTCCCAACAACTAGACTCTGTTCCGAGGAAAATACAATACCAATCTACACATTAAAATAAACAACACAGAGTATGACACAAGAGACTACGAGACAAGAACATACTCACAATCAACGAATAATAAGCAAATGCACCAGATAAAAACACGAGGTATAGCACTAAATTTGAACACAAATAAAGGCTCGCAAGCTCAACAAACAGTGTACGAATAATAAGTAAACAAGTCGAGGAGACAAATAAACAGAAAACAAAGAATAATGCACACAAAGACAAACACTAGTGAATATTAATAAAAAAATAAATAAAAATAAGTATCAGAGAATAAAAAGGCCTGCGATGCCCCTCAAACAAGTGCAAACCTACCTTTCTTTCACCATCTATCTTCTACCACTAAATCTTTCCCTATTGAGTATACCAGCACAACTTGGAAGGATCTTCACTCTCTACGCTCTACAAGAATTATCAGCCGATAAAGGAGGAAAAGTCGAGGGAGAGTCCTGCAGGACATAGCGCGGACGGTACTCGACAGCCAACTAGCTACCTACGAGACATACGAAATCTCCGAGCCAATCCCCCCCTGCTCCCTCTGAATAAAAATTCTTTTATTTCCATGGCACGTCACAGTGGTATAACGTGCTAAAACCCTGCCCATCCCCACCCCTCCGTGATCTGACTCTGTGAATGTGACTCTACACATAAAACTCCGTTGCAACTATGCCGCTCTAATTAGAAAGGGCATAATTGCAAACTTTGGGGGAACGAGGTCTGAAGCTTAGCCCGCTGCGGAACCAAAAGGAAGGATCAACCTGGATTGGGATTCAGTTACCAACGCGGGGAGGTATGACACCCTACCCTGCGGTACCGTCCAAGACCACAGAGGGAGACTCTTCCATCTCTGTGAGATGTTAGATGTAACTGTTAAATACCCAAAACCGAATAGAGGGGGCGGCACCCCGACTGGAGTCAGTTGATTCTGGCCTCAGTTATCATTAGGCCCGCCATGTTTTAAAACCCTCTGAGGAGCCCCACCAGGTCCATACTCACTTATCATTCATCACCACATCCGAGTCATTTCATAGGGTCGTTATCGGCTGGGCGGGGGCCTCCCAAAAGAAAAGAAAAAGAAGTTTTAAAAAAAGGAAAGTAACACGTTGTTTCTCACACTACTACACACATCTAACACAAAACCCACAACAAACAATAAACACACACTCCTAAACCTAGCCACTACACATTAAATCCCCATCACGAACATCTTTAAGACACACACAGCCCACAAACGTCTTCCGCTCACAGGAGGACGCAATAAAATTTCACGAAAACGCATCCGAAACACTAGCCGCTCTAGACCTACACACAAAAATACGAATCACGAAGACCAACCCCCTATGGTTGGCCTTCTCCACAGATGGCCTCCGTAAACATCTTAGACAGAAGTAGGGGAAGGAAGTCATCACCAACATATACTTCAACCGTAAGAAAACAATGGCCAGTTTTCACACTGTCTGAGGTACAACACAAAACACTGCTCCTAGACCAAGGCATCAAGGTCTGCGGCACCCTAACACACCCGCATAACATAGAGTCACAACTTAACATTAGACCCACGCAATGCCACCGGTGCTAAAAGAACGGCCACACCACACGTACCTGTCAAGCAGACCTAGTCTGCTCAAAGGGCAGCATAGTGGGCAAACACTTTACCACCTGAACAGCGGCCACACCCCTCTGCTCCAACTGTGGCGGCGGCCATGTCGCCGTCAACCCTAAATGTCCTTACCTAAGTAAGGCCCGCTCTGACGCCGAAGCGTATATACGGCGTGCTCATCCCACCTACTCAACCACACACTCCGTCCCTCACAAGAACATTCGCCGACGCTGCCGGCGCAACGGTGTCAGCACCACTCCCTGTCCCACCCCAGACTAACCTAACCCCAGCAGCAACCCACCCCACTCTACACATCCACCCCTAATCCATACAACACACCTAACGAGACCACACACCCTAGACTACACCTTGCCGCCTTGCTCTCAACAGTGGCAAAAGAGATGTCGATGGGTGACCTTCGACTATACGCAACATACTAAATACACTATTCGCCTCGCACGGTCTAGAGCAGATCACCATCTCCGAGAAGGTGTTCGTTCTAATCAACGAACACACAAACAGGAGACCGCACTCCTCCCCACCCCGGTGGGCAAGAACACCTCTCCTTCTGACCCATTCACCACCCCACCTTGCTCTCGTCTCTTTTCGCCCTTCTGTCCCTGCACTTCTCGCCAATGCACCTACCCCTCTACCCACCGCTCCCATCTCTCTCCCAACTGCCTCATCTTCTTCCTCCACAGCTCCCACTCCTTCCACCTTTTTACCTAAACCCCCTCCTACCGCCAGAACTCCCACCTCGGCAACCTCCACTCCTCTATCTTATTACCACTAATCCACCTCCAACCGCCCCCACTCTTCCTCTCGTAGCCTCCAATCCCACTCACACTAACACCACAACCTCCACCGTCCCCGCCTCCCCATCACGGCTTCCAAACCCGCCCCCCGTCTTAAACATAAAAACCCTACCACGAAAACTTCCCCAACACATAACCACGCGTAAAGCTATCCCCCTCCCCCCCTGCTGTTCCTTCTCATCCCCCTTCCCCCCTTCCTTTTTCGTCACAACCTCCTCTCTTTCCCGACACCCCCCTATAACAATCTGCACCTCCCCCACTAACTCTATTTCCTCATGTCCTAGCTCTACTCACTAAACGTCTGCTCCTAACTCCCAATCCTCACCTAACGACACCAATGACAACCTCTCCAATTTACAGTCGACGACACGAGTAAAGGTATTGACTCCTAACGCCTCCTGGGCAATAACCAAGGAGAGAGTAAAGGTACCGGAAAAATCAGCCTCCCGCGCACTCTGCCTACGACAATAGGTCGCCTCAACGTAACACAGCTAAACGTACGCAGTTGGCACAGTATTCGCCATACGGTTGCCAACTGGGTCCTAAACACACAAAAACCGGACATAGTACTCTTGAACTCAACCAGCCTACATCCTCCCTACAACAGACTCCGCATCGCAGGCTACGACACATACCTATCTCCACAGGCGCGGCACCTAGAATCAGCTATCCTAGTAAAGCGCTCCATTAACCACTCCTTCATCCAGACACCAGACGCCTCCTTTCTAGCCTGCAAGATAGACAAGCTCCGGCCCCATTCTAGTGGCCACACACTACAGACCACCACGCCTACAGTTTAACATAGAAGCCCCACTCTAGGCTCTATCTAACCTCACCTCCCTATCTTCTTCGCGGGGGACCTCAACGTTTTCACCCGACACTCCTTTTAAACAGTATGAATGACGGTGGAAGGTAACTGGCCGATGCCTTGCGGCGTTATCGCTGCGAACACATCGGCCCTTCCTTCCACACATTCCTCAGTCCTCACGGAGCTACCCCGTCTCCGGACGTGATCTTCTGCAACGACCACGCTACACGCTTCTACATGCGCATATCACCGGGTACCCACGTACTCTGACCACGTACCGATATCGCTTATCATATCCACATCTCTCATACTCATACCTACACCTCCAATTGTTATTTTAGCCTCTCTTCGACTACAATAACACAAACTGGGAAGAGTTCAAGAGTCACAGAACAGACAACACGTCACAAAATCTCGACCTTGAGCACACTAATCCAGACCTTTTTGACAACCACTGGTGCTCAATCATAAACACCATAACCATAGCATGCAATCTACACACACCACCAAAAACGTGTACTTACATAAAACATTTCACATTTTCTATACACACTCAGAAACTGATCACACAGTACAACAATCACTATTCTAGAGGCTAACGACAACATAACATTAATCACTTACGTGCCCGCATCCTATAGTGCCTGCGACTAGACAGGAACCGGCAGTAGTGTGAGGTCATCCGCATCGTGGACGACACCCATTGCACTTACCCCTTCTTCTTCTGGCGGCAAGTAAAAAGGATTATGGGCACCGACCCACCAAAACCAACCACCCTCCAAGTAAAAAACCTAACACTAACAGACATGAACGTCATCCTCGACGTATTTAGGTCCCATTGGGACACAGTACATACACACAACCCACCAAAACCACACGCGCGGGAGCATATCCAGGAAGTCCAGGAGTGGTGTCGGGCCCACGCTCACGAGCTGAGGCCCGCCCCCTGATACGAATGGAGCTGCTTGACTCTACATCCACACTGACCACTCCAATCACCGTCGAGGAAACAAAACATTACATTAAAACAACACCAAAACACGCCCGCGGTCCCACCGGGCTACCAGCCCCACTAATACCCCAACTGCCCGCAAACATATATCCCACACTTCACACCTATTTAACGCCTCACTAGCCTCAGGCCACTTCCCCAAAATATTTAAAGTCTCTCACAACATACTCCTACACAAACCGAACAAAGACCCCCCAAACCCAAACAAATACAGGCCTATTTCTCTATTAGAGCACCTAGGAAAAATACTCGAATGCATGATCAACTGCCGCCTACGGGAATACCTGGAGGAGAGGGACTGCTTCTTTCCCCACCAATATGGGTTCAAGAGGGGCCGGTCCACTCAGGCGACCGTGGCCATCGTTCATGACAGAATACAAAAAAGAAACGCCAGATACATTAAAAGACACTCTCCATCAGCAAGGACGTAGAAAAGGCCTTTGATAAAGTGTGGCACGAGGGACACAATACGGAGTTACCTCTCTGCACCAGAATGCTCCTCTCACACTACCTCACTGAACGGAGATGCCGCATAAATTACAAAAACACCTTCTCACAACCCTTTTCACCACGCTCAGGCGTTTCCCAAGGGAGCGTACTGGCACCCACACTATACACCATGTACACAAACGACACTCCATGCCCACCCGAAAACTGTTGTCACACATACACTGTGTCCTACGCCGATGACGAGACCATTCTCGTCAGTGGCCGCGGACCAGAAAAAATTGCGCTCCATGCACAAAGAATACTAGACGCGAAGACAGATTACGACGATAAATGGCTGATTGCAACGAACCCTTAGAAGATACAGATGACACTCTACGGCGCAACCTACAAATCTTCTCACATGCACCAGACAGAAACCATCTAAACCCAGCAAGGGTCGAATATACACAACATACAAAATCCTCGGGGTATCTTTTGACAAGACCCTCAGGTTCAATATACATCAGAACATAAAACAACCAAGAGCCTCACGTAAAAATACATCGCTGCGTAGATTCTACCCTATGGAAATAAACTACAGTTACACCTATATAAAACACTCGTGCGACCTATTCTCACGTACGCCCCACTGTCACTCGTAGCCGCGAGTGTCACGTGGCAGCAGAAGGCTCAGTGCATTCAGAACTCCGCTCTGATACGCGCTTGCCTCTCTCCCCTGTGCACAAGAATGGCCACACTACACGATAACAACAAATTAGCACCCCTCAACACATACGCTCACACCAGACTCACAAAACAACTCGGGAAACTCGCGAGAGCCCCATTATACACCACACTACATGTAAGAGGGTATGCGATGGCACCGCAATACCCCGCGGCCAAAGAACACCCGCGGCCCATGACCACCCGCAACCCATACCGTTCTTCGCATAAACTTAAGGCATAATGAATAACTGTTTCCGACCAGCCTACAACCGTCGTCCAGTCACGATCACACTAGGTCCAACCTAACTACAACACGCATCGGTGTCTAGCCACAGACCTAACTTATATATATATATATATATATATATATATATATATATATATATATATATATATATATATATATATATATATATATATATATATAAGGTACCGTTGAACTGCACAAAAAAATGGAATGTTAGCAATTCGATGGGTCGATAAGCGTGAAGTTTTGATTATTACCTCCGTACACAAAGGCAAGTCAGTAAACTCGGGAAAAAAAATCATAGAACAGGAGAAGAAATAAAAAAAACGGATGCAATAATGGATTATAATACAAATATGCGTTTAATTGACAAATCAGATATGATCAGTTGTGTTGAATGTCTTAGAAAATCCATCAAATGGTACAAAAAGCTTTTTTACCGTCTTGTTGATGTGTCCATGCTCAATGCATATAACATGCATTTGATGAATTTAGATTGTACACAAAAAAGGCTTTCTTTTCAGAGAATTATCAATAGAAGTAATAAAACAATTACTTGACAGACATTATTCTGGTGCTTCAAACCAAATGTGAACTCGGCACTCGGTAAATTCCTTTGATAGACTACAAAAAATCAGTTTTTCAGAAAAACATTATATCGCTTCAATGCCAAATGTAGGCTAACGGAAATCGGTTCAAAGACAATGATATGTTTGTGCTAAAAAACATAGTAGAAAACGAACAACATTATGGTGCAAGCATTGTTAAGTGCCACTGTGTATGGAGCCCTGCTTTTCTGAATACCAGAAAATCCAAGAGATGTGAAAACTAACCATGTATAAGCAGTGTGTGTATATTTGTGTACATCCATAAATACATACTAAGTTTTATACTTTAACCCTAAAAAACTAAAAAGTAGAACGGCTATTATATTTTCGTTCAATTATCTGTGAACTTATTGAAAAATTTATTTAGTTATAAAAGACTTGTTTTATGTACATTACTGCGTTCAAATTCTAAAGGAATGTCTGCGGTGAGTGAGATCTCGTTCAGTGTAACCTACTTGGTGGGAGATTGGGGGAGAGAAGACGAAAAACAATGCGTTGCTGTCAAATGTTACACCAAACAAAAACGAGGCCATTTAAATGATGATTTAAAGCTCATCTTGTAATTCAATTTCCGGAAGAGAGGTAAGATAAATATTTACATATTTTATATATTCTTTATTACTAAAAAGTTTTCTTTTCAAAGAAGCTAATTTTAAATGAGTTTTTAAAATAAAAAAAATTGGGGTAATGAACGAGGTTCGAGTTTTCAAGGCGTGGTATTTGAAGGGTTAAGTTATTTTCGCAACTTTTCCTCTTCGACTGCCTGTTCGCCTGTATTACATAGTGATCCCTCTCTGTCCTTTCTATACACAAAATGAAAAATGAAAAAGATATTTTCTTTCATCTAACTTTCTGCTAGATCCTCACTCCACTCACTACATCGGTAAAGGAGGCAAGAAATTCCATAACGCTTCGAAGATGATCGAATAAGATCGCAAGCTTAGCATTTTAGTTTGTTTTTTACAAAACAAATTCATTTAAAAAAAGGGATGAATACTGGACAAAAAATCCAGCATCTACAAGATGGAATAAAAAAGATAGTTAGAAGAAGAGAAAGTTGCCAAAGGAAAATAATTAAGACAAAATATACAATGGTCTTCAACAATATATATATATATATATATATATATATATATATATATATATATATATATATATATATATATAAGAGAAAGAGAGAGAAAGAGCAAATAAAATAAGTGCAGGTAATTGCAACCACCACAGGGCTTTCGCCATATTTAATTTCTGCCTTTCTGAAGCCTTTGAAAACAGAAGGAAAGATCGATAAACCTTTTATTGCGGATCATATAACAATAGAGTACAATATTAAGAGAAATTTGATGTAAATGTGCAATAAGATAAGATATAGGAGTTTTTAAAGGTAAGAGAAAGGGCATTCGAAGAACACAAGGATCAAAGAGATCAATGGACGGCACAATGAAGGCAATCCCCACTGAGAAGAAGGAAATAACGCCAGGGAAAAAAGTTTGAATAATCCTGGCTGGAATCTTGTCTGGGATTGTTCAAACTTTTTCCCCTGGCGTTATTTCTGTCCTTTTAGTATGGATTGCCTTCATTGTGACCTTCTATACTATCTTTGATCCTTGTGTTCTTCCAATGTCTCGTTCTCTTACCTTTACAATCTTCTGTTTCTTGTCTAATTTTTAATTTACGTAAAAATTTTCTTTCTCTCTCTCTCTCTCTCTCTCTCTCTCTCTCTCTCTCTATATATATATATATATATATATATATATATATATATATATATATATATATATATATATATATATATTAAGTGCGTGTTTATGTATAACACGCAAGGAAAAAGAAAGATTGATTGAAGTTAGTACTTTTGTTGTCTTAACATTTTAAAAACTCACAATAGAGAGACAAAATAGAGAGACACCGTATTTATACAGAGCATTGTTTTTTTTCCCTATGAGGTCAGGTTTTTTATGACCTCTGATAAGTCTTATTTGAGCAATAAACATAGGACTGGATCTAAGGAAAACAAACCAGGGCGTATATTTACATTTTTCTCTTTGTGCTGGAGATTAGCCACGATTCAAAGATATTTCTGCTAATAAAATCTTAAGCATGTGGACGGCCAGATTAACTGGTTAAATGCTGATACCATAATGCACATAAATGATTTTATTAGCAGAAATAACTTCAAATCGTTTATCTAGGGTTGACCTCGTATTCATGTAATTCACAAAAGATGTTCCGCTTGGTGTTGAATAAGTTTGATGTAGATATTTAAAGGTTGTCTAGTAGGATTTACTGGGCGTTCTGAAAAGACTTATTGAGTGATTAGGGAAGAATACCGGATTATAAAGTAGGGCCCAATCATTTTATAAAAGAAGGCTCAATGTTTCTTATAGTATGAGTTAAAGTGTTTCAATTTGGGCACAAACCGTGTTCGGGCTTTAGAGAGGCAGGGTTCAACCAGTGTTCAGGAAAAGTTCAGACTTTGTACACGAGTGCCTCAACCGGTCTTCCTGAATGGCTTGAGTAATCATCAGGAGACTCCTAATGGTTATTCAGGAATGCACAAACTGTTGTTCAGGGAGGTTAAAACTGGTTTTCAGGGAAGAATAATTGGGTGATTACTGATGACACAATGGATGTTCAGGGAATAAGTTAACTGATCTTTAGAGGGAGTTTCAGGATTGTTAAGGGAAGGAATAACTGGCACTCCGAGACGGTTCAATCGGTGTTCAGGGGCGGTTTACATGGTGCTCAGGAAGAGTTTAACTCGTTTTCAGAAATGCCTCAACGGGTGTTGAATATTTTTTAACGAGCATTCACTAAAAGATTAACAGTTGCTCAAGGAAAGCTGAACTCTTGTAAAGGCTAGGTTCAGCTTGTGTTTAATGAAAGTAGAACTGGTGTTCAAGGGGACTCATCCAGTGTTTAGAGTGTTTATTGAATCCTCAACATGTGTGTAAATGGTAGGCCCTCGGATTCCCATGCTTTCCCTTTCTCATCATAGTTTATGGTGTTTATCTCAGTTCGACCTGCTTCCAGGCTACCATTTTTGGCCTAAACTTCTGTAACTTACCAGTCTAATTTGCATAGGGGAAGCGACTCATCCCCCCCTTTGTGCCCCACTTCCCTTTTCATCCTTCGGACTGAAGGATATAAATTGGGCCGTGAGGCCTTTTAATTTATTCTGTTACGAGGATTCTGCTTGATTGCTCCGCTTAATCGTTGTCCGTCACCTACCTTGACGTTATTAATTTTTTGAGATCCCTACTAGATTCCTTCGTGCAGCGAGCATTTTCTGCCATTGAATTCTGCCAGCGTTTTCACTGCCTTTCTGCCGGCTGCATCGAATTGTGCTCTTCCAGTTACGTTTGCAAGTGTTCTCCTTGGGAAGCCATTCACACAGGGTACGTGAAAGGTCTCCCCCAATCACCTCACCATCTCCTCTTTTGGGAATTCTGTCATCTCGAATTGTTGGCCCTTCAAATGATCGTCTCCGGTGGTCTCAAAGCCTTTCACCACGATATCGCCGTATGTGGGTTTCTCCTCTCCGAAGACCGTCATCGCATTTACCCCTGTGGCCTTGGGTCGAATTCCCTCATCATCGCCGTGCCTCTTTCGATTGGGTTCCTGACATGGGTTATTGCTTCACTGCTCTGGTATTAGGTATTTTGGAGTATATCTTCCTTCTTACGTCCCCTTTAAATTTAATAAGTGTTATAAGTGTGATTCATGTAACTTTGGGCGTTCGGGTAAGGGACGTAGGCCAGGGAGGTTATTCCGGGAACATCTGTCGCTAGAGTAGCGAAGCCTATTTCATCTTCAACGTCGCGTGTCGTTTCGGCTTTAATCAATTTATCCATAGAACCCATTTTTGTTTGTGCGAATATCTTTTTGGTTAAAACGACTTGTGGTCGTTCGATGGCGATGAGCATTTGTGACTTTTCTTATTTTTGATGACCCTCGTATAACTTTTTAAGTCAATTTATTTCATTTTAATTTTGTTGTAAATAATTCTGTAAATACTTTTTATGTGTATTTATTTAACCCCTTGCGGATACCTCGTAATTTAGCACCGTTCTGATAAATTCTGGTGAATTTCTTTAGGGTTCAACAAATCTGGTAGTAGGGTTTAACGGTTATTCAAAGAGAAATCAATTGGGTAATCAAGAGGGCGCTCAACAGATTTTCAAGGACGGCTCAACGGCAGTTCAGAGAGGGCTTAAAGGGTTGTTTTAATGTATTCCACGCGTATTCAGGGATAGATCCCTTGGTGTTCAGGAACAGCAGAGCAGAGGTTCAGTGACAACCCATCTGTTTTCAGGGAATGTTCAACCTCTTAAGGGATACCTCAACAGGTTTTGAAAGAGTGCTTAAAGTGTGTTCACTGAAAAATCAACAGGTGATCAGGGAAGGCTAAAATATTGATAAAGCATGTCTCAGCGCGTGCTCAATGACAGTTCAACGACTGTTGAGGGAGACTCAACTAGTTTCACAAGCGGTCATTGAGTGCTCAAGGTGTTTTTGAAGAGGGCTGAACGCGTGTTTAGGGTGAGCTTCCTGCGTTTTGGGGAGGGCTAAACCGGTATTCCAGGAGGCTATACAGGTGTTAATTAAGTTCATTAAAGGGTCGTTTGGGATGGGACAACGGATGTTGGGTAATGTCTCAACGAGCGTTTATGGGTGGCTCATCTGGTATTCAGTAAAAGCTGACAGGGTTTTGAAGAATTTCTATTCGGCTGCTCAGGAATAATTCAATAGGTATTCAGGGAAGTTTTAACCTTTTTCAGGGATGACTCAACTGTTGTTCAGAGAAGGAACAAGCATTGTTTAGGAAGGGCTTAAAAAGTTCTCAGAGATTGCTCAGCCAGTGTTCATGAATGGCCCGCGGTTGTTCACAAAAGAATGAACGGGTGTTAAGGAATTTCCAAACGATTTTCACGAGGGGTAAACCGGTGCTTACGAAGGGCTCACCGGGAGTGCGGGGAGGGCTCAAGGTGAGTGTAGCACAGTTTAACGGATGTTCAGCGAAATCCTAACTCTTTTTTAGAGAGTGCTCAAAGGGTGTTCAGGAAAAGCTCACAGGTTGTTCACGCTGTGCTAAAATGTTATTCAGGAAGGACTACGGATCTTCAGGAAGGGCTCCATTGTTGTTTAGAAAGGGGCCAATGGGAGTTCTCGAAGGGCTTAATGTGTGTTCACGAATGAGTCAATGGTTTTCAGAAGAGGCTCAAAAGATGTTTAGCATAGGCTTAATAGGCATTTGGGAAGGAAACAAATGATTTTCTGGAGGAGTTCAACTGGTGATCATGAAAGACGCAGAGGGTATTCGAAAAAGTTTCAGTCTTCGGGAAAAGGTAAAGGATTCTTGATATAGGGGTAAACGGGAATTCTGAAAGGGGTCTTCGAGTCTTCTGGGAGGGCTACATGGGTGTTCAGAAAGATATTAATAGATCTTCAAGAAGGCATGGTAGTTGTTCACGAATGGTTCAATGCGTGTTGAGAACCGTCCTAATGGGTGTTCAGGAACGGCTAAATGGTTAAGTTAAGAATCAAGAAAGGTTTAAAAATGGAGCAGTTTGTTTTGATGAAGTGATCATTTGGTATTTTCATATGAATCAATGAGGGTTCACATAATGTTTAACGGTTGGCCAAGGAGAACCTATGAACATAGAGTGCCCAAATTATGTTTTTTCTCAGGGATAACTCACTGTATTCGGGGATTTCTATCACTACAGGAACGTCCAAAAAGATTACAATACCTGAATTTCTACTACAATATTTTCCATTCCTTATGCCAGAGAATATCCAATGTTTCTAAAATTGGTGTCCCATAACCTAAACACACACACACATACATATATATATATATATATATATATATATATACACACATGTATATATATGTATATATATATATATATATATACATATATATATATATATATATATATATATATATATATATATATATATATATATATATATATATATATATATTACGTATGGTTAAAAGTTATTCAAATTTGAAGTAGCCAAAATGATCCGAGCGTTAGCAAAAAAATTCTATTAGAATATTACATTAGATTATTCGTGGAAATTATTGGTACTAATTATGAGTAATTAGTGTTTTGGGTGGAGGCCTTTTTTCTCGATTATGCTTTTACATCTAACATATGGATGAACAAAATTTTTATACACTTGCGCAGTAATCTTGTCCATTTACCTTGAATAATTACTTAGATTTGTTCAACTATTTTTTGGTTCGTCGCTTTAGATCTCTCTTTGATTGTATTCCAAGCATTTTTAATGGGGTTCAGACTTGGGTTGTTATCTAGCATGAAAATTGCAGTGCGGCCTTTAGAGACTTGCATATGGAGCAAAGCAGGCCGTTGCAGCATATGGGTAGATCTGAAAAAACTGGACTATATCTTTCAAAACCTGATCCATTCCCAATTCGAAACCACCTGTCACAATGTGGCTCCAGGGCTACACTCGAGAACTTCACGATACTTAATGCGGTAAGAAACATCTCGGACCTTTACCTACTAGAGTCAATTTATATTAAAAAACTTCAACCCAGTCTAAATAATAACTCATTATCTGTCCCATTAATTATAGTAACTTATTAAAAAAACATGCTAATTTGTTAAATTTCACATTGGTTGTTTTTTTGTTGTTTTTTTTTTAGGGAGGAGGGGTGCAAGAATAAAATCCACTGTCCATTATTTTCCTTCCTATTTTTTAGAAATTCCCTCGTTGGTTTAGTTTGTTTTTTCCTCCATACTTCTAATGTAAATAATTAATCTCAAATTTAATATTCATGTTTCACAATTTTATTACATGTGTTAACTTTTTATGTATACATTTAACTCTGTATTTTGTATTCTTTCTCTAGCACTGATGATGGGATTAGTTATAGTCCTGAAACGTTTGAAATAAATGTTACGAGACATCTACGGCTCTGTCCTGGTTATGCAGTTTATACTTCGCTTGATGTTTGTGTCCATCAATTCGTTTGCCACTTATATATATATATATATATATATATATATATATATATATATATATATATATATATATATATATATATATATATTCTATACATATGTGTGTGTGTGTAGGTAGAAGAAGGTAGATATCTAAAATCATAATTTTTTATTTTTTAATTGAAATTCTTATGTAAAATTATTTTCTACAATTGTGAATTCTAAACTTTACTGAAGATGATAAAATGAAAAAAAAATCTAAGAGATACATTCTGTTATGTTTGTGAATATTATGCTGGTAGCAAGTAGAAATCACATTAATCTTTGAAGGTGTGCTAAATCTGCTTCGCGCATAGGCTAATAATATGAGACCCCTTTTATGAACACCTTACACCACTCATAATCCTTTTATAGAGGAATAGAAGTTAAACCAGTTTCCAGGCATACATACTTTCTATTATGGTGCCTGGTTCTCAGGAATAAAGCTTACCATAACTTCAAACAGAAGCAAATAATTGTTCCCTCTTAACTTCTAATTTAATTCAACAAAAACTTTTAAGCTGTAATTACAAGTTCTTAGTAACTAAACCTCGCAGAATTCCTCTGGTAAATACCTTAAAACATGCAAAGGGAAATCTCTAAATTAATCAAATTCTTAAAAGATAGATTGTTCAGAAATGGAAACTTTTCAAGCATCTAAAATAATACTGGTCATTTAAACAATAAATCATTATTTACAAATATTTTCAAAGTAAATGCGGTTAAATGTAGAAAGAGGGAAGATGAGGGGACCACCTACGAAATAATCCTAAAAAATTCCATTTTGTTACGAAACGGCGCAGTCATTGAGAGAGAACTACTATGTATTGTCCTTAGTTTACTCACTTTTTATTTTCATAAAGTGTTTGAAAAATTGTTGGTTGATACTCTGGTTTCTAAACTAAATGAGAGTTATGCAGATTAACAATGTACTATAATTTGGATGAAAATCTAGTTAATAGATCGTAGGCAGAGAAGGTTTTTTTCTTGAAATTTAACTCTTTAAGGGCCTAAGGAGGCATGTGAACCCAAATTATTTTAAGCCATTTTGACTTCTATTATATTAATTTAAGGTTATTATTTTTCAAAGGGTGAAACTAACAAGGGCGTATTTGCGCACAATATTTGTACTATCGGGAGTCACAAGCTGCCCTAAGTAGACGTATTTTTGAACTCACATTAAAGTTTGATTGTGAATTTTAATTGCTCTCTCTTTTGTAAAACAATCGATCGTTATATTCATACTTGAAAAGTCTATTTTGAATTCAACAGTCAAACGGACTTGTAACAATTGTTTCATTCGAGCCAATTTCTGAAAGCTCTGGATTTTTCATAGTTTAAAGACCATGAAAAAGGTATTTTATCATCATTTGTTCTCTTCAGGAATTTTGAAAAGCCTGGCGGTTATTATAAGTAGTATAGTTAGTAATAAAAACTGCATCTTATTGTGGCTAATTGCATTCAAGTATTTGTACTTACTTTATTTTCTTGACAGAAGCTGTGATTCTTTGAATTGTCTCTGTTGCATTTTCTAAAAAAGATTATCTGGGATAGAAGAACATGCCTGTGGATTTTAAATTTCCTTAACTTTTTTACAAAGAGATTAGCTGATTGGTTGGCAGCTCGATTACCTTTAAGTCAGAAAGGGCCAATTGTTGCCTTTTCTTTCCCTGTAGATTTACCATTTTGGCATTTTCTCAAGGTTGTATAATATTATGTCCTACTTTACTAGTCGGAATTTCTCCTAATTTATTTATAACTAGTGTTTGGCTAATGATGGCCATGGTTGATAGAGTTTCTAATAGAATATTTCAAAATTCATACTTCTCTGTTAATTTGTATTTCATTTTATCCATTAGCGTTGTTATTTCCATTTCCGAATTGTTAAGTGTTGTTGCTTTGGTTTTTTTTTTGCTGTTCTCTTAATTGTTTTTTCTATAATTTATATTTTTTAAAAAAAATTTTAAATAAGCTTGTTGCTTTTCAGTTTTCTTATTTTGTTTAGAAGTCCTTTCATAGCTTCATTATCTCATTGTTTCTTACAAAGGGTGTGAATTTTAATTTAGATTCTGTCATATTATCGTCGCAGTTTTTTATGAATCATTCTCTCAATGATCATTCAATTTATTAAAGTTGTTTTTGTAGTGTAGTTTGGAAGGCATTTATTTTATATAAGTTGTAAAATTTCAATTGGTTTATTTTCTTTGTCATTAGTTTGGCTTTCTCTTCTTTAAGATGTACTTTGATCTTCAACTTTAGTAAGTAATCTGTCATTTCTCCCTGTATTGAGAAACTTGTAACCTACGGGGGCGGTCAATAAGTTTTGCAATTCGGTTATAAGGAAACGAGATATGAGGAAAAGTGTTTTATTATTTTTCGATATAACTACCCTCGACTTCAATGCACTTGCGCCACTTGTCACTGATGCTTGGAATTCCCGACCACCAGAAATCTTCCGACTGCTGTTGAATTCACCCCTGGACGGCGAGCTGGACATCTTCATCGTCCCCAAACCTGCGTCCACGCAGTGCAGCTTTGGGCTGGTGGAATAAAAAGTAGTCGCTAGGGGCCAGATCTGGACTGTAGGGAGGATGGTTGAGCTCCTCGAACCTGCACTCGCACCGGACAGCTTGTGCAACTCTGGCCTTGTGGACTTTGACAACGTTGAAGTCGATCATGGGGCGTGAGATTTCTAGGGACCCAACGGGCAGAGACCTTCGTCATGGCCAAATTGTCGTGGATGATGTTGATAACACTTCCATGTGATATTCCAAGATCTCGCTCGATTTCTTAGACCTTCATCCGTCGATTTTTGAGGATCATCCTCTTCACACGGGCCACATTGTGGTCGTTGATCACGTCTGACGGGAGTCCTGGACGGGGGTAAACTTCAAAGGACTCACGACCATGGCGGAACTTCCTATTCCAGCGAGCAATGGTTGCATAGGAAGGGGTGGTGTCAGAGTACACTGCAACCATGTGTTTATGGATCTCTTTTGCATTCGTGCCTTCCTTGGTCAAAAATTTGATCCCTGTGCGGTGCTCAACCTTCTCGATTGTTGGAAAATTTGTGACTGACGATCTGCGATCAGCTACTGCTTCTTAAATAGACGAGGTAGTTGCGTACGGCTGGAGGTCCTGACTTGTCATAACTTGTCCTAACACCCCCACAAACAGCCATCATCCTTCTTTTGTTTTGCCCTACCGATTCCCAAAACTTCTTGATCACCCCTCGTATGTGTTAAACTATTTTTCTTGTTAGAGATGTGTAAGTGTTTTAATTCTTTTGTTTTGTTTTGTCCCAATCATGTTAGTCATCAACTCCGCCTGCCTCTTATGAAAGAAGGAGCTCATTGTGTATGAATTTGAACCTTCTTCAAATTATAATTATCTGTTCTCACGCCCATTTCTCTCGCTTCCTCTCTATATTGCTTGTTAAATTGCATTCATGAAACAGGCAGACAAGTACTCAACTTCTTCATCTGAGCGAGATTTCTTAGTTGCAATACTTGGATTAGTTGTATGAAATGGCAATTTGATAATTTAAGTACTAACTTGATTAACTTATCGGATATTCCCATAATTTCTGTTATAGCTAATGATGTATTCAGTGTATAAAGAATTCCACTTTCTTAGTTATTAATGCAAACCTACCCTAACATATTCATAGACATACCTAAAGAATAAGAAAATCTTCAGGTGTCCGAATACTTTTGGCTGCGATTGCATATCGAAAGGTCTGCTTCAAACCAGGTATCTAGAGAAGGAGCTGGCAAAAATCTACATGGTGGAATAGTGAAACATATTTTAAATAAAAGGTGCGTTAAAATGACTGCATTAGGGAGTTTAAATATAGCAGTCTCAAAGCTGATCTGAGAAATTATAGAATCATTAAATTTAAAAGAAAGGGAACTTCCTTCTAACGTTGTCCATATTATCCAACCAGAGACTAATATGATTTCATTCAGGATACTTTGGTAGCCTTTCTAAGAATATAAGCTATCAATTTATTCTTTGTTATCCAAATAACTACGCAAAAATAGTCTAGACGTGTGCTTGGGCCCGTTGCAATATAAAATTTTGACCGATAAGGCAGATTCCAGATAAGATAGCATGCCGCAACAAAATTGGATGATATCCTTCCTGGTCTAATATATTTGATATTTATATAGATCTTGCACTTAAACACCATTAAAACAGCTGCAAACCATCACAATATTTCCTTCATGCTTCTGTGTTTCACACACTGAGAAGCCATTCGCTTATTACTTCTCACAAAATCTAAGGTTTATAACCAAATTTAAACTTGGAAACATCAGTCCAAAGAATCATTTTCCACTCATTTATCGGTAAGTTTTGATGGTTTTGGCTCATGCTAAATACTTTGGTATATTACAGTTCTTCAACAGAGATTCTTAACTGTCACTCGAAAGAAAATCCTAGCCTTTCTAGGACACTTCTTCACCGTTGTGTCGTAGAGGTTTGCTCCTTCGGCCATGTTTAAATGTTGAGCTATTTCAAGAATAGTGATACGGCGGATTCAGAGAAATGTTACTCTGATAAACCTATCCTGTGTCTATTTGGTATAGCTGGGCGGTACTATCCGTTTTCTATTCTGTTGTATAGATTTATCTGCAAACATCTTCTCTCAATGTGCTGACGGGTATTTAAGTTTTCCTGATATTTTTTTATATCACGTTCCTTTCTACGAAAAGTTATGATAGGCTGCGTTCCCTAATGGATTTTTAGCTCCCGCGTGCCATAGTCATCAAACATGAAGATGATTTTGATGGTGGTTAAAGCAAACAGGCTTTCATAAATTGTAATGTCGCCACTGAACTTTGGAAAAATAAACACTAGTTAAATTTGGCTAAAACTTTACTATATTATCATTTTTTTACGCTGTTAGAATGTAATTTTGAAATGTATTCTAACAATTATTTTACATAAATTGAATACAAGATCATGTTATAAGAAAACATTAATATTTAAAGCATGTAAAGGTTAAAGATAAAACTTCAAACTTTCGCTTTCGTTTAAATTTTAACTCTATTTTTTTTTAAAATCATTTATAATGAAATTCTTGTCACCGTTCTTTTAAGAATTTTGTATTAATTTGAGTTTTTTCAAAAAGTTTAAGGGGGTGCCAGTATTTATCAACGGTAGTGCAGATAGAAAGTAAGGACGAATTATTGCACTGAAAATATTGCTCTCTGAGAAAATTTTCATTAGAATCAATTACTTTTTTCTTTTAAAATATTTTTTAGAAAAAATGAAGTGTAAATATGGTCAAGCATGAACTCCTACAATAAAGTAAATGATAAATATAACATAAAAAACTTTCCTGTCTTCTTTCAAAATTGTTAATGAAGAGAATCGATGATTGCGGAGTGTGTGATCGTAAACTGTGGCTGGTTTAGCTAATCCGAAATCGAACACTGTTCACTGATTCTTGCTTTGCCTGAGTAAGCCAGAGAAAATGAGATTATGTGATTAAAATTTTATGAAAACTGACGAAACTGGTAAAAACTTCTTGTGCCCCAAAATCACCAACCGAAAAATACTGCATACTTTGGAAGTTATTCCAAAACCCATCTTTGATGACAGAGTCAACTCTACAAAGGGGGATTCATAATTGAAAGCATAAATTGTGATGAAAAGGAAATAAATTGGATAACTTCATCCCAGCACGGGAAAAACACCAAAGATTTCAATGACTTTGTATGTGAGGCAGAAAAATCATGGAAATTATATGAATTTAAAGGCAAAACTATGGAAAAGTGATACTGATGTTTATTATTAAATTTAAGTTCAGAGAAAAGCAATAAGAAAAAACATATAAGGAAAAAGTATACAACCATCTAAGTTATAGAGATGAAAATGAAAAAGAGGGAGATCCATGGAGGCATAGCGTGTTTTATTAGAATATATTACCCTACACAGAGCTCTAGCATGTTTTTGACTATTATAGGCGCTTTAAAAATCCGAATCAATCTATAATTACATATTAAGATCAGTGAATCAGGTGCCTAGTGTAATCTCCTCATTGGATAAGTGCAGATTTATATAGAGAGTTAAAGAAGGATTTTGGCTTGGAATTTAAAGCGAAATAGCAAAGAGGAAGTTTGTAAGAAGATATCTGTAAAGAAAGTAGTAAATCTAGAAAAATTAAAAGTGAATGAAAGATATATGGCCTTACATCTTTCTGCAGGCATTGGGGCTAGGAGGGAAAACTGGAGGCGTTGTAGTCCGAAAAAGATGAAATGTGGTTAGATGAAATTAAATAGTAAAATTACTACGAAAAACTAAACATTAGAAAAGGAGAAATGGTTTAATATATAATTGAAAAACTAGAAATATGTGCCACTCCATTCGATGAAACATTCATCAGTATCTCGAAGTGAAGAGATTGGTCAAACATGAGGAGTGAGAGAAACGAATGCTTAATATTGAAGAAGATGATAGGATAAGAGGTAATGTGGATAAAATAAAACCTAGGAATATAGAAAGTAACAGAATATACGAATAAGTCTGCTAAAACTCACGAGTATTATAATACTGGAATAAATCTATGAACCTGGCTTCACTTTCTTGTAGTTTTAAACTTCGTTGCTCTCTCCATTTGTTCGTGCTTTCTCTTTACTGGAGATATTAGTTGATATTTACTCTCTATAGTCATTCCAGATTTCACTGTTTTCACTATAACCATTTCATCGTTGCAGATATTTTTGCCCAAGTTTATCGAGGTCAAAATTAAATGCCAATAGATTAATGTAAAATAAAGTAATAAGACTGAAACTGTGAAATATTGGATGCATTGCTGCTTCAAACTGAAATAGAAATCAAGACGTTTTTCAAAAGATTTTTAGAAACTCCGAATTGGAAATGGAATCATTGAGATCTTTTAGCCTGATAATAGCCCCCGCCTCAAGGGATTTTCTACCTACTCATTTAATAAACAAAAAACGCAATAGAAGCATTGAGTTTCTGTGCACAAAACCCTTCGAATAATTTCAGACGAATTTCTTGAACTAACCAATAATATGGGAATATATTACAATGGCTTATGGCCCAATGTTCCATAGAGCGAGACAGTAAACATCAAGAAATGGGTCCAAAATTCAAAGAGGAGCGGAATTCACCGAGAGCGTAGGACAAAAAAATTATCTGCCTTAAGAAACCAACAGCTGAGATGAATGAGTGGATAGGAATATTTGAGGAGCAGGCTAAGATGATCAAAGGAACTTTCCCACTCGAAATTCGTATGTAGCACATAAAGAATATTCTTATTGGAAGAACTTCTGAGGTCTCCCTTCTGGGCGGTCTGTTGATCATCTGAGAGTAACTGAACTTTAAAGAATAAGAGGGAGTGAGACTCTCCTCAAACAGTTACAAATTTGAGTGACGGGACGACATCATTTACTAGAATAAAGAAACGAATGATTAATGGGAAGTTGAAGGCTTTCGAAATAGATAGTAAGATAGGAATAATAGAAATAGTGTAAATTGTATCCAACCTATAAGTAAGTAGATTAATATATGAAAGATTCTTTCAAGATATACACACCAATGACAATATGAGAAGGAAAGAGAAGGAAAAACATGTAGTAAAGAAGAAGGCAAGAATCGAAGAAATGAAAATGCAAACTAAATTTAGGCAATATCTAATTAATTACATTCTGGTGTCGCTTCTTTATGACATGAAAGAAAGGATTCTTTTCATTTTTTTAAATTAGTTTATATTAATTTACTAGAAATGTCTAGATGTAGAAATAAACCTATTATTTATAAAAGTAGAAATACCTTAATTTTGAGATAATTTAGAAAACATCTCACTCATCTCTTACAATGTCAGAATAATTTTACTTTCATGCTGGTTCAAAGGAAGTATCTTTCAGTAGGTAAAAATGACGAACACAAACAATTAGAGCAAACCGTAAATTTCACTTAAATAAGAACTTTCTTTCTGCACATGCAACACTTCTTTCTCTTTAAACTTGGGTAAGAGAGTCAAAGAATCACTTCTGATTGTGCCGATCAAAAGGGACCCAAATATAATAGAGAGCAGAGGTGATTAGCGCCCGAAATAATGTTAGCTAGTCCTGTTTCTCAACAAGCTAATATCACGCCCCCCAAAATGATGAACAATTGAACAGATATGAGTTTTCACTTAAAACCATTGCAAATATTCAGGATTTATTTTATTCGGTGACCAAAGAAGCTCGCTATATTACTTGTGCTGCTGGTTAAATGAAAACATTTCAAACAATCAAATTTATTCTACAAAATAGTTTACATTGAATTCAGACTTCTTTCCGCAATAAAATCAAACTTATTTTATTCCTCTGGAGCAGTGGTCGGGGAACAGGGGTAAATTACCCCAAATGGGGTAATTTAGAAAAATTGGGGGGGGGGGTAATGGATGTACTATGGATGTGAATGTGCTAAGTGAGGGAAACGAATGTTAAAGTTGAAGAAAAAGAATGCATCCAAGAGCCTTTCTTATATTTTTAGGTAAAACCTTACAACATTTCTCCTAATTGAGTGGCATTTTGCCATGTATTAAACATGCCTCTTTCAGAGTAGTTGATGAATTAGTAGAGGTGATCAAGTGATATAATAATTATTTACATAAGGTGAGTTATGATATAATCTATAATATTTACGTTTCTGTATAGACTTTTATATTTAAAATTCAACAAAAGTTAAATATATAAATATAAGATTAGTTTAGACTTCAGGATATTTTAGTTTATTTGTAAGGGGACTAATTGTCCCCTATTTAGTTGCCAGTTTCTCACATTTTTAGGGGTAACTATTATATTTTTCATTTATTTATTTATATTTATTTTAATGAATTATTTTATATTAAAATTAAGTTTTTTTGCGAGTTTCACTCTATTTAAGAAGATTTCATGCAGCCCCTACAAATGTAATGCTCACTCTTTTTAAGTCTTATTGTTTGAATTTTTATGGTTGTGAGTTGTATGGAAGTTCTAATTTATGGAAGTTCTAATTTAAACTATTAAATTCTTCACTAAATATTTTTTCTTTTTCCAAAATAGAAGTTAAGAGACCTTAAAAAAGTGATAGATTTGTCTTTCATTTTCAGATGGCATCAGCAAGAAAAGGACATATCAGGCAGTTCCTTAATTATGGCTTCACAGAAATAGAGAACAAAGGACAAATGAAACCTCAATGTGTCGTCTGTAGGAAAGTAATGACTGCCAAATCTTTCAAAAAGAATCCACTGAAGAAACACTTGGACAAGGTTCATTCACATCTGTCTTGTAAACCACGGGAATACTTTTAGAATCTAGAAAAAACAGTCAAAAGACAGAGATTGAAAAATAACAAGAGTGCAACGTTTGACCAACGTTCAGCAGCAATAGCTAGTTTTGAAGTGGCATGGTTGGTTGCTCAAAACAACAAACCACATACTATTGACGAAGACTTAATCAAACCGGCGGCTGTAAAAATGAGAGAAATAATGTGTGGGCAGAAAGTAGCTAAACAAATGAATATAGTGCCTTTGTCTGCAAGAGTTATTAGAGAAAGAATTTCCATCTTGACAGAAAACGTGAGAGAACAAGTGATTTCTTCAGTAAAAAAGAGTAAAGAGTTTGAAATTCAACTCAATGAGACTACAGATGTCAGTAGCAATTCGCAGCTGATGGTATACGTTTGATACAGGGGCTCTGATGAAATTGAAAAAGAAATGTTGCAATGTTCTCCTCTTGAGTTGCGAACTCGTGGTATTGATGTGTTGAATAAGGTTGATGCATACTTCAAAAAACAAAGTTTTGATTTAAAGTAGGAAGATTGTATTGCATTATCAGTTTATGAAGCTCCTGCCATGCTTGGTCACGTCACTGGTTTTGTGGTTTTGACCAAACAACAGAATCCAAATATTCAGGTCATTCATTGTATAATACATCGCCAGGCATTAGTTGTGAAGGATTTGGAAACAGAAGTGGAAGCTGTGTTGAATGATGTAATTAAGATTGTCAATGTTGTAAAAGGGCATGCACTAAACACTAGGATGTTTTGTTATTTATGTGAGGATGGAGAGGCTGAATATTCAACCCTTCTTTTCCATACGGAAGTGAGGTTGCTTTCACGTAGAAATGTCCTAAATAGAGCGTGGGTTCTTAAAACCGAACTTGAAATATTTCTAAATGATCAAAAACATGATCAAAATGATCAGAAAATCAATCTGGCTAGCTCTTCTTGCATACGTAGCTGACATTTTGGGGCATGTAAATGCGCTGAAAAAGGAATTGCAAGGAAATAAAATCAATCTCATCCTAACAAGGGAAAAAAAATTCAGCATTTGTATAAGAGCTTCAATATTGGAACCAAAAAGTAAATGCCAATAAGATTGCTTTCTTTCCAAACCTGGCAGAGGTTTTTGAAAGATGTGAAGTCTGCAGTCTTAGTGACATGAAGAAATCAGTCACAAGGCAACTGACCAAAATTAGGAATAGGTTCTGTGACTACTTTCCAAAGCTTGATTCACATACTGTCCGCTGGGTTGTAAATCCCTTCAAATGTGAACTAGCTGATTTGCCTGATAAGCCTGAATGATTGGCAGAAGAGCTTATTCAACTGCGTTCCAACAGTAAAACAAGCATGGAATTTGAGACCAAAGATTACCTTTCAAGTTTTTGGATGTTAAAAGCTGCGAAGGCTTATAAAACTGCACATTTGGAAGCAACTAAAATGCTGCTACCTTTTGCAAGAACCTACCTTTGCGAACAAGGTTTTTCTACCCTTGTAAATCTAAAAACAAAATACAGAACCGGTTGGGTCCTGAAGACAGCATCAAAGTAGCAGTGACATCAAAAATCCCCGATATTAAAATTGTTGTATCAAAGATGAAACAGTATCATTTTTCCAAAGCCTGAGGGAGCTGATATATTCAAGTTTTCAATATTTTTTTCATTATTTTTATTTGTGTACCATTCTCATGCCAGAAAGGGTAAACATTTTTCCCCATAATAGTGGATTCAATAACATTTTCCTATTTTGTTTTTGTACGAATTTTAAATACATGATAGTGACATAGTCAATAATTTTGCTTGTGTGCCATGTAATGCTAAAAAGTGACTGTTTTATTTCTGTTTATAAATATATAATTTCCTACATTTTTTTCTTGTGTGCTATTTCCATGGCAAAAAGACGGACTTTTATTTCCTAATGATAGATGAAATAAAATATTAAACATTATCTTAATATAAATTTTTTGGTGTCTTTATTAGCCATGATTTTTATAAGTAAATAGGTTTGTCCCCCGGAGTACTTCAAAGTCAGGGGTAAATTAATTTTACTACAAATACTTTTGGGGTAACACCCCAAAAAGTTACCCGACTCCTGCTCTAGAGTCTAGGTGTTAATCCGAAGAAGACATGTTAAGTGAGTATGCTGATGGGGCAGTAGCTCAAAACCTAGATTTATCAGTGTATATTCCATTATACGGGTTGTAGAGAAATGGCTACATTAAGCATCCTAGAGGAGTATAGGTACATTAAAGCCCCCCCCCCTCATGAGGAGAAGCGTGGGAAAGGTAGCCGGCGAAACTGCTTACCATGTGTGATTTCCCCGCCGCTGTGGGCCATTGGAGCTAACATCTGTTTTAAGGCGACCACCTAAGGTCCTTAAACGACGCTCTAACGATCCAATTACCTACGAGACTTATAAACCCGTGGTTATGGAAAAAAAGCGGTGCGAGTCAGAAGGCACGCCAAGTAGCGGTGCGGTTGCGAGCCTCTAATTTGCGAGCTGACTTGGGCACCCCAGTGCCACCTCAGGAATTCTCGCTCTCCCCAGATACTAACTCACCATTCGCCCCCCTCACCCATTTGCCTCTGTGGCCTGGTCACTTCCCCCTTTAGATAGGGCGGCAATCCGCCTATAAATAAGCTCCGCAAAGAAAGAGAAGATGATTATCAGAAGTCGATACGCCAGAGTAGGATTAGTTCGTGAAGATCGATCCATCAGCCAGACAAGAAGATTATTAGAAGTTGATTCGCCAGAAGAAAGATTAGTTCGTGAAGATCGATCTTTCAGCCAGACAAGAAGATTAGAAGTCGATACGCCAGAAGAAGGGTTAGTTGGTGAAGATCGATTCTTCAGCCATACAAGACTATTTCCGTGAGAAACGATAAGATCAGATTGAGAAAATCGATCCCCCCTTTCAGGACCGTATTAACCTAAATAGTCAAGCTTTATATCGGTGCCATACCGAAGAAGCCTTTTCAGTCTGCAAAGAAGTCCGACTGAAGAAAAGCAAAACCGCTCACCCTCGAGCGACTCTCACATCTCAAGCTCCGTAAGAGTGAGAGGAGAAGAACCCAGCCCGAACGAACTCACGTTCTTTAATTACGTTGAAGAATCAGCCCCCATCACAGGCGACAAGCAATCCCTCCTCGTCGAAAATTCAACCAGCGGCCACAACACTTCAAAGCGAGAGATAAGTCCTCCAGCGACATCCGGCAACACCTAATACCTACCTGTAAGTTAAAAATAACATTTATATTCCTATTGCGATAGTAGAAGTTTAGTACGTCCACGTTTTAAAGGAGAGTAGAAACCATTGTTCTTGAACTTAGGTCATATGTGTTTGTAGACGAGAGTACGTTAATTTAATGTTTAACGCTAATCAAATAGAGTCGCGATAAAAAAATACTAATCGGCAATTGGTATGTTTACGGGAAGCCTATTTGTTTATTTTTTTCATTGAAAGATCTTTGATTCCAAAGATAGAAATGTGTTAACTGTTGGTTTGTAATAGTTAAGTGTTTAATTTGAAATACATGTTTATTTTTGTAGATTCTAGTGTTTCCTCTTATCCTTGTGTTTAAAAATAGCTCTTCCTTAAGAACAAAACTACTGAATTAGCACTCTTACAATAAAGACTACTTCATCATAGAAGTAACTCACGCCCCTTAAAGCATACCGCTACTAAAAGGGTGTCAAAGAGTATAGTGATCAAAACCAAGGGTCATTCTATGACACGGGTGATGTGTGGTCGCCAAATGCTTTGGAGCAAAACAACCGTTTTCAATTGACCAGCACTGAATTATTTTAAATAAATTAATTGTGAACTCTTTCGCAGTTGTGTAGCGTATACTTCAACACTTTTGTCTTTAAACAATCTATACGCAATGAAAAATTCTTCGACAAGTAGCACTCAGGACGCAGAGATTAATTTTTATTTGTTGGGGAACAAATCTCTGAAATGGGTTGAAATCATTCTATTAAAAATATTTTGTTGTTTTATCGATTTTTTAAATTTAATTAAGTAGAGCAATATCGCAAACTAACTTTCTTGTACATCTTTATCATATTTAAAACAATAAAGAGAAAGCTAAGCGTATAAATGTCCGCCAGAAAATTTCACCAAAGAAGTTATGTGATGGGGAAATTTGTGGAAGGAACTTATCCAGAATATAATAGCTAAATGTGATTGGGCGATAGGTTACACCAATCTCCTGAGCTTTCCTTCTACAATGAAAATAAATCCTCTTGTTCAGCATCACTTATTGGATTGGTCATCATGTAGCAAAATTCATTTGGCAAATGAAAACCCAAAGTCATTAAAGACAGGTATGTAATGATTTGCCACATGAAAATATTTCAATATCAGTCATACAAATGAGAATTGATATAATTGTTGACCTTGTAATTTTCGCCTATAATTTGTTCGACTCTCAGAATTTTTATGCGTAAGACTTCAGTTTTGGAGCGCACGGTAGATGGCGCTGTTTATAGGCTACAATTTTGGGCTACAATATATGTCTTATGACGTCAGACGGTAGCGTCAGATCTGAACAACTACGGCGTTATAATTTTTTTGTATAGGAGTATATACTTGGGGGGAGCTGCGTCCCCCAGACGCAGCTCAGGATCATCGCAGGTGTGTCCTCCCGCAGTGATATATCTCCCACGAGCAGTCCCCTTGAATTTACTGGGGGGTTTTTCCCAACAGCTTTTTACTGGCAGAAAACCTAACCTAATAACAAACAATACTTACTTTTATAGGTTTCTTGATTAGTTTATGCGCCTCTAGATAATCTAAAAGTTTTTCGTGATTATACAAAATAAAACCGAATTCAAATAACGAAGAAGCACATAGAGAGCACGAAAACGCCATAATGAAACAAAACTATTTGCAAAACGGGTCCTATTTATAATCTACGACGTTGCCAATAAGAAGCTGTTATCGTTCGCAGCAAAACAAAAAATACGAAAAAAAACAAAAAAAATAAAAGACATCAAGAAACCTTACCTAACTTAGAAAAAACTATAAGCGAGCAGAGGTGCAGATATTTAGTAAATAATACAGATTAAAAGTTACAAATCCCCAAAACCACAAAAAATATAACGCCGTTATTGGTTACATCCGAAGCTACCGTCTGACGTCATGAGATATATATTGTAGCCTACTAACAGCGCCACCTACTGTGCGCACCGAATCGGAAGTATTACCTTTTATGTACAATTGATAATTATAATACAAGTTAAATAAAGTTCTATTTAACAAAATAAGCTCACCGGACAAATTTTAGTCCCGTAGCGTATTTAAAATAATTTAAACTATCAGGGAGTTTGATTAACATTGAACGAGGAGAATCGGGGTAAATTTGGAATACACAACAACCGATTTCAAGGAAATTTTATGACTCCATTTGTAAGTTTGCTCAGAATGGGCGGAGCTAGAGAAGCACTGCGTAAAAACAATAGAAATTTTAGTGCCTAACAAAGTGGTATACACATTCAATTAGGTTCTAATTCAAAGGGGATTGACACACGTCGTTAAGCGCTCTCTTTAAAATTGTTTTCATGCCCAATTCTTGACATCAAACATATAAGCCCCCCTCCCTCTAATGTTAATTAAATTAAATATATTTTCTTTAAAACTGAGTTATATAAAATGTCCATATTATATTTTAATTCAGAAAAAAAATCCATTCACAATGATATATAATGCAATATGATGCGATTCCAATTGACAGTGCGGCTGTGTATTCCATATTTAGCGAATCGGGTGGTTACTACTTGGGAAGTATATGACTGATTAATATACTTGGCAAAGTTGGTGTAGTGCAGTCCCTGTTTCGTATGTTGTGTGTACAATGGGGCGCAAAATGGTGTTACTAAGTGGCAAAGGAGCTATTGCATTTGAACATGCCATAGCGCATTCTGTTAAGGGTGTAGCTTGGCAAAACGACAATGCCGGACCGAACCGCCATAGAGTTTTGCGGTTTGTAACTCAAAATCGCTTCGCTTCAAGACATAAATTTCTGCAAGACGCCGCCGCCAGTCCTTCCACACTCATGATTGAAAGAAGACTTCATAAGGAACAGCAAATTATAAACACATGAACCAGAGTGGCACACATGAGGAATTTGCTCACTTTTAACCACAAAGTTACGCGGCTACAGTGAGCAGAACACAAAAACAGTAGACCATGGAGGACTGGTAAGGCGTTATCTGATCCTTCCACAAGAATCACGTTTAGGTTTATATGTAAATGATGCGTGGCGTCGTAAAACTGATGGCAATTAGGTAAAAAAAAGTGAATTAAGAACAGTCTATGTGTAGAATGTTTATAAAAATGAGAGTGGTTTGAGTAAAGGTTAAATGTATGTGAATATGGTAAAATAGTATACAGAAAGGGTTAGGATAACGTCAGAATGATGATCTCATATATATCTATAAAGAGAAAGGGTTAGGCTTATAAATACAGTGGCTAAATTAAGTAAATCTAAGGGTTGCAAGAGAATAAATACCCAGGAACCCCCAAAACAGCTAAGCAATTGATTAATCAAACTAAAGCGGGTTAATGAGGACCAGTCAAAGAAAGGAAAAAAAGAAGTGTGAATGCTATGAATCGAAAGAATAAGCCGGGAGTATCGTTCAAGGTTAGTTAAAGATGAAACAACAGAAATATAATTTTATTTGAAAATATCAAAATAAGAATAAAAATAGTCAGTTATTTAAAATGAAATAATCTCTTCATAATTATAATATGGATGGATTCTCAAATAAAATTAATTAATTAGCGTTACTATGCTCAGATGAAAGGGAGAACTTGACAATACTAATAATTGAGGGGGTTTCAATCTTACGGGTCGGTGACTTCGAACAAGGTCCTGCTTGGGGGGAAGCAAGTGGAGCACGATCTGATGAGGCAAGTGGGGCACGCTCAAGATAAGGCATGGGGTGCACGCTCCGGTTAAGGCATGGGGTGCACGCTCCGGATGAGACAAGTGGAGCACAATCCTGATGAGGATTGAGCAAAGATTAGCGACGAAGAAAGCCAATCTTCAAGGATGACGTTCGACGGAGAAATGTGGAATTACTCTTAATTCTACTGGAAGAGGAAACTTTTTTCCTCAAAGGTAATCAATGAAGATTTTTGAGGATCGATTACATAAAGGGAGACTGTTGCGCAACTTCAAAGGATTACCGTTCATAGAACTACCAATTGACTGGGGTAAAATCAGGGCGGAGAAAGTCTTGCTCTCTGATGAACGCTCACGGGACTTCGACTCGAGACGATGAGAACGACTCTAACGTGCGTGCTGGACTCCTCGATCTCAACTTAAAACCGAGTATTTGTATGGGTGATCCGTAAGGGAAAAAGGGGGCTTCGGAGAAGAGGATGAGGAAGCTCCAGCTATCTTAATCCGTGAAGTGGACAAAAATTCAGCTTTTAGCGGCAAGGCGCGAAAAAAACAAGCGGCTCGTTCTTCATTCGTCGCCAGGGGGAGGGCTGTGGACAAATTCGCAAGCTTGGGGGTTAATTCCACCATACGCCGAGTATTTGAATCTTCTCGAATGATCTTGAACAAGAACTGACGTTTTCCACGGCGGCATGCAGTCGCGCGTGGTCTCTAAATAACATGAAGAGATCATAGGTTGTTCTTTTACACCTAGTTTAATGTGTTCTGAAGGGTATAATTTGTTTCTATAAACCCAGAGAAATTCGATAGTGTATCTAATTTCATTGATTTTGTATTTTCTTCAAATGATGCGAAGGAAGTGTATATGGGTAGAAAGAAGAACCCGAGCGAGTTGTAATGAACTGAACATCAAATTCCATCCGTGGTTCTTAAGGGAGTTCATCATTTGGGACTTTCTATCTTGAAAGTTTTAAATAACAAATTTAGTTAATACGACTTTTAATTAATATGTTTGTTGTAGATCATATTATTAAAGGTGGCTTCACGAGACATGTGCAACTTGTTGTTATATATCTTCTAGAAAGTTTTACTTTTTAACTCTGTTGCTACCTACCAGTTAACAATTTTACAATCTCTAATTTAACATCGTTTTCCATGAGCTTTTCAAAATTAACACAATAGGGATGTTGTTATTCGCTTTTTTATCGCTGAAAAAACATGCACTCTTGGAAATGAACACCATATTAGTGCGGTTGAATAATTAAATTGGAGCAAAGTTCAAGGCGCTTTGTGGCAACAAGACCCAATTTCCTTTATAGGCGACGTTGCAGTCAGATTAAGTGAAGTTTGGGCCGTTGTGCAATAGTTCTTGCACAATTAAAATGATAAATTGGTACAAGTGAATGGAGAAAATTTATATGAATCAACAGCCACTCAGGGAAGAATAAATGGGTTTTAAAGGGAATAACTCAATGGATGTTCAGGGAGAAAGTTGTTGCATAGCTTAGCAAAGAAAAATAGCGAAGATATCGTAATTAAAAGTGTGTGTAAGTTATATAATGGTAGATCAACGCAGCTGCAATGTTGAAGCTAAGAAGGAATGCATTCCTCTGAAGCCTAGTTGTAATATTTTTGTCTTTGCTGATACTGAATTCGTCTACAGAAAGACAGAAACAAATTAAAAAATATCAAATTCATGCTTTGTAAATACATGGATACTTGTGTATTAATAAAATTTCAGATGCACCATGGGGTTAAATCAACCATTGACTGAAACATAATTCCAACATCTTAATACTCACTACAACAATATACTATCAAAACAACGGAAAACTGCAACCAAATTAAACCAAAAATTGGACTCTCCAAAGACCTGTGGACCGAAAGGAAAATACATTACAGTCAAAACTTTCTCACATGCACGAGTCACTGATTACTTGCAACTGCAAAATAGCTTCACCAAAACATTACTGCTACATACCTATGATGTCCTACATAAACACCAACATTTTACCCATTACTACAGAAAATAGAAATCCAAGGGTGCATAAATACAAGCGCATAACATAAGTTCAAGCTCCTCATTCTCATTCACACCATAAATATATTTTCAAAATCTAAACTCGCATGTCTTTACAATACGATGAGTCTTCATAAAGTTCATAGAAAAATGAAATCAAATTAAATCATAAAGTCTTATAATTTTTTTTTCAATATAAGCTCCATTGAGATGAAGAACTTTTAAAAGCGATGATACCATACATTTATATTAGTTCTATAAAAATTAGGAATCTGAAAATTAAACCAAGTTAAAACAGTTATTTTAACATCGTCAAACACAAGAAAAACGAGTGTGCTTCTTGCTTGTCTTAAGGTTTTAAAACCAACAAATCGGAAGATTATGTCACATCAGACTTAAATCAGGCGAATGTTCAATTCTCTAAAAGTTCCAACATAGAATTAACCTAACGCCAACACCAACATGCATCATATATAAACATGTCCAAAATAAGACTAAACACAACCTCAACGGCCAAGACCTTGCATAAACACAAAACATACATCTTTAATATCAATTTTAGGTTGTCAAGGAATTCATGTGGTAGTTTAAAGGAAACTGAAAAAATTTTTATATAAAAATTTATGGGGGGGGGAGAAATAGTTTCCATCAATTTTGACAATTATTGGAAGGTTCTAACAAGGCTTACATACTCGTATTTGGACACGATGGGGGCATTAAAATGGAGTGAGAAATATGAGATTGGGTAGTCTCCTAGAAAAAAAACAGAGAAAACCCCTTTTAGTACAGCAAATCAAAAAGTAAATCACTTGAGAGACAAAACAACTGAAGGTGCCAGAGCAACAATCAATTTGGGAAAAGATTAGCAGGGGAGAATTTACGTTGGCAGCTTTTTACGAGGGGAAGTGAATAAGTTTTGCAATTCGGATATAAGGAAAGGAGATATGAGGAAAAGTGTTTTAATATTTTTCAATATAACTACCCTCGACTTCAATAATGCACTTGCGCCACTTGTCCCTGAGGCTTCGAATTCCCAACAACCAGAAATCTCCCGAAATCTCCCGAAATCTGCCGTCAGTCACAAATTTTTCAACAATCCAGAAAGTTGGATCACCACGCAGTGATCCAATTTTTGTCCAAGGAAGGCAAGAATGCAAAAGAGATCCATGAACGCGTGGTTGCAGTGTACGCCGACACCGCCCCTTTCTATGCAACCATTGCTCGCTGGAATAGGGAGTTCCGCCATGGTCGTGAGCCTCTTGAAGATGACTCCCGTCCAGGACGCCCGTCAGACGTGACCAACGAACAATGTGGCCCGTGTGGAGAGGATGATCCTCGAAACTCGACGAGTGAGGGTCGAAGAAATCGAGCGAGAACTTGTAATATCACATGGAAGTGTTATCAACATCATCCACGACAATTGGGCCATGACGAAGGTCTCTGCCCGTTGGGTCCCTAGAAATCTCACGCCCCATGATCGACTTCAACGTCGTCAAAGTCCACAAGGCCAGAGTTGCACAAACTGCCCTGCGCGAGTGCGGATTCAAGGAGCTCAACCATCCCCACTACAGTCCAGATCTGACCTCTAGTGACTACTTTATATTTGGCCAGCTCAAGGCTGCAGTGCGTAGACGACGGTTTGGGGAGGATGAAGATGTCCAGCTCGCCGTCCAGGAGTGGATTGAACAGCAGTCGGGAGATTTCTGGTTGTCGGGAATTCAAAGCCTCAGAGACAAGTGGCGCAAGTGCATTGAAGTCGAGGGTAGTTATATTGAAAAATAATAAAACACTTTTCCTCATATCTCCTTTCCTTATATCCGAATTGCAAAACTTATTGACCGCCCCTTGTATGCGAGTAGTATCAGGAAAAAGTTTACATATATTGAAAACTGAATGGATCGCTATAACAGAACTCGGCTGCAAACAAATATTAGAGATTTTCTTACGGAATATCAATTATTGGTCTTAAACTTATTAATAAAGATAGGCGTAGATACAAAGATGGTTGAATATTGATCTACGTGAATGAAAATTTAGAACACAGTGCAGGTATCTCAAATAATTAGAGATTCTGAGGTTCTAGCTAGCTCGCAGAATAAGCAGAAATAAAACGATTTTCAATATGTCTTGCTGTTGCAGACCATCTTCTCTGAATAAAGAAAATGTCGGACGTTTACTTCAAGTTTGGCTGATATCAATTTTTTGGTGATATTAAAATCCTCAATGTAAACTTGGAAGATGATAAGGGTACACGTCTACTTTACTTCCTAAATTATTATTTTTTTAATCAAGCTAAGAAAGAGGCCACTTGAAAACGAAATATTTAGGCCTGATGATAGAAATGCTCCCTTTAGGAACATAGAAGAGATTATTGATTTTTTAGTGTTGTATATACGATAGCTGGTTAATATTTTTTGCAATTCGAATATATGAAAAGGAGATATGAGGGAAAGTGTTTTATTATTTTTCGATATAACTACCCTCGACTTCAATGCACTTGCGACACTTGTCAATGAAGCTTGGAATTCCCGACAACCAGAAATCTCCTGGACGGTAAGCTGGACATCTTGATCGTCCCCAAACCAGCGTCCACGCAGTGCAGCCTTGAGCTGGCGGAAAAAGTAGTCGCTAGCGGCCAGATCTAGACAGTAGGGGGTATGGTTGAGCTCCTCGAATCCATACTCGCGCAGGGAAGCTTGTGCAACTCTGGCCTTGTGGATTTCGACGACGTTGAAGTCAATCATTGGGCGTGAGGTTTCTAGGGACCAAATGGGCAGAGACCTTTGTCATGGCCAAATTGTCGTGGATGATATTGATAACACTTCCATTTGATATTCCAAGTTCTCGCTTGATTTTTTCGACCTTCATCTGTCGATTTTCGAGGATCATCCTCTCCACACGGGTCACATTGTCTTCGTTGGTCACGTTTGACAGGCGTCTTGGATGGAGGTCATCTTCAAGGAACTCATGACCATGGCGGAACTCCCTATTCAAGCGAGAAATGGTTGCATAGAAAGGGGCGGTGTCGATGTACACTGCAACCATGCGTTCATGGATCTCTTTTGCATTCTTGCCTTCCTTGGTCAAAAATTTGATCACTGCGCGGTGCTTAACCTTCTCCATTATTGAAATATTTGTGACTGACGATCTGCGATCAGCTACTGCTTCTTAAATACACGAGGCAGGAGCGTGCGGCTGCAGGTCCTGACTTGTCATAACTTGTCCTAACACCCCCACAAATAGCCATCCCCCTTCCTCTGTTTTTCCCTACCGATTTGCAAAACTTATTTACCGCCCCTCGTATATTAAAATGTCACCCTGCTTGATCTCAGTTACATGAATAGAATCCCCATGACGCATACAAATCAATGCCCTCTTTGTTCTCAAAAACAGACCGGAACAATCTAAACTACTCTCGTTAGATATTGCTTCCCTATTTCCCTCTAAAATCCTAAAGAAAATGTTAGCATACCTTAGATAGAAAACCGCCAGAACTCAACGCTAAATTGAATGTACTCACTGTAATTTTCATTAAGTTCATAAAAGTGGATCGTCTCTCCATTTGCAAGCTAAGGACTAGATCCTGACGCGAACAGTGCTACTTGTAACGTCTAATACCTCAATAGCAAAAATGGCACCCAATAGTCCGGACCCCTGCAGGTATTCGAGCACGGTTGCTTCCGCTTATACTAGGAGCCATTCTGGGGGTTCTACCTCCGCTTCGGGGTAGAATCCCCAGAATGGCTCCCCTAGGATCTGGCGTAACTAGACGCATAAGAGGAAAACCCTATGATGGTGCTCCTGAGACCGTCTGCGAATAATTCTAAAGTTTTCCGCCAAAAGGATGACCTCAAAAAGCAAGCGTTGGCTCCTATGCTCCTCCAAGGCAGAACCTGACGAATCGGAGAGGCAGGATACTTAAAAAGAGGAACCCTCGACTTCAAAACATCCCGTGCGTTAAAAGTTTCGAAGCGAAGGGAGGAAAAGACTAGCATAAAGAGACCATCCTCACCAGATTAGTTCTCAAAGGCAACAGAGCCTTTAGCAAATTGACTGCCAACAGCGCAAGATTTCTATGGGCATTTTCATGAAGGTCTTTTCTTCAAAATAGGCCCGCACAAATCGCCTGAGCTAACGCTGTAGTGCATATTCTTCTAATGCAATTGTACTTGACTTGGGCCAAATCGTAGGGGCAGCGTATTCTCGTTTCTATACGTTCCCAGTTAGCTATTTTTCGGTAAGAGATAGTCTTAGCGAGTGCCACTTGCCCATCCTCTCGGGGTATAATGATTTTGCGACCCCATAACGGCACGATGGGGGCCTAGCAGAAGGATGTGCTATTTACACGGTTGACGAGGCCTTTTCTTCGGCCAGGAAATTTTATTGGTCCTTTCGCATGCTGTGTGCATCCTTGGTGGTCCTCCTAGTGTGAAACGTCCTCCAGACAGAAGCAATATGCGCAATCTGATGTAGTGCTTCTAAGATCCATCAGGGATGACTAATCTTCCCTCCCCTGGCTGTACGCCATTTTTGGTTCAATGTTCTAGAGTGAGGAGGTTTGTGCATGGTACCTTTTTTAATATCATGACGGCAGGGGTAGCAACCGTTTGGTTTTGTGCTTTTTGTGGGCTACTGCACATGTGGCAGTAGCCCTCTTTTTGGAAGAGGTTCACCTTATCCACCTTTAATACACTTTTTGAACTGCTGATGGCTTCTTTGGAAGCTTGAGTAATGCAAACTTTCTTTGGCTCTCCCAACCTGGGCTTTTTTCTTTGTTTTCGTTCAGATATTTGATTGGTTTATATATTTTTATTGCGTTTTGAATTCTTGCTTATGAATTTCATATTAAAGTCGCCTACTGATAGGCATTTTTGTAATTTGGGCGGCCGTTCCCTTGTTGATGTCCCTTAGAAGTGGTTACGTTTTTAAAAAAAATAGATGTGGATTCCAGAAGAGAATATTATCCTTATCCTACTTTTTTTATATATATATATATATATATATATATATATATATATATATATATATACATATATCGAGAATTATTTACAATTGCGCAATCATAATTATGCAGTTAAAAGGGGAATTTTTAGCTAACTTAGCTCTTCATTAAATCCTCGGAAGGAGCTCTTCTCGCATACACGAGAAGATAACGCATAATCCATCGAGCATAATCGATGAAGAGCTAAGTTAGCTAAAAATTGCCTTCTTAACCCCATATGATGTTTGAATTACTTAATATTTTGCTAAATGGTGTGTAATTATAAAATAGTACGTTTTTTAAAATCTTAGAATTTCGAAAATATTTTCTATATTTCAGCTTAAATTTAAAACTATTTCGTATTTAATATCATTTAAAATAAGAAATATTACTAAAAATAAATCTTACAGAAAGACAGAGATCCGAAATCCTACTTTTCCTTAGCCAAGAGTTATCACAAGTAGTGGCGCTCACTTGCAAAGTGGAGTAGACCCAACAAGGAACCTCACAAATGACACACCGTTGACCCTATGGAATCTTGAAATGAACTAATGTAGAAGAAAAATAAATACTTGTGAATAACGTTAAATCGCAACTTAATATGTAGCAATGCAAAACAGAATATTTTGTAAGGATGCATGTGAAATTGAATGATTCCCGCGCGAATATACAAACATTCACAGATGAGGAAACAAATGTAAGCCAAAGGTCTGGAGACAGATAATGGAGGAAGTGGAAAACAGCTGTAAAAACATAGTACGGAATCAGATCTGATTAACTAGACTTTACATGAGCCTGTGAAATGACCAAATCAATCTTGCTATGAATGTCGTCTTGATAAGCTTGGTCACATGTCCAAATGAAAATACTCTTTTAGTGCATACGTGCCTATACCAAACATACAAACACCCTTTGACTCCACCCAGCACCCGATAAGCTCCGCCCCGCGTTGACATTAAGAAAAGAGAAGCTACGTCTGCTCAATTGGCGATGGTATAAATAGACGGGCAGAAACATGATTCGGATCATTATTATTCTCCTACTGATTAGTATAGTGTCATTATTAGTATCAACCAATCAGAAGGATAACCTCCAGTATAAATTATGTAGGCCTGAAGAAGTAGGCTTTATCACCGGTTATGGAAGGCTCCTCTACTAAGGAGGTAGATTCCATGACCAGTGATCCCTCGAAGGATGGAAAAGAAGAAGACTAGCGAAGTCCCCATCAAAAATAAAGAGTCCGCCACCTCAATCTTCGGTCCGGTCACCTCTTCACCCCTATACCTGGTGACCCCTTCGACAGAACAAGAGGTGACCTAAAACATGGAAAGGTGGACCAACAACCAGCAGAGCAAGAAGAAGCAAGAAGAAGTAGGCCTGGCGAACTCCCTCGCCGTCGACATCAACGAAGAGGCAGTTAAAATTATAAGAAGTTCATCTCTTTTCTACACACCGGACCGGTGAAAGCAGCTGGATGAGTGAAGATAGACCGCTACAGGTGGAAGTAGGTGGAAACCTAACCAGGTGAATGTTTGTCTAGTCTCCACATACGAACACAGCACCCGTCATCGCAGCTCAAGAAGGACGAATCTGGATCAAGAAGAGAACAACGGACAAACACACGCCATCCGTTCGCGTGAAGTTGTAAAAAAATTAATAATAACAGTCGTAAAAGGGTTTCAAATACGAGTAATGTGTATAAAGATTCTAGTGCATGCCAATCGAACAGCGTATATTTAATGATCATTCAGTTTAAAAATATTCAAAATTTGTTCTCTATTAGAACTTACCAATAATGACTACACCATAGCTAATAATAGAAAAATTGTAGAAGACCTGTGCACCCATTCGCACGCTGCTGACTTATTAATGGTGATTTATGACGTCGACAAAAGTTCACAAATATTCCACTAAATGATACCATCCAAACTTGTACAAACACTCTTTTTAATTCTATACATGTAGTCATTTTGGGAATTTGGCTGTCTTAAATTCGTATTTTATATTTAATAAAGAATTTTACGTTCAAAAGGAAGGACTGGGGATTGGCTTACGATCTGGGCTAAATTTGGCGAACGTCTTCTTATGTCATTATGAAGAACTTTGGTTCAATAACTGTACCGTTGAATATAAACCTATCTATTACAGACGTCATGTCGATGATACATTTGTATTAATGAAATCACGGCCACAGGCAGAATAATTCCTTAAATACTTGAACTTTAGACATGCAAATATAAATTATACAATGGAGGTCAAGGAAACTGGTAGGCTCCCATTTGGGGATATAGATATTAAACGGTCAAGAACAAAGTATGAAATCTCGGTCTATACTTTCCTACATTTACATGTTTACGCACAAGCTTCTCTAGTTCCTTGCCAAAAAGCCTTAAGGTATGCTCGATAAAAACCCTTATTTGTCGAGCCTACAACTATATGTTGTTCATACAGACTGCTTCATTTAGAATTCCCTTCTCTAAAAACATTCTTAAAAAATAATAGCTACCCTGACTCATTAGTGAAAAAACACATTAAAAAGTTTCTTAATTCTCTCTATATCAAGAAAATCAAACAGAAAGTACTGTAGAGAAATTATCCCTTTTCTTTAGTTTCCCATACTTTGGTAGAAAATCAAACGACTTTGTTAAAGAAATTCAGAAGACTATAAATAAATTCTATCCATATCTCGACCCAAAATTCACATTAAAAAATGGGCACAATATTGGATCCAATTTCAGCTATAAAGATTTTATATTTTTTTATCCTACATATGCTTAAAACTTCCCAGAAATTAGAAAAACATCGCCCTAGTTTTTCTGTTTTTATGTCTAAACGTTTTAAATAACTTTCGTAGCAAAATTTGAATTATCTCCTCTAAACCATTATATGTGAAGAGAAAAAACTACAAGAAAATAGAGTATAAACAATTTTTGTCCTTTGGTTAGATGGGATAATATTATTTTGAAATTCACTCCTATCCGAAATAGTATCTTTTGAAAATGCATTCATAGAACGTATGATCGGAAAAAATATATATATCATACAAAATGCTGCAATACCAGGCAAATTTCCAGATCAAGAACTTTACATTCTATACATGTAGGAATCAAATAACACCCCCCCATCTCCATTTAGGCGAGTGAAGAAAAAGTTAGCTACTAAAGATATAAGAAGGCCGTCAGAGCCATATCCTAATCCGCCGACTTACCTATAATACAATTCTGAGAAGTTGAATGAGGTTCTACGTGACTTCGCTCGATGATGTGAATGATGGTTTGAAAAGGAAAGTTCTTTTGTGTCCCCGACACCGTTAGGGAATTGGGAATTGGACAATCGTACAAAGGAGAGAATCCCAATTCGGAATATTATACCCCAAAGCAAACGTAGAAATGCGAAATCATTTCGTTGATTTATTATTAATACAAGACTATTTGAGTTTTCATCATTATATTAAATGACACACAAATATACGTTCTTAAAAGCAATCGTAAAAAAATAATAGCAAATCTATTTAATAATATCCTAATATTTTGTCATATTGCATAGTTGATACATGAGAGAAGAGTTAGTTAAGTGGGCCAATTCTCCCTCTTCAATTGAGGACAATCTGCTCAGTTCGGACAGTGAAGTTTACATAGAAATCCGAATGACATTCCCTGACAAGCCAATTGGTTGAGGGCCAAGGTTGAAAATAAAGCGATATTAGTGTTTTTCCGCCAAAAAGAGAACCCGTCTTTCCAAAAGTAAAGCTATCTTCCCCCACTTCCGTGTCATCAGAATGTGGCCAAGAAAATTAATTTCAACCAGTTCTGGGAAGGAAGAGTGGTCCTGTGTCTGCAAAGAAAGAATGGGGAAAGACACACTAGTGTTCTGATTGGCTAAGTGGGAGCCAAAGTATGTTTTTATTTTCTACTTGTGTAGAGTAGTCCGTAATCGTAGCCCTCTGCGAGGGCTCAAACTTCCTTTTGTGTCCGCTCCTTCCCTTCCAAAATTGAACCCCATCCCTTTTTGGTGGAAATTCAATGCCTAATCCACTAAGCGAGCGAGAGAGCTCCCATGAGAGAAGAGCGAACTGGAATCCTTTAACAAAAAATTTTTAACTCAAAGGAATTACGACCTAAAAGGAAAATTTATTAAGGACTAAAGAGGAAGTGCCAACAACCTATGTTTGGTGAGGAAAGATAGCGTGTCATTCTAGAACTCGATGATGAAGGGTGCAAGGAAATTATGTATATATTTGCCCATTAGGCAAAGATATATTAGCATTAACCACAAAGTTAGTTCTGTCTGGAGCAAATTTATTGTTTGTAGGAACTTGGACAAAGAAGAGCTTTGTGCTTATATGTGAGCCTTAATAAGTGCTCCCGGTAGATTTTAGGGATTCTATGGACAAAAGGAAAACCCTTGTAAATCAATAAGGTAACTTTACTCGGTGGAGTGTAAACGAGGAGATGGAGTAGGAGATAAATAGAGATAAGAGGAATAATGGAAAGGTTGATGATGATATAAAGCGGAGTAGGTAGAGATCTAGTCAACAGACAATATTGTTGTTTAGAGGGCCTATTTTTCTATCTCTAGGAACAAGACTATATAATGACTACTAAAGGCGGTTTAAATTCCCCTTACAAGAAAATAGGGGAAAATAAAAATCAATGGGCTGTGTTTTAAGTGTTTGGAGAACATTGCTTCATCTAACCTCTTAAAAAGAGGATTCTCTCGATCCCTCAATTCCACACGGATACTTCGCTTAAAGTTCCCCTGGTTGTTTCCTTAGAAAAAAGTTTAATTCCCTGAAATTTGCGACTCCATTGTTCTTTCGTTTAGCGGCTCGTCTCTCTATATTCAATTATTTATTCTATCGATGTTTAGAGTTCTAAAGATATACTATTTCATACTTGTTCATCTGGAAAAATAAATTTCGCTAGGCCTTATGTTTATATACGAAGGTGAAAAAGATGAAAACAGAGCTTCGGTTTAGTTGTGAGGAGCGTGAACGCCAACGATTATTGGTTTTCTGGTAGGCCTTAAATAGTTTATAGCTTGAGATCTAGAGAAATAGAGAAATAGAGAAAGACTGGGAAAGAGTAAGAGAGAGAGACTGAAGAAGAACGAGGTAGTGAAATAGATTTCCAAGGAATTTAGGCACCTTATATTCCTTATAATCTTTAACGAGAAAGTGCATTTTGGGAGATAAACCTTAACCATTCTGATATATATATATATATATATATATATATATATATATATATATATATATATATATATATTCAGTAAGAAGGACAAAACGAAGAAGGTGAGTCCTATCTTTAATTCCAATGTTTCGGGAGCTAGAAACAAATTCTAAATGAGCAATCTAAGCCTAAAAACATAAAAAACAGCACACGTTCAAAGTTAAAATCAAAGATCAGAGAATATCACAAAAACGATGTTAAAAATATAAAATGAACGTTACGTTAATGAACAAACAAAAGAGTGAGGCAAAGAACAGCAGAAAAATATTTGTGAAGAGATACTATCAATTAAGGACAAACAAATTAACCGTAACATTACAAAATTAAACAATTAAAATGGAAAAATAGAGAATTGGATACAAACAAAAAATAAAACTAAAATATAGACACTGAAAAATTACATTACATGGTCGGCTCACAATGACGGGTAAAAACAGGAAGGAATTCAAAGAATGAATACAGCTTGGTTGGTTGTTATGTTATAAACAGAGGAAAGGATGACGTGTCCTTATTTAAATTTGGGTAGTTGTATTTAATACAGAGTGATTCTTTAATGCGGAGAGATGAAATAGATTTAGCAAATTTTAAGACAGAAAAATAATTTAAGGACACGTCTGTTTTACAATCAATAGCATGTTTCCTAATGGAAGAAAACTCTTTGTAACTTAATGTTTTACCCGTTCTATGGCTAATTGCCATGTGAGAACAAAACCGCGACTGAAGAGTTCGTAATGTGCTTCTTATATAGGTCCCCCCCTTACAGCTAAGGCAAATGAATTTATATACAATGCATGAACTAAACGGCGTGGCAATACTATCCTTCACTTCAAAGGAATTACCAATATTTTTTTATTAATGAATATAAGTTTAAAATTAATTTGACCATAAAATTTCCTAAAAATGGAAATTAAACGTTTTCGGAGAAGGTCATCACAAGGGCTGATGTCTGGTAACAAGAAATACCTGATTTCCTTCGGGACATTAAAAGAAGTGGAGGGGTTATAAAGCCTGAAGAGGAACTTCCTAATACAGCTTTTAACTAAAAATAAGGGGGAATCCTTTTTAACAAAGTATTCTTTTAAAAAATTGAATTCTAAATGGTGAATGATAGTCAAAGGTTGTTCCATAATTCCAGTAAACTTGGATTTATCTAACAAAAATCTGAGACATTTTGGAAATGTAATCAGTCCTATTCAAAATCACCACCCCATTTTCCTTATCAGTACGGGTGACAACAATTTCGTTCTTCCGCCCGAGGTTCCGAAGAAGAGAAAAATCTTGTTTAGTAAAAAGGAGAGACGAAAATTTCATGTGCTTAAATTTATGAAACAATTCATGGGCAACTTGTAAAATATTTGTTTTAAAGTCAGAAAATGAACCTAGAATGGGCAGATGTTGGATATTGTGAATGAACCTTTCAAAGTAAAAATAATAGTCCACATAGTCGAGCCTGAAGTTTGGTAACTTGAATTGAAGCCCAAAAGAGAGGAGAAACTTTTCCCTTTTCGAGAGTATAGCGTCAGAAAGATTAACTACAGAGTTTAAATCATGGAATTTCGGCCATGATAAGTTAGGGTTTCCAAGTTTGTGGTCATGGACTAATGAAATTCTTTGGGCATAGGACGAAATGTTACGGGAAACAATAGAGGAAAAACATAGGCTATCTAAACAAGAAAATGTAGAACGCAGATGTTTTGAATAGGAATCAACGAGGGCCAAAAGCTTATTCCGAGCGCGGAATTTAAAGTTAATCTCATTATTGAGAAGGCTATCCAAAGAGGAAAGATAAAAATCACTCGAATAGAGAGATTTCCTGTATCCCTTCCTGTTTTCACTCGTCATTGTGATCCGACCATGTAAAGTAATGTTTCAGTGTCTATATTTTAGTTTTACCTTTTGTTTGTATCCAATTCTCTATTTGTCCATTTCAATTGTTTAATTTTGTAATATTACGTTTAATTTGTTTGTCCTTAATTGATAGTATCTATTTACAAATATTTTTCTGCTGTTCTTTACCTCATTCTTTTGTGTGTTGACTGGAACAGGAGCCGCCAAGTGTAGGCCATGAATGGTCTTTTGCAGTCTCCTTCTTTTCTTATGTTCTTATGTTTGTTCATTAACGTAACGTTTATTTTATATTTTTAACTGCGTTTTTGAGATTTTCTCTAATCTGTGTTTTTTAGATTTGAACTTGCGCTGGCTTTTATGTTTTTAGGCTTAGATTACTCATTTAGAATTTGTTTCTAGCTCCTGAAGATAGGTTTTGTAATAACACGGAACATTGGAATTAAAGATGGGACCCGTCTTCTTCGTTTTGTCCTTCTTACTGAATAATATAAGACTCAAGCTTTGTAGAAGAAAGCTAGGTGAATATATATATATATATATATATATATATATATTCACACAATAATCCGTTTAGTTCTACATGTTCAACTACATGAGATGTCAGGCTTATATACCAGTAATTGATATCTATCTATTTGCAATCTTTTATATAAGTTGGCGTTAAATTAGCTAGTTTTTTCCAATCTTAGGTGAAAATTCAAGTTTGGTGAGAGGAAAAAAAATTATTCTTTAGTTTCTCGATTATTGAATCTTTAACTACCCTTAGAAATCCTGAGGTGATCCTGTATGGGCAAGGGGATTTTTATTTATTATTTTATCGATAAGCCTCTCAATATCGGTAATTAACTTTTTCAGTGATTCCAAAAGAGTCAATACTTAATTACTATATGGGCTATATCTCTATCTTTGAATTGTAAAACATCTTTCGTGTCTTTAATTGGTCCAATCCCACCTTTGATTGTTTTTCTACTGTTTACTGTGAGAAAATCTTTTAATTTTGATTCACAATTTTAAAATCTATTTAATTTCTTCATTGCGCTTGGCTTAATTAATTCCCGATTTAACTTTTCTCCATTGATGAAGCTAATTTTCTTTATTGCTTTCACATATTCTATATTTGAATACTTTGTAAGCTTTGTCTCAACCTTTAATGTTTTTCTCAATTTCTCTTTTTAACCATTTCAGGAGTTTAAAATTAAATAATACTAACTTCACACGGCATTGACGGAAAAATATCTTTAAAATTTATCAAAGTTTCATAGGTTAACATTAACTTAGTCTTGGATGCTTTTGTGTTGCTCATTGGAGGCTGGCTGCGACGTCTCACAGCCCCATTCAGATCTTGCCATATGTTTTCCAGTGGATTCATGTCTGTAGACTGAGGTGGATAGTTCAAAACTGTGATATTGTTGTCCCGAAACCAATGTATGGTCAACGCATGCATACTTGTAACATGTTTCATTGTCCTGATGGAAAATCACATTCTGGAAATTTCTTTAAAGGCCTTTGCCTAAGAGCAGCATGTAATCTGTCAGGAGAAATTGGTACTTCTTTGAATTTATGGTATTTTCTCAAAAGATGAGACGACTCAATCTACTTAACTTGACTTTCAGCCCAATACCATTACAGTGCATCTACCATGCTTTACTGTGGTCAATATGCACTATAGATTCCAAAGCTTCCCTTGCCTCCTGCAGAAACCAACGTTCCCTGTATTCGAGAATAACTGGAACGTGGAATGATCGGGAAACTTACCCAAGCCAGTCGATGTCGCTTCTATAGCGAGTTTTATATCACTCTATGCCTTGCACATGCCGTCTGGGACGAACTGTTCTAATGAATGCATTAAATTGGCTAGGATTTACTTATCCATTCACAATGCAGTTGGACTGCGGTTTTTAACGACGCCGAGTAGCCCTACGACGCACAGACCTGTCATCAGTTCGCATACTGACCTTAGGTGGCCGAAAACGAGGTCGTTTTGGGATATTCCAACTTTTTTGCATTTTTTTTCAACACTTCCGTAACACCGGAACGTAATTCGCCGACCCTTCAGGAGATTATTTTACAATTGAAACCCTCTTCTTGTTGCATGCGTATCAGATTTACCTATTTCCTTCATTAATAGTTACGTGTTTTCCCCATTATCATATCATTATCTGATTCTGTCTACATGGGATTTAATATAATCGCCTTGATAGCCTCATAGGGCCTCTGAGTAGTATTGCTGTGTGAGGTCCGAGTTTCTATCCTCCACTACCCCCGCCCCTTACCACTGGGTGAGGTCTTAGATACCCCCACTACTCCCCACTTACCGGATTGTGATGGAATCTGAGTCACCGCCAACCCCCATCTCTTGATCAGTGACCTTCTCATAGGAGTCTCGGTCTGCACACACACACACACACACACACACAGAGCACACAAATGGGAGTAAATCTGTAGGGCGTTGGTGGGCACAAGTGTTTTCTCGTTTCATTCCATATTTAGTAAATACTTGAATATAATTAGGATGTTTAATGATGCTGGGTGAGGTCCGAGTATCCCTTGCCCACTACCTCTCAGCCTAATTCACCTTCTTCACATATTCCATTTTCTTTTTCTCTCCAAGCACTCCTCGCGGGAATCCAGAAGTTTCTATTTTTTCTTCTAAAAATGTTTTAATATACTCTCATTACTCTACGAACAAACCATTTCTCTTTTTAAACGGCCAGAACTCGAAATTTCCTTGATCTTATACTTTTTTCCAGGGCAAGTTTTATTTCCGGGATGGTGTACACTCCGCGAATCATACTTTGCTTTTCAGAGTGATGGAACTCGCGTGAGTTTTGCTGAGCGCATGTGGTACATATGTACTGTGAAAGTAAGTTGACCTTCTATGGATTGACGAAGAACTGGAATATACAGATCATTAGGAGGAAGAACATCAACTTTCACAATACCGAAATAGGTCTCATTAATACCATCGGTGAATTCTTGAATAGACTGAATTTCTCGCACAGATACGCAACGCCGAGGTGATCCATCGGGATATGGATGGTTTTTGATACAGTACGGATATAAGCAGCAAAAATCGACATAATATATTTTCACACCTTCGGTTGGTGGGTAGTATAATATAAATGGGTTATATCTGCAGCCAAAAAGTGCACTGACCACATTCAATACACCATTCACTACATAGGCGGAAATTCTATTAACTATCTCACGTCGTCCTGGAATGGTTTGCATCATGGTTTCAAATTCACACTCCAAAAGAATGATAACCTTGTATTTGCTACCGAGAATTCGAGCACTCTCTATTGTGTTGTAGTAGCGGTCCAACGACCCACGTCCACCAATGGAAACATCTTGTTTGAGATTACAGTCCTCTTTTTGACACCCATGCCAATAACATCCATAAAAGAGAAACACCATTTCTCCTTCTGACGGTGAAAATCCGTCAGAGAAAAACATTCTCCCGCCAACAAAAAGACTTCGCCCACCACCCTTTCTCACATAGAAAATCGGGATTCTTGTAACATATTCTTCAAACATTAGCCAATGTATTGCCATCTTGTTTCTTCCTATCAATAATTGCAATTAAATTTTCTGGTCAGAAGTCATCTTTATACACCTTGTAACACAAGAAGGCTATTTCGATGCAAGACTGCATAGGATCAATGTTAAATCTCCTGATAAAGGAACAGTTAAACTTCTAAAAACACAGGTGGTGGGTAGAAATATCTTGAATGCAATACTTAAGTTTCATTTTCATTATCAAAGCAGAGTTCACAGATTATCTGCATAATCAATATATAAGGATGAATTATGAATGATCCCACTTCGTTATAGGTTTCTATGTCGTAATACACTGCATTCCATTTCTTGACCACCGACTTCTTCGACCTCTTCATCCAGCATGTACGTATGCTCTGCTCCTTTCGCTTTATGGTGTGTATAATATTTTGAACAGAACAACTTCTCACACTCGTGTCGTCTCGTTCAGTTTGGACCATGCATATTTATACGATTACATCTACGCCAACTCCCAATTTTCACACAAGTATGTAGCTTCTTGTGTGTGTTAAAACATGATTGGTTGTAGAATGTCTGATTGCACTCATTACATAAAATATCTCGATTTCTTTCTCCATTACAATTCCCAAGACACTGACTGAACACTCTTAACAATCTTTTGGATGGGCCGTTACTTTGTCATGGAACGTGTAGGAAGAAATACACATACCGTGATTAAAAGGTAGTATCTTGGTTTTAATATATGCATCATTAATGTTTCGAATTGGATAGTAGGCTTCACCTTCAAGAAAAATGAATAAGAGTGGTGATGATTTTTTAGGATATGTTGGTCGATGAAATAATTTGAATTTCCGTTTATCCCCTGTAGCCTTAAATAGGAAGATCCTGCATCTAAACTTGCGTGCTATTAAGTAAAACTGATCTACTCTGACAACCTCTTTGCACCCGAGATTGCATTTTCTTGTCAACTCTTGAGCTTCTTTTGTTATTGTCGGAAGCCAGAAGTTTTTTGAAAGAACATTCTCCTCTTTTTCTTTCGCGAGGACTGAGGAAACAAAGGCGCTTCCTAAAGAATTTCTATGGCTTTTATATATGTTATGTCGATCAAATCGAACATTCGATAGAGTTATAGCATGGCCTGCAGGAATCCTATAAATGCGAACTACGACTACGAGATTGAAAGTTCCAAAATCAATAGTGTCCGCAAACTGGAATGTTGTCTCGAATCTTCCCATGATATAATCAAATAGTGTCGATTCCTGCGGTTGAACGAATGGAATGTGTATATAGATCGTATCACCGGTTGTATCCACAATTTCAAAACTTATATTTACACGATAATCACCCTCCTGAAGCCAATGCAGATTCAATATATACCTTGATAGCTCACGCAATACTCGACCAAGACCAGCCTCTTCTGGTTTATCGAAAATTACACAGTAAAATATGATGAGAAGGTTTCAAAGTCTGTTTTCTTTTAAAGGTATAATTTTTACACGGGAAGGATTTTCTATTTGCTGTAAAGGATTTTCTTGCATGTAAGGGTACGAAGTTCTACACAGTTCATTTACTTCTCCCTCCGAAAAAAGAATGGTACTGTTACATGATTTATCTTGTATATTTGAACGTTTACCTTCTAGTCCAAGTACTAAATCTTCATCGTCGGAGCTCAGCGTAATGACACCGTAGGTATTGTTACAAACGTCATGTATTCTTTGCCGGTAAAATCTTTATCACCCACATCATCATTGCTGTCGTCTTCTTTATTAGACACACTAGTTGAAGTAGAATAGGACATGGGTAAAGTTTCACCGCTGACACCTTCACTCGATGAGGGGTTGGGTAAAGAGGAAGAGTTTAGTTTGTTTCGGGAGATCCGCTTTCGTTTTGCAGGAGAAATAAACATCCTTTTAGACGAACTAAAAAGAGAGAACAAGATTTTGTATATCGTTATCTGAAAGAAGTTGGCTCATTCACTATACAAAATGTGAGGATAAGTGAAGGAAGAAAAGTACGAGTAAAGGAAGTAGGGAAAAATGTAAATTTATATTCCCATGCACTTGGTCCATCATTGAGCCGACGTCTAGTGGAAAACTCAATTCCTATTACGTATACTACGGAATATAAATAAGATGTTTACTTAACATGTTGATAGAGTCATCTGGTGTTACACTATATGGCAGAAAGATCATGAAAAATTTAAAAATGAAGTAATGTTTCACTAAGGTGTGTATGATGTGTCATCATTAGATGGTAGAAATCATACACTCCTATTTTAGATGACTTAATGCAGAAGATAGATGCAAATATATCAGAGATATTTACAGTGACCTCACACCATAAGAATATATATATTCCTAGTGGCCTAAAATCTGTTTTATAAAATTCTCATATGCGCGATATTGCCTTGAATTGTCACAATCTAGTCTTATTTAGCCAGAGGAGAGACATATCCCAGATAAATATATTTGCTGGCCAAATAATGCTTGGGGAACGGAACAGCTTCAGAAGAATATACAAACAAGCCGTCTCTTAGCCCTATGGTTATTTGCTCTGTGACTTCAGTTTGAGAAACACTGTGCGATTTACATTACGGACAAGAATATTTTCAAACAAAATCGATGACGTATATCTTTTAGAATGAGGCATAGAATAAAAAGATACGGGTATCTATTTCATACATTCCCCACTCTCTCTTAAAAGATGAAAAAATCAATCATAGGAAGCATGGATAGTGATTTTGTCAAATGTATATGTGAAATGTGTCTTAATCCAATAAAAGTTAATGTTCCTGTGAAATCATCGCAGAAACAAAAGATATACGATTCAAACGGTTGATACGTATGCTAGCTCGGAAGTCAGCTCATATACGTCTAAATAAAAAAAAGTAATAAATTAGCGTGGAGGATCGTTTCTACCGATCTTATTTTCTGTTCTAGCACCTATCCTCTCAAACCTTATAAGGTGTGAAAAGTTATTGTTTATCCCGAAGAAAGACTTTTATCTTTGGAGAGAGAGTTGAATACAATACTAAATAATTCACACATCCCCCCTGATAGACGTGTTATTCTTTACCAAAACACGCCGGAACACTATTGGAAACAGTATAATAAGGTTGCGAACACATCTACCGTTAAATCAATGAGAGTAGCAAGGATCAAATAAACGGTAATACAGATAAAGTACTAGAAACATTACAGATTAGTGTTCGTAAAAGAGGTACATTAATTTATCAGACACTAAAAGATAGACAATGATTCATTTAGGGTAATTATTGTTTTTTTACCATCAATAGTAAAATACTTCTACAATCTAACATTATCGACCTACTCAAGATTTATCCAGAACCTGGAAAAGATCCCTAGCCACCTACTGGAAGGAAGTAAACGTAAAATTAATATATTTTAATTTCCCTAAATCTATCATAAAAAACTTGCAACGTCAGAAAAAGTTAGAAAATATTACTCACACGTCAACTTTCTCTACATCAAGCTCAGTGGATCGTGCAAACACATGTTGTATTTCTCTTTATCATCAACAGACAAAAAGTAAGGAAGTGTTGAATTATTAATTAATTTAACCGCTTAAAAATGGCAACTAGACAGATTAATCAGGGGATTGTAAAAGTTAAGTGGCAACTCCACACAATTCAATTCATGAATATTCAAATCGTGTCAAAGAAATCCTATCCTATCGAACTTTGTACAAGTGGCTGTCCAGATCTTCTCGAATACTCACACGTTAAAGCTATGTCTCAATTCCAGGTAAAGCAAATTATACAACAAGAATATAAAATTAATATATTCAGCCTTTGAAGATTATTAGAGTGATTCTTTGAAAACACCTATGGAAGAACTCGATATAACGATAAACTATTCCTTAATGAGGATGAGTTTTGGTTTGTGTTAGGGTAATACGCAGGTTAAAACAGGAAAGTTTCCCCTATTTGGATCGACTGGCGAAGGACTACGGTGTAAAATAGCTAAAGTGTGTAGTGAGGGCAAATACAAACAGTCTATTTCCAAGTATACATTTCGGTATTTACTGGAAAAGGGATTAAGGGCTCATTCCTTCACGATTTAAAAACTCGCTGTACAATGAGTATGAAGTCAATACTTTTCTAAAACTCAAATAGGAATTCTATCAAAGTTTTCGTCAGATGAAGTGTTTACAGAATGCAGTTGATAATTGTTATCTTGCATTCAACGATAGATTCGATGAATGTGGAAAACTTTAACCTACCATCACAGAAGATAAATATATAAAAAATGTATCGTTTGATGACGTAGGCTGGGGACACTCCATCGAGTGTCCCCAGCCTACGTCATCAAGACTTACAAGAAGAAATTTTAAGTTCACCGCAGATAAAAATAGTTTTTTATAAGAGCATAATTCCTTAACGAATATGTTCATTAAAATTCTAGATTATATAAAAAAATTATGCTATTAACTTCCAAAATATGTATATAGTTGGATTAAAAATACATATTGCTTAAAATTCTAGATTATATAAAAAAATTATGCTATTAACTTCCAAAATATGTATATAGTTGGATTAAAAATACATATTGCTAATTTTTATCCGTTGCATATCGAATACCGTTTTCCTGACCAGATTAACCCATCTCTTTTGATTCAGAGAATCAGTAAATGTGTTCAAAGTAATAAGGGTGCGGCCATCTATGAAATTCTAATTGAAATTATGTATTTTAACCTAGATCTAAAATAAAATTGAGTTTATTTAAGTTAAGCTGTCTTTTATTGAGTAGTTATATAAGAGTGTTAAACTGACCAGATATTCAGTTGAAAATGAACCGCCGATTGTTACACTTATATACATCCCCGAGTCTGCCAACATCTTTTGGTGGGGTAAATCGGCTATTCCAACCGTATAAAAAATCGCCTTAAAGATCTGATGTGAAAAGCTTTCTGTTAGGTTTGGATAGCTATACACTACACAAGCCCGTGCGAAAAAAAATCAAGACAAAACACAAGGTCCAAACGAGATTTGGCAGGGGAATCTTACTGTGATGTTTAAGTTTGAAAGTTTTAATAATGGTGTATGTTACATACTCTTTGTAATTGACGTATATTCTAGATATCTCTGGTAATTCCTTTAAATGAGAAGACTGATCAGATGCTGTAAAATGCTATACAAAATCTCATGGAAGAAACCAGATGGATTCCAGGTTATATATGTTCTGATGGTGGAGGAGAGTTTAAAGGAAAGAAGATGAAAGGCTTATTGAGCGAATATAATATCGGCGTATATCATCTTCACTCACTAAAGAAAGCTAGTCTTGTAGAACGTGTACAAAAAAGACTTTCCATATATTTTACTTTTAATAACACATGGAAATACATCAACGTGTTAGATTATTTTTTAAGGCTTATAATAATTCTAGACATAGAATGATTGGGAACCCACCGTTTAAAGTTAAACATGATGTTGCTATACCGAATCAAAGAGCTGAAGTTAAAAAAAAGAGCTTTCTATATAAGATCGGCGATTGGGGTGGTTGGGACTCAGATGCCACCACAATCTGGTAAAGGGCAGTAGTGGGGGAGACTCGGACCTCACACAGCGGTAAGGGGCGGGGTAGTAGGGGTGAGGGGGTACTCGGACCTCTCTCAGACTGAAATTCCTATGAAAATGTCACTGAACAAGGTTTAGGGTTGGGAGAGGGACTCAGATTCCACCACAACCCGGTAAGGGAGGGGGAACTCACCCAGCAATACTACTATTCTGTTCTGTTGGGAATTCGAATAAGGTATCGGCGGCCTCCATTATGACGACTGGGAGATGGGAAAAGTCTATCCTGAATTTTGCCTTTGTATACGAGATATTTTCCGCCTCTGATTATAGGGAGAAAAGACTTGTCATCTTTTAGGCATACCAGGTAGGTGTTGCAGTGCTTGTACGGCCGAGAGAAAAGACTCACAGTTGTAAATGAATGTTGATTATCAGAATGGTGAGACATGACGTCGAGTGAGATAATAATTGTTCGAGCGATTTAAAGTTTAATCAAGTTCTGCCGAAGAATGAAAGATTGTCAGGGATACAGCACTCAGACAATAAAGACCGTACTAATTCACGGTTGCCAGAAGTCCCTCGTTGCATCAAATGTCTGATAAGTTTAATTCACCAATAGTGTATTTTAGATATTTTGTTCAATGTCACCGTAAATTTGGTAATATCAACATCTTCAGAAACAACTTTACGAGATAACTCCCTAAGATGGGATAGCTGAGTGTAACGAGCAAACACTTCAATTTTTTTCATCCATGAATGGGGTGAACTTTTTCCCAATGGTGTCTAGCAGAGTTTGATAGCTCAACTTACTGTGGCCTCTTAAAATGGACTAAATTCTGCCAACTAATGCCTGTGGCATTACAGGCATCAGTGACTTAATATTTTGAGTGTCACTTGTTCCTCTCTCCAAAGACAAGAGTGGCTCAATTTGAGTCAACCACGATAAGACGAAACAGCCTGAAACTAGGAAGGAAATAACTTTATAGACCTTTCTTGGCTTTGTTTAGTTCTTTGTTCGTTAGTTTCTTCACTTTTGTTTTTTTGTTTTATTTTTATGCTGTTGCGGTGAAACTCCAGAAGACCTACGCCGTGTTTTTAGTATTAAAAACAGTACTAATGGTGTTTTAAGGCATTTCAGTCATCATATATGGTTTCGGTTTGGGGCGGAAAGCACATATTTTTAAGATACTCTACCTTGTTTGGTTCTAAATGAAATTAACTTAAATCCACCTTACCTTCTCTTCATGTGATTTCAACCTAATGCTAGGCTTTTGAATTTATAATACTACTGGGTTATTAAAAATAGCAGGGAGGTGGGGGGTACAACCCGCCACAAATAAGGAAGAGTATAGGGGCGAAGCCCCTCATTTCGAAATAATTACTTTAGGGTTCAAAAATAATTAGAAAGCATATTATTAGGTTGAAATAAAATATGCAAAAAGTTTGAAAATAGGTATTCTTTACACATCAAGTGAAGGCAAGGTGGACTTATTTTAATTTAATTTTGAACCAAACAAGGTAGAGTATCTTAAAAATATGTGCTTTCCGCGCCAAACCGAAAGCATATATGACGACTACAATGGCTTAAAACACCATTAGTACTGTTTTTAATACTAAAACACGGCCTAGTTCTTCTGAAGTTTCACCTCTATTTCAAATGCGCCAATTTTAAATTTAAGTAGTTCTATGATAAAGGGTTCAAAAAGATCATAACTTTTTCCTGTAATTAATACCTTTCAATAGTTATAATGGTTCATCATGAGGTATGAGTTTTGGGCCCAGAAATTGATCCTTCTCATCCTCCATCACTCACCATGCGGGCACGTGTTCAAATTACAGTTTACTCACCTGGTAAAAATATCAATCAGTAGCACCTGGCATTTTATCAGTGGCTCAGTCAGGTACAATGACACGTCAGCTAATAGTGGCAAGGTAGTTGGTTATATTTGGTTCATCTTAATATGGCTGGATGAGTGTGTCCGACCTAAGAATTGTATATAATAGCATACTATTATTTATAATATGTTCACGAGTGAAGAAAAGGTAAACAAAAGAGAGCTATTAGCATAGTATTAGTACGAGGTGAATTTATGGACTGACCAGAGTATCGTAAAGGATGTTACTAATCATGGTTTTGAAATGGCATAAGGATGGGGCTTCTATTACTTGTTGTCGTAAGGAGTTCCAAATTGAGATAACTTCGCAAGCAAAACCTTTTATGTGCTTCAGTTTGTGTCAAGAACAAATATTTTGTATTTGTGACCTCTGGTGTCAGGAGCTGAGGCCAACTTAAATAAGTCATTGGGCTTAATGTGGGACAAATCATGGAAAGTTTTATAGCATTGGATGAGGTCTGTTCTGAGGACTATTCCTTTTATTGAAAATAGGTTTAGGGTTGAGTGTCTTTCAGAGTAAGGGAGATTAAACATATTTGTAATTTGTTTAGTCCAGTCACGCGTGATCTACTCGAGAAATAACATGTCTCCAGTGAAGCCCGTTTTCCAGACAGGGAATGCAAAATCTATTATCGGTCTTATGCCTGATACTAGTAATGACATCATGAAAGATGGCGTACGGCATAATGTAGACTTTAATAGACTTGTTGCGATGCCTCCAGCTTTACGGAAAATACCAGCTAGATGAGGGTCAAATCTTATTTTGGTGCCACAGTCTAGCAAAGTACTATTGAGATGGTACACATTATTGTGTTATTGAACACCCCTCCTTATTCTTAAATCAGCACATTTATGTGGTGCGAATGTTAGAAGACCTCATGATGCGGCAGTAGTAGAGAATGTATTTATGCTTGATTGGAGATTGTGATAAATGTCGTGAGATGGTGAAGCTGAGTGATGAAAAAAACAGATTTAAGTCATCTGCAAGCATCATGTATTAAGTTGTTAGTATTGACCTTATATGGTTTATCAATAGGAGAAAGAGAAGTGGGCCCATCACAGTTCCCTGTGGTACACCAATTGTAACTGGGAGAGCTCTACTTGGAACACCTTTGATTGTGACAGTCATCATTCTTCCTGTAAGGAAACTTCTGATCCATGCTAAAAAATTGCTAGAAATTCCAATTAATATACGTTTGTAAGTGAAACTATGCGGGCAAACTCTGTCAAATGCCTTGACGAAGTTGAACAATATCAAGTCAACAGTAAACCAAAGGTCATACCAAAGTGTGATTTTGTCGTAAGTGAGTAAGTGCTAATAGGACAGTGACCTATGGGCACAAAAGCTAATCCGGTTGTCATCAAAGATAAGGTGTTTATCAAAAAAGTTGTACAAAAGTTGTAATTATGATTTCTTATGTTTTGCAAAGTATTGGGGAGAGGCTGATTAGTTTATAGTTTAACTTATTAATACGGGAAGTGTACCCACATATCAGGTACACTATCATTATTTAGATATTTTTTAAATACTAAGTAGAGTGGGTAGGTCAAATTTGATGAACATTCCTTCAATAGGAGTGATGTAGCATTTCAGGACCCATAGCTTTGTCAGGATTGATGAAACTAAGCAATTACCCAACACAATAAACTGTCAAACTTCATTAGAGAGATTACCGGGTCCCTGTTGGAGAGGATCTGGGTTGTTAAGTTCTTCCTGAACGAAAAGAAAAGCGAAAGCCTCGATGAATTTGTTAGCCATTAAGTCAATGTCATCATTGAGGTGTTCCTTCGATGTCTAAAGGACCAAAAAATAGTCTTGCTAACGTTTTATGTTTTATATAGGAATGGAATAGTTTAGGTTATGTTTTCCGTTGTGCTGTTAAGTAAGCTTCGTAATTACATTGGACAAAGATGGTAGCAGTTTTAAGCCTAACATTTGCAGCATGAAAGATATGAAGTTTTGGTTTAGTGATATCTGCTCTTTTCCCATACTTACACCTATGGTTTCCATATTCAGTCCGACATCGTGACTTATAGTGATGCATCCGCTGGGGAACCCTTTTGTGCCATGGAGGAGTACCCTTGAAAGGCTGACGGACTGGGACATAAAGATGTGTTAAGCTGTTTAGGGTTAATTTTAGGTGTTGTGTCATCTGGTTGAATCAGAGTTGGAGGAATTTAAAGTCCCAATCAGAAGTTTCGGGTAAGGTATTTATTTTTTTATAGTTTCCACACGTATGCGTGTGTTCTCTGAGCTGTGTTTGTGTGTTGGAACACATATGAAAAATATACCAGTGTGTGTCCACAGTGAGGAAAAGCAGAATAATCCTTAATGTCAATCATCCGTTTAAAAGACCAAATCAAGTATGTTAACTGAAGAAATGAATGTTGGTTCGAGTATATGTTGTGTTAATCCAAATGTTATAAAAAGAATAAAGAACTGGTCATCTTAGTTTGTGGTGTTTGGTTCAGGTCTGAGTCAGTTTCACTGAATAGTTGGGAGGTTGAAGTCGCCAAAAATTATGAGTTCCTCTCTATGCTGAAATCATTTATGTTGTTAATAAGGTTGTTGTTATCCACTTGTGAGTTTGAAGGTCTGTAGTCCACTAGCACATGAAAATTGTAGGAAGGTAGAAAGAATAACAAAGTGTTGGGCAGCTGAGAGAGAATGTTACATTGAACAACACTTATTGTATCTTAAATATATAAACAAACTACATTCTTAGGTTTTATAGAAGGAAAATCATTCCTTAATGTTATATAACCAAGGATATTTACAACAGCATCCGACATCTCAGCTTTAAGCCAATTCTCTGTTATAGCCAAAATATGCACATGATGTTTTATACAAAAATATCAGCATAAAAGATCATATTAATAAGATTATTCACATTCTTTAGTGCAAACTTTAGAAAGGCTGTAGATGTAGGATGATCTGGTGTTGTGATTAATTTTTTGAGGCTCCATCTAATGGCAGCTGTGGTTCATCTGGGTTGTTGGAAATGCTAGGGTTAAATCCAGAAGCAGGGGCAAGGAGGTGAGTTCCTTGAGAAACTGGGGTCTTATTCTTTGGTCTGACTGAGATGGGTTGATTTCCCGAGACAGTGCGTGGACTAGGACCCTGCCCTACATCGAGTGGCTGCCTGAGGGCACAGGCCTTAGCCCTATCTCTGACTTGCTTACGCTGTTGGAAAGTTAGGTCCTGGTTAATATAAACATCTGGGAAAGCTAAAACAAGCACGTTTTTGGCAAAGCTTAGTTGCTCACGCTTCAGAGGTGGGTCATTGACGGTGGCTCTGAATAGATTAGTAGGTAGGGGAACAATTTTATGCAGTGTATTTACTTTACCAGGTAGTAAGTATGTAACAACTTCATCAAACTGTGCCTGAACTGTTGCGGGGTCGTTGCTCAGACCTCTCACCACCACATAATTTACTCTCTTTTACCTCTCCCTGTTTTTAACTACCTCCTATTGAATTAATTTCTTAAGGTCTAGTGGAATTAGAGTTGTTGTGTTTAATGTGAATAGGATAGCAGATTTGAGTTGGTCAACATCATTTTGCAAGTTGTTAATTTGTGCTAATATTTGTTTAAATTCATTGTGCCGGGTTGTAAACTACTGAGCTAAAGTTTTGACTATGTTGGGAGTTGGAAGTATTCTGCTGCACTAGGTGCAGATAAAATCTGAACTTCGTGGATGGATGTGTCAGGCTTGGTACCAAGATCGGGCACACTAGTGGACTTATTATTGTTATATTTTTGAAAAAGCAAAAGGTTTGGCAGATATGCCACTGCATTTTACATTTGAATATCTACATATCTATATCTTCATTCTTTACTAAGATTTGAAACAGCAACATTTTTAAGAGAAAAATGTATTTCAAGCTTGATTATTAACTCCTAAAAGTTTTGCAAAGATAAATTATGTTCAGACACTCTAGAGTCGTTAGAAAAATACCTAAAACTTTGACTATTAATAAATATTTTGAGATAAATATATTTAGAGAAAAGAGTTTAAGAAATCAATAAAATTTATCCACTTACTGACAAAAAAGATTGAAGTCTACTAAGAAACTGTTTTTAACTGCCAGTTTGGAGCTCTCCAAAAATAAATGTTTACCACAATTTAACATTTAGCCGATTAGACGAATATTGATTTAGGTGACGGAGCGATAGTTGCCAGATTTTCTTGTCGTTCTTAAATTTGCGACTTTCTGCAATTTGCTTTCCTAGGAACTATAATTCAAATGTATACAGCATTTTCTCTATTCACTCTGGATACGTTTATGTGTGTCAGTAAGTTCTCAGAGAAACTAGTGTTTATTTGGGCACAATAAAATAATTCCCTGATTTATTGCGACCTCATATTGAAATATCTGGTTCAAATAAGAGCTAGACGCTCCTATGCCAATCTTCTTAAGTATATATGTGCTTCTGGTGTAGCAATTTATTGTGAAATAGTTAAATGAAGCAGTCGTAGGGTAAAGGCATCATTTCTCTTTTCAGTAGAACTTTTACAATCCGTAAACGCCTTCGAGTCTTAAATTACATGAAATCTAAGACATAACGTTACAATGCACGGAATTGCTATCTGTATAAATGGTAATAATGCGATATCATTTATTGTAATGTGAATATGGAGCTAACTAAATCATGCCTATTACTTGTGTCGGAGGAAGATAGAAACAAACTATAGGAAGATGAAACGCAATAGAGAAGGAGAGAGTAAAGGGTGTTGGAAGCATGAGTGGAAACAGACAAACGAATGTGTGCAAATTTGCCATTTTCGTGGGATATTTATTTTTTCGTTTTCTTCTCTTTTCTCTTAGAAATAAATATTTCAAGTATAATTCATTTTAAAATTATACACACATGTCTTTTCTTTTAAAATTAAATATATTTACTCTCAAAATGAGTTCTTAAATCATCTATCAAAGATATCAACATATCAATCCTTATTTGCAGTTGATTGCGTTTCCATAAGGCGTTAATTAGTAATTTCTTTAGATCAAACAAAAATGATTTCTATTGATAATTGATAACAGGATAAAATGCGAGGAACTTCAGAGAAGTTTTCCTTCTGAGCGATTCTATTAATTAGCTTCCAAAGTATTGTAAAGAATGAAGAAATATAGCTGCTACCTAACGAGGACGAAGAAGCTGAACAATGCTTTCTTTCCTTACTGAAATTCTCGTAGAATGAAAAAAGGTTGATGAAACGGAATTATGTCTGGGGTATTGCGATAAATGTGGTAGAAATGCTTTCACACTTATAAAGGCTTGTCTGGATAAACAGGAGACGAATATAAAAAGGTATCAATATATTAAATCGGAGGGTCTTTTCTGTTTGGCGACAGGCGGATCTTTTGTACCAAAATTTCGAAAATAATGCAGTTTTGTGTGCTGAATACGATTTCCCAATATTATTGCTCACTCCCTTTATTATTTCTTTAAACATTCATTTGTATTTAGATATAAGTATCCCATAATATTTTTTAAACAAATTTTCCTTTCTATTGCGTTTTCGCCACATAAATTCACATAAGTAGGAATCAAGCATCACACGGTGGGTACCGCCGTGTTCCAATATGTTTCACCTTTTTGGAGTAAATTCAAGGAGACTGCTCGTGAGGGGTTTAGCACCCTACGATGACCCTGAGTTTTAATCGATTTGGAGGGCTGGGGGTAACAGCCACCCAAGTAAATAATCATAATTGTTTATAGAATAATGTTCTAAACTAGTGCGCATTATTTTTTTTTTAATACCTCCTTTCATTTCTTCAAAAAATAAATATTATATTTGTATTAAGCACTCCAAACTGCATTATTGGTGAAAATTTGGTACAAAACATCCACCTGCTGCCGAACAGAAAAGATCCAAATCGGATATACAATTGCCAATAACACCAGCACATTATGTCTCATTTCGTTTTTTCAATTAATAGTTACTGCGAAAAAGTAAACTAGTGTTGATAAATGTAAAAGAGAAAATAAACATAGATTGTCAATTTGCAATTAACTATTCATATATTGGGGAAAAATAAATTATTGAAAAGTAACTTGAAAAAATCATTTCCTGAGATCTGGAAGATTTAACTCACATAAATATATAGGAGATGCGAATAAAACTGAATTCTTTTATGGCATGTGAGTTGCCTGGTTTGAATCATTAAATTCGTACTCTCTTTCAATCGTTGGCGTTCTTTCGGCGCTGGAAATGGGACGCAACAAGTCGCTTTAATCACAAAATCGCCCCCCTCTCCCTCAGTACAATGTCTGCGATCGTGTCTACTTCTTAAAGGAATCGCAAACCAAGTGATGTTGGGATTTTACAGCTTCTGATACTCCTTACTTCCTATACAAAAACACTTTATTTTATTCCAATGATTAGTATACAACATTTGATAAAACATTCTTTCACGCTTGATAGGGTAACGTCTCACTCTTTTGCTAAGAGTGACTATCAGTGAAGGCAATTAGAATAATGTCTTTCGCTACCTGAGTTTAATCTTCTGACCCTTGAAGGATATCTATTGTCAATGAGACTTAATTCACTTATCTCATGTTATCTGTCCTCCCCTCTTTCATTTTATTTTGTCTAGTGAATTTGCTTAATTACTACTTTTTGTTCACTAATGACCAATTCCAAGTATCAGTTTCAAACAGATTGCTTTCTGCTGCCTGCCATATGCCGAGGTTAAAGCCTATTTCTCTGACAAGATCTCAATCGTCACCCCTTCAGCATCTGACGTAATGTCCTACGCCGATGGAAAATCTCTTTCTCTTGAAGATAGTTAATCGAGGAAAGATTCAATGTTGTCCCATTTTCTCTCTTTCTTCTGGTCATCAACAGTTAGGGGTGAAAAAAATGTGTCTACTGTTACGTTCTCGTGGTGAAACTAGCTCTTTAATGCAGCTTTCTCCCTTAACCTTACATTATTTTTACTTTCATTTTTTTTAAACTTATTCATAATCAGTAGCCATGATGGTTCGTTGCCTATCAGGGAAGACTATCAAATTTATTGGTTTGGAATTCCGGAATATATTTTTTTTCCTATCTCTTGATTTTGTATTTGACGGGAGATAATTAATGTCCTTTGGAAGCCACTGTTCTAAAAATTTTGTCTGTTTATCGTAATGGTTAATCCAAATCTCACCTTGGATACGATTCGCTTCAAAAACTTTCCTTCTCTGTCTCAATCTTAAAACAAGCAATGAGGGATCAGCGCTTTGAACAAGCTCTTCTGGGGACAACGAAATATGTCGTACAAAATTGAAGAAATCAAACCTATCTAGATTTGCGCTTCATAAGTTATTGAGTAAATTGTAATTTTACACTCGGCTTCTACCATTTTCTTTACTGCAGCCACATTTTATTCATTAAATGGGGCTTACCGTGAAAATTTGGTGAATTTCAAGGTTTCATCTATCTTCATTAAAATGCTTAATCCACATAGTAACTCTTAATAAATGGAAAACAGCATCCCGGCAACTTTTTTGAAAGGTTAAAATTTAGCAAAAGTCAAATCAACTTCCGTTAAAAAATTAAGGTTTGCCCGTCTTCATAATTCAAAAACACGTTTTTCAATGGTTCATAAATGATCTTTAATGCCACCTTTCCGACAGTGCTCTACATACAAAAAATTCATTCAACTCATTTTGTTTTCAATAAACCTGTACGTGTATCTTCGTTAATTTTGGCGCAGAACCTTCTGAAAGGCCCTGTACTTATGACCCAATTCTATCAAGATGAAACAGGGATGAAACTAGCCACCCCTTCGCCGATTTATTCTCTCATTGCATTGAGGATACTCAGGGAAGATAATTCTATTAGAATGAAATGCAAAGCTTGAGCATTTAATAAGCGTTTTTTTATCTTGTTTTTGGAAATTAATTTGTAGAACATGGAAAAGACGAATAATAGAGTAAACTATGAAGCAAATATTAATAAGTGCACCTCTGACATTAAGCTTTCGAATGGTGAATTGTTTAGAAGGGGGAAAGTTAACAAGGAAAAAATTCTGTAAAAGTTACTTATATTGATTAAAGTGATTTGTGTGTGTTGTGTACAAACATCCATATACAAGGTTCCCTAAAAAGGTTAAGCGTACTTTGAATTAGTATAACTCGAAACCTATTTGAGATTTTTGATTCTTGCAAAACAAAATAAATTAACCAACTATTTATCTGTCGATCTAGAAATTTAATTAAATTCCATTTTACGATATTGAAACACTAATGGGCTTAGTGGAGGCTATCAAAATTATGTTTGCGCAAGGAAGTAAAATAATGAAACTTCGAAGTTTAAAATCAACAAATATATTTAAATCCATTTTTAACAAAAACACCTCTTCATATGAATAATACAAATTCATTTTTTAATTTTCTAAGTACCGTATCCTTCCACATGTCCTCCATTTCTTTCCAAGCGCAGTTGCGCCTTTGATCGGATTGATTGAACAACTCTTTTGATTAACTTGGGATTTTCCTTAAGTCTATTGACTTCACGTATGATACTATCTCTTAACTGGTTGATGCGTTGCGGTGGAGTAGAAAACACTTTATTCTTTAGATATCACCATAAGAAATAATCGCAGGGGATCTTGGGGGCCATTCAATTGCATGATTCAGCGCGACAATGCGGTTGTCAAACGTTTCTCTTAATTTTGTTCTTACAGCAAGCTGTCTATAAGCTGGTGCGCCGTTCTGAATCCAGCAAAGTCTATTGAATTAATTGACATAAATCTGGCGGAGTTCCGGGAAAATCCTTTTGTTGATCATGCTCAGGTAGGAAGCACCATTAAGTTATTCCCGTAAAACAATGGGTCGACAAGATAGCCATTCCCGCATATTCCAATCCACTGAGACACTTTCTGTTGACAAATACGTGTGTCAAAGTTGAATGCTGTAGGGTGGTTCAGCAGCGCATATTGCCGAATGTTATGGCTATTTACCTTTCCATTCATGAAAAAGGCTGCCTCGTCACCAATCACAATGTTTTTCATGAAACGAACAGGTTATGGAGAAGCCATTCGACAAATTATCTACGAGGAGGAAAATCAGTTTCAAGAAGCTGGTGTCTTGCATGCATCTTATAGAGATGCCATTTTAAGTCATGTTTAATAATGCGGTTAAATGATGACTTTGACAATTGTAACCCATTCTTTCTAACTGATACATGTGGATTTTGAAGAAGTTTCATCTAAATATTTTCGATATTTTCTGTTGTTCTTATGGTTCTCATACGACCCGAACTACCTTTATTTAGATTTAAGCATGTTCCTTCATGTTGGTATTTGCAAACGTTTTTCCAAATTGTGGGCTTGCTTGGTGGGTGCCTACCTGGAAAACGTTGTTCAAATGAATCTTGTACTTGTGTAATACTGCCAGTCTTAATCAAGTTTGTGACTACAAATACGCGTTGATCTTTGGTTAACTACACGATTAAAAACGGTTCTATGGAAGTAAACCTTTACACAGAAACTCTTTGATTTGCTTAGTAAGCAATAATGACGCTACCATACCACAACGTGGCTGAAAAACACTGTAAAATGGCCTAGGCTTTACTTGAAGAATCGCACAGTGACCTAGGCTACCTAGGCTCCCTACGCTTCTCTTGAAAGTGCACGGTGGCCTAGCCTTCCTAGGCTTCGTTTCATTATTTTACTTCCTTGCGCAAACATATTTTTGATAGCCTCCACTAAACCCATTAGTGTATCAATATCATAAAAGGAAATTAAATGATATTTCTAGAATCGACAGATAAATAGTTTTCAAATAAAATACCTTTTGCAGCATCCCAAAATTTCCAATAGGTTTTGAGTTATATTAATTCAAAGTACGGTTAACTTTTTTCTGGGACACCTGGTATACACTTTAATGTGCAGGAAATTAAAAAGTAAACCTTGGCCCATTTAATAACTACTCTCCTTTCTATCTGATTCTTACAAAGACTATTGTGCGTGGTCAATGCCCAGTAAGTACTGTATTGATCATCAACCCGAACTGCACACATGATTCACTTACGCATCAGGCGATAGAAAATTGAAGGAAGAGCAAGACTAGGCTTTTTGAAAGAAAAAGTATTGAATTCCTGAGATAAAGCAAACCTTTAAGTACCAGTATTTACAACTAAAATGTATACTTTCCTTGTACTCAGGTTTCTCCCTAGTGTCCTTTAAATTTCACTTCCTTTGAAAAGAAAGATTAAACGGTACAACTTGAATTTCTGCAGCCTAAATGGCTAAAGAAATCCAAGCTTGGGCATTCTTCTTTCTTCTGGAATTTAACCTCAAAATATTTTCGCTTTCACTCATTTACTAAAAACCACTTGAAATGAAGCATGGCTCCAAAATAACACAACGCCACTATTACATACATCGCTATGAAGAATTTTTTTTTCTGAATTTTGTTTCCTTCTAAAGTGTAAATCAAGACATTTTTGCCTAACGGGTTTGGCCTTTGTTTAAATTTGAATAGCGTTGTTGTAAAAATTTACTCGTAAGAGAACCATAACTTTTTACACTATTCACCTTGCTTTTGGATACGTTTCTCTTTCTTTTAATTTAATGGAGTAAGCTTTAACAATATGAGTTTCATCACTCATCAGACGCCCTTCCTCCGTTTTTACTGTCAGGTTTGAAAAGGTCAAAAGTTTTTTTAAATTAGAAGATCCCATAAGATAGTGTTATCAGATGATGAAAAAAAATGAGAAGTGTCTGCCAATTAGGTGTAAATAGAATTTATACGAAGAAAACGTTGGTCAGTGTATGCAAATCTTTTTTTCGGAATTAGGGGCATTTAATAAGGACTTATCACTTAAAAATTGATTATTCCCTCCTATCTAGTGAGGGAAAAATTCATATATGTGAGTTTGGTTGAATGTGGCGGGTGGCGGGTGTATATCCCTTAAGGTTTACAATGTTCTTACTTCTCTGTAACGATGCGGATTTCTTTAAGACGTTTAACTGCTCTCTTTTATTCATCATTGCAAATTTTATGCTCGATGAAAGGATTTCCGTTCGCATTAGCCAACTGAAGTAAAATTCCTTATAATGTGGCAAATTAGTAGAATTGAATTTAAACCATTTTATTTTAACGAATATTTTTGTCTATAAATAACTGTAGTTCTCAAAGTGCTTTAACGAGCTCATGAATGTCACTTTCAATCTGTTAATTTCATGAAACTGCGTCTTACTTCGTTGGCTTTTCCATACATATCTATGGAATGAGCAAATTCGGAAACCCTTCTTATCTCCATCAAAAAGTGACGCCATGTCAAAGTTCTGCCTGAAATATTGAAAGGCAGAAACGGAAAGAGCGAGCCCTCTGCCACTGTTGAAAATTTAGGGTAGAAAAGTCGGGCATTATCGAGGGCTAAGGGAAGATATCAAGATGTTTTCAGAAGAAGAAGTAGAATTTTGATTTTGTTCCATAAAATGTCCAATAATTTAAAGGAAGGAGAAGTGTGTTTTTGATTTTAATGGAGAAGATTGCACTTCCTGAGAAATATACAAAATGATTTGTTGTAAAACAAGTTAGATGAAACGACTTAAGTATGTACTGGATGACTCAAAGAGACAGAAATACTTAAGCTTTATATCCCCCAAATCTAAATTTATATCATTAAATCTAATAATATATCATTTAATATGCTAACAAGAGTGAAAGTCCCTTACAATAACCTACGGCGTTTTGTGATAAGATGATAAATAGCTATTGCATTGATGGTTTTCCATGGTTCAAATCACTTACAAGTGCATTTGAATGGCTAAATGGCTAAATGAGGCTTCTGCCACTAGATGGCGCCACCCAGCACCAAATCCGATGGCAGATTTTAAATCTCCAGGGTGAATAACCATATGTCTCATGGGTCATTTCATGGCTCTAAATGGGTACAATTGAACTTTACTCCTTTTGACAAAAAAACGACGCCTTGACCTGGCGCTTCGCCGCAGATATAAACGGATTGCAGGAATATATATACCGTAAGTTTTAAATTGGAACAGCGAGTCTTTTGTGGAGATGTTTAAACTGACAATTTCTTTTTATAACCCTCGTAGAAAGTTGTGTTGGCCAATTTAACCCAAATCGGGTTAAAGAATACTTAGAATCAAGCTCTAAAACAAGTGTATCATTTCAAATCACAAAAGAAGCACTTAGTATGACTTTTGTAATGATTTCAAGAAGTAACACTATCTTTAGAAACAAAACAAAAGCGTTCTAGCATTCTTACACTGACAAATAGAAGAAATTTAATAAACGAAACATCAGTTTCTACGATTAAAAACAGCCCAAATTGGTACCCTGACCGTTACTATCAGAAAATGGAAAGTGGGGTAATAATTTCTTAAGAAGATCTAATCGGATGCATCTTCTTTGGTGTATAGGGAAATAATATCATCCTCACTAAAAAGCTCCCAGTATGATGATAATCTGAACCCAATTGAAAGGAACTAAAATCACTTTAGCCATCTCTTTTAAAAAAGATTTGCTTTCACCAAGATGGTGCTCCTCTGCACACATTATTTATTGATTAACGTAGAATACGAATCTTGCCCAGAATTAATTTTTCTATTTGATTCTTTACCTGTTGCTCTACTGCTAAGCAATTACAACTTCTGTAAAGTTGTCGGGTGAGCTGACTAATCTCTGTTTTCTTTCTTTCTTTCTTTTATTCTAGTTTGTAATGTAGCATGTATGCCGTTATGTGTACGTCTTTTTATTGCTAGTCTATTTTGTATCTTCTAGTGTTTTCAGGTTTTATACTTGTTCACTTCTTTATTCTCGTTTTCTTCATGAACACTTAATTATTTTTACTTTACTCATGGTTGAGCCATTTTGTCTCGATTCACTTTAGTTAAGCTAGTTTTGTTGCCACTACCGTGATTTTCACTGTTATCTGTTCACTTTGGGTGTCAATTTGGTTAGTCACTTTTTAGGTGTCATTTTCTCTTGGAACCTTGATAGGGTATATATTTTCGTGTTAGCTTTCTTCATTGTCTTGTTCGGGTAAGCTCCAAAATAGCTGGTTTCTTGATACGGTTATTTGCCTAGTTATGTGTACAAGGGTACTTCCACTATTTCCTGTTGGGGTCTTACACAAGTGAAACTGTAGTTAAACAGAGTGGTTACTCTGGTGATGGTATTATCTGCAAAAATTGGAGGAAGGTTTTCGATTTTCCTCCAGATTTTTTCAGCTCTGTTTTTTTTGGCCGCGATGTTAAGTGGTTCTCTGAGTCCTCATTTCTTTTCTTCTTGTGTTAGTGATAAGATAGATATATGGAATTGTTTTGAACCTTTTTGATTTCTCTTTTCTCTGCTATAACAAGGCTGTTAATAGGGATGGGAGAGTAGATTAGCACCTCCCTCTCTAGGGCCTGATGTATTTTCCTTTTATTCCTTGTGTTTTATCTTCTTAATTACTAAAGGAGTTTCAGCACAAAGGCTACTCTTTCTTTTCTTTCGGCTACATGTTTTATGCACTCCGTTGAGGTTAACTGTATCCCTAGTGTTTTGCCTTTGGGTGATAACTGTGCAGCTGGCCTTGTAGTTAGATATCCGATACTAACTGCTGAGAGCTTAAGTTGGCTCCAGGCACTGCGGATATGATAAGTAGGGGTTAGAGCGGGCGGAAGAAGAAAGTTTAAGGACACAACAGCAAAGAAATATAGTAGAAGACAACAAATTGGACTCAATCGTAAGATCAACAGTTTAACGTAAAATCTGATTCATGTTATGTAGTTTGTATCTATTTTAGATCGTTGCTGTTTATCGTGACCCGACTCTCACGTGTCTAATATGAGTCCCGTATCTGAATGTGATATTTGAAGAAGAATAGTTGCTTAAAACTGAAAAAGTAAAAGTTTTTGCGAAGAGATACTAGTTTCCCTGAAGATCAGTATAATATATGTCCATTGTATGTAGTTATATTTAGCATGATTAAATAAAAGTTTGTTTCACATGAGAATCACGCATTTCAGTTTTTGTAGACGTGTCTATCTGTATCTTTGTCACAGTAATGTTTGTTTATATAAGGCGTTCAAACCGTTATTAGAAACTTTCTTGCAAAAACTCATGTAGGATTCTATCTCTCTATCTATTTTATGTATCTATCTCTGTGATGTTTCAGTAATCTAATTACTCTTAGTCGTCTTCGAGTAGTCTTCTCCTTCTCTAGGTGTATATTTCTTCTTCCTCCTCTTTTCCTCTTCCATCAATTCTTGGGAAACTTTTCTATGACCTTATTGGCTTTTTTTGCAAATATTCTGTTGAGTTGCATTAACATTGCCTCCCTAATAGGGTATAATGTCCTTTCAGTTCTCTTCTCCTAGTGTCTGTTATTATGTACATAGCTTTGTTCTGTAATCTTTAAAATCTTAGTAGGTTACTTCTCGAGATCGTGTACATCGCTATAGTTGTATAAATAATCGCGGATCGATTATGCCCTGGTGAATCTTTCTTTTGTTCTTCCTGCTGAGGTTTCTTAGCTTAACAGTAATACAAATACGCTTGTAATCTGATGTTGTAACGGTTAGCCTATACATATATCTTTCACTCATTTTTATATCTGTAACTCTCTTCTTCTACATATACATTCGAATGGATCTTCATGCACACAGGTACCATCCTAAATTTATCCCTATTAGTTTTATTTAGCCATTTTCTTCGTATCTATTGATACTCCATATCTCTTCTGCGTCATTTTATTTGCAGTTATTGTAAGGCCAAACTATCAGATGGCTGATGTCGCAGCGAATTGAATCTTCAGGCAGCGCTCATTTCTGGCTGGTGGTAGAACTACGGTGTAGATTGAATAGAGAGACGGGCTCAAATATTCTTCCTTTAGCAAACCGGAAGCAAACAGGAATTTGTTTCCTTGATGGCGTACTATTATTACCATATAAGCACGTCTCTCCATTATATAATCGCATAATATCCTTTAGATCATCTTGTTCTTCTCCAATGTGAGTATCTTGAATTGCATACCCATTTGCCAAACTTCGTCGAAGGCTTTGGAAAGGTCCCGGCAGACAATATTAACACGACATTTCTCTCTCTGCTTTCGCAATATTTTCTAGGATGACTCCTTTGAAATGAAGCCAAATTGGCAGCTGTTCCTCAGACCGATATCATCGAAGTATGTCGATTATTTATTTTTTAGAATACTTTACAGTTAAAATATAGTAGCAAAACGGGTTGGTAGTTATATACTCGATCTGGGGATTTTCCCGCCTTAGCGATAAATATCATCCTTGCTATTTTCGGTTTAGCTGGAAGGTATCCCCCTGTTCATACACGCAACACTTACTCCCTCTGCTATGTTCGGAGGTGGGCTTAAATTTAATTTAACTTGGTGAATCCAAATCTACCTGTGACTCTTTGTCGGAAGTTATTTATCGTATTTTTTACTTCCTCTGATGTAATAATCGCATCTGTTCCATTGTTGTTGTTTCGCCCCTAGACAAATTGGAAGGGTTATGTTGGCTTGATTTCTGCATTGAATTCTTCTACGATTTCATATTTAAATTCGATGTCATAATTCTTGTTATCTTCGCTAATTTGGAATATATTTTTCCATCGCTCTCTGAACAATTTCTCCATTTCTGCCTTGTCCCCTAAAATGTTGTCCCATGTGTCTTTAATATTCATTTTATCACTTACTGCTCATGTTTTTATTATGGCCATTAGTCCTCAAACTCCCTACTATTTCTCGTAAATTAGTACTATTAATTCTGATTGCGTTCTATGACTGACTTGATGGACCGAATCTCCTTATATTTTATGCCGCACGGCTGATCTCCTCGATCATCGACATCATTAATGGTGTCTATCCTAAGTGTAGGATGGTTTGAAACAAATTAATGGGACTGACCCCTCTCTTTGCCCTTTAATTTTTTCTCTAATCCTATGCAGCTCCTCGTCGAATTCTTCTAGAGTGGCTTCCCTAAGTTGCAGCTGAAGTAATTATTTGTAATTATTTAATAAACGGGAACATTTCCTTTTAAATGTAGAAACAATATACATAAAAGTAGGGATGATTTCCTCTTAAGGCGAGGGATAACGTTATTTATAACATTAACACTGGTCAACAAAAGAAAATTTCTCATGGTTCTGGATCAAAATAGTCTGACCTGAGGGTAACTATATGTGCTGAATTTAATAATAACATTTGTATAGCTGTATCGGGCTGTTTTTCAGAACCAGCATATCAATATATTTGGTTCCACTTATGCAATAATTTTTTCCTAATTTGTGTTTTTTTGTTTCAGATTGCTGGTTCATGATAGTGCATATCATATCTACAAATGCCTAATGTCTAATTAGTCTGAACTTAACAAAACATGGAACATGACAAGTGCATAACCGATGCTAATAGTTTTTGTTACATATGTGGCGCCTACACTCATAGTAGCCTCAAGAATCCATAGACTTGTCCAAAGAAAAAGCCGAAGTTCTGGGATCCAGACTAAAGCAGCGTAACCTGCTGGAAGCTGTAGTGCGTATTACTACAGATCGTTATTGACATAGAGAGCTGTCTGCATTTTCCAAGATGGCAAACAACCTTTGTTACTGTGAGGACGCAGTATCTCTCATGCAACAATTCTGCAAGTCTGAATCATACCAGTCAGATGATGAGAGGCCCTGATAATAGATTCAGGAAAAGACTGTCTGAAAGCTGTTCTTTCACAAAATGGCAATCGGCTTACATCTCTCCCAATAGCACATGCAGCAAAGATGGCTGTGAGCTATGAAACAATGAAAGTTTTGTTAGCCAATACAGAATACGAGAAACACTAGTGGAAAATATGTGGGGATCTCAAAGTCATCTGTTTACTACTTGGCCTTTAGAGTGGCTACACAAAGCACATATGCCTTTTGTATTTGTGGGACAGCAGAGGTCAGGCAAAGCACTTTGTGGGAAAGTAATGGACAATAAATGCGTCTGGAAGGTTCAACTGTGCTTACAATCCTCTTGTAGATCCAGAAAAGATATTTTTACCTCCACTGCATCTAAAGCTCGGTTTGGCTAAAAATTTCCTCAAGGCTATGGATAAACCTGGTGCAGAGTTTCGATACTTATGACAGAATCTAGGAGGTGTGGTTTCCGAAGCCAAGTTGAAAGCAGGTGTATTAAATGGGCTACAGATTTGTATACTAGTTTATGATAGCGAATTCACCAAGGCCTTGAACCCACTGGAGAAAAACTCATCGGAATCATTTGTCAATGTGCCAAAGCTTTTTTTTTTTTTAACTATCATGCTGACAACTGCAAATAAATCCTTACAACCATGCTGCAAAATTATCATGCATTGGGAGCAAGGATGTCCTTGAAATTAGTTTTTTTTCACTTTCATGTTGATTTTTCCCAGATAACATTGGAGACAATAGTGATGAACTCGGTGAAAGTTTTCATCAAGACATCGCCATAATGAGGAGCATATATCAGGGACAATTCACTCCTAATATGATGTGCGACTATTGCTGGATGCTGCAACTAGAAGAGAGCGAGCTTTAAAAAGGAAAGCGGGAAGTTCAGAAGCACCTTTAGAATTTCGTATTTTGTTAATTATAAAGGATTTGAACTTATGCTTTCTGGTACAATTTCTTATGAGCTTATATGTGACGTGTTTAATAGCGTTATCTTGCATGTGACAATTAATGTCATCATATTTACTATTTTTCTGATTGTTTAAGAAAGTAGTTCTGATAGTAGAATAAAACATCTAAATCATACTTAGCAATGTGAAATTAGTCATGTAAGCACAGTCACATAAGAGACAAGCTGGTCTGTTTTGCGTTAAATATCTATTGTACGACACAAGTGACGGAATATTGAATATTTGTACCTATTGATTTTTTTATAAAACCTAGACTGATCAAACAAAAATATATTAGGTTTAAATTTAACAATATGAAATTAGTTGTGTGAGCATAATCTCATATGTGAACCGTTTGGGCTGTTGACCAGTGTAATTATTAAAGTATCACATGAGTTATTTCTACAAATAATTAAAATATCAAGTGTGCATTTGCTACAACAAATCTAAGCAAATTCACCTACAACAGCTTACTTAGAATTTGGGGACGTCTATGCAGCACTCTTAAATATACAAAAATAAGATGATTATGGACAATTTCTTTGCAAACTTTGGCACTAAAACGACACGAAGTTCGGTCGGTAGGAAAATTTACATTAGCTCAGAAAAATAAACTGGAAAATCTAAAAAAAGTTTTCAGAAGGATCAAAACTTTTAATTAGGAACTCCTTCTAAAAGAAGCAAACGTGTAGATAGCTATGTGTGGGACAAAATTAAACAAAACAATTAGATCGATTACATAATTTTCCTGGAAATCTTTCAGAAGCTAGATCAAAATAGATCTAAAGATAGAGTTCTACTCATAGCAAAGATAAAAAACAATAAAATCTTGACACTCAAACAAAAATCAAACCTTTTTGTTTACATAAGTAAACAAGTTTAATTAAATCATTGATGTAGTGACAGATTCGTCATTAAAAGCTGTAACAATGATATAAGAGAAACTATTTTACAGTACGAAACGTTAGCAAATTGGAATGAGAAAAAGTTATTTAAAAAAAAATAAGCACAGCTTATAAAACATAAACAAAAGATTAAAATTGACCCGAGAAGGAACCCTTAGAGAAGATGTTGATTATACAGGAATCAAAAAGTTCATTGAAAAAACTAAACCAGGATAGAAAACACAACATTTAATACAGGACTAGTAATACAGCGAATTATACCAACAAAGGATAAGAAGAGAAACAAATCAAAAATGAAAACACTGTTGGAAAAGTTAAAAATTTTATCAGAAATTATTTTCTAGTAATTTCCCCATTACACCTGATGGCAATTATGCATTAAATGAGGAAGAAGTCCGACTAGTAAAGAAGGCTGAAATTTTGTACGCACCTAAAACCATGCAAAATGGTCATGCACTTGGTGAACAATGGGTTACAATCGACCTAATGAAAAATTGGTAAAAAGGATTTGCTATCTTGTCATCTCGTGTCCTTACATAATATTTTAAGGAAAGTAACAGAATGATAAACTGAGGCGTTAAATCTCTTAGCATGGTTCTCAGAGAGTTTCAATTGTCCATCACCTAATCAGGGAGAAGCAATATATGAGATTTCTAAGCCTAATTTTGTATGAAAATATTTCATGAAAGCCTTACATTTCCAACTACATTAAAACTAAACAATATTCATTTATCCCAAACTACATGTGGCGCTGACCGCCTTTTTTCCTCTTGCTATAGAAAACCTTGATCCAGTGCATCTTGGACTTTCGTTCCCTGATGTACAAATTCAATTCCTCTAAAACTTCCGGTATCGATACCTAGGTTTAAATGGGTGTTTTTCTTTTGGTACTTGGGATTTCTACTCCTTTCTGTGCGGATTGCAAAGAAACTTCCTTATGAGATGGACGTGACATCCTGTACGCAAAAATTCTTCCACTTTTACCGGATGGCCACATGTGCAGTGTTCTCGCTGGTGTCCATCGTTCCCTCCACTGATGACCACTGATACCTTTCAAAAACAATAGCACCCCTCATTTCTGATTCTCTTGCCATTGTCTCTAGTATATCAGATATCTTTCACTGCTGTTGCTCCATTGGCACGTTCTCTTGTCTTTCTTTCTTAGATAAATATCCTTGCATTCTCCGCTACGTTTATCTTTACCGATGGCTATCATTTCCTCGAAGGTCGACCGCTGCCGATGTGTCATCTGTGCGTCAGCGCTCCTCGTCATTGTTTTACTTTTCCTTTCATCCTATCCTGATTCATTGCGCTTGATTTTAATACTGATAGAAAAATCATATTTATTTCCTCCTTACAACTCAACTATAATCAATTATAATTACTCGTGTTCTTCTGCCATTTCCACGGCTCCATTTTCTCTTTCCATACTCCTTAATAATGATCAATTTTCCAAATTGATACGCATTTACGTCTCTCGGAGGTTAGCCTCCTCTTTCGAAAAAAAACCTTCCGTTTCCCTTCTTTCATCAAGAGAAACAAGTTTTCTTGATTATACGTATTGATATACCTGCTAAACAAATTTTATCGTAAATTCTAATTGTTCAATCTTTTGAATAGCTATTCATATTTGTTTCATTTTGGTAGTTAACTTTCAATTTAACTCTGGTTCCGGCTTGTTATAACTTTTCTATATTTGTAGCAAATAATACTGTCATCGACAAGGCAGAAGCGACAATAAATACTTCCATTAATTTTGAGTCAAGTTAATTTCAATTCTATAAATCTGATATCTCCTAAAATTCTGATAGAGAGTTATTATAGTCCTGTCTCAGTCCTTTTTTATCACATTCGATTTGCTTGGAGAGGTCGACTTTTTGATTTATCGCAACATGATTCTTTTTACGATTTTTACATGTACGGGTATTTTCTATTTATATGATAAATTTTTTTTAATTTCTTCAAATAAGCGCATTATGAAGAGTTTGAACCCAGCAATATTTGACTAACTGGTATTTGTCATTTGCAGATGAATGAAATGGATTCGGCTTTAAGGTCTTGAAAAAATAAGCCTGATGTATTCTGTTTCATTCGTGGCGAATCACCGTTGTTTCTAAAAAAAATACAGTCGCATGTCTCCTAAAGCCTGCTAACCATGCATATTTTGGTATGATATTTGTTAGTCAGGATAAAGATTGAACACCACACATGGTATGCAAGATATGCATCAAGTATCTGCGTCGTTCGACCAAGGGCAAGAAAAGTTTGGACAAAACCCCCAAACCAGCTTAAAACCCCCCAAAAGACAAATATAAATCTCTAAAACTACGAAACAAACAGAAAAAAAATATGATTAGTTTCTAAAAGTGAAGGCTGGCTCCATCCAGTGTTCATAGTTTTAAGAGAATAATTTGGTTCAATAGGATATCTTCAGTACGAAATGGCCTGTATTCCTAAATATTCGAACTCTAGTAATATGTGCTTTTAAACTTCAATGTTTTCCTAAGTTGATTCTGTCATATATATATATATATATATATATATATATATATATATATATATATATATATATATATATATTTACTTGTAGCATTGAAAACGGCAGAACTGCTTCTTAGTGTCACTTTAAGGCATTAGGTTCGTAGATTGTTTAATTAATGAATGAAAATTTTGAAGTCAGTTGAAATATTGTCTTTGTGTTAGAAAAGGCTTTGCAAAACTTGTGATATACTTACTTCATCAATTTATTTGTTTTTAACCTTCATTGGCACCCAATTTTTAGAAATGCTATTGTCAGAAAGTTTACCTTCATATATCATTTTTGTGATCGTTTGACAGAAATTTAACACTTTGAACTTAGGCTGCATTTTTCTATGAGGTGGTGCCGTTGAAGATAAGAGCGTATTTTGAAATGATTCTTGGTTTATGCTCTACTTTTCTTTCTTAACCTCAAGCACTTGAAAAATATATACTTTCTAATTTATTTATATATTCTCTTCCTTGATTTTCTATTTGGTTACCTATTTGTGAATGATCGTTTATCTAGAAGAATAGGGTTAGATACTAAAACAAGTTCTACTGAACAAAAAGTCGCGTGCTCTCACTTATTCTGATTTATGACGTTTAAAACTCTCAATAATTACCGGAGTAACGTTGGCAGCAACTTGACAATTCTATCATTCGAAAGAATATGTAAAAAAATATTAGGGTTTAAAATTTCTTCAGAATCAGCAGGATAGTTATGATGTTATAGCCAAATGAAAATAATTCCTAGGCTAACTTTGGGAGGACTTTGGTAATTATATCATATAAAAAGTTAAAAGAAAATGTAAAACAACATAAGGGTTTTAAATTTGGTTAGAATCGCCCGAATAGTTATGATGTTATAGACAGAGGAAAATAATTCCCTGGCTAACCTTGGGAGGACTTTGGTACTTATATTATCTGAAGGAGAATGTAAAACAACATAAGGTTTTAAATTTCGTTAGAATCAGCCAAATAGTTATAATGTGTTTGCTAAAAAAAAATAGTTCCCGGGCTAACCTTGGGAGGACTTTACCAATTATATCATTCGAAAGAAAATATATAACAACATACGTATTTCAAATTTTGTAAGGATGGGCCGAATATGTATGGTTATTGACAAATCAAAATAATTTCCGGGCTAACCTTGGTAAGACTTTGGTACTTATATCATCCGATAGAGAATCTAAAACAACATATGGTTTTCAAATTTCGTTAGAATCGCCCGAATAGTTATGATGTGTTTGCCAAAACAATATAATTCCAGGGCTTATTTGGGAGGACTTTTTTAATTATATAACTTGAAAGAGAATGTAAAAACATAAGGTTTTCTAATTTCTTTAGAATCGCCAAAAGAAAATAATTTCCGGGTTAACCTCGAGAGGACTTTGGCAATTATATCATTTAAAAAAAATGTTAAAAAACATCAGGGTTTTAAATTTTTTTAGAATCGGCCAAATAGTTTCAATGTTATTATAAAATTTCAAAAGTGAAAACAAAACGTGGACCGAACGACAGACTGACATAGACTCACACGCGACTAAAAATGTATGAATGGAAGTGTTGACCAAGTAGTTTTGCTTATAATTTCTTACAGGCCAAGTCCTGTTTATGAGCACTTGACTTGTATTTCCTCTTGTATGAATGGAAGTGTTGACCAAGTAGTTTTGCTTATAATTTCTTACAGGCCAAGTCCTGTTTATGAGCACTTGACTTGTATTTCCTCTTGCGTGAGCCATTCATTCTTAGAGAATAATTTGAGTATATGTTTTAATAAAACTTTCTGAATATTGAAATGTGAAAATAACTCATTATGGGACTATGGCTCAATTTAAAAAAAAACACATTACACAATCACACACGCATATACACTATATGCACACAAAATATATTCAAACACGCGATCCCAATCAATTCAAGCACTACGCTCAAAGTGATTCAACGCATTATCATTCTTGAATAATTTGTTTAAGCCCAAGTGGAGAGTTTTATGACGGTTGCAGGGATCTTTCACAATTTACCTCGGATTGTCCACTTGGGAACGTGCCTGAAATGAGTTGTCTTCCACGAGAGATATATATAGGTTTTGATAGGCCATAATGATTTATTCTATCAATGGCCAAGTTAACTTTATTCAGTTTTGTCTACGATTTCTTGATATACGAAAGAAAATACCAATTTATCAAATATATTTAATTCACAGGCTTCTTTTGAGCTATTCGTAGACATCTTCAAAGGAACAATAGACTTGGATTTGGTATATAAAGTTGGTAGAAAAACGCTAACAGAGTGTTGTAATCTAGCATTGAAAACATTTAGTGAAAGGGTAGCTCTGTTTTTTAATTAGAATAGTTTTTGGTCTTCAATATTTTCCATTTTTAGGTGATATTCAAACTTTTGTAATAAAATTTTAATATTCCTTGATTCGTTATTTTATTTGTTTTGGAGTTTGATCTCTATTGGTCATAGTTATTTATTATCTTCACATGTCGTAATTTCCTTTAATTTTTTGGCAGTATATAACTATAATTATTTGACCTAATTAGTTAATCATTATTTCATGTTACTCGTCAGTAAATAATGTCCTATTAGGTGAATAATGAGTCAAATACAAGTCCTAAACCCTAGCTACTGCTAAAAGATTCCTTACATATAAAGATCTCTTTAAGGCATAGCAAGGTGTTCTTGAATGTATTCCTAATTTAGGCTATGAATTTGTTTTTCTATATCTTTAAAGCACACTTCTTTATTTCTCTGTTAATTGAACCTAATGAAATTATAGCATGTAGATCATATACCTTTTTGTTCTCTTCTTTTTGCATTTCTTATTAATCGTAATGCCTTGTTTTAAGAGTTGAGAGGACGATTGTGAAAGCATCTAGGGACAGATGGAGGGTATATAAATTTTCGAAATTGTAATTTTTGTTTCAGGTTTCGAAATCTAAATTGTTTGGTTAGGTCGTTCTTGTTGCAAGCATCTATGCTACGAGTATTTATATGGTTACTGCATCCCAAAACTCTATCTCCTATGTTATATATATATATATATATATATATATATATATATATATATATATATGTAAAAATATATATATATATATATACATATATATATATATATATATATATATATATATATATATATATATATATATATATATATATATTTCGTCGTTGACTATGATATCCTCATTTCTTCTAATATAATGGGATTATTTTAATTTTTTGTATACGTGTTTGAAACTTCAAACGCTTTTCGCATTCATTTATATTTTACCGACGAATGTCTTGAGATAAATCTATCGTCTCTGCAAAGAGATACTTATAATTGCGGTATATCATAAAAAAATTAGATGGATACCAAGTCCTGAATTACTGGTAAGTGCTAGTTTCTTGTGCATATCAAATAAGTGGCCGAGGCACCGTCTCGGAGGATCTCTTGCGTTTATAATAAATTCTCGGTCTACTAAAAACATTGTATCTTATATAAACCCCTCGTTCTACAATATAGTCGTAGATTATTTTTTGGGGGAAATGGGGTTAAGTTCTAGCTGGAGCTTTTTGGATTTTAGTCCCCTACCTTATTAAACATTTTATGTACGTTGTCAGAGATCACAGAGAGAGAGAGAGAGAGAGAGAGAGAGAGAGAGAGAGAGAGAGAGAGGAAGAAAATACACACCTGGGCGACCCTTTTTGCTGCCGCAATCACAGAAAGCTGCGACAAGTGGGAGAGCCCAGAGGGTCATATCTAAAGTCGGACAAAGTTTACCTCGTCAGCTTAAAAACCTTCTCACACTTGCGCTAAAAGGCCGAGTCTATTCTCGTCTGCCGATGCGTCTGACCCTAGAACCCTCCCCTTCGGACAGAAGGAGGAAAACCCCATTCGACCCCTATACATCCACCGGCGCCAAAGTTGAAAGAGAGTATCCGCCGAGTATCCATGTCCTCTTTGTCCCCTCAGTATCCTCTGTCCGCCCCCGTCTGTACCCACTACTCGCGTTCCGTTGAACTCTGCACAATTTTCACAGAATCCATCAACCTTACTGTATTCTCGTTAAATCACATGAGTTTACCTCGCCTCGCTACCCTCGCCCCTCGAACGCAGCGCCCTCAATCTCGATTTGTGTAACTCGAAAGCAAGATTTAAGTTAACCCCGTAATAGACATTATCCTGAGACTATTGTTTAAACTTGGCGCCAAGGCAAGAATTACTTTCTCGAACCAAATCTTCGAAGTATCATCAACGCGCAACTTTCCTATGCAAGTGCTCTACCCCCCTTCCCCTCTACCCAGTGTAAGCCTAAATATCTGCTTAGTTTTATACTCAAGATCGTTCGAGCGTCCCTCGATCAATATTGTCCGTTTGTTTGTACGGTTACCGTCCTCACCACGTCTCCCCTCCCTCCTCTGCTTCGGAGACCCGTGTAAATCTAATATGTGTATAACTCATTCTAAAACTCCTCTTAGCCTTGTAAAATAATATTGATTTTCATAGTAGTAAAGTTATTTTTTTGCCCGTTTTTCTTTTGTCCTGGTACTCTAAGATACTCGACTATTGGCTAACCTACGAGTACTCTCAATTAATTTGCACTCTGCTTATATTGTAAACTTCCCACGCAATCGTAAAGCAGAAAGTGTGAACTTGATCCTATTCTACGACATCTATCTTAAACTGGTGTAAGGTGTGTAGGGTTAACCTACGACATCTATATTAATATGGTGTAAGATGTGTGGGGTTAACCTACGACATACGTCTTTAAAAGATCAGCCTATTTACTCGCTTTCCCTCTCGTTATTTGCTAGTTTTTCCGTTGCTATAGCTAATGCTATGTCATATCCACTTTTTCTTCTGAATAGGTATTGTTGTGAATGTAAATTATTTCCATGAATATATGATTGAATTGAAACTAACAGCTAGGATTTTCTCGAGAAAATCTTAACCACAATTTATAGGAGTCTGGAGGTTAACCAGGTTAGGACGATAAAATAATTTAAGCTCGTTTCTAATCATCATTAAAATACCCGCACTTTAATGAGGATTTTAATATGCTTAGTACAGCTTTCAATTTTTGTTGGGTGCGTTCAGATGAATTTCTTATTGAAGGTCGTGGATTCTTTATTTGAACATTTATATATATTTTTTTTCATTTTAAAATCGATATTGGTCTTCTCTTATCCTTAATAACCTATTTAGGCAGTATGGGCGATAATTTTATTTATTTAATATCAGTGCTGGGAAATCGAATCAAATTTGAATCGATAAACCTTTAAAATTTATATATTTTCAAACCCGAATCGAAAAAAAATCCGAACTGAAATATTTGTGAAAACTCGAATCGAAATTTAAACTCGAACCGAAAAGAATTAAAAAACTCGAATTCCAACTGAATCGATTATAAATATAAGTTTGAAGCGAAAACGACGAGTATCATTAATAAAAGCATTTAGGAATTCCAAGAATTCCAATCTTTCGTCCTAATCCTAGTCCTAATCTTGTTTTGCTAATCACAGAATGACCCACAGCTAAACCTTTCTTCTGTTCCGAGTTTTTAAATCCCTAAGAGATTTCTTAATGATTCAACCTTTCCTTACCTTCGCATCTAAATGATAGGCTCAAGTTCTTGTTTCGCTAATGAGAGAATGACCCAAAGCTGAACCTTTCTTCTCACCTACCATAGATAAAAGCACCTTTTTTCCCCAACGCGGCGTATAATCCTCCTTTCTTTTAGAATTTACTAGAATAATAAAATGCATAAATTGTTAAAAGCATTTAGAGAAAATCAATTTCAAACTAGACAACATCTTGTAAACGTCACATTTTTATAAATGCTTCTCTCCCATTTAAATTTTGTGACACAATTTTTCATCTCATTTTTAAACCCCTCAAAAATGAGACGTCAAAAAACGGATAAGTGTTACGTAACTTGTATTTCCATTTAAGTGGATACGGAAAAGAAGCAAAAGCAACTTGCAAAGTTAACAATTGCACAATGACCTTGAAGTGTCCGTCTGCTACAGATTTAAAGAAACATTTAGAAAGGTATCATCAGAATGAGTTTAATTTATTGAATAATTGTGCTACTCAAATTGCTAAGAAATCTCTCGCACAAGATGAAGCACAAAAATGTGAACATTCCAAGCGAAGCAAGACTATTGACAAAATATTTGGCCCAACAGTAAGCATAAAGATGGACGCCAACATATTAAATAGCGCTATGATCGAGTTGGTCAGTGTAAATGCAAGACTATTTCCTACTGTTGAAGATAGTGGACTATGTAAAATAATAGACCCCATTAAAAAGGAACTCAATGTTACAATGGGCAAGAAGAAAGTTGCAACTTTAGTAGATGAAAAAGCAGCAGATATCGTTAAAAAAATAGCAAGGAACACCAAGGAAGGCTATTATCATTGAAGATTAATGTTGCATCCCGCTTGGACAGATCTGTGCTTGGTACGAGTATTAATGCTCAATTTATTATTAGCGATTCTGTTTAAATAAGAACTTTAGCAGTGGCAGAATTTTCCAGTTCTCATACGAGTATAGAGAACAAATCAGAGAAACTGTAATAAAAGTCTTGCCAAAAATTGAGCTGAATACCAATCATGTATATATTGTTACAACTAGTAATGCAAAAAATATAGGGAAAACTATACAACATATGTCATATGAAGATAGTGAAAATAGTGCCAGTGATCATAGTGCTTATGAAAATAGTTTTAACGAATTAAATATAGATAGTTAACTAAATAATGAAACTGTGTTTCATAATGTTTTTCGATTAGATGTGCCCCCCACACTTTTCAGCTTGCTATAAAAGACACTTTAAATAGTAGTTCTTGTTTAAATACCATATTCCATGCACGAAAATTAGACAAGAAAGTGCGAGTGCCTGCTATACTTACTGTTTTAAAATCAAAGCAATATAGTATGCCTATTACACAGGCCTGCGTTTGAAAAGAAATTCTGTCCCTGCGGTTTTCTTTAGTGATTCCTAACGAAATTGTTCTCCTAAATTGAAATATGACATTCATTTTGCTCAATCAGGTCTGGTTTTTGAGATACAGCGCACTACTGTTTTTAGAAAAGGGCCATTTTTCAAAAATTCCTTATTTATATAAAAGTTATTTAATAAATGACAATTACTTGTAATAAAAAAATACACACTCAATTCGACCTTATTTTAATTAATTTCCAACTTACAGACTACTTATGAGCTTACCCAGGAGTGCAAAGAAACTATTTTCCAAGAAAAGAAGTCCTGATGACTTCCGCTTGTGAAGCGATGTTGGTTCGTCGCCTTTAAGACACCAGCAATAGTCAGCTAACATGTTGATGTCCCAGCGTCCTTGATATCTTGTCTCTATAGTCTTTATGTCTTGGTGAAATCTTTCTCCTTGTTCCTCGCCTATAATCTCCTCAGTTTTCCATAAAATAGTCAAGATATGACTGGATAAAATGCATTTTTATCGACATGCGAGCTCCCATTTTTTCGAAGCTTTTCATAAGCTCATTTACATGTGAGATATATTCTGAGCTTCTTTTATTTTCCAGAAAACCGTCGATTGCTTTACTAAACGCTCGCCATGCTTCTTGTTCACTGGCTTCCATATTGGTGTAAAAATGCTTGTCCTTTAAGAGAGTTCTAATTTGGGGACCATCAAATATGCCTGCATGGAGCTTGGCATCACTGATCTGTGGGAATTTTTGCAGTAGATACTTAAAAGCTCGGCCTTCTTTATTCAGTGTTTTGACAAAGTTCTTCATCAGGCCAAGCTTTATATGAAGAGGAGGCAGTAAAACATTTTTGGGAGGGACTAGAGGTTGAGCTACCACATTGTGGCAGCCAATTTGGAATGCCTCTCGAGATGGCCAGTCTTTTGCTTATGGTGAAGACTATCCGCCCGGCTATCCCATAAGCACATGAAGCATGGATATTTTGTGTAGCCTCCTTGCATCCCAAGAAGAAGGCACACAACCTGAAAGAAAACATATTGATGCATATTGATGTACATGGTTTCTAAGAACTTCTATTTTTTGCATAGGCAATTTTCACTAAGTTTATTAGGGGTAGAGAGAAACTAATATGTGTATAATATCCTTCTGTCATTGGTATTTAGAAACAAACATTCCTTGAAATATTTAACAAGTTCAATAAAGTAAAATATATCTTACCTTGAGATCACCACATATAAACCAGTTCTGGTTAGAGTACTTGATTGTATTAATCAATACTTTCATATTTTCGTAGCTTTCTGTTAACTGAACTGAATGGCCAATAGGTACAGATGCCATTTTATTGCCAATATTTAAAAGTACTGCCTTCAAACTTCTGCTAGAAGAATCAATAAAGAGCCTCCATTCACTTGGTTGGTAAGGAACGCCAAGTGCCTCAATTAAACCTTTTACATCATTGCAATACATCAAAGAGCTGCAAGAATCAACTGCAAAGAACTTTCGAAACTCTTCGTCTCTATTTCTGAACCAAAAGTATGCAGTTTGTTGAGAGAGGAGGTTGCTCTCACTAAGACGGGATGCAAGAAGTTGTGCATTCTCTTTAGAAAGACCAAGATCTCTATTCAAGTCATTTAATTGACCTTGAGTGAGTGGTCTTGGCAAAGTCATTGTAGACGTAGGCTGATATGTCAGTAAAGTGTCAGTCTCAGCCACTTCTATAGCTTCTATATTGTCTTGTAGCTCAGTATTTTAAGGTGGAGAAGGAACTGGAACTCCTGGACCATGTGGTTGTGGTTTAATGGCAGAAGGAACATCAGGATAGACTACAGTGTGTTTGTTCTTCTTATTGACACCTGAAAAAAGTGCCGCATACTCAATTTACATACTTTTAATTCACTCGACCCTCGTTTCCACATTTTTATACACATTTTTCATACCAGGTAAATTTACAATTTTGAAATACAATAAATTTTTATATACAATTTAACCACAATTTTTCTACCAGCATAATACACTATTTTTATACACAATTACAATTTTAATAGGCTACCAAAAGATTTGTATAAACATTTCTAGATTTGTAAAGGACTATATTGTTAAAGTAATTATCTCACCTTTAAGATTTGTCATGCAAAAATAGCAGTCTGTAATGTGGTCCTTGCCTTCTCTCTACACCCTAGGTACACCAAATGACAAACAGTTCGTTTTGCCCTCACTCCAGCGTCTTAAGGCTATGACACAGGCTTTGCAGCACATATGTGGAGCAAAGTTTTGGTCTTGATCACCTAGCTTTATTCCAAAATATGCATTGTAAAGGAACTTTACCAACGGCGTTATAGTGCATTGCTGGTCACTAAAAGTTACCTTTCCACAAACAAAACAAAATCTATCAGGACTGTTTTTACACTTTCTATAAATTTTTACGAAATATAAGGAGTTTTGCTAATGTATTTGCCTGCAAAAAAATTCACAAAGATAAATAAAGTTTTAGAAATACACTTTAAACACTGTTCATAGATGAGAAAAGTCATGGATTAAAAAACCAACACTTAGTTGGAGAGTGAGCAAGCAACACACAACCACTCGCGCTCGCGGTCAGCTAGAGACTGAGCTCTCTAACGCCATCTAGGGAGCTTGGTCTGTATCTTAAAAACTAGACCTGATTGAGCAATATAAATGCTGAATTTGGATTTTGGAGACAAATTCCATTAAGAATCACCTATGAAACCCTTAGGAACATTTTTAAAGCAGACCAGTGTTATTGATTTGGTCACCCGCTAGTGCTCCACTTTCGACATGATTGCACGCTTACTGACATTGAAACTATTCATTGGCGAATTAATTGCAATTATAGGAAGTGATATGCGCCTCTCTCATAAATCTTAGGAGAAGTTAAAAGAAATCAAACTAGCTTTGGAGCCAGCAAAGATTGTGACTGTGCAATTGCAAAAGCAAAATTTAACTCTAGGTGACTTTTATATGCTTTGGTTTAATTACAAAGTGAATTCCTAAAATGCAATGCACTATTTCTAGCAACCTGCAGGATGCAATTCGATTCGTAAATAAGAACTATTTAGTAGCAAACTATTCGTAGCAGGATTATTTCTAGATCCTAGGCGGAATGTTTTGCTTTCCCAATCAGACCATGAAAATGCTCTCGAACATCTACGAAAATTGCACGCGAAATTGCAATTGCTTAATGATGCATTTGAATCTAAAGAGCAGAACGATTTGGATCCTACTACTACAACTAATTTAAACGAAAACGATTTGGAGAAGGCACTTGAAAAAGCCGAAAAAAGCAAAGTAAGTGCCACACTCATAAATCATGATGTTATATCGGCTCTTAAAAACTTTGCTAACGATGAAAGAATCCCATCAGGTAGTAATCTTATTGCATGGTGGAATTCTATGAAGCTTAAATGTGCAGTGCTACATGAGCTAGCTCGAGTTCTTCATGCAGTTCCGATGACGCAAGTGTCTGTTGAAAGATTGTTTTCCACTTTTAAATTAATCTTAAGTCATACATAACATAACATAACATAATTTCACGGATGAACAAAGCCACACGGGCCTATCAAAAGGCATCCGTATCCATCAAATCCCACACACATAATGCATCCATAATGCAACGAAATAGTTTATTACCACAAAATATAGAAAATATCTTAGTGGTTCACTCAAATTTTAATATGCAGTAAACTATTATATGTTATGTTTCCATGAATGCAGCGTTTCCATGAAAATACACACATATATATATATATATATATATATATATATATATATATATATATATATATATATATATATATATATATAGGTATGTGTGTAGTATATATTTGCAATTTACTTTTTATATGTCTTACTTTACTTGTAGTTGTATCAATAAATATAGTTTAATTCATACTTATATCGTATATAATATTCCATATTTGTCTTAAATACATAGCTATAATATCATAGGCTAATGAGATATGTACTAGGATAAAATTTCAACCTACTCTATGATTTCCCTTGCAATTATCTATGCTATTGTGAATTTAAATTATGTCAAATATATTCACCATTTGGCTGTCAAGTTTGTTTTTAAAAGAGCTTAAGTTGTTCTTATAATATATTATTTGTATTCTGTATGTTTATTGCATAATATTTCAATATAATTAGGAAAATTTGTAATATATGTTTTACCAGTTTATTTGCACAATATTTTAATGTACAATGTTTAAAAATTCTTCGTGTGTTCTGTATTTTTATAGCATAATATTTCAATAGAGAAAAAAATGTAGTATGTAGTATCCCATTAAAAACTTCCATTTGACTGCGGTTCTTTCATCCTTACATACGGTTTTCGTGTATTGGGACTTTACGTATATTTTACCCATTAATTTTAATAGAAAAGTACTCAGTCAATTTGAGCATCTGGTACATATGGATAGCTATAGTAAACAAGAAATAACACAGTAAATAACGAATTTACTTCAACTCAAGGAGAATGTTTAATAAGAGGGGGAGAAGTTTTATAAGTTATTTTGTTATAAATTATATTTTACGAGAAAAAAACATACAGAACTCTGGAAATAATAGATTTAGGCATTAAAAATGCAGGCTGAACTCGAACTAAAATCTAATTTGAAGCTGAATCCATATTAAAAAATTGAAGAGCCGAAAAATTTGAATAAAAAAATATAGAGGGCTCGAATCGAAATCCGAATTGATATTTTTAAAATGCCAAACTCAAATCGAAATTCGAATCGATATTCATTTCAGTTCCCAGCCCTATTTAATATATATGATCATTTTAAAATTAAATATCGAAGTTCTCAACTTTTGGGGGATATTGATAAAACTTTAGATAAGTGATTCATGAAGGATTCTTGAATTTGGTACAGAGTATCCAATATCTGTCTTTCTTCTGAATAAATTCTAAGTAACATTGGAGTTGATTTCCCTTTTAAACTTTTTATAGCTTGCCCGAATATATATGGATGGGTTCTGGGAGAATTCAGTGTATTTGGTATCCTTCCACTAGTTCTTTAATTTCAGGTTTGCCTTCTGGTTCAGATATAGATTTATATTTTATTTTGGGTTATGTATGATTGTCTTGTTGAATAAGGGGAGAGGTGAGCTGCTTAATTCTTTATCAGTATCTTCTGAAGTAATCAAATTTATATTTTTTGGACAACATTGTTTAAGTAATCTTATAATTTGTTCTCAACCAACCTTTAGATATTCAATTCTTTCTCTTATTGTTTATTATAAAAATAAAGCCGAAATGTCATTTAACAGCTTCATGATTGACTTGAATGTTGGTCTCTTCTCAATTTACTAACTGTAAGGAAATTATTTACTAGTTAGGACTATATCCGGCTTGGTAGGTGCTCCAGAAATTTTAGCCAGTTTGAGTTGCAAGATTTCTTTCTAGTATGAGATCTAGGCTTCTTTTTTTATTGTATGATGTATAACCCCAAGTTATGTATCTGCCATTATATCTTCCGTGAAGATAATAGTTTTTCCATTGCCAAAAATCTTTAGCAAATTTTTCAACGGTAAATGATTACGACGAAGGAGTTGATATCCTCTAGCGATTACGAGTGGGCCGATAGTTGATTTTATTCCAGCGTTAAGTTTGATTCTTCTAACAGTCAAAGTAGTTTATATTTTCATCTTTTTCCAATGGAACTACCAGCATCATCAATCTCTTATGTGTTGTGGTTAACTGAATAGAAAATAAGATAGATTTTAACCTTAATCTGTTTAATGTGCATTTATCATTATAAGTCTATGTTAGGTACAAATTCCCCTAAATATTCTTCTTTCTACCCATTATTTAAATTCATTGAAATTGTTTTAAATTTATGTAGAAGTTGATTTATTATATATAATTTAAGTATTGAGTTTTATGATCAGGGTATAAGGAATTCTTCCTTTCACATTTTTGTATTATATAATCTTGGGGGTGGTTTGTAAACTTTTCAATGCTTTTTGTTTAATCTAGTTTCGGAAACTGTATATAATGAGCCTGAAGTTAGTTTTATTAGAAAGTGTATTAAGGTTATTCTATTTTCCGTGTTCGATTCCAGGGCATGATAATTTAAAGAAAATTTTCCCTGGCGTTATTTTTGTCTTGTCAGTATGGTATGCTTTCAGTGTGCCTTCCTTATATTTCCTTGATCCATGTGTCATCGAATGTCCCTTTCTTTCTCTAACTTTTAAAAACACATGTTTCTTGTCTCATTTATCTTGTACTGTATTGTAATAGAAAGTGCAATACAAGGTCTCTGTACCTTTCACTCTGTCTTCAAATAGATTTGCACGGCAGGAATTAAATATGGCGAAAGCCAAGCGGTTATGGTTGTTACCACACGCAGAACATCTATTTGCTCTTTATATATATATATATATATATATATATATATATATATATATATATATATATATATATATATATATATATATATATATATATATATATATATATATATTTTGTCGGTGAGGCGTAATTTAATTTTCAAGCCGAAGCCGAAGCCAATGACAAAAAATATCCAAGCATTCCTTTTAATTCCATTTATTCCAATATAACATATATTCGCTGAAACGAGCGCACAAGTTCGAACGTAGTTACTCTGAATAAATGGATTTAGAATAACGCTTGGATTAATTTTTTTCACTGCCTTCATCTTGAAAAATAATATATATCTATATATATATATATATATATATATATATATATATATATATATATATATATATATATATATATATATATATATATATATCTCAAAGTAGCACGAGAGAATGATGAAAATGAATCCATTAAACCACATTGAAAGAGAAAATGGAATAATTTTTCCTTGCACGGATTTTTTCGATAAAAGGAAATAAAAATATTACTGCAAGAAATTTTTTTTTCGTTTTCTCTTTCAATGGGGTTTAATGGATTTATATATATATATATATATATATATATATATATGTATATATATATATATATATATATACACATATTGGGCCGCAAAAGTCTACAACACCGTTAGAAATGCAAATGTGCATAATTTTATTTAACGCAGGTTAATAAAATTTACAACGTATGTAGGACTTTATTTTTTAAATCCAATGTAACAGGAAAAATAACAAAATAGTGAACAAAAAACTTTATTGAGATAATAGTGCAATTTGGAACGCAAAAATTTTGAATACAACAATGTATCATTAAAAACTAATCCTCATAGTTTTCTGAATATCTAGAATATTCCTAACGAAATGCGGGTTTTTTTCATCATCTTCTAAGGCTACTTCGTCTTTCCTTACGTCAACATCTTCATTATAGGGAAAAACAAACAAATTAGTCAAGAACTTCGTAAACGCCTTATACCCCTCAATAAGGTTGGCATTAGATGCAGAAAGATCCCTGTACAGCTTAAAGTAACTCTAAATTCAGTTGGTACCATAATACGGAACTGAAAGTCTCGTAATTCATTTCATCCTTTGGATCGGTTAGGTGACCCTTGGATGTTAACGGAACGTGCAGCTCAAAGACTTTGTTAGAGGAGTATGTGATAGCCTACAGACTACTTATATTCTTAAGAGCTATAGGATTATTTTGAAAAAAGGGGGGTTTTGAGGTTAGCAAGGATACAATAAGTAGAACGCTGCGTCCTTATGATTGCGTTTCTCGTACTCCAAGAATGATCCCACTCCATAAGAATTTATATCACTCTAAAGCTAGTTTGGTGTTTGGAAATAAACATTCAAATAAAACGACAGCTTTTGCGGACAAATTCTTTGCTCAGATGAAACAAAATTAGAACTTTTGGTCAAAATTCAATAGCCAGGGTTAGAGAAAATAGTGTGCAGCCTAGGTCCCAAATAATATGATCACGACAGTCAAACTCTGTGGTCATCAATCAGGGTATGGGGTTGTTTTTTCTCATCAGGGATTGCAAGAATGGTGGTAGTCTAACGAATAAATGTATATGGGAATTTTGGACTACTACGCTATGCTAACAACCTTCGGATAAAGCATTTTTACTTGCTTAGTGACGGACTTTGAGCACCGCCTACATAGAAGAGCGCCTATTCTGGAAGTCTTACGATGAATCCCACTTCACCCTTCGAAAAGAGAGATACTAATTTTCATCGAAGACTGATAATTCAATGAGGGCTTAAGCACCTCACTGCTCCCGTCTATCGCTCTGCGTGTGAATCTGCTCGGATGTCTGGTATTCATTGATTTCGTCTTAACTATGCCTGCTACTTGGACTGACATAATTAAGGGCTTATGTGAAAACTGGTTTGAGGCGTAACACACAGCAGAAGGGTAAGTCAGAAATTATCTCGAAATTGGGGCATAACTGCGAGTCCCGGACGGAGGAGAAATCCTTAACGCCTGGGGGACCCGGCCAGAGTCATAGACGGAAGTACACCCGTCTCTATGTAGTTGGATGCAGTTATGGCGTTAGTGCCCGTGAGGGGGTGGCAAAACTTTAGCGGTCGTTGATTCGGCTGCTACTGCAACCAGTCCACCACAACTCATCCCTCTTGAGGTTCCCAATCGAGACTCATCCCATCCATCCATCATTCTGTCAGCGAACTAGCGGGGGAACAACAGGAAAATGGACTGGGGCGTTTTTTCACCATTTATTGGACTTATACCTAAATCTACCTAGAGTATCCATTAACTCCTTTACGACGTCATAACTTTCTTCTTCACTCCAAAAAAAAACATAATTACACTTTGGTTTACGAATAAAGAAGACATCACAAGAGGACAACGAAGACTATGGAGACCCTCACTAAGAGGGTCCCCCTAAGAACCATCCCCGGAATGAAGAACCTTGAAAAGAGGCACCTATGCGAAACCTTCTACATCGAGCTAAAGTGGCACTAGTGAAACTTATTAAAGTTTCATCTGGTTTCATCGCCATGTGTTCCGAGACCAAACGACGTGGACCAGCTCCTATCGGAAGAGGGAGCGAGGGTCCTAAGGAACACTGACCTAGAAGCGAAAACCCCCTTCACAAATGGCCCCAAATAGAAGCGTGATCTGCCGGAAAGTAGAGAACTGGGTGAGTGATCATACACCCGAGGAGCTCAAGGAAGAGATTACCAAGAGAAATCCCTGGACCCAAGTTCGCGAAATAATAAAATTTTGCAAACACACCCACGTTTTCAAAATAAATTTCGCTACCACAGAAATGGCAAAAAAATCGAGGCAGAATGGAATACTGGTTTTCAATATGAGAATTCCAGGCGAAAATATACGACAACAAAAATTTAATAACATCCAAATGTGCTTTGTATGCTACAAACCTGAAGAGCACACGACATCGACATGCCCGGACAAAAACAAACTGTGGTGCAGTGAATGCGCCACAGAAGGGCACCGATATGCAAGAGCACCAAGAAAAGATGCCTAAAGGTAAACACAAGCGCCGCGAAATTATTCAGATAAAGGAAGAAGAAGAGAGGAAAGCCAAAGAAACTACATACGCGAACGCCGCTAAGAAGGATGCGGAGATAAAGCCTGCATCTGCACTTGCACAAATGAATATCACCGAAGATTTAAGTAGAAAGATATTAATCTGCATTACCCACGCGAATGTGGCAAATGCAGTAAAACCCGGCTGCTACAACCAGGTACTGAATACTCTCCTGAAGGCGAATAATCTCTCTTCAGTAATTATGCCTGAAGACCCCGAATGTTCAAAGGCACTCAAGGACTCAGTCATAAAGAATAATAGCGTCAAGTCTGGATTAGAGGAGATTATTGAAGCTCCCTCATCTGAGGAATCCGAAGAGAACGACGAAGAGGAAAAGGCTGAAAGTGAGGGGATAAACTACTCTTCTGACAACGAAGAAAGCCCCTGCAACGGTACACGAGCTACGAAAAGCAAGTCCAAAACCCCGAGTCCCCCTCCGAAAAAGGAAAACTCTGGGCAAAGTAAAACCGCCCAACCACCCCTCAAGAAGAAGAATATGAAGAAAAATAGGTAAAAACAATTCACTATGTTACGGAACGCAATGAAGATACTGGAAATTAATACCAACGAATGAATGACGAAAAGAATTCTTTACGGAAATGTATTCAGAGAAATTGATGCGGACATCATCTTAATTTCAAAACACGGGATCGACACGCGTAGAGCAGAAATGAAAATCTGGAACTTCGATGTATTGATCACAAATTATTCGCAGGAGCGGTACGACGGAGACGCTATTGCAATAGAGAAAGAGAATAAATACAAGCAGATAAGAAATATCGAAGAATCCTACCTCGCGATTGAGGTTGAACTCGACTTAGGAAAGTTAAGCATTGCTGTATATCAACCGCCAAGGAGAGATGTGTTACCAATTCACACTCTCACTGGCCTATTTGGCAGAAGAGCCCCCACTATATTAATGGGGGATCTGAACGCCAGATGCCGTGAATCCGGTTACAAGACCTTCAACGGTATAGTAAAAAGCCTGGAACTGTTGCTAGACAGAAATATTACCCAGCGAATAGGCCCCCACTTCCCCACATATGTCAGAGCAGGAAGTGCAACAAAACCAGACATCTGTCTGGCGAATCGTCAGCTGCCGTTCAATTACTACATGGAACCAGTCCAGAGACCATGTAGTGACCATATATGGATCCTACTCACTATCAACAGGAACTCTATACAAGTTCCAGCTGTGGTCAGAAAGAACTACAAAAAACAGACTGGACGGTACGCGCGCCTTCTTGAGGCCTACGATTCGCCAAACTTGGATGAGGCAATTCTCGAGGAGATTGGCGAGGCACTCGACGACCTCAATAACCATATCATCAACGCAGATAGGGCTTGTATCCATTAATCCGGGTATAGGACCATCTCTACCTACAGATAGACCAAATATATGAAAGAATTATACCGTGAGCTGAAGTTATTGTATGGAATCAACATTGTGAATGCGTCAGTTCACTCAATACAGCGAAGTAAAGAAGTCAAAAAAGAAGTGAAGCAGTTGATCCTCGAATAACAGTGTAGAAGATGGGAGGACGCGATCGATAGTCTCAATCACGAAACGTCTCCCAAAGAATTTTGGAGAAAGATCAGGAATCTTAAAGGATCGACTGGGAAGAAGAAGCGGAAGATCGAGTTACAAATGGAAGATGGAAACATCGAAACGGAAGAAGGAAGAATTGAAGAGATATTCCGAAGTTATTGGGAAAATATCTTTAGTATAACTGAAGAGGAAAACAAAGACTATGACCTAGAGTTTGAAAGTAACATCATCGAAGAACTTAACGAACAAATACACAAGACGCACCCTCACCACCAGGTGGATAGACAGCGCGACGGAGACGCCGAGATTACCGAAGAAGAACTACTCGGCGCGCTACTCTCCTCATTCCGATAAAAAGCCCCAGGACAATCGGGGCTTACAAAGCTTAACTTTGAAAAGGCACCAGCCAATGTCATAGAAGGGATGAGAAGAATATATAACGCCTGTCTGAACACGGAATAATTTCCAGATGCTTATAAAACGGCTAAAATGATTTTCTTGCCTAAGCATGGAAAGAACCCATCGTTAAAGGAGAGCTATCGGCCATTATCACTTTAGAATTTGGCGGGAAGCTCTTCAAGAAGATCCTCAACAAAAGACTGGTGTCTCACCTGGAGAAGAACTCCCTCTACAACCCACACCAATTCGGGTTTAGGAGGAAGCAAAGTACGGAGAAGGCGATTAATGCCATTACGGAAAAGCTAGCTTATGCAAAACGGGAAAAGAGTTACGTGGACATTGTTTGTCGGGATGTATCAAAGGCGTTTGATAAGGTGTGGCCTAAGTGAAAACTGAGAAAGAACTCTCTGTGACTATGTCATGGATAGAGCAGCGTACATCAGTTTAGGGTGCACGGACGGATCAAAGTTTTCGCTCACTGCGGGCTTCCCACAAGAGGAAGGGAGTGCCTGTCCCACACTCTATACTTGATTTACACCTCGGATGTCCCGGCCCCTGTAAGCCCCACTTGCCTCAACATTTAACTCGCCGATAATTTCACCCAGATAATAACTTGTCCAAGGAGGAATGCGCCTTGGCAAGCTCGAATGACAGCAGCAGAAATTGAAAAACAAAATCTTAACACATACGAGGCCCAGTGGAAGATCCGCACAAACCAGGAAAAGTTCAAAGTTGTCCTGATAGGCAGGAGACTACTTTACGACGTCAGGCTAGGGGATGGACAATATTCCTACACCACGTAATTCAATGTACTTGGAATGAAGATTACCTCATCCAGGTACAAGAAGCACGTCCGAGAACGAATCACCAAGGCCACTGCTGCAGTCAAGACTATATAGGTTCAGAAATCATCGCCAAAGCAATAAGAAAAAGATCTACAATTCACTTGTAAGATCGACGCTGCTATACCCCGTTTCCGCCCTCTCGTGTGTCTCGAAGACACAAAAGAGGGAACTACAAGTGGGGCAGAATAAATGTACGTACCTAATTACAGGTACACGCTGATTAGAAAGAAGAAGCCAAGAAGAGCTGCACCGGGACGCGGAGTTAAGTCCCATTAACATTATCATAGAAGAACGGACAAGGAATATGCTGGAAAAGGTTAAGCGTGAATTGGACGATGAAAGCGTCCAGATTTCCAAGTTCCACCTGAGTTTTAGCTGGAGGAGCAGAAGTGCTGTTCTACGCATGATGATAGAATGTTTTTGCCCTAAACCAATATAGACAAACCCGACTAAGAAAAAGCTAACCTAACTATGAAACCTCACCGATTACTACAAATTCACCGATGAAGACTCACATCTACCGATGAAGACCAAAATTTACCGAAGAAGACATGCACGAAGAAACAAAAAATACAAATTACACACATTACAAAATATATGAAAAAAACAAAAACTAAGCAAAACAATCAAGTAATTAATAAAGCAATTATTACCACAACAGCAAATGTGCATATCATATCCAAAGACATTAATTGATTTTGAAGACAAATGGCTTGAACGCCATATTATATATATATATATATATATATATATATATATATATATATATATATATATATATATATATATATATAAATACTAACTCAAAGACAACAAAGAAACTAGAAAACCAAAAAATACTTAAAATCGATAGGCCTGATCACCAGGCTCTAGCATTTCTTTGCACCCTTCCACACCCCTTTCTCTTTTCACCACTGGTGTACTTTGCGCTATCTGTCCACACACCATTACTCTAAATCCCTACCTACATCTACTCTTACAACATGGGAAATCTAGTATTGGCTCTCTGAAATTGAAACCAGACTGGACATTTCAATGAGTCAATGGCCTCAAGGGTACATCAAAGCAAACTAAGAATTTTTTGCATAGAGGTCGAATTAATGTTTTCGAAGGGTTGAGTCAATTTCCTTACCTGAACTCCATTGAAATTCTGTGGAGTGAATTGAAACTCATGGTCCAGAAACAAGATGTGCGAAACTTATATGATTCAAAGAAAATATGCTCGGAAGAATGAAGCAAAATCCACCCAACCAGCTGTAGAAGATCGTAAGAGTCCACTTGAAGCGCCTGAAACTGTAATTGACAACAAGAGTTATGCAACGAAGTATTAAACCATATTTATATAAGTGTGTTGTAAACTTTTGCATTGTCAAATTTCACTATTATCCTTATAAATATTTTCCTATACACCATTTTTTCTTATAGTTATATTTTATTTATTACATAAAGTTTTACGTGTGTTAGAATTTTCATTAATTGAAAAGAACCGATTCCGTGCCCTTTCGCCATTACTCTCAAAAACCTTTTCAAGAAATACCAAAATGTAGGTTAAATATTGGCCTAAAAAGTAGATAGCGGAGATTGGAAGACATTTTCACAAATGCCTTTTAGGAGGCCCAAAATTCTGTAACATCTTAACTTAATCTTTTATATAGGAAGTAATGATTGGGTCTAGCGAAAACAAACTATAGCCTATGCTAAAAGTTATGAAGGTTCTAATAGACATACACTCTAAAATGTTTTTAGAAATATAATTGCCACATTTAATGAAAATTTGGTACTCTTCTAGCTGATTCTGTTGTTCAAATGATACAAGCAAAAGGGCAGATTGCTTACTATGGTTCCGTACATTAAGTTGGTGCTGTTTTACATGAGCTTGTAATTCTTTACTGGGATCTCCATAGTAATATTTATTGCAATTGCTACATCCTATGGAATCAACACTGCATAATCTTTGCAAAAAGGGAGCTGCGGGTCCAGTACCCCTGGCTAAATCTAAAAAGGCCATTCTAGATCCTCAAAAGAACGATGGCCTGCCGATCCCAAAACCAATCCGCCCACCAAAAATTCGAAGCAGAAAAATAAGAACGGGCGTACAACGAGACAAACCTCTTCAAATTCATAGTCGAAGGAAACTGCTCCATCTGTATATTCTTCAGCCGAATGCCCTTATAAAACGTAGGGCCATTCCCATGAGGGTTTGTTGAGTCATGGCCAAAGGTTTTGAGAAAAATATATATATATTTTTATTTGTTTATTAAATATATGTAATATTAATAATTATTATAATATTTAAATCATTGTAGGTTTAATACAGAGTCAATATTTCAAACCTAATAACAAAAAACAGTGCATTTCATTGCTTTTGCAAAAATTGCGCTTTAGGATGTTAGTTTCAGTCCGTAGAGCTTTGCTATTCGATCAAAAGGGTAAAATGGTGAAAAATATGAGTTAGATGAATGATGTGTTATTATAATCTATTTCGTAATATTTTTGGTAAAAAATATATCTTTGAATCATTTTCAATCCACGAAATGCTGTTTTCCAAAGAAAAGCGTATCACCAAAGCAGCCTGAAATGCAATGAGATAGATGACAAGGGTATTGCATCGAGTAGCACCATCCTTAGGATGAATAATGCTTTTAAAAAGCCGGGATACATTAAAAATGGGGCTGTCACCAACAGAAAGCTCTGGTTGTGAAAATTATTGCACACATAACCAAACACATCACCACTCTCTCTTTCCCTCCTTTCTACACACACACACACACAAAATATCCCTTTTCCGTTCACAAACATCTATCCAAAGCGGGTGTTACTTCCTTAGACTGTAAAAGTATCCTTGATCAATGAAAGTTAAGTAAACACTTGTAATGCTTTGTCTTTTTCAACGAGGACCACCCCCTGTTGCCTATGGGTTTGCCAGCGTTGGTCATTCTAATCTTTTTGTGCATTTCATTAACCGAGCGAAGGACCGCGTCTACGATTGAAAGGGGACTCGAGCCTCAATTACCTAGTAAACTAACATTAGGAATTCATCATATGTGCTATTGTTGGTGTGTTCGAAGGAAATGTAACTAAACCGCATACGGGAGATAAACAGAAGGAATATTACAATTACATTCGTCATGAGGTTGAGAGTTGCATCTATCTTTTGTAACCAACAAACATATACAAATCGTGGCCAATAACCACATAAATAGTATGAAACTATCAAGCTAAAGTGTTCTCATCTCCTTCACGATTTACACTGTCTAGGAAGTTTTCTGACTTTAGAGGACAAACCACTAAATCATAATAAGATTCTTTTTTTTTTGGTAAGAAAGATTGCTTATTCTAAAATCCCAATTTCAGGATGCTAACTTTTCTTAATATAATTTTTCTTATAAATGTTTGTCCAAGTAAATATAAAGTTTTTTTAGGTCTGAGCATTTTTGTTGTTAGGATTTATAGTTTGTTTTTCTATAATTTTCTTTATTTCAACTTTGGGTAAACATTGTTTGCAAATTTTTTGGGTAGATTTAGGCCAGCAGAGAGAAAAAAAATGGTCAAGTTCAATTATTAATTTTTGACAAATGAAAAACTAATACCGGTAAACAGATTTATTTACTTTTTTTTTTCATTTTTAATTTGCATGTAGAGAAAATGTACATGAGATTTTTCACTAGTATTTCTCTTCAAATTCTTTTCCAGCTTTTAATTCATATGTATAATAGGATTCCTAAAATTCATCTTTAAATTTATAAAATCATAATTCTAAGTATATCACCTTTTACCAATTCAGTATTTAATTTACTGTCATTATTATGATTTCTTATTCAGCTATTAAACCTCATAAATATTATATCGATCCGCTTTTCTTCAGTGCCTTTTCATTTGTCTTTTATTATAAGGTTTAATTTTCTTTAGCTTTCTTAAGTTTCCATGATAAGAGTAGCTTCAGGTGAAAATATATCAAATTCTATAAACTCTAAAAGCTTAAAAGCTATATGGTAAAAGCATCGCAAACCTATGACGCATTCTTGCAATATTTTTGAGTAAGGCCCTCATAAATGCTATATAGAGAGAACATTGAAATACACCTATGTTTAATTCTAACTCAGACCTTTTAATATTTCATGTTGTTTAAAAGTAATAAAAATTGTATGGAAACGAGAAAGGAGTCTAGTAAGAAAGTTCAAAGCATTCATTTACTAAAATGTAAAAACCAAAACTTTCAGATTTATTTATTTAATTAAAAAAGGTCATCACTTCAATATTACATCATTATGTTGTTTACTTTGACGATTTTTGATAAACAATGAGCCGCTATCTGAGCAAGGTTTTACCAGTAATTACTGAAATTTAGCCTTTGCCACTATATCTACGCTACATCTTTTCAGGCAGTTTCTTTCTTCTTGGACTGAAAGGATTGTGAGCGGTATTTATGACAATTCGATGTTATTATTTACTAAATTTATTTAATTTGCTATCAACTTTGGATTATTTTGATTGTAAAATAGCTTAAATTTGTAACTTAAGACCATATTAATTCCAATCCTTATGAACATTAACATAAAGTCTATTATTATTTCGCTTATGTACCTCCTTCTGAGAAAATGCCGCAACATCCCACAGTTCGGGTATAATCACCAGTTTTTTTTCTCTTTTAAATAAATGTTTCCGCATATTCGTTTTTATTTGCTAATATTTATTTTGGTTTTGGGGAGAGGAAAATGTGGAAGGAAAAACTGCTGACGTGTTCAACAAGTTGTAACTTCCCTAAATAGAATTACAAGAGATATATAATTTTTGTAGGGGAAGGAAGTTTATTGTATGCCTAATTTTTTTACATCTGCCCCTTTTTATGACTTCTTATTTACATGACAGTGTGAAGATGATAAAATTCGTTAAATCATGCTCCTAACAGAGTTAAAAACTTAGGGGTAATTATGGCCCCAAAATATGAGAATAAAGAATATAAAAGGAATTACCAGTCTCAGTTCCTCTCCCCATTTCCCCACTCACTAAGTATAGAGAAGGATATAATATAGTGTATGTGCGTTTGCTGACAAAATGAATTGTGTAACATAAAGTTATAAATTATAGGTATACGAAATTTCTAAAAATATGCATTTATTACTAATCTCATTAAGGCGCATTGTTTTGGGCAAATATTACCTTTAACTTACCAGGAAAATATGCCATGAAGAAGCATGCTCATATAATTGGTACGACCCCAAATAACTAGGAATCAACCTAAGTAGGAAAATAAATGATCCTTATTCGTAGAATCTACTGTAGATTTTTAAATAATCACCTTCGGACATCCAAGCAGCAGTCCCGTCGTTCTTTCTAGGATTCCATACATTCATAAAGTATTCAAGCGTATCTTACCCACCTCCTGTGAGTCATTCTGAATATTCTTAATCGTTTCGAAGCAACGCATTTCAGCCACACTCCAGCTCTGGGTAATAATAAAAAGTCGCAGAGCGAAGGGTTAGGTGAAGAGAGTGAGGAATGACTAACATGTCTTTTGGAAGTCATCAGTTGCCTCACAACAAATTATTTATGGGATAGTACGTTGTAATGATCGGCAAATTATCTTACTTAGCCGTTTCAAAACATATCTATGTGGAAAATGCTTTTGATTCGGGTGAAAAAAACGTTCAACATGGACTAATCATTGATGCAAACTTGATGCGCTTTTTGTGGCCTCAGTGTATTGAAAGAATCTACTGAGACCTCAGTTGCTATGATTCATAGTCATAACCATAATTATATAATCGTTCCCCACTTATCACCTTAGAAATGAGTTATGTTTATCTTTTTTCGATATCGTCATCTTCATTTTAACTCGGACAAAGTAAGTTAACCACGCATCGATGTCACATAAAGAAACCAGATCCGCACCCCTATATGTCCTATTAGGCATAATGCTGCTACCAATTTTCCATGCACCGTTATCGAGTTATGGCAATGTGGTTCTATGTACTGTAATGAGAATATGTTCTGAAAGGATATGTTAGAAATACGTTGCTTAAAAGAGCTTAAATATGTCAATGTTTTAGCTCCTTAAAGTTAAGGTCTACTTTATATCACGAGGGAGAACAAACTTCAATGTTTAACAGAATGAATTATCAATTTCCTTTAGCATCCATCACATACACTAGTTTTGAGGAATGCAACCATAAAATTGCGATTATACCATAAAGTTTATTTGCCTTGTTATTAAAAGAAATGTACCATATATTATCTGTCCAGTATCATAAAACTTCTCGTTTATAAATAAGCAACTGAAAATAAACTAAATAAGCTACATAAATTCAAGATGCAGTCATTATTTATCTAAATTAGTTTGTGCAATAGAATTCGGTAAACTTACACATAAAATGCCTTCATTTCATTAGGCCATTGCGAACAATCCTGTCCTTAGTAAATCAGGCTTGGTTTAGATTTTTGAATGTTGAACGATTTCATTGGCAAAATCGTAAATTTCTAAGAACAAATGGCTATTGCTTGCATTAGATATAAAAATAAACATAAAGCAATGAAAAGTTTAAAATTATAAATTAATATAATATATATTCAATAAATTATTATAAGGATAACTTCGACTTGCCTTCAATTTAGTGATCGTTCTTTCGTTGTAATCTTTTATTAAAAGTTTGGTCGAAAGAGATAAAGTTTCTGATGAGACTAAGATTCGTGGTATTAAAGTATAATATACGTTCATAGTTTAATGTAATAAAAGAATTTTTAATAGAACAAATTTTATTTTTTGTTCACAATTAGAGGACTAGTGCCGCAGCATCACGTTTCATCATTCAACTGTACAACCAATAAAAAAATATTTCCTAAGATATTTTTCTTTGCAAAATGAACAAAATAGAAAAAACACCAATAATAATGACCATGAGATACAAAAACACCACAAGGGAATATTTATAAAGTATTTTTTCCTTATTGTACCACGATTTCTATTTTGCCAGGTGTCGATCAAATGAACTAGTTGAAGCGGAAATTCCATTGCGAGAGATTCAAATATGCGTGAGAATCAATTATAGTTGCATCTACCTACATTTTGCTTTAGCTGGTCATTCAACGTATAAATAAATTTAGTTTTTACCCAATTTACGCTATGATTAGTGGAACTCATGTATCGAAATAGAGCATTATACTAGAAAATGCATCGTTTAAACATCAAATTAAAGACAGTGGTATATAGGGATCTGTTTCAGGAATACATCGTGATACGTGAGCCTGCTTTCTTGCGGGACACTCCTCACTGATACACAAGAAAGACGGTGAAGTAATTTTAGATTAAAAAATCAGATACATGAAATAGCTGTCACAGAAACTTAATTCAAAACCCCCCAAATAATTATTTAGATAATTGGTGAGAAGTTTATGGATCGTAAAATGTGACAAATTGGTGAAGTTCTGAGGCTGAATATGTATCCTAATCATTCATAACTAGAACTTAGCTCTTCTTTTTAATAGTTTGTTTAATTTTTTCTGGAGATAATTGTTCTTTTCTGATTATGGTGGCATTTATGTTTATCATTCTCTAGTTTTGGACGCAGCCGGCCTAAAATATACATTACTTTCCATATAACCTATTTTAACCTTCCTCTAAGAAATAAAACATGGATAATCTGAAAGTGAAATTTAACGACTATTCTGTGCAAATTCCCAGAAAATAAACGATTCTTTTCAAGTAAATGTAGATTTTGTCGCCGGAATTTATTTAATTTGTGACGATAATCTAGTATATAGGTCCTTTTGGTTCTTGCGTTCTTTCCTAAAGGTTCTAGTGGTAGTAAAGAGAACGTCAAACTTGGTATATTGCATTTGGATAAGAAAGGAGCTAGAAATTGCTATTTATGGTATTATGTATTATAATGTATTATAATTTATGTATTATAAGTTCATTTAAGTTTTATTTAAGTGTATTATCGTTAAAGGTTATGGAGTTAAACGATTTACTACAGGAAGTTTTTAGTGCAAGTCGAGAAGTTAGTAACATATTCTACGTAAGCCATGTTAACACTTTCAAGATGGGGATAGTGCCTTTTGTATCGTAGTGGTAGAAATCCTCGTCGATTTACACAGTGGTTATTTTTCCTATGTTTAGAATGATACTGTAATAAGAAAAATCAGACGATTAGTAGAAATATTCTTCCACGTTCTCTCAAATTCGCTTATGTATATTCAAAATTTTGAGTGCAGTAGCACATGTAATAGAGTGCTCCATCTGAGGATGATTGACTATTTGGGAGATGTCATATTTGGACTGCATGAACAGGTAGGTCAATGGTATGAGTTAAGTGAAGCTGTGACCATAAAGAACCTTTTTAGCTAACTGCTGCTGATAGCTTTAATTCTTATTCTGCATATAATCGAAGGAAAATATTGGAATTGTAACTACATGTTATAGTTACATAAACCTTTTTTGTTAAATTTTTCTAATTCTAGTTGAAGTATTTTGTGTTGTAAGCGTCGTCATAAAAACTGGTCAATAGCTTTATGAATGTCCCCAAAACCCTATTAGTGTATTTTATTTTATATTAAAGTTATGATTATTATAGCCAGCGCTGTATTTGTACCACAGAATCGAAGAAACAATGATGAAGATTGAGTAAACTGTTGGTATCACTGTTGCAATTAACAGTGTTAATAGTTTTCTCGGATATCTTACAGGCAAACTCGAGAAGTGAGAGTGGTTAGAAGATCTGCGGTTTGCACGCTCTGGTGATAAAAATATTTTATTTTATTGAAGGTCGTAAATCAGAATGATCAAGAGCACCAGATATTTTGGTCAGCAGACCTTGATTCATAAAAGAAAGCAAATCCTATTTGTTTATCTTCGAAGTATAATAATATCTCAACCAATGTCATTCACCTAATTTTGAGAATGAGGTGAGACAGTCTCGAATTGAGATGAGTAATCTCAGACGAGGGACGAGGTTTCCTTGATGGGATGAGAAGAGTGGTTCGCGCAATTCTCCAAAGAAAAGGTCTTTTCATGAATTTACCAATTGATTGTGGCCAAACTCACGAGAATCTGTCTAGCCGACGAAACCTAACGCCGAGGTTCGACTCGAAGCGAGGGGCTGTATCTTCGCGAAAGGGCGGGCGTTACTCTCTGACGAGTTGAGATGAGAGAAGTATAGGGAGAGAGAGAATGATAGCATGAGAGATTTTGTGTGTGTGTGAGGAGGGGGAGGTGAGGAAGATTGGTTTATAGATGAGATGATGAGCATGAAGATGATTAATTGCCAGGTCAGTGGCTGATCTCTTTGGCTTTATGGGTTCTTTGTTTTGACTTTTCTTCTTAGCTTAAGTGGGACCTTTGCAGGTGCGTTGATTCTAATTTTGATGATGAATAATTTTTCTCTTAATATAAATCTTTTCCGTAAATCTGTTTGTTTCTTCTAATTTTTTTATTGTATTAGTCTCTTGTTACTATATGGGGCATTCATGCCTTTATCTTCTTTTTTTCTTTGCTTGGAATTCCATATTTGGTTTTCTTGTTGATTTCTCAACATTTTATTTGTTTGTGTGCAGTTGTTTTAATAGTCAATTCCTCCTGCTCTAAGTTACTTCTATTGCTGAGGAATAACTTTGTTATGGTTTCATGAGAGTTTTCTAGTTTGAGTTTGCTTTGACGATTCCTTGTTTGCCTTTTATCCATCTTTCGTTCGTTACTCTTTCAAATAATATTTTTCTTAGTATTTTGACGTCATTGGGGTAAACTCTGATTTTTTTTTCCTCTAAGAGTTTTTCGATGTTTTTATCTTTTTGGTTAGAAACGAAGGTCCATTTGCATGTCCCTCGTTCTATACCCTTTTCTACATCTATTGGTTTCAGTTGTCTTGGAAAGGGGTATGCTTTATGTACGAAGACCTTCAGATTGAAGTCGCAGGTTTTGTACCGGTATCCCTCTTCGATATCGAAATTGTCTTCTTCGGAGTCGGTTGTCCAATCCGTTTCGGTTTCCGTCAGTTTAGTATTCTTCTTCGTCTTCTTTGGTGCTTTAGTTTCTTTCTTTAATTTTTGGTCGGTATTTATATCTTCTGATTTGGTGTCTTTTTTGGTCTCTTTGGCCTGTCCTTGTTCTTTTTTCTCTGTTGCTACTCCAATACACATCATGTCCTTTACGTTAATTGTCTTCCCGGCTGTGACTCCGTATATGAGTGCCGATGGTGGGTTTGGGGGAACCACATCTTGCGAATCCCATTTTTCTCCAAAAGAAGGTTTAGGGTATTCACGAAGGTCCCCAGTTCCGCGATATTATTGACGTGGGCAAACATTATACAGGCAAATATGTCTAAGACGGTGCCCTCGTTCACGTTAATATTAATTTTGGGTTCTTGTGTATTTTTTACTTCTTTAATCGTGGCTTTGGCAATACTTGCATAGGTCTGGTTGTTTTTCTTCTGAGCCTTCTCTCGTTGTTTGTGCTCTTTTCTTTCTATGATGCTCTTACATTTGGGGCAGTTTATAACCATAGTCATGTGAGGACCCTGAAAGTTGATGCACTTTTTGTTTTGTTATTTGCATTCTCTGAAGATATGGCAGACTTGACTGCACTCGGGCATATCTTCAGGCACTTTTGGGGGCAGTTCTTGGTTATGTGTTCTTCTAGTGCATAGCACTGAAAACATGTTTAAGCGTTCACGAATTTTTTCAACTCTATGTTGTCTGGAGGGATTCTCATCCCAAATGCCAAAATCCCGTTTGAGAGAGAATACTTTATTTACCATTTCCGTTGAAGCACAGACGATCTTAAACACGTGTGTGGGATTTCTAAATTTGATAAGGTCCTTAATTTTGAGATTTTTATTTTCCTTTTCAATCTCCGTGGTCAATTCATTTTGCCTCTGGGATCCTACGTATTGGTTAATTTTTCGGCAGATAATTGATCGGCTTGCCAGTAGTTGTGGTGGTAACTTTGGTGCTTGTCTTATCTTGTTCAGGGTCGTTGATCCTTTTGGCGAAACCAATCGTTCCAAATCTTCTTGGTGATGAGGCATCTCTGGCTCTATTTGCGTTTTGATATATATATATATATATATATATATATATATATATATATATATATATATATATATATATATATATATATATATATATATATATATATATATATATATATATATAAATATATATATATATATATATATATATATATATATATATATATATATATATATATATATATATATATATATATATATATATATATATATATATATATATTATACGAGGGGCGGTCAATAAGTTTTGGGAATCGGTGGGGCAAAACAGAGGAAGGGGGATGGCTGTTTGTGGGGGTGTTAGAACAAGTCCTGACAAGTCAAGACATATAGCCGCACGCTCCTGCCTCGTCTATTTAAGAAGCAGTAGCTGATCGCAGATCGTCAGTCACAAATTTTTCAACAATCCAGAATGTTGAGCACCGCGCAGTGATCAAATTTCTGACCAAGGAAGGCAAGAATGCAAAAGAGATCCATGAACGCATGGTTGCAGTGTACACCGACACCGCACCTTCCTATGCAACCATTGCTCGCTGGAATAGGGAGTTCTGCCATTCTCTTGAGTCTCTTGAAGATGACCCACGTCCAGGACGCCCGTCAGACGTGACCAACGAGGACAATGTGGCCCGTGTGGAGAGGATCATCCTCGAAAATCGACCGATGAAGGTCGAAGAAATCGAGCGAGAACTTGGAATATCACATGGAAGTGTTATCAACATCATCCACGACAATTTGGCCATGACCAAGGTCTCTGCTCGTTGGGTCCCTAGAAACCTCACGAAACCTCATCCTCCATGATCGACTTTAACGTCGTAAAAATCTACAAGGACAGAGTTGCACAAGCTTCCCTACGCGAGGGCGAATTCGAGGAGCTTAATGATCCCCCCCCCCTACAGTCCAGATCGGGCCCCTAGCGACTACTTTTTATTCCGCCAGCTCAAGGTTGCACTGCGTGAACGCCCATTTGGGGACGATGAATATATACAGCTCGCCGTCCAGGAGTGGATTAAACAGCAGTCGGGAGATTTCTGGCTGTCGAGAATTCGAAGCCTCAGGGACAAGTGGTGCAAGTGCATTGAAGTCGAAGGTAGTTATATTGAAAAATAATAAAACACTTTTCATCATATTTTGTTTCCTTATATCCGAATTTCAAAACGTATTGACCACCCCTCGTATATATAGAAGGCGTTCAAGCCTTTTTAGAAGCGGGTTTCTTGCTCTTTACTGGTTTTGTGAAAACTTGCATGTTCTTATCTGGGTTGTTTTCACCCAGATTTTGATAGGGTTTTTTTTTATTTTTTTATTTATTTTGTACTTTTGTTTTTTTTTTAATTTTTGGGCGAGTTTATGGCTTTAAAATTTGGGGAGAAAGTTTAGAAAATTAGCACTTCGCTTTGTTTCTGTTTGGTATTGTGTAAAAATCGAGGTGAACCTTGGGTCTACGTCATCGCCATTGAGTAGTCTGCTGCTTTTAAAGGTATTGCGCGTCCTATGTCATCAAACTCCATGTGCTCTAGTACAAACTTGGGATGGAGATGGCAGTGTATTTTGTCGCAGTTCTTAATTGCTCTCAGGTGAAGCTTCACGTTTATGGGGGTTATCTCCAGTTCACCATGGAGCTCACTGTGCCTTCTCCGCTCTCTCTTTCGGGTTCCTGTTATGATATAGACCGCCTTATTTTGGACCTTTTGCAGTTTAAAGAATTGGATCTTGGAAATTGCGTATATAGGGACCGGCGGATACAGGAGTCTTGATCGAATGCATGCATTATAGATCTTAAGTTTGTTGGAGGTACTCAGGTTTATGAACTTGAAAAGTTCCACCAAGTAAATCCGTGCATTCGATGTAGTTTTAGCTACATGATTCCCATATCCGCGAGTCGCAATACGGAGTCCTAGAACCGTGCTCTCCTTGCGATATGGGTTGCGTGCACCCTCCACACGGATGTCTGCGCGAGGGTCCGTCGAAATAATGGAATTACACGGAACTTTTGGGCATTGGTAGATATCTTCCATCTTCTCTCGAAACAGTTGATGTTTTCGATTTCTACCGCCGTACTCTGTGCCATGTAATTCACATTCCGATAAGGTGTCATACAGACCATTGTTATATCGTCCAAAAATTGGACGTACAACGAAACTCTAGTCAGAGTTTGAGGAAGGTCAATGGTATCCTCGCCTTGAGCTAGAACTCGGGGTTATTTAAATCCTTGATGTTCAGAAACGCCCTCCTCTCCATTATTTAGTCGCATATAATCCTTTCAAGTATAGGATTAAGGCTCATTTGTAGGATTTTATATTGCAGGTCTCTCATCCATACTTTTTCAAATGCCTTTTGGACGTCGCGGAGTACGAGATTTGCGTGGCGTCTTTCAGCTTTTACTTTTGCCAACTTCTCGGTGATCACGGCTAGCTCTGTGTCCGTTCCTTGCTTCCTTCGGAAGCCATGTTGCTGGTTATTGTGAGAATTGTTATCCTCGAGGAACGAATTCACCCTGTTGGCAAATATCTTCTCCAAGACTTTCCCAGCAAATTCTAAGAGAGATATAAGCCTGAAGTTAGCTGGACTGTCCGGTAGCTTACCGGCTTTGGGAATAAATATAATTTTTGCTACCTTCCAGTGGTCATGGAAGTAACCCATATTCAGGCACGTATTCATGATATTCATGAGCTCCAATAAGATGTTAGGCGAAGCTTGAATAAAATTCTCCCTTGTCAGTCCTGTACGCCCTGGTGCTCGCTGACGAAAGAATTTTAAGGTTTTTGAGAGTTTTTCGGCAGTAATTCTACCGCCGAATGCCTCCATTTCCCTTTCCTGAGATACACAATGGTAAGGATGGGTTCTGTAAACCTGGTGGTTCAAGTCGTTTATAATTCCGTCTTCGAAGTCTAAATCAAAGTCATCATTCTCTTCCGAAGATATCTTAAATATAGATGCTAAAAAGAGCCTGAATTCCTATTCGATTTCTTCTGCGTCCGTAATCTCAGTATTGTCACGTCTAAGATTTATGGTCATTTGTGGCTGTCCGCTTCTTAGTCTTTTTACTCTCTGCCAGAATGTACGAGAGTCGTTTTCTGTGTTTAGTCCGTCTATCAAGTTGTTCCAAAGTACATTTTGTTGGTTCCTAATAAGAGTCATTAATTCGTCGCGTATGTGTCATGTTCATCTGTGTGTAATGATTTTGGGGTCAGTAAGGTTCACTTCATTGATCCGTTCCCCGTATTCCCTCTCGAGCGATTTTATTCGAGGGGTCCAGGAAGTGGCAGGAAGAGTTTTATATCTAACTCGGAGAATGGCTTTCTTATCGGCTTTTAATAAATTATCATTAATTTTATCCAACTCCTCGTCAATTTCTTCTAGAGTGGCATTAATTAAGGGGTCAGAATTGTATTTTTCGAGGAGTCGTTTATAATTATCCCAGTTGGCTCGAGCGTAGCTCTTGCGTTCTGCGAGGAATGGGGCAGGTTGAGATTTTAATAAAGGATAGCCTGGTGGTTGCTCGGGATAGGAGAACTCGGTACAATGAAGTAATTGTAAGGGAACATAGTACTAACGAGCACTATGTCTGGTTTTGTGGCTGATCTGTGGGTAATGTATGTGTGGAAGTTTGGTCTAATTCTTGTCATGATTTGTCTTGCAATAAGTATCTTAAGATTCGTGCCTTCTGGGTTGGTCGACGTGTAATCTGAGGCAACACTCCTCGCATTGAGGTCGCCGGCAAAAAGAACGTTCCTGCCGTAACCACAAAGCTGCAGAAAACTGTAAAGGGGCAAGTAGCCTATCCTTGAAGGTTGGTATCCTGTTGCCAGGACCAGCGGCCCGACTGCCATACGGACCTTAACAGCAAGGTATGATTCGTCGAGTCAACTTATTGATTTTGATTCGGGACCTCTTATCACAGCTATCGCGCATCCGTCGAAACGTTACCCGCTGTGATTTTGGATTAAGACTTCGTAGGGGAAAATATTTAGCCTGTCTGTGTCATTCATCCCATGTTCTGAGATAAGTATAACGTCTAGGGCGCATTGTCTTATTACGCTACCTACCGTATAGTGTTTTTTTGTTCGTCCAACCGTCAGAGTTAAAATTTAATATTTTTAATGTTTCCATTGTCTAGTTCACTAAAGATTCCTTTGTGTGGTCATACCGTTTTTGGACTTATTCTCTTACGAGCTTAGGCTTTGTGGAGTGTTTGGTAGCGTGATGGTTATTCCTGTTCGTTTTTTTTGTATTCGCCGTCCGTTAGAGTGATAAAGGTTTCGAGTGCCAGTTTGATCAAGCCTTGGAGTAGAGCCTCCTCGACTTGTTTCTCGCTGTAGTCGTCCGAGGTGAATTTTCATTTGTATCTTCCGGATATTATTCCTTCCGACACATCGAAGACATCCATCTCCTTAGGGGAAGGGGACTTTTCAGCAGCGAATACCTTCAATTTAATTTTCCTTTGATGGTAAGCGTGCCTAGATTCCCTCTTACAAGAAGAGGATGATCTCGGCCGTCTCTGAGGCTGTGAAGTTTTCCGTGAGCGGGGCGAACGTGTTTCCCCCCTTCCTCGGCTCTCGCAGTCTTATTCACCGTAGCCTCATTATATACCTTCGTGCGTGTGATCGAGTTTGTGTCTTGTGAAATTTGCGTGTTGTTTTGTTTTTCGGAGCGTGTCTTTGCCTCCTTTGCTGCCTAAGCCTGGATCATAGGATCCCTGGAGGAAGCTGGGGCGTTGCTAGGGGTGTGAAGCTTCTGGCAGCTAGTCTCGCACTAGGGTTTGAGGCTAATCTTGAGAATCTCCTTTGACCCTAGGTTTGGGGCAAACCACATCTTCTCCATTCCTTTATGCGTCAGCATTATATTAAGTTCATCTGCAAAGCATCCTGGGGAGGAGCCATTTGCAATGTGAGCATAATAGATGCAACACATAATTTTTGTGGAGTTCTCGTTCTCGACATGGAGAAATGTAGAATTTCCCTTAGACTCCGCCACAGCAGCTTTAGCAACCTTGGCGTAGGTGCTATTCACTTTATTTTCTTCATCTTGTCATTTTGGTTAGCCTTTTTCTTCAACATTTCTTTTTTGATCGGGCAAGCCATGAAGAGCGTCTTGTGTTCAGGCACTTCATAGAGGTGCTCTTACAGCTCCTTCAAGAATGTGTATCCGAAGCGCAAATAGAGCACAGAAAAATGTTCTCCCTGGGGCAGGTGGCTGTGGCGTGCTCCTCATACTTTAGCATTTGAAGCATATTTAGAGGTCAATAAACTCCTCACGTTCGATCTGCTCAGGGCAGACACGGACGTTAAAGAGGAGCATACCTCCCTCCGTAGCCTTAACCGCCATTGCCGTATCACTAAATTTTTGGAAGAATACGTGCGTATATTCCTTAAATTTAATGATTTCAGCTACTTTCGCCCAGGTGTGTTTTTTCTCCACTTCAGCATGAATTTTTTCAATGCTGTGCCCCAAATCCTAGGATCGAGGCGGCGAAGGATAATGCTACGGCGTGTCTTTATTTGAGGTAGATTGTGTGGGTTGAGGTTGATTGTTTTTAGGCATTCTGCTGCTTTAGGAGAGGTGAGGACTTCGCAGTCACTCTCCTTTGATAAAATAACCGAATATCCATTGCGTGTGTCAATTAGCCTTACTAAGGCAATCCCTAGATCCCCGTAAATTTAAGAAAAGACCCCACGCCCCGATCTGGCTTAGAGCAATCGGAGAGGGTCCTTAGCGGTATTCAGCGCTAAAAAATACCCCGTAGAGTAATTGTGAGTGTTTGGCTGTGTGCGTGTGCGTAGTTTTGAGAGAGACTTATCACCACTTTTTAAGAGAGAAACAAATAGAATTTGAGGAAAAGTGTCCCAGTCCAAAAATATATAATCTACAATGGCACTTTACCTTCCTTCTCAGGCACTTATCAAATGCCTACAGGTTGATATCCGTCCAAGAAGACTCCATGAAGGATGAAGAGTTCGGAGGGGGAGGGGGGAAGCAAATTCGCTCCTCGCTATGGGCGAAAATTTTCAGTTTTAATTCATCAAAAATCTTAATGAAAATTACTCAGTAAAACTGCTAAAACTTGTCCGTAAGGATTTACCAAACTCGTGGTACAACGTACAAAACTCGGTACGAGATGAAATTAGGCAGTAGCACAATCTTCACAAAAGCACAGAGAATCAGACGACCCAAAGCATCCATAGTAGTCCTGCTTTACCAAGATTAACGTGTGTTGTGTATAAGCAATCCAAGCGACGAGTAACGGGTGACCTTAGGTTAAATACCCTACTAGCTTCCTCGCTAGAATGCCTCCAGTCATGGCACAGTCTCTCGTGAGTAACCATTGGCGCCAGTCTCTTTAGGCTCAGACGAAGTAAGACGAGCGAGAAAGCTTCTTCTCGACTCGACCATGGCCTCCAGGTGGGGTAAGGACATAAAATGCCTCTCAACAGGGGATAGGCCGACTGATCAAACACTGATGTTACCAGCCGCTTGGAAGTTTTCCCACGTGAGAATAGTTCTCTCTCCTTGCATTTGAGATCTAGCTTAGGCCCACGTGGTCTCTGCTTGAAAGGGGGGGGCTCAAGGTAGACCTTAAGGTTCGTTCCCTCACAGTCAGGTAGTATTTAACCATCTTCATTTTTACTAGCTCTAAGTTTTATTTGAATTCAATATAGTTAGATATTACCCTACAATTTTTTTAACTAATGTAGGGTTAATACTTTCTAGTTTTTATTAAATTATATAAAAGCGAAACATAAAATTATACTACGGTCGATGTGTAAAAAGCAAAGAAAGAAAAATGAGCGTCTCGTGATTTCATATTTCAACTTCTATTGAATCTGTAAACAAAAATGTCTGCCATTCACTATTGAAACAACAACATATTTTTCTTTTCTCTCTTATTTACCCAGGAGCTACTTATTGCTTGCTTACTTCTTTGCTACACATTCTTACAGTTCTTCTCATTTACCAATCTAATTTATCTCTTCCTTTTGTTTACTTTCCATTCTCTAGTTAACGGTTTAAATATATGTTCTCATACTATTTTTTCCCACAAACTTATGCTATTTAATGTTTTTTCAAAGATATATACTTGTGACACAGTGTGCTTAACACTAATATTGCTCACTTCCTCATTCAAGTCTCTCAGAAACATAACGTTAGCCACTGAGACCACCGACTATAATGCTTGTCTCTATCTTCTTCATTTCCAAATGATTTGACTTACTTCGTCTTCTATTTAATCTAGAGAACAACGTGAGCCCATTATTTTAAATTTCGAAGTGAAGCATCTTAATAACACCCTAATTCAACTTATTTATTTTTTCAATTTTATCTCACATTAATTTTTTATTTGACTCGCAACTTTATTTAAATTTCTTCTCTATGAACTTTCATGAACACCAAAAGATATTTTCGGTCGTGTTTGCCTTGTTCCCTAATTCAGATGCTCAAATATGTTTATATATTTTCTTCTCTCTGTTCCATTTAAGGTTTCATATTATTTTCTTTCTTCAGTTTACATTATATTCAATTCTTCTATGTATAAGCTTTGCTCTAGTTTATTATAACCATCTTTTTTTCAAGTATATTCGCCAAAAATGAAAATCATTTTCTTTATTACTAACTTCAAAATATTCTTATATGCTCTCAATGATTTTCTCCGAATATTGCTGCCTATCTCTTCATAGAAAATTCTCTACGTTTATACAAAACTTTCTTTCAAGTTCTAGTGTATCTTTCGTCAAGTACAGGCAACGTTCTGTTGCTGCATTGTTTTCTTTACATAGTTTCTAAAATGTCCTAAAGGAATATTCATTTGGAGGTTTCAAATTTACGTGTCTAAGTATGACCATTCCTTTTGTTCTGTCAATTATATTATTTTCCTGGAAGATATCAATGCTGACTCAGGATATTATTTTATATTATACCTATTTCTCTTTTTATTTTGATTTATTTCAGTATATTTTTAGACTATAGCTTGTATATTGTTCTTCCTTTTTTCATATAACACTTTCACATCCTTATTCATTTTTTTTGATAACTGCTATAGCCTATTTATCTTTCCCTTACACGAAAATATCAAGAAACCCTCCTATTTTACCTCCTCCAATGCTTCCCAACGTCACATTTATCTCTAAACAATAATCTTTTTTTGCTGCCTCAAAGAAAAAGTCTATTTCTTATCTTTTTGCGGGAATTAAATTATTATCTCTTTGCTCTATAATCCAAATGCCTATTAAATATTTTTATAATTTCAGTGAATGTTGAATAAATCATAGAAACCGTTAAGTTATACATTTTGGATCTAAGTATTTTATCATGCTTTCTCCTTCTTTCCTCCTTATTTTAAGGGATTTAAAACTTTTTCTAAGTATATTAATTAACATTATCGATCTCCTTAATGATACTGTTTACTCCTTCACATTTTATATCCTTAGCTTAATTTTTCTAAGCCTTTACCTATTTCACTTTGTCAAAATGAATAGTACGCTAGATCTATGTCCCACTACTAGGACTCAGCAGAAATGCGCCCGCAAAAAAATCTCATTTCCATTGTTTATATTCTCCCAATCGTGCCCTTCTATTTTCAGGTTACTTTCGCTGTGGTTGTTCATAACACTCTTTATCTTGTAAATGCAATGCACTCTATTTTCCTGTGTAGGAAACCAGCTTATTCTAATATACAGATGTGAATAAAATTACTATTTTTTATTTTTTTCCTCGAGCAAATATAGCGTCTTCTTTTCTTCCATGAGCTCTTTATACAATGCTTCTAACTAGTAGTTTTCTACAATCATTTAATATTCCGTTTAAGGGAAGGCCCATTTCTTTTATACTACACCTGTTTTCATCCGGTTAATTATTTATCTATATATTTTTAAAATTTCTGTTCGCTAGTAAAAAGTCTCCTACATCTTCTTGTGTGAATATATTATGTATCACTTTAACTCTCAAAAGGGCCATAAAACTTGTATCATCAGTAGGTTTTCTTTTTTAGTTGTTTTTTTTTATTTTAATGTTCAATTTAATTACTTATAGTTAAATGTTACATAGAAACTGCTTAACTATTGTAGAACTATTACATTCTTAGTTTATATCACATATAAAATATATGCTGAGAAGAACATAAAATGAGCGTGTGCTGATTTCATATATATATTTTTATATCATTTTAAATATAATATGTGCAATTCTAACAACGAATAGTTCAAAGTTTTAGTCTCTTTTATGTGTAAAAATCTAGCAAGAACTCTGCAACGCGTAATTTAATATCCAGCGAATATGGCTGACTTGACCTAAGAGCTGAAAAATGGTTGCTATAGCAATTAGTAATCACCTCCACATTAGATTGACCACAACTGAGACCTTTCATTCACGTCAAGCAGGTAACTGCATCAAATATTCAGATCTAATAGCTCTAAAATCAATTGTTACAATTGGTTATTTTAACTCTCCCTTTTGGAGAGGCACGAGACGCTGTATTTTACGCACGAGGGGAGGCAAAGTATATATTATAATGTAGGCAATGATGATATGCTGAAATCATAGCTATGATTAACTTAAATTCACATCAGACACCATTGGGAACGCTAATAATTCAAGCCAAGGAAGCGATTGTATCCATTAATTCAAAATAACAGCCCGAAAAAGAACTTTCTATTGAACTAAACCATCATTAGGGCCACAAGAATGATTAGTGAAGAGATCACTTTATACCACTTCGTTCACAATAGAAATCTAATTTTACTTGAGGAGAATACAATATTGAGGGCTCTCAAGGTGATTTAAAAAGGGTCAAAATTTAATTTCAAAACTGTTAGCGTTTCTTTTTCACTACAAATAATATCTAGCCAAGCGTATTGCTTAAATCACCCCATGAACATTCGTCAGCATTAATCCTTGTGAAATAAAATGTTTTCTTTTAAAAACTTGTACGTTAAAAAAAGTGAGACCGAGAAAGAAAGAGAGTGAGAAAGAGAGAAAGAAAGAGTTAGAGAGAGAGAGAGAGAGAGACAGTACCGGGCCCTAAACACTCATTTCTTGAATTCTCCTAAATGCTTCCTCCCTTCCATTCCGTAGTAAGCTTCAAATAAATGAATTTATCTTTCTACTCGAAAGAAAAAGTGCTCTGATTCTAAAGAACATGTTGTTTTAGATGTGTTTTCTCGTTGTTTTGAATTATTTCCATCGTGGGTCAGAATCCGAAATGTAAATTGAGCCCTCGTTTTTAAACTTAAAAGAGGAAACGCTGGATGGCAACATAAACACGCTGTCATAAACGTATATAAATGTAGGCAATTCATCTCCGACTTTAATTGTTCGCTTTGATTACATTATTTCTATGACCTCTCATCTCATTTTTTTCCATTTTTTTCGTACCAATTTATTTTATTATTATTATGTCCTAAGGAATGCATTACAAATAAATAGCCTAGGTTAAAAATACACACTAGTATATTACTTATTTATATGCTTAAATGCACACCATAAAATCTGGTTTAACCTATTGTGACACTCGCATTTAGACATTGTGGAGTTAAATAAAATGTTTCACTATTTTACAAAAACTTTACATGGTTTTCAATGAGGAAAGTAATAGAAGAGTTCGATGATATTTCTGTTTGCTGCCACCCGTCATGCATAAAGAAGCATCAATAGTTTTCCTTACTACAATTACTAATGCAAGACGTCTTTTTCTTTAAAGCCCATTTCGGTATGTTGTTCGTTACCCTTAAGATAATGGTATCAAATATATCCCTTATATACATAACACTGGTCAAAAATTTTAACTTTTTTTCTACTGACTTAAGTTTGAGATCTGTTATTGGGAAATTCGGGGTGACTGGGTTTAAAAATGGCAATAGTTTTCTTCTATCACGTCAATTTTTTATTTATGGACTGGTCCATATTGGTCCAACTTATAGACGCAGTCTATCTTACGACCAAGTGAACGGAAGGGGAAGCGTTCGATAAAAATGGCAATAGTTTTCTTCTATCACGTCAAGTTTTTAATTCAGATGAAATTACAGTACCTGTATTCAAGGAACTTCCTTCACTGGACGATGTAAGTGATATTCGTGAATCTGATGTAAGCAATGAACTTGACAGAGATCCAGACTTTGTACATACATCGAGCCAAGAAGGTGAAAACTTCAGCCAATTAGAACTGAATGATTTAGTTAGAGACCTTTGAAGTGTTAGCTTCTAGACTTAAAGAGAAGAATTTTTGGCAGGAAAAAACAAATGTAACTTTTTATGGGAACAGGGAGAGAGATCTCTTGGCATTCTTTAAAACTGCAAAAGATTTTGTTTATTGTTGTGATGTGGCAGGACTGTTAAATGATATGGGTGCTTCAAAGTATGATCCAAGTGAATGGAAACTTTTTATAGATAGTTAAAAAAAGTTTAAATGTGTGTTACTCCATAATGGAAACTTGTTCGGTGAGATTCCTATTGGTCACTCTACATTTAAAAGAGAAGCATGAACACATAAAAGTTGTAATGTATTTACTCCAGTATAATTAACACAAATGGATCATATGCGTGGATCTGAAAATGGTATATTTTTTACTTGGCCAACAAGGAGGCTATACAAATTATCCGTGTGTCCTGTGTTTATGGGACAGCCGAGCCAAGGACAAATATAGGGAACAGAAACTCTGGCCAGTTATAGAATTTATCCTGCTGGGGGGAAGAATATTATACACCAACCACTTGTTGAGTGAGAGAAAATCACTTTTCCTCCCCTTCATATTAAACTAGGGCTGATGAAACAATTTGTGAAAGCTCTTAATGTCTAAGCTGACTCTTTCAAATTCATATGTACAATATTTCCTGTCTTAAGTTATGATAAAATAAAATCTGCCGTTTTTGATGGGCCACAAATCAGAAAGTTAATGGAAAACCAAAACTTCTCGAGTTCGATGACTGACATAGAAAAAGGAGCATGGGATTCATTTGTAGCTGTTGTGAAAGGATTTCTTGGAGACAAAAAGGCTGCTAACTACAAGGATTTGGTAGAGACATTAATTTATAGCTTTCCTTATGTAGGGTGCAACATGAGCATAAGGGTTCATTTTCTTAAGAGCCATCCATCTTGATGAATTTTCTGCTAATCTTAGCAAGGTGAATGATGAACTCGGAGAGCGGTTTCATCAAGATATCAAGATTATGAAGGAGAGATATCAAGGCCGATGGAACACAAACATGATGGAAGACTCCTATTGGAGAATTCAACGAGACTGTAGACATCGAAGACTTCAGACACTCTTGGAGGCGAAAATATCTTCCCTGAATGTATAGGTATGTGTATGATTGCTTGTGTTTTCTCCATTATATTAGATAAATAACCTGTATATAGGTATTCAGTAATAGGTGCTGTTATCTTACAATGCATTTATCCTTTAAAATTTTATTGACATTTTAAGTTATGATTTGAAGCTATCACACTTAGAAAACTATGATGCGGGCCGTTTGTTTTCTTAATGAGACTGTTCGTCTTCATATACATACATAATTGATGGAACAATATATGGAGCTATGTACCAGCCAATATTCTCCAATAACACAATGTCAACTGTAGTGAATTTATGGATACATGACGATTCTATATGCCAGCATGACAATGATTTATTAAAAGCACAAAAAAAGGCGAATCAAGAGAGGTCCCTGCAGAACAATATTAATGTTTACGGTGGCCTAGCCAATCCTCCGTCTTGAAACCGATGGAAACGTTGTTGCAAATATCTTAGAAAAAAGTCTATACGAGGGAAGTCCCAATTTTCGCCCAATTGAAAGCGATTGTAAAGACGAGTAGGCATATTTTCCCGCACAATATTGCCAGGACTTAGCGAAGTCTTATAAGAAACACCTGGCAACAATTTTATGAAAATGATGCTAGGAAAATTAGGTTCTCTGTATCTAGTGCCCAAATACTTGATTCTACATTTATATTCGTTGTGTGTGTATAATATTATATACATTTGTAGAATAGCTGCTATGCCTATCTTAATTTTAACTGTATTACAGAACTGTTGATGAATAATATAGGTAGATCATACAGAAAATAGAGTTGGGTATAATTTGAATAAACCACCTTATTTAAGTATTTTAATATGTGTTTCATCTCCCTGCATGATCAAAATGTGTGCTGTATTAGCAGAGTTGGATCAATAAAAAACAAAGCTATCTACATTTCGAACATCCAAAGTTATGAAAGAGGGAAAGCAAAAATCGCAAAACACACTCAATGATTTTTTTTATTGATTACCCTAAAAGTTAAGATTTCATTTGTAAATCAACCTACCAGCTATTAATGTTTGTTCCATTTGGTCTGTTAATCCATTTGCCGTCGGCTTTTACACCGGGTATGGCAAAAGTCCTTTAAGACTTGTTACAATGCTTACAACAAGGGCCATAATACTAGTTTTGATGAAGTTAGACATGTTTTTATTGTTTTGACATGTAAATATGGGGTAAAATTGTAATATTAATCAATATGGCCACCATCGGCGGTGAGACAGCACAACAGGTAAGACCAGAATGCAGTCAACGCGTTGTGTGCAAAGTCCTAGCTCATGCTGGTCCACAAGCGATTAACGGAGGACATCAGCTAGTAGACGTTGCTGTGGTGGACGTTTCAACTATTGCCCTTGGCATACACTCACACCTTGCTGGTCCCCAAGCATTCAACAGAGGACAGAAGCTAGTGGACGTTGCTGTGGTTTACATTTCAGGTATTGCCATCGGCATACACTAACACTTTGGTGGTCCACAAGCGTTTGACGGAGGAATTCAGATAGTCGACGGTGCTGTGTTTTAAGTGTTAGATATTGCCCTCGGCATACACTCACACTTTGCTAGGGCACAAGCGTTTGACGGGGAATTTCAGCTAGTCGACGTTGCTTGGTGGACATTTTAGTTCTTACCCTCGGCATACATTCACACTTTGCTGGTCCAAAGGCGTTTGACAGAGGACTTCAACTAGTCGACGTTGCTGCCTTTGACGTTTCATGTATTGCCTTCGGCATACACTGACACTTTGCTGGTCCACAAGTGTCCAATGAAGGACTTCAGCTAGCCGACGTTGCTGTACTCGACGTTTCAGGTCTTGCCCTCGGCATACACTGACACTTTGCTTGTTCACAAGCATTTAACGGAAGAGTTCAGCTTGTCGACGTTGTTTTGGCGCAGGTTGCAGGTATTGTCCCCGGCATACACTCCAACTTTGTTAGTCCACAAGCGTTTGAAGAAGAACTTCAAATACTCGACGGTGCTTTGTTTTACGTGTCCGATATTGCCATCGGCATACACTCACACTTTGCTGGTCCACAAATTTTGGTAGAAGACGTAAGCTAGTCGACGTTGCTGCACTGGACGTTTCATGTCTTGCCTTCGGCAAACATTCACACTATGCTGGTCCACATGCGAGTAAGGAGGACTTCAGCAAGTCGATGTTTTTGTGGTGCACCTTTCAGGTATTGTCCTCGGAATACACTAACACTTTTCTGGTCCACAAGCGTTTGACGGAAGACTTCAGTTAGTCGACATTACTGTGGTGGAAGTTTCAGGAATTTCCCTCGCCACACACTCACACTTTGCTGATGCATAATCATTTAACGAAGGACATCATCTAGGCGACGTTGGTGTGGTTCACGTTTGAGGTCTTGCTATCGGTACACACTCACACTTTGCTGGTCTACAAGCATTTAAGGGAGGACATCAGGTAGGCGACGTTGCTGTTGTGGACGTTTGAGGTCTTGCCTTCGGCATACACTGACACATTACTGGTCCACAAACGTTTGACAGAGAACTTCAGCTAGTCGACGTTGCTGTATTGGACGTTCCAGGTCTTGCCCTCAGCATACACTAACAATTTGCTAGTCCACAAGCGTTTGACAGAGGACATCAGCTAGCCAATGTTGCTGCGTTGGACGTTTAATGTATTGCCTTCGGCATACACTAACAATTTGCAAGTCCACAAGCGTTTAACGGAGGACCTCAGCCAGTCGACTTTGCTGTGGTAGACCTTTCAGATATTTTCCTCGGCATACGCTCACACTTTGCTGGTCCACAAAAGTTTGGCAGAGGACTTCATCTTGTCGACGTTGCTGTGGTGCACCTTTCAGGTATTGACCTGGACATACACTAACACTTTGCTGGTCCACAAGCGATTGACGGAGGAGTTCAGCAAGTTGACGTTGCTGTGGTGGACGTTTGAGGTATTGCCATCTGCATACACTCACAATTTAATTTTCTGGTTGACAAGCACTTGACGAAGCACTTCAGGTAGTTGACGTTGCTGTGGTGGAGGTTTTAGGTATTGTCATCGGTAGACACTTACAATTTCCTGGTCCACAAGCGATTAACGTAAGACATCAGCTAGTGAAAGTTGCTGTGGTGGAAGTTTGAGGTATTGCCATCGGGATACACTCACACTTTGCTGGTCCACAAGCATTTAACGAAGGAGTTCAGCTAGTGGAAATTGCTGTGGTTTACTTTTCAGTTATTGCCATCGGCATACACTCACACTTTGCTGGTCCACAAGCGTTTGACGGGGAATTTTATCTAGTTGACGTTGCTGTGGTGGACATTTTAGTTCTTGCCCTCGGCATACACTAACAATTTGCTAGTCCACAAGCGTTTGACAGAGGACATCAGCTAGCCAATGTTGCTGCGTTGGACGTTTAATATATTGCCATCGGGATACACTCACACTTTGCTGGTCCACAAGCATTTAACGAAGGAGTTCAGCTAGTGGAAATTGCTGTGGTTTACTTTTCAGGTATTGCCATCGGCATACACTCACACTTTGCTGGTCCACAAGCGTTTGACGGGGAATTTTATCTAGTTGACGTTGCTGTGGTGGACATTTTAGTTCTTGCCCTTGGCATACACTCACAGTTTGCTGGTCCACAAGCGTTTGGCAGAGGACTTCAACTAGTTGACGTTGCTGCCTTGGACGCTTCATGTATTGCCTTTGGCATATACTGACACTTTGCTGGTCCACAAGCGTCCAATGGAGGACTTCATCCAGTCGACGTTGCTGAGGTGGACGTTTCAGGTCTTGCCCTCGGCATACAATCACACGTTGCTAGTCCACAAGAGTTTGCAGAGGACTTCAGCTAGTCGACGTAACTGCGTTGGACGTTTGATGTATTGCCTTCGGCATACACTCCACGTTTCTGGTATACAAGCGTTTAACGGAGGACTTCAGCCAGTCGACTTTGCTCTGGTGGACCTTTCAGGTATTTTCTTCGGCATACATTCACACTTTACTGGTCCAAAAGCATTTAACGGAGTACTTCATCTGGTCGACGTTGCTGTGGTGCACCTTTCAGGTATTGTCCCCCGCATACACCAACACTCTGATGGTCCAGAAGCGTTTGACAGAGGAGTTCCGCTAGTCGACGTTGCTGTGGTGGAGGTTTGAGGTATTGCCATCGGCATACACTCACCATTTTATGGTTCACAAGCGCTTGACAGAGGACTTCAGGTAGTTGACGATGCTGTGGTGGACGTTATAGATATTGTCATTTGTAGACACTCATACTTTTCTGGTCTACAAGCGGTAAACAGAGGAAATCAGCTAGTCAACGTTGCTGTAGTGGAAGTTGCAAGTATTGCCCTCGGCATACACTCCCACTTTGCTCGTCCACAAGCATTTAACGGAGGACTTCAGCAAATGAACGTTGATGTGGTTCACCTTTCAGGTCTTTTCCTTGGCATACACTAACACTTTGCGGTTCCACAAGCGTTTAACGGAGGAGTTCAGCTAGTCAACGTTGCTGTGGTAAACGTTTGACGTATTGCCCTCGGCATACACTCACACTTTTCTGGTCCACAAGCGTTTGGCGGAGGACTTCAACTATTCGACGTGGCTGCCTTGGACGTTTCATGTATTGCCTTCGGCATACACTCACACTTTGCTGATCCACAAGCGACTAGTAGAGAACTTTAGCTATCCGACGTTAGTGCGTTTGACGTTTGATGTATTGCCTTCGGCATACACTCACACTTTGCTGGTCCACAAGCGTTTAACGGAGGACTTCAGTGAGTTTTTTTGCTGTTGTAGCTCTTCAGGTATTTTACTTGGCATACATTCACACTTTGCTGGTCAAAAAGCATTTAACGGAGTACTTCATCTGGTCGACCATGCTGTGGTTCACCTTTCAGGTATTGTCCTCGGCATAAACTAACAATTTGCTGTTCCACAAGCATCTGACGGAGGAGTTCAGCAAGTCCGCGTTGCTGTGGTGGACGTTTGAGGTATTGCCCTTGGCATACACTCACACTTTTCTGGTTCACAAGCGTTTGGCAGAGGACTCAAACTAGACGACGTGCCTGCCTTGGACTTTTCATGTATTGCATTTGGCATACACTGACACTTTGCTGTTCCACAAGCGTTTGACGAAGAACTTCAGCTAGTTAACGTTGCTGTGGTGGACGTTTCAGGTCTTGCCTTTGGCATACACTCACACTTTGCTGGTCCACAAGCAACTAGTAGAGAACTTCAGCTATCTGACGTTAGTTTGTTTGACGTTTTACTTATTGCCTTTGGCATACACTCACACTTTGCTGATCCACAAGCGTTTAACAGAGGACTTCAGCAAGTTTTCTTTGCTGTTGTGGACCTTTCAAGTATTTTCCTTGGCATACATTCACAATTTGCTGGTCCAAAAGCATTTAACGGAGTACTTCATCTGTTCGACGTTGCTGTGGTTCACCTTTCAGGTATTGTCCTCGGCATAAACTAACACTTTGCTGTTCCACAAGTGTTTGGCAGAGGACTTCAACTAGTCAACGTTGCTGCCTTGGACGTTTCATGTATTGCCTTCGGCATACACTGACACTTGGCTGGTCCAGAAGCGTCTAATGGACCATTTCAGCTAGTCGACGTTGCTGTGGTGGACCTCTCAGGTATTTTTCGCTGCCTACACTGACACTTTGCTGGTTCACAAGCATTTAATGGAGGACTTCAGCTTGTCGACGTTGTTGTCGCGCACGTTTCAGGAATTTTCCTCGGCATACACTGACACTTTGTTGGTCCACAAGCCTTTGACGGAGGACTTCAGATAGTCGACGGTTCCGTGTTTTACGTGTCAGATATCGCTCTCGGCATGCACTTACACTTTGCTGGTCCATAAAAGTTTGGCAGAGGACGTCAGCTAGTCGACGTTGCTGCGTTGGACGTTTCATGTCTTGCCTTCGGCAAACATTCACACTATGCTGGTCCACATGCGATTAAGGAGGACTTCAGCAAGTTGATGTTTCTGTGGTGCAGCTTTCAGGTATTTTCCTTGGCATACACTAACACTTTGCTGCTCCACAAGCGTTTGACGGTCGACTTCAGTTAGTTGACGTTACTGTGGTTGACGTTTTCAGGTATTGCCCTCGGCACACACTCACACTTTGCTGGTCCATAAGCATTTAACGAAGGACTTCAGCTAGGCGACGTTGCTGTGGTGGACGTTTGAGGTCTTGCCATCGGCACACATCCACACTTTGCTGTTCCACAAGCATTTAAGGGAGGTCAAAGCTAGGCGACGTTGCTGTTGTGGACGTTTGAGGTCTTTCCATCGGCATACACTCACACATTACTCGTCCACAAGCGTTTGACGGAGAACTTCAGCTAGTCGACGTTGCTGTGGTGGACGTTTCAGGTCTGACCCTCGGCATACACTCACACTTTACTGGTCGACAAGCGATTGGCAGAGGACTTCAGCTAGTCGAAGTTACTGCGTTGGACGTTTGATGTATTGCCTTCAAGATACACTCACACTTTGCTGGTCCACAATCGTCTAACGGAGGACTTCAGCCAGTCAACTTTGCTGTGGTGGACCTTTGAGGTATTTTCTTCGGCATACATTCACACTTTGCTGGTCCAAATGCATTTAACGGAGTACTTCATCAGGTCTACATTGCTGTGCTACACCTTTCAGGTATTGTCCTCGGTATACACTAACACTTTCCTGTTCAAAAAGCGTTTGACGGAAGAGTTCCGCTAGTCGAGGTTGCTGTGCTGGAGGTTTTAGGTATTGCCATCGTAATACACTCTCAATTTTCTGTTTCACAAGCGCTTGACAGAGGACTTCAGGTAGTTGAGTTGCTGTGATGGACGTTATAGATATTGTCATCGATAGACTCTTACACTTTCTTGGTCCACAAGCAATTAACGGAGGAAATCAGTTAGTCCACGTTGCTGTGGTTTACGTTTCAGGTATTGCCATCGGCATACACTCACACTCTGCTGGTCCACAAGCATTTGATGGGGAATTTCAGCTAGTCGACGTTGCTGTGGTGGACATTTTAGGTCTTGCCCTCGGCATACACTCACACTTTCCTGGTCTACAAGCGTTTTTCAGAGGACTTCAACTTGTCGACGTTGCTGCCTTGGATGTTCCATGTATTGCCTTCAGCAAACACTGACACTTTGCTGGTCCACAAGCGTCTAATTGAGGACTTCAACTAATCGACGTTGCTGTGGTGGACTTTTCAGGTATTTTTCTCGGCATACACTGACACTTTGCTGGTTCACAAGTATTTAATCAAGGACATCAGCTTGTCGACGTTGTTGTGGCGCACGTTTCAGGTATTGTCCTCGGCAGACACTCACAACTTGCTGGTCCACAATCGTTTGACGGAGGACTTAATGTATTCAACGTTGCCTTGGTTGACATTAGAGGTATTGCCATCGGCATACACTAACATTTTCTGTTCCACAAGCGCTTGACGGAGATTAGTTAGTTCACGTTGCTGTGTTGGACGTTGTAGGTATTACCATCGGCAGACACTCACATTTTGCTGGTCCACAAGCGTTTGACGCAGGACTTCAACTAGTCGACGTTACTGTGGTGGATGTTTCAGGTATTGCCCTCGGCATTGACTGACACTTTTTTGGTCCACAATCATTTACCGTAGGACATTAACTCTTTGACTCTGCTGTGATTGACGTTTATGGTATTGTCATCGGCATATACTCACATTTGCTGGTTCAAAAGCGTTTGACGAAGGACTTCAACTAGTCGACGTTGCTGTTTTGGACGTTTCAGGTTTTTTCCTCGGCACGCACTTACAATTTGCTGGTCCACAACCATTTAACAGAGCACATCACCAGTTGACGTTTCTGTGGTATACGTTTCATGTCTTGCACTCAGCATACACTCACACTTTGCTTGTCCACAATTGTTCAACGGAGGACTTTACCTAGGTGGCGTTGCTGTGGTAGACGTTTGATTTATTGCCCTCGGCATACACTCACACTTTGCTAGTCCACAAGCATTTGACGGAGGACTTCAGGTAGTCGACGTTGCTGTGGTGGACGTTTCAGGTCTTTCCCTCGGCATACACTCACACGTTTTATTCGATGGATTAAGTTTGGGCGACTGTTGCAGCCAAAATTTCTCCGTCTAGAAGTTCATGTTAGACCTCATCTATTCATACTTGGTCTTCATCGTGTTGGCCGGGGCATTGTCCTCCTGAAAGACTTAGTCTTCCTTCTTTGTAATCTTACTCATTCAGTAAAGGACTTTTCTGGCTAAGATGTCCCTGTACTCAGCCGAGATGAACCTGTAACCAACTAGGAACCACATTGTCGTAGAATAGGCTCTCGACGATTTACTATATATAAATATTCGTTAAGGGAATTATTCTTATATTTCGAGTGCGTGGTAATCTGATTGACCGAGGTTATTTATCTTCAATATGCTTAAGAAGTGCAACTGAACTCAAGGATAATAATATGGCTATCATTAATAAAATAGAGTTTTATTAATTAAACTATCAACAACACACACAAAGAAAATGTTTACATAAACGGAGAATTGAAAGGGTCGTGGGGAATATCTGACTAATCCGAGGATTAAGATGTGGAGAGATTTAAAAAGGTAAACAAATAAAAATTAAAGGGGGAGGGATGGTTCGCAAATAACCATTTAAAGCACAGGGTAGCGTTGACAAAAAGTTAGATAATTAAAGGTAATGCTCAGCTTACGTAATTACAAAGTTGTTGTGCAGAGGAAGACGATGCGAAGGAATCTTTGGTCCACTGGCGATTTCCAGCAGAAGGGTTCTTCGGGGGGTTGTCCTTAGCGAAGGGGAAGGACTTATCTTCGAAGAGTGAGATCGAAGTAGGGCTTGGAGGTACGAGCGATCTTTGTGACAGGAAATCTGGGATGTCCTAGATAAACAATGGAGGTTATTGTTGAAACCAAGCGTTTTCTTGAAGAACGTTAAAAAGGGGGGAATTAAATTATCCTAGCGTGATGTCTTGGGAATGAGAACCGTTTTTTGATGAACGGGCTTGAAGAACATTGGCTATTCTAACGTTGTTCTCTTTCTGAACAACAGGGGGGGTGAGAACCGTCTCTTGTAAACAGGCTCAAAGAACAAGGGCTGTTCTAACGTTGTTCTCTTTCTGAAAAACAGGGGGGCCTTGTTGACTTGGCGTCTGGAAGGCACGAACCTTGGCAATCAAGGGATATTGTCCTCTTCTGGACAATACGGGATTTCTCGAGGTAAAGAGTTCCTATGGTGCTCAAGGGCGACCGGATCAGCGTGATGCCTCGCAAAAATAATCTAGATGTGATCTGCTTCAATCAGGAAAGCTATGATATAAATAGTCGAAGCCATCCCCTTGGCGTAGGGGACAATTGAGTGGTAGGCTTCGAGGGAATGCCCCGGTCGCGCCTGGGAAAATAACTTATCTGCCCATAAGCCTAACTCAATCTGGCGAGATCGACGTATGGAGGCGAAACGGGTGAATAAACTTCCTGGATTAAATATTGGCTAAGGTGGCGAAAACGCGCTCTGCTTCCTCTCGCAGATGCACGTGGGTACCAATGTGTTTCTAAACATGTGATAGTGGCTGAATTTAAGTGGCCTCAGACCGTTCTATCACACACATCAATAGCATCCTCTCGAAATTTAAAACCATAACGTCCATCATCATCACTGAAATCGGGCTCTAGGTCCTGGACATTAAGCTGATCTAAGAAATTTCATACACAGACTTGTGTAGGGAAAATATGGTGACTATTCTTTAGTAATTCTGATTCAATTTTGATCGGATGTTTTAAAATTTCCTTGTGTACTGCTGAAAACAATTGTGGGAAGATAAACTCTATAGAATATTGTGGAAATGCCTGAATGTATAATGTTATTAGTTATATGACACTTTGAAATTTAAAACTTAATGGTGTTTAATGAACCACGTTTTTTATAGGTAATACAATCATACGTTTTATATATAGAGGTATTCGTGATATCGTCATCTTTATTGATAACCCGTTTGTCGTGGTATAGGTAGGACCGTGTGATGGAAGGAGTTGGTACGTATGGGTTGTTTACGTACTACAAAAAAGGCTCCTTGACTAACGTTATACCTCTCTAAGAGTGCTATATATGTTTGATTATTATTCGAGGATAGAATAAAAAATTTGGTAACACAAACTGAAACTATAATTAAAACACAAAAACCTAAATAACCGGAACTACAGAAATATTACGAATTAAAAACACAATGAGGACTTCAATAATATTTAAATAAGGCTTTCTAACTTGACCTACTAGGCATTATACTGATGGTTAATCCACTACTTAAAACAATATAAAAATATGCTAACAATCTCTATTGGAGTTTAAATACCTTGGCCCCTCTTGCGACGTGTTTGAGTCTGACCCTAACCTCAATGAGCCCAGAGACCTCGGGAATCCTGAAGGTTCTTTGACGCGTGCCTCGGCCACATGGTTGACGGTGGACGGAATAACTTGACAGTCACAGGAGACTTTGGCGAGTGTGGCAGATTGGGGAGCACGCGAAACTCGGGATGGGGGGTCTTCTTCAAGGGCCAGGACTATTACAATGCTTTAGGATGCACCAGGATAGGCAGACTCGCTCTGACGAGAGTAACTTGAAATTGGTTCTCAAACGAAGTTAACTTACAGTTCGGTGTGACTACTGGGTAAGGGCTAGAGGATGAGCTTTTTTTTCTTCGTTTCAGAATTCTTCAAGGGCGAGGACTATCACAGTGCTTGGTGCTACACCAGAATAGGGAAGGGGGGTATTCTGACGAAAAGAAGTTGAACTGGGAGAGGTTAACTTAAAGTTCGGTTTGGTAACCAGAACTAGCTCGAGTATAAGCTGCTTCTTAGTCCCTTCTCTTGGTAGCCCGGGTCTCTTGCCGAAAACTTTGTGGCCTTGATGACTAACCGAAACTACCTCGTTTTTCCCAAATGTTTGATATTTATACATCGGCCAGATGGTTGACGGCGGAAGGCAAAACTTGACAGTCACAAGGGACTTTGGCAAGTGCGGCATATGGGGTGGAGGGATACACGGGACTCGGAGGGTCTTCTTCAAGGGCGAGGAATATCACGGTGATTGAAGATGCACCAAGATAAGCATGGTCTCTCTGACGAGAATACGTTGAATTTGGTTCTTAATCCAAGTTAACGCAGAGTTCGGTGTGACCACCGGGTAACGGGATCGAGGAGGAGCTTTTCATCTTAGTTTCGGAATCACTCAAGGGCGAAGACTATCATGGTGCTTTGTGCTACACCAGGATAGGAGGGGTTCTCTGATGAGTATAAGTTGAACTTGGTTCTTAACATGAGTTAACTTAGAGTTCGGTGTGACCACCGGGTAACGGGCTCGTGGAGGAGCTTTTTATTCTTCGTATTAGAATTCTTCAAGGGCGAGGACTATATCCGTACTTTGTGCTACACAAAGATAGAGCGGGGAGGGGGGGTTCTGATGAAAATAAGTTGAACTTGGACAAGTTAACTTAAAGTTCGGTTTGGTAACTAGAAACTACTTCGAGTATGAGCTGCTTCTCAGTCCCTTCTATTGGTAGCCCGAACCTCTTGCCGGGAACTTTGTCGCCTTGATAACTAACCGAATCTACCTCGTTGTTCCCAAGTGTCAAGTGTTTAGTATTTATACCTCGTCACCCCACTCTGGTAGGGGTAAGAGGAATGGGTTGTTTGTGGACTGGCCGCAGGAGAGTTCTTACTCCAAAGTTTTTTCTCAGGCCGTCTTACTTCTGGTCTTAAGGGGCTTTCCAGCTTGAGAGAAAAGCGTCTCAAATTTTGTACTTTAGGTGAAATGGAATACACACTCGTAGGGGAGATCTTTTTAGTTTTAACCGTTCTGCTTTTCATAGGGACGAGGGGCGAGGGGTTATGGTTTCGAGGTTGACCCAAGGTGTCTACACGGCCCGAATGTTTTGTGGTCAACGTCCCGTCTCTCAACTGAGATAGGAGGGAGAGGGTCGATTACCCTACAAACCTCCTGTTTGAAGAACTTAATCGGGGAGGGACTCCAGTGAACTACAAAACAACCAACTTAACCTAGTCGACAATAGCAAAGTGGCATGTCTTTGAATCTTCGCTTGATTATCAGGGATAACTAAGGTCAACTCAACTCTTACATTACGTTTCTTTAAACTTGGGCGCACACGCGCGCGCGTAACAAGCCATGGGTCGAAATAGTCCTCACGAGCCTACTGGGGTATGTTACCCAGCATATTGAACATACTCGTAACACAATTTAACCCTTAAACAAAACAAAAACCTAATTCATTGATTACACGCAACAAAAACAAAAACAACATCAAGATACTTCTTTACATTTCCAAATTTTTAAAAACTTAACTCCTAACGATAACTACTATCACGAAAAACAAATGAAAATATGGTTTCACGCTTAAAAGGTGCTGAAGTAACCCTCAATGGTATTTCGACTCAGCTTATAGAGCGGCTGTACTTTATCGGCCCCTTTGATGTATCAAAAATTAAGGTGGTGCTCTATGACCATTACCTTACCGCGCCTGAGTCAGCCGTTTGATTTATTGAGCCTACCCAAGAAAGTCACAAATTTGCAGTGGTACTCCAACCTATGCGAATGACACTTCTCATGGTACTTGAATAATTTTAAATTGACCCTCATGGCTAGAGCGGCCTGTTGCAGAGTTGCATAAATGATGGGAGCGTGAGACCCATAGTCCTCTTTTAACAAGATACACAGGGATATCGTGTCTGTGTTCGATCTCCGGATGTCGAAAAAAGTTTTAGGATCGACACAGCGCACACTACATACCCGTATTTGCGCACATTTAGGCATCAGCAATAGAACTGGAGCCCTACTCACTACTCCAGAGTTCTCCCCTATCCGAATACACTACGAAAAAAGACATCCACACCATAAACCAAACTTAAATAATTTTCCAATTAAAGACACTGCAAACAACAAAAAACAAATATGTACACTGGAATCTCTTTATATTAGATTTAAAAACATCACTTTAAACTCTGACCCAAGCTCATTTTCACTTTTACCACAACTATAATCATCTACAAATTACACACGCTAAATCCACTCCCCCCCAAAAACAACTCCTATCTTTCAAATATTACTATTATCTCTCCCTTTTTACAATGAAGAAACCTGAAACTAATTTATCTCAGTTTTATTTAAAAACCAAAACATATTTCTTATTCCCTAATAGTTAAAAGCCCTGCATTTTTATAATTTGAATATTACCACCTCTGCTGCTTCCCATTTCCCATATAGTTAATTTATAAATATCTGATAACTTATCTAAATTCTTATTTTTGTATATATTTATAATCCTACATCCTTGAGAATGGGTTCCTACCCGAAACGTCGGTACCAAGAAATTATAATATAGTAATGAATTTCCTAAATTTAGCCTGGTTATTTATCCTAAAAATACGTATACGCCTGGCAACATGCAACCCCTCTGTTTTCTTAATATATATATATATATATATATATATATATATATATATATATATATATATATATATATATATATATATATATATATATATATATATATATATATATATATATATATATATATATATATATATATATATATATATATATATATACATATATGATAAATAACAGCCACAAGAAAAATGGAAAAACAATTCCGCGCGCTTTCGTCTTTATTCTAAAAGACCTCTTCATGGAATAACGTAGGTCAGGACTGACAATGTTTTAAATAGTAAGGAGTGAGGGAGATAATATGGCTACCTGCATCAAAACCCTAACTAGGAGGTACAAATTCTTTAAACACTTTAATTTGAGATTTAATATAATTAGATATGATAGGATCTAGGCTAAACAATCCAGGGCTAATATTAAAATCAATCCTGGATTGTTTAGCCTAGATCCATCATATCTAATTATATTAAATCACAAATTAAAGTGAGAGGAGTGGAGAATGAATGTAAAGTACGTAGGTAGATGAAGGGATTGGAAAATATATACAGCTGAAGTGTAAGTAAGAGGTTTGCTAAAAGATCTAGCTACTCTCTTTTCTTTTGTTTATTTTGTTTGGGAAAATAAAATGTCTTTCATTACGTTTCTGTTGTATTTTCAAGTGCTTTCCTGTTAGATTTTTTCTTGTTCGTGGATTTGATTTATTCTTGTGAATTAATAACTCTCTTTTTGCTTTTAGGTTATATTCATTTTGAGAGCATAGTTCTTCTCAATTTGATTGTATTGTTCTTCTTGTGTTATCTCCCTTCTTAATTTACTGCTCCGTTTAAGTTTTCATTGTTTTTACTTTCATTCAGTTTCTAGCTCTAACAATGATTATAATCCTGAATCCAACTGCTCTGCTTCCAGATTTCTTTCACTCTTTTGTTTGTTATCACTCTGTTTTTAAGGTTCTTTTGCTTGGTCCTTTGGTCCATCATCTTCGTTATCTTTTCTTTCTGATCCCTTAATTGAACTTCATACTTTTATAAGTAATTGACTTTGGTTATCTCCATAATTATTAATGAGAGGATTTTTATAGCAACCATATCTCCGTAAGGAATTTATTTTTTATTATATGGTATAGTGTCATGGCGAAGTCTCCAGGTTGTGTGACGTTATTCCCCCGTGGAATTTCCAAGCCAGCCTTTTGTGGAAGAGTCAGCTGATTCTTTCTTTTATGTTATTGTTTCTTTAGCTAGGCATTCCTAGGTACGTTTACTTTTCTTTTTTTTTCTTCTGATATTTTGTATACACCCGAATTTATCTTCTCGTAGGATATGACTAAAAACTGGCTTTAATTCCCCGACATGTAATATAAAGTAGTACCAAAGATCAACTCAACACAGGTTAATAGGAACGCAAGAACAGGAGGTGTCAACTTGGAAACGATTGAGAAATTGACCCTCACAAAGATACAGATATAAAAGTATGCAAATGAATACTATACAAGAATACGAAAAAATAAATATGATTTGAAATCAAAATTAAGACAAGCTAACACAATTGTAGGTGGTGAAAAGCGGTTCTCAGAAAAAAATACAATTATATAAATGAATACTATTTTTTTATTTGTATTTTGATTTTCTCTCTTATTAATAGGACGATTTATTTTTACTACTTTAGGTCTATTCTAATACGTACACATGTTGGAATTTTTTCTCTGTTTCTTCTGAGTGTTTTTACTTCTGTTCTGGCCGGTGATCGACTGCGACCAGATTGTTTGTTCTTTAACTAGTCGTTCGATAAATTGTAGAAGAATTCGTGGTTGATTGTGATCATTCTTTGTTCGAGTGTTATGAATTTCCTTTCAGCTTGTTTCCTTTAGGGAGAGATATTAACATATCAACCTTAGATTTTATTATTAAATTCTTGTGTATTGCGTTTTGCGTTCACTTTATCTTTTTCCTTTTCTAGATTTTTCCGATTTTTTCTATTTGCTTTTAGAATTTCATTTCATAATTTATAAAGTCCTCTTCGGTTTCAAGGTCGGTTTCCATTTGTTTTTTTGGTTTTTCTTAGTTGATGGTGTCATTATAATATTATGTATTACGTTTTAGGGTGGGTTCTCAGGAAACTACACATTTGTTTTAGTCCATTTTTCATTTCCTTTGCTTATGATCTCGGGTTTCCAATGTTCACAAAGTGAATTTGCATAATACACAAAACCATGTCTAGTCGAATGCTACCTTCGTCGTTTACAATGGTGTTCTGCGGCGTAGGTGCCTTCGTTCGTCTTTATGCTGTTGCCGCGGCATAGGTAGTATAATTTTTCATTCTTAATCTTCATTTATTTCCCTCCATTTGCGTAACGATCTGTTTTTCATTGGCCATGACATCGCAGAGTTTGATGCACATTCTGGCTGTTAATACAGTACATCATTCGGCTCTGCATTTGTTTCATCTGTCCTCTTGAATTGCACATTCTGAAAATGCTTGACTTTAAAACGTACATTCCTTCGTTGCCTATTTGTTCAATGTGTAACATGTGAAACACATCTGAACCGAAACAAATGTTGCCCGTTCGATTTGGTCTGGAGAGATCTTTGTATAGATCGCAAGTAGTCTATGTTCGGTTGCTTTTTTTGCCCCCTCTGTTCATGGGATGTAACCTTGAATCTATGAATGAGTATGTGCTTCTCCATTTTGGTCCTTGAGATCATAATGTCCTCAACGGTTGCCAAAATTTGTTGTTTTTATATTTAAGCATTGATTTCTTATGCCGAGTCCGCTCCGACTTAAAAGCCGAGGCGCATGGAGATGACCAATTTCTTTCTTGTGATGTCAAAGGGTGTTAGAACATCAAGGCCTAGCTTGGCGAGTTTCTTGCCTGCATCTTCGGTTAACAGCTTGTAAAGTTAATATTTCTATGTATCGCAGAAATCGCCGTATCCGTTTAACGGTTCTTTTATACTTAGTAAAATCACACCGTAGTAAATTGATTACAGCTATTTTTTCACGTAGTAAGTTTTACTTCTCCCTCTAAGACACAAAGAGGAACCCTCTTTGCACCTCCCAGGGCATCCATGTTGGCTTGCCGGAGCTTTTATTCTGGTTTTGTTTATTGGTCCTTTTCTTTTGCTGTATCTTTTTTTTGCCTGGGATTAATTTTAGATTAGTTTTTTATGGTAATAATAGTCCCTTCCATCCTCCCCTCCAAACTCAGCAACCATCTGCTTAGTTCGTGTAACTGTCTGGATGATGATGATGAATGGATAAGTGGATGCACCAGGAGAAGCCTTCATGAAAGAGGACTCAGGGTGGACTTAAAAGTAGATGGTGAACGAATGAACTAACACCAGCCGGAGTTGCCGCCTCTTCTGGGACCTGGATACCAAAGTTGCCCCTACCATGCACAAAGACGGTTGTATGTCCCTACTGGGCCCTTAGAGACAGAATGAATTCTTCTGAAAAATATTAATCTTTACTTATCTAGTGTACCTATTATGGTGGATTCGACAGTGGGTTATTCCGTAAACCTACTTTTTCCATCACTTCAAATAATGCCCTATCGCATAACAGTCATAGTTCTAGCTAGTCTCTCACTAGCAGTACACTCAGCAATTGGCAGAGATGTAGGAGTCTCCCGTAGAGGAAGGATGGATGAATGAAATGAAAAATATAAAAAAGAGAGTTGGGATGTGGTCGAATGGATCATAGGTCCGCATAATTGCTCTTCTAAGTCGCGGATATTCGTTTCTTTCCCACATTCAAAAAATCGGCTTCCAATGCAAAATGAATTGCGTGAAAATCCTCCAATGCTGATAGAGCTCAGATTCCTTGATGTTTATCGGGCCGAAGCTAAGCAGTCATTTCATAATTCACCATCTTAATTTTGTTTTATAGTTAGAAAATGAAACAAGAGTATAACACGAATAATACTTATTGAAAAGAATTTTGAATCAGTATCTGAAGGCTAAAAACGAAAACATGAATAATAGTTGAAAATTACAATAGAATTCAAAACTAGACTACAAAATTACAAATAAAACCCAAATGATAGCCACGTGTATACCATTTCATTTACTTTGGTGAAGAGTGTAATCTACAAGTATACCAGTTCCAAAATGAACACTACCTTAAACTAGAAAAAAAAACTGTCAAAGAGAATTAATCCTGATATAAATATAGAGTAGAAATTTTTTAGACCATTTGTATATTGCATAACTATCTGCGTCATGATGTAAATTCATGACCTCTGACCCAAATCCCCGAAATGTTCAACTCCATCTTCTCACATGATGTGAACTTCCCCACTAGCCCCTTTTCTGAATATATATATATATATATATATATATATATATATATATATATATATATATATATATATATAGAGAGAGAGAGAGAGAGAGAGAAAGAGAGAGAGAAAGAGAGAGAGAGAGAGAGAGAGAGAGAAAGAGAGAGAGAGAGAGAAAGAGAGGAAAAATAAATAAATAATTATTTGCAATAGCGTAATCATAATTAGGCAGTAAAAAGTCTATTTTATGGCTTACTAGCTCTTCATCAAAGCCCTCAGAAGGAGGTCTTCTCACATACACGAGAAGATTTTATGTGTTATCTTCTCGTGTATGTGATAAAATCTCATGCCGAGGGCTTTGACGAAGAGCTAGTAAGCCAAAAAATAGCATTTTTAACAACATATATATCTTAAAAGAACAGAGCCGTTCCGAAACACGTAAGGATATAGAGAGAAACGCAATAATTCCCCAAATAAACTTATATTTTACCTTTATCAATTGAATACACAACATTTAAACATTAACTACAGCAATACTCTGAATATTATTATAAACAAGAATTAATTAAATTAGTTTGACCGTATAAACTTGGTTAATTTCTTTACACACAACAATAATATAAGAATTAGACTAAGGGACTCATCTGGAGTTTAAAAGGCCTCAGGAATGTTATTGACTCACGACGCGTGCCGTCTAGCTCTAGCCAGATGTAGATGGGCGAGATCACACGGTCGTTTTGGCAAGGGTAGCAGCTGGGGGGTCCACACGGTATTCCGGGGGAGGGGAGGGTTCTTCACGGACGAGAACAATTACGGTGCTTGATGAAACACTAAGGTAGTCGTGGTCTCTCTGGCGAGAGGGAGTCGAACTTGGTTCTTAAACCAAGTTAACTTGGAGTGCGGTGTGTACACCGAGTAACGAGCTTGAGGGGAAGCTTTTCTCCTTCGTTACTTAATTCCTCATGGACGAGGACTGAACTCGGGGAGGGTCTTCTTCAAGGGCGAGGATAACGGAGGAGGGATTTCTCTGGCAAGAATAAGTTACTTAAAGTTCGGTTTGGTAACCAAGAACTAGCTCGAGCATGAGCTTCTTCTTAGTTCCAGTCTCCTTCAAGGGCGAGTATAACGGAGGGGGGTTTCTCTGACGAGAATAATTTGAACTTGGTTCCTTACCAAGTTAACTTATGAGTTCGGTGTGGACACCGAATAACGGAGTCTAGGAGAAGCATTTTCCTTCTTCTTTTCTCAATTCCACAAAGACGAGGAATACCCGTGGTGTTTAAGGTGCACCAGGATATAAGGAGTCTCTTTGGCGAGAGTAAGTTGAACTTAACAAAGTTAACTTATCGTTTGGTTTGATAACCAGGGACTAGCTCGAAGATGAGCTTCTTCTTAGCCCATTAAGGTAGGTAGCCCTGTCTCTCTTGCAGGGTACTTCTTGGTCTGGCGAGCCAAATAATCTACCTCTCTAGTCTCGGTAGCTCGGTTTTGATCCGAGGACTTCGTCACCTAGAGACTGACGTATACTACCTTGATTTTACTTCAGTGTTTCTCATTTATACCTAGTCACCCCACTGGGGAAGTGGTAAGGGTGGGAAGGGGCTTGAGGACGGCCCCAGGAGAGTTCTTATGCCCAACGGTTTTTACCACACGAGTTTTACATCGGCTCCTCGTTAGCCTTCGAGCTTGGGAGAAACACGTCTTCAATTTCTTATTTGACGTGAAACTGGATCTCACTCTCTTGGGGGAGATCTTGCATTTTGACCTTTAGGTCTTTAATGGCACCGAGTTGTGCGACGCTGCGGTTACGCTTTTGACCCGCCGATGCCTGGGCCGGATGTCTTTGCGGTAACCGCCTTGTGACTCCACCAAGAGTGAACAAAATGGGGGGAGTGACGATTTCCCTACAATATATATATACATATATTTATATATATATATATATATATATATATATATATATATATATATATATATATATATTTATATATATATATATGTAGAAGGAGCAAATACAAGTGTTCTGAGGGTGATAAAAACAACCACTAAAGTCCTTTCGCCATTTTCAGTTTCTGCCTTCTAAATAAATTTGAAGACATAAAGAAATATGCAGAAACCTTGTATAGCTGACTATATATAAATATAGTACAAGTGAATGAGAAAATTGGACGGTATTGTGCAAATGAGACAAGAAAACAGAGTTTTTTAGAGGCAAAAGAAAGGAACTTTAAAAGAACCTAGAATCAAAGAGAGCCTGGGGCGGCACAGTGAGGTGATCCTTTACCGAGAAGACAGAAATAACGCCAAGGAAAAAAAGGTTTTGAAAATCCCTGGCCGGTACTCTAACCCGGGTCTGCTGATTGCCGGTCAGATGCTAGACCGCTAAGCTATCAGTCAAAGATCGCCTTCATTGTGCCACCCTCTGATCTCTTTGATTTCAAGTTCTTCCTATGTCCCTTTATCTTGCCTCTAAAAAATTACGGTTTCTTGTCTCATTTGCTCATTCGCGTCCAATTTTCTCTTTCTTTTGTACTATATATATATATATATATATATATATATATATATATATATATATATATATATATATATATATATATATATATATATATCGTGGTATAGCAAGGACCGAGTGATGGAATTTGTACGTATAGGTTTGTTAAGTACTTCAAAACTCCGTGATTAAGTTTTCTCTAAAGAGTGCTCTATTTGTTTATGATTATTATTATTATTACGTTATTTTTCTATCTTTGAGGGTTTCTATTGCCATGCTCAGCGTTTCGAGGATTGAATAAAAAAAAATTTCTAAGGAAGCTAGACCTTTAATTAAAAAAAAAAATGAAGCAAAATTCAAATTTAGCAAACAAACTACTCAGTAATGAACTAAATAAATTTAAGTGAGGCTTACTAAATTACGCATTCAAATATACAGTAATGGTTGACTTAAAGCTCACTCTTATATTGAACTCAAATTCACCTTCACGAAACAGATAATTGGGGTTTTTAATACCTTTCAAGATTCCCACGAGAATCGGGTTTGTGCCTGACCTTGGTCTCTATTTTTATGTCGCCTCAAGAATGTTGTTTCCGTGTGAGCGCGTGGACAGGCCATTCCAGATGGGGTCTGAAGGGGGATTGCTTTAAAGCCCTAGATGAATTCGAAGCGTGGGGTGGATAGAGTTAAGCTCGTATTTTGTATGAAATGATTTCACCACGGGACAGGGCAGGTATGTTTCTTCCAATCTTCGGGTTATTCTGGGAATAATTCGCACTGACGAGCGATGAGCCAAAGAGTGAATCTTTTGACGTATGGAAGTACTTGAGGGAGTTCATTCTGGGGTATTCCTCAATGGCGAGGACTATCTCTGGGTTTGGGGGGTACACCAGGATAGAAGGTTTCTCTGACGAGAGTTAGTTGAACTTGCTTCCTCAATCCAAGTAAACTAAAAGTTCGGGTGACCACCAGAAACAATCTCAGGATGAGCTTCTTCTAAATTCCTTTCGTAGGGGTTGTCGGGTACCCGCCGGACTTCGCTGTCTCGATGACTCTCACGATCTAACCTTGACAGGATGTTTAATTCGGTGTGACCACCAGGAACTGGCTCCGGATGAGCTTCTTCTGTTTCCCTTTCGTTGGTAGCCGGGCCTCTAGCCTGACTTAGCTGTCTCGAGGACTAACGCGATATACCTCGTTCTTCCAAAGTTATTTGATTTTTATAATTCGCAACTCCACTAGGGCTAGGAGAAAAAGGGTGGGATGCAGACGGTGTCATTAAGTCTCCTCCTTTAACGGTTTTTTTTTCAGTGTCTTTCAGCTAGCCCTAAAGGGGACATTCTGGATTTAAGCCGACGCTTCTCTAAGTTCGCATTTGCGGGGAAGTTGAATATAAACTCTTAGGAGAAATCTTGCTGTTTTAACCAATCTTCTGCTCACCGGGGTCCGACATGTGATGGTTAGAGCATTATGTGGTTTTATGCGGCTTTTCAGGTTATCCTCGAGGCAAGGGGGAAGAGGGAGGAGGTTAAGTGGTCGGGCTACGCCGCCAAAAATGCCAGGACGTTGTGGCTAAGGAACAAGGACTCAGATGTGAGGGTGGGGTATCGATTCCCCTACAATATATATATATATATATATATATATATATATATATATATATATATATATATATATATGCAGCAGCGCTTTCTTTGTACATTTCTCGGAGAACAGTGACCGTATCAATTGGAATTCGGCTGGATTTATTTACAAATCTAATGATTTTATTCGAAGAAATATTGTTGAATGCTCATTCATTAATTCCTCGCCTAATTTTATTATATAACCTGGTCCCTTCAAACTAGACTGTTATTAAAAGGCTTATTTATAACGAAATTTTTCATTTTATATCTGAGCCCTTTGATTTATTAATTTAGATATGCGTCTCTTGTCTATTTTTATGTATTCACAATCGGGTATGTATGTACTTAGTTTAGTTACAAAATGTCTATATTTTTTGCGCAATGGTTGGAATTTTCCGGAAGTAGACCTTTTCTATTTTGTTTTATATTTCACATCTATCTTTGATATTATTTTTCTATTTTGGGTCCTTTGTGGGGCATGGCGGGGAATTGCTCTTCTGTTTCACATATATATACCACCTTTGTTAAATTTTTTCGTTATTCCTTGTTAATGAACTGAACAAGTTCGAAAGTACTTGGAATTCCCTTTCGTTTTTCCGTGGGATTTTTTGGATTTATTGCTCTACTAACGCGTTACTTTGTGAGTTTCTCATATATATATATATATATATATATATATATATATATATATCTCAAAGTAGCGCGAACAAATTATGAAAATTAATCCTTTAAACCACATTGAAAGAGAAAACGGAATAATTTTTCCTTGCAGTAATATTTTTATTACCTTTTTCTAAGAGATCCGTGCAGGGAAGTGATTCGAACCAGGCAATGAAAAATTATTTCGTTTTCTCTTTCAATGAGGTTTAATGGATTCATATATATATATATATATATATATATATATATATATATATATATATATATACATATGGTTTGGTCCAGTCAAATTGTTTGGTACCGCTATGTAGACGATGTCCCGTGAATTATAAATGAAGATTTTGATCTCGATGGTTTTTCCTTATTTATTAAGTTATTAGTTCCGTCAATTAAATTTACTTCAGAAAAAGAAGGAAATAATAGCTTTCCTTTCCTAGATGTTCTAATAATTAGACAACCAGACACGTTTAAGTTTTCTATTTGAAGGACACCGAAAAAATAAGTTATCCTATGTCCATTTTTATTGAGGTCATTCTAAAAATATTAAAACATCAGTATTTGTTACATGTATCTTAGGGCACTCAGAATATGTAGTCCTAACTATATAAACCAAGAATTTACAAAAATTGAAGAGATTGCCTTCAATCTGTCAAAGTCGAAATATTTTTTGGAAAACTGCATCTATAAAGCTAAAAACATTCTATAACCGCAAGTTAGGGAATCACAGAACTTTTACACAATATATTACTTTTACCTTACCATGATCATTTCTTGTATATAGTACCAATCTTAAAACAACTTGATATATGTAAATGTAATTTTTAAATAAAATTATACATTAGAAAATACGTTAATAAAACACAGCCCAAGGCACGATAATAATGCAGTATATAGTATACCTTGTTTGGATTGTAATTTATTCTATGTAGCTCAAACTTCTAAAAATATCTCTGTAAGAATTAAGCAACATCAAAATGCAATTTCTAAGAGATATACAAATAATGCTGTGGCAGTCCAAAGGCTTAAGATGGGTCACCAGATTAATTGGTCAAGCAGATACCATAATACAAATGAATGATTTTATTAGCAGAAATATCTTTGAATAGTTCCTAATCTCCACCTCAAAGAAGAGAAATGTAAATATTAGCTCCAGTTTGTTTTCTTTAGATCCAGGCGTATCTTTCTTCCTCCAGTCAAACTTATCAGAGGTCATAAAAAATCTAACCATTTGACTTTATAGGGGAAACATTGCTTTGTATTAATAGTGTCTCTCTATTTCATAAACCATTGTGGTTTTGAAAATGTTATTAAGATAAAGAAAGTACTAGCTCGAATCTATCTTTCTTTATCCTTACGTGTTACAACCAAATATTTATACTTATTGACGTGTTACTTCTCGTAATTTTTACTCATATACATATGTATTAATATTTACTGTTACTTTTACGGTCCCCTTTGCTTACCTTTGACCTGGATGATAATTATCCAAATTAGAGGGCATGGGTAGAGGTGGATACCATGACAACGGGGGTACAGGTGGTTTCCATGACAGAGAGGGGATAGAGGTGGCTATCATGACAACAGGGGTACAGGTAGTTACCATCACGACGGGAGGTAGAGGTGGTTACCATGACGACAGAGGTAGAGGTAGATTCCATCACGAGGGGGGTTAGAGGTGGTTTCCAAGACGACAGGAGCGTAGGGTTGTTCACCATGACGACTGTGTGGAGGACATCCACCCCTTGAGAAATCTTTTTTCAAAATCCTGTTCTTAAAATATAGTTATATATATATATATATATATATATATATATATATATATATATATATATATATATATATATATATATATATATGCTTAAATCTATATTTTTAGAATGGGATCTTTTGAGAGTGAGTGAAAAAAATGTTTTGGGGGTGATTAGTTTTAGTGTCTCCTTTGCTTTACATTTGACCTGGACGATTATAATTATCCAAATCTGGTGGCAGAGTAGAGATGGTTACCATGACAACGTGGGGTAGAGGTAGCTACCATGATGACGGGAGTAGAGGTGGTTACCATAACAAGGGGGGATAGAGGTGGTACCATGGCGACAGGGGAGGGGGGATAGTTTCTTTAAAGACGTGTGTAGAGGTGGTTTCCATGACGGCAGAGTGGTAGAACTGGTTACCATGACGACATAAAAGACATCCAATTCAGGAGCAAAAAAAATCCCCTTCTTAAAATATAGAGTTATAGAAGAACAGAAGAAGAAGAAGATACATAACCCAGTGGGAATTTATTATTTTGTTCTCTGGTAATGTGCGGAATATATTACGTAAATTAGAAGGCGAATTTAAGAAACAAATTAACAGTTATTGATATAAACCTAGATTTATTCCACGTTTAAGATAATGCATATAAAATATTTTATTGTCATTTTTATGTAGTGTGATCAAAGGAAAATTGCCATCGCTTTTGTCAAGAGAGGTGTACTAGTATACACGCATATATTAAACTCTAAAATGTGCTGGCGATATAATTAATAGCTCTGAATTTATAAAGTTTTTAGTTTCGTCGCATTTTAGATTTAAGGCCGTCGTAGTAGCTTACATATTCAGGTATTGTGCACTCTGGCCTTTTAACTTCCCTTACTTTAATATTAACCTTACGGACACTATTACACACACTTTATAGGTGACATTTCCTCGTTAGTTTTCATTTTAGCTAAAATAACTAGGAAGAAATTCCTAAAAATAAAATTTAGTTCCGAATTTCGTAAGATAACTTGGAGATTTCTTTTCTACTCTATGGCATCCGTGTGTAAATGATCAAACTTGCATTTAAAAGTACACACTTTTGCAATAGAAGGACCACTAAATGTCATCGAAAGATGAATATATCAATGGGCGTAAGAACTCGGCAGCTATGGGCCTCTTTCCATTTTAAGGCAATCGATAATTTTTTACATTCTCATCTCTTGACAGCCTCAGTGATTTCGCTGCGCGCGGAATATTGTAATAAAATCGTATACAATTGTTGCGGTAGAGGAGGTTTCTCAGGTAAAAGTTTTCCTTAAAGAACGAGAAAGGTCGCATTTTTCAAATGGTGTATGAAATTCGGTAAAATTGAAGTTTATTAAAAATTTTTGAAAGTGAATTAAGTGAGAAAAAGAGCTTAATGACAGTTTATCTTTGCTAAAAGTTATTTTAAAGTAGCCATTTATAAATTCAGATATTATTAGCATATATCAGGTGTCCATGATAGGATATGTCAATTAGTTGAATATAATATCAAATGACCTTTGCCAGTTGATTTTGTGGTACAATGGAATAATCCCGACTGTACAGCCCGCTCGATAACTCATACTCAAAATGCTATGGAAAAATTTCAAAAACATTATTAATGTTTGGTAAAGGGCAAAAATAGGCTTAAAATCACGCCCTTCCCCAGAGCAAGTGAGTTGTTTAATACAAGGAGGTTCAAATAACTCCCTTCCTTCACATCAGCTTCATCTGGTTTAATAAATTCTGCTAGGGCATGATTGACCGTCTCATAGAACTGTCATAAACCAAATATTTTTTCTTTTTTTTTTGTTGTCTTTAAAAAGGCTAATCTATGATCTTTTCTTGTATGAATGTCCAAGTTAAGTAATGCAAACGTCATTTCCTTACTTATAAAAGGTGGATATTGATACACTTGCACAAGTGTACTACATTGAAATATTTGTGCCATTCGTGTTATAAAAAATTTGGAAGATGCGAGCCTAAGAGGAAATAAAAATAGTTTTATTCAAGTATATGGTTCTTACATTAACGATATATGGCAAATAAAAATAAGTTTCGGATAAATTTAAGATTAGGCTCCACCTGGTTTAAGAAAAACTTATTTCGATCAGATATCAATTTATTCCTAATTAGAATGCAGAAATGAACCAACAAAAAGTACACAAATTATTTATTAAATGTTAATGTGGGGAATGCAACAGCATTTTCTCCATTAACTGGTCGATGCGTGGCATAAATCTGCTTATAAAAATCGAAAATCATGCCTCGGTGCAGCTAGACGGTTCTGGCTCTTTAGAACATTTGTACTTATTCTATCTTGTTTTTTTTGTTTTTGTTTGAAACACAGATCCTGCTATGATGGTGTCTGGATTGAACTAAAATTAAGATAAATATGGAAAAACGAAAAGAACTTCTAAAGTAAAATAAACTAAATTTAAGGTGAGTTACGATCTACTAAGAGACCTTCAAATATTTAAAATTCAAGAATAAGCACCTGCGTTTCAATCAATTTAAGATTAGGCCTCTCAGGTTGCATAATTTTAAATTGATCCGATGGTTTGTATAAATTTCTCAATATAAATATTTAAAACCTTTTACTCTACTTGATTTAAAAAAATTTAAGATAACTGGAAATCGAAGTGGAGAGGGGACATTTTTAGTGTCCCTGTGTCAACCGAGAGAAAAACTATTATTCGTTTGAATGAGAGGATTTATAAACATGAGTGCCGTAAAATAGATCGTAAATATTGTTACCCAAACTCTGAAAGGACACTTACAGAGCATTAAATGGAGAATAATGGCGAAGTGAAGAGCACGAAAGGAGGTATATGATTGGGGAAATGGAAATGGAATTTCCAAAATTCAAAATAAAAATCTAATCAAATACCTGATTTATATATTTTATTTTTATAAAATATATAATATTTTATTACTTTTCAAACTAAAGATAAAACAAAGATGTTTATTATCATGACTTACCTCTTTCTAAACCCGATCAGCATACCATATATTCCTATGGACTAGGATTGTTGAAGCACAGGGTGTCCCTAAACTCTGGACTTCCAGGAAATATTATAATGGTCTCCTCGTTAATCCGTTTTTCTGTGGTATGTTAAAAAGAAAGGGAACTCCATGGAAATTAAAGATACGAGACACCTGATGGAACAGCGCGTGATAAATGAATGGGCTCAAATGGACGGAAATTTGGAGTTAATGCATCGAATTCATTGGGTGAATCTTCCAAAGCGCATCGAACTTGCATCACAATTAAATAAAATGTAGTTAAAATGAACAAAGAAATGTAATTGAATTTGTTTATTGAAAATATTATTTTTTTCTGTGTCCAGACTTTAAGTACACTCTGGATAGGAATAGGAATATATGTTTATTTCCTATATATCTGCTTTCCCAGAAGATGAAAAGTGGCAAAAATGTGTAAGAGAAATGATCGGTGATTTATACTTATACATATTCGAGTATATATCTAGATACAATTTTAGGGAGAATAATTTACTTACCTAGCAAAAAGGGGGGCAGACTATATACCAAATTAATTATTATAGGTTTTAAAATCCATACATGTCCGGCCATAACCTACCTAATAAGATTCCATTCGCACGTACCAATGTAGCCAGCAATGAATGGAAGCAACCTTATGCAGCATCACTTCGTTTGTATCAAGTGTTTTAGGTGAATTTACGGATCATGTGAAGAATCTGGACGTCAGGGTTTATTGACGTTCAGATTCTTCAATTGTCACATTGGTCAATTGTAACCCTAGACGTGTAAACCTAATCAGATTACGTCTTGTTTTATAATTTTTAGCTAAAGTTGGGTGATATATTTAATCTGTTATATTTTTAATTGAAAAAGTATTTTCTATAAACTATTAGTATACTATATTCTTCTACTTTTTCGCTTGGTATATTTGCGTCACCAGATTTATCAGTTGGGTAGACTGGCATCTGTATTCTTTAAGAGATTATTTTGTTATCACCATTTTTGTGTAGCTACGTACGAAAAAACAGGAACCAGTAAGTGTAAAGTATAGTATGAAAAACAATTAGATAGATAGTCTCATCCATTACCGATGTTTATTTCCTAATAAATGATTCTTAAGATTGTATTTATTACTGAAATGTCCTATCCCACTGTGACAGACTAACGAGCATTGATCAAGAGAATGAAGCAGTATAGACGACCTCTATAAGAAAATATATTTTTAAAAATACTTATGGAAGAGTATATAGCGATTTTGTCTTCTATAATATCCTTTCTCGCTGTAAATAAATTTTAGCGAGTCCGGTGGTATATATAGGTATGCTAAGGCAACGATCGTAGAAATAGAATTTATCAACTCGAATTTAGAAAAAAGTCTCCAATTTTATGTAAACTTTTTAATTATTGAAGATATGTCGATGACACCTTCATTACTTTCAAATCAGAATAACAATCCATCAACTGCATTACATACTTAAACAAGCTACACCAACGTATTCAATTTTAACAAGAAAAAGAACTTAACAACTCTCTCCAATATTGAGACATTTTGATTTCTCGATCGGGCAAATCTTTCCTTACCTCGGTTTATCGCAAAACCTACCTTTACTGCAATGGACTGAATTTCTTCAATGGCTGTGATCTCTCTTACAAATTAAAAACAATAACTAATTTATTAAATTGCGCTTACCGATTGTCATCAAACTTCTGGTGTATGCATATAAAATTCTAATATTTAACTCGATACATAAAAATCAATATCGATTTTTTTAATAATATTTATTTTCCAAAATTATCAGAAATAGTGTACCCCAAAGGAAAAGATATTTCGTGCGCCTTAAACTGGGCCTGTTAAACAAAACTGTCCGCGCCCAATTTTCGAAATTATTAAAAAAGTTTTAGGTACACACGGGATTTAGCATAGTTTTGTTGATAAATTTAAATTAGGAATGTTTTCCAATTGTAAAGAAAAACTCTCGCAGGAAAGCAGAAGCGTAGTGGTATATAACTTCAATTGTCCTGGACGTAACCAAGGTAAATACATAGGAAGCACTGTGCCCTCCATAATGGCCAAAGTCTGTTCACATCTTGTGATTAGCCTTTGTAAAAAATAAAATTGGGCTATTCGCCAACACAGCATCAGGTGTAAAGCCCAACTACCTATTAATAATTTTAGAATATTGGGTTCTACTCAAGACCCTACTTCTCTGAGGATATTGGAATCACTGTTTATCAAGCGATACAATCCATTCCTCAATAGTGACTTATCCTCCTTCTTACCTTCAATTGCGTAATCCCAACCAACCAATAACGCTAGTCTGCGTTGTTTTCAAGGTCAAATATATAATACCTGATTTTAGTTCAGTTTTTTGCACTGAATCTGAAAATCATGCTGATTTTACCCAATCAGGTCAGGCTTTTGAAATATGAGCACATACCAAAAACTCCTATATTTCCAAATATTTGTTGTAAATGAAACACATAATAGCAAATATTAGACCGATTTACTCACAGAATGTTTACAGATTATTTTTACTAGATAGCGTGAATAGTACAATGAACAAAATATGCTACTCATGGATGAGTGGTGTCTTCAGTGACCTCCGATTGTGCCGAGCAGACACCACATCCATTTTAAGGCACCAACAGTAGTCAGCCAGAAAGTTCACATCCCATTGGCCTTGATAGCGTTCCTACATGACAGGGATATCTTGGTGAAAGCGCTCACCCTGTCCTTTACTGAAGTCTCCGCAATTTTCTGGAAAATAGTCCAGTTGGGACCGAATAAAGTGCATTTACACTGACATAAGCGCACCAAGTTTGCGGAAATTCTGCATTAAGTTATAAATCATCTTCTGGTACTGAGGACTTCTGTGGTTACCAAGGATGTTTGCAGTGACTAACTTAAGGGACAGCCAGGCAGAGAGTTCAGTAGGATTTAATTAATCATTCAAAACTAGAGTCTTTTATGAGTTCTCTTATCTGAGGACCATCAAGTAAACCTGCCTTAAGCTTCTCCATGCTGATTCGTTTGAACTTGTAGGGGAGGAAGGCAAATCCTCCACCTTCCCTTCCCAGTGCTTTTACAAAGTTCTTCATTAGGCCGAGTTTGATGTGTAGGGGTAGAAGTAACAACTTGCTCGATTCAACCAGAGGGTGGCACAGAACATTGTGTGACCCGGGTTCTAATCCTTGTCTTGATGGCCATTCTTGTCTGACATAATGGTGGTCATCAGCCCGAATATCATACAAGCACAAAAAGCATGGATACTTTGTGTACCCACCTTGAAGTCCTAGGATGAATCCAACAACTTTAAGATCTCCATAAATCAACCATTTATGTTCCTAGTAATTGAGAGCAGACAACAGAAGTTCCATTCTGTTGTGGGATTCTTTCATTTCAGCTGAGTGTCCAACAGGGATTAATGAAACTTTATTTCCGTTATTCAGAAGAACTGCCTTGAGACTTCTGTTAGACGAGTCAATAAAAAGTCTTCATTCCATAGCAACATACTTCATACCCATTAATTTCATCAGTTCAGCAATATTGTTACAGTAGATCAGTGAAGACGCTTCATCGAACATAAAGAATTTTCTGAATTCGCTCTCGCGTTTCCGATACCAAAAGAACGTTGTTCCTAGGGCAAGTAAATGTTTCTCTCGAAGACGAGACCTTAGCAGCTGGGCAGACTCCTTAGATAGGTTCAGGTCTCGTGTCAAGTCGTTGAGTTCGGCTTGGGTCAATGGCACCGATCGGTCGTCCTCTTTTGGCTCGTATGCACCACACTAACCTGTATTAGTCATGTCAGTAGATTCGGAATCAGAACTAGATTCAATGATGATATCCAGCTTAGGAACAGGAACATCTGGTCCATGGGGGATTGGCTTTATGGCAGAAGGAACATCAGGGTATTGAACATGGTGCTTGTTCTTGCGATTGATGCCTTTCAAATTTGTCATGCAGAAGTAGCAGTCGACAACGGGATCTTTCCCTTCCCTCCACACCATTGGGACCCCAAATGGCAATATCTTTCTTTTCCTATTCCTCCAATCCTGTAAGTTCTCCACACATGTTTTGCAGCAGATATAGGGAGCAAATGCCTTATCCTGGTCCCCTAGTTTGACTCCTAAATAAGCGCAGATGAAACAAAATTTGTTAGGATGGTTCTTACACTTCCGATCAATCGTACTGCACAACTAGACTTGAAAAGAGAAAGAATAACTAGTTATTTAAGGTAACCCATGACCAGCTGTGGCAAAAACAAAGCCCATATACGCTTGGATGATAGCGCCATTTGGGAAAAATATGATGTAATAAAAATCGAGTGTACTCTTATTTCAGAAACCAGACCTGACCAAAGAAAATGGATGATATTTTGGAATTCCTGGTACGGTCGGACAAGTGAATTGTATAAAGAGAGTACTATTTCCTTGTTTTCATATCTAACCTGTTGCTTTATATGGCCTAACATCCTTTGCGCCTTTTTCTCCGCCTCTATGCACTGTTTCAAGAACAATTTTGGAGTCCTTTGTTTCGAAAGGATGTCGTGAGATTGGAAAAGTGTGCAAGCCAGGAAACCAAACTGATTGCCTCTATCAGACACAAAAGTTACGACGATAGATTAAGGGAATTAGAGCTGTTCTCGTTGGAGACTCAGAGACTGCGTGGTAATCTTATCGAAGTGATTGTTATACCCAAGTCCTTCTTTCTCAGTATCAGTGTGTTTGAGAGCAGTGCCCTTAAGAATATACCGTTATTGGGGGTTTCGGTGGCCGATATGCATTACTTTGCATTTCTTCACGTTAAAAGGCATTTGCCACGTGTCCGATCACTCGTCAATCTTCCGGAGATCTTATTGTAGGCAGGCAGTGTTTCCTTCCTTTGCAACGTTCATACCAAGCTTGGTATCGTCGGTAAATTTAGAAATCTTCGCAACCATGTTACCATCCATGTCGTTAACAGAGATGATGAAAAGTAATGATCCCAGGAAAGAACCTTGGCGTACACCGCTGGTGACGGGCACCTACCCGTTGCCGTCTGCCGCTTAGCCAGTTCTCTATCCAACCTTCTACCTTTCCGTCTATGCCCAGCGCATGCACTTTCCGGAGGAAGTGGCGGTGTAGTACCTTATCGAAGGCTTTTTCAAATTCTAAGTAGATAACATGCATCGCCTTATCTCAATCATGCTCACTGAAAACGAAGTGGAAGAATTCCACAAGGTTCGTTAGGTGTGACCGTTGACTAAGGAAACCATGCTGGGAACTCTTCAATAGCAGGTTCGACCATAAATATGACTTAATTTTATCACCATGACGCTTTCCATTAATTTACCGACTATCGAGGTTAAGCTAATAGGTCGGTAGTTCGACGGCTGGCTAATGTCTCCTTTCTTGAAGATAGGATTCACCTTCGCTTCATAACAGTCTTTAGGAACGCATTCGGTCCGGATTGACATGTTGAAGGTTGTGCTCAGATGTCGTGACACTTTATCGCGCACTTCTTTCAACACTTTAAGTAGAAACCTGCTTAGGCCAGAGGACTTATTCTTCTTTAGATCAGTGATCTTTTTTCTATTTCTCCTTGGGTTAAGTCCATTTCCTCCAGCTTTTCCCCCAAGCGAGAATCAGTGGGCTAGGGGATGGGATCATGCTTCTCAGTAAACACTGAAGAGAAGTAGTCGTTGAGGAGATTAGCATTTTCTGCACCTGAGTGATTTAATGCCCTATCCTCATTCACTGAAGGGCTAATAGTGCGATGAATTGGTTTACGGCTATTTACATAACCAGAGAACTCCTTGAGATTCTCCTTGCAAAGTCTCGCCAATCGGAGCTCCTCGGCACCCTTTGCCGCCCTTATGCTGGACTTTGCTCTCCTAGCTAGCCTACGGTAAGCGCCAAAGTCACCAAAGATCTTTGACTGCCAGTACACCGTTCTTTTCTCCCTCAGCAGTTGACCAATTTCTCGATTAAACCACTTTGGTTGAACGGAAGACCGACGAAGGCTTTTTAAAGGGATGAATCGTGATTGAAGACACATGAACGTAGTTTTGAATCTATTCCACGAATATTCAACATCCTCGCACACTTCTAGCCTCGCATCAGTAAATCCAGCACGAAGACCTGCAAAGTCTGCTCTTCTAAAATCAAGTTTCCTCGATTTACCGGTCACAGACTCTACCTTGGGGACCTTGACTATAAATCTGACTAGTTGGTGATCACTGTCGCTGAGCTCTTCGCTTACAGAGAGATCCTCAACGATGTCATGCTAGAGGTGAAAACCAAGTCGAGGGTATTATTGCCTCTTGCCGGCTGTCTCACCCATTGAGTCAGGAACTCGTTGTTCACGAACTCCAGGAGTAGTGCGTTCTCGCCACAGGGTTCTCTGGTTTCCCAGTCAACTTGGGTATTGAAATCACCCATGGCGATACACACACTGTCTTTAACAAATTCACCTACTAGCCGGTACACATCCCTTTCCTTTTCAACGAGTTGGGCAGGGGTTCTGTAAAGCACCAGGGTTCTGTATATGGCAGAACCTATATCTAGGTCAACTCCTAGTAGCTTGTGGTTGGATACAATGTTGCAGTTCGTCGATTTAAGCGTATTCTTGACAAACATGACACCATCTTCCTCTCTGTCTGGCCTATCTTTTTGGAAGAGTTGGTAACCGGGAATTGTGAATTTACATTCAAAACCTCGGTTTGAGGTTTTTACTCACGACTGTGTTATGGCTACCATTTCAGGTTCTTCCGTCGCTACGAGGGCATAAAGTTCAAGAAATTTGTTCCTATTCGACCTTCGCTTTAAACAGAAGAACTTTCAGAGAGTCCCCGTATGTTGGACTCCTTACCCTCGTCAATGTGCATGCTCTAGCTACCCCACTTCTCCAGAAACACTGCATAAGATAATTCGCCTCACCCTGCGTACAATGGCAGTGGTGTCAGAAATACAGCGAAGGAGAGAATGCATTGATCCCAATGTCTCTTGCCCATTTAATGCGATCTGTGAGACTCCAGAAAATAAGTTAGGTAGACACTTAGTAATTTATCCACCAATTTGTAATCGAGGAATTTAGATAAATTTGGTTGTAATTGAATGATCACTCTCGAGCTTGCAAAACAAAATACAGTAGAAGTTCGTCAGGAAAATTCAAAGACACCATCTGACCAGGCTCTGTCACATAAATAAAAACGAAAAACAGCACCTATTTCACAAAAGTAGCGAAGCATGGCGTAAGCGATTTTGGCCAGAAAAAAGTGATTATCCACGAAAGTAGTGACAGCGGAGCACAGCTTGCTTGGCAAAAATATGTCATTCAAGGGTTTGCTGCTTCTGGAATTGGAGTCAGATCAGTTGCAATCGGGGACCATGCGAATTTGCTTGGGAATGTGAAAAAAGCTATCGAAAATGACCTCGCCACGGAAACAGGTTCCGAGATGGCGATTAGCTTGGTAAAAGACTTAGCGTCTTGTGAGAACCTCCCTTGACTCCTTTTGATAGTAGCACACACCTATGCAAGGGGGGTCTTCCCATTGAGCGTGCTTCGTAAAGAAACTGAAAATAGCCATCTCACACACAGGCAGGTCAGACATCCGAGGAATAGAAGTCATGACAACGGCATGGAGGGTAACAGAAAAATTCAACGGTCTCACGTATAGACTAGCCTCCTCTAATAATATCGAAAATTCAAGCATTTATTCGAGTGGTACTACCATGTTCGATTCATAAAGCAATCGAGGAAATTTAAACTATGGAAGCCTGTCGAAAGAGATTTGAAAGGGAAAAATATTACTTTCTTAGAGGTGACCAAAAACCTTCCTTCCTTAAGTGATAACAAACTTGAGCTCCTTTGAGGATTAGCGCAAAGAACACTCGAACTATGGGACTGGCCATGTACTCCACCCAGAAAGAACAGGTATGCAAGGACGAGAACTGGCTTCTAAATTCAACTTACAACACGGCGGAACTTCGCTTTATTGTAGCTGGCACACGCTAGATCATAAGTAGAAAATAGACAATACAACATATCCATTTGTAGCGGAACTGCTTCCACCTGAAGGGAATTATAGACTAGCAGAGAACTAAAAGAGGCACCAAAAATGGTGTGGATAAAACACTCATTAACTTGGTCAAATTTGCATAGTGGCCCAGTTGAAAATTCTTGTATGCTGATAAGGTCGACTTGGGAGACGCACAAAATTGTCTCTTGAAAGCAGAGTCATAATGAGGAAAGGTATGAAACAATCCCCCTGATATTATTCCCGCCAATCTCGACTCTACGGAATTTCGTTCCTCAGCCATTGTCCTCGGGCTATATTTTGAAAGAACAGTATATGTACTTTGAAAAGGGACCCATAGAGAATCTAACAGAAATTGTCCTAAGACGATCGGAGACCTACCTTAAAGAGTGCGAGCCCTAGAAAGCGTTGTTTGCGTTATTTCCTTCCCGGCTTTACTTGAGAAAGCTAAGTTTGATATACGCTTCCTCTTATTATTTTCTCTCAAATCCTTTGGCTCAGTTACTTGAGCGAATAACAGGGAATTCATTGAAGCCTGGCGTCTCGAAGAAGCCCCAATTGACTCTGAATTATATGCTCAAATTTTAGGGCTCTCGCTTTCTCGTTTGGTTTCGGTGAACATGTCATCGCTTTTACATTTTTCTTTCATTGTTCAAAGTGACAAAAATCGTGCCCTCGGACCACCAATAAAGGGAGAGAGCTTATTCAATTCTGTATATTTTTATTCCTCTCTTCTTCTGGGGAGCTCAGTATCCCTGAAAAAGTCTTGCTCACGAGGTGGATAAGGCTTGGGGGTTCGTCCCACCCACTTCATACTGCCCCTGTGGAAGACTTCTTCTAGGGAGAACAACATTAGTGAAGAAATTAGTGTTTCCAGTCATTTCAGCGGGAGACTCCATCAGGTAATATCGTTTGGACTTTTCTGACAGAATGGAACAGTGACTAGTAGTAGACGACCGAGTGGGAGCGCAAGAGCTGCCCCCTAGTCTTAGACAGGGAAAAGAACCAATCTAGGTGATCAACTAGTGTGGCAAAGCATACCCTTATGGCTTTGCCACACTAGTTGGTCACCTAGATTGGTTCTTTACTTATTTCCTTCTCAATAGATATGAACGGGCCCTGGCCTACATAAGGGATAAAAAAAAAGAGTCCCCCATTTTATGCGCCGTTTTGCTAGAAAATTTGGGAATGGCTTGAAGTCGTTCACAGTAAGAAAGATTTACCTAATAAATCAGGTAGAGGGCAACTCGTACACCGTAATATGAAGTAATATCGCTCAAAGAATTAGACTTTTCGTTACTACAAAACAAGGGTTGTCATTTTATAAAATCATGATTCGACAACGATAATTAATAGTTCGGGATAGCTAAACCAATAATTAGAGAGCTGATTCAGATTGGTACCTGGTGGACCGACAAGCCCTACAAGCACCATTCAGGTCACTTATTACCACCCGCTAGCCATAGGTCCCCTACGCCGTATAATCAGAAAAAATGGGAGGATAATACAGGCCCGTAGACGAAGGCTGGTCGTCGACTAACCTGCTAAATCAGTCGCCAGCCAATAAATCAGGTGACAAGGCATTCGTGAAGTTAGTGGGGCAAGGGAGCGTAAGGAATATGTGTAGATAGTATCAAGTTAAGTTTGAGATACACTAGGGCCAGGAATGCATGCTAAATCTCCCGTAAGTTTCCGTTGTAGCGAGTGTTTCCTGGGAAAAGGGTTCGCCGGCCTTCCTAGGATGAAATGGCTCATGAAAGTGATGCTGATAAATAGCTCACAGGAAACATCTAGAACAAATTTAGAGTATTTTTTGAAATTTATTCAATCAATCCAGGCTCATCCTTATATGGCAAATTTGGGAAGGTGTTCGAGAGCATCGTGTTTGCTATACTCTTGTCCACTTTGAACCGCAAGCCGAATCAGTCACTGGTCGAAATGGATAAACTCTGAGTTACTTGGCCCTCATCCCTCGAAGGTGAATGAGCAACTTCCCACAGCAGACAGCTTGTAAGATCGGGCGCAGGAGCTGCTAAGATTCCTCACCGTCACCCTTCAACCTCTTTCGCAATCTACATTATTTGGATAGTTCCATATGAGACTGATTTCAATGAATTCGAATTTTAAAAGAAATTAGAATGGAACATTTTTGGTCTCAGCCACTGAAAAGGAAAGGTGATCAACGACTACACAAATGAGAAACGGTCGAATATCTTCTCATAAAGGTTTCAAATGATACGTCAAACTTTAAGATAAAGTACTATTTATAACATAAATTATAGTATTATTCAAAAGAGTAATCAAACTAGTAATTAGTGTATTATATATAAAAAAGTTGAGGATATTTATGAAGCACTCATCAATGTACATTCACAAGGAAAGCATCAGCTAAAGATGATTTAGGTGCCCTCGAATAAAAATAATGGAGAACAAATACACTATATTAGATCGGTAGGATATTTAAGAGTAGACACGTGAAAAAAAGACGAGACTAACTAGTAAAGTTTGGAGACCTCAATCTTCTATATTATGGAGTCTTCTAAAGAAAGAAAGTAAAAAATGAACATTTATGGAGGGAAATAGAATTATCATTAGATCGATAACATATTGACACGAGTCATATGAGCCAAATGAATGATGTTTATCACTCAAAAGTCAGAATTTTCTTGAATTTAACTCTTATATGGGCTCGCTCTCTGTTCGCTACTTTTCGCCCCGGCTGTTATCTTCATTTTCTCTCTTTATTCCAAAACATCTCAATCATCTCGGCGTCAGACGGCCTAGGTAAGCCAACCCCGCAGTTCTACCAAAACTCTTCTCTCTCTCAAACTATCTCCCTGCTGCAACCCTTTTACCTAGTTATTTTGGTTAATTTTGTGATTTTGTCCACCTTCGAATTTTTGGATAATATATATATATATATATATATATATATATATATATATATATATATATATATATATATATATATATATATATAAAGAGATAGATAGAGAGAGAGAGATATGAGTCATTAAAGTCCACAGCGAGGGCTGAGCTTATCGATAGCTTGAATTTATTTACCTAGAGGTGTTTTGATCTAGTAGTACGTCACCGTCGGGTTAGAATGGTGAACATAAAATTAAAGGTAATATATATAGGAAATATTTAAAACATACATATTGGTGAGATACCCGACCAATCAGCTAGTTTAAAAATGTACGGCTAATTTCTTATGTAGAATTTAAAGTAGAATTTAAGACAAAATTCTATTAAGAGAAAATGGTCATCTGTGACTTTATCATTGATAGAAAAGTCCAAATCGCCATCGAGGGCTTTTAAAAACCTGAATTCTAACTCTAGGCGGGAGTTCCACAAGGCAGCTGTCTGAGAGCGTTGCTATACCTCATGTACACAATAGACCTCCCTGCTCCGGTGCGGGACGACACGGTGTATCTACACTTTTCAGAAGACCTCACTTCACACGAATCGTCCCTAGCTCCTATAGGAAAGCTGGAGTTCAAGCAAGGGATACAGCTGCCAAAATAAACAACAATAACATATATGAAAGGATGTGGAAAATTAAAACCAACCGCCCAAAATTCCAAATAATCCCAATGAACCGACGGAAAATAGATGACGTCATCGTGAACGACGACCTATACCCGTACTCAGAAGAGGGTAACGTTCTGGGTTTATGGTTCACCAAGTCTGGATACAAAATACACACAAGACCAGAGGCTCCCTAGCCAAAAGACAACTTCTGAACTTTACGTTTCGAAACCTTAACGCTGCAAATAAGAAGCTATACACTGACTTGGTACGTTCCGTCCTGGTGTAACTGGCAGTGATAACGCCGAGGGCAAGTTGTACCTCTCTCAGGAAGATGCAGAGAGTACAAAATAAAGCCACCCTGCTAATGGCTGGAGTTAGAAGAAACGACCGTATTAGGAAAACATACCTGCACGCAAGAACAGGGCTTAGGGATAATTAATACGGAAGTTCAAAGGCTAGGAAAGAAAGACTTGGGAAAAGATACAACAAACAATTATACTCATACTCGACAACCTCAACATTGCAATCTGGCAGCAGAAGCGACACAAAGGTGCAAGATCAGCATTATTCCCAAGCGTAACAAACTGGGCGGGAGAGGCAATAAACCCGATTTTAAATAAGCAAGATTGAGAAAACCAAAAGAGAACAACCAATATAAACTTAAACCTAAAGACGAAAGCCGAACAAAGAAGAGATATACCGAATAAGATGACATAAAATATATAAATAAAAGGACAAACAATAAAAAGAGGCGAAATGCCAGTAAAAGCTATAAAGAAACAAGAAATAAATAAGACAAATAAATCAAAATAAAACTAAACAAACAGGCGAAGAGCCCATAAATATAAAAATAAATAAAAAATAAAAAACTTCTTTAAAATAAAATAAAAAAAATAACAAAAGAGGCGAAGAGCCCACCAAAAGAAAATGAAATAAAATTATAAACTAATTTAAGAATAAAATAAAAAATAAACAAAATAGGCCCACAAAAGAAAGAGAAATAAAATAATTATAGATGGAAGTAAAAACAAAAGAGTGAAAATTCCCACAAAAATTAAATGAGTCTAATTAAAGTTAGCAGAAAATAAACTTGAAAGGATAGAAAGCTACGACGAAGGAATAAATAAAAGTAAATAATATATATATATATATATATATATATATATATATATATATATATATATATATATATATATAAGGAAGATTCAGAGCGGCTTTGCCGGTTAAAAATGTCAACAGTAAGAACACTGGAGGCAAAAAAGGCAACAAAAGAAGATGAATAATATGGAAGTAGAACGAAGGCGATTCCCTCGCAACCAGGGTAACTAAAACTAAAAAATTCATCACTCCTATCACACCTACCATACATTTAACCACCTAGCTTATCAATTATCAATTAAGAGTCCCCCTTACGGCTCTTCCTCGCTAAGCAGTTCTGGCAAAAAGCGAAATATGCCACGTGCTCTTTGCTGATCTAAATGTCGCTTTAATACGAATAATAGAAGTAGCCAACGGCTATGTTGCTCTATGTTCTTGGACAAGGGACGTAAAATAACTACTTTCATCAGAGGGATCAAAGGCTTTTAAAACAATAGGACTGGAAGCCTGCCTTTCCCCCCACACACACATCCCAAATTTCAGCGAACAGGAGTATTATTTGTAGAAAAAATGAAAGTTGGATGTGAGAACGACCAGCAGAAGAAATCAAGAGAGAAAACAAAAGGAATCACTCATGGGCCAAAATTAAAGAATTCCTAAAATTCAATAACCATACCCATGTCTGTATTGAAAATCCAGTTTGAATCAACAGAAATAGCAACCAAAGCAAAAACTAAGGCACTAATTACTTTCAAGCTTTCAACATGAGGATTCCCTCAGAGAACATTGAACAGGAGAAGTTTCCCAACATCCAGATGTGCTTCTTCTGCAACAAGCTGGAAAACCACACCAGCTACCAAGTTCCCAAACAAGGACAAAAAGATTTTTTTAGCGTGCGGTCAAGAAGGCGACTGCGTAAGTGATCATGCATCAAACACGAAAAAATGCATAAACTGAGGAGGCAAACACTGAACGATGGCCCTCAATTGTCCAAGGAGGAAAGAATTTATCAAAAGAAAAGAACAATAAGCAATGACCCGCAGTAACTAGAGATACACGGCCACAGCTTCCAAAGCTATACCCTAAAATACGAGGACGGTAACTCTGAACAGTGATATGACCTCGAAATACTAACTTGTCTTATTCATGCTCACCTCAAGATTATGGGATGTCCAGGAAGATAGGAGCAGGAGCTGACCTCGATGCTCCAAGCAAATAACTTACCTTTAGTGAAGGTGCTAAAAACTCCAGATTCGGCAAAAATATTAAACATGGTGGGTGCCCAACAAAGACCTTCAGTCCCGGACAATGAAGAAAAACAGATAACATCTGACGAAGAAACAGATATGACCCAAGAAGAAGAGAGTAATACAAACGACTCGTAATCCTAATCCGAAGAGGAAAGCGAGCCAATCCATAATACTAGAGCTAAAAGGACCTCCAGAATCAGGTCTAACACCCCCCAGCCCTCTTAAGAAAAATAAATACATGGAAACCATCACAGAGGAAAAAAAAAAACATTCCCCTCCAAGGGCACTCCTTAACAGGGACCGCAGACTCCAATAAAGATAAATCAACTTTTGAACTTGGATAGAGACAACCTAAGAATCTTGAGTATTAATACTAATGGATGGATAAAGAAAAGAGTGCAGTACGGGAACATTTTTAGAACCATCGATGCAGATATAATGCTAAGTTCGGAACACGGCATCAACACCAATCGTGAAACCATCTAAATATGTAACTACGAAGCGTTGACAGTAAACCACTTACAAAAACGTTACGACGGAGCAGCCATTGCGTTAAAAAAAGGAATCAAGTAAAAGCAGCTCATGACCCAAAAGAGTCTTACCTCGCAATTGAGGTAAACATGAGCATGGGAAAAATGATCATCGCCACAGGATATAAGCCCCCGAAGTGCAAGTATTTACCTAACCATACTATCACAAGTATATTCAGGCGAAGGGTCCCCACCTTTCTAATGAGTGATCTGAACGCACGCTGTGCAGAGTCCGGGTATACTCGCACAAAAGGGATAGGTAGATGCTTGGACAACCTCTTGGACAGGAACATCGTCCAGAGACTTGGTCCCGACTTTCCAACTTACTTCCAGAAAGAACCGACACCAAGCCTGACATCTCCTTGGCCCTTTTTTTCTTCCCCTTCAATTATATCATGACCACTGAGGTAATTCCTTGTAGCTACCATATAGAGATTAACCTACAAATCAATCTAAACCCTATATTAATTTCAGCCCGTGCAAGGAAGGACTACAACAGGGTGCATTGGGATAATTACGAGCGCTTGATCAGAACCTACATCCTGGCAAACTTGGAAGAAGCAACGTTCGAAGAGATTGACCAGGAGATGGAAAGGCTGGATGGAAAAATAATAGAGGCGGACAGAGAGTTCGTCCTAAAAACCGCGTACCGAATAAAATCCTCATACAAATGAACAGTTAACATAAAGGTTTACACCGTGAACTGAAAGAATTATATCAAAGAAGCATCACCACGGGAACATCCCGTGAAATAATATACCGTACGAGAGAAAGCAAAAAAGAATTTAAGATACTGATCTACGAACAACAGGAACAAAGGTGCAACGAGGCTATCATTGAGCTAGATAGCGAAGTAATTCTAAAGAAATATTGGGCTGAGATTAAAATGGCCAAAGAAATTCCCCAGAGAGAAAATTGGAACTCAAAGATTTTAAGGGTGAGCTAAAACGGAAGAAAACGAAATAGAGGAAATTCTCAGAGGACACTGGGAACAGGTCTTCAGAATCAGTGAAGAAGAAAATGAAGATTTTTATATTGATTTTGAAAATCAAAAAATAGACGAGCTAAATGAGATCATAGATAGGACGCATTCGAACAACCAGTTAATAATGGGAGAAGAAGATGAAGTGAAAAAAGTGACTCTAGAAGAACTAGAAAAAGCACTTTACTCTTTTAAACAAAGAGCAGCAGTTCGATCGCGACTTACGAAGCTCAACTTAGTCAAAGCTCCGAGATGTGTCCGGGAAGGTCTGCTAAACATCTACAATGCCTGCTTAAATGTAGGCTACTTTCCGACGCTTACCAAACAGATAAGATTGTATTTATAGTTAAACCTGGAAAAACCCCCACGAGAAAGGAAAGCTATCAACCAATATCTCTTCTGGAAATTGAAGGAGAACTCTTCGAAAAAATCCTAAACAGAAGACTTGTCGATCACCTGGAAGAAAATTTGCTATATGACAACCACCGTTATGGCTTCAGGAAGAGGAGAGGCACCAAGATGGCAATAAATGTCATCACAGAGAAAATTGCTCAAGCGAAAAAGAATCTGAGCTATATCGACATCGTTGCAGATACATATCCAAGACATATGATAAAGTCTGGATAAGGGGTATGCAATATAAAATCCTATAACTGAACCTTAACCACAGGCTCGAGAAGATCCTATGTGATTACCTCATGGAGAGATCAGCATATATCAGTATAGGAAACACGGATACTCCCCCCTCCCTTTCGACTACGGGCCGGATTGCCCCTAGGAGGGTGCCTCTTTCCGACTCTGTACTTGATATATACAGCAGATTTGCCTAAGCCCAGCAACTCATGGAATCTATACATTCAATTCGCCGACAATATAAGTAAAATCATCGTTGCCGGATATCGCAATGCACCTATGCAAGCTAGCATGACTGCCGAAGAAAAAGGAAACATTAATGAATACGAGAATAGATGGAAGATACGAAGAAACGGGAGAAGTTCAAGATTGTCCCGCTGGGAAAGAGAATTTTATCAGATGTGAGAGGGGGGGGGGTACACGTTATCGCTACACAAATGAATGCAAAGGGGATGAAAATCACTTCTCAGGATACAGGAAGTACCCTGAGAAGTCTTAGATGGGATACTGAAAGCAAATTCGGCAGTCAGAATCCTCTACACTTTTAGAAACCTAAGCATGAAAAAATAAAAGGAAAATATACATGACACTAATAATATCTACTCTGGTTTACCCTTAAGCCAGTCTCTTCAGTGCCTCAAATATGGCACGAAAACAGCTGTAAAGAATTCAGAATAAGTGTGTACACATCATCACAAACCCAGGCAAAAGGGAAACAAAGAACGTAAAATACCTACTTAGAGTGGCGGAAATCACACCGATAAATATCCTACATAAGGACAAAGCAGAGGCCATGAAAGTAAAATTAACATCTAATACCAACAACGATATTGGACCACTCTTAGAAGAAAATCAACGAAATCCATGCCGTCCAACATTCCATCAGCAAGCTTGGAAATGAAGTTGTACCATTCTATGCGTAAGGTGAAAAATTCAATCCCGACCGAATCTAAAACCTAATGAAAATACATCAACTCAAAGTAAACATAAAACCTGGAAAAGAAACCCTAACCGAACAAGAAAAGCCGAACCGAAGGCGACAACCAAAATAACAAGAAGAAAGAAGAAAACACTAAGAAGAAAACAGCTAGTAAGTATGAAAAGAATCAACAAAACAACCGAAACATGTAACAAAAGCAAACTCTAACAGCATAAAACAAAACTTTAAAAACATAAAACATAAAAATATCGATATAACAGAAATAAATACATTATATAACAAGAAAAGCATTTACCAAATATTTATACGTCAAGTGCATTAAGAACATGATACAAAGAAACGAATTCAAAGGCTTGAATGCCACCTATAAAGATATATATGTATATATATATATATGTATTTTTAAAGACCCAAGGAAATGAAAATTGGTGACACAACCCGGAAAAACACTTAGGAGAATATCACGTAACCAATCAAAGCTTAAGAAGGAAAATGGGAGAGGTAGAGAACGGAAAGATAGGACAAACTATTTTAACCGTTATATGAAAATAAATAAAGGAGTTGGATTTGAACCTAAATCATTAAGCGCTCATCGCTTATATGACCAAGACACTGATCGCCATATAAGCGATCAGCGTCTTGGTCATATAAGCGATGAGCGCTTAATGATAAAGGTTCAAATCCAACTTCTATATTTATTTTCATATAACGGTTAAAATAGTTTGTCCTATTTTTCCGTTCTCTATCTCTCCCATTTTCCTTCTTAAGCTTTGATTGGTTCACGTAATATTCTCATAAGTGTTTTTCCGGGTTATGTCACCAATTTTCATTTCCTTGGGCCTTTAAAAATACATCTATAAAAAATCACGCGTCATGTGATTTTCAATTTATTTATATATATATATATATATATATATATATATATATATATATATATATATATATATATATATATATATATATATATATATATATATATATATATATATATATATATATATATATATATGTGTGTGTGTGTGTGTATGACAAGAACACAAACATGAAAGAGATTATCTTGATCTCCAGGCAACTTTGCAAATCTTGCAACCCTATGACTTCCTTATTTTCACCACTATTCCCCCCCCCCCCTTCTTGTATACCACTATATCTTACACACACTAACTTTATCACTTCCCACAGATTAATTCTAAAACCCAAATGTTAAGAGTTTTGTAATTTTCAATAATATATATATTTATATATATATATATATATATATATATATATATATATATATATATATATATATATATATATATATATATATATATATATATATATACTTTGTGTCAAGTTATTAGGCAGCTTTATCTTTTCGTAATAACAGAGTATTTATTCGGTCAAATCCAGATATTTTTCCATGAATGATTGTAACATCTATCTGGATGTAGTGCACTAAAATCAATCTTATCCATCCATACGTAAAGAAACAACGGCCATTTTTGTTAATAGGCATCATTTTTATCGTCCTAAATTATTAGGAAGGTCTAATAAAAATGTTAATTATGCAAAAACAAACATTTATTTAATGCGACAATTAATTTTGAACAACAAATATAATAATAATGCACTTTGAAATAATAAAAGAAATATGACGTCCCAGTATTTTTTATATTTCCAGTGTTGTTTTTCTTTTTCCAAGCTCTGAGACAATGGTGGATGTATTATCCTACGCATGAAAGAACGCCCTTGACGCGTAGATACTGTCATCAGCATCTAGGTTATCTTCCCCGAGTGCATCTTTCGTTGAAAACTGCCGACCATATTGATATATCTTCCTCTTCAGAACACTCCATAGATTTTCAAACGGGTTTAAGTCGGGTGAACACGCTGGCCGCTTCATCAAACGGTGTCCAGAGAAGCCAAATTGCTTTAGGTATTCCAGAGATTTCTTAGCTACATGGAAGGCGCATTATCTTCTATTAAGTTGAGGAATAAGTTCTTGCGTTTTTTTTATTTAGTGTTGATTTATGTTTTGTTGACATGATTTGTGCACATATTAAGAACCAATAATACATAATGAGAGCAAAATTTGCAAAGGTTAGGCTACGTCTCTTAACAGCGTAGACTATTAGGCTTTTGCTTAGGCTACGTCTTGAAGTTGAGTAATAAGTCATTGCGGTTTATTTAAAAGTTTTGTTAATTTAATTTTTGTTCTGTACCCTCAAAAAGGAAGGTCAAGGTGAAAGAAAGGCGCATTTTCGACACTTGTTATTTATTTTCAATTGAGACGGGAACAAAACAAACGCAGCAAAAGCTCGTCGCGATATTTGTGCTTTGCACGGAGAAAATGCTTTATCCTAAAGGACAGCTCAATGGTGGTTTTCACGTTTCAAAAACGGTCATTTCAATCTTAATGACTAAGAACGATCTGCTCGCACCATTAAGTTGAATGAAGATCGATTGAACGACCTTCTTCATGAAAATCCTCGTCAATCGACTAGATAATTGGCTGTACAATTGGCGTGTGATCAGAAAACTGTTGTAAATCACCTTCATTCGATGGGGAAAGTTCAAAAACTCGGTGCATGGGTTCTGCACGCTTTGAGCGAAAGCAACAAACTTCAACGCTCTACGATTGCCGCAGGTTTGCTTGCTCGTCAGAAGGCTACTCGTGGATATAAGGACATATTTATTCACCGCATCGTAACGGGCGACGAAAAGTGGTGTGTTTATGTGAACATGAACCATGGAAAACAATGGCTTAGCTCCAATAAAAAACCCCCTCGGCGATTAAACCAAGGGCTTCATCTACGAAAGATGATGCTGTGTGTATGGTGGGATTGTGAAGGCATCATTCTTTATGAGCTCCTTGCGAACAACTAAATTGTCAATGCAGAACTTTACGTTCAACAAATGTATCGACTCGCCGAAGCTATTCGTGAAAAGCGACCTCATCGACATTATGGAGTCTTTCTGCAACACGACAATGCTTGTCCTCACATTGCCAATATGGCAGAAGATGCTATCCAAACGCTTAATTGGGAAATCCTGCCGCATCCTCCATATTCGCCAGACTTGGCTCCATCGGGTTTCCATCTGTTACGATCGCTCTCCAACAATTTGCGCGGCGTTTCATTCAATACTAATGTGGAATTAAGAACCTGGTTAGACGAACTTTTCGAGTCAAAATCCAGAGATTTTTATTGCAGAGGCATCGAAAAACTAGTTGAACGTTGGGAAGAAGTCGTAAATTGCATATTGTTATCAATTAAAAATTAAGTTTTTCTAAAAAATTCAATGGTAATGAATAAATTTGATAAAACCACAAGAACTTATTCCTCAACCCATTATAAATATCAGCGTTTTCTTCAATGAAACTTTCTGCTCCTTCAAACATAGCTTATAATTGTCCTTCAAAATGGCAACATAGATATCATTTTAATTCTGTTTGGAACTTTCCAATGACCAACCAACTTGTCTCCAATGATGCCAGCCCAAAATATCAAAGCATGACACCGCCTCCCCCTTGTCGTCTCAAACGATGAGGATGATTTCCGCTATTTGTAACCCATCTGGTCCGTCTAGGGTAGCACGGCATTCGTCAGTAAAGAGCACTTTTGAAACATCTATCTTTATTTAGTCTTCTGCTCATTTGACTCTATTTTGAGTACGAACAGCCTTCAGAGGGGCGTTGTAACAGGTTTTACGTTCTTGCCTACCTTCTTCAGGAGGCGACACCTGGTAGATTTCGAAATATCTTCCCTACTAAAACGTTTAAACACTTCTCGACTAGTCAGACCCGGGTTTTTCACTACTTTCCTCGTTATAAGTAACATGGTACGCCTGAAAATACCCCTCGAAGTACCCTTGTCAGTCTTCAAACGGACAGCAGAAAACTGCACAAAATTTTTCACAGTTCGATGATCTGTTCCCAGGATCTTTGATATTTCCAGTGTCGTTTTTCTTTTTCCAAGCTCTGAGACAATGGTGGTCTCTTAATTTGATGTTAAATCACGTTTTTGAACCATAAAAACACTTTTATTCGGCACTTGCCTAATAATTTAGGACGGTAAAATTGTTGCAGTTTCATGAAAATGGCCGCCGTTTGTTTACATCTGCGCAGATCCAATTTATTATACTAGAGTATGCGCAGGCAAATGTTGCCATTATTCAGTGGGTATATATCAAATTTCGACCAAATAAATACTCTGTTATTACGAAAAACAAAGCTGCCTAATAATTCACCACGCAGTGTAAAAGGATGCAAATTAAAAAAATAAATAAATGAGTTCTGGTTCTATTTATGGGAGTTGTAGATTCTGGCGAGGCCTCGTTGGGAGGATAGTTCTTGGCTGAGTTTGTATGTTAATTGAAGGTCTGCGTTGGGAGATCATAATCGCGTCAGCCATTCGGAGCCTTCGGCTGTCAAAATCACTGAAAAAATGGAGGTGCTATGGATTAGCATTTCTCTTTTGATTGATGTATTATGCGTTCTAACATGATCATTAATAGCACCATCAAGGAGGTGCATTATCAACTTGCGCAACAATGTTATGAAGGTTATCCCTATGTACTTAGAATTGCGGTGAACGCAGTCACCGACATTGCACGAGTATTCATTCAATTGGTTAAAGTCTTGGAGGGGGTCCGTTCCTGGGAGACAACTGTTCTTCATGACGAAGGCTCGTGTTTTTTTCGGCTTGTAAAATATGACTGAGTTTATTTGGTGATCAGAGTTGGCTGGGGAAATATTGTGGTGAATAATAGCTTGGAAAATCTTCCTGTCTTCCTAGTAGCCTGTGTTCATTGTTGTTTGATATATATATATATATATATATATATATATATATATATATATATATATATATATATATATATATATATATATATATATATATATATATATATATATATATATATATATAATATATATATATATAATATAAATATATATATATATATATATAATATATATAATATATATATATATAATATATATATATATATATATATATATATATATATATATTTAAAAACAATTGTTTTTTAATGTAGACGATATTTTTTCATGACCAAATTCCCTAAAAGTGCTTTTTGTTAGGCTATTGCAATAGGGCGGGTCATACTCTAAAATTTTATCAAACTGGTGATGATGGGTATTCAAATGGTGAATATTGGTGAAAAGAAAATACTTTTTTGGCAGAAATGTTGAATTCTGATTGATCTAACCTACATCAATTTGAAGTTGAAATATTGTTAGTTCTTGGTCATTTACTATATTTTACTATTATTTTAGTTACCCATAAAAGATAAAATTTACCGTTTTCTATCATCGATACATTTATGTAGTCTGAAAGATATTTGTCGAAAGAAATGTAAAAATGTATTAGAGAGACATGAGAAGTAAGAAACCTGTTAAAAATGACCCTTAATTTAGTTAGACTAACTCTAAAATTGCAAGTAGCCAGTACTCATTACTCAGTGGAAGGCAATATTCGAGTAGTGTTGCCAGTTCTAGTAGCTATTGTAACTGGTAATTACTGTTTATAGGGCATTTACATTTTATTTGAATGCTAGTAAAGACTGTGGATCATTTTAGAATAACATATAATTATTTGGTAGAGATTAATTCTTAATCTAAGTGCCATCTTTTCATTTGCAGATATACCTGCGATTAGAGTGACAATGGCAAAAATCAAGACAAGGCCCAAATCAAGTTCTCATCTGATTAATTTTGTTGGGACTGGGCAAGAGCTGATGGTGTCTGAGTTACCAACAATGAGAGATATTTTGAGGTACGGCATCTATCTGAGGGAGCAAAATGAAGTTGACTGTAGAATTTATGAAGTGGACCAGCTGGTAAAAGACATGTATCAGGGCTTTATTAATCAGTGGACTAAAGCTAATGCTCTCTTCAAACCACCTGTTGTAAATCAAAAGGTCACAATAATATTAAAGCTTAAGGTGATATGGCAGGAGGCAGTAAAAGCTTTCCTTGGTAAAGGAAAAATTGAAGTAAATGAGAGGTTCATTGCAAAACTAGATAAGTTATTTGATATGCAACTGTCAAATTCCAGTTGTGGGGAAGTAGGTTGTTATGGCTGTGAGACTGAAGCCCACATTAACTGCTGTAAAGAGAAAAAATACCTACTAGGGAACTGGCCTTTATTAAGGGACAAAAGGAGAAGGTTGGAAGTAAAGGTACCTTTCAAATTGGAGGTCCTGATATTCCTGAGCATAATAGACAATTAAGAGCTTCAGAAAGAAAAGAAAAAGAGAGGATAGCAGAAAGAAAGAGAAAAAGTAAGGATGAAAGCTCTGTTTTAGCAGGAAAAGCAGCAAGGAAAGAAATCAAGCATTTTTTGGCATGGGGTGAAGATCTGTAGGCAGAAAATTCTGATGGTGACAACAGTTTGGGTGATGAAGTAACTTTTGAAGCTGTCTAAGAGCCGTAATCTTCCACCAGGAATAGAAAGAATTATGATTACATTCCAAATATTGATCTTGCTAGTATAAGGTATGTGTCGGATTGAGACCAACTGCAGCTATAGCAACAGCAGGCATAATAGATTCTAGATTCATTACTGAGGAAGATAGAAGTAAATTAATTGATAAGAATAAAGTTAAGAGAGCACAGGAAAAGCTAATGACAGTTATTGAACATGAGTTTGAGGAAAACATAAGAAAGGATGGGGGAATATCTTGTGTATCTAGATGGACGAATTAATGTGAAAAATTTTATGACGGAGGCAGAAGAAAGGGAAAAATTGTTTCCAACAAAAACAAAAGAGGGGCATTATACTGTCATCAGTGAGCCTGGGAGCAATTACCTCTTCCACTTTGTCCCAGAAAAAATACAAGAGAAAAATCACAAGCAAAGAAGATGGCTAAGGCTATGTTTGGATGGCTGAGGGAAAGGGGTTTGTATAAAAGCTTAATGGCCATTGCAGGAGACTCCACGAATGTAAACACAGGTGTAAATGCTGAAGCAATGCGAAAAATGGAGCTCCACTTGTGCAGAAAGCTTGTTTGGTTGGTCTGTAACCTACACACTGGAGAACTCCATCTCTGTCATCTAATTATCAACCTGGATTGCCCAACACTATCTGACAACAGATATTCGTACCAATAAGAAAGCTCCTTGACTCTGTTACAGACTTGGATATCAATCCAAATTTCAATCAAATATCTTTAGGTCTTCCTTTTACCAAGATACCCCAGGAAGTGGTGCAAGATCTTTCCACTGATCAACACTACGGCTATAGAATTGTATCGGCAATCAGAGATGGAGTGCTTCCTACAGAGCTTTATCTATTGGAAATAGGAGCAGTAAACCACAGTAGCTGGCTGACCACAGCTAATAGGCCTCTTTGGCTGTGGGTGTCAAAGCATGAGCTCAAAGGAAAAGACTTTAATAATCTACGACTGATTGTTGAGTTCATCATTGGTGTATATTACCCATGATTGTTTAACGTTAAGATTAAGTACTCTTGGACCGAAGGACCTAGGCACATACTTTATCAACTTCACTACCTTAAGTCTTAGAGGAAGGAGGTGTTGGATATTGTTTTGCCAATTGTTAAGAGATCAGTTTGGTATGCATACAGTGAAGCCATCCTCCAAGCCCTCCTATGCTCTTAAGATCAGCCGGAGAGAACTGAAGTGGTTAAAAGAATCCAGACCCTCATGGGAGAAGGGGACCCAGATACTTAGCTTAGAAGGACACCAGATAGTAATTGTGTTGCTACCAAGATTGGAGATCTGATAAATTGGTCAGAGGATGTCTCTGAGCCACCTCTCACTTACTCTTTAAGTACTTCTGAATTGAAAAACTTCATTGACTCTCCTATGAAGTACCTAGCAGGCCTTGTCACACACAGAGCATTGAGAGAGTCTTAAGTATGGTGACTGGGGCTTCTTCCAAGTATTTCTCACATTAAAAGAGGTTTGGAGAAATCAGGGCACAAGAGACAAGTAGACATCTGATATCCAGGACTGAGTCAAAGCAAGATATGTGTGCTCTGGTGAAGTTTAACGTTTGAATATGACCCAAAGTGTCCCATGCAGCTATATTTAGAGCTTAGCATACACTTTCATCACTCAATAAACATGTAAATTTCAGGTTACTTTGTTGTTTGTGTGTACTTGAATTAAATAAAAATAGGTTACATAAGCTCGTGACAAAATGAAAAAAAAAGACTTTTATTTAAATGGAAATTGATGTAAGTAGGAGCAATTGTATAACGAAATAAAGTTCTTTTTCAAAATATACCCCGGAAAATCTATCATTTAAGCACCCCCATTAAAGTATTTAATGAAAATATATGGTTGCTGCAAAGTATTACCCGGCCTACTATTGCAATCGCATCATATTTTATTATATGTACAAATATAATTTTTTACATATTGTATCATATATCATTTTTAAGGTAATTTAAATATGAAAAGCTTCGCACCACATACCTTCCACTTAATTTGGGTTGTCGCGTCCACAATCTACCCCTTAATTTTTAAATAAACTCGTACTATTCCAAATTAGAAAGCCTACACATTTGATTCTAATTCAAAAGGCAATTGCTAAATGTCGTTAGGCCTCAGATTTTCTACCGCGTAACCTGACTTCAGACATATAAGCCCCACCACTGAATGATATTTAAATCAATCATATTATCTTTAAAATTGATCAATATTTAATGTCCATATATTTTAATTCAGAAAAAAATTCCCATCAAAATGATATATAATACAGTATAATGCGATTCCAACTCACATTGTGTCTCCCAAGATGGCTGCTAATCTATTTTTCCTCATAACATCATAATTTAGAAATTTGAACACATTAAGTTGTGAAGAAGCTACATATATAGAACTTTAGGATAAACACTATTTTGCATTTGCATATTATTTTAAAAAATTGAGATATTTATAACAAAGCGCCTACAAAATTCGAGGGTGGGTATAATCCCCAAATTAACCGCTATTTTTAAGAGAACGTGTCCCATATCTTATTTGAAGTCACATTTCTGACTATTTCTTAAATGCTAAGGATGGAGTCTCAAAGACTCGCTCTCTGGAAGGCTTATTAACAGCACTCCTAACTTTTATACCCCTCCAGTCACTATATCGCGCAAGTTCAGGAACTTTTATCACCAATTTCTACGGATAAAATCTCAGCTGATTATGCCAGAATTCACTCGCAAAATGCAAAATTAAGTGTAACCTTACCTGACTTAACGTGTGCCTCCGTGTATGCGTGCAATCACACACACAACCAAACACTATATATAAATAACTGTTTAGCGTGGGTATTCTCGGCCATGTCGCCTGCTACCTACAAAACAGAAGACGGATGATGAGTAATTTAATACAAAGTAGGTCTAATTCGATAATTTTGATCTCCACGGCTTTCAAATCTGCAAAACCTTATGATTGTTTGGCACTTTCGTGCTTGAAACATTCACTAATTATAATAGAGCTTCTGTTCCCTTCATCCCTAATTTCACAGCAATTATTATAGATGCAAAGTCCATTCCATATCTTGACCTTCAAAATGCATTTCATTAAATACCTTTGGAGAGTCGAGCCTGGGGTAGACTATAGTTTGCACCCCCGTAGGTTTCTACAAATCTATTTACTGGTGTGAGTTTCGTAATCGATTCTCTAGCTAACTTTCCTTTTATTTTCCACTTCTATTGTGTGAGCAAAAGATTTTTTACTTTGAAAACAGCTATGGGTAAAGAGGTTGAGTAAATCACTCCTAATTACAAGCATAAATTAAAATTTTGAAGGATGCATGCGCCTAAGGGATGGGAGCTGCCGTTGAGCATTTATTAGAGAGCATTACTCACTATATCATCGGCTGAAAAATTATTTTTCCTGATTAGGTTGTCTGGCTTCAACCTAGTAAGCGATTACTAGGCACTTGACCTCGCATTTTTATTTCTTTCCTAGAGGTATCGTCCATTAATCGCTAATGATTCGGTCTTCATTCCGCAGATACACTATCAAACTATAGAAAACAAATTTTTATGACACAAAAACTGGAGGAAGTATTGTTGAGACCCTGAAAAAAATCCAGCCTCTTACTCAGATAATTTATGATATGGTACCACTCAAATTTTAAGCTTTCCTCTCTCTCTCTCACCAAAACTTTAGCTCGAGTTGGGATGCGTTTTTATGAATTGTTAAAATAACAAATTTTCACTCTTACAAGAAATGGAATACTCGTGAGTCGAGGATACGCTATTTACTATTATTTAAGTCTCTTTTATAGGTGAATCAACCCCATATAGAATATAGTAATTCACTTTCTGGTAGATATACTGTTTGTTTTGCCCTTCTATATTCAGACAAACAAATTAACAAATAAATTGTTATCCTGGGCACATAAGTGGCAAATGACTTTAAACTTTGATAAGTGCAAAGTTATTAACATGGGAAAATATAATAGAGAATTTAACTATGAAATGGATGGGCATTGGCTGAGCTCAGTAGAGGATGAGAAAGATCTAGGAGTAGTAATAGATAAGTCATTAAGGTTTTCTAAGCAGTGTATTGAAGCAAGAAATAGGGCAAATAGAGTGCTGGGTTTTATTAAGAGAAATGTCGGTTACAAAAGTAAGGAAGGAGGTTATTCTTAAACTCTATAACTCTTATGTTAGGCCACATCTAGAGTACTGTATACAGGCATGGTCCCCACATTTTAGACACGATATTAACCTTCTCGAGTCAGTGCAACGGAGGGCAACAAAGATTATTCCTTTCCTGAGGCACCTTGAATATATAGATAGACTGAGGGTATTAAATGTGTTCTTGTTCGAAAGGAGGTGTGTGAGAGGGGATATGATTGAGCTCTTTAAAAAATTTTCTGGGATAGATAAATTGGATGTTAGCAAGTTTTTTGAGTTAGATGATGGAAATCGGACTAGAGGTCACCACTTGAAAATTAAAAAGCAAGGGTGTAGGTTGGATTTAAGAAAATATTTTTTCACCAATAGAGTGGTAGACTTCTAGAACAAATTGCCACGGAGGGTAGTAGTTAGTCTAAATTTAAATGTATTTAAGAGTAGTTTGGATGAGTTTATGGGGAGGGAAGGTTGTGAGGTTCCTAAGTTTTGTATATATTAATATTGTTTGTATATATCTATAGCAGCATGATTTAGTTCTTGACAAGCCTTGATTAGTGATACCAATCACCTCTGAATGTAGTTTTCCTTGGAGTTTGGGTGCCTTAAAAAAGAGGCCGTTTGACTCGGATGACCTATGATGAGCCCTTGTGGCTTTTGTCATCTGTTATATTATATTGTGGAGGACTTTGATTTTGTCTTCCCCTGGTGATGGTGCTTTTTGTGGGTGGGTTTTGACGGATGCGGATGACCTTTTATAGGCCCTTGTGGCTTTTGTTATCCGTGAAATTATGTTATGTTGTGAATGTTATGTTACATTACTAAGCTTCTTTTTAATTGATGCTCGGTTTTCTATTTTACAATTCCATGGTTTTAACTAATTCTTATCTATCTATAGTAAAGACTGTGGCTTCCCGAGGTCAATTAGTTGGAGAATCCATTCAGATTATTTCACACAAATCTATCTTTAGTCATTCATGCAAAAGACAATCATCTTTGAAAATGAGAAAACCTTTAGCTTAAGTCTTTTTTTCTGATTGTATCTAATCTCTATACATTAAATCATGTTTTTAGACGCGTGCGAATCTAAATGCGGGTGTCTCTACTTCTCACTATGTCGGTCGGTCGATCGGTCCCCGTTTTGCTTTCTTTTTTTTATAATAACATTGTTACTATTCGTCCGATTCTAACGAACTTTTATACCTTTAGGTCGTTTGCATTCTCTTTCGAATGATATAATTGGCAAAGTTCTTTCAAGGTTATCTCGGGAATTAGTTTGTTTTGGCAATAATATCATAACAATTTGTCCTATTCTAATCAATTTTGAACCCTTATGTTGTTTTACATTCTCTTTCGAATGATATAATTGTCAAAGTCCTTCCGTAGTTAGCCAGGTAATTACTTTGTTTTGACAATAACATGATAACTATTCGGCCCATTCTAACGAAATTTTAAACCCTTATGTTATTTTACATTCCTTTTCGAATGATATAATTGACAAGGTCCTTCCAAGGTTAGTCCAGAAATTAGGGAAAGTTTTAAAGGTAGTAAGGGCACTGTCGGGAAATGGTCACTTCCCCCCCCCCCCGTTCACTCGTGATGCAGTCCCAAGGCGGTTACCGCAACGACATCCGTCGAAGGCATCGGCGGGTCAGTGCTTAACCACAACGTGGCACAACCCAGTGCCATGAAAGACCCTAAAGGTCAAAAAGGTAAGATATCCCCCAGGAGAGTGAGATCCAGTTTCACGTCGAACAAGAAATTGGAGACGGGTTTCTCCCAATCTCGATGGCTAACGAGGAGCCTATGTTTGACTTCGTGGGAAAGACCGTTTGGAAAAAGAACTCTCCTGGGGCCGTCCTCAAGCCCCTCTCCCCCTTACCACTCCCCCAGTGGGGGTGCCAGGTATAAATGAGGAACTCTGAGGAAAATCGAGGTAGTATACGTCAGTCTCCAGGTGACGAAGTCCTCGGATCCAAAACCGAGCTACCTAGACTGGATTGGTAGTATACGTCAGGCCAGGTGACGAAGTCCTCGGATCCAAACCCGAGCTACCTAGACTGGATTGGTAGTATACGTCAGGCCAGGTGACGAAGTCCTCGGATCCAAAACCGAGCTACCTAGACTGGATTGGTAGTATACGTCAGGCCAGGTGACGAAGTCCTCGGATCCAAAACCGAGCTACCTAGACTTGATTGGTAGTATACGTCAGGCCAGGAGACGAAGTCCTCGATTAAAACCGAGCTACCTAGACTGGATTGGTAGTATACGTCAGGCCAGGTGACGAAGTCCTCGGATCCAAAACCGAGCTACCTAGACTGGATTGGTAGTATACGTCAGTCTCTAGGTGACGAAGTCCCCGGATCCAAAACCGAGCTACCGAGACTGGAGAGGTAGTTTACTTGTGTCGCCAGACCAAGAAGCACCGGGCAAGAGAGGCAGGGCTACCTACCTTAAGGGGAAGAAAAAGCTCATCCTTGAGCTAAGTCCCTGGTTATCAAACCAAACGATAAGTGAACTTTGGTAAGTTCGACTTACTCTCGCCAGAGAGACTCCTCATATCCTGGTGCACCTTAAACACCAGGGGTATTCCTCGTCCTTGAGGAATTAAGAAAAGAAGAAGGAAAAGGCTTCCCCTCGAGCCCGTTATTCGGTGGCCACACCAAACGTTTAAGTAATTTATTCTCGCCAGAGAAACCCCCCTCCGTTATCCTCGCCCTTGAAGAAGACCCTCCCCGAGTTCAGTCCTCGTCCATAAGGAATAAAGTAACGAAGGAGAAAAGCTCCTCCTCGAGCTCGTTACTCGATGATCACACCACACTCCAAGTTAACTTGATTTAAGAAACAAGTTCGACTCCCTCTCGCCAGAGAGACCACGACTGCCTAGGTGTTGCATAAAGCACCGTCTTGGTTCTCGTCCTTAAAGAACCCTTCCCTCCCCGGAAGAACGTGTGGACCCCCCAGCTGCTACCCTCGCCAAAACGACCGTGGAATTTCACCCATCTACAACTGGACACACGGCTCGCGTCGTGAGTCAATAACATTTCTGAGGCCCTTTAAACTCCACATGAGTCCGTAAGCCTAATTCTTATATTATTGTTTTGGGTAGAGAAAACGTTAACCAAATTTTGGAGGGTAAACTAATTTAATTAATTCTTGTTTATAATAATATTTAGAGGATTGCTGTAGTTAATGTATAAAGGTTGTGTATTCAATGGTTAAAGATAAAATATAAGTTTATTTTGTGAATTAGTGGGCGTTTCTTTTATATCCTGACGTGTTTGGTAACGGCTCTGTTCTTTAAGATATTCCTATAATATCAATATATATTAGACACTCTTAGCACTCTTAGAGATAGAACAAAAAGGAGGGGAATTCTACGACACTAAATAAAAGTGGTGTCAGGTAAGTAGGGTTCTTATCAGAAAGAATTCTACGACAGGCACAAATCAGAATAAGTGAAAGCACGCGACGTTTTGGTCAGTGGACCTCGTTATTTTCTTTCCAGCTACAACCGGAATGAAGGTGTAAGCGTTGTATGCTTACTAGTTTATCAACTATCTAGCTCAAGCTCTTTGTGGCAACTCTCCGTTTATAAACGACTCACATCTTCCAGGGCCTTAAAATTCTTCCTGCCCTTTATGTGAAGAGCTTAAAATTTTCATCAAAGTTCGAAAAACAATATTTGTGCATTACCAAGTAAAAATGAGAGGCAATACACTTTCACTCTCCAAGTTAGCACATTCTCTGTTAGAACAAACACTATTTGAAATCTTGTGCCAGCGAGGCAGTGTTCTGTTTGAAATAGGACTTCGATTAATCTGATCTTATGGAAACCTTCAGGAAATATCAAGGCGTAACAATTCACGTTCAAATAATAGGAATATTCTGTTTATATTACATGGGAAATGAATTCACACAGATGGGAGCGACACATCCACATATATTCCCACAAAACATGCTAATGCAAAGATAAAGTGAAAAATGACACTCGGAGAAGTCAGAATCAGTTGAGTCGTGACTCCAAACTTGCTCCTATCTCTATTTCCACAGAAGTTGCCTCACTGAAAAAGTTTAAGTTTGGGAAAAAATTTTATTTTAACTTTGCATTCCCACAAAAGTTTGATAAGTTAATATCGATGTATATTTATGTAATTGTTCCATCGTTTACTCGGCTTATTCTCTCATACTGCGTACTTATCTTGCCCTTTGACTTAAAATTGTCGAGAGTCCGTCTAAACTGTTCTCTTCCCAATGTTTTTTCAGTTCGTTAGGGCATGATGGCGTTGTTGCCTTTGATCTAACTTAATTTTGTTCTGTGTTAGGTCTCATTTAATCAATTTAGCTTACTTTTTCAATCGTCAAGTGTGATTTTGATTTTCTGATTTTCTTTCTCTGTTATACAAAAACATGTGTCACATTTAATTCAAATATTATAGCTCACATAATAATTAACCAGTTGTCGTAGAATGGTCCTTTTTTATCACTCCACACCCGATACCACTTTTATGTGTGGAGAATGCCCCTTTATAATCTCTCTACACACAAACCACTTTTGTCGTTGTATCCTTTGTGGTCGTGATATACTTCTTTGATGAAGTAGGCTTTGTTTTAAGAGTGCTAAGAGTGCTAATATTGTTATTTTAAAGAAGAGAACCGTCTCAAACACATAAGGATATAGAGAAACGCACAAGAATTCCCCAAATAAACTTATATTTTAACTTTAACAATTTACTACACAAAAATTAACCATTAACCACAGAAATACTCCGAATATTAAAATACACAATAATTAATTCAATTAGTTTGACCTTCTAAAATTTGCTAAATTCGATACGCACTTTAAAATACAATATGTAGGCTTATAGACTCTACTGGAGTTTAAATACCTCAGGAATGTTATTGACTCCACGACGCATGCCGATCGGCCAGATGGAGGTGATCGAGATCACGAGGTACTTTTGGCGAGGGTAGCAGATGGGGGTCCACACGGTATTCAGGGGAGGGGGGAGGTCTTCAAGGACGAGAACAATCACGGTGCTTTAGGTGGCACCAAAGTAGGCGTGGTCTCTCTAGGCGAGAGTAAATCGAATTTGGTTCTTAAACCAAGTTAACTTAGAGCTGGGTGAGACCACCGAGTAACGAGCTCGAGGGGGAGCTTTTCTCCTTCGTTACTTAATTCCACATGGGCAAGGACTGAACTTGAGGAGGGTCTTCTTCATGGGTGCGGATCGAGGAGGAGGGGGAAGGGGTCTGACGAGAATAAGTTAAACTTGAATAAGTTAACTTAAAGATCGGTTTGATAACCAGGAACTAGCTCGAGGATGAGCTTCTTCTCAGTTCCAGTCTTCCTAAAGGGCGAGGATAGAGGAGGAAGATTACTCTGACGAGAATAAGTTGAACTTGGTTCCTCAACCAATTTAACTTATGAGTTTGGTGTGGCCACCGAGTAACGGACTCGAGGGGGAGCCTTTTCCTTCTTCTTTTCCTAATTCCTCAAGGACGAAGGAATACTCCTGGTGTTTAAGATGCACCAGGATATGAGGAGTCTCTCTGACGAGAGTAAATTGAACTTGAACAAGTTAACTTAACGTTTGGTTTGATAAACAGGGACTAGCTCGAGGATGAGCTGCTTCTTATCCCCTTAAAGTAGCCCTGCCTCTCTTGCAGGTGATTTCGTAGTCTGACGACCCAAGTACACTACCTGTCCAGTCTCGGTAGCCCGATCTTAATCCGTGGACTTCGTCACCTGGAGACTGACGTATTCTACCAATCCAATCTTGGTAGCCCGATCTTAATCCGTGGACTTCGTCACCTGGAGACACGTATTCTACCAATCCAGTCTCGGTAGCCTGGGGTCCTAACCCGGCGACTTCATCACCTGGAGACTGACGTATTCCACCTCGATTTTCCTCAGTGTTTCTTATTTATACCTCGTCACCCCACTGGGGGAGGGGTAAGAAGAAAAGGGGTCTTGAGGATGGGCCCAGGAGGGTTCTTATGCCAAACGGTTTTTCTCACCAAGTCTTAGATCGCTCCTCGAACTTGGGAGAAACGCGTCTCCAATTTCTTACTTGAGGTGAAATTAAATCACACTCTCGTAGGAGAGATCTTGCATTTTAACCGTAGGGACCTTTCATAACGACGTGTGGCGTGGCGCTGTGGTTATGTGCTTGACCCGAGTTGCCTGGCCGGATGCTCTTGCGTTCAATATCTCGGGTCTCCACTGAGAGAGAAAGGGTGGATGACGATTCTCTTACACGATTGTTTCACCTGCGAAAAAGTGCCATGTCTAGGCGTTGCTATTTTTTCGAATGGAGTAAAGTTCAATTGTACACATTTAGAGCTATGAAATGGGCGATACAGTTATTCACCCTGGAGATTTCAAATCAGCCATCGAATTTGTCGCCATCTAGTGGCAAAAGCGTAATTTAGCCATTCAAAGGCACTTGTAAGAGATTTGAAAATGGGAAACCATCAATACAATAACCATTTATCATCTATTTACAAAAAGCCGCAGGTGATTGAAGGGACTTTCCCTCTGGTTTTTGCCATTTTGTGACTCAGATGAGTCGGGTTATCGTATTTTTTCCATATAGTTTTGAATCTTCTTCATATTTTTCAGTTTAACACATAAACCTGTTTTTTTTTTTCTTCAGCTGTTAACTAGAACCTCAGACTTGATGGTCCGTACTAGTTTCATCTGGGATATTAATTTGTTCTGAAAAAGTTTACTAGGTGTTAATCTTACCCCAAATATCTTTCAATTGTAAGCGTGGGCCGATTTGGCGTTGCATATTTACCATCCACATAGAAACTCTAAGTAAATTTACGGAGCCCAGCCAGAGCCATACCACGTTCACCCATTCATCACATCCGGAGTCTCGTTCATAGGGGTGCTTAACGACCAAATAGGGGTCTTTGACGACGCACAGTTTTAAAAAACTCACTCCACCGGAAATAAGCGCGAATAAAATGATATGACAACTAAAACCACCTTAAGTTTACTGCATAAAAATAGGAAGAAGTTCACACTAATGCCATACGATATTCTGAAACTCTTAAACATATTTGACACACTGATCACAACATCACAATCATACTATTCGTATACGTCGACCAAACACTCATTTTCAGGCCCACACAAGAGGCACACAAACTTCACTTACTCGCAATAGATTCACTGTGTCGTGAAGTGGCCGGACTCTCTCTCTATATATATGCTTTTGGGGCTTTTGGTCGAGGTATGTTTGAGAGTCGACATAGACGGTTCGTGAAATGAGAATAGTTATTAATTCAGTGGGAATAGTTTACTTTTCAATTGCGGGGTCCTTTCAAAACAAATAATTCAGAGTGCAAGTTGGCCAAAGATTATCAGGTAGCTGGTACTCATTCAAGGTTGCAAGAAAAAGACGATAACAAAAATATACCTTTACTGACAAATAAATAGAATTTAACTATATACAGATACAGAGTGGAAATGGAATGATCTCACCTGTAAAATTAAATGTCAGCACGGGACAGATTAAAGGAGGGATAAATATGCGATGAGTGGTCGGGTTCAGGTCGGTGATTAAAAAGGGGATTTTAATCCAGGGCTCACAGGAAGTATGGGACGGTTTAGGTAGACAAGATTATAGAATAATCTGTAGGCGTCAACGATTACAACTGCTTACGTGTTCTTTCAAGGGAAGGGCCTTCGGGATACAATGATTGCGATGGGGAGCTGGGTTACCTAACGAGGCGCATGCGGGAAGACACGTAGTTTGGACTTCAGAGATGGAGTTCTCGTAATATAGTCACCAATTGACTATGTCGTAGTACACGGATGTCGATTTAGCTTCCGTTTTCGCATGTAAATCGTCGGTATCTGCGCCTGCGACGCGTGAGCGTGTCCTTTGCTCGTACGTGGTGTTAGGCCGAACAGTGCTTAGCCGGGCTGTGGTGCTTTGGTGCTATGGTACTACAATACTACAATGTCACCTGCTGAACCGAGTCGGGGGATTATATAGACACCGTGCTGGTAGCGGGGATTGCTTGGGTGAGAGTCTTCACGACTCACGCGATCTTGGGGGAAAACAACGACTCCTTTGGGGAACCGAGATAAAGTTGGCTTAGAATTTTCGAAGAGCTTCGATCTATGCAAACGGCAGGAGGTTGTCTGTAAGGGCATGCGAGACTAGGAAATTGTGCCCCTAAGTAAATGCAGCTTGGGTACAGTAAAACGGTGTAGACCGTATTCTTCCCGTAGATCAGCCTCGCTTTTCACGCTACATGCGGCGATCTCGAGACCACGTGAGTACCGAAGGGCACGAGGTGGCCCTTCGACCTTATTCTTGTACACAGTGGTTGAGTACCAAACAGTCAAAAGCCATCACTAAAAAAACACCAAATACACGTACGCAAAATCAACCCCCTTTTTGTTTGCATAACCCACCATGGACCTCCTCACACAACTCAGGAATGATAGGTACGTCGAAGCGGCCATCCAAGACTTCTACTTTAACCGCATCAAATAATGGGCGGTTATCAGACTTTCTTAGGAGCACCACAAGAACAAGCTCCTGGACTAAGGCATCAAAGAACTCTGCTGCATTCACGTACATACGGATAAATCATCGTCGTCGTCATTGGAGTCCTCTCTCAACACATGAGTATGACTATCAGGTTCCAGTCTTGGTTCTCGTCCTTAAAGAACCCTTCCCTCCCCGGAAGAACGTGTGGACCCCCTAGCTGCTACCCTCGCCAAAACGACCGTGGAATTTCACCCATCTACAACTGGACACACGGCTCGCGTCGTGAGTCAATAACATTTCTGAGGCCCTTTAAACTCCACATGAGTCCGTAAGCCTAATTCTTATATTATTGTTTTGGGTAGAGAAAACGTTAACCAAATTTTGGAGGGTAAACTAATTTAATTAATTCTTGTTTATAATAATATTTAGAGGATTGCTGTAGTTAATGTATAAAGGTTGTGTATTCAATGGTTAAAGATAAAATATAAGTTTATTTTGTGAATTAGTGGGCGTTTCTTTTATATCCTGACGTGTTTGGCAACGGCTCTGTTCTTTAAGATATTCCTATAATATCAATATATATTAGACACTCTTAGCACTCTTAGAGATAGAACAAAAAGGAGGGGAATTCTACGACACTAAATAAAAGTGGTGTCAGGTAAGTAGGGTTCTTATCAGAAAGAATTCTACGACAGGCACAAATCAGAATAAGTGAAAGCACGCGACGTTTTGGTCAGTGGACCTCGTTATTTTCTTTCCAGCTACAACCGGAATGAAGGTGTAAGCGTTGTATGCTTACTAGTTTATCAACTATCTAGCTCAAGCTCTTTGTGGCAACTCTCCGTTTATAAACGACTCACATCTTCCAGGGCCTTAAAATTCTTCCTGCCCTTTATGTGAAGAGCTTAAAATTTTCATCAAAGTTCGAAAAACAATATTTGTGCATTACCAAGTAAAAATGAGAGGCAATACACTTTCACTCTCCAAGTTAGCACATTCTCTGTTAGAACAAACACTATTTGAAATCTTGTGCCAGCGAGGCAGTGTTCTGTTTGAAATAGGACTTCGATTAATCTGATCTTATGGAAACCTTCAGGAAATATCAAGGCGTAACAATTCACGTTCAAATAATAGGAATATTCTGTTTATATTACATGGGAAATGAATTCACACAGATGGGAGCGACACATCCACATATATTCCCACAAAACATGCTAATGCAAAGATAAAGTGAAAAATGACACTCGGAGAAGTCAGAATCAGTTGAGTCGTGACTCCAAACTTGCTCCTATCTCTATTTCCACAGAAGTTGCCTCACTGAAAAAGTTTAAGTTTGGGAAAAAGTTTTATTTTAACTTTGCATTCCCACAAAAGTTTGATAAGTTAATATCGATGTATATTTATGTAATTGTTCCATCGTTTACTCGGCTTATTCTCTCATGCTGCGTACCCGAGTTGCCTGGCCGGATGCTCTTGCGTTCAATATCTCGGGTCTCCACTGAGAGAGAAAGGGTGGATGACGATTCTCTTACACGATTGTTTCACCTGCGAAAAAGTGCCATGTCTAGGCGTTGCTATTTTTTCGAATGGAGTAAAGTTCAATTGTACACATTTAGAGCTATGAAATGGGCGATACAGTTATTCACCCTGGAGATTTCAAATCAGCCATCGAATTTGTCGCCATCTAGTGGCAAAAGCGTAATTTAGCCATTCAAAGGCACTTGTAAGAGATTTGAAAATGGGAAACCATCAATACAATAACCATTTATCATCTATTTACAAAAAGCCGCAGGTGATTGAAGGGACTTTCCCTCTGGTTTTTGCCATTTTGTGACTCAGATGAGTCGGGTTATCGTATTTTTTCCATATAGTTTTGAATCTTCTTCATATTTTTCAGTTTAACACATAAACCTGTTTTTTTTTTTCTTCAGCTGTTAACTAGAACCTCAGACTTGATGGTCCGTACTAGTTTCATCTGGGATATTAATTTGTTCTGAAAAAGTTTACTAGGTGTTAATCTTACCCCAAATATCTTTCAATTGTAAGCGTGGGCCGATTTGGCGTTGCATATTTACCATCCACATAGAAACTCTAAGTAAATTTACGGAGCCCAGCCAGAGCCATACCACGTTCACCCATTCATCACATCCGGAGTCTCGTTCATAGGGGTGCTTAACGACCAAATAGGGGTCTTTGACGACGCACAGTTTTAAAAAACTCACTCCACCGGAAATAAGCGCGAATAAAATGATATGACAACTAAAACCACCTTAAGTTTACTGCATAAAAATAGGAAGAAGTTCACACTAATGCCATACGATATTCTGAAACTCTTAAACATATTTGACACACTGATCACAACATCACAATCATACTATTCGTATACGTCGACCAAACACTCATTTTCAGGCCCACACAAGAGGCACACAAACTTCACTTACTCGCAATAGATTCACTGTGTCGTGAAGTGGCCGGACTCTCTCTCTATATATATGCTTTTGGGGCTTTTGGTCGAGGTATGTTTGAGAGTCGACATAGACGGTTCGTGAAATGAGAATAGTTATTAATTCAGTGGGAATAGTTTACTTTTCAATTGCGGGGTCCTTTCAAAACAAATAATTCAGAGTGCAAGTTGGCCAAAGATTATCAGGTAGCTGGTACTCATTCAAGGTTGCAAGAAAAAGACGATAACAAAAATATACCTTTACTGACAAATAAATAGAATTTAACTATATACAGATACAGAGTGGAAATGGAATGATCTCACCTGTAAAATTAAATGTCAGCACGGGACAGATTAAAGGAGGGATAAATATGCGATGAGTGGTCGGGTTCAGGTCGGTGATTAAAAAGGGGATTTTAATCCAGGGCTCACAGGAAGTATGGGACGGTTTAGGTAGACAAGATTATAGAATAATCTGTAGGCGTCAACGATTACAACTGCTTACGTGTTCTTTCAAGGGAAGGGCCTTCGGGATACAATGATTGCGATGGGGAGCTGGGTTACCTAACGAGGCGGATGCGGGAAGACACGTAGTTTGGACTTCAGAGATGGAGTTCTCGTAATATAGTCACCAATTGACTATGTCGTAGTACACGGATGTCGATTTAGCTTCCGTTTTCGCATGTAAATCGTCGGTATCTGCGCCTGCGACGCGTGAGCGTGTCCTTTGCTCGTACGTGGTGTTAGGCCGAACAGTGCTTAACCGGGCTGTGGTGCTTTGGTGCTATGGTACTACAATACTACAATGTCACCTGCTGAACCGAGTCGGGGGATTATATAGACACCGTGCTGGTAGCGGGGATTGCTTGGGTGAGAGTCTTCACGACTCACGCGATCTTGGGGGAAAACAACGACTCCTTTGGGGAACCGAGATAAAGTTGGCTTAGAATTTTCGAAGAGCTTCGATCTATGCAAACGGCAGGAGGTTGTCTGTAAGGGCATGCGAGACTAGGAAATTGTGCCCCTAAGTAAATGCAGCTTGGGTACAGTAAAACGGTGTAGACCGTATTCTTCCCGTAGATCAGCCTCGCTTTTCACGCTACATGCGGCGATCTCGAGACCACGTGAGTACCGAAGGGCACGAGGTGGCCCTTTGACCTTATTCTTGTACACAGTGGTTGAGTACCAAACAGTCAAAAGCCATCACTAAAAAAACACCAAATACACGTACGCAAAATCAACCCCCTTTTTGTTTGCATAACCCACCATGGACCTCCTCACACAACTCAGGAATGATAGGTACGTCGAAGCGGCCATCCAAGACTTCTACTTTAACCGCATCAAATAATGGGCGGTTATCAGACTTTCTTAGGAGCACCACAAGAACAAGCTCCTGGACTAAGGAATCAAAGAACTCTGCTGCATTCACGTACATACGGATAAATCATCGTCGTCGTCATTGGAGTCCTCTCTCAACACATGAGTATGACTATCAGGTTCCAGTCTTGGTTCTCGTCCTTAAAGAACCCTTCCCTCCCCGGAAGAACGTGTGGACCCCCCAGCTGCTACCCTCGCCAAAACGACCGTGGAATTTCACTCATCTACAACTGGACACACGGCTCGCGTCGTGAGTCAATAACATTTCTGAGGCCCTTTAAACTCCACATGAGTCCGTAAGCCTAATTCTTATATTATTGTTTTGGGTAGAGAAAACGTTAACCAAATTTTGGAGGGTAAACTAATTTAATTAATTCTTGTTTATAATAATATTTAGAGGATTGCTGTAGTTAATGTATAAAGGTTGTGTATTCAATGGTTAAAGATAAAATATAAGTTTATTTTGTGAATTAGTGGGCGTTTCTTTTATATCCTGACGTGTTTGGTAACGGCTCTGTTCTTTAAGATATTCCTATAATATCAATATATATTAGACACTCTTAGCACTCTTAGAGATAGAACAAAAAGGAGGGGAATTCTACGACACTAAATAAAAGTGGTGTCAGGTAAGTAGGGTTCTTATCAGAAAGAATTCTACGACAGGCACAAATCAGAATAAGTGAAAGCACGCGACGTTTTGGTCAGTGGACCTCGTTATTTTCTTTCCAGCTACAACCTGAATGAAGGTGTAAGCGTTGTATGCTTACTAGTTTATCAACTATCTAGCTCAAGCTCTTTGTGGCAACTCTCCGTTTATAAACGACTCACATCTTCCAGGGCCTTAAAATTCTTCCTGCCCTTTATGTGAAGAGCTTAAAATTTTCATCAAAGTTCGAAAAACAATATTTGTGCATTACCAAGTAAAAATGAGAGGCAATACACTTTCACTCTCCAAGTTAGCACATTCTCTGTTAGAACAAACACTATTTGAAATCTTGTGCCAGCGAGGCAGTGTTCTGTTTGAAATAGGACTTCGATTAATCTGATCTTATGGAAACCTTCAGGAAATATCAAGGTGTAACAATTCACGTTCAAATAATAGGAATATTCTGTTTATATTACATGGGAAATGAATTCACACAGATGGGAGCGACACATCCACATATATTCCCACAAAACATGCTAATGCAAAGATAAAGTGAAAAATGTCACTCGGAGAAGTCAGAATCAGTTGAGTCGTGACTCCAAACTTGCTCCTATCTCTATTTCCACAGAAGTTGCCTCACTGAAAAAGTTTAAGTTTGGGAAAAAATTTTATTTTAACTTTGCATTCCCACAAAAGTTTGATAAGTTAATATCGATGTATATTTATGTAATTGTTCCATCGTTTACTCGGCTTATTCTCTCATGCTGCGTACTTATCTTGCCCTTTGACTTAAAATTGTCGAGAGTCCGTCTAAACTGTTCTCTTCCCAATGTTTTTTCAGTTCGTTAGGGCATGATGGCGTTGTTGCCTTTGATCTAACTTAATTTTGTTCTGTGTTAGGTCTCATTTAATCAATTTAGCTTACTTTTTCAATCGTCAAGTGTGATTTTGATTTTCTGATTTTCTTCCTCTGTTATACAAAAACATGTGTCACATTTAATTCAAATATTATAGCTCACATAATAATTAACCAGTTGTCGTAGAATGGTCCTTTTTTATCACTCCACACCCGATACCACTTTTATGTGTGGAGAATGCCCCTTTATAATCTCTCTACACACAAACCACTTTTGTCGTTGTATCCTTTGTGGTCGTGATATACTTCTTTGATGAAGTAGGCTTTGTTTTAAGAGTGCTAAGAGTGCTAATATTGTTATTTTAAAGAAGAGAACCGTCTCAAACACATAAGGATATAGAGAAACGCACAAGAATTCCCCAAATAAACTTATATTTTAACTTTAACAATTTACTACACAAAAATTAACCATTAACCACAGAAATACTCCGAATATTAAAATACACAATAATTAATTCAATTAGTTTGACCTTCTAAAATTTGCTAAATTCGATACGCACTTTAAAATACAATATGTAGGCTTATAGACTCTACTGGAGTTTAAATACCTCAGGAATGTTATTGACTCCACGACGCATGCCGATCGGCCAGATGGAGGTGATCGAGATCACGAGGTACTTTTGGCGAGGGTAGCAGATGGGGGTCCACACGGTATTCAGGGGAGGGGGGAGGTCTTCAAGGACGAGAACAATCACGGTGCTTTAGGTGGCACCAAAGTAGGCGTGGTCTCTCTAGGCGAGAGTAAATCGAATTTGGTTCTTAAACCAAGTTAACTTAGAGCTGGGTGAGACCACCGAGTAACGAGCTCGAGGGGGAGCTTTTCTCCTTCGTTACTTAATTCCACATGGGCAAGGACTGAACTTGGGGAGGGTCTTCTTCATGGGTGCGGATCGAGGAGGAGGGGGAAGGGGTCTGACGAGAATAAGTTAAACTTGAATAAGTTAACTTAAAGGTCGGTTTGCTAACCAGGAACTAGCTCGAGGATGAGCTTCTTCTCAGTTCCAGTCTTCCTAAAGGGCGAGGATAGAGGAGGAAGATTACTCTGACGAGAATAAGTTGAACTTGGTTCCTCAACCAATTTAACTTATGAGTTTGGTGTGGCCACCGAGTAACGGACTCGAGGGGGAGCCTTTTCCTTCTTCTTTTCTTAATTCCTCAAGGACGAAGGAATACTCCTGGTGTTTAAGATGCACCAGGATATGAGGAGTCTCTCTGACGAGAGTAAATTGAACTTGAACAAGTTAACTTAACGTTTGGTTTGATAAACAGGGACTAGCTCGAGGATGAGCTGCTTCTTATCCCCTTAAGGTAGCCCTGCCTCTCTTGCAGGTGATTTCGTAGTCTGACGACCCAAGTACACTACCTGTCCAGTCTCGGTAGCCCGATCTTAATCCGTGGACTTCGTCACCTGGAGACTGACGTATTCTACCAATCCAATCTTGGTAGCCCGATCTTAATCCGTGGACTTCGTCACCTGGAGACACGTATTCTACCAATCCAGTCTCGGTAGCCTGGGGTCCTAACCCGGCGACTTCGTCACCTGGAGACTGACGTATTCCACCTCGATTTTCCTCAGTGTTTCTTATTTATACCTCGTCACCCCACTGGGGGAGGGGTAAGAGGAAAAGGGGTCTTGAGGATGGGCCCAGGAGGGTTCTTATGCCAAACGGTTTTTCTCACCAAGTCTTAGATCGCTCCTCGAACTTGGGAGAAACGCGTCTCCAATTTCTTACTTGAGGTGAAATTAAATCACACTCTCGTAGGAGAGATCTTGCATTTTAACCGTAGGGACCTTTCATAACGACGTGTGGCGCGGCGCTGTGGTTATGTGCTTGACCCGAGTTGCCTGGCCGGATGCTCTTGCGTTCAATATCTCGGGTCTCCACTGAGAGAGAAAGGGTGGATGACGATTCTCTTACACGATTGTTTCACCTGCGAAAAAGTGCCATGTCTAGACGTTGCTATTTTTTCGAAAGGAGTAAAGTTCAATTGTACACATTTAGAGCTATGAAATGGGCGATACAGTTATTCACCCTGGAGATTTCAAATCAGCCATCGAATTTGTCGCCATCTAGTGGCAAAAGCGTAATTTAGCCATTCAAAGGCACTTGTAAGAGATTTGAAAATGGGAAACCATCAATACAATAACCATTTATCATCTATTCACAAAAAGCCGCAGGTGATTGAAGGGACTTTCCCTCTGGTTTTTGCCATTTTGTGACTCAGATGAGTCGGGTTATCGTATTTTTTCCATATAGTTTTGAATCTTCTTCATATTTTTCAGTTTAACACATAAACCTGTTTTTTTTTCTTCAGCTGTTAACTAGAACCTCAGACTTGATGGTCCGTACTAGTTTCATCTGGGATATTAATTTGTTCTGAAAAAGTTTACTAGGTGTTAATCTTACCCCAAATATCTTTCAATTGTAAGCGTGGGCCGATTTGGCGTTGCATATTTACCATCCACATAGAAACTCTAAGTAAATTTACGGAGCCCAGCCAGAGCCATACCACGTTCACCCATTCATCACATCCGGAGTCTCGTTCATAGGGGTGCTTAACGACCAAATAGGGGTCTTTGACGACGCACAGTTTTAAAAAACTCACTCCACCGGAAATAAGCGCGAATAAAATGATATGACAACTAAAACCACCTTAAGTTTACTGCATAAAAATAGGAAGAAGTTCACACTAATGCCATACGATATTCTGAAACTCTTAAACATATTTGACACACTGATCACAACATCACAATCATACTATTCGTATACGTCGACCAAACACTCATTTTCAGGCCCACACAAGAGGCACACAAACTTCACTTACTCGCAATAGATTCACTGTGTCGTGAAGTGGCCGGACTCTCTCTCTATATATATGCTTTTGGGGCTTTTGGTCGAGGTATGTTTGAGAGTCGACATAGACGGTTCGTGAAATGAGAATAGTTATTAATTCAGTGGGAATAGTTTACTTTTCAATTGCGGGGTCCTTTCAAAACAAATAATTCAGAGTGCAAGTTGGCCAAAGATTATCAGGTAGCTGGTACTCATTCAAGGTTGCAAGAAAAAGACGATAACAAAAATATACCTTTACTGACAAATAAATAGAATTTAACTATATACAGATACAGAGTGGAAATGGAATGATCTCACCTGTAAAATTAAATGTCAGCACGGGACAGATTAAAGGAGGGATAAATATGCGATGAGTGGTCGGGTTCAGGTCGGTGATTAAAAAGGGGATTTTAATCCAGGGCTCACAGGAAGTATGGGACGGTTTAGGTAGACAAGATTATAGAATAATCTGTAGGCGTCAACGATTACAACTGCTTACGTGTTCTTTCAAGGGAAGGGCCTTCGGGATACAATGATTGCGATGGGGAGCTGGGTTACCTAACGAGGCGGATGCGGGAAGACACGTAGTTTGGACTTCAGAGATGGAGTTCTCGTAATATAGTCACCAATTGACTATGTCGTAGTACACGGATGTCGATTTAGCTTCCGTTTTCGCATGTAAATCGTCGGTATCTGCGCCTGCGACGCGTGAGCGTGTCCTTTGCTCGTACGTGGTGTTAGGCCGAACAGTGCTTAACCGGGCTGTGGTGCTTTGGTGCTATGGTACTACAATACTACAATGTCACCTGCTGAACCGAGTCGGGGGATTATATAGACACCGTGCTGGTAGCGGGGATTGCTTGGGTGAGAGTCTTCACGACTCACGCGATCTTGGGGAAAAACAACGACTCCTTTGGGGAACCGAGATAAAGTTGGCTTAGAATTTTCGAAGAGCTTCGATCTATGCAAACGGCAGGAGGTTGTCTGTAAGGGCATGCGAGACTAGGAAATTGTGCCCCTAAGTAAATGCAGCTTGGGTACAGTAAAACGGTGTAGACCGTATTCTTCCCGTAGATCAGCCTCGCTTTTCACGCTACATGCGGCGATCTCGAGACCACGTGAGTACCGAAGGGCACGAGGTGGCCCTTCGACCTTATTCTTGTACACAGTGGTTGAGTACCAAACAGTCAAAAGCCATCACTAAAAAAACACCAAATACACGTACGCAAAATCAACCCCCTTTTTGTTTGCATAACCCACCATGGACCTCCTCACACAACTCAGGAATGATAGGTACGTCGAAGCGGCCATCCAAGACTTCTACTTTAACCGCATCAAATAATGGGCGGTTATCAGACTTTCTTAGGAGCACCACAAGAACAAGCTCCTGGACTAAGGCATCAAAGAACTCTGCTGCATTCACGTACATACGGATAAATCATCGTCGTCGTCATTGGAGTCCTCTCTCAACACATGAGTATGACTATCAGGTTCCAGTTCCCTGGGTAATGAACAGTGTACTTGTCAGTTACGGTGTGTACTTGAGTGTCCTATTAGTCCGATGCTCGAGGGGCCGATTCTGGGACAGTTTGGACAAGCGAAAGCGCCTGGCTGAGAGTTTTGTTGATGAGCGTTTCTCCTCTCCCTCTTTTCTGCCAGACGGCGATGGCGATTTCCTTCAAAGGTTTGCACTCCTCTCCTTACTGCTGCTCTCCAGTGATTGCGTTCGTCTGCCAGATCTTCTAGGTGTTATAATTTATTTACATTTCCTTTAGATGCGCTTTAATCGTGTTTTTGTAGCGTTTTCAATTTCTTTTTGGTCATCGCTGGTTTTCCCTAATCTGTGAGTATAATAGCTGTTTCGGAAGTTTTTGGTCGCGCATTCAACGCAGCTGGCCGATCCATCTCATCTGGGCCTTGATGATCATCGCCTCGATGCTTGTTGTCTCAGCGTAAAGGAGAAGACTGGAATTAGTGCGATAATGCTCCCAAGTGATGCCCAACATGAAACGGATCATTGGCTTTGGAAAACTTTTCAGATCTTTCAAATGGCTGCTGTAGGTGCTCCAGATTTCACAGGCATACAACAATGTTAGTACAATGACTGCATGGTAGACTTTTAATTTGATTTTTGGGTGCAGCTCTCTTGTGTCAAAAACCCTTTTTCTACGTTTATTGAAGGAGTTGAAGGCGCAGCAGGTACGTCAGGTGACTTCCTTTTCAACCATAGATGTTTTGGAGAGCATGTTGTCAAGATATTGAAGTCATCCACGATTTCAAAAGGTTAAACCATATAAGACCAAAGCATTGTCTCCGTTGTGGCAAAACGGACAACAAACACGTCAACAAGAAATCGTATGTTTCAATTGCATTGCAGTATGCAAAAGCACTACCCTAATCTTTATTAACTGCGAGCGCGATCATGTGGCAGTAAGTATAATGTGTCTTTTCCTTGCTAAGGCCCGCGCGGAATATGTTATGGAGCTAAGGAGGCCCGAATAACCCCTACACTAAACCACCTCCACTGCAACCATTTTCATCTCCAACTCCCCTCTCCTTAAATGAATACGGTGACCAAAGACATGTTGAGGGATGGGGGGGGGGTGTTGACCCTAATTATCTTCTAACTTCCTGAAGGTGCTCTATGTCTCAAACGGACAAGGGCAAATTGTTTTCCGGTAGAAGGTGTTTGACCCTATTCATGAAGACAGAAACCAAAGACCAGTACTCCTTCCCACACTAGAGTGCACGAACCCACCCCTAGCCACTTTCTCTTTCTCTATTTCACCTCAACCACTGTACTTACCTTCCCTTCCGCTGTTCCTACCCTACCTTATATAGCTCCTACCACTCTTTCCACTGGTCTCCACCCGACTTCATCTGTCCGCACCCCATCCTCCATTTGACTCCTCAAAATCATGACCAGCTCACAATCAAGCACATACAAAGCTTACAAAACTCACACCCTACACCTTTTCCACCAAATTCTCGCCACCACAGACACGTTTGAAGGTAGTCGTGCTCGCGATCACTTTCCTGCTGTAATGCCAGAAGATCAAGGTGAGAAAAATGGTTATCGCTAATAAAGACTCACGCACGCTTCGTTCCTGACCATAGGTCAGCGTAGTGTGATCCATCTAAACGTACGCAGTTTGCACGGGTACTCAATATTCTCAAACTTGACATCTTACTCTCGATCTCCACTAGCCTAGACCCTCCTAACAACAGAGTTCGCATTGCAGGCTACCGCAAACACCATACTCTACACACACTGTAACTGGGGTAAGTAATCTTAGGTAAGTGTTTTATACACCATATTTTTATAAACACGCAAGACGAGGCCTTCTTAGCCTGCAAGGTACACACGAACGCTTTGAGGTGGCTACTCATTACAGCCCACTAACACATCAAATACACATAGACGTTCCATTACATACTATATCAAACCATAGCTTCTCACTCTTCTATGTGTTGGACCTAAATGCACACCATCTTACTGTACTTTCAAACATCACTAATAATGCGGGTAGATATCTGAACGGTGCTTTGCAGCGTTTAAGCTGCAAGCATGTCGGCCCGGCCTTCACCACATTCTTTGGCCATCACAGGGGGAATACGTTCCCAGCCACAGTCTTCTACAATGACCACACCACACCATTGCACACCCACATAGCTCCAGAACCCCATTTCTTTGCCTAAGATTTATAGAAGTATCGACCGCAGGATCTCCCCCTTCGCCCCTAGAGGGGTAGAAAGAATAGATAGCCCCCAGACAACCCCTCTTGGCTCTCTAATGCCCTCATTCCCCAGGCGCAACCATGTTTGGTAGCCAAGAAGGAAAAGGAACCGCCGAGACAGTGGAGAGATAGAAGAAGAAGAAACAGATGAAAAAAAAAAATCAATAAGAGATAAATTGATCTGAATTGACATTCTTCCTGCTGATTAAAGGGGAACTCGATCCACGGTGTCTAATTTTTCTATCTGACATTCGTCTTTCATCCATAGGTAGCGGTAGAGCAGCCAATCTCTGTCACTGCTTCTTACATATATTCGTTTTTTTTCATTAATCTCTTTAAGAGACCTAAAGAGAGGTTGGTCTAATCTCTGTTTTTTTTTCATTTATTCAATATTGCAATGATGTGAATTCTATAGTATTCATGCCGTTAAATTTCTGTGTTCGAGGTTTAGTCTGAGTTATTTTGGGGGGGTTCGTGTTTATTTGTCTGAGTGAGTGTTTGTGTGTTTGTATTATATGTTTCCTCATGCGATTTTCACTTTGGGTTTCCTTCTCTGGTAATTCACTTTAATGTGTCACCTTGTTCACTGTAGTTTGTTTTGTTTTTATTTCTTTTATAAGTCTTTATCGGTTGTTTATTTGCTTGTTCTTGTTCTGGAGATTTGTTTGGAAAGATTGGCTTAATTAGGATATTTGTAATAGTCGTGTGTGAAGGAATTCCCTTCAAGGACCACCGTGAGAGGAAGCCACCTCGGAAATACCCCTTATTCTTTGAAGGCCACGTGCGCTACCGTGAGAATTTTAGAAAGTTCGAGAAAAAATCGGTTTCTCGCTAAATCAACACTCAGCTGTGTTTGCTTTCGAACGCCATACGTCTCCCCCACCATGCGATAACCCCGTGCGCAGTTACATAGACTGGAGTCAAGAATCCCCTAGGGACCAGAAGGCCCTGAGGAGTCTATCGGATCAGCCACCCGGGTATTTAACCCGAAGCTCACCATCTCTCGAGGCGATTGAAAGCCCGCCATCAACGCCGTTCAGACTGCCATCTGTTTCCCGTGAACCCTGCAACCTGTCATCGTACTTCGTTGAGGATCTCGCCAGCAGATATACCTTCGTTAAGCTTTGGCTTCTGTTCAGAGAAAATCTATCAAGCCCCCTTCTTCCCTGAGAGTTGTGCGGCACTCTCATCTTCACCACCCTTTCAAGATTCCGGTTCTTTCGAGACTGAAACTCCCTGCCGATCTGCAGAGTCGTCTCGAGTTGGGATTACTTCTCTCTGAACCAGAGAAAATCTCATTTTTCATCACGAAGTTGTCCAACCCGATTTTTGAGTCCTCCTCGTCAGGACTCCCCGAAGTTTCTTCTTGAAGGCCTGCGCCGTTGTCTTCAATAGAACCTGCATACAGCAGGGCCTTTAACCTAATTATATATATATATATATATATATATATATATATATATATATATATATATATATTTCCCCCTTTTATTATATATATTAGAATTAGATTTGGGGGTATTTTCTTTATATAACCTTTGAACTGAAACTTGGCTAGCTATTAGTAAAAAAAAAAAACACTCAACCGTAAATCGCACTCTTTATTATTCGCCCCGAAGTATCTCAAGCGGCACAACAAGGCACGACAAGCAAAAAAAGACACTCTCCATCATTAAGGAGGTGGAGATAACATTTGATATGGTGTGGCACGAGGGACTCCATTGGAAACTAGCAAAAACGCGGAGCTCTTTGAATGTACCAGAAGGCCTCTCTCCACAACTTTCCTGACTGAAGGTGTCACATCAAATACAAATAAACGATATCACACCCCTTTCCACCTCACGCAATGGGTACCCCAGGGTAGCCTACGAACAACCACAGTCTACATAATGTGCACTAATTACACCCAGCGCCTTCCCGAAAACTTCATTCTTAAACACACTCTGTCCTACACCGATGACGAGACCATTTCCGTCTGCGGACAGGGCAGAAAAGAACCGCACATCATGCACAAATAATAATGTTATACAGAGATAATATGAGGATAAATGGCTCATAGCTACAAATCCCAAGAAGACACGAAGGAAACTCTACGCCGTGCTCGATCATTACATACAAATAAAATATACACCAGACTAAAACTACTCAGTCTCAACAAGAATTATATACAAATCCCACATAAAAATACGAGGGACAACATTTGAAAAGCTTCTAAAATTCGACTCACATCAAAATATCCCTCAAATAAGAGACCAAATCATAAACAAGAAGATGCTGCAGTTCTATCTTGCAAGCCGCAAACTACAACTACACCTATATAAAACACTTATCCAACCACTTAATACATGTGCACCAGTCATACACGTAGTAGCGAGTCAAACATGTCAGAGGAAAGCAAGGTGCATTCAAAATTCTGCTTTGAAACGTTCATGAAGCTCTCCTATGTACACACACACATATCCACACTAAACAAAAAAAGTGATACCACTCAATAAATATACCAACACACGCTTAACACGACATTTGGGAAAATTCGCAAGTGACCTCACATATATACGTGATACAATACGCTGCGTTGGTGTCAAGATAGCCCACAACTCTCGACTACCCTCAACCAACACCTACCCACTCATAAGATAACAGTAACATGAATAAGGCATTTACACACACGCGCCTCTGCTCCCACCCCGATCCTCCCACCCCAATCCTCCCGCCACAGTGTCAAATCAATAACACTACCCCAAAATGGACAACAACACCCTGAATGTCTAGCCACCGATCTTTGAACTCTACCTATCTCCTCTAACTTTTCCGAGCCTTTTCCTCCTCTACTACATGATCCCTATATTGTTCTTTCTATTATCAACTCGACTCGACCAGGTGGGAATCAATTGAGAAGTAGAGCATCGGGTATTAGCAGTGAGATGTCTCACGATGGAGGTAGTATTTAAGGTAAAGAAAGCTAAATAGAAAAAGAAGAAAAAACAATACGCACAGATTATGCAAATCAATGCCCCAAGAACCAGCGGTCTAGACTCGTGATTAGAAAGAAGGCAAGGAGAACATGGCCTTCATCATGTACCCCCACCCTGCCAACATCATAAATAATGGAAAGTTCGCAGATGCGTTCAACTTCCTCCTCCTAATGAACTGACCCCCCGCCCAAAAATTATGTTTCCCTACAATCCATCGAAGATAGATATTCTACAACTATAATTCAAAGAAGAAGGAAAATCATCAAACCGGAGAAGAGATGGAAGAAGACAAACGCGAAGATAGACCAGACCCCATCCACAAAAGACGAATATCCCACTCCCCCATCAGAGAGGACACAAGAAGAGAAGATAATGAAAGAAAAACTGGAACCCCCAACTCAACTTAAATTTAAGCGGGCAGCAACCCGTTTTAGAAATCAAGACATGTCTACCAAGAAGCAGCCTCCCTCTCGCAAGAGGACGCCCTCCATCTGATCATAAAGAGTAGGGCATTAGTAGAAAAGGGTTTCACATAAGATGACCCCCAATTTGGGATAAATTTATTCGTCTCTTCCATCAACATGTTTCTCAACAATAAAAATGCCCTCGAAATGAGAGCCGGTCTAATAAACAAAAAGTTCAAATGGATCTTCGACACACACTGCAACGAGGAAGATTTTGAAAAGTTAATTCAAAGGAACATAAATGTGCCCGAGACAATTATCCCATAGTAAACATAGATAAGTTTAAATCAATTAGAAGTGGCCAGCATACACACTACCTTGAAAGTCAATATAAGTTATAGTATGAGGTAATAAGTATAGAAAGTAATAACAAATAATAATTAAGTGGGAATATCATTAAAATTGTATAAAAGGTAAAAACTATCTACAAAATTTGAATGAGAATAATACTATAAGATAAAATATTTTTAAATACATATAAAGTACGAAATATAAGAGAATATAAAGCTAATAATAATATATATAATAAGTAAATCAGAGAATATAAAAAATATTATTCGCATAATTAACGTGAGAACTAAAAAATGTAACTATTCTTTAAATTTAAATTCAGGAAAATCTGGACAACTAATAACATTAATATAACAGTAATATAATAAAATGAAAGTAATAGTAAATAATCAGTAGATAAAATATACTAATTTTATAATGTGCAAAAGTAAATATGGAAAATAGGGTAGTAAATGATAAACAATAAGATAAACATGCAATTTATATCTAACATCTGATATATATATATAACATTTATATATAACATCTAATATATACTACTTAAAATATTCAGTCTCCTAAAATCTTTGTATCACCCTACCCTAACTATCATTTAAAAACTTCTAGCTTTCGAATTGGTATCCTTGTACCTTTTAATGTCCTTTTAAGAAATAGTAAATGATCAGACTATTCCTATTTCTGTTTACACGCTATGAACATCTTGTAATAAGCACTTCCCTAATAAAATCCAGAACGAGATATGGTCTTGCACATTACGAATATTCAGCGGTCTTCACTATTGTAGCTTAGAAATGTTTCCTCGGTTTAATGATAAATTTCATAGGCAAACTAGAAGATAACCTATCCTTCTTGAACGTTTCATTTTACTTTAGAATCCTTTTCGAAAACGCCGGTATTATTTAAAGAAAGGGTGACAGGTAGGCTAAAGTTTAAAGTATACGTGCCCACCCTTCCGTATAATATACGGTATTCTCAAGTTTCATTAGCCCGGTGTTCCCCTTCATCGTATAATCTCAAATGAGGCGATTTTTACTTATTGTAGGAAATATGAGGGGCGGTCAATAAGTTTTGCAATTCAGATATAAGGAAACGAGATCGACAACCAGAAATCTTCCGACTGCTGTTCAATCCACTCCTGGATGGCAAGATGGACATCTTCGTCGTCCCCAAACCGGCGTCCACGCAGTGCGACCTTGAGCTGGCAGAATAAAAGGTAGTCGCTTGAGGCCAGATCTGGACTGTAAGGGGGATGGTTGAGCTCCTCGTATGGGCACTCGCGCAGGGCAGCTTGTGCAACTCTGGCCTAGTGGACTTTGACGACGTTGAAGTCGATCATTGGGCGTGAGGTTTTGTGAGGTTTCTACGGACCCAACGGGCAGAGACCTTGATCATGGCAAATTGTCGTGGATGATATTGATAAAACTTCTATGTGATATTCCAAGTTCTCGCTTGAATTCTTCGACCTTCAACCGTCGATTTTCGAGGATCATCCTCTCCACACAGGACACATTGTCCTCGTCGGTCACGTCTGACGGGCGTCCTGGACGGGGGTCATCTTCAAGGGAATCACTAGCATGGAGGAACTCCCAATTCAAGCGAGAAATGGTTGCATAGGAAGGGGCGGTGTCGATGTACACTGCAACCATGCGTTCATGGATCTCTTTTGCATTCTTGCCTTTCTTGGTCAAAAGTTTAACCACTGCGCGGTGCTCAACCTTCTCCATTGTTGAAAAATTTGTGACTGACGATCTGCGATTAGCTACTGCTTCTTAAATAGATGAGGCAGTAGAGTGCGGCTGCAGGTCCTGACTTGTCATAACTTGTCCTAACACAAACAGCCATCCCCTTTCCTCTGTTTTGCCCTACCGATTCGCAAAATTTATTGACCGGCCCTCGTATCTCAGGTTGCTATATTAGAAATTCCGTAGATATTAATAAAGCAAGAAATATTCTCCTATAAAGAAAACACCATATTGTACTTCAATGTAATTTTCCTATTACGAAAGAGCTCGCTGAATACACGCTCGATAGATTAGAAGAATGGCTTAATGTGAATCCGTTCTTTTCCAACATAATTCTTAAATTAATTATAGATGTTATCAAGTTATGTACCAAGCACAATTATTTAAGTTTTCAAAATAATTATAATGAGCATAAGAGGGGCTGCCAAAGGGTTCATCTCTTTCTCCGGATTTAGTAAATATTTTTGTGTAACCTTTTGGAAAAAACATCTCCCACATTCCTTCTATCAGGGTGTCAATTGGTTTCGCGATGATTACAACACATTTGTTGCGGTTCTGCAGACATAAATTCCTTGCTTCGCTCCTTAAACTCCTTCATTCAATTTTCTTTAGGCTTGAAGAAGAAAGTGAATGAAAAGTACCTTAAATACATTCCCTAATATCAAAAAATAGTCAGAATAAACGATTTTTTAAATATACAGGAAACCCACACGCTCTGATAAAATACATATGCGATCTACAACCATTTCTTTCGTTAAAAAAGTGTTATCATGGCTTTGTCTCTACAGCCTTTCGTATTTGTAATCCAACTATTATTGATGAGGAATTTCAACGCATTAATATTCTTTCGTCAATTGGGTTACAAAGATGATTTCATAAAGGTGGCTTTATATAAATCGAAGTAGTTTATTAAGGCAGTAATATAAAAAATAAATCGCAGGTTATACTTCTTCATTTCCTCTTAATATTTCTGATACTTCTAGAAAATACATGTGAAATTAAATTCAACTACTCTCCTCTTGTTCCAATTAGCTTTGGGTTCTCCTTAGGCATAATATAACTAAATTCTACAGTAAATTATGCATATGTGAAATCTCCTGTGCGGACTGTCACCCCAAAATACAGAAGGGAACTAGAGTCTCCTTGTTGGACGTATGTTTAGTATCGTTTCATACTCTGAATAGGATTCGATGTTGCTCAACAACGAAAGGAAATATAAAATGCAGCCTAGAAAAATTAAAAATAAAACTGAAAAATCAATTCTGGGATGCAGTAATAGAGCTAGTAGCAGACAAGTATGACCGATGTAAATTCTGCTAGAATTAAATAAGATTAACCATAGCATTACTACAGCAAATTAATTCAGAATAAAAATAGATTTTAGACACTTGCCAACTAATCAAATAATATTTACAACACCGCTAGCATTTTCTAAAAAAATAAACACAGCACCCGAGAACATTTTGTAGAGATTGAAAAATATATAAAAGTCTTCCTAAATTGTTTTTTTTCTGATGGTTGAAAACCAGCAAAAAATATTTTCTTTTCAAAACACTGCAAAACACTGAAATTTGCTGAAATATTCATATTAGAAATTGCTGGGCTTTTTTTAAAGTCATAGCAACTAGATGTCAATCATATATGAAGTGAAGTAACTATTATAATGTGCAACAACACGGATTCAGATGGAAAAAGAGGATCCAACACGGTATTAGCTATTTTAATGGAAACACTAACAAAAATAGATTAACAAAATGAGTAGAATTTGTACTTAAAGATGTAAAAATGCGTTTGATAAAGTATGCATAGAGAGTTACAAGGCAAAATGCTCTAGCTCAGCCTTAATCAGAATTTGAATAAATCATCTGCAACTATGTTATGAAAGGTCAAGCATATATAAAATACAAAGACTAAAAAGGTCAGGAATTTGTGTTTAACACAGGAGTACCCCAGCATCTCAATAATACATATATAGCAATTACTAGACTCTCCTTATAGAGAACAGAGATTTATAGCCAAACACTCGTCAGCAGAAATTGAAAGTGCAAATGAATATGAAGGACCCTGAAAAATCCAATAAATAGACAGAATATTTAAATTTTGCCGTTTTATAGATTGGAATTTGAAGATGTCGCTTTCAACGACCAATTATATTAATATCACCCCGAATATACAATCTTGAGTACACATAACAATTGTCTAGTATATTTAATATATAGCTAAAATAGATATCTGTAAATTGACCAAAGCATACTCTTCAGATTTTGAAATCTGCATCAGAAAAATAATTCGAAACAGGCTTCTTGACCCATTTATGCCAGTGGTAATAGCAACCAAGACACGGATTCATTGATAGCAAGGACACAGAAAAAAATATCAACGTATAAATGATCTACATAGTGGTACATCAAATATTTCCCTCAAACATAGAATTACAGAAACGTGCAGTTTAGATATGGGACAAACTTATTATAATGCTTGATAAAGAATGCATTCAAGACCCCTACCAATTACGAGCAAAGTCCATAATATCAAACAAATAAAAACAATAAAAGTACGCAAATATATCGTTATAGATGCCTAGAATGACATCTAAATAATGAAAATGATTTGTTAAAGAAGAATATACTTAAAATGAATAATTGAAAATCACATGGCACGTGATATATAATAAATGAATTTTAAAGGCCCAAAGAAATGAAAACTGGTAACACAATCCCGATAGACGCTAAGGAAAATATAAGGTGAACCATTAAAGCTTAGAAAATAAAATGGCAGATATAGAAACGGAGAAATAGTGCAAACTATTTTAACCGTTATATGAAAATGAATAAAGGAGTTTGATTTGAATCTGTATCATCAAGCACTCATCGCTAATATGACCACGACGCTCATCGCCAGAGATACCATCCTCAACCGCTAAAATGGTTAATTCAAGAAGACTTTTGAATAACGAAGTGTAGTTTTTTATCCAGTGAGAGACAAAACAAGTGTTTTTCTAGTAGGATTGGCACGGACATTTTGGCTTAAATATTAATTCACGTAATATTTTCCTTAGCGTTTTTCCCAGTTGTGTAACCAGTTTTCATTTCTTTGGGCCTTTAACACACTTAAACTAAAATATCAGAGCAACCCCATCATCAGGGCTTTATATTTGTAACCATTTTCTTACCCTCTTGTTGCCTCTCTCAGAATCTAGCAAGTGTAAGCGCTGGATAACTGGAGTCTTTTGGTGTAAATGCGGTCAGGAAAAGGGCACGAGGAGATGGGTGCTATTAATCAGGTAGAGAGGAGATGTTTTATTTTGGGGATATGTGTTAAACAAAGAGTTAAGAAGGAAATGACGATGAGTGAAAGTTTCTCCAGACTGATTAAAGTTAAGAAGTTGCAGGATGAGTGTAGATTCGACCTTTTTTAATGGCGGATTTGCGCTTGGAGATGAGTCCTGAATTGTAGAATTTAATGGGATGGTCGAGTTTTATATAATAGTTAACCGTGGTGGCATACAATTCTGAGAAACTAGAAGTCGGTGCACTATAGTGATCGAGCAAGTAAAGATAAAGATGGGATTAAATATAGTTTATTAATAATTATTCACAAATGTTTTATTGAAGATAAATCTCAATTATTTATTCGTTATTTGGTATGTTCGAACTGTTCTTTCTCTTTCAACTTGTAAGCATCTTTTAATTCTGTACCTGTAGGATTCCGAAATATGTTGAAGTATTTCCTTTGTATTTTTATTCCATTAACAGCGAGATTAATCGTTCATTCTTTGTTCATTTTTCAGCTATCTTACCTCACTATAATTGTATCTGCAATGAACGAAAAAAGTAATTAATTTTTTTTATCTATACAGTGCACGACTCCTGTTTCACCTTTAATAATCTTTCAATTTGGATTAAAGGACTCGGTTTTTTAAGGAAAAATCGTTTAAGAATGAAATGTAATGAGAATGCGATCTTGGTGGGTTTTAGAACTCCTTGGATACTTTAAATTTGTATAAATGGTAGGTTTGTGTGTATATACTCAAGCGGGATTTAATGCTTCACGTTTTAGTAAGTAGGAATGTGGATGTCATGAGATCATAATTATTAGAGTATGCAACCGTTTAAATAATTTTTATATTTCTATCCTTTATAGAAACCCTGACTTAGATGACAATATTTATGATTGCCTTCTTAACTCATATTATTAATATTCATGAGGAGGACAAGAAATCTTGCTTCATTTTTATTGGTGATGTAAATTATCCTGACAGAGAATGGCTGAATTCAATTTCTCCAACCAATCAACATGATATTGATGCTCTTGATTTTTCTGATATTACTGGTTGTGAGCACTTAGTTATTAGTGCAAATCACACTTCCGACAATCGTCTTGATCTTTTACTCACTGATGTAGGAGGGGTTGTTGAGGTTCAAACCACTGCACCAATTGGTTCCTCAGGTCATCGAGGTTTGGCTTGTAAAATCCGGTTAGATTTCCCTATTCCAGACTTTGCCATTTCCAGGGAGTTGTTACTAAATCTAGAATTAACTGGGATGGGATTAACTGTTTTTTTAATAGTATTGTCTTGAGGGATATCTATGATGCTCGTTTCCCCATTACAGCATTGAATTTCAGGTTATTAGACTTGAAAAGTAAGTTTATACCAATGAAAATCTTAAAGCTAGATCTGACGATAAAGCATGGTTTAATGACCAGTGTTGCCTGACTTATCGTGTTAAGCATGCTGCCTATATATAATCTTTGGTCTGATAACCGCTCTTGGTTGTGTTGGGAGAACTATGTTGCGCTGAGAAACACGGCAAATAATGTTTATAAAGAGGCTGAAGCTCATCATTGAAGAATGTCCTCACTGGTGTGGCTCAGCCGCTTATTTAGTGTTCAGCACTCGAATATGCTTTGTTGGGTGTTGAGCCTTCTATTCCTCCCTTAATGAAGCCTGATGGTAGTATTACACATCATCCTTCTGATCAAGTCACCATGCTTGCTGACAGTTTTAATTCCAAGCAAAGCAGGGAAGAATTTCAGCTGCCCTTAGGCTCTCGCCCGCTATCTAGTTTTAATACATTTCCCTTCAGATCCTCTAAAAAAAAAATTATTTTATCTAACTTGGATTGTATGGGGCAACTAATCATACTGGTCTGTTTCCATTGATTTTAAAAAGATTTAGAAGTCAGCTAGCTGCAAACCGGCTCTGTTCTAGTTCGTATTTTAGTTCGTCAGGGGTCATTTCCTGAATGCTGGTGTTCAGGCAACAGTACCCCTTCCTCAAAGTAACATCATCATCTCTATCTTACAGTGAATATAGGCCCATTTCTATCATTCCGATTTCTATTTAGGACTTTTGAATATATGCGGTCTAAAGGTCTTACTGTAAATTTAAGGCAGTTCCTTCAAGGGACTCAGTTTGGCTTTAGAAAGTGGCTAAGAACTACTGATGCACTATTTGGATCAACTCTTGGGATTAACTCTAGATTCGAAACTCACTTTTGAAACGTATCTAGAATAAAGGGCTCGGGATATCTCGCAGAAATTGGAGATTCTTCGTAAATCTAAGAAAATTATGAGGATGATGATTGTTCTTCGCAAGTGTTTCTTTTCTTTTATTCGAACTCATTTTGAGTATTGCTCTGCAGTATGAAGTTCTGCTGCAGACTCTCATCTGAGATTGCTTAATCGTGCATTTAATTATGTAAAATATTTACTATCGGAATTTGATTTAGACATTGGGCATTCATAGAGATGTTGGAGTTATTTGTATTTGTGGGGGAATTCCACGTGGAATTTATTTTCCAGCACGGAAGTTCCATGCGCTGTAAAAGGTTCTGTTAGGTTTAAATTGGTAAGCCTAACCTTCTCCCTTTTCCACGAGCAGTAGCCTCGAACCGCGTCCCCCACGGACCACCTTTACACGGGTTAGAATCGCCTCGGCAAGAAGATTCGAGGCCATTTGAGAGTAGAGGTGTTTCCCACTTACCCCCGCGGGAAGAGCCTCGGACATATATAGTGCTCGTCTTACATGAGGCAGACACAGAGTTCAGGAGTCTCTCCCGGGCCTAAGAAGTTTCCCATAGTTCCAAGTCAGGTGCTAACGATTAAGTAAAGTGACGGCTGAACTATTTGTGTCTTGGAATTAGCCCCAGCCAGTGAGGTGATTCCATTTGACGATTGCTGCCGAGCGATTTCTTCCGACTCAACTCACTAACCCCTATCGAAGCCACCCTCGTTCGCCCCTCGTTTTCGGGTGGCCGAAATACTCTCCCCTTACCGGACGTTACCGCCCCACCCCCCTTTGGAAAACCACCCAACCAAATTCGTGGCGTTCCATCCCCTTTGTAGGTTCGCCTTTAAGATATTGGTCCCTCCCCCATAGATATAATATGGTATTGATATAATATAATGTCATACCACGACATATATATGTATTAATATACATATTATAAAATTTTGTTGTCAAGTGTGTTTGGGTTTTTTACGAATCCGTGTCATTTCAATTTCGACATTAAAAGTTCCCTTGTTATTCACGTCTATCCCTTTTATTTTAATTTTGTATTGTACTGGCGGAAGGCAAGTTCAAGTTAATTAAAGAGCAGTGGAACGTAATCTATTTAGATTTTGTGTTGGACCCCAGGTAATTATTTTTTTTTTATTGTGTTTGAATTTTGGAGAGTCTCCTGGTTATTAATCCAAAAGAGTTATGGTCTTTGGTGTCCTAATTCCGGTAGGACAATTTTAATTTCTTCCCCCTCTTAGAAACAGCAGAGGTAGGTAGCTGTAGCATATTTTTTTGGTGTGTGAACAAGGCCTTCACGAATATTCAAGTATTCGTTTCGCGTGGGTAGAGTCCTAGCTCGTTCGCGTGTCAGTGTTCCCTCATTTATTGCGTAACAATGTCACCCTTCGAAAAATTCAAGAGTCAAGGTGAAATGTAAGGTCTTTTGGGCAAAGACCTGTTAAATTATGTATAGGAAGAAGAGAGGAACGAACGGGCAGAGCGAAGGAAGAAGGAACTAAGAAAAACCGAGATGGATAACAAACTGAAGATGGAGATAGAGAAGAACAAGATGGAGGAGAACAAACGGAAAATGGAGATAGAGAACAAACTGAAGATGGAGATGAAAGAACGGGAATAAATTAGGCAGCATGAGCTGGAAATGAGCCGAAATCAAATGCATTCTCAGTCCAACGGTTCCCGGGTTGAAATTCCCCAAACTCCTTCAGTCAAACTTCCCGCTTTTAATGATGGAGAGGACTTTGGGTCATTTTTGACCCATTTCGAGAGAATCTTCAGATCAATAGATTGGATCTCAAAAATGATGGCGTCGCTCGCTTAATTCCCCCACATAATGCCTAGTTAAGGGATATCTTCGTATCTCTTACCCCTGAAGCAACTTTGGACTATTCCACTTCAAAGTCCGAATTGTTAGCCGCTGTTCATATGAATTGCGAATTTTACCGCTCCCGATTCCGCCAGGAAAGTATCCGCCCTGGTTAAACATTTCGGCAACACGGGTACATCCTCCAAAGACAAATTCAGTGTTGGCTGGATGCGTGCAAGATTCCCAAAGTCTACGAGTCATTTCTGGACTTCTTCCTCAGGGATCAGCTTTTAGCTGCCGTGGCTTCCGAAATTTGCACCTTCATTAACGATAAACGTTGTGCCACTTTCAAGGAGTGCTTGGAAGAGGCCGATGTATACGTGGGTAGTCACGATTTATACCCTAAAGATGTTAAAAAGGCTCCCCAATCGCGCCCCAAAACTAAATTTTATGGTCCTAAGATCCCCCCTAAATTGGTTCCAAGATTTACCAAAGTTCCTAGTCCCTCGAAGCCAAGAAACTTCCATCTATCCGAACACCGAAACGTTGAGCCCTAAGTTTCTTCTTCCCTGGTTGTGCCGTACCAAAGGAACCTCGATCGTCTGCTACACCTGCGGAGTTCCCAGCCATTACCGCACGAACTGTCCTCAAAACTTCCGATTCGCAAACTCTCAGTTCCACCAAGTGCACCAAATCTGGGCCACCCCTGATCCCCCACCGTCGGCTCAGGAGACACCCGATCCTCCCTCGCCCGCCAAAGGTCCGTTTCATCAGGTAAACTTCCTCTTTAATGAGAACAACCCTGGTGGATTCAAGTTCGAGAACGGAACTGTGAACGGTCGTCGAGTATCCACCCTCGTCCGTGACACCGGGTGCACCTGTATTATAGTTTCTGAGGACCTACTCCCCCCTGTTGGCCCCGACCACAAGAAATTTGTGGTGGTCCACGACTACATTCGCCAGGCCAGTCGGTTCCCAGTAATTCGTTGTCACATCGAGTGTGACTATATGTCCGGTTGGGCGAAAGTGGTAGCGGCCCCAATCCAGTTCTGCTTCGTTTTGTTCTGCCAGAACCCCGTAATCCACGACCATCCCGTGGCCCAGCCCGTGATTACCCGTACACAGGCACCCCTGGAATCCTATGCACCCGTTCTCCTGGAAACCCCTATCGACCTGGAGTTCCAAGCCCTCCGGAGCGACAAGTTTGCCCGCGCCCAGAAGAGGTGGGCAACTCTCCCCCCCCCCCTTTGGGAGAAAACTAAGGCTCTCGAGCGTAAGTCCACCCGAGGTAACAAACGAGTGTCGTATCTCGTGAAGAAGGACTTATTGAGAGGTATAAGACCTACTTTGACCTTAAGTCACGAGAACGAAAATTCAAGCTTGGCGCGGAGGTGCTGGTGCTACTTCCCACGGGAAGCAACAAACTCCTTAGCAAGTGAAAGGGATTCTACACCGTCCTCGAGGCTAGAGGACCCGTGGATTACCTCATCCATACTCCGGCGGGAGCGAAGGTTTTCCACGTGAATTGTATATATTATCTCATTAATGTTCTTAATTATCATTTTTTGAGGAGTCTACTAAATTGTTTAGTCTTTAGTACCATATTTATGCCTTCATTTAATTGTATCCTTTTTTTGGTTCCACTGAAATGTTGCCAATGTTCTCCTGTGATTTTTTTTTTTTAAATTGTGCTAGTTAACTCGTCTCTAAAATTGACCCGTTTAAGGCTTATGTCCGTAAATTCCCCGCTGAGCTCAGATTAACGTTTTTTTTGAGTGTACACCTGTAGTAGCAGGTCAGAAGTTCCCTAGACCCTTGATAATTTTAGTTTGATGGGTGGGATGATCCTTTCGTACGCACCTGCTCTGTAAAGCATCATCTTTCGGTTGAGAGATGTGTGAGGGAATTCCACGTGGAATTATTTTCCAGCACGGAAGTTCCATGCGCTCGAGAAGGTTCTGTTAAGCTTAAATTGGTAAGCCTAACCCCCTCTCCCCTTCCATAAGTAGTAGCCTCAAACCGCGTCCCCCACGGACCACCTTTACACGGGTTAGAATCGCCTTGGCAAGAAGATTCTAGGCCATTCGAGAGTATAGTTGTTTCCTACTCACCGCCATGGGAAGAGCCTCAGACATATATAGTGCTCGTCTGCCATGAGGCAGACACAGAGTTGAAGAGTCTCGCTCGTACCCAAGAAGTTTCCCATAGTTCCAAGCCAGGTGCTAACGACAAAGCAAAGTGAAGGCTGAACTATTTGTGTCTTGGAATTAGCCCCAGCCAGTGAGGTGATTCCATTTGACGATCGCTACCGAGCGATTTTTCCGACTCAACTCATCAACTCCCATCGAAGCTCTCCTTGTTCGCCCCTCGTTTTCGGGTGGCCGAAATACTCTCCCCTGGACCGCACGTTACCGCCCCCACCCCTTTGGAAAACCGTTATCACGGCATCTTCCCGCTCAGAAGCTCCGAGCGCCCTCGCCTCACGTGCAGAAGACATCCGTGAAGCCCTCCTCTGACGTCTCACCCAGAATCCTCCGTAAGCCAACCCCTCTTCCTCTTCAGTACCTCATTTGATTTAATCCTCTCCTTTTGAATAGTTTCCTCCTGTAAAACATCAAATTTTAACTTCATAGTCTGATTCATAACTACAATTCCCCCCCCCCCTCGTTAACCGATGTAATTTTACCCATTAATTCTCTGATCTAATTTTGCCCATTAATTCTCTGAGGTAATTTTGCCCATCAATTCTCTCATTTTTATTTAAATAAAATTATATTTTTGTACAAGCCTCTTTAAATAACCTTGAGCTTTGCCATTGCCCAAATTTTACCTGAACTCGTTACAGTCTTTCTCGTTGTTCCGCCCGACGAAACTCGTGGCGTTCCGTCCTCCTTGTCGGTTCGCCTTTAAGTTATTGGTCCCTCTCCCATAGATATAATATGGTATTGATATTATATAATGTCATACCACGACAGCATTTCATTTAAAGTAGTCAATGATGTGTATCATCCTCTGCATAATCTTTTGCCGAGATTTTATCAACCAGCCAAAGTTATTATGTAGTTATTCTGAGACTGTAAATTCCATGGCATTCTAAATTGGTCGTCATTCTACATCTCAGTTTTCTAAGTGATTTTTACCGAGTACATGAGGATTATGGAATACTTTGCTCACAAATATTGTGACTGATCCTACGCTTAATAAGTAAACGTGGAGCTGTTTAATTCTTTTTCCTTCCTTTCATGGTGTGATTTGACCTGCCCGTACACCTCAGTGTGGCTCTTTGCATTGTATATATAATAATAATAGGTATTTACATACATACGTTTTTTAACTGAAGAGACGACAGTTGACGTGCTTTCAAGTGGCATGCTTTAATCATCCAAAGACAATAGTTGAGAAAAATAAACGTATAGGTATGCTTATTGAATTTATCTCTGAGTAGGATTGGATCATAAATACTCTAAGTTCAAATAAAAAGGAGCTAGAGAACCCATTGTTTGGTGGAAGAGGCATGGAATGCGAAACATTTAGCTCAGATTATTGGAGTGTAGGTTTTTGATAGATAGTTAAGGTTGAAAGAGAGAAAGGTTTAATTAGTTTCACGTAAAAGAATCGGGGCATCTTATCAAGTTTACATTTTACAGAGAAACTGCTATTTACTTATTTACTTAGAAAGAGATGAGTCCTTTTGCACGCTAAAAAGACGTATACGCAGCGGAACCAAATTAGGCTTGATGGCGTAGAATTGTGCGATATGATTAAGTTTCCAATTTATATATTAAAAAATGATCTAGATGGGGAAAAGGTGGGTGTCCATATGTCAGACAACGCACTAGAAAAGAAGCTCTATTTATTTTCATGCCATAAATCATGTATCACTTTAAGGTTTGCCAGTCGCCTATTCTCCGAGCTACAGGGGTTGCTATCCTGTTCTACTTCAAGCTTTAAGACAATCTGAATCACTTTACCTAGTTCTTACCACCTTCTTATAGTCAAGAACTCTTTCTCTCTGTCTGTCTCTCTGTCTGTCTGTCTGTCTGTCTCTCTCTCTCTCTCTCTCTCTCTCTCTCTATATATATATATATATATATATATATATATATATATATATAATTGGTTTGGTTCGCGGAAACGTTTCGTTGCACATATCTTTAGTGATTCTATTTAAAGTCAAAGAAATTACTTAATTTAGGAACATATATTAACAAATAACATGAATAATAAAACACTAATAAAACTTAGGGCTCATTACTTAAAGACAAAGAAGAAAGACTATTCAAAATATAATAAATTATAAAACCCCAAAAAAACGAATACGTAAATAATGCAAAAACTATACAGGGTGTCCATAAATCCTCTTTACAATTTAAAAAATAATTACCAAGACAATTGATAAGATATCTTAATCAGACTTATTCTATTGTACTCAGTGGTTTTAACGTGTATTAAATGAGGTAAAAAAACCTTGATATCCACTGAGTACAATAGAACAAGTCTGATTAAGATATCTTATCAATTGCCTTTGTAATTATTTTTTAAATTATAAAGAAACTTTATGGACACCCTGTACATTACCTTAAGCAGATCGTCGCTCGTTGCCAAGAATGAAAAAGTAAACGGAAGAGGAGCATAAAATTAACTTGGCTGGTTGTAGAGTTATGGAGATAGGTAGGAGAAATATGAAATCGGACTAGTTAAGTGTTTGTTTTGTTCTCTCAATATAGAGTGACTAAATCCTTTTTAACAAGTGGATTCAAAGAACCACAAAGATAATGGAAAATTGTCCAGATGACATGAAGTCGCCAGCATATTCTACAGTATTTTTTATGCTGGAATATTCGGGTATACTTAAGGGTTTTTGGGTTCTATGAGATAATCCAAGAAGTTTATTCATCCTCTTTTTAAGATGTAGTCTAGTCTACAAAGCAAGCAATTGCAGCCATTACACTTAAATTAATATACAACGAGCATTTCAACATCGGATCAATACGATCTATATATTTAAAGCAATATTGTTCTCAGCCTCACTTCTAATAATGCAAATGCCATATTACAGCCATACTGAGTCTCACCATTGTCAGCTACAACTTTAACCACAAAATAATTCTTGCGTTCCTAAATTAATATCCAATAATTATGTTACTTATGATACTAGTCACTTGATAACATAAACACTGCCTCCTTACCATACAACTACATCTTAAACCTAAAAGGATTCCATTCATCCAGTACAACCCTAAATTTACAGTGCCATTCGTGTTCATATATCATATATTTCGAACATGCAATCTTCGCCTTGTGAATAAATCATCTGCCCCTTTCCATTTGTGCATTTTGTATACAAATAGTTTTCATATACCATTCAGAAATAACAAACTGCCATTACGGATATGATTTTCAATGTATTAGGGCAGAGCTTTAGGGGGCGTGTTCTTTTATCCCCACTTTTTTATTTTACACAGTATAAGCGAGTATTCTGATTGGATGACGCGATCTTTTAATTCTGTCTCAAAAGTTCCTTTATAAATAGGAACAGACTTCAATATCTCACGCACCAATTTCCAGGAACATACCTCACAATATTACCTGTAAATTTACAGTAATTTACCGCTATCTCAGCATCCTGTAACCGAATCTACTATAATTTTAGAGCAGCAATGCATGCTACTATATTTTATACATTTCTTTACTGTAGAAATTGCAGTAACAGTGTGTAAAAATATAGTATTATCTTATCCATGCTATTTAAAATGATTTATGTATACTTGGTATAATTTGACAACCAAATATTATTTAATTCAATAAATAAATCAGCGATCATAACAACCTTGAAGAATTAAGGTATAGATCGTGTCTACAGATATATGATAGAACACATATACCCAGATATTAGATCCTACATTAGATTACCTAAGGATCCAGCCATCTATTAATTATAGAAAACTGTATGACAAGTAGATACTATCTGCCCGAAAATTTCACGTGCTATGTAAAATAAATCTTGAGAAGGAAGTCTGGTAGGTCACGCATTATTCCGTCCAGTCGCCGTAACCATCTCTGATAATAGCGTGGTGTACACTGAAATACAAAATATAAAGATTAAGGAGTAAGTAACCTTAGAAAAAAATTAACATCGCGGCATTCGTATGTACAGATATGGCTAAAACTTTTAAAACTAATCTATATCTTATTTTTATCATTCGTTTTTAAAATTCACCTTATAGAAATGATTAGTCTATTATTTAAATTATCGCAAGTTTATTAAATAGTCAGTATTTAAAAAATAAAAGGAAACAGCTCATTCCTTCGCTGAGTCCAAAATGGCGCTCTCGTCGTGTTTCTATAGGATGTGAGTTTCAGTCCTTTCAGCTTTGCTATTCGATCAGAAGGCTAAAATGAAGACAAATATGGCTTAAATCAATAATGTGTAATTATAATCTATTTCGAATTTGTTTTTTGTTTTTTGGGGGGGATAAATGTTTTAATCTTTTTCAATTCTAGAAATGGTTCTTTTCAAAGAAAAGCGTATAGCCATTGTTGCTTTGCACCAAAGTTGGTTGCATTTCAAGGAGATGGTTACTTAAGGTACTACATCCAAGAGCACCATTTTTAGGATCATTAATGAATTTAAAAAGACTGGTTATACTCCTGTAAAGATACTCGTATTTTCTGGACACGCAAGAGTTTCAAATGAACGCCAAAATCTTCTCCTGTTAGGTTCTAGTTTAAGGATTAGATTGCCTCCAGTGCCAAGTTTGCTCACGATTTCAAAGAAAGAGGCGTGCACAATTTAACGCTAACAGACTTTGCTGAGACATTTCAATAGAGGTCTCAACTTTGGAAGGGCTGCAAAGAAGGCAAATCTAATCAAATAGAACCTTACGAATATGCGGGCTCCACTTCTGTAGGAAATAAAAATAATATCCGGGTGAAGAACGGAGCAAAGTGATAATCTCTGATGAAGTTCTCCCTTGCTTGTTTGGAGTTTCTGCAAGATCCTTCGTTATGAGGAGAAAAGGATGCTTCTCATCCAAAGGAACTGAGGCACTGATATTTTACCCAGAAATATGAAATGATACAAATCCTGCTTGATCAGTCTCTTTTGCTAACAATAGTTTAGGACTAATTTCACTATCAATAATAAAGTTCTTAAAGCTGAACACAACATCAAACTGGCTGTTGATAAATAGAAATCATCCAAAATGGATCATTATGAGTCAAGATATCGCAAATTTAGTTTTCAGCATGCCAAAACGAAGTGTAGCAGTCCCGAAGAACAAGAAACATCATTGGAAATATTGACTGCGTGCACAATTGACTGTATTTATTAATAAAATTCTTTAGGCCTCTAAATTCTTTATATTTCATCATCAAATTATGATACAAACATATTCAAATAAAATCAGACGTTTGATTAGTCCTATTAATTATCTTATAGGAAAGATATAGTAATCGCCAACTTTTAGTTATGACTCTAAGCAGTCATATACCGTATATAACATGCTGCTCACATTATTGTTTTTACCCCTGTATATCCTTTTTCTTTGAAAACGAACAAAAAACAAATTCCAGAATATGTTTGCTGTTCATTTTCCAATACAAACGATTCGTTCATAGGATGAAAAAATAATTGAAAAACTATAAGGAAACATGATAAACAAAATTATCAGGTCTAAGTTATTTTTCCAAATTATCAGGTCTAAGTTATTTTTCCAAATTATCAGGTCTAAGATATTTTTCCAAATTTTTTTTCAATGATGAAAAATATTTAAATTATTTAATAATATAAGGTTGATATCTAGGATTTAAAGTAATTTCCAAAAATAAATAAATTTTTTTAGATAAATAATTTTAAAAATATTTAAAAAAATAGCAAAATTATCATTAGAAGATGGATTTGGTTAATTCTTAAACCGACAGTCTGAGCTGTGTTTCATATCTTCCTTGTTTTAAATTTAGAATTTTTTCTGTTTTTTCTTGTGACTATTTTACTTTCTAAATCTGGATAATATGGATTATTGGATAAGTGAATATTTAGGAAGGTGTTGGGCCCATCCTAGAAATTTCTTTGATTGTCTGGGCCATTTATAGTGTACAGCAGTCCATCAACATTTATGAAAAAAATGGAAAATATTTTCTCTAGAGAATTTTTTACAAAACACTAAGTTACAAAATTGATAATAGTTGATTATTACCAATTAGAGTTTGTACTTTTCATAATACAATTAATATTCTTTGTCAATTACTTTCTTAATAAACTCTAGAATTATCTTTATTAGAATTCGAAAAGAAATTATCTTACTTAAATTTTAGATCTGTGATGTTGAGAATGAATATTTCTTAGTTATAGCTTGGTTGCACGCCTATTGAATATTTTTCTTTTTTTTAAACCATTGATAATTGTGAGGATCACCCTATCATAATTAGATCCACTGCGGCTGAAAGTAAAATACAACAATCAGCAATATTAACATTCAGAGGGCTTTTTTGAGGATTTCTTTTAGGGATCGAAGTGTAGCCCCATAAAGTTACTTCTTTAAATTACACAGCAATTATTCAATGTTAACGGCCCATGTAAAGACAATGTAAATCTAGAGATACACCTACTTTTAAAAACTTGATATTCTTTCCCTTGTGCCCAAAGAAAATTAGGAGGATGTTTTTTAATGTTTCTTTGCTGATTTGTAGAGTGTTTAAAAAAAATAATATCAAGAGAATTCTTTCGAGGTTGAACTTCTAACTAAAATCGACCGAATCAACAACACTAGTGAGCATATTCTAAAGCCTTATTTTGGCAGGGATAAAACACCTAGAGCTTGATTAGTGTTATATGTTATGCTTGATAAAGTAATACTATTATTAGCTGTGGCGTGTCAAGTGTTATGTACAGGATGAAACAGATCTGAAAAACAAACTTTTGGCTCCTATACAGTGGTTTCACTTTCATATATATATAAATATATATATATATATATATATATGTATATATATATATTATAGTTTAAACCTTTTTTATTTATTCACTATCTTCATCATTATTCATATATTCTATTCCTCTGTAGCCAAATAACAAAATGGGATGTCAACTCTGGTGCTCAGTTGACAGATAACTATATGTATAATCATATACAAGCATACGCAAATCTTATTTCGGTATCCAAATAAAATCGAAGCATATACACTAAACAAAATGAGAGAACGATTTTCCTTCTTTAAAATATTTTCAATATATGAGAAGTAGGTAAATGAAATTTACGCGAAACATGAATGCATACATTCAATATATTTTATGAAGATTTCAAATGATACAATCGTATATTTAAGAAATTATACTAAATAAACTAACAAAATCAAATAGTAACAAAATAAGGACACGATTTTTTCAGGAACATTCCTAGAAGTTAATTGAAATAATCTAGCAATATTTTATTTGTAGGCAAAAACTTTACACCCGCCATTGTTGCTATATTCAATCTGCTGAGATGCCACCATACAGTAAAGTGACTCCTGATCTCCATCAGAGAATGGTTCACTTGGAGTATCCGTGGAGAACCTTTACTGCAATTTCAAGAGAGGTTCTACATCTCTTGAAATCGCAAAGTTTCGAATCTTCGGAAGTTATACAATGAAAACTAAACTTATATATCCTCAGCAAACTTTGTTTGAACCTGCATAATCACAATAAGACGAGACAGAGCTATTAGGCGCTTCTCCATGAATGATCTCTTCAAAACAGCAGCTGAAAATTCTGGAAAAATCAAGACCAATAGGGCAGAGAAATGAGCTGTTTTAGTGTCTCCCATCCCCACAATGCATCTGGCTTACAAACTCGTTCTACAGCAACCAAACCAATCAACAATAAGAAGAAACAGAAGGCGAGACTTGGATATGCTGACGCTCATGTTGTTTGGAAGGATGAAGATTGGGTGAGAATTCATTTCAGTGACGAAATTAAGTTAAATTTACAGATTTAGATTTTATGGCAGACGATTTGTTAGACGCCCAGCACGTGCCGACAGACGAAACCTTAAATGTGTTAAATTTTCTATTAAGTATTGAAAAGGTAGTGTGCATTGAATAGGGGGTGTTTTCTTCTGAAGAGGATGGTCCGCTAGTACGAATAATTGGAACAATAAATGCTAATGTGTACCCAAGCCTTGTACAACATTTTATACCTTCACTTCGAGCATCTCTGAACCAGCCAGCAGTATTTATGCATGGTAACATATCATGTTATGTTTCAAAGCAAGTAAAATACTACTTTGAGCAAGAATATATCGAAGTAATGAAGTAACCTGCGCAGAGCCCGGACCAGAACCCTATTGAAAACCTTTAGTAGAAGATCATTAAAGACAATGTTCGACACAAACAGCCTTTAATTGTGACAGATTTATGGACGAAAATTAAGGGGGGCTGGAACAAAATAACACCTGAATTTTGCAAAAAACTTATAAAGTCCTGTGGTCGTCATTGGGCCGAAGAAATAGAAAACAAAGGCTAAAAACCTCATATCAATTGTTTAAGTTTTATTGTTGTCAAATCTTGCTTGTTTCTAATGCATTTGTATGCTAGGCGATTTTGTAAGCGATCGTTCTCCTGTTTTGCCCTTGTCAATATTTTGTTTTTTGTTTATTTGGCATAATTTCTTGAATATATCCTTGTGTCATATAAAATATTGATAATACTGGGTGTCGTAGAATGGACTCTCGACGATATACCATATATAACTATTCGTTGAGGAAACTTCTTTAATTATCTTTAGAGTGCGTGGATGTCTAGCTGGCCGATATTATGTATCTTCGATATGCTTAAGAAGTGGAACTGAGCTCAAGGATAATAATATTGCTATCATTAATAAAATAGAGTTATATTAATAATAACTATCAACAACACACAAAACGGAAAATATTAACATAAACAGAGAATGCAAAGGGTCGTGGTGAATCAAGCTAATCCGAGGATTAAAAGATTTCAAAAGGTAAAACAAATATAAAGTTAAAGGGAGGGGATGGTTCGCTAAACCATTTAAAGCACAGGATAGAGTTTACAAAAGGGTTAAATACTCAAAGGTAACGTTCGGCTTGCGTAATTATACTTGTTGGGCAGAAGAAGGCGACGTGAAGGAATTTTCGGTCCGCTGGCGAGTTCCAGCCAAATGGAGGGGGAATTAAGTGATCCTGACGTGGCGTCTTGGGAATGAAAACCGTTTATTGACGAACGGCTTGAAGAACAATGGCTGTTCTACGTTGTTCTCTTCTAAACAACAGGGGGAAGGGGGGGGGGTGAGAACCGTCTCTTGTCTACGGGCTCGAGAACAATGGCTGTTCTAATGTTGTTCTCTTGTAAACAACAAGGGGGTAGGGTGAGAACCGTTTCTTGGCGAACGGGCTCAAACGAACAATAGCTGTTCTACGTTGTTCTCTTCTGAACAACAAGGGGGGGACCGTTTCTTGTCAATGGGCTCGAGCGAACAATGGCTGTTCTGACGTTGTTCTTTTTCTGAACAACAGGGGAAGGTGAGAACCGTTTCTTGGCAAACGGGCTCAAAAGAACAATGGCTGTTCTACGTTGTTCTCTTCTGAACAACAGGAAGGGATGGGGGGGGGGGTGAGAACCGTTTCTTGTCAACGGGCTCACATGAACAATAACTGTTCTAATGTTGTTCTCTTTCTGAACAACAGGGGAAGCCTTGTAGACTTGGCGTCACGAAAGGCTCGAACCTTGGCACTCAAGGGATATTGTCCTCCTTCTGGACAAGTGATGGTGAATCTCGAGGTCGAGGTCCCTTGGCGCACAAGGTGAGAGTGGGTCGTAGTGATGTTTCGCGACGAAAATCTGGATCTCCGATCTGAATCTTAGTGGTTAAGTTTCCCTATATATAGCTGAGACATTTCTTTGGGGTGGAGGACAATGGAGTGGGAGCTTCGAGGGAATGCACAGCCGAGCCTGGGAACAATGCCTTATCTCCCCATAAGCCTAACTCAATCTGGCGAGGCCAGGGCAATGGGGCGAACGGGGGAAGATAAACCTCCTTGTTTAAACATTGACTCAGGTGGCTGCGATAAGGCCCCAGGCTTCAAAGCGAAGATGCACGTTGGTAGCATCCTGGCTTTAAATAACCAGTGATAGGGGTTGAAATTTACGCGGCCTTAACCCGTTCTATCACACCCCTCCATTCCGGGGGAAGTTTTCACTTCGAAAAAAAAGAGAGAAGGGATAACGATAGAGCTCCGTTGTGGGGAACTCGTTTTCTTGTACCAACCGTACCTTCATGCACCTAACTAGTATTACCTCAATACATATGATTATTTTGATCTTTTGATTACAGGGGAAAATAACCTTTAATTCCCATTTTAATAAAAAAAGGGGCATGGAACAATGAAATGATATAAAATTAGTACATATGGGACAAAATAATTTCTACGTAATTTAATGGGTACAAATATATATACATACAAAAAAAATAGACATTGAGCGTTACAAAATTCAGACATATCCATTAACTAATTATCTTACAAGAGAATTTAATTTAAGTCGTACAAGACGGTATTTACATACATAGAGATCCTAATCCTACGAATACAATTACTCTACGCTATTCGGTAACGCATTCCTACTGAGTGCGTCAGCGACCTGGTTATCGGAACCTTTTATATAATTTATTTTAAATTGATACTCTTGCAAGAGTAAACTCCAGCGCATGATTCGGCCGTTGGAGTGTCGCACATTCCTAATATAGGCTAACGGACGGTGGTCGGTTCCTATCTGAAATTCTTTTCCTATCAAGTACATTTTGAATTTGTCTATAACCCAGATAATTGATAGAGCTTCTTTCTCTATAGTGGCATATCTCTTTTCACGTGGTAATAATTGGCGACTAGCAAATGCAACTGGATGACTCGTTCCGTCATCCTCGTATTGAAGGAGTACACCTCAAATGCCCTCCTTGTTCGCGTCGGTCTTAATCCTAAAGGATTTTTCCGGGTTGGGCAACTTTAAATTCGGGGCAGAAATGAGCTTACTCTTAAGCTGATTAAAATGGGAAATAGCGACATCATTCCAACGTAGACGATCAAGTGAATTCTTTTTCAAAAGGGAGCTGAGGGGCGCCGAAATTGCAGCGAAATTCGGAACGAATCGCTGATAGTACAAAGCTGATCGTAGGAACGATCTTAATTGCTTCTTTGTTCTCGGGAGGGGCATGTCAGCGATTCCCTTAATCTTATCCTCTTGGGGATCCAACTGGCTTTGTTCTATTTTTAAACCCAAATATTTTATGGTTTCGTGGGCAAAATGGCATTTGCTGGGGCCAATGGTGAGGCCCTTTTCGCGCAGTCGCTCGAAGAGAGCTAATAGGGTGGTTAAATCGTGACTCCATTCGCGAGTAGCGACGTAGATATTATCGAAATAAAAGGATACATTCGGAAGTCCATCTAACAACCTTCTCATGAGACGGTTATAGTTGCTACAAGCAGTGACGAGGCCATTAGGAAGGTTCTTGAGTTGCATAAGGCCTTTCTCCGTGGCAGAGGCGGTATATGCTTTCACCTCGGGCCGGAGGGGGATTTGATAATACGCCTTGCACAAATCGAGTTCTGAGATGAACTTGGCGTTTTCAAAAAGGTTGAGGTTTTGGTCTACCAACGGGATGGGCTCGGCGTCGAACACAGTTACCGAATTTAACTTCCGGAACTCGATGCACATCCGATAAGAGCCATCAGGTTTTTTGACCATGACGATTGGGGAACAATAACTAAAAGGGGAAGGTTCTATTATGTCTAAACTATTTAAATTATCAACTTCGGCGTTTAAGGCTTGGCGTAAATGAATCGGCATGGGATAGGGTTTTGAACGGACGGGTTCTAAGGTTGTTAATTTGATATCATGCTCGAAACTAGTAGCGCACTCAGGCTTCTCTGAAATAACGTCGTCGAACTGACATAATAGTTCTTGTAGCTGACTCTTTTGATGTGGTGTCAGCAAAGCGTCGATATCCAGGTCAGAGGTTTCAAAAGGCTCGCCTGGTAGGGAAGGAAGAGGGTAATCGGCATCAAGTTGGATGCACACTGTCCAAATTACATTAAGGGACTCCGAGGGGTAATCCTCTTCAAGCGCCGATGTTTCGGCCAGTGCTACGAAGGTATCTCCATGGGCGCGCCGGTGGTACTTTTTCAATAAGTTGACGTGATAGAGCTTATCACCTGCTGGGGTACCAATGAGGTAATCTACCGGTCCTCGTACCTCGCGGACCAAGTACGGACCTTTCCATTGGCTCAGTAATTTATTACTGGCTGTGGGAAGGAGCAGGAGTACTTCATCACCGGGCTTAAATTTACGATCTTTGGACCTGGCATCAAAATAGGTTTTGTATTTCTCCAAATTGACATCGGCATTTTCATAGGCGATGTTTGCGCATTTCTCGAGCCTCTGGCGTAGGTACAAGACATAGGCGTAAGATGACTGGAGTTCTTGATCCAGTTGGGGCTTGATTAACAACTCCTTTAAAATACTGCGTAGGCCGCGTACATTACGTCCATAAAGGAGCTCGAACGGGGCGAAGCTTTATGTACGGTGGGTAATTTCCCGATAGACGAATAGGGTGACCACGAGATATTGGTGCCATTCGCAGGGCTGCTCGGCACAGATCTTCTTAATAATGGATTTAAAATTCCATTTAATTTCTCGCACATCCCGTTTGTTTGTGCCGGAAGGGGGTGGTAAAAAGGGGCTTTACCATGAGCAGCTTCCCTACGTACTCCATCAACTCAGAGGTGAATTGTCGGCCCCTATCGGAGAGTATTTCCTTGGGGACGCCTACCCTTGAAAAGATGGAGATGAGGGCCTCAGCGCAAGAAATACCGTCGATTCGGCGAAGGGGGACAGCCTCGGGAAAACGGGTAGCAAAGTTTACCAAGGTGAAAATGTAGCTTTGCCCTTCGCTCGAAGGAAGGTAGATAGGGCCAACCAGGTCGATGGCCACTTTGGAGAAGGGTTCAGTAATGACTGGTCCCCTTTGTAAGGGAGCAGGTTTGACCCGCCCCTTAGCGGACGTCTTCTGACACACATCGCACGATCGACAATGCTTTAAGATGTCTGCTGCAGCACCTGGACAATAAAAATATTTTAAAATGCGCTGGCCCGTTTTAGTGTGACTAAAATGCCCGGAAAAAATGCTGTCATGAGCCACTTTGAGCACTATAGGGACATGGGATCGTGGAAGGCATAGGACAGTAGTAACAGCGTTATTACTGTCCTCGGCGCATCGATAAAGTAAGCCACCTTCCTCCAGGTACCTGATGACTTTGGGTCCACGGACAGTCTCCGTGTCCTGGTTTTGGGCCTTATCCCATAAGGGTGTTAGTGCTTCACACTCCTTTTGCGCTGTCCTAAAGTCCTGGTTAAGTATCTTTGAGAATTCGGACGGTATCAGGGTTCTGATGGGGACGGACTCCTGGGCTTCCTTCTTAGCTCGACGTCGAGTAAGGGCGGCCTGGGACAGAGGGGGGGAGCTTACTTGAGGGCTCTGTCCTATTAGTACAGAACAGAATTTTATGGGTGCTGAAATGACTTAAGCCCAGCCATCATAATATTGACACTGCAGGTAACATCTAACGACGGGGAATCGGTTTGCCCGCCAAGGTAGTCATGTTTTCCTGCAAATTTCTTGTGATTAGGGTCCACTGGGGGAAGGAGTTTGTCAGACACGATGAAACAAGTACATCCTGTGTCCCTGACGAGAGTCGATACTCGGCAGCCGTTCACGCTGCCCTCCTGAAATTTTAAAGTTCCCGGTGAACTTTTATCAAAAATAAAATTTACCTGGTAGTCTGACGGAGGGGGAGAAGTTGCTGCTTTGGTCTGCACCACCGGGGGAGCAGAAGTGGCTTAATCTGGTGAACTTGGTGGGCTGGTCCGCTTTTAAGACAAGAATTTTGGGGGCAATTCCAGCTCATGTGGTTTTCTACACCACAGGTGAAGCATATGATTGGTCGCTTCGGGAAGAGAGATGGAGAAGAAATCTTAACGGGAGGTTTGGAGTCCCGTTGTTGGTTTTGGGGAAAGAAGTTTTGGGGTTTTACGGGGCCCGGAAAAAATTGATCTCGCAACACGAAGTCTGTTAAGGACTCGTAGTTTGGATCAACCTTTGAGGATTCTAACCAAAATTTAAAATTCCTCTGAAGAATGTATCCGAATTGACGGAACGTCTGTCCGGGTTTAATACGACCTCCTGGAAATTCTTGGCGGTAGAATTTGAGAGTCATATTATGAGCGGCCAATAACTCAGCTTTTAAGGTGCTGTAGTTAATTGTACACTCAGATGGTAAAGATAAAAATTTTTCGCGCAATTTACAATTTAACAAGGGAAGTAATCTGGCTACACCTTCAGCCTCCAGATCCATGTTATTGATTTCGAGGATCTTTTCGAAGCGAGCTAAAAATGCTCCGAAATCCTCTCTGTCCTTGAAATTGGGGAGCTTTAGTGAGAGATTGAGGGGGATTCTGAACGTGAATTGGCGGACTGTATTTCTGCTTCAACACGAGCTAATTCAATCTGATGGTGAAGCTCAGCTTGTCTTTTCCGTTCCTCTCTTTCTTCTCGTTGGATTTCTCTTCTCTTTCTTTTTCTTCTCTTTATCTTTCTTCTCGTTGGATTTCTTTTTCCGTTCTTTGCTCCTCTTGAACGTACTCAATTAGTTCTTTTCCGGAAAGTCCAAAGGATTCTCCTTGCGTTTTAAAGATTTCGAACGGAGTCATCTTTGCACTTGGGGGCGCAATAGTCAACCCACTAAAATTCCTTGCAACAAGAATTATGTCTCTATAAAATTAGCCTACCTGAATATGGGCACTGACCTATTCGTACTTGGTTTCTTAATCTTAATAACCACTGACTAAAATCACCCCAAAAAACACAAACAAATTATTATAACAGTTCCTTGAGCTACTCCAGCTTCTTAAGTTTCAAAAAAGGGATTAGCAATCGTTAAAACAAAAGGGAACGACTATACTCTATTATTATAACGAATAAAACTATGCTTTACTCGACTAAGACCAGTGTTTGCAAAGATATAGCGTTAAACCTTACACACTTGATACCAAATTCAAATAGTATATAAATATATGTCGTAGAATGGACTCTCGATGATATATCATATATAACTATTCGTTGAGGGAACTTCTTTAATTATCTTTAGAGTGCGTGGATGTCTGGCTGGCCGATATTATGTATCTTCGATATGCTTAAGAAGTGTAACTGAGCTCAAGGATAATAATATTGCTATCATTAATAAAATAGAGTTTTATTAATAATAACTATCAACAAACACAAGATGGAAAATATTGACATAAACAGAGAATGGAAAGGGTCTCGCCAGCGGACCTCGGTCCACTGGCGAGGTCCAGCCGAAAGGGGGGGAATTAAGTGATCCTGACGTTGTGTCTTGGGAATGAAAACCGTTTATTGAAGAACGGCTTGAAGAACAATGGCTGTTCTACGTTGTTCTCTTCTGAACAACAGGGGGGAGGGGGGGGGAGAACCGTCTCTTGTCTACGGGCTCGAGAACAATGGCTGTTCTAATGTTGTTCTCTTCTAAACGACAAGGGGGAAGGGTGAGAACCGTCTCTTGGCGAACGGGCTCAAACGAACAATGGCTGTTTTACGTTGTTCTCTTCTGAACAACAGTGGGGTTGAGAACCGTTTCTTGTCAACGGGCTCGTGCGAACAATGGCTGTTCTAACGTTGTTCTCATTCTGAACAACAGGGGAAGGTGAGAACCGTTTCTTGGCAAACGGGCTCAAAAGAACAATGGCTGTTCTACGTTGTTCTCTTCTGAACAACAGGGGAGGGGGGGGGTGAGAACCTTTTCTTGTCAACGGGCTCACAAGAACAATAGCTGTTCTAATTTTGTTCTCTTTTTGAACAACAGGGGAAGCCTTGTGGACTTGGCGTTACGAAAGGCTTGAACCTTGGCACTCAAGGGATATTGTCCTCCTTCTGGACAAGTGATGGTGAATCTCGAGGTCGAGGTCCCTTGGCGCACAAGGTGAGAGTGGGTCGTAGTGATGTTTCGCGACGAAAATCTGGATCTCCGATCTGAATCTTAGTGGTTAAGTTTCCCTATATATAGCTGAGACATTTCCTTGGGGTGGGGGACAATGGAGTGGGAGCTTCGAGGGAATGCACAGCCGAGACTGGGAACAATTCCTTATCTGCCCATAAGCCTAACTCAATCTGGCGAGGCCAGGGCAATGGGGCGAAGGGTTAAGATAAACCTCCTTGTTTAAACATTGACTCAGGTGGCTGCGATAAGGCCTCAGGCTTCAAAGCAAAGATGCACGTGGGTAGCATCGTGGTTTTAAATAACATGTGATAGTGGTTGAAATTTACGCGGCCTCAACCCGTTCTATCACACTGGGTGACAGCTGAATATGTCCCCTTTTTTATATGGCTGTATTTTGTTAGTCATTAAAGGTTGAAAGAATAAAAAAATATCATTACAAAGAACAACATTTGAAATTTTATTAGCTAAATTTAGTAGCCTATGATTGCCGTGGATTGTCTATTCCAGCCTGCGATATCCTATCTATGCAGATATTAAACAGTTCTTTTTGGGGGCTCTCAAAAATGACACAATTGACTCTCGAACAAACCAGGTTTATAGTGGAATTTATGATTCAATATGGCTCCATGATCAAATCCATTTGTCATTTTCAAGCAAAATATGATATAAGATCAGACAAAAAAAAATCCAGAAAAATTACGCCAATTGGAATCCTCATACCACAATTCATAATTTAAATAGAGGAAATTCCAGTCGTGAGAAAACTGTAAGGACAGAAACGAATATTGCCATATAAGGACTTTAATTGATGCCGAAGAAATAAAGTCATTAAGAAAATTGGCTGTTGAGACACATTTGAATTGAGAAGCTGCAATGACTATTCTAAAAAAAAATCTTAATTCAAAGCCATAGAAAAATCATTATTAAGAAATCTTAATGCAGAAGAAGTAACGAAGGTGATCATTTTGCCTTAGGGATAAAGAAATGTGCTTTGAAAAACAATTATTACTGAATAACATACTTTTCAGGGATGAATGTCACGTTTACCTGAAAGGCATTCAAATAAACAGAATTATCGAATGTGGTCATTATTTAAACCAAATAATCACTTTCAAAAACTTTTGAACTTCCCAAAGATAAGAGTATGGTATGGCCTAAGTGGAAATAAGATTTATGGCCCCAATTTCTTTGAGGAGCATGAAACAGGACAAATTCACTCTATTAACGCTGTCAGATATTTTGACATGCTTAAAAGCACTTTTGCCAATAGCACATATCCTGAAGAATGGTTTCAGCAAGATGGTGCTCCAGCCCAGACTGCATGTGCCACCATGAAATGGTTGAAGGCTTGATTTCCTCAACGACTAATGTCAAATAGGACAAATTTTCCCTGCCCGGCAAGGTCACCTGACTTGTCACCTTTAGATTAATGTCTATGGATTTTTGTAAAAGAAAGACTTTCGAGCTGCACCATCTAATATCAAAGAACTGAATAATAAGTTTCGAGAAAGCATCCATCAATGTAGTATTTTGTGGAATTCCATATTAAAGTTTTGATAATCGTATTGATAAATACATAGAGTCCGGTGGTGGTCATTTCGAATATTAAAAAGTTAGTTAATAAAATTTAAATATTGTTTTTTTGTAATGATAACACTGTGTAACAAATTTCACTTTTGTCTTGTCCTTGGGTTAAAAGTGTTATTTTCAAATTGTTTGTGGCTCTATTAAATAAAAAAAGTCAATTTTAATCCCCAAACCTGGCTTTTGTATCTAGGGCATTGAATTTTTAAATTGAACCATTTTTTGTAAATAACATTACTTTGATGCAAATTGTAAAAATGTATCAAAAGTTTTAAGGGTTTTTTTTCAGTTATGGTATAAACATGATATACTGTATTTAAAAATCTATAGAAGCAGTGATGCAGTAGTAATAACTATTATTTCCCTTATATTTTGGTTTTTGTGACCTGGACAGTTTTGATTTTGTCTTTTACAGGATGGTACAGTGGAGAAAAGAAAGCTAGGGATTTTGTAATTGCACGAATTTGGAGGGAACCAACTGACCAATCAAGCAATTGTTTCTTCTGGATGGTGAAACCTTCCACACGTCGACCAGGCAAAAAATGCGCCTGTTATCATTTATATATACCTTTATTCATCTATTGCTATTGCGCCAGTGCCACATAGTTCTGAGCTCCTCGTATCTTCTCCTCCAAAAGGAGACCAGCACTACCCCAACTAAAAAGATCTCCACGACCTTGTTAGAGATCTTGGTCTAACAAAGTCCAATGCAAACATCAGGTCAGAGAACGCGCCACCAGTGTTTTTTAAGTTCTTTTTCACATGTCAAGATAAGCTTTGCTTTCGTCAATATGGAACCGGTTTGTTTGAAGCAATCAGAATCGCCTACGAGTGGCACATCTTCATTGACAGCTCGTCCAAGAGCCTCATAGCCGGATAGCAGAAAAATTTTTCTCACCCAAGAAGAAACTCACGCAATCTATACTTTCAACTTTGGAATACGAATTTGATCGTTTTTTGCATCACCAATTCAAGATTGAAGAATCAGAAGAGACCACAACTGTCAGACGAGACGATTACTGGACTCTTACAAAAATATGAACTCTCTCTTTCCTATCCACCCTCTTTAGGGCGAGTCGGGTAGGGAAGCTCGAAGTCTCCTTAGATACCTTCTTGTGCAGGAGCCATATCTGAACTGGGCGGCTAACTCGGCGCAGGCCGAAGCTCAGCCCGGGACGGGTTAGATCCCGTGTGAGCGGCGGACACAAGTTAGTGGAGCAAAAACTGTTAGGGCTAGGGTTTAGGTAGGTAGGTAGGGAATACCGACTCGTTAGCTGAATAAGCCGGTGTAATAAACGAATATAGCAGCAACTATATCTACCTATTCTTTTTCATCCTCTTAGCCAATGGAAAAAGAAAAAGAACTCTGAGAATTAGAAGATGGATACCACTAAACGGGTCCCTCTGCGCGTCTTGAAGGGCGTGCAAAAACCCGATAGAACCAGCGTCTTCAGAATAATCTACGGGGAACTCGGTGTAGTGCTAGTTAGGTTTATAGACTACTTTAACTCGTACATAGCAATCTGCCAAAACGACAGAGATGTTGACAAGATCCCTTCGGAAAAAGCGAGTGAGGAGTTTACAAGGATTGGGCTAGAAGCAAAAGTGCCCCCCCCCCAAATAGAAGCCCAGAAGACAGTCTACTGCAGTCAAATTGACCCCTGGATTGGAGAACACAACGCAGATTAGATAAAAGAAGAAATTGAAAGAGCACAACAGTGGGCGAGGGGAAAACAAATAAATAAGTTAACCAATCAAGCAACCAGTACAGAATACTCTCACGTATTCAAGATTATCTTCCGGGAAACCAGCATGGCTGCAAAGGCAAGAGAGTCAGGTATTCTTGAATTCAATTTAAAAATTACACCTAAACAAGTTAAAACTGACGAGTTCATTAGCGTACTAACTTGCTTCAATTGTTACGCGATCGAGAAACACAATACGAGGGACTGACTGTTCAAAGATATTAAATGGTGTTCCGAATGCAGCGAGAAAATACATACTTGGCGAGAATGCAGGTCACAGCAAAAGAGATGTCTGAACTGCAGTGGGAATCACCGCACCCTGGCAATGGCATGCCCGCTAAAAAGAGAACAGATTGAGAATAAGAGAAGAGAGAAGGCTAGAGCAGAGGAGGAAAAACAGAACCTCACATTCGCCAAGGTAGCTAAAGCTACAGCTAAAAAAAATCCAGCCGGTGAAGAATGTAATTGAAGTTAAACAGGATGAGTCACTAAACATACTAGCTTTCATACTTCATGCACACGTATTAAACGTAGCTAACCCAGGCTCCTACTCGAAAGAACTGAATCTGATGCTAAAAAATAACGGCTTAGAAGAGATGTGGCTCCCGGAGAACCCACCATCAGCGGATATCCTAAGCATTCAGTACAAGCATACGAAATCCAACCAGACTCAAGCACAGCAAAAGGCCACTGGCCAGGAGAAAACCACGGAAGCCAACAGGGCAGCGAGTAGAGACCCGAGGATAAGGAGGAATACGCAGAAAGAGCAAGAGGACGCAATGGAAATAGAGGTAGCCACAGGCAACCAAAATAACCAAGAGGGAAAAGCAGCAAGCCAGACCCGAGAAGGACCAAGCCAAGCCCCCCCCCCTCCAAAGCCTGCAAGAGAAGAGGATGAAGAACAACAAAGATTTAATTTGAAGATCTACGTCTCCGAGGAAAGACCCTTTCCCGACGACAATGAAGAATTAACACAAGGCATTAAGAAGGGAGCATACAAATACGAATACGAAGGCCCATACTCAGAACGGGAAGTATTCACAGTGTTGAAAACAGGCAAACTAGACTATCCCGCAGAAAATGCGCAGTACGTTGAAGAAGGAGGAATTTAAGAAGAAGAGAAGTGGAAGGACAAAATCGCCCACCAAGCGCGAAGCGTATAAGGCAGAGAAGAGGAAGCAGGGAGGAAAGGAAACATAGGTAATGGCCCACGGAAAAAAAAATTATGATAATATGTCACAACGTGGCTGGTTGGAACGATAAAAGATTCTCTCTGAGCAATACGTACCTAAAAGAAGATCCAGACATCATATTGCTAAACGAGATAAATATCGACCCGGCAAGAAGCAAAATTAACATCTTCAATTACACCATTAAGTAAGACCAATAACGATATCAATTACGACGGCGTCGCTATGGCAATCCGCAACGATATAGTCTACAAAAAGCTAAATGACCTAGACGAATCATATCTGGCAATAAGCGTAAAAACAGCGACAGGCAACCTTATAGTAGCGACAGGCTACCAACCCCCAAGGAGAGATTTTTTACCCATGTACAATTTTACTGATATATTTGGCCACAGAGACCAAACGGTATTCATGGGCGATTTAAATGCCAGGAGTAGAGCCTCAGGCTACACTCGTCACCACAATAGAGCCGGGAGAAACCTCGACCAACTACTGGAAAGAGGGATAGCAGAGCGCCTTGGACCCGACTTTCCAAAATTTCAGGGCCAGAACACCGCTACAAAACCGGATATATAGTTTTGGCTACCCCGAACCTCCAGTTCAATTATATTATCGAGAGAGGTCCTCCTTCAACTAGCGACCACGAGATGGTGGTCATGACTTTGTCCATGGATCCCATCCAAGTCAAGTGCCCGCCGAGAAAATCGTATAGAAAAGCCGATTGGACCAACTACGAAGAAGAGCTCGCTAATTACGAAAAGAGAGACCTGACCGAGGCCACGCTGGAGGAAATTGACGAAGAGATCGGCGACATCATGGAGGCGCTTGTCAGGGCTGATAAGAAATACGTTCCTACAACAGAATACAGAACATTGTCGCATCCAATAAGATCAGCTCAGATAATAAATCTCGAGAATGAGTATATAAACACAAGGAACTCAATCGAGCAAAACAGCCTACAAAGAGGTGACCGTGCAAAGCTGCGACGAGTGAAGAACGAGCTGTTAGATAAAATAAGAGTAGAAAGGAACAGAAGATGGGACCTTTTCGTGGAAGCCATTGACGAAGATTTGAACCCTACTAAGATATGGGAAAAAATCCACATAGCCAGAGGAAAGAGAAAACAGAGGCCAAAAATCAAACTACAGAACGGGGATGGAGGGAAGAAAGAACCCCAAGAAGTTGAAGAGGCGTTCCGGGAACATTGGAGGAGGATATTTGATATCTCCCCTAATGAGAACGAGGATTTTGACGGTGACCACGAAACAATGATGGTAGAAGAACTGGAGCTAAACCACCTAGAAATAGTACCCAACGTAGCTGCTTCACCCACTCTATTGGTAGAGCAAGGAATAGAGCCAATAACGCTACAAGAGATCCAAAGAACGCTCAAGAACACCAAGCAGAAGGCACCTGGGGTATCAGGTATAACTAAAGAGAATTTGATACGCGCACCAGTCAACTTTTTGTCGCGGATAGTGGCAGTGTTTAACGCCTCCCTAAGCACAGGATACTCTTAAAATTAGGCCTTAAGGAACAATTCGTCAGGGATCTAGATAAGGAGTCTGCAACTTTCAATTATCTTCAAGATTTCTTTCTTAAGATATCTGCGGCAAAGGTGGAAGCCGGAGTTTTCCTAGGTCCACAAATAAAAATGATCAGGGAGTTCAAGGACTATATTTGAGGGCTGATTTGTGAATGTAATTTACAGTTGTAAGGGAATCGACACTCTCCTACCCTCACAATTGAGCCACTGGTCACTAACCACAACATCCGAGCAGTGTAGACGCCGTAGCCAAAACTCTTAACCACTTCGTTCTTGCCCCTCGTCCCGATGAAAAGCTGAAGGGTTAAAACTGCAAGATTTTCCCTAAAAGCGGGTATTCAATTTCACCTCAGAGGCGAAATTAGAGGAGCGTCGCCCTTAAGCCAGAAGTTCCCTCTGGGCCATCTGTATGGCGCCCTTAGAACAACCGTTTGAGGAGAAGACTTCATGCAGCATGTCCACGCATCCCCTCCCCCCTCCTCTTCCTACCCCTGTGGGGTGGCGACGTAAAAAAGCAAATATCTTTAGAAAAATGTAGTAGATTACATGAGTCAGCAAGGCTACGAAGTTTCCCTGCAAGAGGACAGGCTACCAACAGAAAGGACTAAGAAGAAGCTCATCGGGAGCTAGTTCCTGGTGATGACACTAAACTTCAAGTTAATTTGATTCAAGAATTAAGTTCAACTTACTCTCGTCAGAGAAACTCCACTATCCTGCTGGCCCCTCAAGACACCATGATAGTCCTCGCCCTTGAGGAATACCGGAACTATGAAGAAGCTCATCCTCGAGCTAGTTGCTGGTGGTCGCAACGCACTTTAAGTTAACCTGATCAAGTTCAACTTACTCTCGTCAAAGAAACCTCCCTATCCTGGTGGCTCCCCAAAGCACTGAGATAGTCCGCGTCCTTGAAGAATACCGGAACTAAGAAGAAACTCATCCTCAAGCCATTTCCTGGTGGTCACACCGAACTTCAAGTTACCTTGATTTAAGAATCAAGTTCAACTTACTCTCGTCAAAGAAACCCCTCTATCCTGGTGGCTCTCCAAAGCACCGAGATAGTCCTCGCCATTGAGGAATACCGGAACTTACAAGAAGCTCATCATCGAGCTAGTTCCTGGTGTTCACATTAAACTTTAACTTAACTTGATCAAGTTCAACTTACTCTCGTCAGAGAAATCTCCCTACTTTGGAGGCTCCCCAAAGCACCGAGATAGTTTTCGCCCTTGAGGAATACCGGAACTAAGAAGAAGCTCATGTTCAAGCCAGTTCCTGGTGGTCACTCCGAACTTTAAGTTAACCTGATTTAAAAAGAAAGTTCAACTTATTCTCGTCAGAGAAACTTGCCTATCCTGGTGGCTCCCCAAAGCACCGAGATATTTCTCGCCCTTGAGGAATACCGGAACTAAGAAGATGCTCATCCTCAAGCCAGTTCTTGGTGGTCACACCGAACTTTAAGTTAACTTGATTTAAAAAGAAAGTTCAACTTACTCTCGTCAGAGAAACCTCCGTATCCTGGTGGCTCCCCAAGGCACCGAGATAGTTCTCGCCCTTGAGGAATAACGGAACTAAGAAGAAACTCATCCTCAAGCGAGTTCCTGGTGGTCACATCGAACTTTAAGTTAACTTGATTTAAAAAGAAAGTTTAATTTACTATCGTCAGAGAAACCTCCCTATCCTTTTGTATCCCAAAACACAGAGATAGTCCTCGCCCTGAGTCAAAAATCCAAGCAGTGACTCATCGCTCGCCAGTGCGAAGAGAAGAAAGAAACATTCATTCACTGTCCTGTGGTGATATCATTTCATACTGAAGGCGTGTGGCTCCCCATCCGCCACACCCGCCAAAGTCCTTTGTAGCTTTAAAGCTATTTTTCTTGAAAGAACACATCTGGACAAGTGTCACGCGTCGGACTGGAAACAACATTCCTGATGTGACGTAACTATTGAGTTCAAGGTCAGGCTCAAACCCGATTCTAGTAGGAAGCTATAAATGTATTTAAATTTCGGTATCCGTTTTAGTAAAGTCCGGTTGCATATTTTTTTAATATTAAAGTGAGCTGTGTGTCAACCATCACTATAATTTCAAGTATATCATTTTAGAAAGACACTTAAATTTATTGAATTCATTTCTGTGCATTTAAGGCGTCAAATTTCGTTGATTCATGTTTTTTTTGTTTTAATTAAAGTTTTAGTTTTTTTAACAAACTTTTATTCAATCCTCGAAACGTTAAGCAAGGCACTATGAACCCTCAAAGATTAAAGAAGTAATAATCAGATAAATAATAATCAATTATAATCAAAAAATATATAGCACTCTTAGAGATAAAACGTAATCAAGGAGTATTGACGTACGTAAACAACCCCTACGAACGAACCACTTTAATTACTCGGTTCTTCCTATACCAGGACAACAGTATAAGCGTAAATCACGGAAAACTACTAATTTCTAATCATTTCATTGTCTCACTTATGTAATTCTAGAATAAATAAAGGCTTTTTTTGTATTATGTCGTTTTGTTTCTACTTTATGCACATGAAAGTTCAAATTGGCCACTTCCTTGCAAAGAGAATAAATAAATTTCATACAAATAACATTATCCTGGAAAGAAAAGCAAATTTTGAATAAATAACAGTATTTTTTCAGGTATTGTAGACATAAGCAAATAAAAAATAACAGTTGCTACCCAAAGACAAAAATCGTGTTTCACAATGTAATTATTGCTACCCTCAAGCTTTAAGGCTACTAAGTTACAATATTTTTAAAGATGGATATTTTTGGCTGTCACCCGATATACAATAAATGCATGCCTTTACATACCATGGAAATTTAAATTTAGCTAGTGATCATATTTTAAAAAATATGTTAATAAAGAAAAATCGTTCCTTATCTTGCTCAGTATTGTAACTGCAGTAATATATATATATATATATATATATATATATATATATATATATATATATATATATATATATATATATATACAGTGGCGGCAACAATAAAAGTGACATTGAATATTGGCAACAGAAATCGATACACAAAATCGCTTTCACTTTTTTACTTGCCAACAAGCCAATGAAAAGGGGCGGGGCTTATGCAGCGAGTGGACGCCCCCTTTGAGCTCGTACAGTGAGGTTTTAGTATATGGCACTCCAGCGTGCTCATTTCCTGCATTCGTGCCTACATTTGACGTGCTATAACTTCTGTGCAAGTGGATACAATGGGGTGGGAAAGGCTTTCTATGACAGAGAAAAGCCGTGCATTGACCCTATTAGAGCAAGGAAAGTCTTTTATTGATGTAGCAGCAGATTTAGGAACCTCAAAAAATACGATTCATTGCCTAAAACGGGCAGCTAAGTTATTGCCACCAGGTACCATACCAAAGAGGAAGGAGGGCATTGGTGCATCTAGTAAGACATCTCCAAGTACTGATAATAGCCTAAGGCGTGAAGTGATGTCAGACCCTTCTGTAACCTCTGCTTCAATCAAGAAAAAACACCCAGACCTCCTCTAGAACATCGCCCTCAGGACCATCCGTCATCGCTTACAGAAGGACTTAGGCGTACCGGCTTGCCACGCTGCCAAGAAGCCACTTCTTACCAAGGCTATAGAGATAAAAAGGCTAAATTTTTGCAAGACCTATAAACATTGGACAGCTGCCCATTGGAAGAAGGTCATGTTCAGTGATGAGAGCACCTTTAGGCTGGTCAGAGGAGAGTCAAAGATCGTGCGTCGTCCCAGCAATGTGTCTCGGTATGACCCGAAATATACCGTGAAAACTGTGAAGCACCCTGATAGTGTGATGGTGTGGGGTGCCTTTAGTGGAAACAAGGGCAGAAGAGTTATGTACTTCCTAGCCAAGAATGTAGCCATGAGGGGGACTAACTCTCTTGAAGTTTTGAGGCAGCACATGCTGCCATTTTGGGAAATTCATCAGTGTGAATTTTTCATGAATGATTGTGCCCCTGCTCACAAGTCCCAGTTAGTGAAAAGGTTCTTCAATGATAATAATATTAGTGTTTGGAGTGGCCTGGTAATTCCCCGGACCTAAATCCTATTCAGAATGCTTGGAATCTGATAAAATCCAAAGTTCAAGGGACAGCACCCGGCAGCATCAAGGACCTGATAGAATTACTGAAGAAGATCTGGGTTACGATCGACCCCATCTACTTCGAAAACCTCACTGAATCAATGCCCAATCGACTCAAGACGGTCATCAGGTGCAAGGGCAACATGACCAAGTAATAACTTTCATGAAATATTCATAATAAAATATGTAAGTTACATTTTTTTGTTTCATTTTCCCCGAATTGTCACATGTCCCTTTTTTTGTTCCTGCTACTGTATATATATATATATATATATATATATATATATATATATATATATATATATATATATATATATATATATATATATATATATATATATATATATATATATATATACATATATATAATTAGGTAAAACGCCATGTTGTATGTAGATTCTATTGAAGTCCACAGCTGTGGCAGCGTTATTAATTTTACCTTGTATATTCTTAATATTTATTACAAGTTTTTAACGGGGTCTTTAAGGCGAGAAAAAACATCCGCAAACGACATTCTTTATTCCTAGATGTCTTTCGAACATGTTAGGTGATCTTTAGGGAATGAACAGAAATGGAATTATTAAATAATTGCAATTGCGTTGAGGAATGAGTTCTTGCGGTTTTATCAAATTTATTCATTACCATTAACAATTTTAGAAAAACTTCATTTTTAATTTATAAAAATATGCAATTTAATGAATAATCTATTCTCTGCTGTTATTTACGACTTCATCCCAACGTTCAACTAGTTTTTCGATGCCTCTGCAATAAAAATCTCTTGATTTTGACTCGGAGAATTCGTCTAACCAGGTTCTTATTTCCACATCATCATTGAACAAAACGCCGCGCAAATTGTTTGAGACCGATCGGAACAGATAGAAATCCAATGGAGCCAAGTCTGGCGAATATGGAAGATGCGGCAGGATTTCCCAATTAAGCGTTTGGATGGCGTTTTTTGTCATATTAGCAATGTAAGGACGAGTATTGTCGTTTGAGAGAAGGACTTCATAACGTCGATGAGGTCCTTTTTAACGAATAGATTCGGCGAGTCGATACATTTGTTGAACGTAGAGTTCTGCATTGACAATCTCGTTGTTCGCAAGGAGCTCATAAAGAATGATGCCTTCACAATCCCACCACACACACAGTATCGTCTTTCGTGGGTGAAGTCCTTGCTTTAATCGCGGAAGTGTTTTTTTATTGGGGCTAAGCCATTGTTTTCGATGGTTCATATTGACATAAACACACCACTTTTCGTGGCCAGTGATGATGGGGTAAAGAAATCTGTCCTTATATCCACGAGTAGCCTTGTGACGAGCAAGCAAACCTTCGGCCATCGTGGAGCGTTGAAGTTTGTTGCTTTCGCTCAAAGCGTGCGGAACCCATGCATCGAGTTTTTGAAATTTCCCCATCGAATGAAGGTGATTCACTACAGTTTTCTGATCACACGCCAATTGTACAGCCAATTCTCTAGTCAATTGGCAAGGATTTTCACGAAAAAGGTCGTTCAATCGATCTTTATCCAACTTAATGGGGTGACAAGGATGTTTTTCCTCATTAAGATTCAAATGACTGTTTTTGAAACGTGAAAACCACAATTGAGCTGTCCTTTCTGATAAAGCATTTTCTCCGTACACAGCACAAATATAGCCACGAGCTTTGGCTACGTTTGCATTGTTCCCGTCTTGATTGAAAATGAATAACAAAAAGTGTCGAAAATGCACTTTTCTTTCAACTTGACATTTCATTTTGAGGGTACAGAACAAAAATTAAATTAACACAACTTTTAAATAAACCGCAATGACTTATTACTCAACTTCAAGACGTAGCCTAAGCTGTTAAGAGACGTAGCCTAACCTTTGCAAATTTTGCTCTCATTATTTATTATTATTTCTTAATATGTGCACAAATCACGTCGACATAACTTAAATCAACACAACATTAAAAAAAACGCAAGAACTTATTCCTCAACCTAATATATTATATATAGTATTTCTACGCAAATATAAGTATTACAAAAATTGACCAATCATGCCGTGGGAAATTTTTAAGGGTAAACTAAGCGCTACAAGAAACATAAAATTGGAAGGCTCAGATTGAAAACAGGAAGACTGCGCTTCGCTTCAAAGAGCTATTTTACACTCAACTGAAGACAGTATAAAGACCTACTTGATTTCTCATCTGTTTTCCTACGTGAAAAAGTAGGTGAAGAATTTTTCGTGCTGATCAAGACCGCGGACGGCTTACGTCCTTGGCCCACTGAAGAGATTGCGGGCGCGCGCGTTAACGTTTGAATCCCTTCACCGAACCCCATTTTCAGACCAGCGTTTGTTCCTCTCTCTTAAGACCAGCAGCTCATCGCGAGTCCTGATAACTTCGCCATTTAAGACCTGTAGAGACCACCGGTACCTGGCGTGTCCGAATCCCGGAAGGAAGCTCCACAGGGGGCTCCAAGAAGGGGGCCCCATTCGGGGCCGGAGTGGTCAGTACCGGCAGGTAAGTCCTGATAGACAATTAATATAGGTAGGGCAGAGAAGGTGGTCCGAGCTTGATAATAAGGACAAATCTAAATAGGAGCCTGGTTGGCTCCAGGTGAAGAGCTTCCCTAGAGGGCCGTTATGGACGACCCCAGGGGACAGAAGAGAATCCCCCTCTGGGTAAAAGAAAATTGTTCAAAACCCTCGAAGGAAAAGGTGTTCTCAACTATTTCTGGCTCGATTGAGATTGCACTATGCCGTTTAGTCGATAAAACTTATGGCTATCTCGCAATCTGTGACACTGACCACGACGTAGACAGGCTTCTCAGTGTTAATGCACGAGCGAAGCTCGAGAAACGGAACTTGTCCCTGAAAATTCCTCCCCATGTCTCTTCTCAGAGATCCATAATTTGTCACCATCTGGATCCATGGGTCTGCTCCCAAAGCATCGAGGAGATAAAAAATGAGATAAAGGCAAGGCAAACCTTGGCAAAAGTCAAAGAGGTATATAAGTTCAAAAAACGTGAAGGAGGCGAATATTCCCATCTATTTAAAGCCACCTTCCAAACCTCTGAGGTGGCCGCTAAGGCATCCAAAGCTGGCCTCATCCTATTCTACACCAAAATATCCGCTTCATGCATCGAGAGAAAAACCTTCGTGTCAGTCCAGGTATGCTTCTTGTGCTATGCCCTAGAGCAGCACGCCACTAGAGAATGTACATACCAAGGAAAGGTCTGCAGCGAATGCGCTGGAGATGGCCACACCCACCTATGCACAGGCAACCAAGAGCTAGGAGAAGGCGAAGACTCTTCTACAACTAGACCCTTTAATGAACCTGGACCTTGTGATGTGTGTTATACACGCTCACTTTGTTAATATCGCAGAGCAGAAAAGTTACGCTACCGAGTTGAATTGTATGTTGACGCAGAATGGGATGAAACCAATGTGGTTTCCTGATAATCCCCCCTCAACCGGACCCTACCAAACTCAGACAGGAAGTAGGCCTTTTATGGCTACGGCAAGTAAATGTTCAAGATCTCGGGATCTAAGACCTAACAAACCCAGTACATCTGACACCCCTACAATAATGGAGACCGACCAACCTAAACGAGAGGATACTGATTTCCAAAAGGCAAGCCAAAAATCAAGAGCCCCAAGAAGACTAAAGGATCTTCGCTAACTTACAAGTCTACCGACCTAAACCTACGATTATATGCCTCCCCATCATCCTCACTGCCAAGAACGGCAAAATTTAAAGACATCATTGAAGGAATGATCAAGGGAAAATACAAGTTGGATTACGATTTTGACATCAGTGAGCAAGAAGTGATTTCGGCACTCAGGCAAGGCAGGATCATTTAAAAAAGAAGAGATACGTCAGAGTGAGGTCGACCGCACGATCTGAGCCAGCGAAAGTATTAAACGTTCACGGGGGATAATATGAACTACGCGACGAGATGCATCAATAAACTGAAGATCTTTTCTTTAAAGGTTAATGACTGGGTGGGTAAAAAATTCATTTACTACAATATAATTCGTGATGTTGACCCAGATATCGCCCTCATTTCTGAACACGGAATTAATGCAGAAACCGACCCTATAAAACTATATAACTACATCGCCATCACAACTAGTCACTCTAATGAAAGATATGACGGCGTCGCTCTTGCATTGCGAAAGGGCATCAAATTCAAAGAGATAAGTAACTTGGAAGAATCGTACCTAGCGATAAAAATTAGTACGCTTATCGACGATCTAGTTATAGCAGTAGGGTACCAGTCACCAAGAAAATCATATTTGCCCATACTTAAGTTCCTCCACCTATTCAGAAAGAACTGTTCAGTAATTATTATCGGCAACCTAAATGCTCGTTGCTGGGAATCAGGCTACACCATGGCGTTCAACTGGGCAGTTACCTTCCTGAGGCTTCTTATGGAACGCGGCGTGGTAAATATAGCAGGTCATGATTTCGCTACATACCTAATGAGGAGATCCTCTACTACTCCCGACATCATACTAACAAATAACAATTTCGCTCTGAACCAAAATACCGTCCCTAGCCTTTATTCTCCATCTGATCACCTTAATATGATTACCATAATCTCAGTCTCACCTATCCAGGTCCAAATTCCCTCCCGCAAATGCTTGCCCAAGGCAGACTGGATCGAATACAAGAGAGTCCTCCAAGAATATTCGGTAGAACCGTTGGACGGGTCTACCCTCAAAGACATAGATCGGCACTTCGAAGACCTTATCACCAAGATTAAGGAACCAGATAGAATAGTTATCCCGAGGGTTGAATACAAAACTTCCCCTGCTCCACGATGGAATGAGGAGATTACGTAAAGGAAAGATAGACTGAAGGAAATAATTACTGAAATAAACGAGAACTGGAACACGGCGGAAAAATACCCAGAACTTAGAAACCTGCGAGGAATCTAAGACAATCTGGGATGGCATAAAATAGACCTGAAAACCGACCCCCAAAACTTTGGTCTCAGATTAAAAGATTAAGTAGCACTCAGAAAAATAAGACCAATATTACCATCACAGCTGAGGCAAGAACGATCAACGAGGACCGAGAGATAGAAATCCACTTCAGAGAGCACTGGAAGAGAAAATTCGACATCACGGAGGAGGATAACGACGATCTTGACTAGTAATATGAGGAAAAAGTCTTGTCATACCTGGAAGAGCGAGGGCCAACTATAACACCATACCATTTCGTCGATAACACTCGACGAGCAGAAGCCGAAGAAAAACCATTCACTCATGAAGAGTTTGAGACAGTTTTAAAGAACTTCAAGCAGAGGGCCACTGGCATATCAGGTATCACCAAGGCGCACTTAGTGAATGCCGCACCGAACATCAATGAAGCCATACTAAGACTCTTTAATGCCTGTTTAAACGTTGGCTACTTCCCAGATCTACTTAGAAAGGCCAGAATGATCTTTAAAACCAGAGAAGCCAAAAAAGGAAGCAAAAAGTTACAGACCTATATCCTTTCTAGAATTTATTAGGAAACTTTTAGAAAAACTTCTGAATAACAGACTAAAAACCTCTTAGAAACAAGGGACAGATGCAGCATGCAACAACATGGTTTTCGTAGACACCTCGGTACGGAAACTGCCCTTGCCCTTATGACGAGTACATTGCAAATGCAAAGGCCAAAAATAAGAGGGTGGACGTCGTTCCTAGAGACGTGGCCTCTGCATTCGTTGTATACTATATACACGAGTGACGTCCATTTTCCTACTCAAGATAAAAGAACAAATTATGTGACCTTGAGATGGAAAGTAATATCACCAGTATCCTTTGCAAATATTTAGAGGATAGAGAGGCAACCATAAAGATCAATGATCACGAAGGAAAACCCTTTTCGATGAATGCAGGGGTGCCTCAAGGAAGATGTCTGAGCCCAACGTTGTATACTATCTACACGAGTGACCTTCATTTTCCTACTCAAGATTACGCTATATATGTGCAGCTAGCCAACGACATAACTTAAATTATCACAAGCGACTAGCCAGCTCCTGTAAATGTCGCAAATAGGACAGCTGGGGAAATTAACAATCTCAACCTCTATGAGGAAAGAAACAAGATTCGCACCAATATGGATGAGTTTAAGCTTCTCCCTATCGGACTTACCAAAACGGCCGACATTAGAGCAAATGGCGAATACTATCCATATACCCGAGAAGCCCGAGTTCTGGCTATAATGAACATATCAAGGAGAAGGTCTCGCAAGCCAAGATCAGACTTAGACAACTTTATAGGTTCAGAAGACTCTCCTTCCACAACAAGAAAAAGTTTTATTTGGCCTTATTCAGACCAATCTTGTTATACCCCGCCGTCCCATTACATTTGGCAAGCAAGACACAAACTCGCACGGCACAAATAGTGGAAAATCAAGCACTACGCTTCATCCTTGATCTCAGCTTACTGGAGATGATTTCATCGATTAGACTACACGAACTCGGAGGGATCGACCCCATGAATGTGATGATGCACAGAAGAGCAACAGAAATATGGAGGAAAATACATGAATACCTACCAGAAAGAGTCATGTAGAACATAGGAATAGCCGAAATTGACAACCCGAATAGACGTTTCCGACAAGGATTTGCCAGCAGCCAACAGCGGTTGCAAGAATACCTAGAACCAATTTATAAATAACTACTTGTCACCAGAAAAACGATAAATATTAATATCCCAGTAATTAGAAGTTTAAACTAAATCTTACAAAAAAAAAAATAAAAAAAAATAAAAAGATACCTAGGGGACAAAATAATCAAGACACAATAGAAAAGATACGTCGTGGACAAAAATATTACAAAATAGCAATAGATAATCAAAAAACCGAAATAGCTCTATCTACAAAAAAGGCCAAAATACGAAAACAAAGGCTTGAATACTTAAAACAACATGCACGAGCGCATCACAGAAGTGCATGGAAAGCCATAGCCAGACGTATTGGCACAACATTCTCCTACTAAAACAATAGTTTTCTATCTTTTACCTCTCTTACTATCACACCTATTTTTCCCATCTTCTATTATCCTTGAATCCTTGAAAACAGGAATCCACTTTACAGAGGTATCGGACTTAGAAGAGTTGTATCTGGCCATAATAATAAAAATAACCACAGGAGATCTAGTCATAGCTGAGGCCTATCAGTCCCCAAGACGCTCGTATTTGCCAACTCCAAACTTCCTCAAGTTCTTTCGTAGACAGGCCTCAACCATACTAACATGAGACCTCAATGCAAGATGTAGAGAGGCAAGCTACACAAGCAGGAGGGACCCTTCAATTTTTAATACAAAGGAACAAGCTAAGCAGAGAAGGACCAGACTTCCCAACATACTTAACAGCCTAAACCTCAACAACTCCTGACATAATACTGATGAATCCAAACTTCAACTTAAATCACAACACAGAACCAGGCTCCGCAACCCCATCCGACCATCTAAGTATAGTAACGACCATTTCAACCTCACCCATTCTAATTAAAATTCCACAAAAAAAAGACATCAGCAGAACAAACTGAAATGGTTACAAATAGCACTTAAGTACACTAGAAACTGGATCCCTAAACAACCAAAGAAGAGAAGAAATAGAAAACCAATTAAAAGTAATCACCGAAAATATCATTAAAGCAGACAGAATTCATACCCTAGTAATAAAATATAGAACCCTACCTGCTCCTTGATGGAACAACGAAATAAAGGAAATGATGGGAGAATTTCAAAACTTAATTAAAGAAATCATACAAACGGGCACTAATATGGAGAGATACAGAAGGCTAATTGCTATTAGAAGTGAGAGAGATAATCTAATTAAAGAAAAGTTCAAGCCAGGTTTGGAATAATATAATAAGTAAAATGGATGTCGAAGCAGATCCCAGGAAATTCTGGAGAGACTACAGAAAATGACGAGGATCTCAACCAAAGGAAAATATAAAACTAAAAATACAGGACAGGATAGTGCAAAATAACGAAGAACTCCAAGTGCACTTCCAAAATCACTGAAAAAAAATATTCTCGATAACACCAGAAGAGAATCAAGAATACGATATGGAGCACAAGGGGCAAGTCATACAAGCCCTAGAGGCGCAACAAGAACGCACTGTACCATACATACACGTCGATGAAGAGAAAAGCCACCCTTGAGGGAGGGAATACCCTTCTCAGTGGCTGAATATAAACAGTCCTACAGTCTTTCAAACAAAAAGCACCAGGTCAAAGCGGGATAATAAAGGCACACTTAATAAATGCTCCAGAAAATGTGCATGAATCGATAGCGAAGATCTTCAATGCCTACCTTAATATTGGGTCCTTTCCCCACACCTTTAAGCAGACAAAGATGATCTTCCTACCAAAGCCAGGCAAACCAAAACATCAAGTCAGAAACTACCGCCCGATCTCGCTCTAAGAATTTCTGGGTAAAGTCCTAGAAAACTCCTAAACGACAAGTTAATTAAACACGTTACGGATAATAACCTGTACAACCCACAACAACACGGGTGCAGGAGCAAGCAAGGAATGGACACCGCGCTGGCGATAATAACCGAAAAAATTGCCACAGAAACAGCGCGAGGCAACAGAGTAGATATAGTACTCCCTGACGTTGCTAAAGTCTTCGACAAGGTTTGGTTGCCTGGCTTAAAAGCCAAGATCTGCATCCATAACCTGCAAATAAATGTTTTTAAAACATTATGCAACCACCTGGATGAAAGGAAAGCCGTACTTCAAATAAACGGCCAAACAGGCGACCATATTGGCCTGAAAACGGGAGTCCCCCAAGACGGATGCCTCTCTCCGACGCTGTATACTGTTTACACCAGAGATCTTCTAAAAACAACTCACGAATGTGCGATGTATATCCACTGGCGGATGACATCACACAATTACCCACTAGCGACAGGAAAAACACCCGAGACGTAGCTCAAAGAACAGCGAGGGAGATAACAAAAATCAATGAATATGAACGAAGAAACAAAATAAAAACAAACAAAGACAAATTTAAAATAATACCCGTAAACAGATGAAAAACAGCTGCAGTAAGAGTCGATGGAGATGCATATCCATACTCCTCGGAAGAACGCGTCATAAGTCTAAAGTTAACAAAAACACAGTACAGCGGCCACATAACACAGAAGATTAACGAAACAAAAATTACCATGTCGGCGCTGTACAGATTCCAAAACTTAAGTTACAAAAACAAAAGAAAATTATACATGGCCCTAGTTCATCTCAAGCTCCTTTACCCAATAGTACCGATGAATACAGTAAATAATACACAATTAACAAAGGTCCAACTCATTCAAAATCAAGCCACAAGGTTCATCACTAACACAAAAAGACAGGACGGCATAACTTCTAAGAAACTCCATCGAAGATCTGAACTGGAACCCATAAATTTAACCGTAAAAAACGTTCAACGAAACTGTAGGATAATATAAAAAACATAATTTCCCAAAACGAAATCAACCAAATAGTAGTACCGGAAAACGAAATCCGGCAAAACACTACAAAAATCGTTTTTACGGCAACGTGAAAAAAACCTTAAACGAAGTAAACCCAATCTATAGGTACCCCCGCCCCCTAAAAAACAAACAAAAAAACAAGATTCCTGAAGAAAACAAGTGACCATACAATCAATATGTGAAACCAAAACAGACAACTGACCTTGAGAAACCCGATGAGTCAAAATATTAACGAGAGTAACAAAGACGAGATTAACTAGAAATCTAATAAATAAATATATATATATATATATATATATATATATATATATATATATATATATATATATATATAAGATGTGAAAGTAGCACAAGAAACAACAAAAAATAATATATACAAAAAATAAAGATGCTCAATTGAGCAAAAAGAAACCGAAGGCTCGAATGCTAAATTCTTATATCTAATAAACTTAAAAACACATCAAAAAGCAAAACAAAACAAAAAGGAAAGCGTTAGTCAAGCAACCTGCTACAAACCACTATCATCCTCATCCCATCAACACATACTCTTTACACAATATTTTTCATCTATCCTATCCTTCTCTCCACATTCTAACTTTATACTATCTTGAATCTTGAATCTTACTATTTTTCGCTCCTATCTAATTCTCTGGCAAAGGAGGCAAAGGAAAATATAGGTTTTAAACCGTGCTTCATTTAACGTCGGTCAACTTGGGGACGCCGAGATGTCGGGAGTATGGTTTCCGGCTGAAGTTGCACGTTAATTGCCGGTTTCTCATTTGAATGATGACGGCTTCGGCCATCCGCAATCTTCTGCGATTTTGGAGTCTCAGGACTCATATATATATATATATATATATATATATATATATATATATATATATATATATATGAAGCCTGCATTTAATATTGAGAATAAATCCCAGAGCCACGCGAAACGGATGCAGCATCTTTTAATTTTTCACAACGTTTAGAAAACTACAAGTTTTCATCTTCAGGCTAGAATAAGTTTACAAAGTTAATACATATGAAGAAAACTTGAAAAGGCCAACGAGACATTATTTTAAAGGGTGACCAATTATAAAATATCAGTAAAATGTACTATAAGTTAAATTTTTTTTAAGAAATATTAAGAAAATGCAAGTTAAAATTACTAACGCTGCCACAGCTGCGGACTTTAATAGTACATGCATACAACATGGCCTTCATATACATGTTATTTCTCACATTTAAGCATCTCCTAACGACTATGTGACCTCTATTCATCTCCTCTTAAATCTCCGTCGACATAAGCCTTATAACCAGTATTTATTGGCCCTTGACCTCCAACACCAATAATTTTGTTTTTCAATTCCCCTCGAGAGTTTGTGTTAGGTTCACACGACCTTGCTCCCTTTCTCTCTCTCCCTCTTTCTCTCCTCTCTCTTTCTTCACTCCCTCTCTCTACTCTCTCCCACATTTGCGCTCACCTTCTATAAAACAATAGACATTATGCTCGAGAACCCGCATCAGCCTTAGAAACAATCGTGGACACTTCTTCATCGTTGTGCTCCGTTCCACTTCGGTATATGGATTCACCAAGCTCCAGCCCTTCATCATAAAAAAACCTGAATAGTAGTAAAGTTAGGGTGGTGAATATAAGGAAAAATAGTATCATTAAGTAACCATTGAATTAAATAGGGCCGAGAACGCCTAAAAATTATCTACATAGATTAAACAAAAACAAAATGTTCTTAAAGTAAATTGATCAAAAAGCGTGAATTGGTACTATAAGACGTGAATCACTACTATATCAAACCTACCATTATGATTGAATCCAAAATTAGTAAATCGATTAAAATAACCATCTCACGGATTGAACAGCAAACTGCGAAACCGAGAGCAAATTTTACACTATAAGATAGCCTGAAGAATAGATCTAGGAGTTCTAAGCCACTACAAACACAGTCAATTTGATTAGGCGGTGAACTCCTGAAAATAAACAGTTTCTCTCTGCAAAACAATCAGAGAGATACGTTAGAGAAAGACTGAGTTGTGAATTAGGTTCCATAATTAATCATTGAAGAATCACGATGAAAGCGGTTCTGCTTGTCTTAACTTGTTATATAAGAAGGCGTGAATAATTATCTAGGAAAAATTGCCGAAGTTCGCATAAAAAACACTGTGTTGCATATATTTGTAAAAGTTTTGTTTCTTTATCAAATTTGGTACACTGATTGAAAACGAAATTCCCATTAGTCGTAATATGCCAACAAGATATGCATAAAATCTCATTAGTTCTGTATACCAACATGGGTATGCATAAGATCTTGAAAACAATATTTATTGTAATACCAAATGGATGACATGTTGTAGTAATAATATACTATTATAAAACCAGCAAGCAATAATAATTCAGCAAAATTTTAAGTACTATGGTGGATCATTGAAACCATAAATTTGGTAATACCAGAGGTAAACACTAGACAGTCGTTCTCTCTTCTGGTCTGTACTGTCTTCTCAAATCATGTTCCATACGTATTTATCCATCATCGCTTTATCCCTCCTTCCATGATATCGCATCTCTATCAACTGTAGTAATGGAACCATTCCTTGTACTGTTCCAACAGCACTTGAAGTTTCGGTGAGAAAAATTTAAAATTGAAGGGCAAAGAGTTCAGCTAAAATGACACTTTGCATCCCATACTGCTGTGACTTTCGAACAACTCTTCTGTAAAACCTTCTAATTTTTTGTTTGCTTTTGCCTACAAGCCATTGAAATTTGTATTAATCGCATTGCAAGCTCTTTTCTCGACCGCTGTCATTTTTTCATATCCAGATTTCTAGATTCAACCATCTTCTTTATCTGCAGTCCAACAATCACAGAAGTGGGTACTTTTGGCTCGGAACACTTTGGAAACATTGCTCTTAATTTTGTATAGGATTAATTATTGCTATCTAATGCTGGACGAAAATAGTTTTATCGGGCCTAGTTTTCTGTGGAACGGAGGAAGTAGGATTTTCTCTGAAGAGAAATTAGTTTTTTTCTTTACATTTTGGGCCTCTGGCTGTAGAACAGATTATTCTTGCCGTTTTTAATATAACTGACAAAATATTGATGCCATGACGAAAAAAAAATCACTGCCATCGTATTTAGCATATTAAGCATATGATAAATATAAGATAAACATGAAAAGATCAAATAAAACAACTCTTTGTTACGAAGTATAATCTTATTCCAAAAGAGGAAAGGAACAAGGCACGACTATTTAATTAATCAGAAAGGGAAGTCATGATAACAGTTAAATACACCAAAATATTTAACATTTATATTGAAAATATAAAGAGCAATCATTTATTTCCCCTTTCAAAACCCACAAAATATTTATGCATCCTCCTATTAATACATGATATTTGGATCATCGTCCAAGTACTGCTAAAATCAAAATCACGGTAACCCAAGATAATTTTGAACTAAATTATATGAAGGGGCGTCACTTCGTTAGAATCAAACATTTCGAACAATTCATCCACATCGGCTTACACAAAGATTGACACAAGAAATATCCTCATGTACATAAATAACTGAAATTTAAATATCATATATACATTTACACAGGTTTTGTAAAACAATAACACTACCTTAGTTTGGGGTCAATAATTTGGAAATTACCTCAATGATTGAATATAAGAAAGCAATATTCGATTGTCCACGAACGTAATTTTGACTGCATTCAATTATTAAGATCTCAATGTTATTAGAGTATGAACATTTACTAATAAAAATTCTAGGTCATCCGCACACTAGATAAATTAAAGAACGAAGGGTACCTGTGCTACTTGTAGGTCGTGGTATAATTAAACACTGTCCTTCTCTAATAGGAATTTATTAGGTCAGCTATTAATAACTCAAGATTAATAGGATTTTAGGTGGATGGCTTAAAAAAAACACTTTGGTAATTAAAATTTAAGCGTAGGACTTGAAGGTTGATTTATCAAAAATTAAACTCGAGACGCCAAATAATTAAAAGCCGAAAAATTGGGGCAGAGAAATAAATAGTTGAAGAAAATGAAATGAAAACAACTAACCTCAGAGACGCTTTTACCGACTACCCTCTTTTTTGACTCTTGAGGCCTTTTTGTTTTAATGACTTTTACAATTTTTGTTAGGATTTCCCCCAATTTCCGAAGTATTTTATTTTATTGAGGAATTGAACAATATTACTTAAGCTACAACTGTTTATCTGTTTCTGCATTTTCTAAAGGAAAATGACCTATCATTTGTAGGATCTTAAGAAGTGTATTAACTTTTTTATACAATATAATACGTTAAAAATAATCGTTGAAACCAACTTCTATTCTTTGTTAAATATTACCATCGGAAATGGCCACTATTCTCTTTAAAAACTAATACTATATAATACTATATATTTTTCTGTTGCCCTACCGGGGAAAATTCCAACTTTTAGATATCAATATTTTCCATTTCCTTCTTGATAATAAATTATCTTTAAACAGAAGGGAAAATGAAAATTAATAATACAAGACGAAGATTATTTGATTAGGATATTTATTTTCTGATTTTCATTGAACACAGTTAACTTAAGGATGCTGAGGACGAAATGAAAGGTTGAATTTGGCAAAAAATCATGCTGAGAAGGATACAGGGAAAATATGATGGTACAGGTTCTCCAGACGACTGATAATGTAGAGCGAAAAGCATATGCAGAATTATTGTGCATTGTTGTAGAGATCAGAATGGAATAAATATAAATGGGTAGAGATATAAAAAAATACCAAAAATAATGGGGGATACTGTATTAAAAAATTTAAAATTAAACTTTTAAGAAAAATGCGAAAGTTGTTATTCAAAAAAACAAAAAAATCAGTTCATATTAACCTAGAATATATTTCTACCTTATATTCTGCCTATGGGGGGCCTTAGGCATGGTTCGAATCAGTCTGCGACTAATAATAATAGAAAGAAAACTATCAGATAAATACCTCTTTCATATAATAAACTACATGTATATGCTGTAGTGGACGCAGCAGTGCGCTCTCTAGTTATACACCATTCCCCCAAAATTTCTATGTAGTCAATATTTGAAAAGTACGACTTCTATATTTTTAAATTCCCTTCCTGTTTTCCCAAGTTTGGGCAATAGAATTTCGACCCGAAATGACCACCGTCTTCCCCACACTATCATTATTTCCGCCCGTTCTTAATAACTTATCATCTTTTGTTCTTTCATGATAGTTTTTTACTATGTGTGTGCACGCCAATGTGCATGAGGATGAATGCAGTTTTCTGTACATGTACATGGAATTACAAACATGCAAAGATTTGACAAAATTTATGCCCAAGTAATGTTCCCAAAATGTTATTATTTAGAAACGTTTATCCTTAAAAGATTGTTACTAATATTATGAACTGCTTGTAGGACTTATTTTAAAGGTAAATATTCATTAAGTTCAAAGGAAAAAGATTAGACCTTTTGTTCCTAATTGAATTTAATAAATGTAAAGATCCTTACGCCTAGCCATAAGAAGCAAATTGATTTATCATAAATTAAATACTGTTTTATTTCTGGAATTAAGCATAAACATGTAATTTGAAACAGACTTATATAGAGAAGTTATGTTTAAGGTTAAACATGTTTTAGTCTACTGATTGAAATTAACAGCGAAATCTTTATTTTGTTTAGATTACAGGCATCACTAAATTTTAAGCTTGTTTTAAGTTTAAATTTCCATAGCAAAATGAACGAGTTATGAACTATTCCATAGATATACTTTTTTCACAATGGTTTAGATTTTTAATACAGAGAAGGATCCATTCGTAATATAGGATTATACCAGAAAACTAATTTGTAGATGGTTATATTCAGATGTACGAGTATTCATTGCAGCTTTTAATGGTGTCTAGCCAGATAAGAGCTGTTGCTATAAAGAAAATTTAGAAAATTGACTTTATTTCTGCTCTGATATAACTAGACTACAAATTCTGAATAGTTTGCTTGGTGTTGTTAGATTCAGACCTATTTCTGTCATTCTCACATTTTAGATTTAGCTTGGTTCCGGAATGAAGCCACTAACTTATTTTCCCTCGTGGGTCGAATCTGCCCCCTGTCACTTCTCCTCTAACATAAAGACACCCACTCTTGCTTTGTGACTTTATTCGTAAGTCAGAAAGATAAAGCACACTCTTCCATTCCCGCTAAGGCACCTCATTTTCCAAAGCGGGATGGATCTTCTACTAAAATCAAGTCCATAGCTTATAACAAGACGTATCAAAATATACAAGATTAATGCAAGTAACTCAGGACCCCCAAACAATGCAACACCTTAACACCCGGGTTGGAGCTCGCGCTGGAGCATGTACGAGTATTTCACTCCTTCTGTGTTATCAGCGACATAGATAACAGTAATCCAGCGTATAAACACAACCATTTTTCCATGATGGAGAGTCTTGTAGTACTACAAACAATAGGGAAACTACCAGACCCTATGGGGAATCAAATTTAGTGTAGTTTTGTGGCAGTACATGAACGCAAGTAGAAAACTTTGCCTTAGTAGCAAGTGGGATATTTTATTTCCATTTATTTATCTCTTCTGCTCTGCTTTCCCTTCGCGTCAGGTACAGGTGTCTCTAACGCACATGCTAAGGCATATGCGTGGTATGAATCCTAAATACCAATGCGCGGTAGCATATATAATTTGAGTAGTGTTAATCAGCAAGTATTTAGGCTGTGGATAAATTTGCTTTCTTAAACCATTTCTCCAAGTTTAACATGCGGTCACTTATTTCTTTAAAGTTAATGTATATTTGTGAATATTTAGGATATTAACTATTTTATTTTGCCTATGAATATATATTTTCTATCTTGTCAAATTAAAAAAAGAACTGTCGCAATGAACTTCGCCAGGGAAAGATAACCTGCAGTTATCTGAAAGCTAACTGGAAGGTCGTATTCTAAATCACTGTGCGAAATTTTTTGTATTGTTTTGCCATTGTAACAATTTAAAATTTTGTTTGGACGGTTTTATAGATAAAAGAGATTTTTTTGTTTCAGAATTAATTTAAAGGACAAATAAATTTAAGGGTATCTCACGTACTTAATTTTGTTGATCTACATTGAATTTCTGTAGAAATATTTGCCCTTTAAGGAAGCATAGCTTATATTTTTGTACCCATTTTGTTATTTTTTTCTTATAATTAGTTCTTAATTATTTATTTGTCTATTTTGCTCTTTGGTAATTTGTGTTGGTGCTTTAAAGTAAACTCAGGAAACTAGAGCTTTTATTCTGGAAAGTATTAAGTACATTAATCACTATGAGTTAATATGTGCAGAATTAAAAGTAGTAGCAATAATAAATAGTCTCGGAGAGAGTCAAGAGTTGGCTCACATAACGTCATACGTACAACTTTTAATTAATAGAGAAACATGCTTTTGCACAAGCTGAATATTAACTTAGGACTCATGAAACAATTTTTATATCTTGAAGTATGATCAACCATTTTTAGCTTATCTCAAAGACCTATTTCCAAAGCTTAGTGAAGCCAAAGAAAAGGAAGGAATCTTTTTCGGCACCGAAATCGTCAAATTTAAGTGAAAAATAAATTTAAAAAAATAGGAATGAGTTAGAATTGCAGGACTGGCAAAGTTTTGAGGGGTATGTAATAGTGGGGAGCCGTGCATGGGTATTTTTTTTTATTCAAATTGATGCAAAAGTTTTGTTTTCAGTCCCAATTTGAAGGTAAGCGTATATGGAACAATTCTGGTTCGAGTGTCAAACAGTCAGATAAAACAAAACAAAATGGCGGCCAAAATCCAAGATGGCTGCCAATTTAAATCTTTTTTTCGCATTACGCCTCATAAATTTTGTACTATTGAACCTAGAATGGTGATTTTGGTTTCTATATCTGTTTTTATGTAGGATTCATAGCTTACTAACTGATTACTAATTGTGTTCTTCATTTACCATTTTATTGGTCTCTTTTTACAGGTGGAAAAACGTCTCCATTTACATATCCAGTTGTATGTTCAGATAATATCTTTCTTATAATATTTCGGGTAATACCAAATTTTATTTGTGACGCCCTTGTACAGACATCAGCTATTTAATATTGTTTTTTTTCTTTGTTTCTTTCCAGGTTGTTTCTCAGATGGCTGCGGCAAGGATATGGCAGTTGTGTACTTTGTACTTGTTGGTTCTTTTGCGAATCCAGAAATCATTAGCCTCCTAAATCAATTCAGAACAATTGGTGCTGCATCCCCCCCACCCATACGTAGAACTCCCAGATGAAGAACTTATGCAGAAGAATCGTGCATTATGACTTAAATCTTGTCGTCAGCTTGACAGGGAATCAGTACTTGACCATGCAAAAAAACTTCATAATGAAGGATTGCCTCTTACAAGAAAAAGATCCCGGCGGACTCATGCAGTTCCTAATCGTAATCGGTGTATCTTCTGGTGTGATGAAACAAATGCAACAGACTATTCTTTTCAGAAGGTTCCACTCACCTAACAGATACATTGACAAGGCAGTCACGCTGGGAGAAGAGCATATCGTGGCAGTCCTTGGCGAAGGCGATATGGTTGCCAATGAAGCTAAGTACCATCTGAATTGCTACACAAGGTTCAATCGCCGTTACAATGCGATTTGTAAACAAAACACAGATAGCGAAAATCTAGAGCGTACAACAGAAAATAAACTGCTCCAATTTATAGAGGAAGAAGTCACTGGAGGTCGTAGAATTTTTGCATTGCAAGATCTGACAGATATGATGACCGAAAGAGTAGAACAACATGAAATCCAGAAGACCGTGAACCAGATACGCCTAAAGGATAGAGTCCTTGAACACTTCCCAAATTTGACAGATGTGAAAGGTATCCGAGACCTAGTTTTCATCATTTGTTCGAAGACGGCTAGAATGGTCATATCAGATGCAACTCAAACACCAGATGAGCAAGCACTTACATTACTAATGACAGCATCGATTCTCTGCAAAGCTGTTTTGGAGCACGACACTGCATTTAGGTTTGATGGCTCATTTCCCAATGGTTGCGAAGAATCATCTGTTTCACAACGTATAAAGTATTTCTTCAGTTAACTACTCACAGGACTCAAATCATCGCCAGACCAAGAGAATTCCAGGAAGATCCTCTCTGTGAGTCAGTTGTCTTTCTGCGAACTTGAATTGTGGGCCAGCCTCCACTTGCACTTTTCCTGGACCTCAAATTGCATTCCCAAACAAGAAGCAAGAAACTGGTATAACTGCTACACAAGCGTGTCATTTTTTTAAAAGTCCTTAGCATTGAATCTAAATTTGCACAGGCTATTGCAGATCATGCAAGGAACAACGCTGATATATCTGTCCTACAAATTTGCATCAGAGCATTTTCACAGTGGCAGCCCTTGATAACCTGGTTCACAATCCCACATCACGCAATGCAAGCTCATCCTTTCATGGAACTTGTATTTCAATATTTAAGTTTCCTTCATCACAGACGCCTGGGTTGGACCAAGAATGTCTTTGAATCAATTCACAGAAAACAAGAACACGCAGGAGTAAACCCATCCTGCTTCGTTCGTATACGTTTGTAGCACCTGTGGGCCATAATCTTCTCACTCAATCTCCGGTAAAAGATGTGCAACCAGTGAATACGAGTTCATTCGATAAGGAGTAACAGCACGAAAAGGCATGGATGTCTGCAGTAAATGATATCCTATATGTAGATTGTGATACAGAAAAACAAATTCCAGCCATGTGGTCTTCCTACGATGCTGTTTAATTAGATACTGTTGGAAAACCGAAAAGATGCATTGAAGGCCTCCTGCCACTTTTCCATGACAAAGCCGCCACTCCTGAAATGATTCGACGTGGAATGGAACTGGTGAAAAAGACAACTAAGCACCTCAACCCACACTAAGTGCCTGTGTTGGTAGTGGACAAACCACTCTATGACCTCGCCAAAAGGTGTACTGGACCTTCCATGACATTTACGGGGAAGACAAGTTTGTGGTTATGCAAGGTGGGCTTCACATTGAGATGGCTTTGTGGACCACCATGGGAGGTCTTCTGCGTGGGTCTTGATGGCCTGAAACCCTGAAAAAAGCTGGGCTAGTGAAGGCAGAAGCAGCAGCCACAGCTTTTCTGGGTGCATCATATGTAATTAGAACAAGATATTCCCATCAAGTTACTGTTATGGTACTTGACAGGCTTCTGAAGCAAGCATACAAAGAGAGTGGAACCGAGATGGCTCTTGAGGATTGGGTTGTGGTAGCTCTCGGTGCAAATACGCGAAGACAAAATTAAAGTGCAAACGTCACTGCAAATGGACATGCAAGAAGTAGCTGGACTAGAACAATTTCCAATAGTAACATGTATATAGGGGTCATGGTTAATTTGTCAGCCATTTTCTTATTGAATGTATTGTTCAATGAGCGTTTTGAAGCAATTGTGTCAGCATTTACTTAGAACTAGGACTCAATATAAGAGAAGATATGCTCCAATCATGTTTATTTTTATCTTTATTTAATTACTCATACATGCTAACCTAGATATAGAGATCAAAATCACCATTCAAGGTTCAATAGTACAAAAGTTATGAGGCTTAATTCGAAAAATGCTGGAAATTGGCAGCCATCTTGGATTTTGGCGGCCATTTCAAATTATTCTATAGGCCCTTACTTTCAAATTGGTACTAAAAACGAAACTTTTGCTTCAATTTGAAATGACTGAGGGCCTGGGCACCCCCACTATAATGGGTTGCTCTGAAACCTCGTTGAAAAGATGATTGATTCATATAAGAATTTAGGCTGCAATATGTCCCTATAATTGCAATTCCTTCATTCCCATAATGTCTTTCTTACCAGATAAACACGTTGAAAGATTTCACTAAGACATCGCTATGATTAAAAAGCTTACTTCTGATAATCTCTCAAGAGAGATAGCGTAGATTATAAACTTAAAAGAAAGCATCAATACTCTGGAAAGTAAATTAAGTAAAAACGTACAAACTTTGAAAAATAGGAGTAAAATCTAGTAGTATTTTGAATAAATATTTAAAATTTATTGCTCAATATTAGACGTACATAAATAAACATGATGATTTTCAAAATTTTAGCAATTTTTTATTCGCACTTTACATAAAAACTGGTCATTTTGAGAAAAAGGAATGCCATTCTTTATCTACGTACAATAATGTTTTATATCATCACTTTCTTTTGCTTGTAGTAAAAGTCTAGGGATGTAGCGAATAGTGGTATTGTTACGAGAAGAAAAAATTGTACTTAAACATTCAACCAGAAAAGATTCATAGATTAAACATATTTTTAAAGATCATTGCCAGGAAAGAACGATGAACTTCTGCAATTTATGACTTGAGATATATGAGCATAGAAAGCAATTCTGAAGAGACAGGCTGTACCTGAATGTGGAAAGGGAAAAAGACTATGGAAATGGTCAAATAAAGTTCAAATGGATTTAGTGAGCGATATTTATATATATATATATATATATATATATATATATATATATATATATATATATATATATATATTTATATATAAACTAAATTTTAACTTTAAGGAATGGTTTAATATGCCCTCCTTTATGTCAAACCATAAGGAAGGACATATTGAAGCATTGATTAAAATTTAAATTTAGTTTAAAGTTTGGCACATTTTTAAAGGTGGCAATTTAGAAAAAAACAAACATGTTTTTACACTACCTTATTAAAGGCCAATTGACTCATGAAATGACTTTAAGACGACATTTACAAGGAATAAGTATTTATAGATAAAGGATTCATCTTTCATTTGTTTGTATTTCATGTCACTAACTGCAATGGTAATGAGATATTGCTTTCCTCAAACGGTCCGATTTATTTATATTGATTTTTTTTTGGGGGGGAGCACCCTGAATACCTTTTATCTGAATTTTTACAGGGAGTTTTATATTCTCCTACTTTATTAGGGGAGGACAATGCTAACTTACAAAGAAAAACTACAAAATTATAGAACAAACTGAGAAAACATAGCAAAAATTAAAAATTAAAATTAAATAAATGAATGAATACCTACTAACTTGAGAGAAAGACAGGAATCAAATGATTTAATATGTGGGAAATTTCAACTAAGCTAAACATGGTAGTTGTTTAAAATAATTGAAATATGGTTAACCAACTAATAGAACATTATAATTATCGGGTCATTGAGTGAGTCGTTATTAGATATTAGGTAAAAAATGAATTATAAAACAAACTAAAATTAAGGTATTTGAATTAATAGAGATTCCAAGACTTTCACATCTACGGATTTATCCGCAGAACCCAAAATTCGAAATTTGATGGGGACAATTTATATATATATATATATATATATATATATATATATATATATATATATATATATTGTAGGTCAGGTTAGATCTCCTGACCTCCGTTTGCCTTCCGTATCTCGGAATGGATAGCGGATAGCACACAGGGCAACTCTGTAATTGGACCTTGCCTCGAATGATGCAATTTAATTATGGGTTGCAATAAATCTCGTAAGAGTGACTAGTTTCCTTATGAAAACAGCTACACTTGGCAGAATTAAATTAATTATCTAGGTGGTTCTGGATATCAAACTGACCGGAACAAAATCATTTTTACTATTGTACAAAAAAAAAAAATAATGGACATTAAAGATAAATGCAAACGAATAACTATTCGATTAGGTTTAGAATGTTGACTCCAGGTGGCAACTGTGAGTATACACAAGCGGTTACACGTGGCAGACAAAGGTGACTCCAATATCGGGTGCTCGAGAGGAGCAGGGGTATGAGCATCAAACTTGATTACTTTCCAACAGAACGGGTTGGGTTTGCACTTAGAGCTGATTAGTACTCGGCCTGTTCAAAGTTATGACGGAAGATACAACCTAACCTAACTAAATGTCGCCACTCATTGCCAAATAAGATGGCCGATTTGAAATCTCAAGGGTGAATAACCAGGTCTCATGGCGATATGGGTCATTTCATTGGCTCTGAATGGATACAATTAAACTTCACTCCTTTTGAAAATAAAGCGACGCCTAGACCTGGCGCTTCACGGTAGGTAAAAACCCAAGCTAAACAATAGGCGAATTCAAAATATTGACTAATAAAACCAACAAAACGAGAAAAACGACCAAAAAAATAAAATAACAACAAAAGGAAAAACACGATCGGCCGACTCTCCCAAGAAGTCAAGGATAGCGCAACGCAGCGTGCAAAGGCCTACCAAAAACCCATTGGACAGACACCAACGAATTACTTTGGCCTGCTCTTAGAAAGGTACTGAGCCTAAATGTCGCACATCCTATGATATTCATCATAAAATTAGCTTGCATGCTGAGTTACCAAACAATCTTAGGAGAAGGATTCAGGAAAACGCTGCATAAGATGGTGCTGCGTCCTCCAAGTGTGTACAATTAAGAGCTCGAAAACACAATTTCTTGATATTTGGGGCATAGGGAATAGGTGGGGGCTTGATGTCATGCAACTTTAAGTTATTAGGGCAGTTTCCCATCTTCTATGACATGTAGCTCAAAGCATTCTCCTAAGATATGCCATGTAGTAAGAGCATGGAAGAAACACCGGTTGGGTAGCTAGCTCTGCGAACAGAACCTGACCCACTCATCAGCGTGCTTGATACCAGCAAGCAACGCCTATAGATATATGGAGCTACAGAAAATCATCTCGTCCTCACCCCTAATATCCGTGGCGTCATTAGCAGTACGCAAGAGCAGTTGCAGAACTTCACATTTTAACTCGTACAAGATATCTAGCTTGCTCTTTCAATCGCTATCGTTTAGTGTTGTCTCCAGATTATCAAGTAGTATAATAACATAAACAGTGTTCAGAATAGTTCGGTTGTCTTTAAATAAAGCGAAGGTTGCGTAGAAGCTAACTCTCTCTTTTTACTTAGAAACATCATTGCAGACCGGAACAGCTCGATTGTTTGACAACTTATGCTCCAAAACATAGGCAAGCAATACTTTTTGTTTGTTGCGGATGCTTTAGAAGCAGAGGCTTGTGAATAAATATTCAATTGTGGTATTCGCGTCGCCTCCACTCCTAGAATTATTTCAATCACTCTTATGAGTTTTCTAGTCCTCTCATTGGCATAGATGGTCGAACTGAGATTCTTTAGTGACTAGGAGAGAGGCTGAACTGGGCCGTATAAGATCATAATGCAGTGTACATGACGTAAAGGAAGTGATATATCTCCCAATTGACAGAAGGTCTCTTTCTAGGGTCTAAGCTAACCTAAGGTGTTAATGTGATCTATTTAGATGATGCCTCAGTCAAAGACATGAACAATGAATCGCTGCTAGTCTATCACATCTAGGTGAGAAGAATTTAGGAAAAGATCCCACTGGGGTTAAAGCTACGGCTGGCGGCATAAATGCGCTACCTTGGTCTTGGCCAAAAGAAATCCCAAACATGTGCGTCCCGCCATTATGAAAGATCATTATACAGTTCAAAGCTTATTGGACTCTGTTCTCTAATTAGACATCTGAGCCGGAACAAAAGAGATAGAAAATTATTATAAGTTGAGCGTGGAAAAAACATCTATTCGTACGCTCAGGTAATAATATTGATGCTCAAGAAAAAGAGTGACGTTGAGAATAGTTTATTGCGTGAGATCCTAGTCTTAGCTTGATATTCTAGAAAGGAATTCCTCACTTGTAAGATCTTGTTAGAATTAGACCTTCTTACGTGTAAGAATAGCCTCATAAAATGCATTCTCTAACTGCATAAGAACATTCGTCGCGCAGTAGAACTCACGGAAACTGTACTTTGCAAAAGGCAGGCAACATACACTATCCTGAAATTACGTTACTTTAACAATTAACAATTTCTCTATCAACTTGCAATCACAGAGGGTTATACATAGAAGGTGAAAACTAGCAGAGATGAAATAATCTATTTTAAGTTTGCGAAAAGTTAACATGGTAGCCGTTCACCATAAATCAGCAAAACCAATCATCGCTCCCATAGCTGTCTAAGTATTGTGTACAGGATATCATACGAAACCGGTTTAAAAGAAGCGGTGTTTCAATGCAACTCGCTTAGTACTAATGAGGCATTTGAATATATTATGAATTATTAGATAAAGTTTACTCGTAGGGCTTCAGTGACCGCAGGACGTGTTCGACTGCTAGTAGATAAGGATCTTAGGTAAGAAATGTGAATGCCTCCACTATAGGCACCGGGCTCGATATTGAGTTCTCAGTTTCGTGGACAATAAGCTGCGAATCCTGGGTAAATTAACCCTGAATCCTATTGACAGGTTCTTACACCTTTAAAAGAGCAATCCTTCCATTAAGTAATCAAGTGGACGGCGCTTAAAGGCATATCTCCTCTTTCTATGATGGCTTCTCTCACTCGATTCACCACCAAGGAAACTGTCAGCGTTCGAAACGGGATAGAAATTTGAGGAATACAAGCTAGTCTCGTGGCAATAAAGGGGCAGCAAAGAACGCAACAACTATACTTAACACCAAAGCCCGTGTTGTACTCGATCAAACCGTCATAAAGGTGAGTTCCCTCATGGCTTTGACAGGTCGGGAAAATGCCTAGAATTGAAAAGTTATAGTTTTTCTGGAATTTTATTGTCCTCCACTATCCATACTACACTTCTTTTACTCAATAAAGCATAGGGACACATCAAAACAGGATTATTTATCATTTGTAATATTAAGTTCATTTAATCTCAAAGATTCTAAAGGACGATAAAGATCTACTAGTAACCTTCCTCTGGACCCGAGCGCGTATTCTTCTCAGTGAAGATAGTGAAGATGTCTAAAGTCTAGGTTCCCGAGAAGGAGAAATTGCATCAGTAACCAGTTGAAATCGACCTTATCTGAGCCAACCAGTTCCATTCAAGTGGAACTGGACTTATTCCACCTAAAGGGATGTATAGAAGAGCAGAGAAGGAATGAAGACTGTATGGGTAAATTTTTCTTGATACCATAGTTTCCAATAAGGGTTGGTAAGAGAATCGAGACAACATTGTCCCCTGAAGACAAACCTCTAAAGAGGGAGGAGGAAAATGAGCCTCTGAAGCCCTTGCAATTATTTCATTTTCCACAGAATTTAGATTAAAGGCAAATGGCTTCATGATATACTAAGGCTTATCTGTTTCTGGGTACCACGAAGTCGATTTTATGTGCCGATTGCAGAAGGGAGTCCTTTCCGAAGGCATGACTCGAATTGCTGACCAACATTTGTTGTGATGGTTGAAGTGGCTCAAACTTTTGGATGGTGTTCCAAGTGTCTATGGTGCCATGAAAAGAAAGTCCTTAGAGCGCGTAAAACAATCTACCATCTTGAACAAGTGATTATTTCTGGATAGTACGTAAGTGGTTTAGGATGTAGGGATGAAACTTTTCAAACATATTAGGAGGCTGGAGCACAGGGCTGGAAAGGGATGACTCTGTATCACGCAACCTTGGATCATTGCCATTGTACAAAAGTAAGATCTCATTAACAAACGTTCTTGTTGATCCGTGGTCAAATGAAACTCGCTACAAATGGCCTTTTGGATGAATTACTTAAACACTGGATAAAGAAGATGTTGCATGGCAGCTAAAACACCTTCCTGGCAATATCACCGTGATTTCTCTCTTGAGAGTCGCAGTAAATCCGGGAATTCTACAGGCAAATCTGACCTTTTCAAATTTGAGAGCACCGTGGTACCCAGGTACCCCGTGAGGTTTGGATCATAGTTCTGCACGGGCTCAATTCCGTGTTAATCTATGTCCTTGGAAGGTGGTTCGAATTTGAGACGGGGTAGGCAAGAAAGTGAATTTCATGGGACGCTGTCTTGCCTACCACTTAGTATATATCGGTAACGAATGCGAGACTAGTCATTTGTTCTTCAGACTGATCTATGGCTTAAATGTGGCTGCTCAAGCTTAAAGATTCTCTCCTTCTAGCCAAGGTGACAAAGTCTCCCTGAAGACATTGATTGCCACAATTTTACTAATCTCTCAACAAACTGCTGCAGCACTCTTTAAACGACCCAACTTGTAAATTTAAGGAATGCCTCTGTTTTCACTTTTCGACGTTTTTCATGGTCTATCGGTTGATTTGTCAGCCTTACATAGACTTGTTTTGTCATATATTGACAAAATATTATGAACTATACTTTTGGAGCGCTTGGAATTATTAGCATTGTTGCCAATTGACTGACCATCTTAGTGGCGCATCTTTACGATCAGCTCGTGTAAAGAGAGAGGCGTGATAGATTTTTTAGGCATGTTACCTGGACCACAACTGGCAAGAATACCTAATCTCTGTTTTCTCTACAAGAAACCTACGCTTTTGGATCACATTGGACACTTCAATTTTTTTATTAAATTGCTTATTTGAAGATATCTTTTGTTTCCTTCATCCATATTTGCATCACTTTTACCCATACGAAGGTTATATCTCTCGATTATCGTACGGCAATTCTGGAAACTTTGGATTTTCTCTGGCAAAATTTATGGAAGATATTGGAATAAAAATACAAACATTCTAATCTATTTTGCACAGTACTATGTATATTTATATATATACTATTCTGGAAGATCAGGAAAATAATGTATTTTGTGTTTTACTAACATAGACTGTAAATTATTAATTAAACAATATAAATAAAATATCAATTATTCTTATCAAAGGGAATTGTGATTGTGAATTAATTTACAAAAATTGCACTGAATATATCGCTTCAAATCTTTCACGATTTTTAGTAGAGAAATTAAGGCATTTGCTTCTAATACATTTGTATAGTGATAAATAAATGCTCTTTGATTTAGTTTAAGTTAAGAAAAATATGATTCAAGTGGAGAATTATGATGATATGACTCGTTCTTCGTCGAAAGGAGGAGAATTGTGCAGCTAGCGCATGGACGTCTAAATAATATGCTAGTCTTTCAACAAGCTGATATATTCTCTCTAAATTAGAGGAGTCTGTTATGTTCACAGAATTTGTAAAAATTCAGTTTCCAGGACAAGTTCTGAACAATAGTTTTATTGATAATCGCAAAATCAGAATTATTTTTAAACTAGATAGTAGGTACAATAACACACTTTTATATCAGAGTGTGAATTTTGGTAGGAGCTTGGCAAAGTAAATTATTAGAATAACAAAAGTAACTGTAACGGCGGCATTATAGCTTATCGACATCCTCAGGAGTAACATGATCCTAAACTTAAAACTTAAATTATTGAACCGATTAATCTTTCCAGTTCAAAAAATATCCAACTTGAAATTAAGATACAAAATGATTTACAAACTAAGGAAATTTCCAAAAAATGTAGAAAAATAATACATTTTTGTAATATCATCAGACAGACCACATTAAATAAAATTTGAATAAGTGCACAACACAAGTTATTGCTTTAATCATGTGAATATAATTTTTGAAAGGAAATATCCAAAACACATTATGTAAAAAATGATAAGAGATATGAGAACTAACTTTGAAGTAGACTCTTTAATTGGTAAAGAAAGTCAGGGTATGACATAGAAGGTGGTAATATATGTACAAATAGAAAATACTCTGACCCCAATATTATTTTTACTGAAACGCAAACAAGATGAAAAGGAAGGTAAATGAGTCAGTAGTTAATACAGATCACATTAATATAAACATGAAGAACATGACAAAACATACAGATTTCGAGAAAAATAACCTTCAAACTTTGACTAGTCAAAATATCCGCCTTTGGTTTTGATAGGTCTTGTAAATATTATTGGAATCATTTTTGGTAAAGAAACAAAATATCCCTTAGCAAATTCATTCCAACTATTTTGCAAACAGTTTCATAGCAGCCCTTTATTTGTTGATTGCTTACCTCCACACGTCTGTACAGATAACAATAAAGAGTTCGATAGAATTCAGTCGGGAGAATAGTCGCCCAATGGATGATTATAAGTAGTTCTTCCTGTTATTTCTTCTCCAAAAAGCAATGCCATGGTCTGGACTTATGTTTAGGATCATTGTCAGGCAGTAACTTAATCTTTTTACCGATAAGACGGTTTCCAGATAGGATACCATATCACTGCAAAATAAAATGATAGCCAACGTGGTTTAATTTATGCGATATTTTATAAAGATATCCAAATGAATTGACACCGTAGGCTAATATCCGTTCGCTAATTTCTTATCATTACAAAAATTTAAACTTGGAATCAACCTTCCAATTTCTCTTTTTTCATTAATCGATTTCCCTATTTTGATGCTCTCCAACACAATGTAAACTCTTTGCTCTATTACAATATCTTAACTGAAGTTTTTTAACGTCACTCGATCAAAATATCTAAGTTCTCTAATCCTTCTCTGCACTATTGTAGCGGAGACATTCTCTCCGTCGGCACTGTTTAATTTCTTGAATGACTACGCATGGATGCAAAATATATATTTAACATTTGTCTTTTAGTTTTTAAAAATAGAATCTTACTTGAATGGCTCTTCCTGTTGCTAACTTTGAATCAAATGCGTATTGTTGCTATAAATACCAGACCCTAGAACTCATATTTTGTATCAAGAACACTTACTAACTTAGGGGTAAGAGCCTTAACTGTATCTGGTCCTACACTATGGAATGTTTTACCTACTGACATCTTTTACGCATCTAAGCCCAGGTAACTAACTAATTTAGGGAATGTTCTACAAAGTAACTACTAAAATTTGAAATAGTTTATATTATAAGAATTCTATCATTGTGTAAATATTTTGATGCTAAATTTATATTGTATTATCATTGTAATGGCCATTTAAGAATGGAATAAAGCTTTTGACTTTGACTTCGAGTAAGGCTGCCGCTTATAGGAGATGTTACTCTGGTAGACTTATCTTGTGATTTTGAGATTATTTCTGGGTGATCCTGTCCGTTGTCTTCTCTAGTACATGTTGTGCCTTCAAACCTCTTGATAGCATTATAACTTTACTGAGCAGTATTTTATTTTTTTTCTGATATCTTTTATGACATTCGTTCTTTGCGAAATGTTATGGATTTTGAACACTTCGGATGAAGGTTACCTTAAAATGGGGAAACAGACTTTTTAAAATTTGGTAATAGATGTAATTTTAGCAATTATTTTTCAAATATTGAATAAGAGATCATCCTGTATAGAAAAACATTGATATCTTTAGAAATGCAGAAATTAAAGATTAAATCTCTTGCTTTTCTATAAAATTCTGTATAATTAAGAATGCAAAGTAAATAAATAGAACATCACCTTATAAAAGGAATAAAACGTAGATGAAAAGCCTTATAAAACTTTTTGACATCTCTGCAGGTACCGAGTGTTAAAAAAGCTGATAAATGCAGTGTATAAAATGGTCAAAACACAAAGGAAAGTTCATGTGGAAGACAGAGAGTACTGGCAAATTATAAAGGAAATTTGGGACCCCAGGGATCTTTCCAACTTGCCCTTTGGACACAGCTGCTGCTAAGAGACACTAGAGAGGTAAAGCTGAGGCAGGTAGATTGCAGTCAATTTAAAGTTGCTGCCTGAATATTCTGAGCATTATTCCATACTAGATGGTTGACTTTAGCCGTTCAGTATAATGTATCTTTTGACAAGGGGCACTTATCTTTCAAAACTGTAAGATAAACCTTTTCAGCTGATCAAGTATATCGTGGAAGTGTATGCATTTTCCGTGTTTAAAATTAAAAGGATCTGTAACTTTCATAGTAAACTTTGAATATACTTCACATGATTCAGAGGATCAGGCTGGTGTCTGAAGAAATACTAATTGTTGTTTTCAGCACTTAGCAGTACAATTATTTTTCTCTGCTTCCTGAGAATTTTATCTACTGCAATATGAAATCTAATAAATTAGAGAACCTTTAAGAAATTACCTTTAGTCGACTTGAGGCCAAATTCGAAAGCTGTTAAGGAATTTCTAGAAAGTAGAGATGTAAAACTGATTTAGGCAAAAAGTTAGCAAAATTCTCTAATATGCTAGCATCTGTATGCCATTAGCCATAAAAAAACAAAACAAATTTGAGACTAAGTTGACAGAAATTTAAATAACTATATAATTTTAAAGGAATGATATACCTCATCCACGAATCGAAATTTGCACCGAGGAAGCTATTTGTTATGTGATTCTATTAATTCTTGCATATGAAATATTTGGAGTAATGCAAACGATATAATAATTTATTTTTTGTTACTATGTCATAAATTTGAGAAAAAACCTGAAGGATTTATATTAATCAAAAAATTACATCGCTCTATAATGGAATTCGAATGAAGGCAATGTTTTCTATTGATGCATTCCATTACCAATGAAATTATAATTGAACCTAGCAAAGCCAGTCACGCCACGACTCATACAAAAATCAGGGGACTGCTGGCTTACTATTCATGCTTCCATCTCATCTTTTTGACTGAGCTTGACCGCTTGGAGTAACACATCTGCAAATATCACATGTAACTATCTAAATGGTAATTATTTCAATTTTTCTCTCATCTAGGTCATGCCCAGCGTTATTTCCTATTTTTGTCACTTGGACTTGATCTTAGCTGAAAGTATTTGAATGTAACTTTGTGTAATAAACTGACAAATTTTTACGAGACTTTATGCCTTAAAACTTTAATGACCATTCGGTGAGTTTCCAGAGAAAGCAAATCATAGTGACTTAGTCATTCTCTTACCATTGAATACGACTTTTTGGTATAATCTTAGCTGAAAATATTCGAATGTAACTTTGTGTAATAAACTGAAAAATGTTTAAGAGACTTTATGCCTAAAAACTTCCATGACCATTCGGTGAGTTTCCAGAGAAAGCAAATCATAGAGACTAAGTCATTCTCTTACGATTGAATACGACTTTTTGGTATAATCTTTGCTGCGTACTATTGCACACTCTGCAATCGGTGAATATTTTGGCTGAAAAATAGCGACTAGAGTCAATATTTTTCAGCAAAAATAGCATACTTGAAGTTTCTCAAAATCAAACAGAGAAACTTTAATGTCGCTTGAAACTAGTTCCACAAGTTTGCACTATTTTATTACGCGGACTCTGCTAAGTGATCTCATAATATATATTCAAATTGACCTCGTTTTAAGTCAATGTACACTACCTTACACGTGTTTAATTTATAAGGAAACTACCACTTGTTTTATTATATAAATACTGTCTTATCTCGTGCTATATAACTTTTCTGTCAACTCTATTGTGCGTCTTCCGCCCAAACTTATTATCATCCGAAAATATTGGTATTTTGCTTAATAACTTACGGTCAATCTCGTTTATGAAATTTATGAAAAGTACCAGACCCAAGACCGATCTCTGCGTAAAGCAGCGAGTCCTAGACACACATCCATACGATTCGAAAATTATTACCACTCTCTGTTTTCTTTATCCATTTTTTAGTAGATCTGCTTGGCATTCAAAGGATAAGCTACTTTAGGACTACACCTTGATATAGACACTCTTTGAAAATAACCTACAGTGGCGCAGCAATCTCATTTTCAAGTTTCTTTAAGTGTCGGGGATATATGTAATTAGTACCAGGCGATTTTAACACATTCATCTTATTGATACAAATCAATAACTCAATCTGGGACTTCATAGTAATTATGTACTGTATTTGTATCTACGAACTCTTTGACTTAGCGGGGAGCGGGAATGCTCGTTACTTCCTTAATTGTGAACTCCTCTGAAAAAATTATTTAAAGTCTTCCCAACACTTTTTAGGTTACTAAATAATTTTTAAGTTGACTTAGGGTATCTTGATTCGGCTTCTTATTTTAAACATATCAAAAACATATCTTTGGGTTTTCTTTACAGGACTGAATGAGATTAATTTTGTATTGTCTCTTTGCATGCTTTAAAATCCTTTTGACCAGGCGCCTTTAATCAATATAGTTCGTCTTATTTCCAGCATTCGTAAGGCTTTTTTCAATATGATAATGTGTATTTCTATACCTAATATCATACCCTATTGCAACGTTTAGCCACGCTATGCCCTTCTTGCACGTACGCCTGCTCTCACCTTTTGGGGCGTACTCTTATAAATGTAAAAGATGCTCATAAATTAGTATACACCGCATCGGCGTCGTTGAACTCTAAGACCTCAAATTCTCACATTCCTTTTTAGTAATACACTTTGAAATGAAGTTTAAAGTAAACATCGTATTTAAACAAGTAATTCAACCGATTATTTTCCCTGCTCTCTATGACTTGCTAAATTAAAGGGCTACCATACGACGAAGATATTTTACAGTTTAATACCATTGTTGTATTGATTGATCGGTGTAAATTTCAGATTTAGCTTCTTTTCTCTTAATGTTTTTAAGAGCTCACTTGTCTTAAATCCGTCAATCAACGCCGCATAATTAGGTACAAATGCCATGACGTTTTCCCAACAATGCAGTTCGTTTCCTTTTGCGTCCTCTGACACTGGCAACTGATTAATCCAGAAAACTTTCATCACTTAGTAGCTGTAAAGGTTATCGAGGAACCCGGTTCACACGGCCCAAGGAAAATACACACATAAACTTATAGGAGACCAGGCATCTAAAGGCTTACCATAAATTTACCAGAATTAATCAGGACTGCGCTAAATTATGAGGTATCCGCAAGGGGTTAAATAAATAACACACAAAAAGTATTTACAGTATTATTTACAACAAAATTAAAATGAAATAAATTAACTGTTAACAAATTAGACGGCGGTCATCAAACAATAAGAAAAGTCACAAATCTTATCACCATCGAACGATCACAAGTCGTTTAAGCCCCCAAGATATTCGCGCATACAAAATTGGGTTCTATAAATAAGTTGTTCCCATAATTAATCAGGACTGTGCTAAATTACGAGGTATACGCAAGGAGTTAAATAAATATACAAACAAAAAGTATTTACAGTATTATTTACAGCAAAATTAAAATGAAATAAATTAACTGTTAACAAATTATACGGGGTCATCGAACAATAAGGAAAGTCATAAATGTTATCACCATCGAACGACCACAAGTAGTTCTAACCCAAAAGATATTCGCGCATACAAAATTGGATTCTATGAATATGTTGTTTAAAGCCGAAACGACACCTTCCTTTGAAGATGAAATAGGCTTCGTAACTCTAGTGACAGGAGTTTCCGGAATAACCCCCCTGTCTTACGTATCTTACACGAAGGCCTAAAGCTACGATAAGGAATTCGACCCAAGTCGAGAAGGGTGAATGCGGTGGCAGTCTTCGGCGAGGAGAGACTCACAGACGGCAATCAATATCGTGGCGAAAGGCGTCGAGACCACGGAAAACGATGATTCGATTGCCCAACGATCTAAGAGAAGGAATTCTAGACGACAGAATTCCCCAAAGAGGAGATGGCGAGGTGACCAGGGGTTAACTTTCACGTGCCTAGTGTGAACGGCTTCCCAAGGAGAACACTTGCAAACGTAACTGGAAGAGAACAATTCGATGCAGCCGACAGAGGGGCAGCGGCAACGCTGGCAAGAATCAATGGCAGAAAATCCTCGCTGCACGAAGGAATCCAGTACGGGCCTCCAAAAATTAATATAGCCAAGTTAAGTGACAGACAACAATTCAGCGGAGCAATCAGGCTGAATTCTCGCAACAGATTAACTTAAAATGGCTCTCGGCCCTATTTTTATCCTTCAGTCCGGAGCGGGAAAAGGGAAGTTGGGCACAAAGGAGGGGTGGGATCAGTCGCTTCCTCTACCCAAATTAGACTCGTAGGTTGCAGAAGTTTAGGCCAAAAATGGTAGCCTCGAAGCGGGTCGACCTTCGGTAAACACTTCCGCCTTCACGCGAACCCACTCTAGACGTACTCTGGCTTTGCAGTAATTGCGAACAAAAACCTTATTTTTTCAGTGAAAAAATTAACGAATAAAACTTGAGAAGAAAATCCTTATTATTTATTAATTACTCAAATGGAAAACTTTTTTTTTCTACTTAGATAATCCTATATTTGGTGCTTGCTCTTAACTTGGACTAGAGAAAGAGAATAAAATCTACATTCTGACGGAATATCGTCACATCTCTTCTCAAAAGATTTACGATCAATTTACAGAAACCTAAAATATTTATTATATCATGAGATATATTTTTTAATTTAAAATGCAAAAGTTTTCTCACCGTAAAAAAAAATGTCAATATATAAAATCAAAGCCAAGGATTTAAAGTTCAAATGCCTTGCTAAGTTCTACAAAAGTTTAAAAAGAAGATGCTTAGGAAACTTGTTATGCTCCTGAAGAATTTTACAGTTTAATATAACTATACTACTGATTGATTTCATTTTATCACAAATATAACCTCTTTTCTTCTAAGGAATGAAAGTAATAATAAATAATTTTATACAAATTTAAACACTGAAAATTTGGCATTCGTAACATTAAATTGGAAAAAAAACAAAATATGAAATTATCAGATTGATTTCCGCCACCTTTTTTCATTTATGTAAGGTAATGTATAGTTGAAAGTATTTTTATAACTGAATTTTAGAAAATAGCAATTATTTGCCAATAAATATTTTTAACCGTTATATGAAAATGAATAAAGGAGTTGGATTTACAACAGTGTCATTAAGCACTCATCGGTACTATGACCACGACGCTCAGTCAATGATCATTGTGGTCATTATAGTGATAATCGCTTGATGACTCAGGCTCTTTAATTCATTTTTATACTCGTATAACGGTTAAAAATAGTTTTCCCTATTTTTTACGTTTATATATCTCCCATTTTCTTTCTTAAGCTTTCAATGGTTCATGTAATATTTTCCTTAGCGTTTTTCCGTGTTCGGATACCAGTTTCCTTTCTTTGTGCCTTTAAATACATATACATAGACGAGGGAGGTCAATAAGTTTTGCAATTCGATAATAAGAAAATGAGATATGAGGAAAAGTGTTTTATTATTTTTCAATATAACTAACCTCGACTTCAATGCACTTGCACCACTTGTCCCTGAGGCTTCGAATTCCCGACAACCAGAAATCTTTCGACTGCTGTTCAATCCACTCCTGGACGGCGAGCTGGACATCTTCATCGTCCCCAAACCGGCGTCCATGCAGCGCAGCCTTAATTGAGCTGGCGGAATAAAAAGTAGTCGCTAGGGGCCAGATCTGGACTGTGGGGGAGATGGTTGAGCTCCTTGAATCCGCACTCGCGCAGGGCAGCTTGTGCAACTCTGGCCTTGTAGACTTTGCCGACGGGCAGAGACTCAACGGGCAGAGACCTTGGTCTTGGCCAAATTGTCGTGGATGATATTGATAACACTTCCATGTAACATTATAAGTTCTAGCTCGATTTCTTCGATCTTCACCCGTCGATTTTCGAGGATCATCCTCTCCACACGGGCCACATTGTCCTCGATGGTTACGTATGACAGGTATTCTGAATGGAGGTCATCTTCAAGGGACTAACGACGATGGCAGAACTCCCTATTCCAGCAAGCAATGGTTTCATATGAAGTGGCGGTGACGGTGTACACTACAACCATGCGTTCATGGATCTCTTTTGCATTCTTGCCTTCCTTGGTCAAAATTTGATCACTGCGCGGTGATCAACCTTCTCCATTGTTAAAAAAATTGTGACTGGCGATCTGCGATCAGCTACTGCTTCTTAAATAGACGAGGCAGGAGCGTGCCGCTACAGGTCTTGACTTGTGATAACTTGTCCTAACACCCTCACAAACAGCCATCCCCCTTCCTCTGTTTTGCCCTACGGATTCGCAAAACTTATTGACCGCCCCTCGTATATGTATGCAATATTCATCTACTTTTGCATTTCAATATTTTTCAATAGGAACTCTGTTTGGTGTTCGCTCATTTATTCTGTAGCAGAGCGAATCTACTCATAAGAAATTTTTCTTTTATCTAATTAATTAATTAATCTCAAATTATTTCTCCTCTTAACCATTTGATTTCACTTCTTAACTCAAATTCTACTTTTTTAAATAATATAGCTCTAAAGTTCAGCATAATTCAATTTCATTCCAAGACTAGTGATTTAATTTCCTTTGTTGTCGGACTTCCTATTCATATGTGACTGACTCAATTTGTTCACGCCGATTTTGGAATTATTGCAAAAATGAAGAACGAGGAAAAATTTAAAATGATATAAATATGTCATGAATACATAAAAATCGATGTCATTAATATCCATTTACAGTCCTTGGAATGGAAGTACATACCATATATCTTTATTTACCCTTCGTTTATCACTTGACTCATTTAAAAAAAAATACTTTGAGTGAAACTGTTTCGTTAGTTCCTCTTTTGAAACACCTTGTATAATTTGGAAAGAGAAATAAGTGTGTTGAAAATATTTTTTGCTACTGTTTACCCTAGGGATCTCGCAATGATCGCACCCAAATATGCATTTTTTAATATTTTAAGACATGTAATCTATGACACAGAATGACGATGTACATCTTTGGTATACTAAAAGATTTGGTATTGACCGAAGCGATAAAAAACACGTCAAACTACAGCTATTTTCTGGTGTCTAATTTTGTATAAGTCTCAAAAAGCCAAGTGATGGTCGATTCGTTTTAGAAGGTAATGAACTATCGATTGAAAACATTTAATTACAATATGGCCTCTGTACTTTTGATGATAATGAAAATCTCGAGTATATGAAATATTTACTTAACCGATAAAAATCTAAAGTTCAATATTCATTATATTTTTACGATAGCAATCGAACAGCTATTACGTTTGCAATACTCAACATCAACTATTTATTTTTGAGCTTGGGCAACTAAATTTTTAAACTGTATAATGACCCATTTTCCTCACGAGAAATGTGAAATTGTAATGTACCTTAAGAGTGAGGAACAAATTCATTCCTTTGGGGTGCTAAAACTTAAATAAGAGGGCACCTTTAATATTTAAATATTCAACAATAGAGGAGAAACGGAGATTTTTTTTAATTTATATCCAGAAATCCTAATAATTATCGCGAAAGAAAATAGGTAAAATTACACGACTTAAATTCCCTGTGGGCAATGATGTTATAATTTTACTTATTAGGTTTTGTTCATAGGAATGTTAGATGCATAAAAATGATTTTTCTATATAAATTTCTCGAGGAACGGGAGCATAAATTCATTTGGTGCTTTGGGGGATCGGTGTAAATGAAATAGAACGCAATTATCTTTAACTAATGATGAGTAGAAAGGCAGATATTTTTCCATAATTTTTCAATCAATTATGTGATCATTTTACACATTTGAACTAGATCACTTTCAATACATATCTTCAATTCATCCTTATAAATGTTTTTTTCGTTATTATAGATAGGACAAATATTCAAATCACTCATATTCCGTTCGAAACCATTTAGTTTCCTTTAGAGTTTTGTGTTTACTAACTTCACTTCCACCAGAAGCCACATTCATCCATCTGCCTGCTTGTGTGCTTTTTATTCTATTTTAAATGTCATAGAGGAGACTCTCCCACACCCAAATTTATGTGATTATATTTGTGCTCACTGTTGCCATGATCATGTTTTGTGACACTCTTCTGGTAGACGAATGTTCTAGGTCTGCTTTAAGTTGTAGAAAATGGTAACAAACTAGTGGCACACAAAACAATTGAGTGCAATTCAGAAACCTAATAAGAAATATAAAAAAATATCTCTCATTTTTAGGGGCACCTGATAATATTTGACCCACGATGTGTTGTAACATTGAATCATAAAAGGCATTTTAATTTATTAATAGCGCGAAGATAAATCAGCAACTTTGCTATTTTAATTATATCTATATTGAGGAAATGAACGAGGGCTTCAGCCTTGGCAAAATATTTAATGACTAACTTGACAACCCTTGCCATGGAACCAATAGGGAGTGCCTTTTTAAAAGGTTTTAGGTATAGCAAGAGTTTATAAAACACCAACTAAACCATTGCCATCAACAACATCGCAGCCTATCTCGTCCTTCTGCCTAGCAAACTTTCCCAATAAGTTTCCTCTGACAATGGAGCCACGCGTGAATTGCCACACTACTCCTTCCTTTATTTATTTATGTATGTAAACTACTCGCCATATATACTGGCTACCTTAAAAGTGTTAATATAAATCTCAAAGTACCACATGAAATTCTTAACAAATTTGTGTAATGTGATTCTTATTAAAGATTGTTAAAGGACAGTTTACCCACTGATTATACTATTAAATAATTATCATGCAACCAAGCTGTGAACACACTGCCTGCTATATTTTTAATTACTTCTTTGCTTATTAATTTCGCAATAACACAATGTTTCATATTTAGATGGCTGTTCTGTAGTGAATAATTAATTAATAACTCGAATGGCAGTAAGGGGTTGTGTTTTATCCAAGGGTTAAAGCGGCTGGCCACATTTTCTTTGCCATCTTACATCGTGTTAGGATAAACTGGCATTTCGACAAACAGCTATAACCTTTCCTATTTTCCAATGTATTGCATTGCCAAATCACAGCAATAAAATCATCAAAGGGTGAAACTTTATTGAAATATACCAATTTGTACAATGTTTACGTCGCCTCGATACTTTTGTATCTGTGCTTGAGCAAGATACCTCTACCGAAATCCTGAGGAATATTAGATAGGTAATTATTCACCACTTATTTAAGTGTTATGAGAATTTATAAACATTAAAGTATATAAATTTCTAAGCAATCATGAGCTATAAAAAATGTGTACAGTTAGAATTCTTAACTAGTTTTAAAATATTTTTATATTAAAAGGAAAACGGACTTAGATAGTTAATGTTAATGCTGCAGTTCTATAATACCCTTATGTCGTAGAATGGACTCTCGACGATATACCATATATAACTATTCGTTGAGGGAACTTCTTTAATTATCTTTAGAGTGCGTGGATGTCTGGCGGGCCGATATTATGTATCTTCGATATGCTTAAGAAGTAAAACTGAGCTCAAGGATAATAATATTGCTATCATTAATAAAATAGAGTTTTATTAATAATAACTATCAACAATACACAAAACGGAAAATATTGACATAAACAGAGAATGGAAAGGGTCGTGGGGGCTCGGGTTAATCCGAGGATTAAAAGATTTAAAAAGGTAAAACAAATATAAAGTTAAAGAGATGGGATGGTTCGCTAAACCATTTGAAGCACAGGATAGAATTGACAAAAGGGTTAAATACTCAAAGGTAACGTTCGACTTACGTAATTTTATACTAGTGGTGCAGAGGAAGTCGACGTGAAGGAATTTTCAGTCCGCTGGCGAGTTCCAGCCGAAGGGGGGGGGGGAAATGATCCTGACGTGGCGTTTTGGGAATGAGAACCGTTTCTCGAAGAACGGCTTGAAGAACAATGGCTGTTCTACGTTGTTCTCTTCTGAACAACAGGGGGAGGGGTGAGAACCGTCTCTTGTCTACGGGCTCAAGAACAATGGCTGTTCTAATGTTGGTCTCTTCTGAACAACAGGGGAAGGGGTGAGAACCGTTTCTTGGCGAACGGGCTCAAACGAACAATGGCTGTTCTACGTTGTTCTCTTCTGAACAACAGGGGAAGGGTAAGAACCGTTTCTTGTCAACGGGCTTGAACGAACAATGGCTGTTCTAACGTTGTTCTCTTTCTGAACAGCAAGGGGGAAGCCTTGTGGACTCGGCGTCACGAAGGCTCTAACCTCGGTACTCAAGTATATATTGTCCTCCTTCTGGACAAGTGATGGTGAATCTCGAGGTCGAGGTCCCTTGGCGCACAAAGTAAAAGAGGGTCGTGGTGATGTTTCGCGACGAAAATCTGGATCTCCAATCTGATCTTAGTGGTAAAGTTTCCATCTAAATAGTCGAGACACTCCCTTGGCGTGGGCGACAATGGAGTGGGAGCTTCGATGGAATGCACAGCTGAGCCTGGGAACAATGCCTTATCTGCCCATAAGCCTAACTCAATCTGGCGAGGTCGGCGTATAAGGGCGAACGGGGGAAGATAAACCTCCTTGTTTAAACATTGACTCAGGTGGTTGCGATAAGGCGCCAAGCTTCAAAGCGAAGATGCACGTGGAAGCATCGTGGTTTTAAATAACATGTGATAGGGGTTGAAATTAACGCGGCTTCAACCCGTTTTATCACACCCCTCCATTCCGGGGGAAGTTGTCACTTTGAAAAAAAAGAGAGAAGGGACAACGATAGAGCTCCGTTGTGGGGAACTCGTTTTCTTGTACCATCCGTACCTTCCTGCACCTAACTAGTATTACCTCAATACATATGATTATTTTGATCTTTTGATTATAAGGGAAAATAACCTTTAATACAAACTTAATAAAAAAAAAGGCATGGAACAATGAAATGATATAAAATTAGTCAATATGGGACAAAATAATTTATACGTAATTTAATGGGTACAAATATATACATACCAAAAAATATAGACATTGAGCGTTACAAAATTCAGACATATACCTTAACTAATTATAATACACGAGAATCTATTTAAGTTGTACAAGACGGTATATACCTACATGGAGATACTAATCCTATGAATACAATTACTCTACGCTATTCGGTAACGCATTCCTACTGAGTGCGTCAGTGACCTGGTTATCGGAACCTTTTATATAATTTATTTTAAATTGATACTCTTGCAAGAATAAACTCCAGCGCATGATTCGGCCGTTGGAGTTTCGCACATTCCTAATATAGGCTAACGGACGGTGGTCGGTTCCTATCTGAAATTCTTTTCCTATCAAGTACATTTTGAATTTGTCTATGACCCAGATAATTGATAGAGCTTCCTTTTCTATAGTGGCATATCTCTTTTCACGTGGTCATAATTGGCGACTAGCATATGAAACTGGATGACTCGTTCCGTCATCCTCGTAATAAAGGAGTTCACCTCCAATGCCCTCGTTGGACGCGTCAGTCTTAATATCAAAGGATTTTTCCGGGTTGGGCAACTTTAAAATGGAAACAGAAATGAGCTTACTCTTGAGCTGATTAAAATGGGAAATAGCGACATCATTCCAACGTAAATGATCGGTGGAATTATTTTTTTGAAGGGTGCTGAGGGGAGCCGAAATTGCAGCGAAATTCGGAACAAATCGCTGATAGTGAGAAGCTGATCGTAGGAACGATCTTAATTGCTTCTTTGTGTAATCGGGAGGGGCATATCGGCGATTGCCTTAATCTTGTTCTCTTGGGGACCTAACTTGCTTTGTCCTATTTTGAAACCCAAATATTTTATGGTTCCGTGGGCAAAATGGCATTTGCGGGGGCCAATGGTGAGGCCATTTTCGCGCAGTCACTCGAAAAGAGCTAATAGGGTGGTTAAATCGTGACTCCATTCAAATAGTTCTTGTAGCTGACTCTTTTGATGTGGTGTCAGCTGCACATCAATATCCAGGTCAGAGGGTTCCAAAGACTCTCCTGGTAGGGAAGAAGGAGGGTAATCGGCATCAGGTTGGGTGCACACTATCTGTATTACATTAAGGGACTCCGCGGGGTAATCATCTTCAAGCGCTGATGTTTCGTCCAGTTCTACGAAGGTATCTCCATGGGCGCGTTGGGGGTTCTTTTTTTCTTGGGGTCCACGGACAGCCTCCGTGTCCTTGTCTTGGGCCTTATCGCCTTGGGGTATCAATGAGGTAATCTACCGGTCCTCGTGCCTCGCGGACCGAGTACGGACCTTTCCATTGGCTCAGTAATTTATTACTGGCTGTGGGAAGGAGCAGGAGTACTTCATCCCCGGGCTTAAATTTACGATCTTCTGACCTGACATCAAAATAGGTTTTGTATTTCTCCAAATTGACATCGGCATTTTTATAGGCGATGTTTGCGCATTTCTCGAGACTCTGGCGTAGGTCCAAGACATAGGCGTAAGATGACTGGAGTTCTTGATCCAGTTGGGGCTTGATTAACAACTCTTTTAAAATACTGAGTGGCCCGCGTACATTACGTCCATAAAGGAGCTCGAACGGGGCGAAGCCTAATGTACGGTGGGGAATTTCCCGATAGGCGAATAGGGCGACCGGGAGATATCGGTGCCATTCGCGGGGCTGCTCGGCACAGATCTTCTTAATAATGGATTTTAAATTTCCATTTAATTTCTCGCACATCCCGTTTGTCTGTGGCCGGAAGGGGGTGGTAAAAAGGGGCTTTACCATGAGCAGCTTTCCTACGTACTCCATCAACTCAGAGGTGAATTGTCGGCCCCTATCGGAGAGTATTTCCTTGGGGACGCCTACCCTTGAAAAGATGGAAATGAGGGCCTCGGCGCAAGAAATACTGTCGATTCGGCGAAGGGGGACAGCCTCGGGAAAACGGGTAGCAAAGTCTACCAAGGTGAAAATGTAGCTGTGCCCTTCACTCGAAGGGGGGTGGATAGGGCCAACCAGGTCGATGGCCACTCTGGAGAAGGGTTCAGTAATGACTGGTCCCCTTTGTAAGGGAGCAGGTTTGACCCGCCCCTTAGCAAACGTCTTCTGGCACACATCGCACGATTGACAATGCTTTACGATGTCAGCTGCAGCACCCGGCCAATAAAAATATTTAAAAATGCGCTGGCCCGTTTTAGTGTGACTAAAATGACCGGAAAAAATGCTGTCATAAGCCACTTTGAGCACTATAGGGACATGGGATCGTTGAAGGCATAGGACAGTAGTAACAGCGTTATTACTGTCTTCGGCGGATCGATAAAGTAAGCCACCTTCGCAATATGTAAGGGGACACTAATAGTTTTAAGTGTTCTGTTTATGGATTTGACGGTAAAATTGCTAACGAAACTAAGAAAAAGAAGGTAAAGAAATTACGTTAGATACAATCCACTCGACATATGGCCGACAGTCTCCCAACCTGTTTCTTGGCTCACCTAGAGGAGCTCGGTTCGAATGAAGGCACTCAGTCTGAGCTATTTGAATTACTTCCAAAGGAGATTTTTATCAGACATGCTTAACTAGATCCATCAGTTTTTAGTCGTAGGAAGGTCAAGGATTTGGGGGGAAATTATCTGAATTGCTGATGAATAATTTAAAAACCCTTCAGTGGAATCTGGGAAGTTTTTCCTTTGGTCCTACCTCAAGCAATGTTAATATTATCCATTTTTTCGCAGCTCTGGAATGCAATGGAACTTACAGAACCCGTTCAGGATGGCTCTTTAATGTTTCTGCAGTATCACTTTCAAAGAATATATTATAAAAGAGATCCTTGACAGAAAGTTGCGGTAGGTGGGCAAGCGGCTCGTCGTCCCTCAGTAAAAAAATGTAAAGAGGACATTCCAGGCTGAGCGGTGAGTCAAAGCATTCACATTAATTTCTTTCTTATATCGGACTTCACTGTCATCTTAATTCCGAATTTTAAGAACTGTGTTCGTATCACAGGAAATACAGCAATTAAATTGGGAAGTGTTAACAGACATGCCTGTATATTAATTTTGGCTTTCACCATCGCCAACGAAATCTTCGTGACACTCTTCGGCTCATTATTTCTCTTATCAATCTTTTCCTCAGTCAAGCTGTTTAAACAGAAGAGGTAAGCCTTTCAAGGATCGCCACCTGTGTCATTTCTTTTAAGGTTGGTCCTTTTTTTCGTATCTTTAACCACATTTGTTTTTTTTAAATTTCTGGTTTACACTTAGGTGAGCGAGGTGTTATTCTAACTCTTATGGTGACGCAGCGTGGCCTACCTTGGTTTTCGTTCGACCTGTGGCTAGGTTATTCAAAACTTTTCGATATTCTATCCTTATTTCCGAGAAGTCAATTCTATTTTAAGACATGAATTTCTTTCCGCACACGACCCCATTGTTAACTTATAATAACATGCTTGTCGACGGCACCACTTCTATCACTGTTGGCATATTTTTTTGTCCTGCGCAAAGTCCTTTCGTTTTTGTCGATGATCTTTAAGCCGAAACCAACTATCAACGCGTTCTGTCGAAGGAAAGGATAAATAAATAATGTTTTTTTATGGAGGAGACAGATGCTAATGTTTTCCCTCGTACTAAACGTTTACCCCAAAACAAACATTTCTGCAATGCATAAGGTGTTTTACTATATGCGAGATTGTGGCTTCCCTCAACGTATTCCTGAGCGTCTCAACTCTACGCGGTCAGTCTATATCTGGTGACATCAGTGTCGGGGTCGATTACAGGGTTATATTAGGACTCTTACCTGACCAATATGATTTCCCTTCATCTTTCTTTAGTTCTTCTTTATTTTCCATGTTCATCCCGATGTTTTTCTCAAACCAGCTATCACTACATACTTCGGCTCTTCCAAAATGCATAGATTTTCTTAAGCCTTCGATAAATTGGTCAGGTTCAGAAAGATCTTCTGCTCGTGTTTTGTATCATAGACGAAACCATGATAGTATCTTGATCTCTAGAGATACATATTTTTCACCTTTTTATGTATTTTCTCACATAAAAGAATATGATATGATACTCAACAATTCAAAGTATCTCTCAAGTGTCAGATACTATGTTTCTTCTCAACTAATTCCTCATACTGCGATACTAGATTTTCCTCCCCTTTCCTCACTAAACTTTATCTTTTCTGCGCGATAGTAATATTTACCACAGATTCATTACTAGCTGTGGTTGCGATTTGCAGCATTGAACGATATGCTGTCAAAATATAGAGAAACTCTTTTATTCAGTAGTCACCAGAAGTGTGTGAATCTTTTTCTAGCGCCAAAGAAGATATTTCCCTCACCCGTGGACCATGCGACTAGGTTACTTTGCCTAAACCAGGACTTAGAGACACAAGCATTGCGTCACACTTTGCAACTTGACGTTTGAGAGTTTTTTTGATGGAAAGCTCTGAGAAACCAATTTTCGTGAAAATTTATTTGCCCTCTTTTGTTTCGTTCATACAATGGTCATGTTTTCGATCATACCTATTTATTGTCTTTCTTATTTAGCTGCAAAAATGACTCGTAAGGTCATCGCTATCATGTTTTGTGGTCCGGATTTAATTTCAATGTGGTTAAATTTACTCGCTTATATTTTCCTTAACATTATATGTTCTATCGCCAAACTAAGTTCGGCCCAGCTCATTTTGCTCTTTAGTCGTTTGTGAACCGACCCTTTCAATCTTTTTAGTCCTTTACCTTGCTCTCTTTGTTTCAAATACCCTTTTATTTATATCCCTCGATTTACCTAGTGGCTAATTGTTTTAGCTGTTGCTGGTAGATGACCGATGACCTTAAACTATTACTTGAGCTTTCACCTCAATGTAGGTCTCTTGAATTGGTATCGCGTCACTATTATCCCTATTATTACCGACGTTGGGAACCAATTCGAAATCCATCGATGAAAAGCAATAATATTAGGAATTAACACTTTTTGCGTTCTTCTGAGCAACCTAGTTTACGTTTCATTGAGTTTATTATGCAGGAGGATCGCTCGATCTGCTTTAAATGTACATAAGTGATAAAGGCGATGGCTGAGACATGTCATGAAGCCCTAAGGGTGCCTGTTTATTCACTACTCTTTGGGCTTTGGGAGCTGGCATCTTATATTTCGTATGTTTTCGTCAAATGTGACTTAGTGCACTGGCATTTCCAACATGACAAACTATTGTCTCTCAGTGTGACACCAAGTAGAGAGTCGGAAAATATACTTTTCAACATACAGATTTTATATAAATTGTAAGGTATGTCTGTCGGGTAAAGTCATTCCTTGACTCTGTTCTATGAGGGAATCCACAAGTGAGTCAGCAGGTAGGTACTCATTAATTCGTATGCAAGGGCTTATCGGCTTAGTGTTATTAAAAGGAATTGAGAAGAGAATTTTATCCTTTAATATCAAATCCATCTTTAAGATTTCACACAACTTTACATAAATGGCACATTCTTGTAAAGCCAAAAAATGACGACGATTTCACGAGACAATACTATATTCACACAGAGGTGCTCATCTTAAAAAAAATATTGGGCATGAAACAAAAATGTTCTGGATTATGCTTTAAAAATAGTCAACTTTATAACACAAAACCAAATTCACTCCAGAGTGTTTTGAAAGCGATGGAAGCCTAGAAAAATGAGCGGGTAATATCTTGCTATACAGAAATCGAGTGACTTGAGTAGAAATAGCGTTCTAATTCGAATGTTTGAAATAAAAACTGAATTTCATAAGTATTCCAAGAAAAGAGGAAACTAAATTTCGTCTGTAAATGAATATTACGTGCAGAATCTTTAAATTTCATGATTTTAAGAGGAAAATATTTTTTTTAAATCCTATTTTACAGAAATTCTATATTACTTATTCCTATATTCTATATTACTAATTCTATATTACTTATTTATAAGCGCTAATCCTGTTGAAATGCCTTACATTTCTCTCTAAGGGGAAGTCAGCTTTAGATCTCATTACTCGCACAACTTTTTTTATTAAGTGTGGATTTTCATTGAGCAAGTTTCCTTTTGTGTTATTTTTATTTCTTACAGTTGGTTTACATTGCAGCTCGGGTAAAGTTCGCCTTATTCTTTAAATGTGGCCATGAGAAAAAGTCGCAATGTATTAATCCGGTGATCTCTGTGCCCATGGGACCGTCCATGGGAATAGATTTTTATTCTTTATGTACTAAAACTTATGATGGTAACCCAGAACAATGCCTAACAAATGAAAAAAAATAATCGACTACTAGATAGAGTTTTTAGTAATTTCCTTGCCTTGCGTAATTTTGTTTTGCTTCACTAACGTCAATGCAGCTTTATCATTATTGAAGCAAATTCCCTGAAAATTTTATAATTTGTAAATACGTATTTAGTAAAATAAATCACGTTTACACAATGCAAAAATGGCAAATATTTTTTTAATTATAATCATTTAAATTTTGGTACGCTTTTTCCTGAGACAACATGGGTATTATATATATATATATATATATATATATATATATATATATATATATATATATATGGGATTTAGAGAGTGATATTTACTTTGAGCCTTTCTGCTTATCTAGAATTCTTAACTTTAAGAGAATACGAAGAAATTTGTGAAATGCAAACTGATCGCACACTGCACTGAGGATGAGATTCATTAACCACCTATAGACAAGTTCTGGATTTCAGGGAAAGAGGAGTATCTTGTCATTTATAAGAAATCTATAATTCTATTGTTACAGTTTCCACTTCGTAGATGTGTAAGTAAGCTTTTTCTAAATTTATAATTATTAACTCCTAGAGGAGCATTGGTCGCCTTTCATTCAGAAATTAAACCCAGTGTGTGTTTATCTAAAGTTCGACCCAGAATAAAGTATTTGTGTAGCAAAAGACAAGCTCAGGTTTCCCATTAGAGCATCACATTTTATTTTTCTCATATTGCGTTGATGCATCCAAAGCCCTTAGAACATTTTCATTAAAGATTGTATTTTGATAGTTTTTACCTCTCTTTATTCTGTTTATATACGTTATATAATGTTTAGTATGTTTAATTATTTTTATTCTCAAAAATCGTGTATTATTTTTATTAATAAAAACCTCGCTATGAAGCTTCTTTAGTAAGCAGTTTTACTTTAGTTATTCTGTTGTATTTCGTTAATCTTGAGTGAGAGAGATATTTCTAGCCTAAACTAATTATCATAAGGATCAATTTTGTTTCCTTTAACGAGCTTTAAGACTATGTGTGGTTCCTCTGAAAATGGAAAATAATTAGAAGTACTCCACAAGGGCGAAAAGGTTGAAAAACGCTGGTCTAGTATATATATACTCTTTTAAAGTTATATCGATTTTTTTACTTCTATATAGAAGATAGAACTACATTGAACCAGGAAAATGGCGGTCATTCTCCAAAGTTTTCAAGTGTACCATATCCATTGGTTCTAGTACCAAAAGTAGTATAGCGTCTAGTACCGTGTCTGTCGTGGTTGAAAAACTTTTAAGAGAAACTACGCACATGTGAATTCAGTTTTGTATACGTACATAAGCTTATAATGTGGCTATAGAACATAGAGGATGTCGAAACAAGGCACCAAACTTGAACATACTTATAAGTCTTGCTTTATTAGTGATTAACTAAAATATTAACTGCGAATCTCAGATGAAATTAATGGCCGTGTTTTTAAGGTGTAGCCTCTTGAAACTTACTTTGAGACAAGACGTGAATAATTTTGGGGATAGTATCTCCTTATTTTATCCATTTCTGTAATTCAAAGATGTCTGAATCTTAATGTAATTTTAGTATATGTGTTGTAAGATATTAATTTAGACCAGACCAGCACCTTGAATCTTCAAGGCTCCTATGGCCGCTGGAGTTTCTATGGAATCAAATGCTTTCTGGTCGACTAAAAATACCCATATAGAGGTATATTTTACTCTGAAGTTTTCTCCATGAGCTGATTGAGAGTATATATGTGGTCAATCGTTATAAACCTCTTCTGAATCCTGTTTGTTCTCTCGGTTTTTTGTTATCTAGCCGATTTTGCAATCTATTAGTAATCACTCTTGGGAAGACTTTATAGACATGAGAGAAAGTTAATTGGTATAAATTTTGTAAGGTCTGTTTGATTACGTTTAATACATAGAAGAATTATTACAGCATTGTGCCAATCCTCTGTTATCTTGACTTGTTTAGATATTTAGTGAAGAGGCATGCTAATTTGTCCACATGACATGTCCAGAATCTTTTAGCAAGTTTGAAGTAATGTTGTCCTGTCCTAATGCTTTGTAGCTCATCATTTGATTGATTAAAATTTCAATTTCTGACTTGAGGAGTGCCCTGATATTATTGGCTGTTTTCATAGTAAACCGTATTTCTTTTAACTATTCTTTCTCAATTCTGGATGATTATGCGAGGTTCTTTGATAGCTACCACATGATATTATTGATTTTATACCACATTCTTTCTTTGATGGTTCCTCTAACAATAGTTGCGTTATATTTTCCGATATAAACTCTGTTTTTTTAAATGAGCTTATTTAATTGAGATAATTCAATATGTTGATTGGTGCCTATTGCTTTAAGGTTTTTGCACTTCTTCATGGGGTTTAAGATTTCTTCTGGGAATTTGTTGTTCTCACTTTGTGTTTCCTTATATTTTTCAGCAGTGTCTGCCATATGTTTCCTTAATTTAGAGTTCATCGGTTGCAAATTGCTAATGCTACTGGGTTCCAATAGATTTTCATGGGATGCCCTTTGAAGATGGTGGTCGAATTCTGGAGGAAGAATTTTCTAGATCTTAATGGGCTTATCTTTTCAATGGAATAGATTTCTTCTATCTTTCTGAATATTAATTTTTATCTTGCATCTTATCATATTATGGTCAGTGATTTTAATTTGTAGGTGGCTTGAAAATTATTGACAATATAAAATTGCATTGTATATCTCATAGTTTTGGCTTCTTCAAATTCATCTTTGTACCGTTTCTTTTTGAACATAGTGTAACATAGTATAGCATTTTAAAGGTCTTAGGCTAGTGTACAGTCAACCAAATCTTGTCATCTTTCATTTTATTTTCACATTTCGAACTTCCCAATGCATTACTGATTAATTAACTTGCCCTAATTTGTAATAAACTCTCCTATAACGATGTTAAAATAGGCTTTTGAATTATTCGCACTAGTTTATCCTGCGTACTAGCAGATGTCGGTGCATACACTTGGGGTGTATTGAGATTGCACTTCTTAGAGACTCTTAAGTTTACGTAACCTGCTTTTCCGATATGCCGTGAAAGTATATAATAATTTCTTTGATCTTCTTTCGCTTTGTGCTACAGTATATGATGATCACTTGCTTACGTGATAGCTTTATAACAACGTTAGGCTTCCTAAAGAAAAATTATATCCCATTTATTATTTTATCAATGACTTCAGTGAAATTATCTCTGAAATGGATGTTCTTATATAAAACGGTATTTTTCTTCTTTCGAAATTCTATATTCTATATTACTTTATTCGAAAGAAATATAGAATATAATTGAAGGAGACTTCAATTTACAGTAAATTTACCTCAGAACCATTGCTTACTTAAAACTAAAATTGAACTAAATACTCACTAAAATGAAAATGATAATAAGTGCGTAAAATAAGAGCTTCAGTATGGTTCTAGTAAGTTATCTGTCTGCACCGAAACACCACTCACTTATTTCAAGTTACCTTTTCGAACTAGTTAGGCAGTTTTCCAAGTTTAATCCAGGATATTTTGAAGAACGCTCTTTCATTTAGTGAATAGCTATTTAGGTTTTTGTAAAATTGTGATATAATGATATCATCATTAAAGTCCAATTAAAACCTTATGTACTGTTTACGAATTCAATTTTATCGGAATCATAAAAAAACAATATTAGTAGCGAAGCTTCCTTCAAATTGTCAACTACTTAGTGTTCTTTTCTTAAATTTACGTGTAGTTAAATAATCTATCAAAACAATTGCGACCTTAGTTGCAAAACAAGTTCTAGTTTAGGGTCCAGAATTAAATATGGAAGAGAATAAACGAGCCAAATTCCCCGATAAATTAGTTATTTATTTAATGTTGCCCAAGAAAATCCGCTAAACATTGTAAAGGCCGAAAAGAATAAGTAATATTAACTATTGAAACAAAAGAAAGAAAGACCGGGTTTATCGGATGGCATTGATTGCAATTTTAGATCGAATAAAAAACAAGAATTTATTAGAACGGTAAAAGAAAGAAGAAACAAAACTTACAAAGAAATAGAACGGAACGTCATGGTTGACTTACCATCATTGTCAATAGCGATAGCGAAGATGAAGTAGACAACCAACATTCTAATTAACAAGTTACAGATACACAACCAGTTTTGAAGTGATACATGGGAGTGTTACTGAACCAACTACGTTTATTTATAAGAGTATGCACTAGATTTTACTTTTCCACGGCTGTCTAAATTATTAGACTAATGAAAAATAAGCAACCGAATTGAGTTCTTCTTTTAATAGCTGCAGCAGATATTTTCGGAAACTTATTTATTAATGTAATTTTGTTTCAACGTCAACGGAAAAACTGAGAAATCAGGAGCAAGCAAAATTACAGGAAAATTTTATCTAGCGGATTGCAACGTTGTGGTGTTCCAGTGGGATGACAAGCTATTTTCAGGCTTATGTTGCATAGAAAATTCTTGATCTTAAAATTGCACATCTACAAAGTCCGGTGGAAAAGCAACCTGTGTTGTTTGGTATTTACGCCGAGAGCTGCAATCAATGCGAAGATCTCAGAATGATTGGGTGTCAATCTGAAGATGTTACAGAAGATCAGGAAAGAGTTGGATAAGTGATGCTGTGACTAAGAAGAACCTGTGTGCTATCAAGGTGGCGCTTAGGTCTAGGATTGTCACAGTTTTTACCAAGTTTACCAGGTTCCGAGGCCACCTGGATGGCATGGTTGTGGCCGGTGGCATTTCATTGAATATAATGAATAGTGCAATCTTTTAAGTCTTTAAAATGTCCTTTTACTTTATATATATGTATAAATGGAATTTCTTTGGAGAGAAGAAGTCAACTTCTTTAGTAATTAACAACGAAGCTAAGTAGTGAGTCTAATTCAAGAATATCAGACCCCTTTAACTAATTACGAAAAGTAAAGCAATAACATTGTGAAAATTGTCAGTGAGCGCAAAAATAAATACCCAGATGCTACCAAATCTAGCCTAATAAAGCAGTGAAATCTGATTACTTATTAAATCGTTCTCAGTGTTATTATGACATTTTAAAATAATGTGTATTAATGGAATTTATTATAAACATGAAATGAATTATACAGTTTTCTATTAGAAATATCAATTATCGTTGATTTTTAACACTTTAACCCAATTTAGCTGAAGTTTTGCACACTTTTTATAAATTGCAAAAAAATGAGGGGCTGAAAACAAGTAATTGCAAAAGTTGAAAAATAAAGAGGTGGAACACCCTAATACATTGAGTTACATAGATACATACTTTGTCATTCCTCGCATTCTCTGCATTCGAGCCCCGCAGCTCTCAAGCGTGTAGTCTTCTCCAGACTTTTCATAGACAGGTAATAATGAAAGAGGTTCTAAGATAATTAAAAGTAAAAGAGTATGAGATGGGAAAGGGGAGCTGTCTAAGGCTTGGCAGGATCTAATTTGTTTTTACTCATATTAGGCACGTAGGTTAGAGACGCACAGCAGTTTACTAAAAAACTCTGTGCCTATTATATTATGTTTAAGTAGTCTTTGATTGGGATGTGAATTCCAGGGCTCGCTTCATGCGCATATGTTAGAAAGAACTGCAAAGAGAACATCATCATGCTCTCTTACCTAGTTTGAGTGAAAACCAGCATGAATTTCTGAAGTCCATTTATGCAATCTATTACATTCCCTTCAACTGCACCCGCATTTAACATCTTCACTACAGTCTATAAAGTGCACGAGAACCGGGAAATCCGGGAAAAGAACTAAAATTTGTTTTAACCATTCTTCGTAAAATTAAACTTTTTCTAATTGGCATAAAAATTCTAAGCGCTGAAGTTAATTATGTTTATTTACCTTGTTTTAAATCATTTATAAAGTAGTATTTCACAAAATCGGAGTATTTTAAAAAGATCTCGGAATGAGATTAATTATATTTATTTAACATGTTTGTCATTATTAATAAGGTAGTATTTTAAGAAATTTGAGCATGTAGACTCGCATAGGCTAATAAAAAATGAATCTTTAAAATAAATAGACAACCTGCTGAAAAAGCTCGTTCCCTCAACGCTCTTAGCCTTAATTGCTAAAAGTGCAACTCCTAATCGATCCAGCTTTTCTCTACGACTCCCCGTCATTTCAAATTTTGAATTCTTTCCAGGAAGAACATTTTCTTGATTGTTTAAGCTCCTGTAAGATTTACGTTTATTTATTACATCGTAGTCTTTCCAAAGCAATGGTTTTCGAAAGTATTGTGCTTATTTTGATATATTTCATTACCCGTACTTTCTTCATAGTTTTTTCATGATTCTCTGGATAGGCGACGCTTGTAAACTGTTTCAACAGACTTCTTTGGAGATGTTCGAGAAGTTGCAGGAAATGAGCGATGAATTCTGTTATTAAAAGTGAGGAGTTTATGTACCATAATTCTTTAATTACATTATCTAATGCTATTAAAACTTGAATAATTTCTTCTATCTTTTGCCATTTAGAATCGAAGTCTTGTAAATGGCTATTTTTGAGAGGTTATTTACAGAATAGTCGGAATATGTGTTGAACTGGGCGAATCAATGAATCAAGGTCCTCATAAATTTTAAGATGAAAGTCATGGTTTTCTTCTTCGTTTAATTGAACAGCATCATCTTTGCCATGGCAAGTAAAATATATACAGGTAATTACAGGGAAATCGATAAAAATTGTGCACGGCAAAAGAAAAAGAGTTGTGTACCAAACGAAGCAATATATTTCCAGGAGAATTTCCAAACAAATAGGACGACATATATTGTTGCAAAATCATTCGAAATTGCCACCAATCTGTCTTCACTACTTTTGCCAAGCGAGACCTAAATTGGTTGCATGGCCTGGTTAGGGAATCACTATAAATTGAGTAAATTACCTAAAGTTTTGTAAGTAGCTTTGTTTGAATATTTATCAACAACACTCCCACAAAATAATCAAGGAGGTTGCAGTCGGCAAAACTGGGCGTCCAAAATTCTAGGGAGCAATGGTGCCGGATTTTGTTGAAAAACCACGCGAGTCTTCCTTCCTTTGCGTGCGAGAGCAGAGTTCTGTTGTAAAAAATAAAACTTATCCTCGGCTACATGGTACATCCAATGCTTTACTAGTCTCTTGCACCTCAATGTAAACGTCTGGATTGAACTTGAAGTCCTTTGAATAGTTGCAATGTTTTGCCGAATTTCAATATTGCCTAAGCTCCCTCTGTGGTACACTTAAAATTTAAAAAGCAAAATCAAATTTAAATTCCCTTAACCGATTTTTTTGTCGTGAATGTTGATATTGATATATCTTCAATTTTACTTTCAAGTATATTCATCCAAGCTAAAGGAAATCCGCTTTCCTTCTTTCGCTTTATTTTTTTTAAATCATTTAAATGCGTCCTCTTATTTAAATAAAAGTACATTATAGAATTTTTTACACCATACTCCCTCTCTACCTACCTCTTTCTCTAACTCCCCGTCCCGCCCTCTGCCCTACCCTCTTTTTCACAATCATTTTCTTAACCCTCCATCTTCCAACCCTCCATCTCCTAACCCTCCATCTCTCCCTTTGTTCACCTCTCTTCTTTTACTTCTGCCCGATCCCTCTCTTCCACTCTCCTTTCTCTCCTCCTCAGGCGGTCTCCACTTACCTCTTTTTCATCTTTTCTCTATCATCCCTCTCTTTCTCCCTCCCTTTTTATCCCTTCCATCTCTCCTCCCCTCAATCTCCCTCCCTCCTAGCTCTTCTCCATTTTCCTCTCTCCCTCTACCCCGTTCTCCCAGCGTCTCTCTCTCTCTCTCTCTCGCCGCCGCCCTCACTCTCCCTTCCCTCCTCCTGCCTCGCCGTATCCCACTCTTTCTCCCTCCTTATTTCTTTCCATACCTCTCTTTTCCCTTCCCTATATTTCCTTTTCTCCCCTTTCCCATTGCTTTATCTCTACCTCCCTCTCTCCTCAAATTCTTCTATCTTCTCTCACTCTGTACCCTCTACCTCTCTTTCACCCTCCTTCACTCTAACCTTCTCTCTCTCTCCCTCCATCTACTTTCCCTGGACTTAAAAGTTATAATATTTACGCCGATCAAATTATTCTTAAGTCATTCCCAACCTTTTAAGTAACCGCTCCAAGAATTTCTATCTCACAACTAAACACGTATAAAGGCTATCATACTATCCCCTTCCTGAATGTTGACAAAAGCTTTCGGATCTTTTACCCAGAAATTCGACCTTAGTTTTATTGCTTCGAGGAAGCACTGCCGCTCGATTACCGAGGGGTTTTGAGACAAAATCCTCGATAGATAGATCAAACACTGTTTCTTCGCCTTGAGTTTACCAATCGAATGAACGACGATCACTATAAACGCTGCAGTAGCATGTAAGCTTTTATATACGCCCTCAAACGTAGAAACCCTTGTCCCCCGCTCCCACATTTTCTCCTAGATACACTATTGTCACCTCTTCTATTTTCCATATATTGCATTTAGCACTGACACAAACTCCAGTAGTATTATTTCTGCCAAAGTAAATGCTTCAAATCACCAGAGTTAAGCCAGTGTTTCCACGCAGTGTAAACAGATATTCCTTGTTTTCCTAGTCCAGTGATTCACTAGAGGGTGCGGTGGGTAAATTGTAGCCTAACCTCAATATACAAGAAAATAACAAAGTTCATTTATACAGATATATTTAGCCAAATTACATGTTAAAGACTTTTAATATTTTACTAGTCATTTGATTCAATTAAGTCGTTGCCGGCTTCAAACATAGTATCCAGATGGAGTCAATACCCACGGCAGGCATTGTCGACGGTCTCACTCTCAACCAGACCCAAACACAACAGTTTAGTGGATTGCAGTCTGGTGAGTTGGGAGAATAGATTTTCGGATTACTTTGGCCAAAGAAAATTCTATCTGCCCTCCTAGAGATACAAGTATGCTCAAATCATCCACAAATCCTTCAAAGAATTGACGAGGCTACCTTAAATTTATTGAACTTAGGAACCTCCCTAACAAAGTCCTCTCCTGCTAAACATTTCCTTATCAACTGATTTTCCCAAAACGCCTGAATTTCGGTCTGACATCGTTTCCCAACTTAAATTACACTGTACTACAAAATCTCTCTGTGAAAAAAACATAGATCTCATGTGCATTTTATTATGATGTTTGGTGTGCTCAATTCAAATTTTTTAACAAAAATTTCCCATCGCGTAATATTTTCTTGGAAGTTGCCGATTTAATAATTATGCAATTGATACTGATTTCCACGATTCGACAAATGGATTTGGCTCCCAAAGTCACATTAAATTTGTCCATTGTAATTATGTAATTCATGAATATAATGAATCAGCATGAACCTACTTCTTAGTAATTACTTCTTCGATTGTGAGAAGTCTCAGGTGTATCACGCTTTAGGTTCCAACAGAAGTCAGCCAGCACAACAAGGCTCTATTTTCCCCTTATACTTGTTTTCCATTGATGGTATATTTTGATGGAACCTCTCTCCATTTTCATCACTCACAGATGAGAATGAAGAAAGTGTATATTCAGTGACATATTGCATCCGAGATCTTGGGAGCACTTTATTAGGCTCTCCACTATACGCTCTCGCTGGGCCCCTTAGTGCTTTCCTAGAAGTCCTTTGCATACATCTTTGAATGCATGCCAGGCCGCTAGCTCAGTTTCATCCATTGTTTCCTCTAAGTCTTCATCAGCTATAAGTTGACGAATCTGAGAGCCTACGAATATGCCTTCTTCAATCTTGTCATCACTCTATTTAGGGAAGATCGTATTGAGGTACTGGAAACATGGCTTGTTATGTTGTAATGCTTTGGTAAATTTCTTCATTAAGCCTAGTTTTACATGCAGTGGTGGCAAAATGATCTCCTTAACTAGTGGCTCATGATTTACATTATGTCATATTGAGTATACTTTCATAAATTTCCTTGGTTAGGTTGACAAATACCTTAAAAACACCCCATTAAAATTATATCAAAATCCGTTTATAACTTTTAAAGTTGTCAGTTTTGGTCCAATCCTGTTTGCATTCAATCCCTATGGAATCATCACTGTATCTATCGTAGGTAAGATGGTAATTTACGAGAAACTGGAGGGCTCCAAGAAAAATACGGATGTTATATTCGTGATTTACGCCAAAAAAATATCCCAAGGAAAAGTTATTCTCACTTCCGTTTTTTTCATTTTTGTACAGTAGTATTAGAGCTCCCCTTAGTAGATATCCATAGTAGCCCCTTCAGAGGGCTTAATCATCACATCACTCCCGATTCTCTCATCAACCTCTATGCTATTCAGAACTATATCTGATAATCTTTAGGGTTTAATGCCCTTATTCTTAGCTTTTCCTGATTCAGAATTACCCTCAGAACTCTTTCACCCTTAACTTCTCGAGTCCAATTTCCACTTTAAATTAGCAATATCTAGCAATCCAGGTGCAGCTGATCCTTATATCATATCGGTACCAGCAATATAAAAACTTTCAATATAGGCATTATTAAAGATATCATAATCCCTTTATGCTCCCCATGTTCACAACGAGGAGCTAATTCCTAACACTCAGCCATCCCTTTCGTATTTACTAAACCTTTCAACTGTTTTACTTATTGTCACTTAATCAAACTTTGGATCATTTCGAACCCCACTAAGCCCCTGAATCCCTACTAAAACCATAGAACCCCACATTAGTGGCCAATTTGTGTCATAGCACCGTAAAGATTATTTAAATAGAAGGTAGATAAAACGGCGAATAAAAGGAAAAAAAGGAAATTGGATCTCTAGAAAATTTATTAAGGTAGACACCAGGACCCTATAAGAGAAAAGAGGAAAAACTTAAATTCGAGATGTTAGACCCTCAGATGAACCGCTCATTCGGGGTTCGAACTTCAATAAGATCTTCCTTTTTTCTACCCTAGCAGGAATTGGGAGACGCCTTTAACCATTTTTTTAATGTTTCGCTTCATATCTTTCCTTTTGTTTCGGTTTTTCACTCCTTATTTCCATTTTTACACGCTACTGTGCAGCAGATGGATAAATTGGTGACCCCACAGTTGAATGAAAACGAATCTGTTCCCTTTGACGCGAGCCTGAATGTGAAAATCACCAATTGCGACATTTCATTTTTGGTATGTTAGATTGGTCAATTTGATACAGCCACTTCTCCTAGCGTAGATAAAGAGCATCCCCCAGGTTGACCAATGCAGTCTGGATGAGGTTTTCCATTTCTATTAGAACTGCATACATATGTATATATAACCTACACACTGTACATGCAGAAAGATTCACATCATAAGAGGTACTAGCTGCGTACACCACCAAAATCCGAGATGCATACAGAAATATAACTACACATACATGCCTGTACACGCGCAACCTTCACTAATATTTCGACAGAAATGTGTAAGAATAAAAAGAAGAGCAGATAGATAGAATAACTGACTGCGGGAGAGAGAATAAGAACAAAACCAGACACACTCATACATGCAGTACATAATATGAGTAGCAGATGCCACCACAAAGTGCATGTGCCCACAAGACACACATTAGCAATATATTCGGAAATGTAAGCAAACATTCATGCTTGTTCACAGAGGAGGAAAAAATAACGAAAGTAAGTGAAGCAATGTTGGAAAAGAAGAAGTATAATGAAGTGAAGTAAGAATTAGGAGAAAAAGCAAAAAAGAGATTGTATGTATGTTTTTGTGTTTGTCTGTTTATCTCTTTTTTGAAACTAATTCATACAGGCACCTAGAAGCCCAGTATCGCATGCCTCAAGAGATGTCTACATCTCTCTTGGAATACAATATGTCGTCGATGCTAACAGCTCAACTCGCTCTTCGACCAGCGAATCTACCTGATACTTGTTCCTCCATTGTTCGGCATTTTCCACACGTGTTTGTCGTATTTCTTGACCGTAGTCTAAGAACATTTAATTCTTTCCGCTCATTGTCACTAACTTTAACTTGTGTGCAGCAATATATTCAGTGCCATAATAACAAAATAATCCTCAATAGTAATTTACGTTAAATGAATAATTTAAATTTTATGTCACAATATTCTTTCAGATATTCAATTAATATCGTTTAATTAATTATTTAATGTGTATTTTAATATAGGACAAATTCCACTCTCTCTCCTTGTAATCATCTACAATCATCTACAATCAACGTGCTCCCTATTCACTTCGATCATTGTCCTCGTATGTTTCGGAAGTGAGTCATGGCCATATTATATAAGCCCTACTCGCGTACAATTTAGTGTTAATAGTGCCATTAGTGCTTTCATCTTAATTTGTGTATGTAGCTACCTTAACGACCAAATTTGAATTTATTTAAGCAATCTGTACGGAAAACGATTGACCTTATATTGTTTCCACTGGTTCCATAACAAAATGTAGATCATTCCTTCACTATTTTACCAAACTATTCTTATAATAACTTTGGAGAATAACACAAGCTTTGCCATATCGTTTAGTTTTTCATTCTTGTATAGCATTTGATCCAACGTCTTCCTGTTATCGAATAGGAATCATATTTTTGTTACAGGTCATATTCTCTTTAGAAATATTTCTCTAATCTGTCTCACAACATGCCCTGAAAAAACTTCAAGAAGTCGGAATTGCCGAACTTTCATCCAATTCATGAGGAACCCACGTTTCTAATTTATTAATCTTTATTATTGGATTTTTATGACAGTGAGACCGTATATTTTGGTTGAATACAGGTAAATCCAAACAGTAGTTTACATTCCTTCAAAGTTCTCCCCTCCTGCCTATATGCAGCGTTCCATCCTCCTTCGCCACTTCATGAAGCAGTCACGGTATTCAGGAGCTGGTATACATCGTAGCACTGAATTGACTGTTCATGCTAGGTCTTGGACACTCTGAAATTGCTTCCCTGCAATCGCTTCTTCTTTGGAAGCAACCAAAAATTACAGGAAGCAAGGTCAGGTGAGTAGGGTGGCTAGGCAAGAAATGCGATGTCCTGCTGCTCCAGGAATTGCACAATCAGGCGCGCTTTGTAGAGTGCAGCATTGTCATGTTGCGGCAAAAGGCGCGATCGGCGATGGGTTAATGCGAAATTGGCCCTATGTTCAAGGGTTTGAGGAAGGATTTGGTAAGTGTAGTAATTGGCTGTGTTAGTAGACTGTTGAGGCATCAAATTGGCCCTTGAATATTAAAGAAGATGGTGAAAAGGCGCTTGGTGCTGTGAAATCTTTCCTTCAAAATCTTAGGGCGAGGTTCTTCATCCCTCAGCCACTCCTTTTTGGACGCCTTGCCTTTGGTAATGAAGAAAGAAATCCAACATCCATCTCCAGTAGCGAATTCTGAGAACCGTTTCAGACCACTTGGATCTCCGGTAGCAATATTTGAGAAGCGTTTTAGGCAATTTGGCTCGAAATAAGCTAGCCAGAGATGACAACTCCGCACCAGTTCGCTCTTCTGCTCTTCTCTTGGCAAATGTGGTATCTATTGAGCACATTTCTTCTTCAGTGCTAAGTGTTCATAAACGATGTTATATGCACTCTTATAACTGACACCAAGCTCAAAAGATAAGAATCAAAGAGTAACAGTTGGATCTTCGTTATTGTAAAAGGTAGGCCTTCGTATTCCCATGCCTTTCCTTTCTCATCATAGTTTACGTTGTTTTTTATCGCAGGTCGACCCGCTTCGAAGCTACCATTTTTGGCCTAAACTTCTGTAACTTATCAGTCTAATTTGCGTAGGAGAAGCCACTCATCCTCCCCCTTGAACCCCACTTCCCTTTTCCCTCTTCGGACTGAATGATATAAATGGAGCCTTTTAATTTATTCTTTTGCAAAGATTCTGCCTTGATTGCTCCGCTAAATCGTCTTCCGTCACTTACCTTGACTTTGTTCATTTTTGGAGACCCGTACTGGATTCCTTCGTGCAGCGAGGATTTTTTGCCATTGATTCCTGCCAGCGGTGTCGCTGCTCCCCTGTCGGCTGCATCGAATTGTGCTCTTCCATTTACGTTTGCAAGTGTTCTCCTTTGGGGAGCTGTTCACATTGGGCACTTGAAAGCTTTCACCAAGTCACCTCGCTATCTTCTTTTTGGGGAATTCTGTCATCTCGAATTCCTTATCTCGGATTGTTCGGCCTTCAAGTCATACTTCCCCTTAGTCTCGATGTCTTTCGCCCCAATATTGCCGTTAGTGGGTTTCTCCTCGCCCAAGACAGTTATCGCATTCCCCCCTGCGGACTAAGGACGAATTGACTCATCGTCGCCGAGCCTCTTTTGCCTGTGTTTCCGACGTGTTTATTGCTTCACTGCTCTGGTGTCAGGTATTTTGGAGTATCTCTTTCTTCTTACGTCCCTTTTAAATTAATTAGTTTTATTCATGTAACTCTGGGCCTTCGGGTAAGGGATGTAGGACAGGAAGGTCATTCCGGGAACACCTGTCACTAGAGTAGTGTAGTCTATTTCATCTTTAACGGCGTGTGTCATTTCAGCTTTAAGAAGCAAGTTATTCATAGAACCCAATTTTGTATGCGCGAATATCTATTTTAGTTAGAACGACTTGTGGTCGTTAGATGGTGATAAGCATTTGTGACTTTTCTTATTATTTGATGTACCCCCATATAATTTTTTAGCAGTCAATTTATTTCCCTTTGATTTTGATGTAAATAACACTGTAAATACTTTTATGTGTGTATTCATTTAACCCCTTGCGAATACCTCGTAATTTAGCACCGTCCTGATAAATTCTGGTGAATTTCTGGTAGGCCTTTAGATCCCTGGTCATCTATAAATTTCTTATGTGTGTCTTATTTGGGCCGTGGAACCGGGTTCCGCGATAGCCTTCACATACGTGGCAACCTTGCCATTGATTCCTGCCAGCGGTGTCGCTGCTCCCCATTATTTGTTTTTTCCAGTTAAGGTTGTCAGGTTAAGTTGTGGTGCTTATCCGCTTGAGTGTTTAAGTCACCTCTAGCGCGCATTCACTGTCTGTGGCCCGGAAGCGAATTCCTACTGTGCATAGGATTTTGTTAGCCCATGCGCTGCCGAGGTTTGCCTTTGCCTTAATTTTCACGGCTCTGCTTGGCCGTTGTTTGTATTAATTTATTAATCTTTTGACACTTGCAGGGGTGTCTTCTGAGGTTTCAAATACGCCTCGTATTCACAGTTATTTCTTTTTTCATGCCGTGTTTATCTTGTACTACTTAAATTTGGTCACTTTGAGCATCATTTTTTTCAACAGGTTTGCTTATTGCCTCTTGTGTGGTATTAGTGTGATCCCCATCCTGTATTAAACCATTTTTTATTATTTTTGTCCCCTTTTATTTAGCATTCTTTTGTCTGTTTAGTTAACTCTTGCGTGTCATTTCATTTTTGCGTTTTATATTCATAACGCTCGTGTTTTCTTCTTTCAGAGTTAACCTGCTCACTTATTTTAGGGTTTGTAACCTATTCATATAACTCTCCTTATCGACTTAACTTTAATTTTATTACTGACTAATTTTATTCTGTTATTATGTCTCACATTAAAGAGTTTAGGGACCAGACAGTGGAGCTGGGCTTCACTGGTAATGAAATTACTTAGTATGTCCTCCAACAACAAGCATTTGAACGTGAGGAACGTGAAAAGGACCGCCAAGCAAAAAGGAAAGAACGTCAAGTTCAGAGGGAAAAAGAGGATAGAAAGCTTCAGCTGGCCCAAATCCAAGTATAAGCAGCGAAGGCTAAGACGAAGATCGAAGCAGAGAAAGAGACTCAATTAGCTCAAAGCTTCGCCTCCCAGCAGCCTGCTCCTGTTCAGTTTACTGATCCGGCGAGTCGTTCTAAACTTCCTCTATTACAAGATGGAGAGGATATCACTTCCTACCTCAACCGCTTCGAGTGGGTTGCTGAATTGCTCCAAGTGACCCTCGAGAGCTTTGCCGTAAGGTTAGGAAGTTTACTCACTGGTAAAGCTGATAAATTATATACCTCTCTGATAATGGACATCACCAGGGACTATAACCGTTTGAAAAGAACTTTTCTTACCGGCTTCAATAAAACTCCGGACGGCTACCGTACCGAGGTTGGTAGCGCTAAGGTTTCCCCGGGGGAAACCTTTCAGCAATTTTCATTTCACCTAGCTCTATTAGTTCAGACATGGCTTGAAGCCTCCGGCATCGGTAACACTTTTGAAGGGCTCAAGGAATTTATTATCTTGGATCAAGTTCTTTCTTTCCTCCATTCTGACCTGCGTGCCTTCATCAAGGAACGTCAAGCCTCTACTCTATCGGAAGCAATCCAGCTGGCAGATAATTGGACTTCTGCTCACTCCAGTCTTTCTAGAACTTCAAGTTCTCATCCCAAGAACTTTTTGCGTCCGTCCAACCCATCTTCGAAGGGGAAGAAAACTTCATCCACCGCTAAGAGCACCCGACCGAATTCCTCCTCCACCTTGACGCATCATGGCCCGCAGTGCCCAAGGAACCCCTGTGCCTTCAAGGATGGCTCGTCTTCGTCGAAACCCCTTAAGGTGGGATTTTGTCTTTCCGATCAAGGTGTCACTCATTTCCGGGCCTCTGGTACTATTAACGGGGCTTGGATTTCGACCATTATCAGGGACACTGGGTGCTCTTGCGTAGTCGTCTCTGAGTATGTCTTGCCAGACACGGACGTCACCGCCTGCAAAAAAAGTTTTCGTGGCCGATTACCTGGGATGAGTTGACTCATCTTCCTCGTCCTCTGCTACCTTCATGGCCCATACTTCGAAAGATGGACGGACGTCATTAGAGCCCCAATTAAATTTGCTAGTGTGCTGGTTGGAAACATTGCGTGAATTAGGGACCTTGATGCTTCTACATCTTTACCTTCCCCAGCTCTACCTCCGTCATCTGCAACCCTTTTACCACCGAAAACTTCTTCCATTATCACCGGATTTCCCTCAGCACCTAAACTCATCCATGTTTTGCTGTCCATACCAGGGCAAGGAAAATTAGACGAATTCACCCCTTAGCTATGCCTGCTCGCCAGCCCATTTCTGTGACGCCTGACTACTTCTTTCGCCTGCAAACCTCCTGTGGAACCTTCTCTGCTGTTCGAGCTAAAGCCGCCTCAGGGGAGATCGAGCGAGTTAGAAACAGAGCTAGTTACCAGTTCATCATTGTTGACGGCCTCCTTTATCAGAAATGCTTAATGTCTCACCATCCCCATAAGGTAGGCAAGTTGACCTTGGTTGCTCCCAGGCAGTGGTGCCCGGTCATTCTTTTAGTTGCTCATGAGAGTCCGTTGGCTGGCCATTTTTTCCACAGGAAGACCGAATTGAAGGTCACAAATCAATTATATTGGCCTAACATGTGGTCTGACATTCGTGCTTTCCGCCGTTCATGTGATAAGTGCTAACGCTTCTCGACCAAAGGACGTGTGTGACCGGTGCCTCTTCAGCCAATGCCAATCGTGACTAAGCCTTTCGCCTGAATCGCCATTGATTTGGTGGGACCTCTTTCTCCCCCATCTTCTGATGGTCACAGGTTATCCTTACCCTAATTGAATTTGCCATAGGGTTTCCATAGGCTGTGCCCTTGAAGGATATTGATTATGTGTCCATCGCCGAATCTTTACTTACTATCTTTTCTTGAGTGGGAATCCATCGGGAAGTTCTATCTGACCGTGGGACTCAATTTACATCCAACCTTATGAAGGAACTTCACAAGCTGGGGGTGTCAAACCTATCTTCACCACACCTTTCCACCCCAGTGGAAACGGAAAGATCGAGAGACTTCATGCCCTTTTGAATGTTATTATCGGTAACATGTGTTTGAAGAAGCCTTGAGAGTGTCACAGGTACCTCATTCCGACCCTATTTGCCCTCAGGGAATTTCCGAGTGACTGAACTAGGCTTTAGGCCTTTGAGTTTTTAGATGGTCGGTCAGTCCGTGGTCCACTATCTGTTCTCCGAGATCTGTGGGAAGGTCGAACCCTCCAGAACGACGACCGGACAAGCTTTCAGTACGTCATCGAGTTGCAGGAAAAGTTGGCCAAATGTTCTAAATTTTCTGCCCAACATGCCGAAGTCAGCAGCACCGGGTACAAGACATATTTTGCCCTCAAGTCACAGGACTGGCAATTCAAACCGGGCGATGAAGTTCTGGTGCTCCTACCCAGTGACACTAATAAACTTCTAGTAGCCTCGAATGGCCCGTATAAGGTACTTGAGAGGCAGGGTTAGGTAGATTATCTCATCGAGGTTCCTTGAGGACCCCGTCTCTATCATGCTAACTTTTTGAAAATATATCATCGCAGTGCCCAGGTGCAGCGAGTGGAAATTCTAGACGAAATTTCCACCCTGGACTAACTTATGGCTCCTAGGAAGGAAGGACTAAGAATCCTCGAGAAAGAAGACTCAGAAAACTTCCTTCTACCTTTGACACCCGATGGTAGTATTGATTCTATTTCGTCTGAACACACCGAGGTTGGAACACTGCAATAGGATCCGCTATCCCAACTCCAGGAACTCCTGGGTGGGTGACGGGTTGTTCTCTCTAATTAACCCGGTTGTACCTCCACCCTCTCCCATGACATTAATTAGACGACCACCGATCGTATAAATGCAAACAGTATCCAGTACTCATTCACCTTCAGACTGCCTTTGAGAAGGAGGTAGAGACCCTCTTCGGCAATGATCATCCAGCGCTCCTCCTCCTCCTCTCAATGTTCTCCTGTTGCCATGGTGAGAAAATCCCATGGTTCCTTTAGGATGGCCAGTTACTGTGTTCCACGCCGAACCTACCTGCAGCATGGAAGAAGATCTCCATAAGTTTTCTGGTGCGAAATACTTCAGCGAACCTGATCTGTGTTAGGTTTACTATCAAGTTCTTCTGTCTGAAAACGCCCGACCTTTAAGCGCTTTTTCCACCCATCTAGGCCTCATAGAGTTCTGTCGAATGCTCTTCGGATTGGTCACAGCTTGTGCAACCTACATTCGACTGATGAGGCTTGTGCTGGCTGGTCTCTCGAACGTATGTTTTTACTTCGATAATATCTTCGTATATTCTACGCGCTGGGACGAACATATTGAAGCCCTCGCTCGCTTGTCTGAAGGAACACGGTCTAACCGTCCAACCCACCAAATGTCAGTTTGTGGCAGACTCCATTCAGTAACTGGGTTTCGTGCTTGATGAAGAATACCTTAGAGCCCATCATGATAAGGTCGAAGCTATAAATAACATAAGCTATAAATAATATAATTCCTGGGTTTGGTCTCTTTCTATAAATCTTTTATCCCTTGAGCTTCAGACTTCACAGGCCCACTGTCAGACCTTCTAAGGAAGTCTAGCCCGCTTTGGCTATCTGAAGGCTTCCGTCTCTCAAAATTGGTTTTAAGGCTGCCAAATCGTCAGGTGAACTTCGTCCTAAGGACCGATACCTCTCTTCATGGACTGAGAGAGGTACTTCTACTGTACCAAGACGAATGCCCTCAACCTGTTGCTTATGCTAGCAGGCAGCGGCTGGACCGGGAAAAGAGGTATTCGACCATCCAGAGAGAGTGTCTGGTCATAGTATTTGCCATTAACAGGCTTGACTTCTATCTTAGGGGTAAGGAGTTTGTTTCCGAGGTCGACTACAATACTCTCCTCTAACTGTCAACATTCAAGGGCAAGAACGACAGACTACTTCGGTGGGCTATAGCCCTACAGGCCTATAAGTTTAGAGTTGTCCACATTGCTGGTAGGACAACCTAGGGGCTGTCATTTTAAGTAGGTCCCCTATGTAATTGTTGTGCATATTTTCCTCTGTATATACTTTATCCTTCCTTTTTTTATCTGCTCCCCAATAGATTCTTGTCCAAGGGGTGATGTAAAGGGTAGGCCCTCGTATTCTCATGCCTTCCCTTTCTCATTATATATTACAGTGTTTATCGCAGGTCTACCCGCTTCGAGGCTACAATTTTTAGCCTAAATTCTGTATCTTACCAGTCTAACTTGCGTAGGGGAAGCGACTCATTCCTCCCCTGGGGCCTTTTTATTTATTGTTTTGCAAGGATTCTGCCTTGATTGCTCCGCTAAATCGTTTTCCGTCACTTGCCTTGACTTTGTTCATTTTTTGAGATCCGTACTGGAGTTCTTCGTGCAGCGAGGATTTTTTGCCATTGATTCCTGCCAGCGTTGTCACTGCCCCTCTGTCAGCTACATCGAATTGTGCTCTTCCAGTTACATTTGCAAGTGTTCTCCTTTAGGAATGTCGTTCACATTGGGCACGTGAGAGCTGTCACCTAGTCACCTCGCTATCTCCTCTTTGGGGAATTTTCTCATCTCGAATTCCTTCTTTGGGATCTTTGGGCTTTCGGGTCATCGTTCCCCGTGGTCTCAACGCCTTTCGCTGCGATGTCGCCGTCAGTGCGTTTCTCCTCGCCAAAGACCGTCATCGCATTCCCCCCTGCGGACATGGGTCGAATTCACTCATCGTCGCCGAGCCTCTTTCGTCTGGGTTTGCGAAGTGGGTTACTACCTCTCTACTCTGCTATCAGGTATTTTGGAGTATCTCTTTCTTCTTACGTCATTTTTAATTTAATTAGTTTTATTCATGTAGCTCTGGGCCTTCGGGTAAGGGACGTAAAACAGGGAGGTTATTCCGGGAACACCTGTGGTGTTCTATTTCATCTTCAACGGTGCGTGTCCATTCGGCTTTAAGCAAGATTTTCATAGAACCCAATTTTGTATGCGTGATTATCTATTTTGGTTAGAACGACCATCTGGTCGTTAGATAGTGATAAGCATTTGTGACTTTTCTTTTTATTTTATGTACCCCCGTATTATTTGTTGGCAGCCAATTTATTTCATTTTGATTTTGATGTAAATAACATTGTAAATACTTTATGTGTGTATTCACTTAACCCCTTGCGGATGCCTCGTAATTTAGCACTGTCCTGATTAATTCTGGTGAATTTATGGTAGGCGTTAGAACCCTGGTCTTTTATAAATTTCTTATGTCTGTTCTTTTAGGGTTGTGTAAACCGGGTTTCGCGATAGTCTTCGCAGTCATTGATAGCCCGGACTGTTGTTGCTTCGGTCACGGATGCCCCATGGCGTCCAGAGCCATGATTATCTTCCACCTGAGTTTTCCGCCTGCAAAAGCTCGAATCTAGGGGTAAACAGTTTCCAGTGTTGGAATAGGCTCGGTGCAAATCTTGCAATAATTTCCCTCTCACTTATCTCCGTTGCTTTTTTCCCCGAGTTTACCTCTAGTTAATGTGTAGAACGTCCAACCTTCTTTCAAGAAATCCATGATTCCGTTTAGAGGGCGAAACCCACAATGACGCACTCGCACAACGCAACGAGAAAATGTAACCCAGCCAAGTGGCGACAAGTTCAAATACGTCACAACAGGCAACATTCGATGTCCCGCGTTCCCCTCTCTCTGATTACTCATGGTCTCTCTGTCATTTCTTTCTGATCAGCCCTGGTATTCCTTAGCAGCTGAAGTTATAATGGGTAAGAAAGTGCTCGAGCTTTTGGATGAGGGTTATTGGTAATTTTCATCATTAAGAACAGGTTGTGCTTTAAATATGAATTTTATATTGGTGTCAATCTCTAAGGTAAACTTATCGAACCATCGTTGTTATCGTAGTGGTATTCAGTTCAAATGCTTTGCTGATGTTATCAGCATCTCGAAATGCAATGGCCCAATTTGGAATCCTTCCTAAAATTAATCAAATTTCTTGGGTAGATGGCAATGATGAGGGTAGTAAAAAGTTTTATTTTCAGCCTATTGTAGTTTATTTTCATTGAATCTGCAAAAAGAAGCAATAGCATTCGTAAATTATATATATCATGAGAAACAACCTTATTTATCCACTACCAAACAAAATGAGAGCATGACTTTCCTCTATTCAAATATTTTCCAAAATATAATGATTAGAAAAATGAAGTTTACATGGCACCTAAATGCATGCATTTGATATATTTTAAGAAGATTTCATATCATACAATTGTGTATTCAAACATTATACTAAATAAACAAATAATATATAATAGTGACGCGTGGAAAATAAGAGAAAGATTTTTACAGGAACATTCTAGAAGTTTTGGGTAATCATCTGGGCAAATTTGCTCAATAGATAATAACTGTACAACCTCCATTGAGAGCCTACTTACTTAGAAGATATGAAAGCACACGTAAAAAAAAACTCATGAACTCTCAGAGAATTGTTTGCCTGAAGACATCGGGAATAAATCTTACTGAGATTTCAAGAGAACCAGTGTCAGAGAAAACAGTGCTATTAATCGCTTATCTATTTAGGATCCCTTGAAGAATACAGCAGTAATTTCTCGAAATATTAAGACCAATAGTGGCAGAAATGTGTGCCAGTTCACTGTGTCCCGTCGCCTCAATGCATCTGGGTTACAAACTCTTTCTCCAGCAACCCAACCAATCACCAGTAAGAAGAACCAAAATACAAGAATCGAATATGCTGAAGCTCATGTTGTTCGGAGAGATGAAGATTGGGTGAGAATTCATTTCAGCGACGAAACTAAATTTAATTTCATAGGAGACCCTTTGTTAGACGCCTTACAAATGATCGAATTAACCCAAATTTTGGAAAATATCTACAAACATAGAAAAGGCAGCTTGATGTTATAGGATATGTTTTCGTCTGACTGAGTTGCTCCACAAGTGGAAATAATTAGGATGGTAAATGCGAATGTGTACCTAAACCTTCTACAAAAACATCTTATAGCTTCAACCGGAGCATCTCAGGACGAGCCAGCAATATTTATGCAGAACAACGTACATTGTCATCCTGGAAAGCAAATAAAATACTCTTTCATACACCAAGATATCGAAGTAATGAAGTGGTCTGCTTAGATCCCAAACCTGAACCTAATTGAGAAGCTCTGAAAAATCAATGGAGACAAAGCTTGAGATGAGCAGCCCTCATCTGTGACGGATTTATGGACAAAAATTGAGAAAGAATGGAACATAATAACACTAGAATTTTGCAAAAAAACTGGTGAATTCGGGGGATCGTCGTTGAGACGAGGTAACAGACAACAAAGGTATTATTACCTGATATTAATTGTCAAAAAATGCTATTTTTGTTGTTTTAAGGAAGAGCCGCTTCACACGTAAGGATATAGAGAAACTCACAGGAATGATCCTAAAATAAACATATATAAAAAAATTTAACAATTAACTACAAAAAAGGACAGTAAACAATTTTATATCAACCTACTGAGCTAACCGAGGCTAAACAGGTTGGCAACTGGACCTATTTCAATATCTCTTCATCATCAAAATAAACAAATAGGCTACATGTAAACACATTAATTGCCGATTAGTATTTTCATCGCGACACTTTTAGATTACCGTTAAACATTAAATTAAATTACTCTCTTCTACTAGTAAATATGACGGGGTTGACGCACAATTGTTTCTACTTCCGTTAGAGCGTTAAACGTAATAAACTCGTACTGACGCAATATGAATATAAATGTTCTTCCTACCTTCATGAGAGAAGGGATCAGGGGCTTTCCGGATGTCGCTGGAGGGCTTTTCTCGTGTTTCGGAGAGTTAAACTGGCCAATGGTAGAATTTCGTCGAGATGGGATGGAGGAAAAGAGGGGAGGGGGGGGGGGCGATGTCAACTTCTTATTGCAACTTTAACTCCTGTTACGTTAAGACGACAGATAGAGTTATTGTGCTCCTAGCTCAAAAGAGTCCTCTTCTGGATACTCTTGAAGCCTATTTGTGTCCTATTCTTTATCGCCGGGTGCTTCACTAGTTTTGGGGTATATGAGGGGATTTCTACCGTAATTAACAAATAGAACCTCGTTGGAGCGTGGTTCTTCTCCTTTCTCTCTTACGGAGCTTGAGCTGTGAGAGTCACTCGAGTGTAAGCGAGTTTTCTTTTCTCCAGTTAGACTTCTTCTAAGTCTGTAAAGGATTCTTTGGTATGGCACCGATACAAAACTTTATGTTCTATATTAATTCGGCACTGAGGGAGGGGGAGGAGGATTGGTCTTCTCGAATAATCTGACTGGCTGAATGATCGATCTTCTCGAACTAATCCTATATCGTTCTCTGCGAATAATCTTGACTGGCTGAAGGATCGATCTTCTCGAACTAATCCTAAATCGATCTTACCGAATAATCATTATTGGCTGATGGATCGATCTTCTCGAACTGATCCTAAATCGTTCTCACCGAATAATCTTGACTGGTTGAAGGATTAATCTTCTCGAGCTGATCCTAAATCGTTCTCAGCGAATAATCTTGACTGGCTATAGGGTCCTTCTTCTCGAACTGATCCTATATCGTTCTCCGCGAATAATAATCATTTCTCTTTCCTTCAGGGGCTTATTTATAGGTGCACCACCGCCCCATCTAAGAAAAAAGGGGTGAGGCCGCAGAGGGGAGAGCGAGGAGTTGAGGAGGTTGGCACTGAGGTGCCCGTGTCGGCTTGTTAATTAGAGAGACCACAAACCGCCACCCTCCTTGGTGTGCCTTTTGACTAACCTAGCTTTTTGGTGATATAACCACGGGTCTACGGATCTCGTAGGTAATTGGATCTTTTGAGCGTCGTTAAAGGGCCTTTGGTGGTAACCTTAACAATAATGGTTGCTCCAACTACCTTTGCGGCGGGGAGATCAAACAGAGTAGGCAGTTAGACTGTTGTTCGCCGTTTAACGTTCCCACGAGTCTCCTCATGGGGGCTCGATTCTCCGGCTTTCTCCACAAAGGGTAGAGGGACTTTAATGTATATGTCCGCCTGGCCCCCCGGGAGGCTTTATGTTGCAATTCCTCTACATTTACCTACCTCCTAAAGAAATTAACTGGGGGGGTATTCCTGGTCCGACACTTATAATAATATACAATGGTAACTTACTGAACACTATATTATACAATAATTCGAGTTCATTCCGAAGTGTCTTGATAACGTTTCACCTGACCTTACATTAATGCCTATATTTACTGTCCCAACTTAGAAGATTCTTATCTTTAACTAGGGGGTCACTAGCCCTCCTTAACTACAATTCTAACGATTACAATTAACTTGAAACTTACTATAAAAAAATCGTCGACAGGATTCCGACTTAATGAGTCAGCCATACAATTGCTTGACCCTTTTATATAGATAATATTAAAATTGTGCACTAATACCAATACTTTACTGCGCCTGAGTTGGCCTTTCGGGTTATTGAGTCTACCCAAGTATGTCTCTAAACGGTAGTAGTATTTCAACCTACTCGAATTACCCTTCTTATGGTACTTGACTAAGTTTAAACTGAACCATCGGATTAGAGCGGCCTGTTGCAGTGGGGCATAATTGCTGGGAGTGGGGGTCCCATAGTCCTCCTTTAACAAGGTACCTCGAGAGATCGAGTTTGTGTTCGATCTAATTTGTTCGGAAACCATTTTCCCTACCGGGGCCTATTACAGTGGGGCATAATTGATGGGAGCGTGAGTCCCATAATCCTTCTTTATCAATGTACACTTGAAGATCAAGTCTGGGTTCGATCTCACGGGTTCGGCGACAAGTTTCACTAAGTGATCGTTAATGGGCGTGGTTCTCACAGCAAACTGAGTTTTTAATGGTAACTCCGTGGCCGTTCCGGTCGAGGAGGAGACTACTAGAGGTTGGGGACACTCACAATCCGCGTCTAACCCCTGAATCGGTTTACATGGGGGCCCACCTTGACACTTTTATATTCCTTCATTGTCACCCCATGTGGCTGGGTTCTACTTGTAGGTACTTTCTTAGGTACACCGGCTTGTACCTCTTCCCTATTTACTTCGTCCCTCATTATTCCATTTGGCTGGGTATTCATCGATCCTTTCCTAGGTCCACAGGGGGCTAAAACTTCCTTGACCTCCATCTGGTTCTCGATAGATGCACTTTCAAGTACGAGCAATCTTTATTTTTCTTCTCTCTCTTCTCTTTCAGCTTGAGCAAGTTCTCTTTCCCTCTGTATTCTTCTTTCATCTACTTCTTTTCATCTTTATTCTTCTCTCTTTTGACTCTTTTTTCCTCTTCATTCTTCTTTCCTCGGCTTCTTTTCCGCTTTCGATAATTCGCTTTCCCGTCGTGTTCTTATTTCTTCATCTTCTATTGTTATCTTTATTATTCTTTCATCATCTTCTTTTTCTATCCTTATTCTGAATTCTTTTGCTTCTCTTTTTAACTGTCTTATTCTTTCATTTGTTTTACTGCCGCTCGAGAACTTCTTTCCTCTGTTTCTATTTTCCACTGTATTTTGTCTTATTCTCCTTTTCTGCCCATCCGTATTTTCATTGCTTCGTATTCTCTTTTCTCCTCTCTTCTTATATCTTTCATTTTTCTATCAAACTGTATTATTTCTTGTTTTTCTCTTTCCAAATCTCTTCTTTCTTCTTCGCATTCTATTCTTAGTTCTGCCATGACGTAGGCATCCATATCTTTGCTTTCAAGTGCCAGACTTTAGGCTTATTGGTATAATCTTTAGACTGGATCCATTTTGTGTTTGTCCGTCGATTTTTCCTTGCTGTACTCTCACACACTTATGCCACCACTCACCAGGTTGCGCAGAGCCTAACTTACCCTTAATCCAACTACTATGCTGATTGTAATACCACTCCGACAACAAATTTACCACTTGGCCTAACAATTATCTTCAAATTGTTTCCACCCCTAACTTTACCAATTTTCCTCTCGTCATTTATTCTATTATTCCTGGTATTCCTTTTGCGTGTTGGCTCTCCCTTAATTAGACGCTGCTAGGTTCTTTCTCATAAAAACCTACAGACCTGACATCACTTTTGTCTAGGTATAACCTTTGATCGAGATATACTTCTTTTTTTTTAAGTATATTTTTGTCATAAGATGCTATTTTGGTTGTTTTACTGAAGAGCCGCTTTAACACGTATGGATATAGAGAAACTCACAGGAATTATCCTAAAATAAACATATATTTTAAATTTAACAATTAACTACAAAAAAGGACAGTAAACAATTTTATATCAACCTACTGAGCTAACCGAGGCTAAACAGGTTGGCAACTGGACCTATTTCAAAATCTCTTCATGACCAAAATAAACAAATAGGCTACACGTAAACACACTAATTGCCGATTAGTATTTTTATCGCGACACTTTTAGATTACCGTTAAACATTAAATTAAATTACTCTCTTCTACTAGTAAATATGACGGGATTGACGCACAATTGTATCTATTCCGTTAAATCGGTGAAACGTAATAAACTCATACTGACGCAATATGAATATGAATGTTCCTTCTAACTTACATGACAGAAGAGATCAGGGGGTTGCCGGATGTCGATGGAGGGCTTTTCTCGCGTTTCGGGGAGTTGAACTGGCCAATGGTAGAATTTCGTCGAGATAAAAGGAGGAAAAGAGGGGGGGGGGCGATGTTTACTTCTTATTGCAACTTTGACTCCTGTTACGTTAAGATGAAGGATTGAGTTATTGTGCTCCTAGCTCAAAGAGTCCTCTTCAGGATACTCTCGAAGCCTATTAATGTCCTATTCTTTATCACCGGATGCTCTACTAGTTTGGGGGTATACGAGGGGATTTCTACCGTAATTAACAAATGGAACCTCGTTGGGGCTTGGTTCTTCTCCTCTCACTCTTACAGAGCTTAAGCTGTGAGAGTCACTCGAGTGTGAGCGGGTTTTCTTTTCTCCAGTCAGACTTCTTCTAAGTGTGTAAAGGATTCTTTGGTATGGCACCGATACAAAACTTGACGTTCTATATCAATTCGGGACTGGAAGAGGGTGAGGAAATTGGTCTTCTTGAATAATCTTGACTGGCTGAATGATCGATCTTCTCGAAACGATCCTATATCGTTCTCATAGAGTAATCTTGACTGGCTGAAGGATCGATCTTCTCGAAATGATCCTATATAGTTCTCCGCGAATTATATTCATTTCTCTTTCCTTCAGGGGCTTATTGATAGGCGGACCACTGCCCCATCTAAGGGGGAAGGGGCGAGGCCGCAGATGGGAGAGCGAGTGGTGAGGTTGCATCTGGGAGAGCAAAGAGTGAGGAGGTTGGCACTGAGGTGCCCGTGTCAGCTTGTTAATTAGAGAGACCGCCAACCGCCACCCTCCTTGTGGTGCCTTTTGACTAGCACCGCTTTTTGGTGATATAACCACGGGTCTACGGATCTCGTAGGTAATTGGATCTTTTGAGCGTCGTTTAAGGGCCTTTGGTGGTAACCTTAACAATGATGGTTGCTCCAACTACCTTTGCGGCGGGAAGATCAAACAGAGTAGGCAGTTAGACTTGTTCGCCGGCTACCGTTCCCATGAGTCTCGTCATGGGGGCTCGATTCTTCGGCTTTCTCCACAAAGGGTGGGGACTTTAATGTATATGTCCGCCTTTCCCTCTTGGAGGCTTTATGTTGCAATTCCTCTACATTAAGTGTTTTCAGCTTCATCGTGGCCAAGTCTTCCTTTATTTCTGGGGTATTTTCTTGCTAAGTAGTTCTGTGAATGATCGTTCTATTATTTTGCACCTGTCAATATTTAACTTTGTTATTTTATTTAGTATTATTTCTTGGCATAAATGATTGTATAATATGAAATCATAAAATATGGATGCCTTTATGTACCCCTGGAAATTTCATTTACCTACTCATATTTTTTAAACTATTTTAATAAAGGAAATTCGTTCTCTTATTTTGCTCGGGCATGTACTTTATTGCGAGTCCAGAAAAAACTAGAGAATGAATTTGGCCTCTGCAAAAACAAGGTCAACAGACCTAAGTCACGTGCTCTCAATTATTTAAAAAATATGAAAAACAAAAAAATAATATACGTATTCTCAATTATCAAAAATATCATTTCTATCTTTCTCTCTAATGTCCTTTTACTGATTTATGACATTCTTTGGGTTATGACCTTATGACCATATGACCTTAATACCTTCAAAACTTTAAAAAACTCATTGAAAAGTAAAATGGTTACAATTTGACACACCGCCTGACATATTGACTTAGGAAGTCGCGTATATTATTCTGACTTGAATTCAACGAGAACATAAAACCATTCTTGCTAAAGTGATGACTCGTTTCCTACGAGTATTTCTTTATAAACCTCTGAATTTCCCAATTTACCATAAGAATGGTTGTTTTATTAAAACATAAGTCATTTCTGCACAATGGAAAACAAACATTTATTAATTTTTCACCCATCTTCAAAAATCCCGTTATCATCATCATCATTATCATCATCACTAACTATAATTTAATAAGGGGATTTGGTTATGACTTATGTTTTTTTATCAAAATTATTTCTAATAATTCTTTTATAATATCAAAAGATAAAATGGTGAAGTTCAGAAATAAATATAAGTATCCATGTCTTCTCCGGCAACTGTACAGGCCAATCCTGGATATGCATCGCTGGTCACACGTAGGCGATTGAAAATTTGGGGAAGGGCTCGTGCTGATGGTCTCGTCGGTTCTCTCCAAGAAGATCCACTCCCTCATGAATGAGTCTTCTCCAATTCGCCCTGTTTGAAGCCGACTCGTCCAGATTTTAATGGTCGACCATGCATTTCTTCAACATTATCTTGATGTGATCTTCGAATCTGAGCTTGGGACCACCCGCTGCCCCCCTTCCATCATGGAGCACTCTGCGGGGTAGTCTTTCTTTAGGGATGCGTATGACGTGACCCAGCCATTGCAGCCGGCGTTTAGCAATGAAGGCCTGGATATTGGTGCTCTTGGTTCTCTCCAGTATCGAGACGTGTGTTATTCTGTCTTTACCTCTGATACCAAGGATCTTTTCCAGAAGATTTATGTTTCTCCAGTATGTCGTCCATGTTTCACAGCTAAACAAGGAAGATGATAGACATACTGCTTTGTAGACGCTCATTTTAGTGCTTAGTTTCAAGTCTTTATTTTGACAGACTCTTTTATAGAGTTGAGCGAAGGATGCTGCTGGTTGTCTAAATTTGTGCTGTATTTTAACATCCAAATGCGTGTCAATGGAGAGTTAGCTACCAAAGTACTTAAAAGATGGAACGTTTGCTAGATTCTCACCAGCATTTTGAAAAGATGGGGGATTATGAGGCACTTCATCAGACCACCATGTCATTATTTCTGTTTTCTTTATATTTACAACAAGGCCGAAGGCAGTGTTATCGGTCGGGTTTGGTTGATTTAGTAGGTCTTGAAAGTGTTCCCTAGATTTTTGGATTATTTGACTTTGTTCTCTAGGTAGTGGAGTAAATGAACAATTTTGGTGACCATAAAGTCTTTTACCAGTATCGTAGAACTGGTGCATATCGTGAGAATCTGCATATGCCTAAATTTATTGTTCCCTTTTTGTCTACCAGTTATTTTATAGATTCTTCAATGATATTTGCACTTCTCTCCTTCTTTTCTACCAGTGAATATTTAGAGCTTGAGAGTTTGGGTATTTTAGCGAGACATTGTGAGCTTTATGCATATTATCAAGTAGATGAAGGATGGCTTCATTATTCTCATCAAACCAAGCTTTATGCTTTTTCGTTTGGGTCCCAAGTGACTTTTCTGCTATTTCTAGGACCGTTGTACTAAAAACATCCTAGTATCTGGAGCATTAAAAGCATCTTAGCTGTTTTTTAATTGAATTGTCATATCACTTAAAGGTTTCCCCTCAGACAGTGCTACAGTTATGGCCCTATGGAAATTCTTTCTTAAGTTCTCCCTTTTAAGATTTTTGTTGTTACGTCTTTGTATTTGATTTCTTTCGATGCATAGAACGGCGGATGAAGAGTTTTAGATTAGATTTAATAAGCCCATGGTTTCTCCAGAAGAATGTGCCACTCATGGTTTGCTTGTAAAGGATATCTTGAAGAAATTTTCTCTTAACTATAACATAATCAATGAGATGCCAATGTTTTGAGCGTGGGTGCATCCAGGAAGTCTTGTATGTATCTTTTTGTTGAAATATGGTGTTGGTGATGATTGGGTGATATGTAGCACAAATTATCAGCAACCTGAACCCATTGTACTTCATCTTTCCCAATCCATGGCTTGCATTCACATTGTCCAATACAATACTGTCTGTGCTAACTTTTGCATTAAAGTCTTCCAGAAGTATTACTTTATCTTTCTTGTTGATTTTGTTTAAGGTTTCATCTAGAGTGGAGTAGAAACTGCCCTTGTCTTCTTTAGATACATTTAGGGTTGGTGCATATGTACTTATTATGGTGGCGTAAGGATTATTTTTAAGCGTAACTCTGAGTGACATCCAACTACTAATCACAGTCAATGTAGCTTAACTTCCACAAGCAAAAGAGAACGTGCAGATAATTGTAATGAGAATAAGTGTTTACAAATTATCTTAATATTTTAGGAACAAATTATTTACGAATCAAATATATTAAATAAATTACTGATTTAAGAATTTAGCGCTTACATAAAAAATAATGAGATGAGAGTTTGGTCTAATGTTCAATGACTTATTTTCAATATTTTGTCGAAATCTGAAATGGAATGTGGACCACATGAAAGGCCTCCGCGGGCCGCACTTTACCCACTTCTGACTTAGAGCATAGCGAGAGCATTATTTGGCGGCACCGAAGTTATGCCGTTGATGCCCTATGCGTGACGCCCTATTCCTGCTCCATGTGACTGGATAGAGCTCACTCCACCCTTCTCAGAAGTCGCACTGTGCAGAAGACTGTTAGCCTCCTCTTTGCAGTCAGTAAGAGAATCTAATATTTACCACTTTCGTCATCAATTTTTGCCCACCCAGGATTTTAGAGAAATTGTACGGAAACCAGCCGGAATAGAATGACCCCTTCATGGCTTACGAAAAGCAAGCACACTAGCCATTTGCTACATGTCTTTCAGGATACCATAAGTTCAGATCATATTAAAAAAATGTAACAAAATCCTTGGCTCGGTCATCTAGGTGTCGGAATATGAGGTATGACATATCTTCCGGACCAGCGGTGGTTGAGTATTTTGCACAAAGTGAGGGCGTAGTGCAACTCGCATGGCGTAAACAGGTCGTTAATGGGTTTTGCCCTTCTGGAGGAAATTCCATCCGGTGGCTTTCAGTGAAACCTCGACATACAATCAGTGGTGGCGAAGGAGCATCTCTGCTCGAAGAATGCGGAGAAAGTTGTCGTGAAGGATTCCCTCACGGACGTTGGATTCCCTGATTGAGGCTCCCATCCTCCAGGAGTAGGGAAAGGGGCTCCTACGAAAACGATGGGCCTTCCTGTCGACTGCTAATACGCAGGCCTGTCAAGAAGAGCGGTGTACGTGCTTAGAAATATATCAGAACCTAACCCTTGCTTAACGAATTTCACCTACTTTAAAATCGTTTGGTCGCCCTTATAGCACATATAGGCGTATCGTCAATCTCTCTCAGGGCAGTCTCACACTCGACCACCAAGAAAGCGCACGGTGTGAAAAACGGTCAGACGTTCTAAGACTGATGGTCAGGCCACCGAAATTAGTGTAATGGAGAAGGACTCAACTACTTCATCAACCGACCTAAACTTCTCGACTGAGATAGTGAACTCAGTCACTAATTACCTGAAAAGCAGGACATTGAGTCCGTTCCAAGTTCCATCAAGGAAGTTCTCGAGTGGCAGTTGCCCTGAAAATTATATCTGGATAATAAATTGGTCACAAGCATGGAGGGCAATGACAATATCCAACCCAAATTAGAGTGTTCCTCTGTAGAATACAGGGACAGATCTTGACAAGAAATTTGTGCGATTCTCGGGAAATGATGCGTAAACTCATCTACCTTGTCGCCCGCCCACCCTACCCAGAGTAATTCATTTTAAAGAAGGTGCCATCCATCCAAGACATATTTTTCAAGAAAATACAAGCTACCTTCTATTGAAGAGGTGGGATGTGATTCAAGAAAATTCACACACTTGAACGTACCTGACGAGCTATACGTCACAAGCTAACCATATCACGTGTAGCTCATGCAGAGATCTTTCATATTTCGGATTGACTCGACTTGGTACGTCTACAAAAGTGATTCGTATGTCCAAAGGGTTGTCAGAAATAACGCTTTCGCGATTGTGGCACACATGGCTGATCTCGTAGCGATACCACTCAGTACGAACCAATACAGGAAGCCTTTCATGGTCAGACGCGACGAAAAGTGTAGGAGTGGATCTCTAGTCTCCCCTCCATGTTTCCTCACCACACGCTAGAACTTGGTCTCTTCATAGTAGGCCAGCTCTTTATGATAACTTCTTCTGAGTACTCAACGATTTTTTTTTGCCATATTTTGCTTTTACCAAATTGAAAGTAGAATGTAGTGTTACTATAAATGGCAAGCCATTAAGTGTCCTAAGGGCACTAAAAATAGCCTGCTCCGCGCGGTCAGACGCATTTACCAGCAGAGTCCCACTCCTATAAAATTGTGACCTAGCATGAGCCTGACGCTGATTAAACATATCTCTTTTGGACAATATCTTTTTATCAGTCGAAAGAATAACTAGAAATCGCCTGAAGCTGGCAGGCTCGTAGATCCCTGGTAACACCTCATTTAGAAGCCCCGTCATCCCCGAGACTCTACTCACCTAACCTTTGGTCTGAGACTTAGCTCTAGCTTCCCCAACCGAGTGCGCCCTTAATTTGTATGTTCCATCCTTGGTCTGTTCTCCATTCTAATTGGCATGGAGACCCTAGGCACCTGGAACCACTCCTGCCCCCAAAAGAGAAGACCCCATATTTTTCTTTTTCTTTGACTATTTGCTTCTTCTGTACAGAGAAGTGATGGTAGTAATCCTTATTGTCTACCCCCTTGGAGAGAGCTCTAGACAAGGACGGTCTAACTTTAGCTTTATCGTTCTCCGAAATGTGGAAGAATTCAGCAAATGAGGGGTCTTTTTTCTCTTTTGTGTCCTTGATGAGTTGTTGCGCATGGGCGGATTTAGACTCATAGGTATCTCTAACCGAGTCAGTGCTTGCCCCCAAGGAAGACCATATCACCTTGTGTGTGGGAACCTTGGCCCATGTCCACTTAGTGATTGCACACAATCATAACCCACCCACGCTATTGAGGTATCGAAGGTCCCCACCATGTATTCTAAAGGTTATAGGAATCTGTATGCTATGTTCGTAATGGGGGATGGCTTACCGACCTCCACACGAATATCTCAGGCAGCATTCATTCTTGCCCCCGGCAAAGTCATAATTTGCGGTTTTTTAACTGCAAAGGGAGGGTCAAATGGAATATGCAACCTTAAGTCTTTCTAAAATGGTTCTTTTAGTTGATATGTACCCACCGACACCACGACAGTTGGCGACGCTTTCGCTGTATACCTATTCATTCTTGGTGGTTTCCTGGGAAAGAAAGGTAGGTTCCTCCATTCTTAGAAAAAGAAACGGCCGGATCTGACTTTAATGAAGGGAGTCAGGGGTAAGACCAATTACCTGTATAAATCGATGAGAAGGAAACCTCATTTCGACTTTTAGAATCTTATAGCGATCCCTGGGAAAGGGTATGGGCCAGTATCTATTTGAAAAGTTGAGCTACCCGATGGCAGCCCTTAAGATGCTAAAGGAAAACTTTGAGCTACCCGAGGGCAGCTCAGAGGATAATAAAGGGGGAAAAGCTTTTACCAAGGTCCTCTGGTTGTACGGAAACTTCTTCACCAGTAAAAGGGGTGTTTAAGTTGCCTCGCCCTCCCCTCCACCAAGAGGGGATGAGAACATAAATGGACGCGTCTCCCTTTTCGCCATAAAAAAGATGTATGGAAGGTAGTTACTATAATTCAAAATGCTTTGGAAAGTTAGGGGGAAAGTCTTCATAGGTCATAGGATAAAAAATCAAAGAATATGATTATTTATACATACTCGACTGCGAATTTGTCTTAAAATTGGTCTTGACAAAAGGTTCTGCCAAAATGATGACACGTCCTGGTGCTTTTAACTCGAAAGAACGGTGCTGGCGCAGCCACCTTATATGTGCACCGAAAGGAGTAAACATAACAATACAGAACTACAGAATCTAGGACCAGCAAAGACCCTAAGGTCCGCTCGAGGCTAGTCCGCTACACTAAATCAAAAACTACGATACACTCTTATCTACGAGTGTATCTCTAACATGCTATTTTTTCTTCTTTTTTTTAATACTATCTACTGTACACACTTATCTACATGTGTACATTATCGTGCAATTTTAACTAATCAAACTAGGGGTCGGGGGAGATAGAAAGTTTTTCTTCTCATCTTCCGCAGCCACTCGACTGCTAGTGGTGAAAAGCTAATTTAGGGATAGAGACTACTTATAGGATAGGCGGAAAAGAAATGGGACATCTAAGCTACACATGCAGAGAATCGCCGGCATCATTTTTAGTCATCATAATTTCATATCCTTAAACCTCCGCTCCAAACTCTCTCTCTGCAAGGACGTTTAAATTCACAGTGCTCAACTACGTTATATTTAAACTATTCAAATGCACGTCGAGACGATTTTTGAACATATTAACCGAAGTGCTATCTACTACGTGGGTGGGCAGCCGATTCCAATTTTGAGTAACTTTAAATGTAAAATAGTTTTGGGCTATACTAGTGTTAAAACGCTTGTTCACTAATTTTAACCCGTGCTGACGAGTATTTCCCCTATGATCCAGTTCGAACAGATTGCGAAAGTCAACGTTTGAGAAACCCTTTAGTATTTTAAATACTTCTATTAGCTGGCCACGTAATCTTCTGCGTTCTAGCGATGGCAAATCTAAAGCCCTGAGCCTTTCCTCGTATGATCTATTCCTCAGCTCTGGAATTAACTTCGTAGCCCTACGCTGCACTCTTTCTAATTGCGCGATATCTTTCATTAAATATGGAGCCCAAAATTGAACAGCGTATTCGAGAAGTGGCCGCACAAGGGATTTATATAAAGGTAAAATTACATCCTTAGATTTGAAGGTGAAATTACGCGCGATATAACCCAAAACGCGATTTGCTTTTTTACACGCATCCGCGCATTGCTTCGAGAATTTAAAATCGTCTGAGACTAATACTCCCAAGTCTTTTTCTAATTTAACCGCGTCGAGGACTTGGCCTTTCATGGTATATTCTACTCTTAAATTATGGCAACCCAAGTGCATTACCTTGCATTTGCTTAAATTAAATTCCATTTGCCACTTGTCCGCCCAATTGGCAATCGAGTTTAGGTCCCCCTGCAATTTATCGACATCCGATCTTACATAGGCACGATTGCCCAGCTTCGTGTCGTCCGCAAATTTCGAAATCCGACTAAGTATGCCTTTATCTAAATCGTTAATATAAATTAAAAACAATAAAGGGCCTAAAACAGAGCCCTGCGGTACCCCACTACTAACGCTGGCCCAATCTGAACATTCCCCATTTATTACCACCCGCTGCGAGCGATCTTTCAGCCAATTTCTAATCCAGTTTAAAATCTTACCAGTCACCCCAATCGCTTTAACTTTCATTAATAACCTTTGGTGGGGGACGGTGTCGAACGCCTTTTTAAAGTCTAAATATATTACGTCTACAGCTTTGCTTTCATCGTACACGCAAATCATTTTGTGGAAGAATTCGAGCAAGTTAGTCTAGCACGATCTCGCACGCCTAAATCCATATTGGGTATCGTTAATCAGCTTATTTGCCTCGAGGTGGCTCACTATTCTATCTTTAATTACAGATTCTAAAAGCTTCCCAACTACCGAAGTTAGACTAATAGGCCGAAAATTCGTTGCTTCAAATCTATTCCCCTTCTTAAATATAGGTGTAACGTTTGCTCGCTTGAAATCCAACGGAACTACGCCATCCTCTAATGAGCGATTGAAAATTTCACGCAATGGCTTAACGAGTTCATTTTGAAGCTCCTTTAAATGAATTGGATATACCCCATCGGGGCCCGGAGATTTCGACTTTTTCATTAGCTTAATAAATTTAAGGATTTTCTCGTCATTTATAGTTACATCGGATATGGAATTATCAGCACTACGAACTTCCCCAATTAACGATTTCAATTCGGAAGAATCTTCCACAGTAAACACGCTCGTAAAATGTTCATTTAAAATTTTGGACATTTCTGTCGGAATTTCAGTCAAACGACCATCCTTATCTTCGATCGGCCCTATCGATCCTTTTACGGGTTTCCTATTATTTACGTACCCATAAAACCGTTTCGGTTCATTCTTTGAATCCTTAGCGAGGTTTATTTCATACTTCCTCTTCGCATCTCTGACCGCACGTTTAACTTCCCTACGAGAATCTATGTAATTTTGCCGGCTTATAACTGACCCATTGTTTTTATGAATTTTAAATTGTCTATTTCGGTCCCGGATTAAGCGTAGTATTAACGGACTAAGCCACGGAGCTCTCACCGACTTCCCGCTCTTACGCACATACTTAACCAAATCAGAATTCACACGAAGCAGCGTACATCGAAGTTCTGCGTACATCTCTCCTACCGACCTGTTCTCGAATCGTATTCCCCAGTCTATATCCTTAATCCTTTCGCGAAAAATATCGAAATCACAGCTACCAAAACGAGGGATGAGCTGCGAGCTCATTCTAACTTCTACGCAGGTGTTTAGATCGAATCTAATCGCATTATGGTCGCTGGAAGCTAAATGTTCACCCACACGTACGTTTTCTAACAATGACTCATCGGTTGCCATGATTAAATCAAGAATATTGCTATCACGAGTAGGCTCTTCCACTTTTTGTACGAGAAAATTCTCCAACATAAAGTTTAATAGCCTCTCCCCCGGTTTATCAGAAGTAAGGTTGCTAAAGTTAACATTAGGTAAATTAAAATCGCCGCAGACTAATGTGGTCCCTTTTCTAATCCAAGACGTAAGCGTATCGAAGAGTGCAGCATCTTCTCTTTCCAATTGGCAAGGCGGACGATAAACCACGACTAAGTTAATTTTATTTATAGCATCTAAACTTAGCTGGACTAATAAAGCATCACTTCGCATATCATCCTTAGACGAGTCCATCGTTATGGCGTTTAGATCCTCTTTTATGTACATTAATACGCCCCCTCCTCTACCGGTTTGTCTATTTCTGTAATGAATTTTGTACCCCGCTATATCGAACTCGCAAACACTGATCCCCGTATGAGTGTCTAACCATGTTTCACTTAGGAATACGAGGTCGAAATCACCCTCTAGAATAACGGCTTTTATTTCGGCAATTTTATTTTTTATGCTACGAACATTCGCATATATGCATCTCAGTTTGCGCTTTACGTTAACTCTTCTATAACACTCAGATCCGTTCCGTTTCCCTGCACCCCGTCGATAGTGCCCCCTTCACGCGTGGGCCGGACCGGCGCATCGGCATCACGTGGCCGCGCAACTCTCCTACCTAAAATGCTACGTACGGACTCGTCTAAGATCCTACCCAGCCGACTATTACCCACATCGCTTAGGTGAATTCCGTCCTTTTGGAAAAGTGACGGATGGTCCTGGAATGAATCCCATACGTTAAAAAAGCTAACACCAGTTTCTCGACACAACCGCTTAAGACATTCGTTAGTATAGATCGCTCTAGATTGGAGGCGCAACGTGGATTTAAGTCGGGGGAGAACACCAATAATTCCCACGTTGGTTGCTTTGGATTTCGCCGTATCTATCATGGTTCTGGCACGATAAACTATATTTTCCGGGGTGCTGTCATACCTATGGACGTCGTTGCCCCCTACCATCGTGATGATCGTTCGTTCACCACGCGTATCTTCCAATTTCTCGATCTCGGCGGCCACGTTGTTAATGCGGCCACCGGGATAGCAAAAGCGCTTACGCTTAGAAGGGTTACGCGCAGCAAACTCCTGATCCTGCCTTCTAATTAAGGAGTCCCCCATTAAAACGGTTTCCTCTTCCCCCTCGATAGGAGTTAGCAACGCGAAAGGGTTCGAACAGGGTAAAACGAAGTTCTGGTCCCTCGTTGGTCTAGCCCCATTTCTAACTCTTCGAAATTGCGAATCCTGAGGCCTAAACGAGTTTAAAATTCGTTGTTGCTCGTCAACAATTACCTGATGATTCGAATTTGCAGGCCGCCTATCTCTATTACTATTTTCCCTCCCGCGCATGTCGTGAATAGCAGAATCTAGTTTGGAATTTAAGTCATCGACTTTACGGTTAGTCGAGATCACATCCCTTGCAACGGTATTTAATTCAAGTTTGATCTCGCTGATCGCACTTGACAACTTGCGTTCAAACGCTTCGTTCAACATACAAAATCGACATATTCTAATTTGCTCAAGGTTCGAGGGAACGTAAATTTCCTTATTAAATGAAGCAGCGCACCTTGAGCATTCGATCTTTATAACGGGCATTGTCGGTTTTTGTTTTTTTAATTCACACTAATTTAGAAAACAAGCTAATATACTGTATACGGTTATTGAAAGATCGAACTTTATAATACGGCGACGAATATTGAATAGGCGATATATATAAAAGTATTCAGTAGCAGAGGCACGATAAATTCTGAGCACAGTGAAATTAGCGGGAGCACAGAGCGAGCACGTCTTTTCAGTAGAGAGTCGGTGGGACGAATCTAGTCGGTGGGACGAATGAGAGTCAGTGGGACAAATGAAGAGTCGGTGGGACGAATGAGTTTCGGCAACCGTAACAGGTAGGCATCTCTGAATATATCCTGCCTCTGGGTAACGTCATTGTAAGAGGAGGAAATTGCGCAGAACCACCCGAACATATGTGGATAGTAAAAATAAAAATCGAAAGGGTATAAAAAATGGTATCTAATAAAGAAAAAGTAGAGATAGTCGGCTCCAGTATGGAGTAAGTTGAATGATCACCTATTTTTATCATACCCCGGTAGTAGGTTATAATGGGAGGACGTTCAATCCCTCAAGGTGCCATATGTAGTGAACTTGCCAGGATACCTCGGCGTGTCCATTATTTTAGATTGATTTAGGGACAAAGGATAGGAGAAAGTCGTGGTTAAAAAGGCTTTTTCATAGTTAAAGTCAACACATTGACGGCGCCTTCCCTATTTGCACTCAAGCTTAAATCACTTGTTACTTCTCCAGGTAACAAGTTTAATAGTTTATATAGAGTACTCTTCTGGGTGGTCAGGGGCGATACACACTATAGTTTATTTTGCCTATCTTTTATTTATATTATCGTCTTTCGTTTATTCAACAGTTTGTAACTGTGAAATAATATTTTGTTGAAAAACTTGTTGCATTATCTTTATTTAGTTGAACGGCAGGTTAAAGCAAAGTTATCTTGCGTAAGTCTATTTTAGATTTAAATTTTACTTTTCTCCACCAAATTTGGAATTGAGCTACGCCTCATATCTATATTTTTACAAGTTTTTTAGTCTTGTGATCATTATTTGTTTATGTTGGTTATTTTTTAATTTCTTTGTTTATAGTATTTTTTTCCTACTTCTTTGCTAGTATAGCTTGTACAGTTTTCCTAATCTGTAAAGGGATCGGAGAATTTCAATTTTTCCTTATACATACACAGATTTTAATTTTCCTAAATCTAGGCATTTTATACAGATAATGTACTTACTGAAGAAAATATAGAAGTTGTATTGTTGTCATTCTAATCCTTTTTTCAGGTAACACACTTGGTTTTGTTTGCGTGTATTTATATTTTTATAAATATTATCTTCTCTTTTCTAAGCGGTAGAATTAGTTATTCTTATAAGATGCACAACTAAGCTTCTATCCTCACTAATTTTTATTTCCTCCTAGAACCCCATATTCAATCTATAATCAATCATTTTAGAAAGAACTACAAAAAAGAGCCCGACAGAAAAGTGTCTTGGACACGTCTGGAAACATTCTTATACATAGCTCACTTCCAGTTGTTCAACGCAATATCGATGATTTAACATTCAGGGAAAGCTTGAGGTCGAGTTTCTTTGCCTAAAGCAGAAAATCACGCATCTTCCAGCTAAGTTGTATGCCGTGACTCGTTTGCCTGAGTAGTTTGATTCCTTACATACAGCGGAAAAGCAACAAGTTTTAAGAGGACTTGAAGTACTACGTCTGATTTTTCTTTCCAGCTGATGTGGCTTGGTTCCCCACAGAAGGACATTATAACTATTATATACTTAGTTTTAGATTGTCTCTGGAGGCAAGAAGGACGTTATTCTGGTCAGCGATTCAATGGTAGGACCAAATTGAGTTTTGTGGCAGATGTTTGCCTCAAAGAAGGTGGTACTGCTATCCGGGTGGTAAAGTCGAGGAAATAAACAGTTGCATTTCTTATTTTAGAGAAAAAGTTATGGAAAATAATATTTGTATAATTCATGTGGGTACTACGAAGATATTTTTACTAATTCGTAGGAGCTACCTGTGAATTATAGAACACTATTGAAAGAAATTATAGTTAGTAGCTGTATGTAAAATGATTAGTTATGTTATTTTACATCATGTGGGGGCCGGCAGTATCTGACTAGGCAGTGTCTTATATTGATAATTGTTTAAAAGTTCGTTGTCAGGACGAAGCGGTACATTTCGTCAAATTAGGGCATCATTTTTACAAACGACACTTACCTGTTTATGCCACATGGACTGCATCCAAACGAAGTTGTATCTGTAAGGTTTGACATAATTTTACATAAATGTCTCCGGAGTCAGTTAATATTTGTCGCATGATTGTATTATTTGCGTTCGAGTTTCAGCTGCATTGCGAATATTATTCTCCAATGATTAACTAAATCGTAGTTTTGTATATTTAATATGAAAAGTGTCATTTTTTATACAAATATCGTTAATTTAAGAAACATATTCATTATTTAAAGGTATAATTACGCTATAAAATGGCTATTGTGAACTACCGAAATATAGAGCGATAGGAATAATAGAGATCTTATTTGGAATATAACTTAGAGGGCGTTAAAATTTTTAACAAAGTTATAGCGGAAAAGGCGGAGGCGTTAATTTATACTTCAGAAACGAGGTAGTCGCGATAATGAAAGATATCAATATAGATTTTATGTGTGAGATTTTACCTATTGACTTCGTAATAAATGATAATAAAAGGAATTTACATCTTGTTTTTAGACCACCGAAGTAAACGAAAGATCTTAATATTTGCCTTATTAAAAAACTTTCTTACCTAAGTAGACCAAAAGTAAAGGTGCTAAGCAGTGATTTTTCAATTTTACTATCGTAGATTTTTTAGTTGTGCCTGCTAACAATGCAGGATATCAACTTCTTGAATTCATAAACGACTTATAAATAGACACGTGAACTTTCAAAACTAATAATATTTGTCTTTTTTGCACTGACTTGAAACTATAAAGTAGGCAGAAATTTTTAAACTTGAAACTTCTCCAGAATTGTATATTTAATTTTAGCATTCAATTATACAACTGTAAATAATGAAATAATGCGCTATAAAAGTAGATAAACTATTAGATCAATTTACTGCCGTGGATAAATAGTAAGACCAAAATATCTATTTGAAAACTTAATATATTGTATACCAATTTAAAAATCAACACTAGTCTTAAGAATCAAAACCGATATTAGCCTTATTGAAACAATTTATTACCTAATTAGACCAAAAGTAAAGGTGAAGTTAGATCTTCTAACCTTCGTTTGCTTTTCGTGTCTCGAAATGGTTGGCGGATAGCAGGCAGGGTCTGCCTGGAATAATGCAATTGAACTTTAGATTCCAATAAATCTCTAAGAGTGACTAATTATACTTGGCAGAATTAATTCAACTATCTATAAGGTTCTGTATATCAAACTAGGCGAAACAAAATAAACTTTACTACTGTACAAACAAAAATAAACTACTGGAAATAAAAGATAAATCACACTACACTAAAATAATGGACATGTAAGATAAATAAAAGTGTACACACTTGACCGCACACGACCGACAACAATTCCGGGTGGATCAGCCACCCAATGATTCAGCTGCTCATGATGAGCAAGAGAGGGAGGGGGGTGTGGATAACTGAGCTTGAATACTTTCGAACAGCATGGGTTGGATTTGCAATTAAAGGTGTTTAGTACTCGGCCTGTTCGAAGTTATGGCGGAAAAAACAACGTCCTGTATTCCGGTAAGCACCGTCAGCCTTGAAAGTAGGGCTCTAGTGAGTATTTGCCGGAGAGGAAGCTGAGACGAGAGATATTTTCTCTTTTGTTTCATTTTTTCTTGTCGTTAGGCTCATGGGGGCATGGGGGACCGAGGGAAAGAAGCTTATGCAACGTCTCCTCTTGGCAGAATACTAATTTACCCAGGCCAATGCGTTACTATTTATACGTAGTCCCCTGAAGTGAAAGTTACAAAGGCGCTGGAAGGTGGACTTTGCTTTATCTATATAGTGGGGTGCAGAAAGTGAATTTAAAGATTCACGCCATGTCATGGAGCCTCTCGTTATTACGATTTGGCTCGCTATAGGCCGTGTTATCGAACGGAAGTGCCCTTAAAAGAAGACGATCGCGAGTTCATCCCGTCCTACGCGTCTCACTCTCTCTCTCTCTCTCTGACACTACTATTCGTGTCAAAAGACGAGCCCAGGTGATTTTATAGGTATATGTTAATGATCGTATGCCTAATAAAGGGTTGGGCCTTCTCCAGTATGCTAAGGATCTCAATAGTCACCATCCACACCACATATCAGAGACATTAAATGAATATTATGAAAAAGTTTTTACCATGTAAGATACACTTTATTTATTTATTTTGCAAGTCAAAATGAATGCTATGAAGAATATATACTTTCAAAGTTTGACAGAACAGACAAAAGAAATTAGTATTTATAGCAAACGAAACATTGCACACTTCCGGTTCTGAATTTAATATGTTTAATTCACATTAATTGAGAAAAAAGAACTACCAAAGCTCGTTTGTATAATTTTCAAATAATTTATTTGTGAAGGAATAATCTCCGAAGAGTTCAAATAAAAAAATGCTGCACCATTGGAAAAAAAGGGAATATAGACTGATCCTTCTCTCTGGGTTTCAACATAATATATCCCCTTCGTCTAAAGAATTATAAAGCGGACTATTAAAGCTACTATGTAAAATTTTCAAAATAATCCATTAGTGAAGAAATAATTCTTGAAGTGTTCAAATAAGCAAATGCAAAAAAAAAAATTTAAAAAGGAATATAGACTTATTCTGGCATCTTTCAGCCCATCTCTCTTACTTTTGTCCTTATTTAGTCCATTTTTAGTGATATAATCTCAGAGTATAAAGAGGTCAATTAATAAATAAATTGTAATTGACTCGCAGCGGGGATTTTGACCCAAAATCTCATGCTTAGGTACTTGATATATTGGTTTCCACCAAATTATAACATTTTACCAGGAGAAGGCTGTAGAATATAGTTTATCTCAAATTTAAAAATGCCTTTGATGCCATAATTCATAAAAGAGCTTTGATAAAGCTAGAAAACCAAATAGGGTTTGAGGAATTAAATTAGTTTGGAAAACCATTGGCCGAAATTTGCTGTAAATAGAACTGGTATCTTTTGAAATAGGGAGGATTTTCATTCGTATCATTGGGTTTTTAACATCTTAGTAGCTCCACCAGAAAACTCAAGATGGGGAAATGCGAAGATTAACCCATATAATCTTACTTTCGTTCTTCAAGGCCGAAATACATTGACCTGATAATAGAAATGCTTACATATGTGGCTGGAATTAAGGAGAATGACCACAACTCTGAATTAATGGGAGCTGTAGTACCTTTAGCATGGGGCAACGACATACTACCAGATGGTTTTATGCACCTGGGCAGCACCATTCACCCAACTCTCACTAGTTGCTCCAAGGAGCTCCTGGTCTGGAGCAGCTGCCACATCTAGAGCAACCATCTTAGCTGATTGTCTAAACCAAGTGAGGGGAGCCATAGAGGCTATTGCTCCTATGGTATGGAGTTTTGCCAACTCTACTAGATGAGGTCTCAATCAGCATGCCGATCCTATGAGCATAAATAAAAGGCCTTTGGTGAGTTTGAGGTGAGAGCAAGATGGGTGTCACATCTACGGCAATCCTGGCCCATAGAAGGTAATCAGCCAGTTACAGTAGAAAAGGATTGGAGCCTTTACTACGTACTATCCAAGTACATATAACCATAGGTAAAAGCCAAAGAAAAAGGTGGCGCTTCCTGTTTGCCGAAGTCCAGGTGGATCTGGCACGTCGGTAAGTAGGTATATTAACGATCTTGAAGTGGACTCAATTTTAAAAATATTCTTAAAATCCTAAGCAAAATTACCTAGTGATGCAAAAAGTTGCAAAAAGACGGATACATTAATGTATAGTCCTGAAGCTGGCAGATTTGGTCCAACGTGGAAAACTAAGATGATGGATATAGATTATGATAATCTAAGAAGTGATTTCAATATGAATGTTATAAAATTTTAAACACAGGCAACTTGGAAAAGTATTTAAGAGGATTAATCTCGATTAATCTAAAAATATTAAAAGTAATGTATTTGAAATTCATAAAGTTCAAAAGGGATCTAGACTAAATAACTAGACATTTTGCGTTCATTCATTAACTATGAAATATGAAGAGAGACTGGTCAGTTATTTCCACTGGAAGATCGGTAGCTTCTCAGCCAACTATTAAACTATTTAAAACAATAAACGAGTGTTGACTAGAAAGAAGGATTACAAGTTTCTAGAAAAGATTTAGCACTGCAAGAAGACATAATTTCATTTATAATAAAATAACAAAAACATGAAATACCTGCTTTATGCGTGTTTTTTAAAGATCTATTCCCTGTAGAAACAAGAGTTCAAAAAAATAATGCAGTTTGCATATCTACTTTCCTTTTTAACATCACATTACCTCTAAGTTCTGTCATTTCTTTCTTTCTTTGACTAGCTTCGAGTGGATCTAGTGTTCTTTTCTGTTTCGTAATTCTGTAATTTAGTTTATCATTTGCAGAACAAAATATAAATGACAAAATATTTGTACTTTAGTTCCTACTACTAAGGCATTACGAATTATAGTTGGTGCAATTTAACCCACCTTTTAAACCGTTAAACATAGACATCGAACGTTAAATCAACTAAGGTAGTATTCGAAAATTAGGGAAGTTCCACTTTGGGAGTAACTACTAGGTCCAGCTGCCGTCAGTCGTTGTCATGATCAAGGGGCGGGTAACCTGCATCCTTTAGGCCGGATGTGGTTTTCTTTGCCATTAAGTTTGGCTTTCTGAATGATTTCAAATTTTTCACAACATAAAGCACTCGCAACAAAGTCATTATGAGGTTAGGTAACTTTAGAATGAGTACTTTTGATTTTTAAGCTGAAACATAGTAATCATACAAAATGATGTGCAATTTGCAGTATATTTATTTAAAACTTTGGGAATGCGGCCTAAAACTAACCTATTGCGGCTTTCAACAGAAAAACGTTCCCCCATGGTTAAGAGCATCCATTTTAATACTCATTTGAATACTTAACTCCAAACAGGAATGGTTGCGAATAGGAGGACAATTTTACACTGGCAACCCGACCCTATCTAGTTTTAGAATTGTACTCAAATAGATGAAATGTGAAAAGAGAGCATGGTTTTCAGAACACAAGCAATTGCAAAGTTTTAGTATACATTAAAAAATAACTAAGTTAAGAGTGATTTGGAAGAATAAATTTTAGAACATCCTGAAGATAAAAATAATGTATACGTGAAGTAGGGATAAGAAGGTGAGACAGAAATGATGGTAATAAGGGAGTGACACTAATTTCAGAAAAATGATGGAGTAGTTTAGAAGAAGGTAGATGATGGCTCTCTGATAAAACCTTAGCAAGAAAGAGATGGGCCACCGTTTGAAATGAGGCAATCCTCACATGCCTAAGATGTTTAATTCCTAGTTTCCAAAAACAATGCAGCTTTTAACTAAATGAATATGTTGAGCAAATGGCAGCTACGACAGGAGAATAGAAAAATGTTTAGGGTGGCCTCGTGATTATTTTAGGATCCGTTCGTTTCCCTGTCATTGTTTTATGCCGATTGCAGAACATAATGCAACAGAGGGTTAATATTGAATGAATAATTTCACATTGATAGAAAACAACGGTCTTTTAATTATTTACCATAAGCAAATACCACAATTGTTGATATATCAGCCATATCTCGTCTCCGCAAATACTTAATCAATTTGAATTAATTATAAAGTTCTATCTTATGTCTTTTTACATAATCATGGAATTTCAAATATATCTAATGCAAAAAAGTAATTAATCTATCATTTGCATTGATTAAAATATGCTTAGAATATATATTTCTATTTGACTTTAAAATAGAAGACAATTTCCTGCACAAGTGTAATTAAAGCAACTTCAGTTGAAAATTTTGGATGAAATCCAAGTTAATAATCTGAGTTAATAATCTCAAATGACTACATAATTGTAATCTATAAATGAATTCCTTCCTCTGTGTACTGTCCAGATTCGAGTCTATACCGAAAAAAGAAAATCAATTTAGATAATTTATAAATAAGTATACATGAACAAACTATTCTTTTAAATAGAAGATAAAGTGAATGAGAAACCAAAAACCTCGTCTGATCTCAACTCATTAATAGGAAATTGATTATTTTCACCGAACAGATTCTACTCAATGGAATATGCTTAAATAAGTTTGAAAACGAAATAGGATTTGATATTGGTTACACAAATATTCATGACCGTGCTTTGGTCCCTTTTTTCATTTGCATTATCTCCATTCTTGCGCGATCACCAAGAAAATTTTAATTAAATTTATGAGGGAAGTATTTGGTGTTACTTTCGGTAATTTTAATCTAGATGGTTAGATTATCATAAATAACGTAGAAAAAATCGTGTTGTATGATTAAACATGGTATCAATTTTAGATAGGGAGATGCTTTAATTATATCTCGATAATTTAACCAAGATTGCTGTTCTCTTCAAGTCAGATTTGTCTGATTTACTTTTGTAGATATGAAATTTTTCGCTTTATTTATAAAATCAGAAATATGAGGTAGATAAAAAGAAGTCAAAATACTATAGCAAGGATAAATGATCAATCAAAAAATCATTATTCGTTTTAAGTTTTTAAAAATTACATCATCAACGAGTGTAAAACTAACAATACTCGATTATTCATAACAGAAGGGGGCAATTCAATAGAATGCGTTTAAAACTGACCTTCGATAAAAATTTTATCAACGTCTTTGTAACTTTAACATATTTTTTACAATTCTAGAATTATTTTTATATGTTAGATTAAAAATAAAAGAGTTGAAAGAGGAATTACTCTTAGATATGGTCCTATTAAATGTGCTGCAGATTCCATAGATAAATAATAGAGCATTTTCCCTAGAAAAGAACGTGGGCCTAAAATCACATTAAAAAAAATAAAGGTAATAGGTACTATTAGTGGGTGGAATTTCGAGTTGTACCACCTTGTTATATTCACAACAGTTGTTCGTAAACTAATTTATTTTGAGAGCTGAGAAAATGCATCATAACTACGATGCCCTGATCCCGGAAAAGCACAGCGGCACTGAGGATGCCGTCAGAGCTTGTGGTGACTGAGGGAGGCGCAGGGCTCGGTGCGTACAGGCGAATAATGCACTGAGTACCGCGCAGAGTGAGTGACATCTCCACAGCATCGAGAGGAAGAATCTTAATGGAGGACGCGTGGAAAGCATGGTCGACAGGCGAAGGCCGGTGCCCGAGTCTAGTTTCCGCAATACAAGCTCCGCTACGGATGCATAAAACTCACATCTGTAGTTAATATTTTCTCGATCAAACGATCGATAAAAAAGTAAGGCAGTAGTCTTATCAGCGCCCCAGGCGCTAAACGTCAGGGAACAAATAATATCCATGGTGTGCATACAAGAGACCATAAGGCTACGACTATGAGCCTCCCAGGTGAAGTGTCGGTCAAATACAAGACTATGGAAGCGATGCAAGTCCACCACTTCCATGCGAACCCCATTTCGAAACTAGTCTTGGTCAGGATGGAGTCATGGAAGGCGGCAGAATTGCACTCCATTATTCTTGGCCAAGGAAAACCGAGAGACGCGGTTCAATGCCTGTTGGAGTCGATGCTCCAAGTTGGCACAGAAGCCACACCGATAGAGATCTTAATGTCGTCCACGTAGAACGTAGTGACAAAATCTTCTGGCAGCACCGAGATGATGCAGTTGATGCTCAGGTAGAAGAGTGTGACACTGAGGATATTTCCCTGCTGGCCCCACTCAACCTGCTTCATTCGTGCGGAGAGCGCCTCCCCACCTATACGCGGTATCGACGATCACGCAAAAATTCAGATATAAAGATTGGGCGGCCTTGCCTCACTCCCACCTTATGGAGAGGCTCCATGATACCGTATCGCTATGCGGTATCATAGGCCTTATCTAGATCGAAAAAACACCGGGATGTAGTGCTGTCTACGAATGTTGGTGTCGAAGCTCAGTTTTCTAATCGTAGTAGAGCATCTGACGGGGAGTGGAACTTGTGGAATTCGCACTGTGTAGAAGACAGATTGCCTCCACTATAAAGAAATAAAGCAATGTAACATTTGCAAATTTCTTCACTAAATTGAACGCACTAGAGTTTAGACAGATTGGGCGGAAACCCGCCCGGGATAGAGTGATCTCTCCCCGGTTTGCGAAAAGCGAGCACAGTAGCAATTCGCCATGAGTCTCGGATGATATCCTCTACCAAAATCTTATTGAAGAAATTTAACAAAAAGGCCATACCTTGTTTACACAGGTGTCGAAATATGGCGTTCGGGACATTTTCTAGACAAGAGGCGATGTCCGAGCATGAAGCGAGAGTGAAAAGCAACTGACTGTGTAAACCTGTCGTTAAAGGGATATCCGCCTGTGGAGGTAAAGTGCAGTTGGAGTCCTTCCACGGCACCAAGACGCGCATTGAATGCCTTCGGAGCAGCATCTAGGATAGAGAATGCAGAAAAGTGGTCGCGAAGGACTACATCACGGACGCGGGTTGCAAGATTGCCGTCACATTCTCATGGATAACGGTAGGGGGATTGTAAAAGAACAACCTCTGCCCTCCTCACGTTATTTGGAGGCCACGTGCGATTCTATCCCGCCGTGGAAAACGTCACTTCATGTTCGAGAACATTCGAGAAGTTTCGACTCCTGGGCGTATTGGGGAATTATTCCTCAATCCTGTGAATTTTTCCAGAGCCATCCGGCCGGCGACTAAGAGAGAACGAGCCGCTTGTTTTTTTTTCGTGCCTTTCTGCTAAAAGTTGAATTTTTGTCCGCCCCATGGATTAAGATGTCTGGAGCTTCTTTACCCCTTGCGCCGAATCCTCCTTTCCCCCTTCCGTATTACTCGTACAAATACCCAGTTTTGACTTGAGATCGAGAAATCCCACACGCACCTCAAGGTCGTCCTCATCGTCTCGAGTCGAAGTTCCATGAACGTTCATCAGACAGCAAGACTTTCTCCGCCGTGATTCTACCCTAGTCAATTGGAAGCGTCTGTAAATGGCAATCCTTTGAAGTTGCGCGACAGTCTACCTTCGTTTAATCGATGTGAAGAAAATCTACATCGAATACCTTTGAGGAAAAGAAGTTTCCTCTTCCATGTAAATTACGAGTAATCCCACATTTTCCCGTTGAACGTCATCCTTGAAGATTGGCTATCTTCATCGCTATTCCTAGGAAGGTTGGTTTGGATCATGCCCCACTTGCCTCATCAGAATCGTGCTCCACTCACCTCCTCCCACGCAGGAACTTCCCCGAAGTCACCGAACCGTAAGATTGAAACCCCCTTCAATTATTTATATTGTCAGGTTCTCCCATTTGATCTGAGCATAGTAACGCTAATTAGTTGATTTTATCTGAGAATCCATCCTTATCATAACTACCAAGAGACTATATCATTTTAAATAATTCCCTTTTGCCTATTTTTATTCCTTTTTTATATTTATAAATAAAATTCTATTTTTGTTGTTTCATCTTTAATTAACCAGTTTTGCACTCTGCCTGATTTGTTAAGTATTCGAAACCCAAAACCTTTGAGTTTGACCTCCTGGCCGGTCGTTATTCCCTGGGAACAGTCCTTAAACAGTTGGCGTTGCAGTAGGTGATTAAGTCATCCCCCACATAATATAGGAGTAGTGTATGATATAGAGTGGTGTACCACGACATATTATATATATATATATTACTTCTATATTATAAAAAATGATGTCAAGTGTGTGAGGTATATTACATAGTCAATCAATTATAGTTGATTTACATCCCCTTTGAGTTTTAGTAGTTCCCTCCCATTATTGAAATTTCTTTTTTTTCTCTTTTGGCCGAAGTACGTCAAGTTAGATTATTGTTTAGGACCCGTTGTTTGTATGTGTGTATTCCATTTACTGTGTAGGGAGAATTTTGGTGTTTATTTCAATGGGATATTTTTGAATATTTATTTTTGGGAAAGTTAAGCTTCAAGTATATTGCCGAGAAATTTCGTTACGTCAATAGCCCGTTTGCCTGTTACCGTTTCAAGAGTCAACGAGAATTGTTGGGCCTGTCGGGCCGAGAATTATTAAGTTATATCCAGGAAGAAGAGAGAAATGAAAGAGAAGAGAAGCTGAAGAGAGACGAAAATAAGAGAAACTGAAGAAAGACAACAACTAAGAGAAGCTCAAGAGAGAAAAGAACGACGAGAGATGGAAGAGCGTGAGAGAATAAGTCAGCATGAATGGGATTAAGCCGTAATCAATGGAGTCAATGTCAATTAACTCTTGGACCGAAACTCCACTGTTTTGAATGATACCTTACGCATTTCAGAAAATATTCGAAATCAACAATTGGGACATCGATGTAGATGGTGTCGCTGAGTTACTCCACCTCCTAACTTCCAGTTGAGGGACATATTCATTTCTCTCCAGAAATACTTTCAATTTGGGCTAGATGCGTGGAAAGTCCCTCGAGAGTACGAGTCCCTTCTGGACTTCATCTTAATAGATCAATTATTAGTTCCCTGACCCACGAAATCCGTGCCTTCCTTAAGGACAAGCGCTGCTCTACGTTAAAGGAATGCCTAGAGGCTGATGTTTATGTAAGTAGCCATAACTTGTTTTTAAAGTTAAGAAGAAGCTTCTCCCGTCTCATCTCTAGTATAAGGTTAATAACTCTATGCCCCTTCCAAGGAATGCCCCTAAATTTGTGAAGGTTCAAGGCCGCTCGAGAGCTATGAACCTCCCTCCTTCGGAACCAAGCGATATCAAGCACATAATTACTACTCCCTTGCGTCGTTATTTCCCAGAAGGCAGATAATCTGTTTTACGTGCGAAATAGAAGGTCACATACGCACGAAGTGTCCTTAAAATTCCTAATTCAGAAACGTGTGCCCCCCATCAAGTACACAAAGTTAGTGCCGCCCCTGCTCCTCCCACCTCTCTCCAGGATACCACTACGTCTTTTTCGTCGACCAACAACCCCAGTCACTAAGAAAATTTTGTGTTCAATAAGAGCTCCCCAGGTGGTTTGAAATTTGAGAATAAAATTTGAGAACGGATGACGTGTGTCCACCTTCGTACGTGATACTGGGTGCACATGCATTAGGATGTCCGAGGATTTACTTTCCCCGGTCGGTCCTGACCACCAAATGTTCGTTGTGGTCCATGACGACCTTGGTCGAGCGAATCGTCTCCCTATCGTAAAATGCCACATCGAATGTGATTATTTGACTGTTTGGGTCAAAGTGGTCGCAGCCTCAATCGAGTTTTTCTCTGTACTGATTGGTCAGAGCCCCCAGGTTACAAGTAACCCGGTAGCACAACCCGTAGTAACCCGTGCCCTGGCCGCCAAGTCCTCCAGATCTCTCATGATAGCTTATTCTCCGGTCATTTTAGTAATAATAAAACCGCTCGTAGGGTTTTTTAAGTATTTTTATTGGTCAGGTGCGTCCAGAGAAATTGCAGATTACTGCAAATCATGTGATGCCTACCAAAGGACATCAGCAAGAGGTCGATTCAAGCCAGGCCCCCTTCAGAAAATCCGGTCATCTCGGAACCTTTTTCTCGTGTGGCCATTGAGCTTAGTAGCCCTACTCATCCTCCTTCTAGTGAAAAACACAGTTACGTCCTCACTTTGGATAGACTTTGCTACACGTTTCCCTGAGGCAGTTCACCTTAAGCTCATTGATAGCGTTTCTTGGGTTAAGGCCCTCCCTCATTTCCATTTTTGTTCGGTTACAAAATCCGAAAGAGGTATTGTCGAATCGAGGAAGACAATTTACCTCCGAGATTATGGAGTATGTCGGCAAGCTCCTCATGGTAAAACGTCTGTTTAACAGCTGTAGCAGAATAAGGTTAAATGGCCATCACGTGCCCTTCTGTACCCACGTGGATCCTGATATCACCGCATGGAGCTGTGAAAGCATGGCTAAACCTGGGCAAGGAGGCGGCCGACGCCGTTATCACACGCCCCAGCTGTATTTGCCTAGGTACCGATGTCATCGTCTCCCACGGCCACCTCTTCACAAGCATTCTGGCTTTCCGCTCGAAGATTGAAATCCGTTAGACATTCCAACCAACGTTCTTACGATTTCCCCTTTACCCGAAGGAGTCGCCCACTTTTCCCCAAAAGGGCGCGCGCGTCTGGAGGTACTTCACCAGGCGCCTATATAACGCTTCAACTGAGTTTAAAAAGCAGCACTGTTAGACTTCCACCTACTCCGGAGAATGAGCTGAAGGACACCCCCCCCCCCACCCTAGCGGCGATTTCAATTCAATTTGAAGGCTATATCAAACGGTGAACTCTGCCATAGTCAATCGGCAAGTATCCCCTTCGTTAACTCTGCCATAGTCAATCGGCAAGTATCGACATCAGTGAACTCTGCCATAGTCAATCGGCAAGTATCAGACAAGGATTCCCGACTTCAAAGGCTCAACAAGTGCTTCCTCGTCTGAAGCAAGAGGAAACTTGACTTCTTCCGTCGCATTCATCGTACCCAAACTGGCTCCTTTTCGGCAATGAACACGTAAGGTAATCGTAATCGTTGCCGGCTGCAGATTGATCTTGAATCTGGCTTACCCCATTGCTCCATTATTTGTGTGAACGCCGCGGTTTAAAATCTCCCTTTAAATCACCAAACTGAATCTGATCTCTTCAATCCCTTAATTATTCTACCTGTATCTTGTGTGGACTTTAAACCCCGTCTACGCGACCATTCCCTTTAAACCCAATTTTTGTGTAAATATATATATCATTTTGTTGTTAGTAAAGATATATTTTCCTCATTGTCTTTCTTTTGCAACTCGAGCGCGTACCAGCTAACTGTTAGTCTTTGGACAACTTGCACTCTAAAATATTTGTTTAAAAGGACCCCGAAAAGTAAAAATAAACCATCCCCACCTGACTCATAACAAATTCCCCTTTCACTAACGGTCTTCAACCAACTTCGGCCACAAGCCCCAAAGTACGTTTATATATATATATATATATATATATATATATATATATATATATATATATATATATATATATATATATATATATATATATATATATAAAGAGAGAGAGAGAGAGTCTGTAAATTCCTCGACACCACTTCTTACCACCCAGCCTCAAACGGAGTTTGCCAAAAGATAAATGGTACCTTGAAATCAATCCTCAGAAAAATGTGTATAGATCAGCCCCGAGAATGGCACCACTATTTACCCGTCGCACTGTTTGCGTGTCGTAAAATCCCCCATAGGATTCTAGGATTTTCCCCCTTCGAATTACTGTATGGCCGTAATGTTAGAGGCCCCCTTACCATTTTAAATGAGCTTTTTACCAATCCCCGTCTGGATAACGAAATCCAATCCTCCTATTCCTACCTCCTTGACCTCCAAAAGTGCATAGAGATATGTGCCGACATTCCGTACCAAAATGCTGAAGTAAATTTGGAAAAGTATCAAACTTCTTTCGATTTAAAAGCGAAGGAAATAAGCTATAAGCCTGGCGAGGAGGTGCTGTTGCTAATTCCCACGGAGAGTAACAAACTTCTGAGGTAAAAGGACCAGTGGATTACCTGATTCGAACCCCTCCGGAGATAAGGTTTTACACATCAATATGTTAAGGAAATATCACCACCGTGCGTGTATCAACAATATTGTGGCCCTCGATGAAGAGTCCCCTTTAGAAGCAATGTATCCCGCTGACCAACTCAACGTCGTGGAAGTAGTATGCATTGAACAAGATAGTGTTTATCCTATTTTTTCTTTACCTGAATCTCCGGAATCATCATACCCCATGTTGGATGTCTTCCCCAGGCTAGCGTCTCTTCAAAAGAGTCAGCTGCAGAAGTTGCTAAATTGATTCGAAGATGTCAATTCCGAGAACTCTCGGTTGCTCCAATCAATTTGAGCATGACATTTTCATTACCACTTAAGAGCCTGTTCGATCGAATCCATACCCTCTTCCAATCCACCTTAGGAAAGCCTTTAACGAAGAAGTGGACAATCTTTTAGCCTTAAACATCATAGAGCCATCAGAGTGAGATTGCTGGTCCCCCATCCTCAAGGTTTGCAAGCCACATCAAACCTTCTGCATGTGCGTCGATTTCCGAAAATTTAATTCAGTATTCAGTAACTGTGTTCGATGCAGAGCCTATTCCCCTTATAGACGAGAATCTCCACCTTTTTGAGGAAGCTAAATTTCTTTCTGAGTCGGACCTCTGCAAAACTTACTACCAAATTCCCCTAATTAAAAACGCGCGCAAGTATACTGCTTTTCTCACCTACAAGGGTCTTATGCAGTTTAAACGACTCCCCTTCGGGTTACTCACTGCATGTAGCAACTATAACATGATGATGCAAAGGATTGTAAATGATTTGCCGCACGTCTCCTTCTACTTCGACAACCTATATGTGGCTACTTCTGCGTGAGATCAGCACTTGATAGCTCCAATGCAGGAATTTGCCCCCCAGGTCTAGCTCGCAGTTGATGTGGGGGCACTTTTCTAAGAGAAGACACTCAAGAAAATGGCCGTACACTTTCCTGAGGCAGAATACCGGGCGCTGTCGCCCTTGAGAACTTATTGGGGGAGGTTGGGCTCAATATGCAAGTTTTTTTATCCCTCTGCATCGAAATTTTAGGCAGGTGGGGCGGCTTTGGAGCCGATAGTCCTTCTTTTGGATGAACTACCGTCTTCGAACCACCCCGCCTATCACTGGGTGAGGGTGTAGGAGCCAAAGCTCATTTAGCGCTGTTTTTTTTTGGGGGGGGGGGAGGAGAGCAGATTTATGAACCCCGGAAGATGGTCTCACTATCAACTACACTGGTGTTGCCTCCTGAGATTCTAACGACTCAGTGGAGGCGCGCGGCCGTTTCGCCATAGGAGAAACGGTCACACAGGGGGAGGGGTGGGGGAGCAAACCATTTCTGCCCCCAGCTCTAGCATGAGACGGCCCAGGGTGAATAGGACCGGCAGAATGGTTATGAATAGGAGCGTATACGACCGTGCTCGTAGTACTGGAGGGGCCAGGAGCAGAGGATGTCTTTCTTAACATTAAGGCGTAAGACGTCCCAGGCAGCGCTGGGCACGATAGGAAAAAGTCCCTTCCCTCACAAAATTAGAGATAATCCTGGGCCTGTGAGGCAGGATTTCCTTCTTAAAGAAGAAAAAGGATGCGGCTCTCCGCAACTTGGAGCAACTTACACACACTTCGGGTAACCCTGATTTTGCAAGACTACAAGAGCGGTGGCAGTAGTAGCACCTCCGCGACATTGGTACGAATGCCTTACAGGGTAGCGCTACCAACCTGCACGCACGGATTCAGGGAGTTTACCACAGTCGAACGTGACGAAGAGTGTAGGTGTGGGTTTCGGGGACCCTCCCTGTTTTCTCATCACACGTTCGACTTTGGCCATTCCTTGCTCGGTTAGCTCTAATGTGATGCAATCGATAGGGTAGCCCACGAGTTCCCTCGCATAAACTACTCCTATCACAAAGTTTATGGTAGAGTGAAGCATCACACTCACTGGCGTGCCATCAAGTATCGGAAGAGCATTAATCTTAGTGGCCTCGGAGAGATCTGATGCCTTCTGGCGAAGGCGTTAGATCAAATCCCTACCTTCTTCCAATCCACCTTAGGAAAGCCTTTAACGAAGAAGTGGACAATCTTTAGGCCTAAGATATCACTGAGCCCTCGAAGTAAGATTACTGCTCCTTTATAGTCATGGTTCGCAAGCCCGATAAAACCTTCCGCATGTGCGTCGATTTCCGAAAATTTAATTTAGTAACTGTGTTTTATGCAAAGTACGTGCAATAGTGAGGCGTTAGACTCGCTAGCGTGTCATCAAGTGTCGAAAAAGCACTAATCTTGGCCGTCTCGGAGACATCTGACGGATTCGCCTGAAAGCTCCCGTCCAAGAAACCGGTCACCTTAGGCTCTCTATCAATTAAGCTGATATAACATGTTGCCCTTGGCCAACATGCTGTCATCAGTAGAACGAATAACTACAAAGCGTTTGAAGCCAGTGGGCTCGAAAATGCCAGGTAACCTCTGAATGAGTGGCCCTAACGTAATCGAGGCTCCGCTCTGCGCACTCAAAATTTGGTCCTAGTCTGGGACTCCGAACCTGGAAAAGCAACGGGACTGGACGTGCCAATCTTCGCTTGATCGATTGCCGAAAGGGAAGCGGACCCGTCCGTCCCCGTGGCAACCACAGAGGTAGAGGAGCCCTTATTCTTTTTGGTCTTGCATTTTTTTAGGAGAGGAGGGTTGGTCATTCACCCTGTTTGCTCCTCTGCCGGAAGGCCTTAGGCCGGACTGACCGGCCTCAGTAAGATCCATCTTCGTGAGTCACTCGCAGGGAGAGGGAGTTCCTCCTCTCATTGTGGATCTTTGGAGGCTCGTGGCGTATGAGGAGAAGCTTGCACAGGGGCGGACTCTGGTTCTGTGCTTGGTAGCGAGCCCAGGTTCGCCCCTAGGGAAGATTCTACCGTCTGAGGCTGGGTCACCTCAGGAACTATGTTCATCTCAGTGGAGGCCCCCATTTGGTTATCCCCCCTCCCGAGACGTCCCGGATCACAGTCGAAGAACCTTTTTTTCTCGTTTTGGGGCAGCGAGCCGCCATCGGTCGGGATAGAAAGGGTGGGAGGTACACAGACCCCTGCAAACTTTTCATGCACGCAAGCATAACATTAGGAGGCATGGTCATACGTGCCTTGCCATCACTTGCTCACTGAGGGGGTTGTTCCTATCGAGCCGTTCCCATCGTGAGCGTTTAATTATGGGCCGCCTGCCTGCTTTCTTGGTAGTCACCTGAGAAATTGAAGGTGGAATTTCCACTGAGAAGAGGGAGGCGTCAAAGGCACCTCCTGAAAAGGGGGTGATTTGGAGTCCCATTCACCTGTAGGCTTAGGAGAGGAGTAAGCTTCCTCTCCAGTCCGAGAGCTTTTCGGAGGCCCCTGAGAAAGCACATGGGGGAAGGGACTTCCTTTTCTGCCGTGGATTTGCCCGATAACGGCTTCGACAATGCTTAAGGGAGAGTGAAAATGGTTTTGGTAAATTTCTCATCACTGAAGGAAGAGAAGATGGGGGTGATGCAAGTGGTTGAAAACCTACCATCCCAAACTGAAACTCAAGGGTGAGGATGCGTTGTCCCCTCCCATATCAGCTCTAATCTGAGATAGTTGCGTAAGAGGAAGCTGGTCGGCGTCAACGCTGCGCAATTATAGGCTGGCCCTAGAAAGTTGTTGGAAAGGTTGTATGAAAAGTGAGCAATCAGGATTTAAAGCCAGAGTGTTAGAGAGAAAGAGAAGATGCTTTGCTGATGCCAGAAAAGTAATTCGCTGTGCCCCTTGCAGGGTTCATAGTCTGAACTTTAGTAATTGCCCAGAAGGTTTGAGGCAATAAACTTCAATAAAAGCCAACCGTGGCACTCGTTGTCCTCCATGAATTTATCAAATTGAACGTCTTTCATGACCTCCCTGTTTTGAGGCCCATTAAGAATACCTGCTTTTAGCTCGGCAGAAAAGAGATGTGGAAATTCATGTTTTAGGAAACGGAAGCTTGGCTGTCTTTGTTGAATTCTCTCAATAAATTAGGCCTTTCTCCAAGTTGGGATGTAAAAACTTTTGTCGGTTAAGAAGAGGATGTAATAAAGCCCTATGAATCCATTTTTTGTTCATTTATGCTTGTAAGCTTCTTTGTTTATAGTGCTGCTTCTCTGTTCTGCTGGACTACGAATACAAGAAACAGGGGCGTTTGGTAGAGCAAAGTTATTAGCTCAATACTTTGGTTAGTGCTTGTAAAAAGCATTTTTCAATATATTTATTGGTTTAGGACTCAAATAAAAAGTTGACCTGATCAAGGAAAATGAGTTAAATTTTATAACTCAGCATGCAAATATATGTGATAAAACGTAGACTTGTTTCGTAGAAGAGCTGCCAAAGGTAAAGAGTGAAGTGGGTTAGGAATAGATGGGGGAGATTTATTTTAGTTGGCCACGGGTTTTAGCAACGACTCATAGATTCAGACGCCAGACTCAGTTAAAACCGAGAGGATAAAGTTGGATCCGACCGAAGAGGAAGAAAATAGAGGCTTAAAAATGTTTGAGAAGCAGAAAAAGAAATTACGGGTTGGGGTCGTAGGGTGAAAATGTGTTGAAGGAGGTTATAGTACCAATGAGTAATATTTCTTTTTACTGCGACCATTATACTTGAAAGTTAGCATCCGTCTTATTTTGGGTTTAAATTTGAATTCGACCGAGAGGAGGTGAAATTGGCTCAAGATTTGGTACTATCTTGCTCCAATCATACCTGAGTAAAGTGATGTACCTCAATCATGGGGACTCATATATCAGGGGTTCTAGTACCTAAAACTGTCATTTAAATCCAAATAATTAAGAATAAAAATACGGTCTCGCTACATATATTCTCTTGTGAGATTTTTTAATTAACTTGCATCTGGATGGGAGAGGGAAGAGAGAGAATTAAATAACTATCAACTCTTTTGTCTAAGGTTTGCTCTATTATTTGAAAGTCGCCTAATTGAAGTCAAATAATACGAGAAAAGGTCCAAATCTTGCTTAAACTTCTCTTGGTAGTCATGTCTTGACAAGCGTAAGAACTGAAATATAAAAGGAACACGTGACATGGTAAACCCTAGTATTTTCAAATTTCAACTTAAGATAGCGAAGGAAGTGAAGGAAAGCTGCCAAAAAAAATCCTAACAAAATAGAATAATAGGACAAATAAGTAATATATAAAAGGTTTGAGTAGGCCTGGTGTATGAGAATCGTCACTCCCCCGTTCTCTCCCAGTGAAGTCACGAGGCGATTACCGCAAAGACATCCGGCCCCGGCTCCGTCGGGTCAAGCGCGTAACCGCAGCACCACGCCACTCCTCGGTATGAAAGAACGAAAGGTTGTAAAATGTAAGATCTCCCGCAGGAGAGTGAAATTCAATTTCACGTGAAGTAAGAAATTGGAGACGTGTTTCTCCCAAGCTTGAAGGCTAACGAGGAGCTGATGTAAGACTTGGTGAGAAAAACCGTTTGGCATAAAAACCCTCCTGGGCCCGTCCTCAACCCTTCCCCCTTTTATCACTCCCCCAGTAGAGTGACGATGTATAAATAAGAAACACTGAGGAAACTCGGGGTAGAATACATCAGTCTCCAGGTGACGAAGTCCCCGGATTAAGACCACGGGCTACCCGGACTGGATTGATAGAATACGTCAGTCTGCAGGTGAAGAATGCCTCGGATTAAGACCCCGGGCTACCTAGACTGGATTGGTAGAATACGTCAGTCTCCAGGTGACGAAGTCCTCAGATTAAGACCCCGGACTACCTAGACTGGATTGGTAGATTACTTGGCTCGCCAGACCAAGAAGTACCCTGCAAGAGAGGCCGGGCTACCAACCTTAAGGGGCTAAGAAGCAGCTTATCCTCGAGCTAGTCCCTGGTTATCAAACCGAACGTTGAGTTAACTTGTTCAAGTTTAACTTCCTTTCGTTAGAGAGACTCCTCGTGTCCTGGTGCATCTTAAACACCAGGGGTATTCCTCGTCCTTGAGGAATTAAGAAAAGAAGAAGGAAAAGGCTTCCTTTCGAGTCCGTTACTCAGTGGCCACACCAAACTCATAAGTTAACTTGGTTGAGAAACCAAGTTCAACTTATCCTCTTCAGAGAAACCCCCCTCCCTTATCCTCGCCCTTGAGGAAGGTTGGAACTAAGAAGAAGCTCATCCTCAAGCTAGTTCCCGGTTACCAAACGGACCTTTAAGTTAACTTATTCAATTTTAACTTAGTCTCGTCAGAGTAACCCCCATCATCGATCCTCGCCCTTGAAGAAGACCCTCCCCGAGTTCAGTCCTCGCCCATGAGGAATTTAGGAACGAAGGAGAAAAGCTCCCCCTCGAGCTCGTTACTCAGTGGTCACACCGCACTCCAAGTTAACTTGGTTTAAAAACCAAGTTCGACTCACTCTTGCCAGAGAGACCACGCATACCTTGGTGCCGCATAAAGCAACATGATTGTTCTCGTCCTTAAAGAACACCCCCCCCCCCTCTGAATACCGTGTAAACCCTCATCTGCTACCCTCGCCAAACTACCTCGTGATCCCGCCCACCTACATCTGGCCGGTCGGCACGCGTCGTGGCGTCAATAACATTCCTGAGGTATTTAAACTCCAGTAGAGTCCATAAGCATAAATCTTATATATTGAAGTGTGTAGCGAATTTAACCAATGTTTAGAGGGTCAAACTAATTGAATTAATTATTGTGTATTATAATATTCAGAGTATTTCTGTGCCTAATAGTTATTTTTGTGTATTAAATTGTTAAAGTTAAAATATAAGTTTATTTTGGGAATTATTGTGCGTTTCTCTATATCCTTACGTGTTTCCAACGGCTCTTCTATAAAATAACAATATTAGCACTTTTAGAATAAAAACGGGGGCATTCTACGACACCTGGTACTAGTGTCAATAGCTAGACAATAGCTATCTACAAATGAAGCCAACTTAATATAAATAAAATAGAGCACAACCTTTTTGTATTACAAAAGAAAGAAGAACTGTTAAAGATCTAGTAAATATCTAAGGAAGCCTCTTTATGGTGAGTCAATCCCCCCCCTATTGTACCCCACTCAATTATGAAGAAAGCCATTATTTTAAGATTCCTTCGCTACCAAGAATGTAATAGTTGAAACTAGGGTAGTATTAGCATTACGGGAAGATTGATCTTAAATTTGTAGATACATTTCTACTACTATAGCAATCTATTTTCACTGATAGCCCCACGTATTTCCTTCGTACACTAATTAATAAATAAAAAGATTACATCGATCGATTTTCAAAAGCATACTGTCTACACGAAAATCCACACAGGGATATAAAACCTAGCTCTGAACTCCCTAATAGAGCCTAAACACGGTTGAGGAGCCTGGATTTATGCTAAATTGTAAAAAATCCTACACCTGTTGAATTCTAAATAATAAATTCAACAACATATAAATTCAACAGATTAAAATTTAAACCTATCATTTATTTCCATTGTTATATGGTACTGTGGTAGAATTGCCTTCTTGTCTTTCGGTCATGTGAAAGCAATAAGGCTACTCCAAACTTTTGTTATAAGGACTCATGAATACAAAAGGAAAGGAGACTATGAAAATGAGTTCAAAATAAAGGTTTGGTTCAAAAACATTACAATGTAGGAGTTTGTTACAGGGGCGAAAGGAAAATTTATTTCATTATGAATCAGTATGAGATATAAATTTTATTGCTTAAGAAGGAAAGTATGTAGAAGTGTGGCTGTTCTAAAATGTGTCCAAATAAACTAACAAAATTCAAGATATATGAAAATCACAATACTTAAAATAACCACCCCAAAAATATCCAAAAATAAAATAACAATAATAAAAACATGGTCTCTACTTAATTAGTTCTACCATTCCTAAACAAAAATAATGATTATAAATAAGTAGAACACTCATTTATAAGCAATACAGAACATTTCAGAATACGTTTTTTAATCCTTACTAAATCCCCAATTTAAGACATTAAACAAATTAAACACGGCCAGTAGTTGAACAAAATAATGGAAACACCTGCTAATTTCCATTGTTGTTTTATGAACTATATTAATGTTAATTAAAATCTCAACGGACTGATAAACCTTTTGGAATTTATTAATTATTATTATGTATTACTTTAGACTATAAAATTATTTTTTTCGAATGTAATATGAACGAGCTCTAACAATTTCAAAGAGGACAGATGGCAAATTCAAGATATCGAATGGCTGGAAAATCACTCACAAACACGACTCAAATATTTGATGTTTCCAGATGAACTGTTTCTAAGAAATTAGTTGCTTATGAGGATCATAAAATGACAAGGTACGCCAAATTAATAGTGGACCAATGAAAAAGCTCAACGACAATGCCTAAAAATATAAAGGACATATCGATGAATAATAGGACCTCAGCTCAAAAGTGAATAGAGAGCTTAATCGGACCCATCAATTAATGTTTTCAGTAAGACTGTTCGTCGAGAGTTTCAGGAAGCCTGGTATTACGAAAAGAGTAAAAATGGCAAATTTGCTTCCACAAATCATGGAGCTCCGAAAAAGCTTCGTGTATACATTACAGAAATTGAACCATGGAACAGAGAAAGAATGAGTTATATTCAGATGAAATTTCCTTTACATTGTTTTCAGGTTTTGGTCGAGTTAAGGTCTGGATGACACCAACGATTGATTATGACCGTGACACTTTCATTTCAGCAGTTAAGCCGCAAAGCGAAGCATATATAATTTGGAGGCAATATAATGAATCTCTTTGGTTCGGGCATTGTTCTCGATGACAGAGTTATCTACTAATAATATTTGTCAATTTGCATGGCCATGTGCAGCATTTCATGGTACAACTGCTCTTTTTCCCTGCCCATCTTTCGTAACCATAATGTTTGGGTGGCCTTTTGTTAGTTATGTACTTACATTTGTTTATATGTGTCTAAATCTTATGTTATTTTCATTTTTGTGTGCAGTTTACTGATTTAGGTGTTTTTTAAAGGGTGTTTTTTAAAAGTGTATTGTTTTTCTTACTATTGAATTTTCCCTTGCATTTTGTGATGTTTTCATGTTCCTGCTGCTCTAAGCGTGCCATATCCCTCTTCGAGAATAGAATGATCCCCTCCCTTCCTAATTTGGTCCATTCCCTCATCGATTTTTAATCCTCTTGTTTGTCTAAGTGGGGCCACTCTGTCTTCAAGAAGCAGAGAAAAGGTTGCATTTGTCGAAAACGGAAGGGAAATAGGAACGAGCTGATCTGGAGAATCACGGAGATTCACCCGTCATCTCTTCACAACTCTCTTTTTGTCTCCCTCTCTCTTTCTCTCTCTCTTTATTTTTCTTTCTCTTTCTCTTTCTCGCTGTTTCTACCAAAAGGACATTTTTCTTGAAGTTGTATCCATATTGAATATTAATATTATAAGTACTGAGTTGTTTAAGCATCTCTGTGTAAATGGATTACAGACCAAAAAAAGTAGAGCCACTCTTTGAGATGTCTATTCCAAACTAACCAAAATCTAGCTAGTAAATTATGTAGATCAGAAGGAGTTATCAAACCTGGAAGATAAATACAGTTAAAAGGATAATAAAACTAGTGAAGTTAGTTAAAAAAACGCCAAAATAAAAAGCAACACGTGCAAATAGCGCAACGGCTACAATAACGATTTTAAAAAATTGAAAATAATAATATAAATACTCTAAAAAATTAAATTATAATAAAATAATTGCAGGCAAGTATTATTTCGAAAAATACATATATTTTTATTCTTGTTTGCTCATCTTCTGACGACACTGGCTGCTCCCAGACTATCACATGTCCTTCAGAAGCAAATTAAGAGTCGCTCTCCTAGAATGACTCGTTTGTTAGGGAGGCTGTCCAGGTTTTCTTCGATCCTGCATTCGAGGGTGTTTTACCGATTGTATAAAGTATTTTGCAAGGAAAATATACATGTAACCCTCATATATAATAAGTAACTGATCGTTTCGTACACATAATATTTTAATTTAATAAGCTGACAATGTTATGTGTTTGTAGATATATGTGCCATTTTAATACAATAGGTTTGAAGGAAATGAGCCTCTATTTCTATCCATTAAATATAGGGTCTGGCACAAAAAACTCCTATAATTTACAATTGAATTGATGTGCGGCTAGTAAATTTAGACAAAAGATAACTATATGTTCATAGCTTGATGAAGCTAACATCTTACCGCTCTTAATGTCTTATTTTTTTTTCTTTTACATACTCATTCTGAATCGATAGATGTACACCCTCAGTTTGGTGTAGAAATGTTTAATAAAAAAGGTAAATAATTGATTGCAATGCAGAGAGCTTTCCGTAGTCACTTCACCTAGGTTGAATTGATGCTGCTCCAGACCCAAAATCCATATTGCTATGGAGTGAACATTTTAAGATTTCTTCTATACGTTCAGCTAGTAACCATGCTTCTGCTACGGATTTTTAGATTAAAGTCTCAAGAGAATATTACACACCGTTCTGAAATTCCATCTATAAAAATTTATGGTTGTTCAGGAACTTCATGATCGACTGGGAAAACTGAATATCATGATATGAGTATATCCTTCAAAATGTTCCATGGTGTTCTTCTTAAATTAAGGATAATTTACGTTATACAGTGAAAACCAATCATAAGCAGCTTCATGAAACTCCTACACAGTGAGCAAATTACTATGAAGTTCTCTGTTTCAAAGGTTGGTATTTAGGGCCCTTTTTTAGAGGAGGATAAGTAAGCAGATACAGTAAGATGAGATCGGTAAAGGGAGATGCTATAGAGCTTTTTAAAGACACAACTCAAATATCTTTGGAATTCTAATATGTGTTTTGAACAGAATTGGGCCACCGCTCAAAAGATAAGGAAGATCATTGGAAATTTTGAAAGAAATGTTTCCTGGACACTTAATCTCCTTATGTGGTGACATTGGATTGTATGTGCGCTTGCTTGATCTCACCTCTTCTGAATACGTTCTCAGTGATTACCTAAAAGTTAAGGTATAAAAAGATCGACCAAGACCGATTAACTAATTGAAGGTTGTTACAACACCTCACAATTGTAGGAATACTACCGGAAAAAAGACGCCAGGTGATGGAAGACTTTTAGGAATCGACTGCAAAAGCGTATCGCGAATGGAGACCACCATTTGGATCATATCATATTTTTAAGCAACATAAAAACAAACTGTAGCACCCAACGATCTTTGGTTTGCAAACTAATGAACGTTCAGTTTTATCGGTAAAATTGCCTGTTAAGAATCGTTCTTGTCGGACAGAGGAACAAATTACTGTTGTGCGCCGACGTTCATAGAGGTTGAACTTCCCAATCACTACATTACATCGAATTCTGCATATAGACCTCCTCAAGTATGCATACATACTTCAACTTAAGATGCATCTACCGCCACCTGAACAACGGAGGCGGAAGCAATTTTCTGACTCGGTTGTGGAGAGACTTGCAGCATACGAAAATTTAGCGAAGAAAGATCATCCATCTTCAGTGACGAGGCACACTTCCACTTAAGTGTATTTGTCTATAAACAGAACTGCCGAATTTGGGGAAATGAAGATCCTCGAATAATGCGAGAGCATCAAATTCATCGAATGAAAGCGACTGTGTGGTGTGGTTTTGGGGAGGTGTAGGTCTTTCACCTTTCTTCTTTGAAAATAATGATGGGATTGCAGTTACCATTAATGGAAAACGTTACCGAGATATGATATACATTCAGTTATGTCCAAACTGGGAAGATACGGAAATTGACAATCTCTGGTTTCAGCAGGATGGAGTGACCTGCCACATTCCTACCAAACGCTTGCATTACTTTACAAAATAATTCTGCTACGAGTCTTATCATTGCATGGCAACTATTAAGGTCCTACAATCTTACCCTTTGTGATTTCTTTTTATGGGGGTATGTAAAATCACAGTTGTACGCCAACAAACCACACACACTTCGTAAAATCAAAGATCAAATCAGGCGTATGATTGGAGGCACTGAGCCACATATCTGTGAGAGAGTTATCTGATATTTTGAGGAGCGTCTAAATTTATGCAGACTCAGGGAACGTAGAAATATGGCCTATATTGTGTTCCATTCGTAAACAGGAGACATAACTCATTAGAAAAATACAGATTATAACCATGTATATAAAAATTCGTTTTAATTCGGTGCCCTCTATGGAATATCCTATACTTATTCAGAACAATGTGCCATTCCATACTGCAAAGCAAGTAAAATACTATTTGGAACAAAAAGAGATCGAAGTAAATAGTGCCTGAACCCAATTAAAAACATCTGAAAGATCATTGGAGAAAAAGTTCGAGACAAGCAGCTTTCAACTGTGACGGATTTATGGACGAAAATGAGCAAAAATAGAACAAAATAAAACCAGAATTTTGCATGAAAATCGTAACGTTCTGTGACCGTCGTTCTCCCAAAGTAAAAGAAAAGAAATGCTTCAACACCTCACAGTGAGTGTTTTAAGTTTCTTGGTTATTGGATCTTGCTTTGTTTCTAGTGTGAATGATTGTTCTCTTATTTTGCAAGTGTCAATATTTTAATATTAGTTTATTTAGATAATTTCTTGAAAATACTATTGTATAATAAGTAATATTCTTAAAATATATTAGTTTTATGCCTTTATATACCATACTGTTGTACGAGGCTTTGGTACAGATTTAAAATTACCGTTCAAAGTATTAGCACTGACGAGCCAACTCCTTTGGACAACAACATCTCCCGTAGCATGACGCTGCCATCTCTACGCTTAGCAGACATTTTAACAAATTGAGAGATATGTTTGTCACCCGAAGCTTGTCTATTATAGCGTCTGCCATCAGATCCAACTAAATTAAATTTACTTTCCTCGCTGAAATAAATTCTCTCCCAATCTTCATTCCTTCAACTAATTTTATCTTCAGCATACTCGAGTCTCGTTTTCTGGTTCGTTTTAGTGATGATTCGTTTGTTTACTTGAGTTTAGGTCAGTGGATGAAGCCATTAAGCAATTGTGTCATGGCCCTCAAACAGAAGTGTTATGCCTACATGCGCTATAAGCGCCGCCTGAATGATATCACTGTCTGTGAATTGTGTCGAGCTAGGGCTAGGTTCTGGTATGTTTCGAAGCATGTCTGCCACACTTCCTGGTGTCAAAGTCTCTTTACTTAATGGGAGATCCCTACTAGCAGAGGTATGAAAGTGATTCAAATGAATTTTGGGCAAGTTCTCGCAGGATCCCCCTCCCGTTTTACAGTAGAATGGGGCTGCAATCTCAGACCCTGTGTATATGGCAGTCTCTTTCCCGACCGCTGTATCCACATTCTCTAGTCAGGATGTTGCTCCGCCAGCATTCAATGCATTCCTTGATATTGCTGAAAGCTGCCAACTGGACATTAGCTCCAGAGGCAGAGAACACTTCAACCACATGTTGAAACCAGATCCTTCAAACGATGGAACACTATACAATGGCTCACTTCTTTTTCGACAAATTCCTGCTGCATTCTCGAAGGGATCCTTCGTAAATAAGCGCCTAATGTTTTCTCAAACCATGGTTATGAGGATTCAACCAATCTTTTCAAGAGAAATATAGGTTTTATATTTATTGTATAACTTTAAAACGAGCACAATCATACTTTAAGACATTCCTAGCTCTTTTAAAGTTGCAAAAAAAATCCTCCCCGTTAACCTTAGGGCAAACAATTGCACTGGTCAACAACCAAAATGCTTCCAAGACTCGAGTATCAGTTTCCAACTAATTTGAGGTCGCTACAAATGAATATCATGGTTAAAATCGTTTGGTAGCTCTACTTTTTAAGATACACCTACGTGTCCTAACAGGTGCTTACATGCTTGCTGCAGTGTATTTATTACCACACTCACAGTCTCATTGCCTTTCAGGATTGTTCCAACAGTCATAGAAGGTGGTTGTGCTGTTTAATAAATATTTATTGCACAAGCATGTAAGGCAATTTTTATAAATTTTATTTTTCTACTGAATGATATAAATACTTCTGCTAATCTGGATGCTCTGTATTATAATGATAAATTTATGAAAAACTTTTCTGTTTATCTTCAATTGTTTGTTGTTTTCTGCTTTCAGATAATTATCTGACAGAGCTCAGTGGTCACACACATATGTGGTAGCATCTCTGTAGAGTGAGAACAACAATGGCGGTTGTAGAGTTCTAACATACGAGGCATAATGTTATTAGACTCTTTCATGTAAATTTAAGAATGTTTCTGAAAAAAAATTCTCTTGTTTTGTAAGTCTCGATAATTAATTTTTGTTCGTATATTTAATATAAATTCTTGAAATCTTCATAGAATATATTAAATGTATACTTTTATATACAATAAAAATTTTGTTTACCTGGCTATCATATTTTTTAAATAATTTAATAAAAGAAAATCGTTCCCTTATTGTACTCGGTGGCGCAATCTGACTGAATACCTTTTTCTATGTTTCACCATAACTTGCTTCTTCCTTATCAGGTATTATACGTATCTCTCCCTCAATCTTTTTTATTAATATAACGTGGAATAAAGAAATTGACCTTTTTATTTAGATTTTCTGTCTTCTACTACTCATCTTTCCATCCACTGTAGAATGATAAAAAATAGAAGGTTCAAAATATATTTTTTTCTAGTTGTTGAGGATGTTCAGGCAAACTTTTCCAAAACTAGCATCCTTGTTAGATGGAAAATGTAGTTTTACTCATTATCCTACTACTTTTTCTTTGCGGAATCATTCCATTCTATCACTTTCTATGCACAGCTTCTGTATTTTTTGCCAATTAGTAATGATTTTTCCTTTATCTTTTTCTACACTAAAATTCATAAAAATTAGAAGCAATGGACTTTGAAAATCTAGCATAAAAAACAGGGAAATTGAAAGTGAATAGAGAAAAATGAATCTATAACGCTCAATAAAGAGTACATATGCTCATGGAGGGAAGAACACTTTGTTCTTAATTAAATCCTCTAAATCTCTTTTTGACTTAAGTGTTTACCCATGATTAACTTTTTTCTATGAAGTTAATTTGTCATAGCCGGAATAGTTATTATATATAATTGGATGGTTTGAAATTTTAATCGAGTGTTATTCATTAAGTAATTTTAAACCGGGATAAGTAGGCAGCAAATACATAAATATTTGCCCTGTTCCTTTATTTAAAAATGAAGATGCTCTTGAGAATTGCTTTATATGCTATCAACTCCCCGCTCAAAATAAAAGGACAAATGAAATGGTTTTCTTTTAATGTAGAAATTTATTTCACATGAACTATATATTTTATAACATCGAGAAATCTTCTGACACCAATTTGTTCGAGAATAGTTATTTATAGCACTGATTTCATTTAGAATTTGCAGCTATAGTACGTAACTAATTCTCTATTTGGCACCGTAACAATTATGTTAAATTTTCTCCATTTACCAAAAATTATTTTACAATCTATTACATGAAAAATATTTATCATTTCTACTCTATAGATTTACAAGTAAAAAGTACTTATAAAATAATGGAGATTACATGTGCATACCATTATATCAAGTTGTTTATGGAAATAAAATAAATATTAATTAAGAAAGAAAGTATCACCTAAAAATACTAAGCTACTTTACCACTTATGGAAATGGCAGTGATAGAAGTAAACATATCTTAGACTACCGCAATTAAATTAGAAAAAATGGATTGTTCTCTAATTTTATCAAAATAATAATAATATTTTGAAATGTCATTAAATTAGGATCATAATTATTAATCAGAATTAACCGAAAATTTTGATAATGCTAATGAGAGGGAGTCGATTTATTATTTGATTTCATTTACAAGAGATATCTTAATCGTTATATAATTTAAGCAAATTCAAACTCAGTAAAATGTAAAAAATAATAAGTGCATAAAATTATCTCATATCGTTAAATTGAATTATACCAGATATTACATAATTACTTGTACACTCGACCTTTACTCTGTGTAAAGGCCTGGTTGTACAGTGCACATTTGAATTAAATTGAACAGAATTTTCAAATAATTATGCATAATACTCCATCTTCATCTCTACATCTCCCTCTCTCTGTCAATTATATATTCTTATAAAATATAAGAACATTTAACAATAATAAATTAGGAATTTCTCACTATATATACACATATAATTAATATAAGGGAAAATGGTAGAGAATTATATTACAAAAAAGTTAGAAACTTTGGCTTTAAGAAATAGTTTATTATATTTTATGCTGAGATAATTTTGGTCAATACTAATTGTTGTTTCGCGCGTAACGACGCCAAAAACTAGGGATTCCACTTAAGAACATACATAAACAACACTTTAAAATCAATGAACAGATACTATATAATTTAAAAATAGACAACAATGAATTATGAATTAATTTAAATTGCGATTAATGCAACTATATATATACCACTTGTACAAATACCACATAAGTTACATATGAGTAATTTCTTGGCAGAAATATTATTGTCTCATCCTTTAACTATCTCATCTGGATCATATTTATTAATTTAATCTAAACCCTGTTTTAAAAAAAAATAATGTTGTGGGAAGGAAAATAATTAGGGAATGAAGGAAATGTTTATGCAACATATTATGATAACGTGTACAAGGTTTTATTAATCTAAATGCACATTTTTATTTTTTTAATAATCTGTAAATGAGACCAAATGAATAACGGAACAATTTCTCTTAAATACTATTCTATTTCGCTGAAATCTTTTTAATAGTTAGCAGTAGTATCCTTTTTATAAGGTAAATTGAATTTGTATTATTGAAACAATTATGCCCGATGAATCATCGTGTACATAAAATAAGTCTACGATCATATGTACTCATATTTAAAAATTTTATATTTCATATATAAGAATATTTGCCAGAGTAGCAAATTTTGGCATGAAAAACCGTTCCATTTCTATATTCTCAACAAACTGGGTCCGAGTATCATTGCCATATATCAAAACCACCGAAACACACCTTAGAACAATTAAAATGTCCCAATGAAATAACGACGTTTCTTAACTCTAATTTTATCTCCGATATCAATTTTTTTTCGCACCAAATAAACAATATGATGAAACATTTTGTACATATGTACATATTTAGCATTATTATTATCAGAGTCAATGAAGGCGACCCATTGGAAGGCAACAGCCAAAACGGCAAAACCCCCAAACCCTACAGGGCCTAACTAGAGGTGCAACATCAATAAAAGTAGCACTTAGACCTCCGATACACACTCTACCTTCACTTATTCAGTGTTATAAATAAAACAATGTACGTTTACAGGTTTTTATAATCATTTTTTTATATTCCATAATTATGAGAGCAATGTGTTAAAGACCTAATAAAAAAAAATTGCGCTCAATATAATCTGAAAAGTTTTAGCTGGACCAATATGTAGTTTGGCAGAAAAACATCCATAGTTGTCTTAGTTAACATATAACAATATTGTTAGCCAAATGTCTCAACCTGATTAAATTTAAATTGTTAGTAATCCTTTCCTTACAAGCATTTGAAACCAGGATTATTATATTAATATAAAAAGTTATAGATTTAATAGCTATCAAATTTTAAGGTCACCTTTCCGATCAAATTTTAGCCCAAAATATTAAACTACTTTGAGAAATTATTTCTCTCCCGTTTAAGTGATTAGGCATTGGAATTTCTTCTCCGTAACAAGACCTTTTTCTCTTCATAGAACATAGTTGTATAGATTTTAACTTTATTGGGACTAGTAAAGAAAAACAACTTGATAATTGAAAATTAAATACATTATATACTCCTATATATTTCACACTTAAAAGTTAATACGTCTGTCTTTCTTGTCTACAAAACCGGACATATAAAAGAAATTCTTCTTTCCACATTAAATTATTTCAGGGGCTCTCTGTCTATAAGAGAATTAATAAAAGTTTTCATTTCTTTTTTTCCCTCTATTTCGATTTTGTTCATACTGGATCAAAATATAGTTTTTCTATTTGAGAAAATACCAAAATGAACTTTTTTTTTTATATCCACTACAATTACCTAATAATCAAAGGATCGACGTGCAACATTAATAAAGAATTATCCTCTAAAATCTTTCTATTTCATTGATTTAGTTTGTATCTTTACTATGATCTTTCTTCATGTAAATATTTGTTTTGATCTGATCAGGTATTTGCCATACTCTTGCAGACTAAATTTTCTCATCCAACATTAAATATAAAGCTTCATTTACGCGCTAGGATTGTTATAACCCATGTTAACTCCGAATAACATCTTGAGATCAAAGAAGCCTCTATTGTACTCTAAAGAAATATCTTTCTATTATTTCATATATTCAGGCAAGTACATTTAAGTGAAGAAAATCGAGGAATAAAAAGTAGAAAAGATATAAAAGAAATAAATAAAAAAGAAATACCAACGATTGCAACAAACTAGTAAACTGAAAATCGCAACGTGACAGTGAAAGGGTATATGGAATTCTTTCAAAATATGTATTTGGTTTGGCATTTTTTAGCTGTTTTTTCTCAAAAACTAAAGGTTTTAAATATCAAACTTTAAGACCTATTATTTTTACTAATCTTAACTAATTAGTTTTCTCCTTTAAATATTGAAAGTATTTTTTTAATTTTCTCGAAATTTATTTTAACAACTCACGCCTTTCTATATATAGATTTTCTGATATACATATATTTAAATCGATATATACCATAAGGTTTAACAGAGGTCAAAGAAATTATGTCGACGCCATTTCAATAAAATATGAACTAACCTCCAAATATCATTGCGTTGGTGTTAAGTTTTGTGAATAAAATTTCAAAATTCCTTGTTCTACTTAGCTTTTGGGGAAAGAGGAAAAAATAGTTCATTACGATGTATTTTTCATTAATAAAATATAAAGAAACTCCATTAGTCAAAAAACTGTCGAAATTATGTAATTAGGTTCGTGGAGAATTAAAAACGCCAAACTTAATTAGAGAAACCAAACGTCTTTCTCATTTATAGAGAACTGAATACGAAATTACCCACAAATTTAACTCTCACATGAGATTCTTGTGATGTTTTTAGAAAGGGATATCTTCGTTATTACTATTTAGTTTATTTAATTGATGGGAAAATTCCTTTTATACCTCATCACGCAAAATAGATTATATAACTATGAACAGCACTAGAATCACTTTCCAACAAAGTGACCAAAGATAAATTAAATTCCATATATTTTTAGGTGTACGCTAAACTATGAGATGGCCTACAAATACAAATTACCTCTCTACTTTATGTGGAAAATAACTAAATTGTTAGAAAGATAAGAAACTCCATAAATTCCTGTTTAAGTTATCTTACTCGTTAATAATTTAAGAAACAAAATGGATTTTATTAAATCTGTAGCAATCGTGGAAAATTATTAAATGAATATTTACTTCATATAAATCTTTGATGAGTTTAATTAAAGCAATAGAATAATAAATACTCTAAGATAATTTAGCATTGCACAGTATAAATCTATGGATTAGTTGAGCATTATTTATATATTTCTATCAGGTTCTAAAGTTTTAACAGGATGCCTTTCTATAGCACTGGCATATACAAATAAAAATACTATTGCCTATATTTAATTCAATTATGACGCCTCTCACACTTGTTTCTTGAGATTAATAAAATGGTGAAGCTTCTCATTTTTCTTTTAGGCTAAATTCAATCAAATAAATTTCTTTGGTAGTTAATACATAAATAAACACACAATAAATAATTTAAAGATGCCAGCACTTTTTTTGCTGAGATATTTTTGCTATATCTTATGTAATTCATTTGCCTTTATCCAAGGATCCTGGTCAGTCGCTTCGACTGACCAGGATCCTTGGATAAAGAAGACAAAATGGCCCTTGATTACTTTTGATTGATAAATGGGGGGCTGTAGAGGCGATTGTACGAGCGAAAGCCTATGTAGAACAGCGCCCTCTGCTCGTGCCCCTAAGGCGTTTTGTCTCAAGAGAAGGTGAGTGTAGTGCAGCTTCTTTAGAAGTAACCTGGTCTGAAAGGTAATATCTGCCGTGGACCATCGTTTTCGCCCAACCATGACCCTACTCATGGACATTATGAAAGCCACGTAAATGTCCACATGTACATTCTAACTAAATATAATAATAAAAATTGGAGGTTTAGAGATTTCTGATAAGTTTATTTTGCTTCCAAGTCTTATAATTCCTTCCATTTTTGTTTTTATTCTCTGGTCAGACTTAAAAGTACCAATTTAATTTTTTTTTCAATTTTTCAATTGAAATATGACAAAATACACTGGCATTGTTTTGGTAAAAGAAAAACACAAATCAAATTTTTCGCTTACAGTTATTTCTCTTCAGAGGGAGAAGCCTCTTTGTTTCTAACTAAACAATTTGATTGACAAACGAGTTCTAGCAAGAAGAGCACCTGTATTAATAAACCATAATTTTGTCAGTCATATGTTTTTTAATTAACTCTATGGGCCGAGGGAAATGCAATATATATCAACAGAATTGCAGTGAAAGTCCAAATATCTTGCCTAATTTTTTTGTTTGCCAGCATTAAAAAATATAAATCCACCTTTACATCTTCTCTTGGCCTCATTTAAAATTATCTGCCACTTCATAGACTTGTTAGAAAATCAGATGGGAACAGCGCTCAATTCAACTCTAATTTTTCTTTCCTGTATAAATTGTATTGACATTCTTCTGACACCAGGACAGGCTCAAGTGTAGAAAGACACTTCTTTCTTAAACTTAAATATATTTCTTCTGTGTTCTTCTTATTCATGTTTTAAAATAAAAATATGTTAGAATAATGAAAACATAATTTATGTCTAAAATATATACCTACAGTTTATAATTCACGTATTGCGTGTCTCTATATGTTTCTCGCTATGGTTCTTCTCATCTTCGAGAGTGAATCACCTTCTATTCCTTCACCTAATTCTATGGCATGTAACTGCCAACTACCTGTTGATCATCGCCATTTATCAGCCTGAACTGAGTTATATCTTGGATGAATTAGGAATGAAGGTTTAGTGAAAGAGAAATCAGGAGCAATGCAGAGAATGTGAATTTTTTTTAAGAAAAAAAGTTATTTAAAACATAGAATACTATAAAAGGTATTAGTTTGGGCCTCCAGGATAATGTGTTCATTTGTCTAACTTACCCATTCACATTCACAACAGTTTCTGAGTTTCTAACCATCCGAGGTTTCATATTATCTGTCGATTGAGGCTTACATTTTTTAAATATTTTTTTTTGTTTTCTATTTTGTTAAAGCATCAAAACATCCATGGGTCTGTACCTGAAATAATTTTATTTTCACCGACAACATAGGGTTAACATTAACTAGTTGATCCATTTTATTTCTTATCATTTATGTAATAAAATATTGCTTTATGTTAAAATTCTGTTTAAATATTTGTATATTGAAAATATACATTGAAAATATTATATGAAATATTAGTAGCAGTAATGTCCTGATCTAATCTTATTATCCTTTTTTTATTACTACACTAACCTTAAATCTTAATTTTACGTTTACAAATTAATCCATCGTATGATAAATGATAAAATCACTTGAAACCTGGTTTTCACAAAAAGTATTTAACTAAGATTTTTTTATCCGATTTTTAAATATTCTCAAATATATAATCATCAGCTTCTCTTAATGTGAGAGAGTAAATTCAGGATTGAATCTTATATATTCAAAGAACGACAATCACTCCTCTTTGTTTTAGAATGTTAATTTTCCTTCAGAAAAAAATTAACATGGGGAAAATCAGGTGTTATCTTGATACTTTTTGACAAGCAAACTGGTAATTACCTCGGGTGTTTTAGTATAGTGCTTTCTCAAATTCCCTAAATCCCTCCCAGAATTTCATTTGTGTTAAACTCTCCCTGAGAATTTCATTTCCATTAGAGATAACTTATCATCATCATCATCCTCATCATCATCACTAACTCTATATTTTAGGAAGGGGATTTTTTTGAGGATCTGAATAATAATTTCATCTTAGTTTGGTTATGACTTATGTTTTTTTTTAAGTGATTTCTAATAATTCTTTTATAATATCAAAAACAAAATGGTGAAATTCAGAAATAAATATAAGTATCAAAATTTTGTGAATTTTTTAAAACCCAAAGAATTTAAAATGGTGAAGTTCAGAAAATATATTTTTATATATCTTCTATAACTCTATATTTTAGCAACGTAATATTTTGAAAGGCGGGAAATTTAGTTTAGAATTCCTTTTTAAAAATTTTATAATTGGTGAAGTTCCGAAAATTTATAAAAATTTTACCATTGCTGCTTTTTAGATTTTTAATTTTAATCTTAGTAGCGAAGCACAAGCTTCCGCCATAGGGGGGAGTGGCGAAGCCATTGCCTGGTAACAGATTGAAAATAAAACAATCATTATTCGAGTCCTAGTATAAGTTTTTTAGGATTGCCTTCGTCACACCCAGCCAATGATAATAACTTCTTATTTCAATTCACACTTTCATAGCATGGATCCAAGTGGATTATGTATAGTTTAGGGTTTGATATATAAACAAAGGTAACATGACAAGAAGGAAATTATTTTGTATTAATGGAGTGGAAAAGTCTCAAAGTACCTCGGTGCAAGACAAAATCCCCAAAGCCGTAGGTTTTGCTTATCAAGGCATGATAAGTATTTCGAACCTTTCTAACTCCCTTACCTAGGCTGGACTCTGAAATTTTAAAAGGAAAAGAAATTGCATATATTTCAAATTATAAAAGAGAGATACGTACAAACACTGGACCGGGTTTGTAGACAAAGAAATGTGTATTTTTTTCCATCAGGCAGAAGGGGATTAGAGCTAAGTTAGGTTGGTTAGGTTAGGCTAGGATAGGTTAAATTTGTCAAATTATCTAGATTATGGAGGTTAGGATATGTTAGGTGGGTTATGTAGGTTAAGTTAGGTTGGATAGATAAGAATAGGTTAGGTAGGGTAGGTTAGGTGAGATTACGTTACGTAGGATTGGATAGGTTAGATTAGCTGGTATAAGTTAGAGTAAGTTAAGTTAGGTACGCTAGATGGGATAAGGCTAGATTTCTTCAGATTGCAAAGACAGATTATGCAAGTTAAGTTATGTTAAGTTAGGTAGATTAGGTTATATTATGTTCAGAAGGTTAGGTTAGGTAAGTTAGTTTATGTAGATTTGGTTAGGTTAAATTAAGTTAGATTAAATAGATTAGGTTATGTTAATTTAGTTTAGCTTATGTTAGATTAGGTAAATTAGGATTTTTTAAGTTAGATAGGTTAGTTTAGGAAGTTTAGGTCAACTGCTGAATATACAATCGCGTTAATTTCGGCTTTTCGTTACATTGGCTTTCGTGATTTTCGCAAATCAGCTACGATACTCTCTAGGGGGGGTTTAAGTTGCTTTTACAACGCATACACTCCTCTCCTTCATTTCCTGTTCTAATATCTACAGGACTAGCTAGAACTCAGCAAAAGACCGTTGTTAGTTAGTTCCTTACTTGAACAATGGTATTAAAATTGTGCAAGGTGCTTCTCGCCTACTGCACACAAACGATCACTGATTCACTCTCACCCCTTAACAATCTATGGCACCTCCTTACATATTGAGGCACCTTTAGAAATATTATTCGCTTCTCCTTCTTTAGGAATTAACGGAAGCAATCAAAGTACCAATGATGAATTATCCCTAGTTGTGTACGCGCCAAATCCGTCTGAAACAGAGTGTAGGAGTGCATATATTTCAGAGGATCTTCAAATATGAATACGTGCTTGTCATAAAATTCGAACGCACATCAAAGTCCTAAAGGCAATTTGAAAACGCTTTTAAGGGCAAAATCTGCTGAAAGAACTATTCTATTTTACCATGACTCTATAAATTAATTTTAAAAAGCTCCGCATATCAATACATGCATATATGCTTCCTTTACCAATAAAAAATAACGTACATTTATGTACAACTAAGAAAAGACTGAAATTCAACTATCAAACCCAATTCTCTAGATTACACAGCAAATTAAAAAGCAAATCAAACCTCAAATCGACACAGCTTTTACTCCAAACAGGGAAAAACAGGCAGGAAGCGTAATAAAATAAATGTCTTTATTGTTTTACGCTAAAATATTTTTTTCCTGCTAGCTTTGTATAATTGAAGAAACAAACTCTCCGCATGTCATCGACATCGCTAACTATAGATTATATAAAACCTTTCAACTCATTGTATATATTTCTTTTCTTAGTTGGATATTCATATATTTAATAGATGCCCAATGTCTGCATTTATTTTCCCAGTGCCAGGAATGTATATATTTAAATGGTACCCAATCTCTAATTATCCTGCTGTTTATTATGATAAATATTATTAGGATGATAGTTCTGCGTTCTTTTAGCTCGTACATAATGTATGGGCATTGCTTTTTTGCAGCCATTTTCTTAATGGTTGAGTGTCTGGTGCAGTTAAAGCTCGTAAATGGCTGGGCGGCCTCTCTAAGGACCACCAGAAGCCTTCTTGACAATACATGGAGACTCAAAGGTGCCTCTTGTTTACTACCAGCCACTTGACACGTAAAAGCTTATTTTTTCTACGATGATAAACAGACCTTTCCTTTCTCTTTTTCTTTTGACTCTAAATAATAAAATTTCTAAGCGTTGTAGTGTTAGTCTAATTAACATGTGTACCCTCGCGTCAGTCACTCCGTTACATAAACTTTTCTAATAATAACTTTTTGCTTCTGATACCCGGACTCTTTAAATCTAAGTTTTCCCATCTGCTTTAACTATACTATCATTCCCTTTAGGGATCCTGCCTAAATGGATTCTTGACGTAAGTTTAATACACAAACGTTTTATAATTTTATTTCATTTTTTCATCTAAACTTCAAGATCCTTTGCGGGACAAAAGAGATCGTCCTTTATTCCTTGTTATTTTTAGTTTATTATGCATGTGCTCCTTCTAATGGAAATTATTTTATTACGTTAATTACGTCCTTTACATTTTTTTGATAATAATAAAATCATTTACCATCCTCTCGCTCTGTTGTCAAGAACGGTGTACTCATTCATTTTAGTTCCTTAATCCAAATAAATCCCCATCACCTAAACTCACGCTAATATTAGGTTGGCCAGAATGTCCTGACTCACTTAGAAAGCGGAGAGAGAACAAAATAAATTCATGGAGCAACACCAAAATAAAGTCCATCATTCTCTACGATCTTATTCCAGCAAGCAACCAGCAAACGAATCTGTCCCGAGTACCAAGTTGATGGCTGGCCGGAACGTCGTTGATCGTCAAGGGTAAGAGTCCCGGAGTTCAAACATCTGTACCACCTCAAGACCTTTCGCTTGACTGACTGTACATTCTTTTTCAGTATCGCAAATTTCTTTCACAGCAACCCTTATAGAATGTTTTTACTTGTGACAGTAGCGAAGCAAATCTCTAATTACACCTTCTTTCAAACTCCTTTCTGTTAGTTAGGGCATACACAAAGAGAAATATACTGCACAGGAGTAACAAACAACAAGAGCGTACGGAGGTTGGTAGTCGTATGAGTAAGGATAACCTAACTTAATACAGTTGAATGAGTAAGAATAACCTAACCTAATGTAGTCGAATGAGTAAGGCTAACATAACCTAACTGCTAAAATGATTTTCTTGCCAAAGTATGGGAAAGATCAAACGTTGAGAGAGAGCTACCGGCTAATATCACTCCTGGAATTTGGCAGTAAGAAGACTGGTGGCTCAGCTGGAGGAGAACTCCAGTTTGGGTTTATAAAAAAGTCAAGTACGGAGATGGCCATAAATTCCATCACAGAAAAGTTGCCAAAGCCAAACGGGAGAAAACCTACGTGGACATTGTTTGTTGGGATGTATCAAAGGCGTTTGATAGGTGTGACAAAGAGAAATGCAATATAAGATCCTTCTGCTCGGTCTAAGTGAAAACTTAAAAGTAATTCTCTGTCACTATGTCATGGAGAGAGCGGCGTCAATTTAGTGTGGATGGACGGACCGAAGTTTCCGCTTAATGGGGGCTCCAACAGGAGAAGTGTCTGTCCCCCAGTCTCTACTCGATATACACCGAAGATGTCCCGTCTTCTGCGAACCCCGCTTGCCTCAACATTCAATACACCGATGATTTGGTAGAATGCGCCTAAGCAAGAAATCAAAAGATTAAACATCTACGAGGCTAAGTGAAATATGAGAACAAACCAAGAGAATTTCAAAGTAGTCTCCATTGGGAGGAGACTACTTGCAGATGTCAGGGTGCGGGATAGAGGTTATCCCTACACCAAGGCGTGCAAGGTACTCGAAATGAAGATTACTTCATCTGGGTACAAGAAGCACGTCGAAGATAGAATTTCTAAGGCCTCGGTGGCAGTCAGGACTCTATTCATGTTCAGGAGTCTCCGTGAGAGCAATACGAAGATGACGATCTGCAATGATATTGTAATATCTACACCTCTCTATCGCGCTTCCGCTCTCTCTTGTGCCTCGAGGACATAAAAAAGGAGACTACAAGTCGCGGAGAATAAATGCGTTTACCTAATAACGGCTAAACACAGGCGAGGACGAAGACGCCAGGAAAGGCTGCACTAGGAGGCAGGTTAATTCCCATTACCAAAGTGATAGAAGAACGGACAAGGAATATGCAGGAACTGGTTAATTAACAATTGAATGGTGAAATCATTCAAATGATTAGCCAGAACAAAAGGGCCAGAAGTTGTACTAGATTTTTTTAAACATAAAAACTTCGACTTATGAACAATCACCGATTTTGACTAAAAAAAAAACTACCAAAAAGGCATATAAACCAGATGTAACATGAAGAAAAAAGAAAGAAAACAAAAAGGAAGAAGAAACAAAAACACTAAACGACACATAATACAAAATAAATAAAAACTATAAAATCTAGCACAAAATATAAAATAATTTATTACAATAACAACAGAAAATGCACACCACACATCCAAGTGCATTAAGTTTAGTAAGACAAATGCCTTGAACGCCTAAAAACTAAAACTAAACCATAACAACAAAAAAATAATGAAAGCCATAAGCGTCATCACCAGACACCTAGCATCTCTTTAAAAATCTCTCACGGTACTTTCTCTTTTCACTACTTTGATTTCTGTCTATCTTCCTACACACCATTTTTGTCCCCTACACACACACCAAATTAAATTAATTCGTAACCTAACCTAATGTTGGTGTTGCTGCATAACATTTTGTTCTTTTCTTTTCGACTCCTAAGTGAGTCAGGACTTTCTGGCCAACCATATAGTAGGTTGCCCTTTTATCAAATAAATAATATATTCAGCACAATATTAAAATACAATTATGCGTGGTATAAAAATATCCATATTATGTAAAATATTCTTCCCGTTAAAACGGCAGTGATACTTTCAGGTTTCTATAGCAGAAATTATTGGTAAATTTCCCAAATATCTTAAACTACCAGATCAACGGCTTAGTTTGGATTTATTATAACTGCAACTCTCTAAGAGATAGGCCAATATATTCCGAAAAAATGAATGTGTTCCCTAAGTTAGATTAGCTTATTTAGGTATGTTTTTTTATTTAATGAGAGAAAACGTTTTAAGGTGGGAAGAAGTTAAAGTAAGGTGGTTTTGGCTTTGTTTATTATATTCGATGATTGTGGGCTATTTGATGTGCGATGAAAGTTAGGGTGTTTGAGGTTGCTGAGTTTATTTAATGATTATGAGTAAGTTGCTTTGTTACATAGGTTATGTTACTTTATTTGGGTTTTTAGTTTTATTTGTTGTTATGAGTTGTCTGATGTGTTAAGAAGGTTAGTTAGTATTTTGAGGTTTGTTTCTTTGTTTTATTAGACGAATAGTAGTTGTGTCTTATTGTTGTTTGATTCCTTTGATGTAATTCATTGAGTTTAATAGCTTTGTACTATAGACTTTATGTATAATTGTTTTTATTACCTAGCTTAACCTAAATAAATATGCTCCTTTAAATCTGGCGCGTTTTCAAAACTATTGCGGACACACACACACAAACACACAGTCTTTAAGTTATATATATATTTAAAGACAATTTAGCTTTTACTTATTTCTGGTATTAATTGGATTGTTAAGGTAGGTAAAGCAGATTTATTTAAATATGGACTTAAAAGGTGATGTTTGCCAATAAATTTGATGTTTAAATTAATTATTGGGATCGTTTTGTCGAAAATTATTAACATTTAAAATTTTTAATCATTTTGTAATTGTTTCTGACAATTTTGTCTCGTGAAAGTTAAATTCAAATGTCTCATTTCATTTTTTGCTGGTCCCTCGTAAGAAATATTGAAAAAAATAATAATTTAAATTAGCTCATACTAATTCTAAAAACAATATTGTTTTCATAATTCCAAAGTTTAAATCTTTTCTAAAATAAATTCTCTCGAGTGCAAAACTTTCGTTCTGATCTGGAAGAGCGAAATTATAAAGAAATCACAAACATTCCGTTCAGCGATGTAAATTACTGTAAAGAAAATCCCAATCAAAACTTTGGTAATTTGTTTCAACAATGTACAATCAAGCTCATTGCTGTCACCTAGAGCTGAATTTTTACACTCATTATTCTTGTATTTTTTGTATTGAACAAAAACTACTTATATTAGAACTATTATTTTTTTATTACGATTATTTTAAAATCTATCGTATTTGAACTGCTCTTTGATAAATATAATGAAAAATTGGTATGAAATTAGAACCACTGCAGCATCCAGTTGAAATAAACGTTTGCGCCTGGGATTATTTTGGTTTTACTTAGATGACAAAAACCAATAATTATTAGTTCCTCTATGGTGTTTATTTCACAAAACAACGCCAAAAATGTGTGTAGAGGTTAGTAATTAGAGAATAAAGAAGAGAATAACCGAGAATGCGAACTAGATGCGTCAGGGTTGCAATGATGCTCACTTTAGTTAAAACCATCTTTCTTTGTTTTTTTTGCACAAAGAGGGTTTTATTCTTGTTAGACCGGTAGTTTTTTAAAATATTTAGATGATGCATTAATAACCCACTATAAGTCTTACACTACCTTACACAGAGATGATTTCACTCCTGTAACCATATCGATTCATTCTCTTTCAGTATTTTTTATTCAATCCAGGTAACTGCAGATACTGTTAAACTTACCATACAATGGTTATGCCTCAAATAAACGATTTTTCATCATCTTTTCTTCATTTTAAACAAATCTTAATTTGTGATTTTCAAGGCTATTACGATATATAGCTTAGGAATATATGACATATGTTAATGTGAAGGCATGTAATTTATATTACAAATAAAAATTCGCGATTCAACATTATAATAGCAATCATTTCTATTTACTTATCATAAACTATAAAGATATCTCAGTGAGGAAGTATTTAAAAACTAAACCATTTAGATCAGAATAAATTTAGTAATCATTCCATCTTGAAAATAAAAGAATTCGCAACCATATTGTGGTGCAAGTAAACTGCTGACACAATTAACTCACTACATATGTACTATACTTAATATTTACTCGTATAGTTGTCACCTTTACACACATAACTTATTTATTTCTCTAGGCCATGTTGGGAAGAATTCAGTGTTTGCGTTGTTTAAAACGAAAAAAAACTACTTGTCTTAACGTTATATATTATTCCGCACTATTGTTTGCATTTGATTTTATAAAGCTTTACTTTTACAGTGATTCTGTAAATTTTATCTTGATTTTTTTTAAGCATAAATACCTTATCCACGCCTTTTATTCATATCCTAGTCCCTGACGAAGAGCTAGATTTGGAAGAGATAGAGTATGCAGTCGGGCTTGGAGGTGGGACCCTCCAGGAATTACCCTCATCAAACTTGTCGTCCTCATCTGAAGTTGTACTACTTTTACTAGGTGTTAAACTATCGTTATTTTTCTTTTCAATTGAGCTGATTGAAACTTCCTTTTCGGTGAAACTTTCCGACAGTGGCATCTCCATATCGAAAGGGTTAAAAAGCCCCTTAAACAAATAAGGTGGTGGGCTGAATTTTCCTGACGTAATTACAACAGGGGAATCGAGCTCCTTTGAAGGAGGTGGTTCGGGTGCTGGGATCCGATGGATTCCATTAGTGTGTAAAGTTGGAGGGCTACATGTTCCATTCGCTAAACGAGCAGCTGGCGTTGTTGTCATGCTGCTTGAAACAGTTTGTGTGGACGTGCTACAAGCCCGGAAGAATCCTACGATACGCGATACTAGCCGCTCCATCCCCGGGGGAGTTGTCTCCCTCCGGGGGGCGTATTGTCAGACGGTCGTTTCAAAATTGACATCTAAGCAGCTCGGGTATTCGTTTTCTGGTGGTTCAGGGGGACTTTCGTGGTGTCCGGGAGCTATGCTGTCTCCTTGGCTGGTGGCAAACGCCTCCTTTCTTTCCTTGTGTTTTTTCCATAAAAGTAATAACCACCACCCTATCAATACTGACAAAATACCAAATGTTAAACCAAATAATAACCATAACCATGGCGATAGTGCCATTAAACAGGTGCCAATGGCTTCATCTGCTCCCGAAGGACAATGCCAAGAACCATCGCAAAATAGAGTGGCACTAATACATGCGTGAACCTTTGGACACTCCGTGGCGCATCTTGAAATTAACCAATAGGGGTCTGCTTCTACCCATTTCACACTGATTACATCGTAATCACCCGAGAGAAGGGAACCTGACATATATTCTGTCCTGGTCACTAAAACAGCAATTAGAGATCTCTCAGTTATTCCCAAGTAGTCTAAAGACCAGGGATCAGAGAATCCTTTGGAAAATACATTTACACTCTCAGCCGAATTCGAGTCCACACAAATTGCACTTAGGGGCTGAGGGTTTCCTGGTTGATAAACATGAAGTTCTGGACCTCTGCATGGTTCCGGATTTAAAATTTTGTCAAGGGACATCATACGATTGTACGATACCCCATGTATGTTGTCCTCAACTAATCTCCCAGGAATAGAAAGTAAGAGATATCTCTCAGGACTTGGACGCAGTAGCCAAGGATGACCTCGACACGGGCTTTTATTAGGTTTCAATTGCAAGGATAGAACTCCTGCCTCACCTTCAACTATTTTGTTTTCCTCACAAGATTGAACTTCGACGAAATCATATTCAAGTTCAAAGCTGAAGTGTGAAAAATCATCAAAAACGGTCATTCCCACAGCTGAAAACTTTATGGTCATGGAAGAGGAGTAAGACATCAAAGCAGCTGGAAGATTTCGGCCGTGACAAATGCATGCAAGTGGAAGCTCAATTCCATTCCAAGGAAATTCCGAGATCTCGAGACGAGCTCCTCTGCCTTCTAATGGATCAGGTCTTCCACATGCTTGCAATGGAGATTTCCCTCCAGGGCAAGAAGAATTGCGGGCATAAAAAGAAATAACAGTAACCCTGATCACTTCGCTTTCTCTACCACGCAAACTATAAATGCAATTCAAATGAGTCATTCCAAATTTTCCATAAAGCAAATTATTCGCTGGAGAAGCAATGAGACCTTTTTTGCTTCTCTGACTTGTAATTGTTCTATCACATATCTCTGGCTCCCTCAACGCTTCAGCCTTTGGTCCAGCATAAACAAATTCGTAGTGCAAGCGAAAATCTAGTTTCGCAATTGCTGAGGGAAATAAATAATGAATTGTCAGAAATGCTCTTGACTGGTTTGTTAAGTAACTTTCCGTCTCAGAACAGGGACGTGTTCGATTTTTACCCGGACCTAACTGTTCTCGATGACATATTTTAACCGCCATATGTCTGCATGTGTTTTCCAAAACAGGACCATTTTCTTCATTACCCTCAATGAGTGTTATTCGTGTCAAGCAATGTGGAGTATCTCTCGAAGGTGGAAGAGAGTAAGAAGAAGTTAAACGCGTAAAATAAATCCATATAACTTCATCAGGCCGACCATTAAATTTGTATATACATTTTGTGTCGCGGGGTAAGGAATGAGCTACGTTTTCAAAGTGGCCTTTTGCAGCTTCATAACTTGAAACAGTGAATTCACACGTTTCATCTGCGTAGTGAAAAGAGTTTCTTGGAACAAATGCCACATCTACATTCAGCTCAAAGCCAGGATATGTACGAATAGAAGGATCAAAATACATATTATCAAAAGGGGAAGTTTGGAAGACAAGAAGAATTTGAGCCCCGCTGGCTGTCACTCTAGGAATTTTGCCTCCACCACAAAATCTCAAAAGTAGTCGGCGAGTTTCTCCATATATTTCATAAACACTTAGTCTGTCTCCAACGACATCACAGTTGCTATCTAACATCAAATTTAAGTTGTCGGTGCAGTCGCCATCTGTGTGTTTTATATGAACTAAACCAGTTTGAGGTTGGTCCACGCTTACGAGAGCATGTCGTCCATGGGGTACAGTCGCTTGCCGAATAATATATTGACAAGTAACATTCCTCGGATAAATTCCTGGGTAGTTAGGAGATTGTATGCGACATTTTCGCCTGTCGCAAGAATCGAAAACACGATCACAAACTGACCCTGGTCGTGAAAAACCTAAATACTTTGCACTGTTCCACGGCCCGAATCGTACTACTGATTTAGCAGTTAGTAAAAACTTATAAAGCAACTTTATTTTGAATGGCTTTCCTGGCGAATACTCTTCTTCTGGCTCTGGTACTTTAATAGTCACAGTAACGCTACCAGTCTCGCTATAATAAGCATTGTGTTTATTAGAGCCCCCACACCAGAAACCAGGAACGTGAGGTTTCTTTTCTTCATCTACAGAAAGTTCCCCTTGGGGGCATCCACAAACATGATGTGAACGAAAGGTTCCCAGGTCCATATCACGAAACACCAGTTGAATCAAGTCACCGTAGATGTCTCCAGCTGCTACAAACGTAAGTCGGCACGTGAATGGCGGATGAAGGGCCCGAGATTCCGCAAGGTCCAGGTGGTAACTGCGCCCAACTTCGCCGTAGTATGTAACATTGCAAGCTGAAATTAAAGAAAAAAAATGATTTAAGTTCTATTTAATTCTAAGACAATCAATACAAAGTCTAAAACCTAGATCCTGAAGAAATTATTACTAAATCTTCTATATTCATATAAATGCCTCAAAAAGGTTTTACTACGGAAGCATAGGATAAGAAATAATATAATTAGTAGCATCTCTACTCATTTATTCCTATTCAAAATGCCCCAAGAATTTCTAATTTTAAATAAAAAGAGTTCAATTATTGTTTCCTGCACAAGCCTACTTATTCAATCCTTAAAGAGAAACTTGAAATATTTCTTTTAGTCTACTAAACTGTAGGTTCAGAAATGTCACGTATAGCAACTGGTTTCCTGAAGTTATATGCCACTACCTCACAGTTTCATTAGTTGAGGATAATTACTCCAATATCCTTCATATCACTTCCTTTGTTATAAATATATAAATGTTTGGAATGATCTACCAAAACAGATTTTCTTTTCAGAATCTTTATAATCATGTTATTATGAGTATAGGGGGGCTCTAAAATTTTTATATCATTTCGCAATATAATAGGTTTGCAAATTTTCGTTCAAATGACCTCAATTTAACATCTCTGAAACAAGTGAAGATTTTAATTCTAATGAATTGCTGTTTTATCTTTTCAAATTTAGAAATGACATGTACTGGAAAGGAAAAGGCGTTTTGTGTCTTAGAATATACTTGAACAAAATTGAAGAAGACTGTAGTGTTCAGCTGTCGAAAGAATTCTCAAAAAGGCACCAACAGAAATTTAGAAGTGGATACGGCGCAAAAGGTTCAAAGAGCTTAGCTGTCTGTGTAGGAAAAAGGATCTGGATGACCACCAGCTTCGGAGGAAACGGTAGAGCGGTCTCTGTCGCAAAAATCTTCCTAACTCTCAAGAAGTGTATAAGAAGAGCAAGCCTGGAATCTTAGATTCCTCTAACAAGAGTTTGACGTGTCTTGATGAAACGCTTGCGAATGAAACTCTACAAACGGCAGTTATTTTAGTCCTTAAAGACACAATACAAGGGAAAGCGCAAACAATTCGGCTTTGATATGCAAGAGAAACTTGAATCAGATGAGAATGATGAACGTCTTTTTTTCCGTGATCAAGTCAGATTACATACAAATAGCAAAGTCAAAATGCATGACTTTACAACATTGTGACGGGGATGTTTATCTTTAAATGGTTTAGAACTGGTTAAAATGTAATATCTTTAAAAATTATCATAAACCTTAATTTTTTAACAGAATGGTGATGTCCTTTAAAGGAAATTAACTGTGCGAGATTATCTAATGAGACTATGCCGGGAATATATATCAGTAAAAACTGGTAATGAAAACAAAATGCGATGTGGAAATGTCCTCTTTGTTAACCTGACCTGACACCTTGCTATTTTTTTTATTTATGTGAAGGGACAAGGCTATGTACTCTTTCTTTACACAAACCTAGAAAATCTCAAGCAGAGAATCATTGCCATACTGGAGACTGTTTGTAATGACATGCTGCGGCGACTCCGGCAGAAACTGGACTACAGACTTCTCGCGTATAGTGTCTCAGGTGGAGCGCATATTGATTTTTTAAAAACTGGTTATGGAATCCACATAACTTTGAATTTTTCACTCAATTTTGAGAAATAAAAATTATATTGCTCACTATTAAGCCTGTTCAGTTTCATTTGCCTAGACTAAGTAGTATCTGGGATATTTACATTTTAAATGATAAAAAAACTTTTAGAAACCCCATTTATTTTTATATATAGGTAAAGTATAATGTAAATATTAGGATCAAATAGGCATGTGAATTAACAAAATACTGGTGATGCGGTTAACAAGTACTGATGAAAAATAACAAGCAGATCTGTGGCAAGAGGTAAAATGATACTCTCTAGTATTCAGGATGTTCTTTGGATCAAAATATATGGCATGATGGGAACTTCAGTTTTTGGTTGTGTGTGGTTTGGATGCAGTTTAAGTAGAGATTGGTAGATATCTCTGACTGTTCGCTTTTTTTCATTCAGAAGTTATGTGAAATCACATAACTATGAGCTCACACTACTCAACCCAACCTCCAGGGATGGGTTCTAAATACGAGAATAGTCGTCCCGGGATAGATAAAGTTAATTTTTAGGGAATATACCGTAATATGGAATAAGACACTTAAAGACACCTTATAAATAAGCAATTTCAAGTTTTATGGAATAGTATATTGGGTTAACACGTTGAACCAAAACAAATTTAAAGGAAGGGAACCATAGGGATAAATGCTCTAAAAAGAGCAATTTTCCCGCATAATAATTACCTCTCTTAGAAACTCATTGAAAGATGGAAAATAATCAAAGAAATACGGCAATTATCAAGGTAACGGAAAACCTTTAGAACTTTAACCGTTACTAGAGTATAAAACGACTTACCCAAATAATAGTAACTACTTTTATCGAATGAAAAGACGACGTTCACTCAAATTTATTAAATAAAAAGGGTTTATCTCGAAATTAAAGCGAAAATCATCTACGACAACCACCACCAGAACGTTTGCAAAGACAGCTCTGTAATGGAACTGGTGAAATCAGCGATAGCAAAATTGTGTGAAAGATATATAACCACATATATTCTGACTGGCATTGGGGCAGAGCGGGGGAAATAGCGGACGTTGAAGCCGAGAGGGCACACAATCTTCCAGATTTCACCCACGTTATGATTGCTCATTCTATATATAAAACATTTTGCGTGTGTGTAAAAAGATAGATAAGGAAAGAGAGATGAGAGGCAGTATAAGGAATAGAGTGTGATAAGAAAATTCATGATAACAACCACTGCCACAAATGGAGCTGTCGTAGAATAGACTCTCGACGATATACCATATATAACTATTCGTTGAGGGAATTATTCTAATATTTCGAGTGCGTGGTAATCTGATTGACCGAGGTTATTTATCTTCAATATGCTTAAGAAGTGGAACTGAGCTCAAGGATAATAATATGGCTATCATTAATAAAATAGAGTTTTATTAATTAAACTATCAACAACACACAAAAAGAAAATGTTTACATAAACGGAGAATGGAAAGGGTCGTGGGAATATCTGACTAATCCGAGGATTAAGATTTGGAGAGATTTAAAAAGGTAAACAAATAAAAAATAAAGTAATGGGATGGTTCGCTAAACCATTTAAAGCACAGGATAGCGTTGATAAAAAGGTTAGATAATTAAAGGTAATGCTCAGCTCACGTAATTACAAAGTTGTTGTGCAGAGGAAGGCGACGCAAAGGAATCTTTTGTCCACTGGCGATTTCCAGCAAAAGGGTTCTTCGGGGGGTTGTCCTTAGTGAAGGGGAAGGACCGCCTTCGAAGAGTGAGAGCGAAGTTGGACTCAGAGATACGAGCAATCTTTGTGACAGCAAATCGGAGATGTTCTAGATGAACAATGGAAGTTATCGTTGAAACCAATCGTTCTCTTCAAGAACGTTAAAAAGGGGGGAATCAAATTATCCTGACGTGATGTCTTTGGAATGAGAACCGTTTCTTGACGAACGGACTTGAAGAAGAATGGCTGTTCTAACGCTGTTCTCTTCTGAACAACAGATGGGGCGAGAACCGTCTCTTGTTAACGGGTTCAAAGAACAATGGCTGTTCTAACGTTGTTCTCTTTCTAAACAACAGGGGAGGAGGGTGAAAACCGTTTCTTGTCAACGGGCTCAAAAGACAATAGCTGTTCTAACGTTGTTCTCTTTCTGAACAACAGGGCGGGAGGGTGAGAACCGTTTCTTGTCAACGGGCTCAAAGAACAATGGCTGTTCTAACGTTGTTCTCTTTCTAAACAACAGGTGGGGGGCCTTATTGACTTGGCGTCTCGAAGGCACGAATCTTGTCACTCAAGGGATATTGTCCTTTTCTGGACAATAAGGTGGTTCTTGAGGTAGAGCTCCCTGGTGCACAAGGTGAGACCGGATCGGCGTGATGTCTCACGAAGCTAATCGTGATCTGATCTGATCTTCTTGGGAAATGCCATTGTATAAGTACCCGGAGCCGTCTCCTTGGCGTAGGGAACAATTGAGTGGGATGCTCGGGGGAATGCCCCGGTCGCGCCTGGGAAAATACCTTATCTGCCCGTAAGCCTAACTCAATCTGGTGAGATCAACGAATGGAGGCGTAACGGGGGGAGGGGGGGAATGACCTCCTTGGTTAAATATTGACTCAGGGGGCGATAACGAGGCCTGCTTTCTCTCTAAGATGCACGTGGGTAGCAATGTTTCTAACCATGTAAAAGCAGCTGAATTTAAGTGGCCTTAGACCGTTCTATCACAGGATCCAAGAGGGAAATGACTCTTATTGCCTTTCTAGCCTTAAACAGAGATAAATGGAAGAAAGCAGGTGGGTGACTAGCCTTCAAAATTAGCTGCATACTTATCTTTGTGCGAATTTTATAATCCAATCGGGGAAGAAATACCAAAATTCCAAGAGGGTGAAAAGATTATTTTTAAACAAGTCTATAAATATTAAATAATCCTATTAAATTTTATTAATAATAGACTTTATTCTTAATTATATTTAACAAGTAGAGGAATAAATTCCTTTTACTGAATTAATAATAAGGGAATTCATAGATTGCGAGAAGAGTCCCGCAGTTCTTTTGTTCATACTCATTAGGAGTGAACGGTGTGTAAGTAAAAACTAAACCACTTTGTGGCGAAAATTTACTCTTGCAGAATAGTAGCACGATTCTCCCCAGCCCTTTAATTAAAAGCAACAGCCAAGTAATTACTTGGAAGAAGATCTTAATAACGCTGAATATTTCAGGCCAACGAGCAAAGGGGAAACAAATGTCAGAGATGAAAAATAGTCTTATTATTCATATAAAAATAGTTTTATTATTCATATAAAAATAGTTTTATTATTCATATAAAACAGTTTTTATTATATAGTTTTGTTATTCCGCTGGTGCGGAAACGCTGCTTTAATGCATCTGTTTTCATGGAATAGCAATGATAGCAAGGTATTGTAGGCTTGGGTCGTAAAAAGTGGGTGAATTTGACCATAATCTTGCGTGAATTAGGTGGAGACGTATCGAGAGGCAGCTTTAATAATGCCAGTATTATATTTTATTGATTTGGATCATTTCGGGAGAGTTTTGCCTTCCCATACTAACTGAAGGGTGGACTATTTTTTCTCTCACTCTTCGTTTTTTGCCAATTTTCTATTTTTTCTTATTTGTGGTATTGGGAAGTACTTTAAAAATAAACAGGAAGAACATAGCTGTTTAAACCAAAGACGAGCGGAAGATAAAAATATATCCTTGAGTCAGACTTGAACTTGAAGAGAAAGTAAGGTGTCAAGCTAACAGAATGATTTAATTTTTTTCATCGATATTAAATAACAATTACGTATAATAGAAAGGCCTAAAAATAGAACTGAATGTTTTTCTGCTATCATTCAAACAATGAGACAAACACATTGTCCCTTTAGGGAAAGAAAATGGAATGCTGGCACAGGAACGAATATAGATAATTATCTATATAAAAGATAAGATAAATCACGAGAGCAGAAATAACATTCATTTTATTCAGAGATTTACGTTGTCAGTCGATTTTTGGCTCCATTTAATTTCGAATCGGAATTTACGAATCACTCCATCGATGGTCCAATAATGCCTGGCCCATTAAGAAGGGAAAAGAGGCTCGTGAGTAGGAATCGCCAATCAATGACGTAGGATCGCCCTTAAATAAAGGAAAGCAAAGTAGGAAAAATGATCAGGAAAACGATATGGCATCACAAAAACAACTACAAAGCTATTCTACATATTGCTGCCAGCAAGGTTCATTTTGATAGCAGTAAAATATAATGCTGTAAGAATGACCGAAGAATTACTTAAAGACCGTAACCTAACAGGGAATAAGTATTCAGATTACACTAAACAAAAGTCCAAAATATATGGAGAAAACAAAGCCATTTAATGAGGTTGTTTCTTCCGTAGATTGCGAAAATGCCGCCTATTTTTTAGGTTGGCGAGAAAAACTTACCACTAAAATTCTTACTTTTTTGATTAGTTTGATTGTGAATGTCTAATTTTATGGTTTAATTTCAGAAAATTATGAATTAGAGTGTGCCTAGATCCTGTTAAAACCCTCTGATAGTTCTTGCAATCATCGTTAATTCAATAACATTTAAAAAGTATAAGCAAACCATTTCATAGCAAGATACTTTAAGAACTATTTTTGCCGACAAAGTTGGAGATCAAGCTAAAGATCTGGCATCTCAAATATGTTGCAATCGATTCTCATGTTCAGTATTAAGATGGGCAAATAGCGCAGTTAACGGTGTAACATTTGGTCTAGCAATGGTTTGGAGAGATTTTTTTTTAATTTTAGGAGCCCATCTGGCGACTGACAACTAGAGCAAAAGTCACTGTACTCACCATAGTTTACTATTATGCTACATAAAAAGACATGTGTAAATAACAAATAACAAAGATAAAAAAGGAGAAAGGCTAAAAAAAAGACAAAAATTCATAATAGCAAAAAGGCAACAAGAAGAAAGCGAGCTCCGTCGTCAGGGGGTAGGCGTGCCTCCCCCAGGCACAAGAACATGTAACCTACAACAAATAGTCAAATAAAGTGGATGAGGTCAGTTTCTTCCAAAAAGTTGTATAGTTTGCAAGTCTATTTTCACGAACCAGTCCCGAGTACAAGGTACAAGCGGTAGCGACCCGGCTCGTGCCAGTATCAGGTGGGTAACGTGCACGAAGATCACCCAGACTGGTACATTCAGCAAAAATGTGCCGAAAAGTCTTGGGGGAAACGCAGTAATCACAATAAGGCGCAGGTGAGCGCTCTATCAAATGGCGGTGCTTCCCTCGGGTGTGCCAAATTCAGAGACGAGAGAAAGCAACCTAAAGCAATCGCGAGATTAGGGGATAGGTCCATGGAAACAGTCGCGGCGCAATGGCACACAACTTTAAGTTCCCCTCGACCGCCTCCCATTTTATTTACCTAGCAGCCCGGAGAGTTGCACGTATTCCTGCCATGTAATCGGTGTGAGGAAGAGCGAACCACTTGGCTGGTCTCCCATTCCTCCCAGGAAATTTGTCGCCCTTATCGGCGCGATCATTTCCCGCAACTCCTAGATGTGACGGAACCCAGCAGAAAATAATCTCGAGATCCAGCCGGCTAGCTAAAACTGTGGCGTCACAGGTATCGCAAACCACGAAATGCGGGGATTGAATGCCCAGATATCACTCAGCGCTTTGTGAGTTGCTATAAATTGCAATCCCGTCTCAGAACCAGCACGTCGCGTTATCAACCGTACTAGGCGGTGTAAGGCAACCAGCTCGGCCGTAAAGACAGACGCTACGCTTGGCAGAGCGCCACCCTGTGGAAACCGACCGCCTCTTGGGACTTGGAGCCATCCGTATACACTGCACGGTTCCAGCGTGACACAAAGTGTTCCCCAAAAAGGCCGAAAGCAATACTCCAGGCGCTGTAGAAGCTTTTGGAGCAGAGGCCTGGCGACAAGTTTTAGATGTAGGACCCTCCAGGGTGGTGTGCTGGGCATACGCAACGGCAATACCTACTTGAGAGCTATAGTGAGCTCTCGAAGCAGTTTCATAACCCTAAATCCAAATGTTTTAGGGTATTTTGGCGTCTCTTGGCGGCATAGGCACCGTCGAGATCAGCTGCGTATGCACTGAGAGCTTTCCGCAACTTAAAGGGGTGCTGGCGGGGCGCGTACAGGCAAATAATGCACTGTGCACGGTATAGAGAGAGTGACATCTCCTCATCGTCGACGTGTAGACTCTCAATGGGGCACACGTGGAAGGTACCGGTCGGCTGTGGATGCATAAAATTTGCATCTGTATTCGAGTTTCAAACGAACAAAAATCAATAAAACAGTAAGGCTGAATTTCACTGAACAAAGAATATTCAGGGTGAGAGTATGGGAGACACTAATGCTGCAAATATGATCCTGCCAGGTTTGGTGTCAGGCAAATACAAGACAAAGGAAACAGTCCGAGTCCACGACTTCCAGGCGAACGCCATTTAGAAACAAATCTGGGTTAGGGTGGAGCCGTGGATGCCGGCAGATGTGTTAATCTAACATTTGTCAATTTCTCTATCAAGTTGTACTTGCAGGAGGTTTGTAAACAGCAAGCACAGTAGCAATTCGCCATGTATCTTGGAGGGTACCCGATACCAGATCCTGTGGATGAAATCTAACAGAAAGGCCATGCCTCACTCATCCAGATCTCGAAAGATGGCATACAGGACTTAGTTTGGACCAGGGGCGGTGTTCGCGCACGAAGCGAGAGCGGAACAAGACTCACTCAATCTAAACCTGTGGTTAAAGGGTTCTCCGCCTCTGGAGGTAAATACAGTCGACGGCCTTACGCGATATCATGAGGCGTAGTGAATCCTGGCGGAGCAGCATTACGGCTAGAGAATTCGGAGAAAGCGGTCTCGAAGGACTCCGTCACGGACGCAGGATCAAAGATTTCAGTCCATTCTCCTGGAGAATGGGAGAGGAATCCTGATAGAACTTTCCAGAATTGTTTTGAATACTTTCCACGCCTATACTAGAGGGGTACTCCCGTTAATTGTACTCACGTATGGCCACCAGGATGAGCAGAGGTCATGCTTAGAAAAATATTGGAACCTAGTGCTAGCTTTGATGGCGCTTATAGTACATTTTGGCATAACGCTTCTGTTTAAGGGACGCCCCACACTCAGCTGACTGCGACGGAGGCAGTGGGCATTTAAAACGGTCTGACGTTCTAGTAAGAGTAGTTAGGCCCACGGCGATGATGGTGCCGGAGAAGAACTCACGGTTTCATACACCGACCTAAACTCCTCGACTAACACACAGAAATCATGCACTTCCTGAAATCAAGACCACCGCGCCCACGCAAACCTCCACCAGGGCGGTCTCTCAGGCGGCAGCCTCCTAGAAAATGTTTTTTAAATGGGAAAGTGATCACTACTATGGATGCCATCGACTACCCAGACACCCCAAATCAGGCTATGCATCCGGAAAGAAGAAATATAGATCAATATAGGAAAATGAAGCGGTACTTGGTCATTGATGCGTAAACTCATCTATATTTAGGACACCTATCACTAGCTCGTTGATCAGGTCGGCAAGAACTTGACAGCTAGAATTGATCGAGTAATCCCCAAAGAGGGAGATTCTACAGTTCAGATCCCCGAGCAAGACAAAGGGCTTCGGAAACCTTGTCACGACGCGGCAAATATCCTCTGCATCGAAGTTGACTGACGGTAGAATGTAAGCAGAAATAACAGTATACCTCCTATTCAGGTGCAGCTGCACAGTTGCTGCCGTAAAGGAGTTTTTCAATTTAAAGAGAAGGACAGACACATTATGCAGGGTTTAAATAGCGCATCCTCCTGCCTATAATAGAGGGGTATTCCCGTTAAGTGTACTCACGTAGGGCCACCAGGATGAGCGGAGGTCATACTTAGAAAAATAATGGAACCTAGCGACGTGGTGGTGAGGTGTTAAACCCTTATACCCCGGGAGGCTGGGCAGGGGACACGCGCTCAGCATGTTCTCCTACAGAAAGACAGCTATGGGAAAACGGGATGAGGTGAGCTTCCCAAGCTACTCCCAGTTGGCCTGGAGTCCGTGGGAATTCCTTTGGAGAATATTTTTTCCAGGAATGGCACTACAGAGGATATGCGGGTGCCCTTTTCAAAGAGAAGACCGTCACATGAAAGGCCGTACGCTTCTCGGAGGCAGACTTCGCGCTGTGTTGGCCTGACAATGTGCTGAAGGTGCTGAAGCCTTTGGACATACGATGCAAGTCTTTCTCCCTCAGCTTCAGAAACTTTGGAAGGCGGGGCAGCTTCAGAGGCGGGGGTCCCTTTTTTGGAGGATCCACCACTTCGAGTCCCTGGGCTCAGCTATCGGTGGGAGCGTAGGATCTAAAGCTTCTTTCGTGATTTCATCCTTTAGGAACTCTGGAAGAGGGCCTGACGACTCGGTGAGGCGCGCGGCCATTTAACCTTACGAGAAACAGTGACACTAGGGGAAGCAGGGAAAGCGCTACTTTTAAGTGATGCTGGGTGTGAAAACTGTGTTCCACCAACTCTAACCAGCGAATGCTCGGGTTTGGTATAACCCGCAGAATGGTTCTGCATGAGCGCGGAAATGACTGTGCTTGAAGGCCTGGAGGGGGCAGGAACATAGGGTGTCTTTTTAACAGTGAAGCATAAAATCTCCCAGACAGTGCCAGGTGAGCCAGGAGCAAGTCTTTAGGTTTGCGAAATGAGAGACGATCCTGATCCTGAACGAACATGATTTCCTTCTCAAGGAGATAAGCACCATGTTGCTTTGAAGAAATGGGAGGCTGCTCTCCGTAATTGACAAACTTGGCCACGCACAATTTGGACTTATTGTGTGCAGCCTTTGGGCCAAGAAACACAGACTTCGGGTAACCCCGACTTTGTACGTCTACAGTAGCGATTCGTACTGCCAAAGCAGTGGAAGTAGTAGCCCTTCCGCGGCAGTGGCACGAAGGACTTCATGGGGTAGCGATAACAACCTGCACGCACCGTCTCAGAGAACTTGTCACAGTCGAACGCGACGAAAAGTGTAGGGGTGGGTCTCGAGACCCCTCCCTGCTTTCTCAACATACATTCTACCTTTATGGCTTAACGGTCGACCAGTTCTAAGGTGATGTCTTTGATGGAGTAGTCCACGAGTTCCCTAGCATAAGCCACTCAAGAAGTTCAGCGTAGAGTGCGGTGTCACACTCACTGGCGCACTCGGAGGGATTTTAACACATTCGCCAGAAGACTAACGTCCAAGAAATGGATCACTTTCGTCTTTCTACCAATCATGCTAACTAGTACTTTCCTTTGATGGATCATGTTTCCACTGGCCAACATGCTTTTATCAGTGGAGCAAATATCAAGAAAGCGTTTGAAGCCAACGGGATCGAAAAACCCAGGTAATCTCCAAATGAGGGGCACTTGCTAATTTGGTCTTAGTCTGAGGCTCCCCACCTGGGAGAGCACCAAGGCTTTATTTCCCGATCATGGCTTGGTCGCTAACCGTCCGTCCCCGTGGCTCTTGCGGAGGGAGATGATCCCTTAGTCTTTTTGGTCTTATTGTTTCTTTTCCCTTTAGGATAGGAGGGTAGCGGTGAATGAATCCGATTCTATACCTCCTCCCCCTAAATGAGCCACTAGGTCAGATGGATCGGCCTCAGTAAGATTCTTCCGTGAAATAGGGAAATTCTAGTCTGTCACAGGGACACTAGGCGGGGAAGGGGATCCCTCCTCTTCTTGTGAGCCCTCAATGGCACAAGTCTTCTGAGTAAAAGATTCAACAGGGGTGGACTCAAGTTCTATGCTTGGCACTAAGCCCGAGTTTGACCACATGGAAGATCCTACCTTCTGGAGCTATGTCACTTCAGGGACCATATCCATTTCTGGGGGGGGCTTCATGTGACGCCCCTCCTCCCCCAAACCATCACGGATTCCATTCGTGGTACTTTTTGTCTCATCTTGGGCCGGCGAACCGGCTTCTGTCGAGGGAGAAAGGGGGCTCGTACAGTGACCTCCTGAAAACTTGATAATCATGCCAGCAGGACTTTAGAGGGCACGGATCCTGTAATCCCTTGCCCTCCTAAAGGGGTTGGCCCTATCGAGCCGTTCCCACCTGGAGCGATTAATTATGGGGAATTAATAGATCGTAAGAAGAGAGAGAATACGTATGTGAGGAGGAGGGTGAAGGTGGGGGTGAGGCAGGTTGTTAACCCCCCCTTACCAGAGCTCAGGGGTTTACAGGTGTTGGCCCCTCCCCCATCATCTCCGATCCATGGGAAATTAAAAACTGACCAGAGAAAGTTGTGGTAGGGTTGTAGGGAAAGTGAGGAATCAGGGTAAGAAGACAGGGTTCAGAAAGAAAGCAAGTATGCTAAGCTGAGGCCGAACGGGGCTGCCAGGAGAGGAAATCACGGTACCCGTTACGGGGTGGTTTGGAGAGAATCCTTCGATCGTAAGACAGAGTACTAGGTTTGTTTGGTTGGTTTTAAAGTTAGGATCTTTTTTCCTTCCTTTCAAATTGATTTTTTACCCTAAAGTTGATATTTTTTTTAAAAATTAGAACATAAACTTAAGACAACTTGATATAACCATCAATTACGCTTAAATTAATGAATTTGCTAAAGACGGAGGTTGGTTAAAATAAATAACAAAGCGAGCTGCTTCGGACCTACAGAAAGGAGAATGTGCTGCGAATGCTCGGCTAACAAAGTTTGAAACCATCGTCACGATAGGCCCCAGTGAGTGATTTTGCAATGAAATTGATAGTGTTTAATGAGATTAATTGGAACTAAGATCTCAGTTATGAGATATTGTTTATCTACACATCACTCCAAAATACTAAAGGAAGGTCGAAATTGAAAGAATAAAAGTCCTAAATCTACATTTTCTTGAAAATACAGGTTAAATTTTCATGTGAATTGCAGAGAATATTATTTGAAATTTGCCTCCCATAGTGTCCAAGATTTATCTTACAGGGGAAAAGTTACCTTTGAAGTCAATAAAATAAGAGAATCATGGAAAAATCGGTCAGGGTAGGGTGATCTTTCATTTGCTTACGAAGATTAAGCACGGTAGAAATTCATCTGGAATATTGGAAGATAATTAATGTCAAGATTCGGTTGAACAACACTGAAAAATGCTATGCCACACTTACTCAATATTTAAGCATGGCTTACGGAATATCGTCTTAGCCAAGGGTGGAACTCTGAAGCAGCCCCCCGGTTGGATAATGTGGAAAAAGCTATTTCCAAGGAATCCGCGACAGACACAAGGTCCAAAATTATAGCGCTTTCTTCTTCGAGGACGGAAGAGGGGACTTGAGAGAACTTAACGCGAATCCTATTGACACATTTACAAAAGGAGTTCACCCATTATGTAAAGACACGCGTGCTCACCAAGAAGAAGAGAGAGCGTTCTTCCTAATGAAAGTAAAATTAGCCGTCAGTCAGCGAAATTCACTTAGGCTGAACTAGCACGGACGGCGATATATAGCATATAGGGAAAGCGCTTCTTTCTGAGGCGAGATTCACACTCAGATAATGCCAGGGGAAGTGGTTAGCGTTTAAAATAGCCAAACACTTGAAGAATGGAAGTTAGGCCCAATGATAAGACTGTTAGAGAGGAACTCTGCGACCTCAACTCCCGACCTAAGCTCTTCGACTGAGATAGAGAGATCATTTCTTTAGATGCTGACCACAGGGCCGAATACAAACACCAATGAAGTGGCCTTCAGAACGGCAGAGATCACCCAAGAGATATTTGAAGGGGAAAGTGTTTGTTCCTGTAAAGTGTGTTAATCACTTTACATCCATATTCCTCTAGTGCGTGAGAAGGACACAGGGAAATTTTGAGGGAGGAAATTGACTGAGTTCATAAAAAGTAGAGTGCAATGCAATTCGCATTAAGGATACCAATCTCAAGCTCTTCGATTAGAACCGAAGGAGCGAGCTCTTGGACTGATCGTGAGGTTCCCACATCAAAAAGAATGCCTATCGTTCATGTTGCTGAAGAGAAGAAAGGCCTCTGCCTCCGTGTTATATATAACATTCCGAAATTTTCCTTATCGAAATCGGTTGACCTGGAATATATAGAAAAATAAGGGGAATACCTCTTCTTCGGGTGAAATTGTAATTCAAAAGTTTGTAGGAGGGTATTCAAATGTAAAGATAGAATGCGCCGTTATTTACGGTATAAATGGCGCATCTGCCTTCCATCACCTGACTACCCTCACCAAGTAGGGTTATCAGGTGTGGCTCCCCCAGCATTCTTGTCTCAAGGGGATGAGACTAGGCTCCGCATCCTCTTCACACCGTTTTCGCCAAAATATCAATCGTACCCGGTTTATCCTAGTTTTATGAATAATATAATTCTATTTTAAGTTATCAATTACAACACGTGTGGGATACTTAACATGCCACAAGATTTTTACACATTTGGTCAGAAGCAAAATTGAACTTAAAACCATAACCAACGTCGGAGTACATAACACTATTAAGCTCAAGAATAGACATATTTTTAACGTTGGTAGGTCAACTATTTTATGTCCATTCACTATTACCCCCAAGGAATTTTGTTATAATCAACTCTATTTTCTTTTTTAATCAGTTTCCCATTATGATTATTTTGGGGGATAAAATATTCTATTAAGAAAAAAATGAGTGATATTTTAAGTGATTATAACTTATTAATGAATTTAAATCTCCCAATGCCCCTCTCACATATCTTTATGGACTAGTAAAAAAAAGCAGAAATCCAATATTCCGATCTTTCCGATCACTTTTTCTGTAGGTTCTCTCATGTACTCGTAAATAAATTGAATGTCTCTCACGCCTACAAAATAATAGTGGGGACAAATTTAGATTCACAAATTACACTGGTCAACCCCTCTTTTGCTGACATATGTTTTGTGGTTGTTTTTAACTAATTTTGACGTGCTAATTTTAAATATGACATCCATTTTTTGTATCTCATTAGGTTTTCATTAACAGCATAGTCCAATTTTACGACATACTGCATGCATTTACTGGGTAAGGATAGTTTCCTAAGTGTTATAGATTCAAATCATAACTTAAAATGTCAACAGAATTTGTAAGAATAAATGCATTGTAAGATAACATCACCTATTACAAAATACATACAGGTTATTTTTATAATATAATGGAGAAAACACAAACAATCGTAAACATAGTTATACATTCATGGAAGAAATTTTAGCTTGCGATAGTGTCTAGAGTGTTTGATGTCGCTGTCTCGTTGAATAGTCCAACAGTAGTCGGCCATCATGTTTGTGTTCCATCGGCCTTGATATTTCTCCTCTATAATCTTAATATCAAAATGAAACCACTCTCCGTGTTCTTGACTCTCATTGCCAAGATTAGCAGGAAATTTATCAAGATGGCTCTTGAGGAAATGAACCTTTATGCTCATGTTGCAGCCTAAACGATGAAAGCTATCACGTAATGTCTCAAACAAATCCTTCTAGTTAGCAGCCTTTCTGTTTCCAAGAAATCTTTTCACAACAGCCACAAATAAATCCCACGATACTTTTTCTATGTCAGTCATCGAACTCGAGAAGTTTTGGTTTTCCATTAACTTTCTGATTTGTAGCCCATCAGAAACTCCAGACTTTATTTGATCATAACTTAAGCCAGGAAATATTGTACATATGAATTTGAAACAGTCACCATCCACCTTAAGAACTCTTACAAATTGTTTCATTAACCCTAGTTTAATAGGAATGGGCGGGAAGATGATTTTCTCTCGCTTAACAAGCGGTTGGTGTAGAATATTCTTCTCCACAACAGTCAAACTTTTTCTAACTGGTCAGTGTTTCTGTTCCCAATGTTTGTCCTTGGCTCAGCTGTCCCATTAACATAGGAAACATGGATTTGTTATATAGCCTCATGTTGGCCAGGTAAAGAAGTTACCATTTTCACATCCACACATTTAGTATACCCAATAGTGGAAGAATTTAGATGGTGGTAGGTGATAGATGGTAAAAGTGGGGTAGAGTTGCTTTTGTTTGAGGGGCATCGCAGGCATTTTTTATTTTTTAATAGTTATTTTTTTCCTTTTTGTTTTATTTATGTTGTCAAGTGTTTGTCTTAGTGTGTATTCTTCTTTGTGTTTTTCTGTTTATTTGTCTCCTCGTCTCGTTTACTTTGTATTCGTGCAGTGTTTTTGTTAAGTATTCGAGCCTTTATTAGTCTTCGAATTTAGTGTTTTACCCCGTGTTTTTATCAGATGTATTTTCTTGTTATTTGTTGATTGTAAGTTTAGTATTGTATCGTTGTCTATTATGTCATCCTCTGTGTTGTTGATGTTTATGTGTAAATTGGTAATGTATTTTCCTCGAAACAGAGTTTAGTGCTTAGGAATCGCCGGTTTCGAGCGACCTTCCCGTGCAATCTGGCAGGGATATTAATACTACCTCCAGTTCTTCTTAATTCTATGATGATATTGGCTACTGTAGACCAGACCCTTTTGGCTGGTTTCTGGGTTGCCACGTTTATTGGCTACAGTTTCTGCCTGCAGTACAGGTCCCTCTGCCGAAGATGCTCTCTTCGTCTGGTTTTGTTTATGCAGAGGGATGCAGAATTCTGCACTCGTTGGAGCCTCCTGATAGCGGACTTGCTGGCCGTTTGAGGCACTACTGCAGGGTAGATGAGCTTAGCCTGGATAAACGAGAGGTATAGTTTCCTAATATTCACCGAGCTTATAGTGACTTGAGTATCCGTGGTCGGAGATTTTTAGGCCCAGTATGGTGCCTTCGGCAGAGTAGCAATATCTCCTCCCATCAATTACAATGGGCCACGTCAACTTACGGCACAGCGGGAGGATCTTAAATTTCTCCCTGTTTGTCCGGATTTTCCACCTTCTCTCGAATTGATTGATGTTAGAGATCTCTGCAATGGTGTTGTTAGCCTGATCCCTTGCCATCCTAACCCTACTGGGGACGATCTGCGTCACGTCATCTGCGTATGGCAGATACATCGTGTCCCTGTGTATTAGAGTAGGGAGGTCGATGATGAAGACCAGGTAAAGCAGGGAACTCAGACAGCTCCTCTGAGAACGCCCGCTTTGAGTTCGAATTCTGGTCCTTTGTGCTCTTCGATCATGATACGCGCCCTTCTGTCCATATTGAATTCACAAAGAATTCTTTCCAAGATTGGGTTTAGCTTGAGGCCTAGGATCTTGTATTGTAGTCCTCTCAGCAAAACCTTGTCGAAGGCCTTCTGCACGTCCCTCAACACGATGTCTACATAATGACCCTTCGCTCAGCAGTGTGCGATCTTTTCTGTTAGGAGCGCCAGGGCCGTTTCAGTGCCCCTTCTTGGTCTGAACCCATTTTGTTGTGGGTTGTGTGCTCCCAACTCGCCGGGTTGATTTTGTAGCCTGTTGGCTATAATCTTCTCGAAGATCTTGCCGGGTATTTCGAGAAGAGAAATTGGGCGGTAGTTAGCCACTTGGTCTGGGGGCTTATTCCCTTTCGGGATAAAGATGATTTTTGCCACCTTACATCCATCTGGGAAGTAGCCTGTACTCAGGGATGCGTTCATGATGTTCACCATGCCCTGAATAATTTGCCGTGGGGCATTCACTAGGTTGTTCTTAGGAAGCCCAGACTAACCGGGGGCCCTTTGTTTGAAGGACTTTATGGTAGTAATGGTCTCTTCTGTGGTAATAGGGCACCCGTGGTTAACCATCTCTCTCTCTCTCTCTAGACATTTGCGGTTGTGGGTGGGTCTTATGTATCATCGTTCCGAGGTCCTCGAGCAGTTGGTCTTCGAAGTCCTGGTCGAAATCGTCGTTTTCCTCAGGTGCGATGGCAAAGACCTCTTTCCAGTGGCTCCTGAATCTTCTTTCTAGGGAATCCGGATCCTCTATGATGATGTCGCCTTCCTTTATCTTTATCCCAGGCCTGGGAGGCAATCCTCTAAGTCTTTGGATGCTATTCCAAAAACTTACAGGATTTCTCTTCCTGTCTAGTCTGCCTATGATATCGTTTCAGATTTCCTTCTGTTTCTCGAGGATTATGTTTTTTAGGTCTCCGCTTAGCGGTCTCATTCGGGCTTTCCTTTCCCGAGTTGGGCCTGTCCTACCGACTTTCTCATAGATTTCCCTGTGTTCCCTAGCGATATCCCTCATTTCGTCCGTCCACCTAGGTTGTGGAAGCATTTTGTGCGAGATTCTAAGGACGCATCTTTCGTCAGCTTGAATGATGAGATTAGTGATTTTATCAATCTCCTCATCAATTTCCTCAAGATTTGCGTCTTTCAGGCCAGCCGAGTGATAGGTGCTGAGCATTTCTCTGTACTGCTCTCAGTTAGCTTTCGCGTAACCTTTCCTAAGTGGGACAGGCTTGAACATTGGCGCAAGCGAAATGCTGGATCTTCCACACATATGATCCATTTGTGTTCATCATATTTGAGTAAATCTAATACATATCTTATGCGTTCATGCTTGTCTTTTAAATGCACAGAGTGACAAATAGGAATCTCTCCGAACAAGTTTCCATTATGGAGTAACACACATTTTAGACTCATCTTTGAACTATCTTCATATAAAAAGTCTCCATTACTTGGATTATATTCTGAAACACCAATCGCGTTTAACAGTCCCGACACATCGCAACAGTAATAAAAATCTTCTTTAGCTTTATATAGTAAGAAGAGATCTCTCTCCCTGTTGCGATAAAAGTTACATTTTTTTCCTGCAACAAATTTTTCTGTTTAAGTCTAGAAGCTAACACTTCTGCTAACTCTTTTGACCTACCTAGGTCTCTAACTAAATTATTTAGTTCTAATTGGCTGATGTTTCCGCGTTCTTGGCTCGATATAGGTACAAAGCCTGGATCACTGTCAAGTTCATTGCTTACATCAGATTCACGTATATCACTTAAATCTTCAATGAAGGACGTTCCTGGAATATCGGTACTGGAATTTCATCTAAATGAAGCACTGGACGAATGCTGACTCAAAGTTTGGGTAACTTATTTTATGTCGCGTTTTCTTGTTACAACCAGAAGTCTTTGTTAGACAAAAGTAGCAATCGTTTACATGATTTTTCGGCTCCCGCCACACAATACGAATGCTAAATCCTAGTTGTTTCCTTTTTCCCTTTGTCTATTGACCTAGATTTTCGAAACATGGTTTTAAACATTGTCTATGGCCCATATATAATTTTAAAGTAGGCCAAGTATGCTCTTTTCACGAAGATACTAATGTTCGTTCTTTGAGTTGGTGCAGTAAAACAACCACATATATACCAAAACGAGTCAGGGGAATTCAAACATTTCCTTCATAATGAGGCCATAACTACTGAATGTTATTTCATAAAACAAATCTGGAAAAACACAAAATTATATTATACCTGATTGTTTTATATATCTAAATGAGGTCAAACATGTGATGAGAAAACAGGGAAGGACCTCGAGATCCACCCCTACACTATTCGTCACGTTCGACTGTGAAAAGCTCCCTGAGTCATTGCGTGCCGGTTAGTATCTCTACTGCTTGAAGGAATTCGTACCACTGCCGCAGAGGTGCTACTACTGCCACCGCTTTGGCCATACGAATCGCTCCTGTAGACGTACAAAGTCGGGGTTACGTTACCTGAAGTATGTGTAAGTTTCTACAAGGCCGCAAATGATAAGTCCAAATCATGTGTGGCCTAGTGTGTCAATTGCTGAGAGCCGCATCCTGCTTCTTCGAAGCAATGTGGTGCGTATCTCCTTGAGGAGGAAATTCTGGCCGTTCAGGTCACGGATCGGCTCTCATTTCGCAAGGCTAAGGACCCCGTCCTGGTGCACCCGGCGCTGACTGGGACGTCCTATGCCTCACTGTTAAGAAAGACACCCTGTGCTCCTGGCCCATTTAGGCCTACGAGAAGGGTGGTTTCCGCGCCCATTAGGAACGCTTCAGTGGGTTTTACCTACCCAGGGCGCTGCCCTGGTAAGGCCGGCTGAACAAAGGGTTCGCATCCAGCCCCACTAAAACCGAGGATCCCCTCCCTTCCCCCAGCGTTACTGTTTCTCGTAAGGCGAGTCGTTAGACTCACAGGAGGCACCACCCCTGAAGATGGTCGGGAGGCCATCTTCTGGGGTTCATAAAGCTGCCTCCAGGAAGGAGGACAGCACTAAAGGAGCTTCGGTTCTTTCGTCCACATCCAGTGATAGGCTGGGTTGCTCGGAGAAGGTGGATCCTCCAAAAGAAGGACCCAGCCTCCAAAGCTGCCCCGCCTGCCTAGGTTTTCGAGACGAAGGGAGGAACAGACTCACATGGCGAGCCCAACCACACCTAATAAGTGCTCGTAGGCGACAGCGCCTTGGGCGCATTGTCCGGCCAAGAGCGACAGGAGGTATGTCTGCCTCCGGGAAGCGTAAGGCCATTCCAGTGAGGATCTTCTCTTTAAAGAGGGCCCCTGCATCTTCTCCGAGCAAAGCCTGGAGGGCCTATTTCTTCAATGGATTTGCCTCTATCTTTTAGCAGAATGGAATTGCTGCTATCTTTTAGCAGGAGACCATTCTGAGCGCGTGCCCCCTGCCCACCCTCCGGGATATAAGGTTTTTGCCAGCCTACCACCATAGGATGGGAACCGTGCGCGAGGGTGCAGGATTTACTTCAGGCTTGATGTCTCTCTTCTTCTTTTCGCATTAGATACCTACTTTCAGATAGTAGCTGTGCAGCTGCACCTGTAGAAAAGGTATACTCTTATTTCCGCTTACATTCTACCGTCAGCCGACTTCGACGCGGGGGACTTCTGCCGCGTCGTGACACGGTTGCCGAGGCCCTTTCTCTTGCTTGGAGATCTGAACGATAGACACACCCTCTGGGGAGACTACTCGATTGATTCCAGGGGTCACGTCCTTGCCGACCTGATTGACGACCTGGAGATGGGTGTCGTAAATATGGATGAGTTGACGGATCACTGCCCGAGAACTGCTTTATTTACCTGACTCGATATATTTATGTGCTCTCTTGATGCATAGCCTGAATTTGGGTGGGTGGTCGATGACCTCCATGTTAGTGATCACTTTTCTATTCATATATCATTTTCTGGGCCGCTGTCGCCTGAGAGCCCGCCCTGGTAGTGCTTGGCGCGGGTGCGGTGGTCCGCATTTCAGAAAATAACTTATTTCTCTATCTCATTTGAGGAGTTTCGTTCAGTAGAGGAAGCCGGTGAGCTCCTCTCCGGCATTCTCATCGCGTGGACCTGACTACTATTCCTAGAACGTCTGGCCGTTTGGCAAGCCGCCTACTCACGTGGTCAGTCGAGTGTGAGGCGGCACTCAAACTTAAGCTTTATGTCTACATACGGTATAAGTTCCGTCAGAACGACTTCATTGTCGGTGAATTTCGTCGGGCTAGGGATATGTTCCGGTATATTTCGAAGAACGCCCCCTCCTGTTATCGGGGGGGCATACGTGTCGTCACTTGTCGAGAATACCCCTCTAGCAGAGTTGTGGAAGCGAGTCAAAAGTATTCGGGGCAAATTCTTTCAGGACACCCCTCTCGTTCTCCAGGAGAATAGGAACGCAGAATCTTTCGCGACCGCTTTATCTCCAGACCTGGAGAACCCTTCAACAACAGGTTTATTTTGAGTGAGTTGCGTTCTGCTCTCGGTTCGTGCGCGGACACGGCCCCTGGTCCAGACGAGTAAAGCAGGCTGGCCTTGTCCACTTTATTTGATTGTTTTTGTAGGTCGCAAGTTCCTGCGCCGGGGAAAGGCCGGCCTACCCCCGACACCAGAGCCCTATTCCTTGTTGCCTTTTTGCTTTGCTTTCCTCTTTTGTTTTCTTTTTTTCTGTTTTTATCGCCGATATTTATTTATATATCGTTATTTATTTATTATATAGCCTAGTCGTAGGCTCTGGTAGACCAACATAACCAGAATCCACCAATTATATTTTTTTATTCACCCTAAAGCCACTTAATTTTCATTATCATAGAGATGATATTTTCACCATAGAGATATTAACCATCCACGTTAACCTCACACACACATGGTAAGACAAACCACTACGCTCAGCTATATTTTATTCTATCACATGCCTTACTCCCAAAAAACAATTAATTCATCTATCAATTTAACATCTACTCTAACCATTATCCTGCTTTTAAGCATTCGCATGTTCTTTTTCTTTCCTCTTTCTCTTACAGATCTCAAATAATTTCACTTCTAATTCTCTCTTATTTTTCCTTTGCCCAATTTTATTTTTCACAGCAAAATCATTCGGTTAAGGGGCTCATATACATAATCCTTCATACCAGCTGCGGATGAATCATGCCTCTGAAATTCACTCATTCATCTTCGCTAATTTTATGCCTATTTGTAGCTCATTTCTTTGTGGTTGTTTTTGTTATTTGATAATTAATCTGAGAAGTTGGGGGGAGGGGCGATGTAATGGAACCAATTTGAGAGTTGAAAAGAAACCAAATTCATATCCATTGATGTCACACCGTCACGATGTTTTATCAGATTATATATTTATGGTGACATATATGTATGTTATTATTAGTAGGGTCTGCCATAAAACCCTCTTGTTTTCATAATTTCGGCATTCAATTCGCAGTAACTCACAGGGACATAGCAGTAATTTTTGATTCATTGCTTATTGGCTCCTATTTACTTTCTGTAATATTATTTTTATTTTTCCTATTAAATATTGTATTACCGCATTTTATCCGTTTTATTTATTATGAGTCATCGTTACCGAAAGATTCAGTTACAAGGACTCACTTTATCAAAATACTAGAGCATGATTTGATAAAAATCTTTGGTTTTCATTGTTTTTGAACAATTTTGGATAATTCTTTTATACTTAACATTCCTTGCCAAAACTAAAATATGATAGAGAAGTTTCCAAATAAAACTAAATATAAAGGAAAGTTAAAATCGAGATGGCTACTATTCATTTCATATATTTATTCAATTCATTCAGTAAATAAAACTTTATTTTATTCATTTTTATTTTCAAGAAAAAAAAGCGATCCAAAAGCATTCATCCATTACAAAACATTAATGGAAATCATTTGTCCCTTAAATTCCTTTTCCAATTTTACTTTATTTTTATTTTATCGTTATTTACTTATTTCTTTTTTATCTGTTTTGATTGAATGGATTTATATTGTTTGTCTACTTCCCGTAAAATCATCATTTTATCCCCCTCCATGTTCATTACAATCTCAACATATATATTTGCATACAAATGGTTTATTGCATACATATTTTTGAATAATTTTAAAATTTTCTCGTGTCTATCTTAAAGTAATGGTTTTCATGTATGTGTCTTATTCCTATGCTACATTTGATCTGAAGGTAATGTTATATATATGATAGATCATTTGTTATTAGGACCTATTTCATACCTTAATTTATAATTTAATTAGTCTATAAGATATTTTTATTAGTTGTGTTATGTGTATTTTATCGTTGTATAGGATTTCTACACAACAAGTGTTGGAAAGGTCGCATATTGATGTTGTTTAAACCTTTATTAATAATGATTAGCAATTGCGTATGGTGCTCTTTGACGCTTCTGGGCATCACAGAGCGTCTATCTAAGGACCAAGAAAAGCCTGGTCTTCTGGAGGAAGCTGATCTCTTAGTAGCCCTCGAATGTTGCAAGCGAGTCGTCCGGGACCGTATTAAAGCAGACAAATCATGCAACATTTTAAGATCGTGGTTTTCGCGGTCGGGAGTAGGCGCAGTTAGGAAGGTAATTCGTAATTTGTTGCGGGGTTTAAGATCTTTTATGTACGAAAGAAAACATTGAAAGTGATTCTGCATCGAATGAGAAAAACCTCCCCTGAGGAGAAGAAAAGTTTTGAAACAGTTGTTGAGGTTGAAGGATGTAAGTCTGTGATTCGGTCAGAAGGGAAGTACACTATAGCAAGAAGAGAGGAAAAAGAAACGTTACTCGCAATGTTGAAAGTTTTTCCAGCAAAATTGTTGCCGATGCAGATGCGGCAAGGAATAGTAAGAGGGCAGGAAAATGATTTGCATTCAGGAACATGGAGTTTGAGATATAATTGACTACAAACGTGATCTAGGGATTTATAACTTTCCAGAAATGGTAGCCTGAAAGGAAACATAGTTTCTACAGGGAGAAATCCCGATGGAGAAGCCACCCGAAATCCTTGTTTTGTATGATTGATTGTCAGAAGTTGTCGAGAGCCATTCAGGGCTAATGCCTTATGGGAATAGATCTCTAAGAACCTCAAAAAACGAGGCATAGAAAATGTAAGGCATAAAGAGACGCATAGGAATACCTAAAGAAATGATTTACCTATATGCAAAACAAAAACGTAAGAAGAACTAAGACTTGAGGGACAACATAAAATAGTTTTTTTTAAATTCGTATTTGCGCCCCACAAGGCGGTGGCGTTGTATTTATAGAGCACCACTAGAAATTTAGTATCATAAATAACTTATTCTAAAACATGGTAATTGTCTCAACCAAGGGTGCCGCAATATTTGTGGCGTTCGTAACAATTTTTTCCCAAAACCGCCAATATTTCTTAATTCCCTAACTATTTTCACTATCCAATGGTTTGTAATAAGAAAATACATCAGAGCCTTAGGAAAGTAAAAAAGGGAAACCCAGGTATCAACAATTTTACATGCAAAACTTGTTTTTTTGCTAACCAGTGCATGGTTGAGTTTAAATTTGGCTATTCTTGAGAAAATTTAATACAGTCTAGTAAAAACAAACTGATAACATTCGGAAAATTCAACATTTTACAACAATTTTTTTATTATTCATTGTTTTGCCTATTTTCCTTATTTCGTTACATATCGTGTAAAAATAATATGTATTCACATAAGCATCATATAAACATAATAAGCGTTATTATCACAGAGGTAACTTAGATTATTCTCGGAAATTTCTAGCAACAAAATTCTGCAAAGAGATGGCAAAGAGTTAAAAACAAATGACTACATTGGTATACTACCATTTGCAGAAGAAATGTATATTATTTTGTTCCTTTTACCACTATCTATCGTAGGTCTCAAGTTTCTTTCTTGAACAAAATACTCTTCCAACCCTGATTCAAAGGCCGCCGAGATGCGATCTATCTTCGAGCACACAATGGGGAAAACTGTCGCTTAATTAGATAAAATTCATAAGAAAACCTTATACAAGGGCCAGTCAATAAGTTTTGCAATTTGAATATGAGGAAACGAGATGTGAGGAAAAGTGTTTTACTATTTTTGAATATAGCTACCCTCGACTTCAATACACTTGCGCCACTTATCCCTGAGGATTCGAATTCCGGACAACCAGAAATCTCCCAACTGCTGTTCAATTCACTCCTGGACGGCGAGCTGGACATCTCCATCGTCCCCAAACCGATGTCCACGCATTGCAGCCTTGATTGAGCTGGTGGAATAAAAAGTAGTCGCTGGGGGCCAGATCTGGAATGTAGGCGGGATGGCCGAGCTCCTCGAATCCGCCATCGTGCAGGGCATCTTCTGCAACTCTGGCCTTGTGGACTTTGACAACGTTGAAGTCGATCATGGGGCGTGAGGTTTCTAGGGACCCAACGGGCAGAGACCTTGGTCATGGCCAAATTGTCGTGGATGATGTTGATAACACTTCCATGAGATATTCCAAGTTCTCGCTCGATTTCTTCGATCTTCACCCGTCGATTTTCCAGGATCAGCCTCTCCACACGGGCTACATTGCTTTCGTTGATAACGTCTGAAGGGCATCCTGGACGGGGGTCATCTTCAATGGACTCACGACCATGGCAGAACTCCCTATTACAGCGAGAAATGGTTGCATAGGAAGAGGTACACTGCAACCATGCGTTCATGGATCTCTTTTGCCTTTTTGCCTTCCTTGGTCAAAAATCTGATCACTACTTGGTGCTCAGCCTTCTCCATTGTTGAAAGATTTGTGACTGACAATCTGCGATCAGCTACTACTTCTTAAATAGACGAGGCAGGAGCGTGCGGCTGCAGGTCCTGATTTGTCGTAACTTGTCCTAAAAACCCCATAAACAGCCATCCCCCTTCCTCTGTTTTGCCTTACCAATTCGCAAAACTTATTGAACGCCCCTCGTATCATCGCAGTATCGTTCAATCGAAACGCTACACTATAAAAGACCTTACATCATACTTTGTAGGCGAGTCTCTATACGCATCAAAAGATTTTTTATTTCGAAAAAAGTCCACTTTCTGTCAGAACTCGCTACCTTTAAGTCTGTATTGGACTGAAAATATTCACAACACTTAAAAAAAGTGTATTATAGAAATATACATTCATTAAGTCGCCTGCATGCATTCGATATTTGTTTCCTTTTGAAAAACTCAGCAGTTACATATGAGCTGTATCCAGGGTCGAATGTCTATACCTTTCACTCAACGAGCCAGTAAGTCCTCCTTTGGCTAACTATCTATAGTTTTATGTAGATTACGGACTGATATTCATGTCACCATTACTGCCGAACATCATAGTAAGAGTCATTCTAAAGTACAAGTATATCTCTAAATATCAGATGTTTTAAATAATTAAAATAGGAAGGTCATAGAGGTTTGGTGTTATTCGGATATTCAGGAAATTAATGAGTTTATTCTTAATGCAACTTACGTGTACATCCCGCTTTTTCGTCAGAGCCATCACCACAGTCATCTTGACCGTCACAAACACTGTCCCTTGGGATGCAGTTGAGATTGTCACAGGTGTGCTCACTCACGGGGCAGGGGTTTCCTCCCTCGGAGGATAGAACATCCAACATAAGAAGAAGCAGCATGCTAAACATGATGAGTCGAGTAAGTAGGTGAAACAGACCCAGAACCTCTTGCACCACCTTCCACCAACGAATCCCTCCATTGCCACTCCTCTTCTTCATTTTGGGACATTTCTTTATCCTGTAGAATAAAAAGAGAAATTATTGTCCGTAACTGGGTCATAATAATTACATTAGAAAAATAATACAAGGGAACCAGTCTTCGTTAATTAAATTCATAGCGAAATGCTAGAAATTGTTCATGAAATGCAATATCATGTACCCACATTAGGCGGCTCCCGAGCTATCTGTGTGAGGTTGAGCGAGTGAAAGCTGAATAAAAGAGCTAAAAACGATGGAAAAAAGAGAATTTTGAGAAAGGGTGGTTCGGAATCTACGATAAATTCAGTAGGTTCACAAAATGAAATTGTTCCATTCTACCCATCTCTCCAGGGAGAAAAGAATGTCTACTGATCAACTTTTATTCCCTCATTCACTTTTCTCATTTCTAATCATTTCCTCCTTCTGCCCCTAGTCCTCCTCTTCGCTTTCATCATCTCCGGCCGACCCTACACTATATGGATCCACTTAAAGCTTTTGCATGAGGAGAGGGCATTCGATGAAGGTCGACTTGGGACGCCTCTATCCTACTATCCCCCCACCCCCCCAAAAAATCTGGTCCTTTATCTGTCATGGTTTGGATAGTTGATTGGTCCAGGCAGCAATCCAACGTACACGATTGTGTTAACTAACCTTAGGAAACACCTCAATTCTCTCTTCCAAAAGAGCTTGTGCCCAAAATTAGAACTTCATAAAGACTGTTAACCACTACCTGACATTTTTGTGCCTAAAAATGCGAAAAGTTGGCAAACTAATTGAATTGATTAATTCTGTACCAAAAACATTGTTAGCAATAAATGAAGCTAAAATTTCATACTCAACACAACATTTTAGCGTTCACTCTTTTGCGTGTTCACGATAATATATTTGACTGAACAAAATTTATTCCTTTACGTTTTGATCATCACATTCGACGGGGCTCGTAACAGATGATGAATGCAAGGATGAATGGGATACTTAATGGTAGAAAAAAAGAAACTTGTTTTTAACCCTATCGAACTAAATAAAAAGCATATTTCTGATATATATTGTTAGTCAAGATTGAATTTGATGAAGGTAGGTTGATCTAAAAAAAACTGATAGCTTAAGTTAGACTTAAATTTAAACAGATTGCCACCAATCAGCCTAAACTGATTCTAACATCCAAAGAGAAAGAGGACGCCGTTGTGAGGGTCCTTTGGTCAAAATATATATAGTAATATTTACATAGGAGACATGTTTCGGAAGTGACTTCCTTCTATCACCTATTGGACTTATGCTTTTTCTTATAACGGATAACACCAAAATTCACCATTTGCTGGGTATAAACAGGCAAGAAAAAAATAATGAGAGATTTACAAGTTAATAAGATGAACAAAGAGAGAGTACAACTTTCTCTTGGGGCAGTCTGAGCGAGAGAGCGTGCCACTGACCTAAGTTTTAGTTGTAGTAGGCGTTTTGCTCCCATCATCAGTCCACCCTTGCATGGTGGTCTGATGATGGAAGCATGTACCGAAACATGTCTCCTAGTTAAAGAATTATATATTGTATTAGACCCCCCCAAAAGGCGTCTTCCTTCGCATTTGAAAGCTCAATACCGATATAAAATATTTATCTATCATCCTAAATTTCGCAAAAGTTCTTGTTTATTAGGGTGGGAAATTTCAGCCCTTTTGAAGGTTGACTCATTAAACACTTGTTTCTCCTCATCTATAACGTCCCTAAGTAGAGCAATGGTTTTAAAGTATCTCTAATTTATAATATAAAGTATAAAGAAGAGTAGTGGTTTTAAAATATCAGTCATTTGAAATAAAAAATATAAAGTAGGGCAATTGGTTTTAAAATACCGCTCATTTAAAATATAAGATATAAAGAAGAGTAATTGTTTTAAAATATCAGTCATTTAAAATATAAAATATTAAGTAAAGCAATGGTTTTAAATATCACTTAATTAAAATATAAAGTAGAACAATGGTTTTAAAATATCGCTCATTTAAAATAGAAAATACAAGTTATGGCTTAGCTACGCTCATTACTAGCCCTTCAGACTGTTAGACCGAATCTCGCAGAAAGTTTTTAAGGAGAGAATAGGAAGAATTTATACCATAAGCACGGCATAAATGATACTACTTTATATATGATAATTTAAAAGAAAGATGTATTTTTGAAGAAAGAGATAGCAAATTATTAGTTAGACAAATAGAGAATGAGATTCAGATTAAATTCATGCAAATCTTTCAACATTATATTGCCCCCCCTCCCTTACTCCACTAGAATTACTAGGCAATGGTTTGGCCACTGCCACCTACGGGGGCAGCTTACGCTTCGCTACTAAGATTCAAATTTAAAATCTAAAAAAAAGCAACCATGGTTAAATTTTTATGAATTTTCTGACTTTATTTTAATTTTGTGCTATAGTCAATTTTGGAGTCCGTAAAAAATATATTACTATTTAATTAATATAATTTACTTTAGTAACGCAAAACAGGAAATTAATTGGTGATTCTGGCAGTTTATTTTCGTAATATATGTAAAATCCCAAAAAATATTACAGTAAAATTTAATTTTTTCTACACAAATTTGGAAAGCTCGAATATGCAATTTAAATTTGCAAAATTTATATTTAGAAAGAAATTTATTCGTCACTCTTTCTGCAACTACCGAAGGAAGTCGATGGTGTAGGGGGGGTAAATACTTCTGTCTCAACGGAATCCTGGCCCCGCAAAGGGGTGATGGTGCAGTCAGGAAAAAACCTCTGGAACAACTGAAACCTGGAGTAGCAGCACCTCCTCTCTACCCCAATGCCCCGTTTTAAAGTGGGGCTCTCCCTCAATTCATCTTTTTCCTCGTTTCTAAATTGCTCACTATCTTTTCTACTCTTGTATATATCCAGCAAATGGTGAAAGAGGGTTAAACACCTCAAAAAACCCCTTCCAGTTAAATTCTAATATTTTTCAATGAGCTGAACAAAATGCTTCTGCTCTTTTATAAGGATCTATGGCAGAAATTCTAAAAGCTGTTGCCAAGATGATTCTGAATGTCAGTCTAATTAACGAAAAAATATGGACGTAAAATTAACCATGTGTTGAAAATGGCCATCGCTGCAAAATCACTAAGGTAGTCTCAATCATCGAAGTAGCAGACAATATACAGGGTGACCCATAAAACAAGCCCCCAACTTTCAATACACTTCTTTTCTTAATTGTTTGTCGAATTTAGAAATATTGTCCATTGAAAGGTGTTTTAAATTAGGACTAAACTAAAAGGATCAATTTGGTAATGGAATGGTATTGTGTCACAAAATAGAAGGGTGACCTGAATTACATATGTATTCAATTTTGGGAGTGCCGTCTGAAAGTGCCATCTGTTTAGGCCAATTAATTACTAGCTGTTTATCGTGAATCAATAATGAATGCACTCTACTTTCGTAAGCTAATCGATACATACTGTTTATTCTCAAATGGAAAATTATCAATTAAATAAATTAAATAAATAATAAATTATAAAGTAGCAATGATAAGCAATAAATATGGTAGGTAAATATTATTATCAATGGTCGAAATCATTTTTCACTTTGGAAAAATATGATGACTTTTAAAAAATGTTCTCAACACAGTAAAATATTTTGCTTTCCCACATTTAGGTCGTAAGCTATAAGTAAGGAACACATCTATAACTAGCAAGTTCCAGATACATATTACAGCGTACTTGAACAATATCAATGTGCTCCACTTAACGCAAGCCACATCCGATTAAAGCTCACCCGCTTGAAATGGTCATCAAAACGGCCATCACCAACCTCTGCGAAACCATTCCATTAATTTACGACTATCTATGTGGGCTAAGATATTCTTCGCAATATCAGTTTTCAATTTCGCTTCGTGTAGTTTATAGTTATTGTTTCTGCCATTGGCTTTCATTAAAATAATTTAAAAATTGTCAGCAGCTTGAATGATTTTGAAAAATTGACTTATTTGCCGTTTGTTTGAAGGTTAAAATTCCTTAGGCTATTTTTACAGGGTATAAGAGTTGTATTTTTGAAAACCTTTACTTATCCATCAAATGAGTTTTCATAAGGGCTGGTAAACATTTTATTCGAGTGGGTTGTTTTTCTATTCAAGTAGAATTTATTAGTGTTGCGATGGAATTTATCGATATTTTGGCTCGCGTTCAGATTATAATCAATAATTATTGATCATATTGTTATTTTTTAATCTAAAATGCTGGTACATATAACTGGTTTATTGAAGCATTATACTTCGTGTTTGCTTTTAGCAAATTTCTAAAATCTTAAGTCTTGTTTTTGCTAGTTGGGCATGTAGCCATCATCCAAACTACTACTAAGTTGTTTTAAGGAAATTTGTATATATTTATCATGTATCTATGTCTGTAGAGGACAGCAAACAATATCGAATATTTTTAATTTTTATTTTGACTCCTAACGAATTTCGAAGAGTTATTTTTACTTGAAATAGATCATGAATTCAAAATTCTGATGATAGTTTTTATTAGTTTAAAATGTGTAACAAATTTATTTCATATTCTGCCGAGATTCAATTATTGCAATAATGTTGTAATTACCACATTAACCATATTTCTAATTCCAATTGATAGAATCTTACTTAAAAGATTTGTTTATGTAGTTATGGGAATGATTTTCTTTGTTAAATAAGACATGTATTTCATGTTTGGGGGAAAAAAAATAAAGGAAGTATTCAGTAATGTTCCAGATTTTTCCATTCACCTAAGTTAATGAAAAGATCGTTGATAGTTAAACAGTTCAGCCTTCCTATATATGCGAGTACAGTATATAGTGAGTAATTGCATGTTCTGATGGAAAGAAGAGAAAAATATAGTTACATAATTCTTCCGATCATGTACCTTGATCAAAAACTCTATGTTTGGTCCTTGTTTAGTTATATAAAAAGACAAAATCGCTGAGTATAATAGTTTCTTATTTCCTATGGGTTATTGAGCATCAACCGTGTGACATGTCAGTGTGATTTCCCCTTCATTTACCAATTCCGTGTGTCTCTCTTAAAATCGCGTTTTTCTTCAAAATATAGCGACCAGCCTACAATGCTCTACATATAAGCTCATTTGAAGCATCCTTTTATCAGTGTGTGGATAGTCCCCTAGTTGTTAGCACAGTGGCATAAAATGCAAAGAGCGTTGGATGGCATAATTTCGATCGGTTGTGTATCATTTTTCTTTATTTCCAAGGCTTTATTGAGCATAAATATATATATATATATATATATATATATATATATATATATATATATATATATATATATATATATATATATATTTATATATATATATATATATACACATATATATATATATATATATATATATATGTAGAAAGAGCAAATACAAGTTCTGTGGCTGATAACAATCACCACAGGGCTTTCGCCATATTTATTTTCTGCCTTTCAAAACAATTTTGAAGACAGAAAGAGAGATAAAAAAGCCTTATATTGCATAGTATATAACATATAGTACAAGAGAAACAGGAGTTTTTTAAGGTAAAAGAAAGGGACATTAGAAGAACACTAGAATCAAAGAGAGCAGAGGGCGACACAATGAAGGCAATCCTTTAACGAGAAGACAGAAATAACGTCAGGGGAAAAATGTTTGAAATTCCTGGACGGGCGGGACTCGAACCGGGATCTGCTGATTGCCGGTCAGATGCTCTCCCGACATTTGATCGCCAATCAGCAGACCCTGGTTCGAGGCTCAGCCAGAAATTTCAAACTTTTTTCCCCTAGCGTTATTTCTGTCGTCTCGGTAAAGGATTGCCTTCATTCTGCCGCCTTCTGCTCTCTATAATTCTAGTGTTCTACTAATGTCTCCTTCTCTTACCTCTAAAAACACTCCTTTTTCTTGCCTCATTGCTCATTCGCGTCCAATTTCTCTTTATCTTGTAATATATATATATATATATATATATATATATATATATATATATATATATATATATATATATATATATATATATTCGCTTATTTTTTGCCCTTTAAAAATTTAGCCGATTATAACATGAGTTCCATCTGACAATTTTTTTAAATTTCTCAAAAACAATATTTTGGATGCGAGTTTGATTTTCACCTCATTAAATTAGCCCCAAATATTTATACATGTAATCCAATTTAAACATTTAGAAAACGGTTTCTCTTTAAATATGAAGACCAACATGAGTAAAAGAGAAATCATTGTAAACATACGCGTACAGTTTAATATTACAGGTAGATTAATTGAACTTTTACTTACAGATTAATATTACAGGTAAGTTAATTGAACCTTTACATATATAGTCCAAATTCCTACCTCCCTAGTGATCACCTTTAAATTTCTAGAGGTGATAAATTATGTCGACATATATAATCAAAGCTACTGGAATTCCATCTTCTGTAAAGTTGAAAACACTTTTAATAATTTCGTTATGGGCAAATCTTATATAGAACCGGTATAAGAAATATTTCCATTCCAACCTCCTCTAACCATGATTTATGAGGCGTTCGACTCATTTTTAAATATAACAGTAGGCCTCCACTTATATTTCTCATCTTTATTAAAACAAAATCATAAATGTAAAGATAAAGGATTGCCTTTATTGTGCCGCCCTCTGCTCTCTTTAACTCTAGTGTTCTACTAATGTCTCTTTCTCCCTGATATTCTCATAATGTCGGATGTTTGTTTCCTATTAATAATTTAAAACTTTTTATTTGGTTCCTTATTTTTTATCATTCTTATACTAGTAACTGAAGACATAAAAGTGTAATATTGGACTTTGATTGTAAAAATAAACGTTGTTCTTGTATCTATCAGAAAGGCTGCATTTTCTTTTAGCAAACGAAGCAATCTAATCTCTTTATATCAACTTAGTTTACTTCCATTCTATTCTAAATGGATCCCGCCTTTTCTAAAAGTGATTTTAGGGGCTTTTAACCTCAGTTGAGGGTCAAAAACTTTTAGGAGTTATGTAGCTTGCTAATATATAGAATCTCTTCAGTGCTGTAATCAAAGATGTATTAGAGTACCTCAGACGATAATTTCATTAATATTTTTACATAGTTCGGTAATCAACCGTTTGCAGCGTATAAGACCTTCCACTCTTCTAGATGGTGAGTGCAGTCACTTTTGCCCTACTAGGCTACTAAAATAAAAAAACGACTATTCTAGAAGAAATTTGTTTTTTCCCACATTGATTACGAATTCCATGTTTTAGATGTTTCCTTTATCTATTTTCTTCATGAATCGAATGAAAGATTCTTTTAGCTGATTATTTTCATCTAAACCATCCACTAGAAAAGACTCTTCCTCCATACCCTCTGAACTATTTAAAAAAAGATAGTCAACTATTGGTTGTAATGGCACAAGGAATAAATAAATAATCGTTGATAATTCTGTTGAAGTGGGCATTATCATTTGACAGGAAGATCCCACTGCCCTTGCTTCTCTTTGCATCTAGACCGTGACTTATCAGGATTTAGGCAAGGGGGGCTTCATTTTCGCCTCAGCTGGCGTCATTTCCGACAGAATTAGTAAACTGCAGACTTCATTTAGAATTATTAGAAAGAAAATCTTTCTTTAAGTTTCACATGTTTCCTTGTTTGCTGCAATGCTAAAATCTTATGGTTTATTATGGTTAGAAATGAAAACATATCGATTAAATAAATAAGAACCCAATTATAAATTAAAAAAATAACGAGTAACGAGGAGGGCATTAACAAATAATATAGAGAACCTAAGAATGTCGTGCTCTTTCAGGAGGAAAAACGCAAATATTTTCCACTTTCCACTTATATGAAATGGTTAATAAATTCTGAGGGGGATTTATATCCAGCTTCCTGGTCCGATCAGGGGAGAAGGGCAGTTATGGTCAATTAAGCTGATACAGTCGATTAAAACTAATTACTCAAAGTTCTCTGAACTTTAAAATTATTTAGATCTTGATAAATTTTTAACAGACACACAAGAAATCGGAGAGCCAAAGGAAAGATAAGTAATAAAGGAAATTAAGTATTTTGTTGCAAATTAGTTTTTCAATTAAAGATCACCCTTAAGTTAAAAAAATACTATTTCCTATTAAGTTAAACACACGTGAAGAAAAATGTAAGACATAATCCAGACAAAAGGAAATAAAATCAATGCGAAAACACATGAAAATCAAAATTCATTAGCAAAAAATGAAGTTAACTTTTTTGGATGAAAGTTACCATTTTAATTAGTTGACACATATGAGGGATCTAAACATTTAGTTACTAACTCCTCTAAATATGGATTAAATTCATTTATTGAGGAGTTTATCTGATGGATTTTTCGCATAGTGTTTATCCTCTAAAACATTTCAAAAAAGAAGACCGTTTAACTCATTAATCATTTCCTAATCGAGCAAAGATTATATCATAAATCTTTGCTGTTCCATTAATAATGTTTTTGCTATGTTCTTTTGATCAGGTTTTCTGCCAATGCCTTTAAACAGAATTGGGAGAGAGAGAGAAAAAAAACGAATTTCCACCTCTTTCGATTTCATTTATCATAGTTTCTGTTTTGATCATTTTAGCTCCATTTTCTATCCCTTTGGTGTTACGGAATATTTTCACCCCTTTTGTGATTGTAATTTTTCCTTCTGACTCCTTTGATAGTGTCATCAACAGGATTTTATGCAAATTTTATTGTAGTTTACCTAAGAAAATGATGCCTAGGACGTGAACTCTTACTTATAAAGTCGTTATTTTACGGATTTTACGAGCAACATTTCTATGGACAACCTATTTGAAGAGTTGGAACAGTCGTTTGAATGAGTTTGTAATTAAATACTTTTTGACATAAGTGCGTGTCTATCATTTATCCACATCACTAACCCCAATGTTGTTCATTTTTGTAATATAACCCCACGAATTAAAACAAAATAGAATTGGTGCTGATATTATTTACGATTATATGCAAATCATCTGCAGGAAAAATATAATAGGATTACAAAGGCTTTCACTTTATTAGTTTTATTAATGGAATGGATAAAAGCTGAAAGCAATCTATATATTTGATGAAACTAGGTGGAGACAGACTCCATTTTAAGATAATTTGACTATTTGAGGATTTAGTAAAGTTAATGATAAAAGAATCAAGAGAAAACAAACCATGATTCATATTAAAATTAGGGACAGATTCTATACAAACAGCTTCAAGGATATTTCTGGAGACATACTTACTTGAGCCCTGTCCCAGTCAACTAAATGATTATAAAGAGAAATATGCATAAATAGAGCCCTTTCTTGCTATTATAATGGATATTGGATTAATGGTCCTTACACTAATTCTTTGCAATTCAGTACGACATAATTTTAATGGCAATCACTACAGTCGATCTTGTAATTAATAAGTCGTTTTGGTGTGGTTTTCAAGTCTTATGTACAACGCTAATTTATGTTTTAGAAAAACTTTAATATTACATTTTTAACGATGCTCGGGTGTGATAAATTGACTGATTAAACTAGAATATTAGGAAAATCTTTATTACAAAGAGCTGTCTGCTTTTATTATAAAAAAGACTTTTCGGAGCATTTTTACAATTATCTAAAATATGAAGAGGGTAACACGAATTGATACTAATAATTTATGTATATCATCAATTTCTTTCTCAAAATATTTCGAGGAAACAATTCTTCTGGCACGAATAAACATAAAAAATACTCAATATTTAAAACCTTGGGGAGGCCTATGAATTAGTGTGTTCAAAACTGGGAGAATGATATTATTTTGCATTTTAATGTAATATTTATTAAAAGGACTAAATTATTATTTTTTCAGAAATGAATTATTACAGCATTATTATGCCAAATACAAATAATGTCATCCATATACCTAAACGAGATTAAATGTATATCGATAGATTGATATAAAAGAACAGTTTCAAAGAAATCTATATAAATGTTTACAAGGAAAATGTCAAAGAATTTCCCTTAGCTATACCAAATTTAGGTGGATTCATCTTTCAGCTAGAGGTGAATTGATAATCAAAGGCACATTAATAAACGAGATTAATAGAAATTGTAAGAGTTAGTGAGCGAGTGAAACTTAAGGCGTTCTTCAAACAAATCAGATAATTTATAACATGGGTCAGCAATCAACGGCCCGCGGGCAGAATCCGGCCCGCAATCCAAAATCACTCGGCCCTCAGTCCTTACGATAAATATTTGACCAACATGAACCACGGGTGGATTTTTTTTTAAGAGTTTCATTATTTAGAGTTATAGAACAAACACAGGCAAAACTGCGATCAACTGAGGCAGGAAGCGAGTTTCATTTAATTCCTTTTTGTATATCAGCAGTGTTACTAGCCTGTGTACATCTACGTATACTCGTATATTTGCAAATTAAAAAAATAAATATATATAAAAAAATACATTTAGAAATTATTTGTTAGTTTTAATATTTCAGATATTCCATAGCTCCCGTTTTTGATTGCAACAAAAAGGCTCACGATAGATATTGGCCCGCTAGACCATAGGTGTGGCCCGCCATCCGCTCACAGAAATATACCCTAGTAGCCCCGCTGCACAATAAAGTTACCAACAATTGATTTAGAGGCAAATTCATGAATAGGGAAGATTAGTAAATTCAGTCTACTAATAATGTGGGAACTATTAGTGATATACGGATTCGAAATTGTACCGAACAAAGGTTCCAGTAGGCGTTCGATCCAATTTGATAAATGAAACAAAACACAACCTACAGAACTGTTAATCGGACGGATCCGATTTTGAGCATATGCGTTTTGACTAGGACATAAAGGTAAGAAAACAAGATTGTGGTTATATATCAGTAAAAAAGGGTCTAAGCACACGAGTGAAATTTGTTATTGGCCTGCACATTAGGGTTGTCCAAAGGTTTTATTCCCTAACTCTATACTTTTAGAACGGCAGTTTTTTTCCTCTTGGTTTGGATGTTTTTATTCGTAGATTTTTACATAGATATACATAAGTACCCACACAGATAAATACACATATATACCTTAAACAAATTCCATATTAATATATATATATATATATATATATATATATATATATATATATATATATATATATATATATATATATATATATGCATGCTTTATTAAAGACCGGTTCAGCTGAGCGTTGATTAACTTTCCTCTTTGCTTCTCTAATTTTCTTATTATACTTTTTTCGCCCTGCGAAAGGTTAGGAATTTTATTGCAGCTGAGGTTTCGGTAACGTTTGAGTTTCTTCTGAGTGAAATTATTTTACGCTGTTAAGAAATCTCGAAACCATACATTTATATACTAACGTTAATCATGTGTTTAAAAATAATACTAGAAGGTCAAAGAAAGTGGATATCAAAAAAGGAATGTGGGTAAGGTTCATATTAGGAGACCTTTTTTGATAAAACATGCATAAAAGAGAAAGTCATACTTAAATGTATATATATATATATATATATATTATATTAATATGGAAGATTTTGTTTTAAACATTTTTAGTGTATATATATACTTTATTTATTTTTAGGGAGAACATGGGGGGGTTGAAACCAATTATTAAAACTGTTAATAAAGGGGGTGAAAAAAAGCGGTTTGAAAGGCCAAAGAGTACGGAGGCCAACAGCCCAAAGAGCTGGTAGTAAGCGAAATGAAGCGCAAGCTTCGCGGTAGGAATAGGGAGGAGCAGCGAAGCCATGGCTTGTATAATTAGGTAACTAAATCATTTATTTTTCCAGACTGATGCAGTTATCTAAAATAACAATCGGAGCATGTTTAGTTGACTAGGTGATATTAATATTATTATTCTTTTTAACCCCTCAATAGGAACCCGAATTCGAGCGGATTAATTGCAATAGGTAGGGGGCGAAGACAACTATAAACACAATCGATTGCAACAGAGAGAGTAAGCGTGAAATCTAACTAGATTTTTTCACGGATACAAAGGTATTCGCAATCTTAACACTATTCGAGCAGAGAGGAAGTGCGAACTTAAGACCATAATCAATGGTAGAGTATATTCATTATTAAGCTCAAAATTAGACATAATTATTATATGGTTAGAAGAACTATTTTATTGTTCATTTACTATTATCAATAAAGCATTTTAAATTATGACGAAGACAAGTATTTTGCCATATTTGACTGATACTTGTAAAAGAGTGTAGAGGTACGAAAATGGAAGAAATATGAAAAAGCATCCAGAAAGAAAGAAAAACGAAGATTAAGGATTAACCCCGCCTAAGAAGAATAAAGTCAGATAAACGAATACAAATGTTTGAAGAGACAACTTAAGTAATTTCAGTCAAGAAGAAAAAAATTCGAGACAACCTGTATCGAGGCAACCAAGAAAAAAGCAGGAAAAACATTGATAAATAAATCAAGTAATAATAAAGAGTCCCCCCATAACTGGTGACCCTCAACGCACGAACAATCTTCTGATCTTCGTTACAACTACACCTGCTCTCCTACTAGAGATTTAAGAAAAAGTGCTGCTGGGAACTTCGGAGACCCGTTAACGAGAAGCCATTACTCATTGATTAGAGACAAGACTTCGTTTGCTCTCCTCAATCTCACTGAATTAGCTCCACTCATCCCGCAGACTAGGAGGTCGTAGGAGGAAGAGCTACTACTCTTCGATTAAGAAATCCAAGACTAGTCTCTCACCAATCCTCAAATTTGCTCCGCTTTCTAGAAACGGACCTGTGTAGGGGTGGGAAAATGTATCAGAGGAAAATTCCTTCCAACTTGACAGTATAAATAGCCGATAAAATTACCAACTCAGAACGGACTAAGGCCTTAGCGTGAGGCTAGAGTGTTGGCGTTTAAATCCAGTGGTACCGCGTTCGAAACTCATCAGTCCAAAATGTTTTATTAAGAAATCTCAAGAAGAAAACGGAAGTCAACGAAAACGCTTGAAGGAGCAACTCAACTAGAATCAACAAGGACCAAGAAATCATCAACTCAAGATAATTGGATGAAAATGGAGATACATCAAGAAAGAAATCAAAGATTAAGGACCAACCCAACCAAAAAGAATACGGAAGTCAAGAAAAAGTGAAGACAAATGTTTGGGGGGGCAACTTAAAGAAAAAGGAATTTCAGTTAAGAAGAAGTAAATAGATTCGATAAAGAGAAAAGCAAGAATAATATTGATAAATAAATAAAGTTATAATAAAGATATGCCCCCCCCCCCTCCATAAGAGTGCATCTACTTAGTTCTAAGTCACGAATATCTTATTTCACTTGACATCTACCAATTTTTTTTATTTTTATTTGCTCAGTTTCGTCGAAGGGAAAGAAATCTTTCATTTATGTATCTATGTCCAAGTAATGAGTTGGTCTTTACTTTATAGCAATATCGTAAATTTTAGTTGATTATTCTGTAAAAAAAAATTTATTACATTCTAGCGTCATTTTTTGTGTGTACTTGTTAACATATTTTTATATCTAAATATCGTTTTAGTCGCTGAAGATCAAGTGTCTTTGTTCATTTAAGAAAGGTGTTTTACTTCCTGGAATACTTTTCCTACTTTAATGAAATTGTAGACTAAATTTCCCTGGTTGTCATGTCAACAACCTGTAAAATCGTTTTGGGTAAAAATGTTTTTGCGGGTTTTAAGGCAAAAGATGTTTTATCTTTTGCCTTTTAAAAACGGGTCAAAATTCCCGCTAAATGTTTACTTTATTATATTTTTGTGCCCCCTTCTTGATTTTAGAATGTGACACAACGGAGCATTTTCCTTACAAGTATATACCTGGATTACTCCCTTGTTTTTATGGATTATCATAAATTTAAATTCCCTATATTGCACTTTGACTGATTATTTCAACTAACATAGCTCTCTTTATTAATTTTTTAAGTGCCTTTCTCGTGAACTATCTGCCTTCACTGGAAACATCATTACCTAACATAAAAAGAATTCAACGGATTTCATAGAATAATGAAGGATTAATTGATAATGTGTAATCTGCCATGGGAAAGAAAAGGAAACTGCACTTGAGGAAGTTTAACGCAGTTGGAGAAGACAGGATGCTTTAAAAACAGGAGGTGGAAGAAATGAGACGCTTGATTAATCAAATTCTGAATATTACAAACTATACATTCCGAAGGATAAAGAATGCGAAACTGGATGGAAAGGGAAAGTTGCTTTGTAAAGTGAAGGTGAACATTAGTGGTGAGTACTTGTTAGGAGGTAAAAATTACGGCTGGAAACTATGCTGATTAACTTTATAATGTAGGAATGTGGGCAGAAACGAAGAGAAATATGATTGCCTTCGAAAGTGTAATTCTGCTGTTGGAATTATCTTTGCTTAGAAGATAGGGCGTTGTATTTCATCACCTAATTACCGGAATCTTAGGTAAAAGAAATATTCAGGAAAACGGCTTAATAAGATCAGCAAACACTCAGAGATAAGAAAATTGGAGTATTGAATATAGCCCAGATTTAAACAAACACAAAAAATGATATTACTATAACAACAGTGGAACCTAAATAACGAAAAATATTAGTAAAGAGTAGCAACCCTAAACTTAAGCTGGTAAAGTTAATCTGGCATCAACCAATTACAATACCTTAGTCTATTTTACCCCTCTTTTGTAGAGAGAACTCATTACTCTTTCGCCCATGGGACCTACCGTAGGGGTTTCTAATTCACAGTTCCCTAACTTGGTACGGGGGGCTTTCCTATGGCCCACGAAGATTTACTCCGCTCTGAAACATAATACCTCTTCATATATCCCCCCCTTCCCTGACCTACCCCTAACTAATATTGCTAATATGACAGTGATAGAATTGCCTGTGATTGAATTTCCTTAACCGGTCGTAGAACGTCGCCCCAAATTGGAAAGGAATTGTGGTGCAATTAATAAATTAAATCTAATGCTGAATCTAGATATGGAACTAATATACAATTAATATGAAACTAGAATGGAGCTAATATGAAATTAATATGTAACTAATATGGAATTAAAATGAAACTAACATGAAACAAATATGGAACTTATATGGAACAAATATGAAACTAACATGAACCTAATATGGAACTAATATGGAATTAATATGGAACAAATGTGGAAAACTATTATAAAACAAATATGGAACTAATGTGGAGCTAATATGTATGAAGGAGGTTTATAGGGCTATGGAAGATATGAAAAAGGGGAAAGGTTGCTGTGGTAGATGATAAGGTAACTGGAAGGCTAAATATTGGTGGTAAATTTAACTGAGAAAGTGGAACAATCTTATAATAATATACCTGTATGGGAAGAGTGGAAAAGAGGTGATGCACAAAGTATAAAAGAATAATTTGGATGAGTGTTATGGGCTGGTTTTCTGTGTAATTACCAAATGGCCGAGTAAGAAAGAATGGAGTGTGGAGGAGGAGTATGGTTAAAATGTTTGCTCTGAGGAGGGGCAGAAACGGAATAAGATACGAAAATAATTTGTTAGATTTATGGATTTGTAGAAGAAAATTTAGTGGTAGGTTTTGAGAATAGTTGGAGTGGGGAATATACATGAATGGTGAGAAAGATGTTTATTTTAGAACTAACGGATGCCTTCTGTTGAAATATGAGGTTAGCTGGTGGGAGGGATCTTTTCCCCCTTGAATTTAAAGCGCAATAGCAACGAAGACCTACGACGTAGAAAGTTTATAAAGTGGTGAAGCTCGAAAAAGTGAAAATGTATGAGAGTATATATTGATTCAGATATTAACCGAAATCCTTTTAAGGGTGCGTAAAACTATAGATAGAGAAAAAAAGGATGGAGGGAAGCAGTATAAGAAAAAAAAAGTGAGAAGACAGTAGGGAGTCGGAAACTAGCTCTTCTCTCCCTCCCGACCATAGATAAATGGACGAAAGCTGGTCGGCTTCTAGTCTGCAAGTTTAGTGCTGGGCAAGTGATAGATGCTAAGCTGTAAAATGCCTTGAAAGATTTAAACCAAAGTAAACTCAAACTAATTTAAAGTTGCTGGTAGTACTGGCGTACGGAGACTCCAGGCACCAAGCATTACAATCTAGAATCTAGATGAAGCACCCATTTGAGAGAGAAAATGTGTAATGAGTTAGTGGCTTGATTGATGTTAAGGTGTATTTCAGGGGTTCCTGCCATCACTCTGTCTATTGATGGAGTACGAATGGAAAGAAGAGAGAGGAAAGTGAGATAGATGAATAATGATGAGTTGTGGCTAGGTTGGTGTTTGTTGCTGATCTGTTATTAGTGGCTGAGATTGAGTAAGATTTGAAAATGTTGATTTATGCGTTTACCAAGTTAGGTGAGAAACGACCTAAGGTTTGCAATAAATTATCGTCTTTTTTGTAAAAATACAACTAAAACAAGAAGAGGAGCGGCATCGCCAAGCCTCCTTCCTTACAGGAGGATCTTGCGCACCGCAGAGAGACTTTCGGTCTGTGGCCTACTGCCTATCTGCTCTAGCAACGGAGTTTTGTTAAAAAAATATATATTTTCATTAAATATTTGATAATAATTTACTCTTGATTTTTTTTTCTATATCATAACTTGTTCTCTGAGCATAAACAAGAAAAAACATTTAGCTGAATTGTTTTCATATGCCGTACAAACAATTCTCATCCTTTTTTTCATCAAAATTTTCTTTTTTTATACTAAACAAGATGGAAAGTCCCTCAAATGACCTTCTGTATTTTGTGATAAGATGATAAATAGTTATGATATTGATGGTTTTCCATGGTTCAAATCACTTACAAGTGCCTTTGAATGGCTGAATGAGGCTTCTGCCACTAGATGGCGCCACCCAGCGCCAAATCCGATGGCAAATTTTAAATCTCCTGTGTGAATAACCCTAGGTCCAAGGGTCATATGGGTCAATTCATTGCTCTAAATAGGTACAATTGAACTTTACTCCTTCTGAAAAAAAGTGACGCCTAAACCTGGCACTTCGTCGTAGGTAAAAATACCAACCCCTAAACCTACCATTCCTTTATTTTAACTTATTTTATGAATTTCACGATTTATGATTCATTTTTTATTTTTAGGTTCATTGAGAAAATAGTATAATGGTAACTTATAGAAATTAATTAAATAAAAGCTTCAAATATACGAAAAACAAACCGTAAGGGCTGATTTTCAAATTCTAAAGCAACTGTTAGAAATAATTTCTAAAAGTTTTGAACTAACAATAAGAACAGTCCTACACTTTAACTTTTCGATGAATAAATAAAGTCTTATAAATAAATTGAATAAAAACATTTAATATACCAAAAACGATCTCTTGTCTCCTCATAATGTGTTCTGGGTCTGGATTTTCAGATCCATTCTTATTTTCTAGGCCTAAAGAAGAAAAAATATCAGAATTTTTTTGAAATACGGAAAAAAATTCCTCATAGCCCATCTTTCTCCCATCTAAAATTTAATTCGATATTTTAATTTTGCTTTACATTTTGAGAATGGTGGCTATTTCCTAATGATAAGGATTTAAATGAAAAATATATTTTAGAAAAATATAAGACAAAAGATTGGAATGCATAAAAAAATAAACAACTATTTCTTAATTTTAATTAATTTTCTGAACTAAACCATTTGCAATTCATTTTGTTTTAAAAAAAATTCAAGTATCATACAAACTAAGAGAAAAAATTATTTATTATTATTCAACTCATCCCATCTAAAATTTTTTGCTCTAAAAATATAGTGTCAGGGATAAATTCATTATATATAAATATAATCAACAGAGTATAATTATGGTATATAATATCGTTTGAAACGCGCTTGATGTATACTAGTTAAAAGGAATTATGAATGCAACCGACCTCTTGCCACCATTAACGCCTAAATACAAGTTTCCTGGAGTGATCGCTTTCATATCTCTGAAATAATGGCTGACATCACACGAAATTCCCTTCTCCTCTCAGTCGCATAGAAAGGCCAAAATATCAGCTTTAAAATATTCATTTGTGACATTTACCTGCAAAATGGATAAGAAAATGGCGACTGCTTGAAACTGCCAGTATCCTTAAACCTATCACCTTGGTCCTAGGGTTCATACTAGTCATTTGCCACTAAGCCACCCGAGAACGAAAAAAGCAAGTAACGAATACACTTTTCACCAATTACACTGAATATTCTTTTGTCCTATCTTAATAAGCTAAGGAATTATTGCCGAAATATAAGTTGTAAACTATTTAGAAATAAACTGAGAACAACCTATGGCAAATTTCTGATATCTGGCATTTTAGGCCAACCTATAAGTAATGCTACATTTTTGGTATCGGGAAACGTAATTCTCAAAGATGACCAGGGTGACCAGTAAAACTATATCAAGATCTCTTAAATTAACAGTCGAAGAAAATCCGATTGTATCTGTTGAACAATTGACTGAAAACTTCATTTAACTCATTCTACCGATCATAATTATTTAAAGGAGTGAGATACATTTGCAACAGAGAGCCCACGTTTGTTTCCTTCTCTTCTCTTTACTAAAAATGAACCTTTTTTAGTAACATTGTTAAAAGAAACAAAAGGTGAGTTATGTACATTAATATTATACGTCATAGATAATGAATTATTACTGTGGTAAAAACAATATCCACTCAAAACAGTAACCTCATCAACGCAAGGTTCGGTTATGCGTTTGGTGGGATATGAAAGGGAAAGTCCATTTTAACTTCTTAGCTCGAAACAAACTATCACGAAAGAGGTTTTGTGTGCTTATTTTGATCGTTTACATGCAACACCCGCACTTGAAGAAAACTAGTCAGGCAGTAATCAATTGAAGAATGGTACTCTTAGATCAAGACAACTAATGAGTTGTCCTCAATACTCACATGACTCAGCTCCATTGTATTTCTATCTTATTAGGAGTTTAGTAAATTACATGACGTGAATCAAGATGTAAACAACAGAAGACGTCGGAACAATCTTAAATTTTTTTTTTTTTATCAAAGTCAAACGATTTTTACAAACATGGTATTGAACAAGGTCTGCTGAGCAAAAATTCGCTTGCCCTTACTTATTCTGATTTATGACCTTACGAATTTCAAAACTTTCAATAATTCCCGGAGTGCCCTTAGGAGGACCTTGGCAATTCTATCATTCGAATGAGAATGTATAAATCTTAAGGGGTTTAAATTTCGTTAGAATCAGCCGAAAAGTTATCATGTTATTGCCAAAACAAAATAATTCTCAACTAACCTTGTGAGGACTTTGACAGTTAAATTATCTAAAAGATAATGTAAAATAATATAAGATTTTCAAATTTCGTTAGAATCAGCCGAATACTTATGACGTTATTTCCCCCCAAATATAATTCCTGGTTTGCTTCTTAATGGTATTTTTAATGTCACTTCATAAATTGAATCTTTTCCATCTTGAACATCAGTTATTTGTTCTTCATTTTCTTCAGGAAAGAAAATTAATTCACTTGATGTCATTGAAACAGTGGCCTACTTGTAGTAATCAACTCTTCTTCATTTACCTCTCTATTTTACTCAAGTTAATCTTGAAAGCAAACCTGATGTGGTCAAAAATAAGTAATCATTTCTCTCTGACCTTTAATGAAAGCAAGTTCCTTCACAGAGATCTTCATTTCCATAGGGGATTTAAATTAATTTGAGTTTCGTTTTATGAACCAGGGCAACCAAATTCACAGCAAAAAACAATTTTACACTTGTGCCTGAGGATATCAAAAGGTTGTCTAGTTTTGTAATGAAAGTGTCTTGGGCCTGTAGCTTCCCTCTCCCAAGAAATATGTTTTTGGCCTGCTTCCAGTTTTTTGGGATCTGTTTAAGATTGTGACCCTTGAATTTACAATGGGGGGTAGAAAAGAACTGTTACCTCGTTCCCACTTTTCCAGCACTTTAGGGTAAATATCCTTTGCAAGATTGGTTGCTGGGTAGTTTCTCACATTGACATTTCAGAACATCAACCAGAGTTTGAAAGTGAGATGGCAACAATTTTGCTATTTTCAATTTAGGTGTTCAGATGTATGAATGTCGCCAGCCTGGTCCTAATTTTAAAAGCAATTGTAGGTCAAATCCCGCTGGTAGGATGGTAGTACTGAACGACACGTAATCTTCAGCAAATTCAGAAATATGTTTCAAGATGATAAAAATAAATCAAAACTTTTATGTAGCTAATCAAGTAGAACTAAAATTATATTAAAATAAAAGAATAACTTTAGAATTCATAAGTAGAGTTGCAAATTTGGAGCCCCCTTCATTTATGTAATTAGAACGTTGAAAAGATTGACACACACTAATAGCACAGTATACCATAGAATACCATTATATACCATAGCAGATTAGAGCATAGTATATTATAGAATATTATTGCATATCATAGTATAGCATAGCACAGCATTGCATAATTTAGCACAGCATAGTATAACATAGCATAGTATATTATCGCATATTATAGCATAGAATACTATAGCACAGCATAGTCTATCCTAACCTGCCTAAATAGCATAGTATATCAAGATACTTTAGCATAGCAGAGTAGAGAATAGCCTAGCCTAGCATAGAGTAGTATTATCTAGCATAGCATAGCCTAATATAGCCAAGAATAGCCTAGCCTAAACTTGCCTAGTATAGCATAGCATATCATAGTATAACCTACCCTGTTTTAGCATAGTATAGCCAATCCTAGCCAGAGATAGGATAGCTTAACCTAAAATAGAATAGAATAGCTGTGACGGGCCTAACCTAGCCTAGCTTAGTATAATCTAGCTAGCCTAGTATAACCTAGCATAGTATTGCCTACTTTATCCTACCTTAGTTTAGTATAGCCTAGCATAGTAGACTCTAGTCTAACCTAGCAAATTATAGTATAGCCTAGCTTAGCCTAGCCTAGTAGAGCCTTCCCTAGCGAAGCATTGCCTAGAGTAGCCTAGCCTAACCTAACCAGGTATGGTTTAGCATTGCGTGCCAGAGCTTAGCCTAGCGTCGCCTAGAGTAGCGTAGCCTAGTATAGCCAAGCTAGAATATGCTACGATAGCCTAGCCTAGCATACTATAGGCTAGTTTGATTTAGCCTATCCTAGAATAAGCACACCTAAAATAATATAGCCAAGCTAGAATATGCTACTATAGCCTAGCCTAGTATATCCTAGGCTAGTATAGCATACCATAGCCTAGACTAGAATTACCTTGCATAACCTAGCCTAGTATAGCTTTGGTTAGCTAGTCTATTGTAGCCTAACAGAGTATTATCTAGCATAGCCTAACATAGACTAGCATAGCAGAGAAGAGCCATCCCTTGCTTATTATACTTTAGCCTAACTTAGCACCGCATAGTATAGCCCTGTCTAGCCCTGTCTAGACTAGTATAGCTTAGCAAAGCTTAGCCTAGCATAGCATAGTATAACCTAGCCTAGCATTAACTATCCTAGACAAGTATAGCCTATACTATCCTATTCTACCCTACTCAAGCATAGCTTAGTATTGTCTAGCCTAACATACTATATGCTATCCTAGAATAGCATTTTATAGCCTAAATTAGCATATTATATCTCACCCTTGTACATTATATATTAGCATAGCTTAGTGTAGTATAGTCTAGCATAGTATAGCCTATTCTAGACTCGCCTAGGAGAGTATAGCTTATTATTTCCTAGTCTATTCTACAGATTATCGACCGAATATTTATGATGTTATTGCCAAAACAAAATAATTCCCGGCCTAACCATGGGAATACTTTTATAATTATACCATTCAAAAGAGAATGTACAATAACATAAGGGTTTCAGATTTCGCTGGAATCGGGCGAATAGTTATGATGTTATTGCCAAATGAAGAAATTCCCGCGCTAAACTTGGGAGGACAGCAAACAAAGGTCAGCAAACCAACGTCACATCGATTTCACAAATACAGTGTAGACCTCTGGAGAAAAATTTACGAATGCCGTCTCGATAGCTGGGCAACTTGGCCCAATAATACCAATATTTTAGGGTACATGAAGTCCATGAATGAGAACAAATGGTCACTACCCATTCTAGTGTCTACCTTCTGGTCAAGATGATTAAGCACTCATGGTCAACCAGTGTGCTATCCACGGTGGGCGGTAAAGTATTCCATTATTTATCCTTGGTATTCATGTGACACCATATTTCGAGGAATGTTGAATATTAGCATAGTATTAGAAATTGACTGACCCATCTGTCTGTGTCGTAGAATTGCTCATAGTCCGGTCTAATAATTATTCTAGTCTTTGATCTGGACACACCGCTTTTTTTCTAAGTCGATGGTATTGAGACCCTATGACTCAATCTCGATCATTATATATATATATATATATATATATATATATATATATATATATATATATATATATATATATAAATATATATATATATATATATATATATATATATATATATATATATATATATATATATATATATATATATATATATATATATGCTTTAATTCCTACTGAACGTGCGAAGGCTGGTTAGAGGCGGGTTGTGCCACAGCCAGGATTTTCACTATAAAAGTCCCACTTGTTACTGAGGGGAGGTTTGTGATTGTTAAATTCTAAGAGTGCATAATACAGGTTGGATAAATTAGCCGAAGGGGTTCTTAATTAAAGTCTTGCCAAGGGTACGTCAAAAAGGAGGGGCCACCAAATAAAAATACGTACAAAAACAAACTTTAGTTTACAACAAAATAATAATTAGTAGCTATTGTTACTAATTATTAAACACGGATTAGTCTGGGTTGACAGCAATTATAAATAATAATATCAGGGAATGAAACACTTGAATCTGCTTAAAAAAGGAGGATAACACTGACGTTAAGCGCCTAGATTTATAATGACTCAATGGGGGTATCAATCACTGTTAATTAAGTAAGAATAGAGGGACACTGGGTTTACAGATTACCATTAATTGTGATGGAATGGAGAGACGACTACTCAGGTCCAGACGGGGTGGTTCGGGTGGCGTTAACACGAGTTTTCAGGGAGAGGGGAAATAAGACGACGGGTTCAGGGCTGCTGACTACAGTTCCGGTTAGCTCACTCCTAACTGGATGTGACACTAACAAATAGTTACTTCCAGTAACTATTTGGATGTTCCTTTTTCTTTCTCAAGTTACGTTGAGCAACAGAGCGTATTATTCTAGTCACAGACTCTGCAGGGCGAGATTTGTCTCAGGAACTCTTTGAGACAGCAACCAGGTTGACTCAGCGGGCGCGCGTTGGCAGTCGATAGGTTACGGCAACGACACTCGCTCAACGTAAGGATTACGCGAGTAGGTATGGAACCCTTCTGCTGAGGGATGAACGGCGTTGCCATTTATATCGCGGACTGTGTGAAATCGAGAAAGAGATTCCCTATACGACAATTCGCTTATCGCGGCGCCTTCTGGACAACCTCCTTGGTATCATAGAGAAGGCAAATAGAATTTAGGCTTCTCTGTGAGATAGGCCTTCTTCCGTCAGACTTCCTGTCGCCTGTTGGGGGGGTGGGGGGCAAATAACGACTTAGGTCAGGGGAAAGGCGGAGGGTAGCGGTAGAATGTCGGGGGACGGGGGGGGGGGGGGAGAGGAGACGAAGGTCAATTCAGACGACAAATCTCTTTCGTTCCCACGATCGCCTGGCGGCATGTGAGTGTGTACGTTCCATACCCTCACACATCTACCTATTTCGAGGAACATTATTACGTCATGAAATAAGGAAGAATGTGAAGGTTAACTTTACTTAGGGAATTTGTAATTATCTTCCTCGACTCGAACAATTGAGTCGGTAATTTTATCAGAACCGTTAGGACTCTATCTTAGTATCTAATGGCTACAAACTACTACTGCTACGTCAGTCTCGCTAATTTACATATTTTGAAACAATACAAAACAAAACAAAACACATACAGAGTACAGGCAAAAATAATTATTTATACAAAGAGATAAACACACAAAAAAATTAATTGACTATTAATCGCTATCTGAAATCGGGTTTCTCGAAAGGCTATCTGCGAGTACATTGTCAGACCCTTTTAGATACCTGATTTCATAACAGTATTCAGCTAGCAATAATGACCAACGCATTAGCCTGCCGTTTCGGTTTTTACAAGTTTTCAAGTAGGCTAACGGTCTATGATCAGTCTCTATGAGGAATGGACGACCTACTAACTACATTCTAAATTTTTTTAGCTCCAAAACAATCGCTAGAGCTTCCAGTTCTACCGTAGCGTACACCCTTTTGCGAGCCGCCGTGAGTCAGCGACTCGCATAGCTTATAGGAGCGACATCTTGATCCTCGTCGTATTGGAGTAATACGCAGCCAATACCCAGTTGGGAGGCATCTGTCCATATGCCAAATTTTTTCTGAGGGTTCGGCAGTTTTAAGATCGGGACGGAGACTAGGTTCTCTTTGAGCTCTTCAAAGCGCGCTTCGGCGTAGGGGTTTCACTTGACGGAGTCCGGGAGTTTCTTTTTTAGCAGATCGTTTAGGGGATTTGCTACAGGAGCGAATTGGGGTACGGAGCGGCGGTAAAACGAAGCAGCACCGAGGAAAGACCGTAATTGCTTCTTGGTGCGTGTAGGGGCATTTTCACAATAGCCTTTACCTTCTATTTCTGTGGGGCCAGGTGACTTTCGCCTATTTTAAATCCAGGGTATTCTATATATTTATAAGAAAAATGGCATTTTGAGGGTTTAATCGTTGAGCCATGATGCTTTAAGCGTTCTAAAACCGGGCGGAGGGACAAGAAATGCTCGTTTAATGAACGTGTAGCCACATACACGCTTTCAAAATATAAAGAAAAGTTTTTTAAACCGTCTATTACATGGCGCATTATGCGGTTGTAGCTACTGCAGGCAGTGACTAGGCCGAAAGGAAGTCGACTGAATTCCATTAAACCCTTGTCTGTAGGAAAGGCTGTTAGTTTCCTCGCTGTTGCCTTTAGGGGGATCTGATAATAGGCCTTACATAGGTCTATCTCAGTGATGTAGGCGGCTCCTTCAAAGAGATGTAAATTTTGGTCAATTAGGGGAAGAGGTTCGGCGTCAAACACGGTGACGGTGTTCAGCTTCCGAAAATCGACGCATATCCTAAAGGACTGGTCTGGCTTGCGCACCATGACTATTGGGGAACATTAGTCGGACGTAGATGGCTCAATAATCCCTAATTGCAGAAGATTGTTGACTTCCTCATTGAAAGCGTGCACCGGCACGGCATAGGGCTTACATCGCTTAGGTTTGAGCGTATTGAGGGCGATATCATGTTCGAACTGAGTCGAGCATCCTGGTGACTCGGAAATGACGTCACAAAATTCTTCCAAAAGCGCCATAATTTGGTTCCTTTGGGCAGGGGTGAGGTCGGAGTTTACATCTAACTTGGGGAAAGGTTCTTTTGGGGGGAGGCAGCTTGGACGGGAGGACAGGGAGGGGACAATCTTCGCTTGACTCCACGAAAATCGAATTAACAATATTTAGGGGGTTGTTTTGGTGGACGGCGTCAATTACCCTTTCTTCGTCGAAGGCGACTATATTGTTTATACAGGCCCGCCTATGATACTTTTTAGCATGTTTATGTGATATAACTTATCACCTGCGGGTGTCTGTATTATGTAACCCACCGATCCCTGGGTTTTCTGAACAGGGTAGGGGCCTTTCCATTGAGAGAGAAGTTTATGGGAGTCCGTGGGGAGTAAGAACAGAACCTCATCTCCGGGCTTCAGTTTTCTGTGCTTGGTCTTTAGATCAAAGTATGTCCGATACTTTTCCATATTAATTTCGGAATTTCTGACTGCTATTTCAGAACACCTTTTTAATCTTTCCCTTAGTTCGAGGACGAAGGAATAAGTGTTCCTTAATTCTGGACACATACGGGTATTTGACCATAACTCCTTCAAAATATTGAGGGGCCCCCGCACGTTTCTTCCGTACAGGAGCTCAAACGTGAAAAATCCGATGGTCCTATAGGGAATTTCGCGGCATGCGAATAACGCAACTGGCAAATATCGGTCCCATCTTGTGGTTGTGCCATGCAAATCTTCTTGAGGACGCTTTTCAAGGTCGCATTGAACTTTTCGCACATGCCGTTCGCGCTCGGATGGAAGGGCGTGGTAAAAATAGGTTTGATTTGGAGCAGGGTGTTCACTTGTTCCATGAGCTCAGAGGTAAACTGGCAGCCTCTATCTGACAAGATTTCTTTCGGCAATCCTACTCTAGAAAAAAATGGAAATAAGGGCTTCAGAGCAAGAGATACTATCAATCCTTTTCAGAGCGACAACGTCTGGGAATCGGGTAGCGCAGTCTATCAATGTTAGTACATGCGTATGACCTTCGGCGGAAGGGGGGTGAATTGGTCCAATGAGGTCAATGGCGACTCTTGAGAAGGGATCCGAAATAACTGGGGTTATTTGCAGGGGAGCTGGGGCTATTCAACCTTTTGCAGTGCTTTTCTGGCACAAATCGCACGTTTTGCAGAATTCTGCAAAACACTTTACAGCCATTGATCGAGCCGGTTTCGAAATTTAGTCATCCGGGGGAACTCTTGTTGAACAGGAAGTTCACTTGAAATTCCTGTGGGGATGGAGACGAGGGGGATGACGTAAGCGCGGCCGGCTGTTCCCGGGAAAGGGTAGCGGTTACGTGGTGGACTTGCTGGCTCTGGGTGGGACGTAGGCTGGAATTCTGTACACATTGGGACTTATAATGGCCGGGGGAACCGCAGGATTAGCATAAAATATGCTTATTCTGGTGCTGGTTATTGTAAGGGGTATTAAAGACTGGGGGGGCTACAAAAGGCTTATTCTTTGGCCTGAACGTGGCTGTGGTCCTCATCAATGGAGGAGGTTTCCTTTGTTGGGACTTTCATTGACTAAATTTATTCTTCGGGGACGGGGGACTATTCTTTCGGGTATCCTGTGGGTATAGGCGATGATTTGTCGCATGGAGATCAGCTTCCTCGAGGCATTCTTGAAAGATAGACGCTCGGCGGCCTTGCACGAATGCTCGGATGTCCTGGGGGAGGGTGGATAATAGCTGGTCTTTTAACATAAATTCAATCAAGGCCTCATACTCCGATTCGACTTTGGAGGATTCTTGCCAGAACTGGAGGTTTCGCTTCAGGATATATCCAAAATGTCGGTAAGTTTGACCGGGTTGGATTTTATCCGATCAAACTTAGCGTGGTAGAACTTAGGGTTCAAGTTGAAGGTGGATAGCAATTCGTCCTTCAAGGTGCTGTATTCTATTGTGGCTTCATGTGAAAATGAGATTAAAATTTCCCTTAAGCGTGGACTAAGCAATGGGAGCAATCTACTGACTTCTTGTGATTCTATGGCCCATCCGTTTTACTCGAAGATCTTTTCAAAATGTGTTAAGTATGAGCCAAAATCTTCTTCGTCTTTATATTAGGGAAGTTTCACAATGGGGGCTTGGGGTTGATGATTACGGGATCCAACAGAACTGACTTCAACTTGGTCTCTGCTCAATTCTTTCTAGTATCGCAAATTTCCAATGCGCAGCAAAAGAATAGGGATACGGACGGTCAGATTTGCGACGTAAATGCACGACCTCATCTTGTGGAATGTGCTGCATGATGATGTTCGTTTCATGTTGCTCGTAGATTTTGTGCTTTATTAACCAATTATCTATTTGAGATGGAAAATATGAAAAGAATTATAGTAGAAAATTAGTATAATCCCAAACTTGCGAATAACTTCTTTATTTCCTAAGGGGTATATGAATTTTTTTTAAATCTCTAAAATAACGTGAGAGGAGAAACAACTCTATTATGAGGGCAATTTCTGTTCAATTTACCCACACACTGCAAACAACCCTTTGCAAGAATATACAAAATATTTTATTTTTTTTAGATATAGTTAAAGGGCATAAATTACTTTAATATTTGTTATCAACCCAAGTTTGCTTAATTCTTCCTAATAACCTAAAGAATTTACATATAAAGTGTTTATTATTATGCATAAAAATAAATTCTTAAGTTTAGAGAATGTTTTGGCATAAATTTGTTAAATGACTCCAAATTAAGCCAATACTTTCCAAACTTTAATGGAAAAAAAATTATGTTCAGTGGGAAACATGGAGGATACTCGTTTTTACATCTTCACCTAGTATATATACAGGGTGTTCGTCTAAATTTGACACTTTCCATAAAAAGGAAAACCCGCAATATCTCAGATAAAAATAAATTTATTTTTAATACTTTTAAAATATCAACCAGATTAGGGCTTGGTAATAAAATTTCTTCAAAGTATCGCCCCTCAGCTTTCAACACGGCCACAAAATGGCTCCGCAACCTGGAGCATGCGTTTTTCATTGTGTCCCTGGGAAGATCTTCCAACACATCTTTGATTATGGTCAGCAGCTCGGCCGTAGGGTTACAGGAGTGGTTGGTGGCTTTTCTTAACCTTCTTCCACACATGCCAGTAGTAATCCATAAGGTTAGAATCAGAGAATGTAGTAGGCCCAGAAATTAGAGCTGGTGAAGTTGTAGAAATTCTCGGACAACAACTTCTTGTTCTATCCAGTAGTACGGCCTTCCAGCAGCGACTTTCTCCAGCCTGGGCTTAACTACATTCACGATCAGCTCAACATAGACGTTGGAATTGAGCCTAAGATCCTGTTAATAAATTTCCCGCTTTATGTCATCACCATCACTAGAGACACACCCACAGAACATCACAATTTAGAGGAACCTGGTATTCATGTTATGTGGAAAGTCGCATGGTTTATAGGAAAGTCAGATGTTGTTCTGGATGTTGAGCAACTAGTCCTGCCAGAAGTTCTTATCATCTGAATAAAACCAGAGAGTAGCCAGCTCAACATTATGCTTCAGCTTGTTCATAAGCTTCTTTTCCTTCCTCAAGCGGTGCTACTTGCCCTTGGCTGTCAGAATTTATCCCTTGTACCTCTTGTATGACTCATGGTGAAGGTCCTCATTCAGGGCCAGCTTAAAGGTGGTGACTCCAACACCTATGTCTCTCGCCAAAGCCCGGATTTCTTTACTTGGGTCTTCCATCACCTTATCTTGAAGTTGTTCGATGAATTCCAGCATGCAAACGCACTCAGAACACCTATTGTGTTTCCTTCTGCTGGCTATAGCTCCGTAGGCTCCGTAACAGCTACACATGCCACGTCTTACTTAATTTACATGGTTACCAGATTCTTGAACATCAGTCAAGAAGTCGACATTTTGATACCTGGTGCGAATCATCATGATGTATGAACATACACCCACAAATAAAAAGTGAAAAACCGATTCCGAGCGCTTTCGTCTTTATTCTAAAAGACCATTTTAAGAATAAACAGGAGATGCATTTGCAGAGCCATTTGTGTTCATCATATTTGAGGAAATCTAATATCGATCTTGTGTGTTCATACTTCTCTTTAAGTGCACTAAGTGACCAATAGGAATCGCACCGAACAAGTTTCCATTATGGAGTAATACACATTTTAGAATCTTCTTTGAACTGCCTATAAAAAGTCTTCTTTAATTTTAAAGAATGCCAAGAGATCTCTCCCCCTGTTCCGATAAAAAGTTACATTTGTTTTTTCCTGCAACAAATTCTTCTCTTTAACTCTAGAAGCTAACACTTCTGCTAACTCTTTTTACAGTCCTAGGTCTCTAATTAAATCATTCAGTTCTAATTAGATGATGTTTCCACGTTCTTGGCTCGATGTAGGTACAAAGTCTGGATTACTGTCAAGTTCATCGCTTACATCAGATTCACGTATATCACTTACATCGTCCAGTTAAAGAAGTTCCATGAATACCGGTCCTGATTTCATCTGAATGAAGCATTGGACAAATTTCTGAATCAAGATTTGGATTACTTATTTTATGTCACGTTTTCTTGTTCTAACCAGATGTCTTTGTGAGACAAAAGTAGCAATCGTTTACATGGTTTTTCGGTTCCCGCCACACCATAGGAATGGCAAATCCTAGTTGTTTCCTTGTGCCCTTTGACCATTGTCGGAGATTTTCAACACATGATTTACAAATATTGTGTGGGGCCCATGGTTTATCCTGAACACCTAATTTAATCTTAAAGTAAGCCAAGTATGATCTTTTTGGAAAGATACTAATGTTCATTCTTTGACATTGTGCAGTAAAACAACTACATATATAGCAAAACGAGTCAGGGGAATTCAAACATTTCTTTGTATTGAGGCTATACATACTACTGTCACTTCATAAAACAAAGCTGAAAAAACACAAAATTATATTATACACAATTACTTTATATATCTAGATATGCTATGCATAAGGAGAAGTAAAATACATAGATAAAATAAGAAGAATACCAAACGCCTCCACTTTCGTTCACTTGGGGCCAATATGGACCAGTCAATAAATAAAGAAGGACGTGATAGAAGAAAACTATTACAATTTTTAACTCAGTGACCCCGAATTTTCCAAGAACAGATCTCAAACTTAAGTCAGGGAAAGAAAAGTTCAAATTTGTTGACCAGTGTAATAGTAAGTGTTATCGAATGTCAGAAAATTCTGAATTCCGGCTGTCGTATATATAATATAGACTAAATTGATTAGTATAATAGTGTAAATATTTTTTAGCAATCGTACCTCTACTCTTATTCACCATGTTTTTTATATTTATCTGCAATGATCTATTTATCTGAATTATCCCGTGAAACGAAGAGTGTAAGGAAAAGTGAGAAAGAGTTGAACAGAAAGGGAAATGGAAAGATCATTGATATAGATAAACTAGAGCCAAAACTTTGTGATATTTTCTAACAATATTCTGTATTGTATCCCTTCTCAATCTAATCCAATGTTTCACTTTGGTTTGTTTTCTATTGCCGTTTGTATTATTCCAGTCTATTCCGCTCCAGACTAAAGCGGAAGTTTATTTAAAGTTCCAAATTTCAGGCCGGTGATCTCTCAATTTACACACTTGAATCTATTCTCATGTTTGTCCTGATGGCACTAGGAGATATTTTAAAAGGTTGATTTTCTGGTGTTGATAACTAACTTCGAGCATATTAAGTCAATTAAGAGACCATGAATTTAGATTTACATGAATTTTGTATACTTGTATTCATTTAATGAACTCGAAAAAAACTAAGTAATTGTGACTAGTTTGGCTTCAGAGGTAACACTTATGAACATCGAGCTGTTAAGGAAGGTACACATTTCTCCTTTTCCCATTTCATTAAATGAATAAGACTTCAATAGCAAACTTTCATTCTACAGTATAATTTATCCAAATATTTGAAATTTATACACTCGAAACCTTTTATTATTCACGGATGTTTGTTTGTTCCGAACATTCACTTTTCTTCTTTGCTTTTACTTTTGGATAAACGAATTATACAAACTTATTTATAGGAAGATCAATGTTCCTAGATCACAATCTAAACTCATGTTTATCAACTTATTCGCAGCTTCTTAGAGGCCAATTCCATTTTGATGATTTCTTTCAGAAATTTAAAGGTAACAAACAACACTTCAATTTTAGTCTTCCATAATCATGTCTGCCCTTCTTTCTCTCTCTCCGCTTTTCCTCTTTGCAAAGAGAGCTGGTCTCCTGTGGGAGTTCCCCTCTTTCCTTTTCTGTTTTTTCAAAAATCAATAAATCCAGTTTCCCTTCTCCTTTTCCCCCTCCTTTTCTACCCGGCGCTTATAGTCTCGTTAGCAGCACAATTCCAATTTACATTTCCATTAGTCAAGTTTCTTCGCCGGAAGAGAAGGGAAGTAAAATATCCAATAAATGAAGAATAATTCTACAGGGTATAGTTAAATTCTGGGCACATTAGAAATATGACAAAGGTCACGTCGTTGAACAGAGTTTAACTTGCTTCACTTGATTTTTTTCTAGGGTATGCTAAAGGAGATGGTGCATTCAATGAAATAAAAATAAGAGACACCTGAGGGAATGCCTCCTAAATGGATGTGGTGTTAATGCATTGGGTTCATGTGAATCTCACAAAACACATCGAATTTTCAAACAAAATTGGTGAAAATTACATTGAGGGTGTTATTTATTTATTTTTTAATTAATTAAAATAGGCATTTTGACTATGTGTCCAGATCTAGGGGACTCCGTGTAAAGTGGTTGTTTTCTTCTTAAATCTCCAGTGTCCAAATACGATGTTTGGGTTTAAGTATTATTGGTATTTTGATTTTTTCAAGAAGTATCTTTAGGAGTGTTAATGGTAAACCATAAGACAAAGGTTCGTGGTCAGGTATGTTTTGGAGTGAGAATTTATGTTTCGATGTTTGTTTGTTATTTTGGTTTAAAGCTCACTTTTCCCTTTCCTGATTCTCTCCGAGCTTGGTTGCTTTTGGGGGCTTGTGGATAGAATTTGTTTATATTTTGTTAAACAAGTTTGTTACCTAAATTAGGTTCATTATAAGATTTTAAAATTTAATCTTGTTTTCGGCAAACACGTTCTGATTACTATTTTAGTAATAATTGATTACACTGTATCATGATTTTTATATTTGGGTAGCAACAGTTATTTTCTATTTGCTTGTCTCTAGAATACATGAATAAACACTGTTATTTATTTCAAGCTATGCATTTGTGTCCAGGATAATGATATTTATTGGAAATTGACCTATTCCATCTGGAAGGAAGTGGCGAATTTGAACTTTCATTTACATAAAGTAGAAACAAATAAAATAATAGAAATTAGTATTTTTCCGTGATTTACGCTAATACTGTAAATTATTTTTACGAATCAGCCATCAAGTATATTCTCCCATCAGATTTTTATTATACGATACTTTATAGCGGCGGTCAAAGTCCATTAGATTCTTGTAAAAGCGCTCGCCATGCTTCTTGGAGTACGCTCCCATGCTCTCCATCAATTTATCAAGATGATTGTCATGAATAGGGACTTTTAGGGACATCCTGCAACACATCTTCCCGTAGTTTCTGACCAAGTTCTCAACAAGCTCTACATAGTTTTCTTCTTTGGGATTACCTAAGAAAGCCAGATCCACTGCAATAAAGTTGTCCCACGCTGCTTTTTTTGTCCTAGTGAGCTTCTCGGGAAACTCCTCGCACTCCATGATTTCTTTTCATATTACCCAATTTTAGTGCAGAGGAGAAAACAGTACTTTTCGGGGCGTCCAACAAAGGCTCCCATTTCACATTGTTCTTCCCTAACCTAAATTCTGTCCACTGTGGCTAATCCCGCTGATGGCAGTGTGCCATGGTATCCCTGTTGTCTTAAATGCAAAGATAACAAGGGAACTTGGTAAAACTACCTTGAAGACCCATCAAGAAGGCCATAATTTTGAAGTCTCAGATAACCTCTCAACCATAGTCTTCCTATTTCAATTCATCTAGCAACATCTTGACACTGCTGTGTTCTTCTTTGAACAGGACCGAGTGGGCAAGTGAAACAGATAGATACATGCTCCCGTTATGAAGCAGCACTGCTTTGAGGCTCTTGGACGAGCTGTCAATGGAGAGGCACCACTCATTGGGGTTACAGGCGATTCCGATTGCTTCAAACAGACCGGTCACATTGCGACAAAAGCAAAGCTCATCTTGCCGTGTGGAAAAGCTTGAAAACACTAGTGACGCTTTCTCTGACCTGATATTTGAATACTGTCATTTAACAAATTCCACTGCTTGGGTCTCGAAGTTATAAGGTCGGCATTGGAATTTGTTAGACAGAGATCTGTGACAAGGTCGTTGAGATCTGTTTGGCTGGGTAGTATTGGTTTCTCTCCTCAAGTGCACCTCTGTAATCTTGATCAATGACTTCATCCCCTTCTGAACTACGTTTTCTTTCAAAAAACTGCTGCTCTCTTTTAGTAGATGTGGATACGGAGAGCTCAGATCTGTATGGCGCTGGCGCAATATATAACTGAAACCCTGGATACACGATAACACGCGCATATTTGCCTGCTCGACGTTTCGAAGTGTTCACCATGCATAAGAAACAAATGCTTGAGTGGTCAGTTGGTTCCCTCCAAATTCATAAGATTAAGAAATTCATAGCTCTCCTCTGTACCATCCTGTAAAAATCAAAATGAAAACATAAGTATAAATATACAAATACTTTTCACTTAGAGTTATTAGAAATGTAAAAAAAAAAATCCAGTATCCAAATAAACGAAACACATTATATTTATATATTACCTTCCAGAATTATTTTGCAGAGATCCCTGGTGAAATAAGGTGCCCAAGCTTTGTCTTTATCTCAGACTAGCATGCCAAAATATGCCTTGTATACATCACACATTTTGACAGATCTCTCTACAAAGTACTTTTTAGCTCTTGTCCTAATAAATTCGCCGCAGGCATATCAAAATGCGTCTTTCGGAGGCTTACAACCTCTTGATGCAATGTGTGACGAATGCTTCTATCAAGGACGAGTGTCGATGTCTGCGCTGTGAAGGCTAGAGTTAAACTGATCTGTTGAGTAGATATTGTTTTTATTTATACAGTCAGCTACGTTACCAGGATGTTCTAGATTATCTTCAAAGATAAAAAATTCTCGGAGGTTGTAGAAAGCTCTACAGTATATTTTTCACCAAATTGGTGCTGAATATATGTGGAATGTAAGGGAACTGCCCTTTCCTCCCAGGTCGCAAAAAGCAAAATATAAGTGAAATAATAGCTATTACTATTGTATTACTGTTTCTATAACATTTTAAATGCAGTATAACATGTTTATACCATAACTAAAAAAACAACCCCCTGAAACTTTTGATATATTTTTACTATTTGTATCAAAATAATGTTATTTACCATAAATGGGTCAATTTAAAAATCCAATGTCCTAGCCACAAAAGCAAAGTTTGGGAATAAAAATTGATATTTTTTATTTAATAGAGCCACAAACAATTGGGAAATAACACTTTTAACCCAAGGACAAGAAAGAAGTGAAACTTTGTTACACAGTGTTATTTATAGATAAATATTCTCCTTGAAATTTTGGTATGTTAATAATGTGTTATGGTTTCGTGAAATACCTTTTAGTAAGAAGGGTCAGGACTCTCCTTATAGCATTAAGGGCTGCACCTACCCCTTTTCATTCAGATGCCAATCCCACTTGACTGATGTTTTATTAATTTGGCTTTTAAATAAAATGTCTAAATAGATGTGAACATGAATTACTAGAGTTCCTGGTCATGAATGTGGAGGGTCTAGGTGTTATCCTTGTATCAAGAATCTCCAATAGAGCTATTCTATTTTTACCTCCTGCACATTTCCTTTTCTATATGAACCTGTTTCCAAACAGTCCCGGAAAAAAATAGTTTCGTTAATATCTGGCTTTGTTTTAAGCAATACATGTCATCAACAGCAACAGACTTTGCAGTTTCATTCTACAGGATTATAAATGATAACTGGGTTATCTATTTCTCGGGTAACTCACTCTGAGGAAAATTCGCCTAACTCATCATATGTGATAAAAAAATTTGATATCTCGGCCAATTTGTTAACAGGACCAAGGAATATATCTGAATGCCAGAGGAATTCAAACGAAAGTGATGATGCAATAAATCTGTTTGAAGATATTCAACCAGTTGTGATGATTTTGCAACTTTGCAATTCTTAAAAGAAGAAATATCGGAGTCGTGGGCTCAATTACTCTACATGGTACGAGATAATACGGAAATTTGGTTTACCGTAAGTGACTTTATATCTGGCCAGCAAGGAAAAGAAGTGACACGTGGACACTGGTTCATAGTTGATTTCCAGAACTTCGGGACCATGGGAGTCAAAGAATAAAAGGGGAGGACCTCATTTCATTTCAAAACATCGATCTAAGTCAATCCCTTTTCGAGAAACGGTGGTGAAATATTTTCCTTCGCTGTTTTGTTTTACGTCTACGTCCAGGAAGGGAATACGGCCACTTACACTTAATTCATATGTGAATTTGAGAACGGAATGGGATTCTAAGGTCCTTTTGGGTTGTAGTAATTGGTGTTCATCATTAATTCTGAGGTATATGTCATCAACGAATCTGGTGTAAGCTTTGGGTGGGTTCGTCATTTTAGTAAATGACTGCATAATGAAGAATAACTGCCTTCCGCCTATAGGTGAGCTCCAGGAGACCAACGTCGTGTATGAATTTTCGTGTAAAGTCGGTGACTACGAACACCGCAACTTCAAGTACATCGGCGTAACATCCACAACCCTCTCAAGGCGGTTGACAGCTCACCTTCATGGCGGAGCGATAAAAAGGCACGTTTACCCTCATGTAACTGTCTTGAAACGCTAGGAGCTAACTAAGAACACCTCGATCATCATTAGGTTGAAAGATCAATGAAGGTTAAGAATGGCCGAAGCCGTAATTATACAAGCAAGAAAACCGCCAATCAATGTGCAGCTCTAGCCAGACACCGTACTCCCAACATCTCGACGTTCGCGAGTTGAGCGCCATTAGAAGAAGCACGTACCAAGATTTAATTCCGTTTGTAGCGCATAGTTTCGCCGTTCCCCGTCTTCCATTTATCCCTGCCCCCCTTTACCTAAAATTTAGATATAAATCCTCACCCTCTCCGTTATATAGGGGTTTGTAACGCATAGTTTTCTCTTCTGAAAAAAAGTTTCATATGACGTTCCTCGACTCCCTTTGCCATTACCGCCTTTACCAAAAATCTAGATATAAAAATCTCACCTTCCAGGTTATATGCGTTTTTGTAACATATAGTTTTCCTTTTAAAATTTTCATGTGCCATGATTGGCCAATAATCCGTCTGAAGGGTTTAAAATTTTTCTGTGCCATGATTGGCCAATTATTGTACGCTTATCGATAGAGAAAAATGAATATATACTGTACCATATTGTCAAACTGTTGCTTGCTCAACGCCGGTGCATAGAGACACGATGTATCTGCAGTTTGCAGATGACATCACCCAGATCGTCCCGTGCCCGGTGAAGAAAGCAAGGGAACAGGCAGCGCGAACAAAAGTGGAAATAAGCAACATCAACCAGTACGAGAGGCGCTGGAAGATTAGAACTAATGGGGACAAGTACAAAATCGTCCCACTGAGCCGCACGTTGAGGTGCTTCATAATCATCGAGGGGAGGAGATACGGCTACTCCGCCGAAAGCACTGTCTTGGGCCTGAAGTTCTCCGACCACGGATACTCGAGACATTACACGGAGAGGCGAAACCTGGCAAGGAGATAAATCTCCAAGCTATACAGGTCTAGAGATCTTAGCTCGGCTAACATTAGGAAGATATACCTGATGTACGTCCGGGCTAAGTTATCTATCCCGTAATAAGGAAATGCAATAAGAAAAATGCAGCGTGTACAGAACTCTGCATCCCTACTGATCAATAAAGTCAAAAGGCGGGACCAACGCTGACAGAGAGAACTCCACACAAGGTAGAAACTGGACCCCGTTAACATCTTCACCCAGAAATTCGGAAGAAGGGTCTGGTTAACTCTTACAAATGATGTCATTCTGGAATTACAGGGAACAGGTGGCAGACTGAACATTCCTGCACAACTGCGAGAGAAAGTCACGCGTCGTCCCTAGTTCCCAAGTACTAAACACTGTACACAAGAAAACATTACATCAATATACACCTAACAGGTACCAATAAAATAAACACAGTTTAAACGAAACCAAAACAGAGTAACCATAAAACAAATGACAAGAATAACACAGGTAAATTGCTTGAATGCTCAAGAATTTACCTCAAAAATAAGTAAAATAACAATAAAACAGCAACAATAAGAATAATACGCTTGCTACATAAAAATAAACAAATACATAGAAAACACTACATTCAATGATTAAGACAAAAAGGAAATTTTAAAGTCGGGAGTGGGCTATTTTGCCCACTCCCGACTTTAAAATTTCCTTTTTGTCTTAATCATTGAATGTAGTGTTTTCTATGTATTTGTTTATTTTTATGTAGCAAGCGTATTATTCTTATTGTTGCTGTTTTATTGTTATTTTACTTATTTTTGAGGTAAATTCTTGAGCATTCAAGCAATTTACTTTAAATTTTTTACCCACTTTTATCTACTACTATCCCATTTTTTCAAAGAGTAAATATGCCATCGATTATAAGAGTTACTACCATATTTTCCTGAAGATGACCCACTGCGGTCGGAAGACGTCTAGGAATAAAATATGTCCTTTCTGGCTATTTTCTCTCTCCTCGAAGATCCTGTTAAGAGACTTGTAAGGCAAATCAAGAAATTTCCAGTCAAATCAATAACGCTGCCGCAGCTATTGACCTTAATAACGCATGCATATATATATATATATATATATATATATATATATATATATATTTATATAGCCATACGCTAACAATCGAGCATATCATGTCTCTCAATAAGGGAAGCAACTTCTCAGATCTTTACCTGCTAGTGTCTTCATTAAAAAATCTAGCCTTCTTTCAGTAGTTAATAAATTCTTTTCTTCTCCATTAAATATATTTCTCCACTCGTTTTTCCTCTCCGCTGTTCCATAGTTTTTAATCCATCTTAACTTAAACATTATCATTCGCGATTTTCCCATGTATTAGACTCATTTTTATTCCCATATTTATTTTTTTTATTCATATGGTGGCACTGATGATGGGATATTTCATAATCTTGACACATATGCATGAAATCTTACGAATCTTCTTCGGTTCTCTATTGCTCTTCTAATTCACATTTCAGCCTTAATTTGATGGTATATCATAATTATACCTTGAAATACAATGAAAATTTACTAAAATTATCTTCTGAAATTTTTTTTAGAAAATTTCTGCTAAAAGTTTGGTGTTTCTTCCTCCTTCCTGTATTAATGATGTGTAAATATTAAAAGATTTAATGGAAAACAAATACAATATAAAATAATATTATTGCAGCAGATAAAAGGAGATAAGAGCTTTTTCAAATGATTTAAGATCAGTTCCAGATTCGGAATACAGTAATGCAGTCCATTTTTATATATCAGGTCAGTTATTTTTGATATGCTAGTTTTTAATAAAGTAGTGAAATGTGATAATTAGTGATAATGGACCGGTGTTTATGTATTATGTTTTTTCCTAACTTATCGCCACAGTTGCCTTTATAGTAACATTTTTTATTTTCAGTTCAAGATTGATACTTCAATGAATTGGAAGTGTAAGAACTAATCTGAAATTTTTTGATAACTCTGTGGAATGGTTGCTATTTCAAATTGTCGAGCAAGAATAACAGATTGTGTGAAGCAAATATCTCACTCTTTTTTCGTAGTCAAACTAGAAAAATAAGATAAGCCCTTCCTTTCTCATATCTGTAGCAAAATATGTGTTCAAAACTATAGCAAATGTTAAAACAATACGAAGAAGTGTATGCAATTTGTTGTTACGAGAGTATGGATGGAAGGTAAGTATCAAGCGACAAACTGTTATTTCTGTATGATAAAATCACAGAACATCAATCGAAAGAAAGAGCATCATGTTCTTTATTTTACTGTTCTCTCAGGCATAAAATAAGTCATGCATGGCTCAGGTTTTCTTTTTCCGGAATCAGGCATCAACATAAGTTCAGCATTCGAATGCAAGGTTGGAAAGAGATACGACCGATGCAGACAAGTCTCGTACATTCGAGCCAACAGAGGAAGACGGACCAATGCAATTGAACCAAACTAAGCTAAATGACTGGACGAGACACTTGAACTTGTCTAATAAATCTGATTAGCTGCTGAGTTCATGCTTTGCTGAGTACCATCTGTTTGTAACCGAGATAACATTCCTTTGGTATCGAAAGAATTCTCGTTAATTAGGATTCTTCGTTTTTTTACTGCAACAACATCACTAACCTGACCGATTTGATGGAGTTGAAATATCACATAATAAGGACTTTTCATCGACTCATCGCGTAGAATTCCAAGTGTTTCTTATAAGCAAAGGCAACAAATTCGCATCGATGTTTATCGCACACACAGTTATAATAGCATGGAACGTCTGTTATCTGCCCTCAACTACAAAGCTTATTATTGATTTTTCTATGTTGATCTCAAGTTAGACGGTTTTGTCCTAGGAATTCATTGTGGGTATAGAAACTAACCATGCTTCTTCTCTACATATATGGGAGAGGTAGACAAACAACCAGGATTATTTCCGACGAGAGTGGCTCTCTGGAAATGGAGTGCAACCCGGCCCATATACTGTTTATTGTCCCTCATTGAACATCAAACTCAGAGTCATGAAAAACCTCGTGAAGGCGTTTGATAAAAAGGGTGGAGACTTTGATAGGCTATTGTGGCTTTTATCATCCTTGAAATTATGTAAATTTACTTTTCTACTACAGAAGTTTCGAAGGGTAAGCAAAACAAAACTGAACATGATGAAATTTGATGGTCCACAGATAATAGACCTTATCAATGACATTCGTTTCGATGAAACAATAAATCACACTGCACTCCTCGCTTGGTTGGCTCTGAAATCGGTCATTTTGAAATTTCTGGGCACATATTAGAGTCTTGCGTATCAAAAAACTGTCGATGAGCTGATGGAGAGTTTCTACTGATTAGTTGTACGCCATGTCAGTAAAAGTGCATTTACTCAGATCACATCTATACGATTTTTAAGATTAGTATAGAAGATTCAGTGAGAAAAGGGCGGTGGTTTTCACACGGATATCCTCTTGTTGGATAAATCATATCAAGGCTACTGGAACGCCAACTTAGTCGCCAATTAATAGTAAAAAATCAAAGAGGCATGTGGTATCTACCTAGCTCAAACGAACTTGCGTGAAGAAGCTGTTAATCTCTGATTACCATATTAAAGTGTTTGTGACAATTTTAGATCTATAAGATCCTTAAAAAATATATATAGAGGTTTATGCTACTAGACCAATCACTCCCTAACGATAAAACAGAAAATGAGCATTTCTAGAAATTGTTTTATTTTAAAAAAACATTACCTGATAGAGAATAATAGATGTCTTTGTCGGGATCAACTTGAGAAACTGTCCTAAGAACAAAAATATATCCTTGGCTTTTAAAATCACGAAGAGCAATGAATTATTAATTTTATATCGTTATTAATTATTGATAAACATGATATTTGTTAAACTAAGATTCAAATCTCCACTTTCTATTTATGTTTACCTGTTCCTAAAGGCTTGTGCTTATTTAATCAGTCCATGCCCTTAAAAAATCAAGAGGGTAACATTTGTAATATTTTCATTAACGAGTTAAAAAAAAATATAATTTCTCATGCACACTAAGCCCAAAATACCTACAATATGATCTATTCGGTAACACTTCAGTTTTGGGGCGCACGGTAGGTGGCGCTGTTTATAGGCTACAATTTTGGGCTATAATATATGTCTTATGACGTCAGACGGTAGCGTCAGATATGAACAATTACGGCGTTATATTTTTTTCTACACGAGAATATACTGGGGGGCTGCGCCCAAGACCATCCCCAATTGATTGAAAGTCAGGATCATCGCAGGGTGGTCCCCCCACAGTGATATCTCTCCTACGAGCAGTCCCCTTGAATTTACTGACGTTTTTTCTCCAACAGCTTTTTACTGGCAGAAAAACCTAACCTAATGACAAACAATACTGTTATCGTTCGCAGCAAACGAAAATACGAAAACAAAACAAAAAACAATAAAAGACATCAAGAAACCTTACCTAACATAGAAAAAACTATAAACTAGCAGAGGCGGAGATATTAAGTAAATAATACAAACTAAAAGTTACCAATCCCCAAAATAACAAAATATATAACGCCGTGATTGGTCACATCTGAAGCTACCGTCTGACGTCATAAGAGATATATTGTAGCCCCAAATTGTATCCTACTAACAGCGCCACCTACCATGCGCCCCGAATCTGAAGTATTGCCATCTATTCATATAATTGTGCTTAATTATAGATGAGATACATTTAAAAGCATATTTTGATTTTAAAGAGGTCTGTATTTGATAGTGCATGTCGTGGTATAGGAAGAACCGAGTGATGGAAGGAGTTGGTACTTACTGATTTCTTAAGTACTACTTTGTGATTAACGTTATACCTCTCTAAGAGTGCTACATACGTTTTTGATTATTATTATCTAGGGTCTTGACTTCTTTAAACTTTAAAGGTTCCCTGTTCCAACGTAGCGATTCGAGGATAGCATAAAAAAAATTGTTAAAACAAACAAAAACTTTAATTAAAACACAAAACAAAATAAACATGAGCCAACGAAATATTACGAACTAAATACACAGTAAGGACTTCAATAATTTCTAAGTAAGACTTTCTAACTTGACCTACTTGACATTATCGTGATGGTTGACCCACCACTCACATCAATTTAAAAAAACAAATGCCCACGGCCTTTACCGGCCTCAACTACCTTTGTGGGTACCTCTTGGAACGGGCTTGAGTCTGACCTTGAACTTTACCTCGGGAAATTTATTGTGCCGACGCGTGCCGACCGGCCCGATGGAGGTTGCGGGCGAATAACTTGAAAGCCGCAAAGGAATTTGGCGAGTGTGGCAGCTGGAGAGCCACACGCCTTTGGCAGGAGGAAGGGATATCACTACGGGATAGTAAAAGAATGTTCCTTTCTCCTCTTCGGATTACTCTGGGGAGTAATTCGCACTGTCTAGCGATGCGCTAAGGCTCGAATACTTTGACTACGGGGAGTGCTGGAGGGAGCAGGCTCGGGGGGGGGGAGGTCTTCTTTAAGGGTGAGGACTATCCTTGAGCTTTAGGATGCACCAGGATCGGAGGGGTATCTCTGACGAGAGTAAGTTGAACTTGGTTCTTAAAGCAAGTTAACTTAGAGTTCGGTAGGACCACGGGGTAACAGGCTCGAGGAGGAGCTTTTTTACTCCGTTTCGGAATTCCTTAAGGGTGAGGTCTATCTTGGTGCTTTGTGCTACACCAGGATAGTGAGGAGGGGGTTCTCTGACAAGAATAAGTTGAACTTGGTTTTTAAACCAAGTTAACTTAGAGTTCGGTGTGACCACCGGGTAACGGGCTCGAGGAGGAGCTTTTTCTTCTTCCTTTCGGAATTCCTTAAGGGCGAGGACTATCTCGGTGCTTTGTGCTACACCAGGATAAGAGGGGGAAGGGTGTTCTCTCAAGAGAATAAGTTGAACTTGGACAAGTTAGCTTAAAGTTCTGTTTGGTAACCAGGAACTAGCTCGAGTATAAGCGGCTTCTCAGTCCCTTCTCTTGGTAGCCCGAGCCTCTTGCCGGCAACTTCGTCGCCTTGTTTGGTATTTATACCTCGTCAGTCCACTGTGGTAGGGGTGAGATGGGGGAGGGGCTTGTCGATGGGGCGCAGGAGAGTTCTTACTCCAACGGTTTTTCTCAAGCCGTCTTACCTCTGGTCTTGAAGGGCCTTCGAGCTTGAGCGAAACGCGTCTTCAATTTCTTACTTGAGGTGAAATTGAATACACCCTCGTAGGGGAGATCTTGCAGTTTCAACCGTTCTGCTTTTCATAGGGACGAGGGGCAATGGGCTGTGGTTACGAGATTGCCCCAAGGTGCCTACACGGCCCGGATGTTTGCGCTCAACGTCCCGTGTCTCAGCTGAGAGAGAAGGGAGAGGGTAGATTCCCCTACAGTGAAGTTAACAGTAAGGAGAATGCAACAAGAACCAAGTATGATTGTATGTATGTTGTCTTAAAACTCCTTCCAAAGGTGTTTTTCAAATAATACCTACTCGCCTGAAAACAGTAAATAGAGTGCTTGCACAGTTTCACAATAGTAATTTTAGGGCTTAAACACGCAGGGTTTCAAATAATTGTAGAAATTATATACAATAATAGCATTAACATTAAAGAGAGATCTTTCTTTGCTTAGCTACAAATATACTAATACACCATAATATTCCTCAAAAACTTTACCCTTATTCCCGCGTTTTGTAGAAAGTAATTAATGGCATTTATAAATATTTATAGCTGAACGATAAGACCCAATCTTGCTAAATTATGTCATAACCTAAATTATGTAGCCATAGAAAGTGAAGATTTCTCTCTAAGTATGTAAAATATCCGGCTGCCGTCATTATTATAATATATTAAGCATTAAGTTCATCTACCTCTTGTTCTAGAACAGCATCATATCATAACATGACGGCCTTGCGTATGTTGGATTCATTTTACTCTGTTCAAAGGTGTTCTTAAAACGTATCTCCGAACAAAGCTATTGAATGCATATATTCAGTTCAATTATCCCACTTTAGGTGAAGATGTAAACTTTTGCATAGATTTTATTAATATCAGTAACTTTATTTTTTTCCTATAATCATAAATACGAGTAGCGGTCAATAAGTTTTGCAATTCAGATATAAGGAAACGAGATATGAGGAAAAGTGTTTTATTATTTTTCAATATATTGGATTAAGGAATAAGTTCTTGTGGTTTTATCAATTTATTGAATACCATTAACAATTTTTAAAAAAATTCATTTTTAATTGATACCAATATGCAATTTAATCAATGATGTTATCTCCATCTAACTAGGTTCTTAATTCTACATCTGTATTGAACGAAACGCCGCGTAAATTGTTAGAGAGCGATCGGAACAGATGGAAATCCGATGGAGCTAAGTCTGGCGAATATGGAGGATTTGGCAAGATTTCCAAAATTAAGCGTTTGGATAGCGTCTTTCGTCATATTGGCAATGTGAGGACGAGCATTGTCGTGTAGCAGAAAGACTCTATAACGTCGATGAGATCGCTTTTCACGAATAGCTTCGGCGAGTCGATACATTTGTTGAACGTAGAGTTCTGCAATGACAATCTCGTTGTTCGCAAGGAGATCATAAAAATTGATGCCTTTACAATCCCACCACATACACAGTATCGTATTTCGTGGATGAAGTCCTTGCTTTAATCGCGGAAGTGTTTTTTTATTGGGGCTAAGCCATTGTTTTCGATGGTTCATGTTGACATAAACACTCCACTTTCCGTCGCCGATGATGATGCGGGGAAGAATTCTGTCCCTGTATCCACGAGTAGCCTTGTGAAGAGCAAGCAAACAGCAGGAATCGTGGAGCGTTGAAGTTTGTTGCTTTCGCTTAAAGCGTGCGGAACCCATGCACCGAGTTTTTTAACTTTCCCCATCGAATGAAAGTGATTCACTACAGTTTTCTGATCACACGCAAATTGTACAGCCAATTCTCTAGTCGATTAGCGAGGATTTTAATGAAGAAGGTCGTTCAATCGAGCTTCATCCCACTTAATAGGGCGACCACAACGTTCTTCGTCATTAAGATAGACATGACCTTTTGAAACGTGAAAACCACCATTGAGCTGTCTTTTCTGATAAAGCATTTTCTTTCTACACAGCACAAATATCGCGACGAGCTTTGGCTGCGTTTGCACGTTTCCCGTCTCGATTGAAAATGAATAACAACAAGTGTCAAAAATGCGCCTTTCTTTCCACTTGTCATTCCATTTTGAGGGTACAGAACCTAAATTAAATTAACACAACTTTTAAATAAACCGCAATGACTTATTACTCAACTTCAAGACGTAGCCTAAACAAAAGCCTAATAGTCTAAGTTCGTAGACGTAGTCTAACCTTTGCAAATTTTGCTCTCGTAATTTATTATTGTTTCTTAGTATGTGCACAAATCACGTCAACAAAACTTAAATCAACACAACATTAAAAGAAAACGCAAGAACTTATTCCTCAACCTAATAACTAGCCTCGACTTTAATGCACTTGCGCCACTTGTCCCTGAGGCTTCGAATTCCCGACAACCAGAAATCTCCCGACTGCTGTTCAATTCACTCCTGGACGACGAGCTGGGTATCTTCATCGTCCATAAACCGGCGTCCATGCAGTTTAGCCTTGAACTGGCGGAATAAAAGGTAGTCGCTATTGCCAGATATGGACTGTAGGGGGATGATTGAGCTCCTCGAATCCACACTCGTGCAGGGCAGCTTGTGCAACTCTGGCCTTATGGACAGAGGCATTGTCGTGGAGGAGCAGGACACCGCGTGTCAACTTACCACGTCGCTTCTGACGGATGCATTTCTTCAACCCAGCCAGTTCCTCGGCGTAATATTTGCCTGTGATTGTCCTTCCATGAGGCGCATAGTCCACCATCAACACTCCCTCAGAATCCCAGAAGATGGTGGCCATGATCTTCCCGGCTGAGGGTTGGGTCTGGAACTTGATGGGGGTTGGAGAGCCCCTGTGCTTCCAGGCCATGCTTTCGAGCTTGGTCTCGGGATCCCAGTGATGGACCCACGTTTCATCACCTGTCACTATGCGTGACTCGAATCCTGCCGGGTCTTGGTTGTACAGGGGCAGCATCTCCTCCGAACTTTAACGATATTGAAGTCTAGCATGGGGCGTGAGGTTTCTAGGGACCCAACGGGCAGAGACCTTGGTCATGGCCAAACTGTCGTGGATGATGTTGATAGCACTTCCATGTGATATAAAAAGTTCTCGCTCGATTTCTTCGACCTTCACCCGTCGACTTTCGAGGATCATCCTCTCCACACGGGCTCATTGGCCTCGTTGGTCACGTCTAACAGGCATCCTGGACGAGAGTCATCTTCAAGGGACTCACGAGAATGGCGGAACTCCCTATTCCAGCGAGCAATGGTTGCATATATGTAAAGGGAAAGTGTCGGTGTACACTACAACTATGCGTTCATGGATCTCTTTTCCATTCTTGCCTTCCTTGGTCAAAAATTTGATCACTGCGCGGTGCTCAACCTTCTCCATTGTTGAAAAATTTGTGACTGACGATCTGCGATCAGCTACTGCTTCTTAAATAGACGAGGCAGGAGAGTGCGGCTGCAGGTCCTGACTTGTCATAACTTGTCCTAACACCCCCACAAACAGCAATCCCCCTTCCTTTGTTTTGCCCTACCGATTCGCAATATTTATTGACCGCCCTTTGTATGTTGTATGCTTTGTTGCTTATGCAATGACCCCACAAGGTGACATGTCTACGTTATAGAAAAGAGGAAGCTCCGAAAAAGCGATTATGTCTCCTGATTTCACTCATATTTTAATAAATACAAATAAAAATAATTAAAATTAACAAGAAATTTCTAAATTTTAGACAAAATTGTGAAATAATTAAAATCGGGGCAAACTTGAGAAAGCTATTAATGATTCATTGATGGAGTATCTATTCATTTATAATATGTAATAACTGCACGGTAACAGTAGTTTTATATTATTTTTTAACAACCGCGTGGTGAGGATTTTGTCAAGTTAAGTTAACACTTCATAATTTTTAGCTAGTAATAGAAGCATTAAAATAAGGTGCTCTTGCTCTATACATTTGTATATGTTTCCGTCTAACATTTATCTAGTTTGCTTAATCAGAATCTTTTCTTACCAGACAGAGCATAAACAGAGGAAGATCTGTAGCCTATGGTATTATTCTTTAACTCAATTCCCCTTTTTCTTCAAGATTATTATTAAAATGGGCCCTTTCCATTCCACGTCCGAGAAAATGGTACGAGTATTCAGTACTTGAACGGTAAGTCTAGTGAAAATCTTCAGATATTGTAAATCTAAGAATATATGATACAAAACTTTCCCCAGAAGGGTCTGTTTAATCTATAAACTGACCCTCCTAAATACAAGCACGATATTTCACTGCTCTAGGTCATTAAGAAGAGATTATTAGCAGCGTAACAAACCTCAAATATATTCCTCTTCACTAAAATAATTTGCTAAAGAAAAACGATAAGAAAATTATTAAGTAAATAAAGTTGTAAAATATATGCCGCAAAATATCAATCATCTTCACACAAGTCCATGTTTATCTGGGGGTTCTTTACTCGTCTTTACTCTGAAGTTCTTTCTCTCATTCACATTTCCAGTTTAATGGTTTCAAGAAGGAGAAAAAATGGCGAAAATCCGGGATTAGTTTCCCAATTGGTTATAAACCGATTGGAATCCTCTCTTAAAGAGCAATCCAATGTAGAGCGACATAAATTCATTTAAAGAGGACACTAAATTCGGAATGACCGATTCTAATCAAGCTCGAGACAAGCACAAATTAAAGAAGTCTATTGAATGTGGATGAAATAGGGGAAACAAATATAAGGAAGAAATAATATATATATATATATAAGAATACAAATGGTATATATACCTTATGTATATGCACTGCAACCATCCTGGTGCGACTTCAGTATCAAAATCTGCCAAGTGGTTTAAGATTTCTAGGGAACTGTGGCTAGTCTTGCTTGCACACCAAAGCCACAAAAGATTGTGGCTTTGGATGATTTTTTTCTGCATTGGGCTCTTCCAATCACTGGGGAAGCAATCAGATAGGCTATAGGGCAAAACATGAAGCCCTAAAACAAATGATATCCCGATCCAATTAATTGGAGTTTTTTGATGACTGTGAAAGATGCTGTCTCTAAACTTATCAACATTGACTTTTCAATGGATTCATGGACTCAGGCAACTCTCCCATTTGAGATGGGTGGCATAGGAATACGATTGACACAAAACATTGCTCTCTTTGGCTAAATTTCTCCTTGATTACAGTTAACCCTTTAATGCAAGCTGTTCTTTCACCGGTTACCGGTTTGGCTCTAGGGGACAGGGTGGCTGGACCTATTAGATTCTGGAGAGGGATACCTGAGGATAATGCATTTGAGCCTGAAAATGAGAACCGCTTGAAACAGAAATGTTGGGATCTGCTTCTTGCGCTCTCCAAACTGAATGGCCTCAGAGAAAGGGCAGATCAGGTTGCAAGAGCCCATCTGCTAGCCGCGGGGCATCCTGATCATGGTTGATGGTTGTCAGCTATCCTAGTTCCATCTTTAGGAACTCAGTTTGATCCGGAAACCATTAGAGTTGCCATAGGTTTGAGGGTAGATGCGCCAATTTGTGAGCCACATAGGTATAAATGTGGATCTGGTATTGATCCTTTAGGACTGAACCTCTTGTCCTGTCACCTGGTTGCTGGACAGATACATAGACACTACCTTCAATGACATAGTATGCCGAACCCTGAAAAGAGCGGGATTGCCACCTGTTTTGGAGCCGGTTAGACTTGGCTGAGGAGATGGTAAGCGTCCAGGTGGGATAACATTGTTTCCTTTTAGGAATAAAAAGTGTGTGTTGGGATGTGACATGCGACAATACTTATTCTGAGCATATTATTAACAGGTCAGCTGCCTCAGTACCTTCAGTTGCAACAGCTGCAGAAAATTCCAAGAGAATAAAGTATTTTGCCCACACTGAGAGGTTTTTGTTTGAGCCAATAGCTATCGAAACTAGTGGAGTCTTTGGTCCTTCAAGTACACGAGTTATTAAAGAAAGAGGCTCTCGTCTCCGGGAAACTTCTGGTGACTCTAGGGAGGCCGGGTGGTTCAAAAAAAGACTAAGTATTGCTGTTCAGTGGGGCAATGCAATGATAAATCCCGTGAGTTTAATCTATACCTTTCTACCTTTTCTAATAAATAAAGGTGATTTGACCCAAATTTTGATGCCAAACCCTTTCCAATGATATGACGCTGGGTCAGTTCTCTCTATGGTTATGAGTCAGCCTCATACTCTCATTCGGTTATTTTCGGTGGGGATTATTTTTTAGCAATATAAAAAAAAATAAAAACTTAGCTCTGAGCAGCGTAAGCCGTGCATTATAATGCATCATGTCGATAAATAACAGAACCACCGATTGACCAGATTCATCCATTAGTGGCTCCATCTTCAAGGAAGATAATGCGCCAATTCACACAGCTAAAATGTAAAATAGGCAAAAAAGAGTAGAAGAAAGATGTTAAATAGATGTTTCGCCTCTCAAATCACCTGATTTTACCATAATACAAAATTTATCATGTCTTTTGGAGCAACAAGTTAAGAACCGCTTTTCCCCGCTATCGGCTAGGAAGGAGCTGGAAGAGGTTCTGCTTCACGAAAGGATTCAAATTCTCCAGCCATTGTCAAAACTGGAATGAATCTTAGAGTTTAATGTAAATATAAGATAGTAGAGCATCCAAAAGTAAATAACTTTATAAATGACACAAAACACGTTTTTCGACAGAAGTAGTGAGGTAACTAATTTGTTTGACTCTATTCGCAAAATGATCACAAACTTGGCTAAAATAAAGCTGTAGACATAGTTTATCTTCATTTCCAAATGGCTTTTAACACCGTTAGACATAGACTCATAATAAAGCTAAAGTCGCAAGCGAAAGTGGTAGATACCTAAAATTGATTAAAGACGCTGGAAAATTGATGCAGAGTTGTTGTCATCAAATATAATTTACCATAAGCATCAATCACTAGCAGCCTTCTTCAGGGCTCTGTTCGTGGGCTCGCCTTTTTTTAGTATATAAATAAACCATTCTGACTCGAGTGTATTTTGTAAAATTTAAAAAATTGCTGCTGACAAGAAACTTGGTACTAGGGTATCATACTGACTTGGAAACCTTGCGAAAAGACTTGGATAAAGTAGTAGAATAGTCGGATATATTGCATAGGCAAAGGAATATTGACTACTGTAGAGTTATACACATCGCGAGACAAGTTTGTTTTACCCTACATTGTTTATAACCTAACTAGGAAATAGTAACCCAACTGAATACGAGAGGAACCGAGGCTTAGGTCCAATGGCGACGTATTCAATGCTTCCTCCATTTTTGTCTTGACTTCATCGGACTAAATTAATCTTTCCCAGAATCTCTCCAATTAATTCTGTTGTGTGGGTTCTTTTTTGAGAAGAGGGGGAGGGCGGTGTGCCTCTAATCAAAAAATTATAATTAAACTTTTTGTGGCTTTACTTAATCGAATCCCTTCTCACTTTTGCTTCCATAATCGCCACATTTTTGGTAGCGACAAATTACACGGACAAAGCCGACACGGCGCCGGATTTGTGCGCACAATAGAGGAACGTTAGGCTGCTGCAGGAAACAACTTTATTTGCTAATGTAATAATTCGAATTTATTGATATATTCTGTATTGATTATGGTTTAGACTATGCTAGGAAAACTGGGCTATATTTTTCTGTACTACACTGTAGTATCAGAATAAAGCGTTGAATATACTACGACCTCATTATTTATATTTGACTCATTACATTCTGCATTCGGAGAAAGCTTTTGTGCGCTCTTTGAATTAAAAAGAATTGAAAAAATAAACATGCAGCAAAATGTTTTAGAAAAATTACTTGGAAACCTTAGGTTCTAATATAACAATAGGCTATTTCCCCTTACTACTCGAGGGGAAGTTTAACTAGCATGAATCAATGAGAAATTTAAACAATGGCAAGGGTGCACTACTCTTTCCCAATATCCTTTACATAATAAGTGGGTTAAATAAATTAGCTATCATTATTAATTGGGAAATGTGATTTCAAATGAAGCAACCCTTTTAACTGCAAAGGAAAATGTCGTTATTTATTGAGAATGAAAACATGATGTTTCCATTGGTCAATGTTCGTTTCGTTTCGGCTAGTCCAATGAATCAATTCAATATATATATATATATATATATATATATATATATATATATAGAAAGAGAGAGAGATAGAAAGAGAGAGAAGGATTAATATACATATATAGATATAGATACATTTGAAGATAGAATATGTTGTTTTCAATGCGTTAATTGATCTTCAAGAGGAATGAAATGGAGAAAAGAAACAGAATCATTTATTCATCGATTATAAGTATTTATAAGGGTATATTTTTTAGCACTCCTCTGGTAGCCGCAAAGTAACTAAAAAAAATAAACATAACAACAATTATAACAACTAGATAAAAAGAAAAACAATTGACAGCCAAACGTCGTCCAACAATTTGAAAAAAGTTCAATTAGTATTGATAAAGCCCGCTTCCTCCTAGGACTCTAACCTCGCAATAGCCTGGTAGGCAATAGATAAACTCCAAGCAATAGGGATAAGAGGTAGTGACCAAGCTCTCTACAAGAGTGAGAGGTACCGGGCGCGATACTCTCCCAGAATATAACATTCAACCAAACTGTGAATATGTGCCTAGTAGGTGATACTTGTGCTGAATAAAAGAGGAAGGACCTGGCAAGAGTTCAGCATATGTAGACCTGCCCTACTTAAGAACATGCCTGCGTCGGTGCAATGCATGCGACGACGGCAGATATGCAAGAACATGGTCTTGGCCTAAAAAAAACGAATACCAAATTATTTATCAGAACCATAAATGGGGTTCAAACTCTGTTGAATTCGCTTCTTCTTGGTAGACATCAGTGTAAATCATTTGTGATCTTGAGTCACTTATAACTAGGCTACAGAAACCGGGATACTTTTTTGTGTTTCAGCAATCGTGTAGTTTCGAAAGTGAGTGAACATCCATCTTAATACTAAACAATGATTTTGGTTTCACGTTGATGGGCCTTAAATACGACATTAATAAAACTATTAAACGTGAAAAATTTATTTTCATTATTTGTTGGATGTCGCTCCTTTTATTTATATTGCCTCCTGTGGGGGAATTCCACGTCAAATTTCTTTTCCAGCACGGAAGTGAAGTCCTTGCGCTGGAAAAGATTCTAGAATTTGGTTAGGCTTAAATTGGCAATCCTCCCTCCCCCCATCCACAAGCGGTAGCCTCGAACCGCGTCCACCACGGACCACCTTTACGCGGGTTAGAATTACCTCGGCGTGAAGATTCGAGGCCATTCGAGAGTAGCGCTGTTTCCCCCACCTCCGCGGGGGGAGCCTCGGTTTTATATAGGGCTCGTCTCCTATTAGGGAGAAACAGAGTTGAGGAGTCTCGTCTGGACCCAAGAAGATTCCCCTAGTTCCAATTCAGGTGCTAACAACAAAGCAAAGTGACGGCTGAACTTTTTTTTGTGTTGGAATTAGCTCCAGCCAGTGAGTTAATTCCATTTGACGATCGCCACCGAGCGATTTAGCCGACTCCACCCATCAACTCCTGTCGGAACCCTCCTCCTTCACCCTTCGTTTCGGGTGGCCGAAATACTTTCCCCTGGACTGAACGTTACCGCCCGCCCCCCCTTTTGGAGAACCATCATCACGTTAACTTCCCGCTCAGAAGCTCCGAGCGCCATCGCCTCACGTTTATTGCCTGCAGAAGACATCCGTGAAGCCTTACCCTGACGTCTCACCCGGAATCCTTCGTAAGCCAACCTCTCTTTCCCTTCAGCAACCCAATTGAGTTAATCCTCCCTATTTGGATAGTCTCCTTCTGTAATACATTAATTTTTAACTTCATAGTCTGAGGCATAACTCAGCAATTCCCCCCTCGTTTACCGATGTAATTTTGCCCATTAATCCTCTTATTTTATGTAAATAAAATTATATTTTTGTACATGCCTCTTTAAATAACCTTGAGCTTTGCCATTGCACAAATTTTACCTGACCTCGTTGCACTCTTTCTCGCTGTTCCCCGCGTCGAAACTCGTGGCGTTCCGTCCCTTGCCAATCGCCTTTAAGTTATTGGTCCCTCCTTCATAGATATAATATGGTATTGATATAATGTAATGTCATACCACGACACCTCCTTTACTTTTGTACCATCACGAAAAGCGACCCTTGTTTTGTTGGCCTCATACTGTTTTAATGGCTTTCGTTAATTATATTCGGCAAATAATTTCAAGAACCGAGGGAATAGCTAAATTTTTATTTTAGAATGTTTGTATTTAAATCCCCTCATTGAGAGTCAAAAATCATTCTTGTAATGAAGATGGTGTTCTACCCACATGCGAAACAAATATCCAAATAAAGTATCATAAATAGTTGGGTGTTTATTCGTACTAAACTCTTTTGTTGATATAAGTTTTCAATGGTCTCATACTATTCTCTTTCTCTATTTATTTGCCAATTTATGCTTACACGGCACTTTAATGGATGAAATATGATCAACAATTGTCGAGGTTTAGTCACTTGGTAGTTCCAGTCCCACTTCCTGGACATATATTTTATTATCGCACTGAGGTGAAGCGGAGGTAAAGCGTATCCAATACACCTACCTTAGCCACTTCCGGTGAATAAGAATAACTCCGGTGCGTACCTTTAGATCAAAACTAAGATGATGATCCCCTGAGTGTGTCCCCACTCAGTAAAAGCCAACCATGGGTGGATCGGGGTAATATTAAGATTTAAGCCGAGTGGATTGCTTAATAATTGCCAAAGGATCGTCCAAAATAGTTAAGCACATAGATACAAAAATAATCTTTAATGTACACGAATTTTAAATAAGCAACAGCGTATATAAATATAAATAGATTTAATCTGGCACTGAATAAGTAAGTCTACAAAAATGTCGTGGGGATTACTTGAAAATTACTCATTGGGATGCTTGCATCTTAATGACACCCACCAGAACGAATCGAATATTATTATTGAGTTAAACACTGAATTAAGCACTTCTAATACTCCAGGTTATGGGCTCGGGATGGGAATTCTAGTTGACAAATAAACTGTTTAAGTTAGGGGAGGGGATAGTTCACTTTAACGATACCTTTGAGTTCATAAATGTGTTTGAGAATGACGGTGAAGATCTTCTTCTGGTGACGATGACCGCACTTAGTCCGGCCGTCCGAGGTTACCGAATGAGAAGGTAATCCTAGACCGGCGATATAATGATCCTATGCCGGATCACACAGGCGAGCCAAACTGTAGCTCAAATCGGAATTCTTCTTCCTCGAAGTGCCTGTCAGATTATTTGGCTCCTGTAGTGGGTAGCCAAAACCGATTACCCAGCTACATATAGGGTAATCCGCAGAGAGGGAAAGTTTGGCACCTACAAGTATCGTGACGGCAACAACCAATTCCCCGAGAAGTTCCTTTTTTGCAACGGGCGAACTGTTTCTTATGTTGATAGAGCTCCACCTCACAACGTAGGTCCAAGATCTTCTGCCCGAATCCAGGAAAAAGTTTTCCTTTTATTACCGTCGCGAGCAGAAATCGAGAGAGAGCACCAAATTCTCCTAAAATCCGTATCGCCGCGCGAAAGACTTTTTCATCTGTGGGCAGACAGTATAAGTCTTTCACACCTTCGAGCCACCTCGCAGTTCACGATGGTGTAAAAAGGAGCGATAGAGAATTCGAGGCTGGTGCATTTAGAAATACGGGAGGGCACGCAGCTTCTGTCGGAGTAGTTTTGCGTACACTTATGTACGCGGTATTTAGACTTCTACAATAATTTATTTCCTTTGGTTTGTCGCATGTCACCATAAGAATGTCAAAAAATGAGATCTCGGACCTAGAAAACGAAATAACTTGAGCCCGACTGTTCTCCAGGCCACGATTGAGAAGAATCACCTCTCGTTAATATTGCGATTGGATTCTTTCTTCTCCATTTACTCTCACTTTCATCTTTTTTATTAATTTCGCTCTGCCGTTCGTGGCCAGCATCAAAAAGTAAATCCGGACTGACACAATGGGCCAAGTCTAATTCCTTCCTTCATATTATCCCATTTTATCTGTTGCTATAGTTTGGAGGCTAAATACATATTACTACAGTTAATTTAGTTGAACCTGATTAAGGGCATAAAAGTTTCTTCAGCATTTAAATATTTGGGAATTTTTGTTAAAAGGTTAAAAAAAGAACCTTTTAAATACCATTGCATCAATTTTATTTATATTGTTGAACGGGCATCTCAATCACTTTGGATTAAATTTTTTCAGTTTTTGGTTTTTAATTACCTAAATTTCAAAAGATTTTATTAGCTTTGGTTTTTGTTACTTTTGTCACTGATTTCAGGAAGCAGCAACTCGAGAAATCCGATTCGTGAATTTTATTTAATTATTTTATTTAAAGATAACTTTTTGACGTCATTAATTCATAGCATTTTAAAATTATGAATATATTTATTTAATTCATAATTTTCCAGTAAATTTCCTTTTTTGTTGCTTCATTCTTCCAGAACTATTGACTTTTAATAAAAATTTGTTGTGTAACGAGGGCGTTCATAACGTTGCTTTCTATCAGTAACAAGATAAATTTGCGATACAAATACTAATTATGAAGCAATCGTAGCAAATCCAGATATACCGCAGCAAAGGCAAAAGCGAAACCAGCTTTGACACTATATTGGCTGAAAAAATGACTAAACTCAGAACCACAAGACAGAAGTTGAAAAGAAGGAACCAGTAATGCGATTTCCGGATGTGAAGCCGAATTATGGTTCGAGAGATACTCAACTTTATAAAAACACTACAAACAAGCGCAATAAAGAAACACGAATATTTTTTGGAAGATGAATAGAGTATCCTCCGCAGGTTCTCTCCGTTCCCTCTAGTGGGGAGGGAGGAAAAAAAGGCCTACTGGTGGCCCACTGGTGACCCATCTCGGCTCCCTAACGCCCATTTGCTTCAGGTACCACCATGTTTGGTGGGCCTGAGGGAGTAGCTACGGTGAGGTGTCATTGTTTTACGCATATCGTTTGGATATACATATATCATGGAGCATTATACATAAAGATATCTTGCAAAGAAGATGGTGTTTTATTGGATAGGACAAATAAAAGTGTAAAAGACAAAGGAAGGAACGGAAAGAGGAAGAAATATGCAAGATAAAAGATTTTTCCACTTGCCGGTTTCGACAGCTGAGTAATTAAAAGGAAATTACTGCCCATATTCTGATTTCATTAACTTTTACCGTGCCACAAACTCCGTAATGCTCTGTAAAGAATTAATTTTCGTAATCTCATTCTCATGTTCCCGGTTCATTCGTTCTCCTTCGTAAATAATATTGTAAGGAGCAAATGTGAGAATTCGTGTAAAATAAGGGTTTCACTAATACCTCTTTTTATCCGACTCACAAGAAAGTACTATTGCCAAACCTTGGTCAAAAGGCTTAAACATTCTTTCTCTCGCCAGCCAAGTACAGAATAAAACCCAAAATTATTATTTCTAATTTCACCATTTAGCACCTGGGACTAAATTATGTATATCTCGATAATATCTTGTATTGCTTACGATCTCTCTATTCATTATGATAAGAGGTTCGTTCTCGAAAGAGAATAATTGGGAGGGGATGCCCCTCGAAGGACCAACGTGAGAGGAAGCCCCCCCTTCGCAATACCCCTTTTAGTCCCTTCTCTCCAAACCACGTGCTCCTTGCCGTATTAATTTTAGAGTCATCGAGAAGGGAGCAGTCCCGCGCTAAGTCTCTCGACCCTGCTATATTTGCTTATTCGGGATGCACCTAGCTCTCCCTCCCCATGATAACGTCAAATTCTCGCCCCATGCCTAACAGGCAGGACTTTCCCCCGAAGCTCGGCCCTCAAACCCAACTCCATATCCTGAGGAAAACCTAGGCTTCCGATCCAACTCGTTATCTCAAAGTAAGTTTGCGTAGACTGACGTTGAAAAACCTCCAGGAACGGCCATGCCATGGGGCTATCTAACGGACCAACCACCTAGCTATTTAATCCTGCGTCCGCCATTCATCAAAGATATTGAGAATCTGCCAGGCTTTCCATTCAGACCGTTTTGTCTGTTACCCCGCGAAGTCTTGCAACCCCTGTTCGAGTCGTAACTCGTCGTTGAGATCTCGCCAGCATATCGCCCTTCGTGAAGCTTTGGCCCATGTTCAGAGGAAAGTTATCGAGCCACGTTCTTCCCGGAGAACTGTGTCACCCCTCTGATCTCGCTCCCCTCTTTAAGACTTCCGTTCCTCCTGTCTGAGACTTTCTGCCGTGCCTCAGAACCGTCTCGTGTTTCAGTTTCCATCTCTTTGGGGCAGAGAGAATCTCGTTCTTCAACAAGAAGTACTCAAAACCCATCTACGAGTTCCCCTCGTCAGGACTCACAGAAATATCTCCTCGAAGACCTGTGCCGTTGATCTTCCCCCTCCGAACAACACTAAGCTACAAGATTAAGTAGATTGTGCGTTGTAATCCCTTGATTACACCACCTGTCAATCTTCACGTGCATCCCCCTTTGAATTGGCTTCCCGTTCAAATATAAATAATATACATTGTGCGAGTAACGATAATATTTCACTCCCCGCTTAGCACTGTCATATTGTAAACTGTCACGATCCACTTAACTATCTTTATTGAACAATTTGTTCCCTTTTTGGTATATATATATATATATTGCCCCATTTATTATATATATTAAAATTATATTTTGTAGGTCTTGATCTTTATATATCCTTTGAACTGCAACTTGGTAAGCCATTAAATAAATCCCGGTCAATCGTAAACGCACTCTATAAAAATCAAGGAGGCTGCCTCCCATTCATTTAATTGTTCCAAAGCATACCGCAGACATCCTCGGGTCGGTTATCTGCCCGTGCTTGTGTATGCGACCTAGCTCAGAGCGGGTCTTCACAGGCATACCTCGACAATAATAAAGAAATCTCGTCAACGATAGAGGGGTAAAAAAATCGCAATGATATCTTTGTTATTTTCTATGTTGAATATATAATATTTTCACTGTCGCTATCAATATAGATAACATAAAAATATAATCATGCAAACTACCCACTATCGTGGACTTATATGCTACTCAAAATACTATTTACTATATTACGAACATATACGCTATAAAAGAGCCTAATTTATTGTATATACAGGTCCATAACTCGAGAAAATCGGAAAGAACGATCTCAGAAACATAGCTATATGGGAGTTCGTGTGAGCGTTTGGGGCTAGGAAACGGTCGATTTATCGAGGCGGCCTCATCGTTCCAAACGACGTAAAAATCAGCCGCTAAAATTAATTGACTTGGCCTCGAATGGCCTCCGCTTTTAACGCTCTTGCCAGCCAATTACTTTGCTACTGCTTCCGACCACTCACTTTCCCGCTGGCAAACGAAAAGTCACTAACGCGCCACTATAGAAAGAGGCAAAAAGTAAAAAGAGAATGAAATAATGGAGGCGTATATCTTTTCTTGACTTTTAATATCTTAGAGATCAAAGGTTAGGGAGATGGGTGAAGCTGCCCTTCAGATTATATATATATATATATATATATATATATATATATATATATATATATATATATATATATATATATATATATATATATATTCATAACATATTTTCTTGAAGGTGACTTGGAGTTTGGTGGAAGAAGGAGTCTTTTCAATGTTGCCACAACCACCGATTTACTGCAGATATATAGACGACATATCAATAAATATACAAACTAAGGAAGAAATTCTGAAATTACTAAAAGCATTAGAGAACTAGTCCTCACTTAACTACACCATAGAAAATAGCCAAAATAACCAACTTCAGTTCTTAGTTACCCTAACTACTAAGCATAATGATAAATTAACTACCAAAATTTACGTCAAAAACCCAAATCCAGGTCTTTGCATGAATCAAAAAAGTGAATGTCTCGATACACGAAGAACTGAAACGTATTACACAAGTACTCGTAAATAACGGTTTTACAAATAGCGAGATACACACCGCTATATAAGAAGATGGAAAGATACTATAGGTCAGCTACAGGTAGCACCAATCAGCAAGACGAAAGAAACACTAAAACTATCCTACAAGAACATTATAGCACAGTGTACAAAAGGGATGAAATAATAATGAAGGAACTCATAAACAGAGGAGTAAAACCAACGCAAAGGGAAAATAATGTATCACTCATAATCTACTACAGTAGTAAACGAACATACAGCCTTATCATGAAAAAAACCCAGGACCTCACATAATACCTAAGCAGAGAAGTCATTTAATATATGAATATACTTGCAAAATGGGAGACTGTAAGCTCCTACCTCATTCATAGATCGGAATAACAGAAACAAAGTTAGCACAGAGAATGAGTTACCATTTAAACAATGGTGACCCCCAAAAACATACGGTGGAAAACATGAAAGACAACTGGACCGGAAGTCACTCCAAGATAATACCAAAATCCTACTATATGCTCCAAAGCGTCGCCATCTAATTATATTAGAAGTCTTATCACTAATCATCATCATCACTAACTGTATAATTTAAGAAGGGGATTTTTTGAGTATTTGAATAATAATTTATCTTAGTTTGGTTATGACTTATGTTGTTTTATCAAAATTATTTCTAATAATTCTTTAATAATATCAAAAAACAAAATGGTAAATTTCAGAAATAAATATAAGTATCGAAATTTTGTGAATTTTTTTAAACCCAAAGAATTACAAATGGTGAAGTTCAGAAAATTTATTTTTATATATCTTATATCTATTATATAACTATATTTTAGCAACGTGATATTTTTTGAACTTCGCCAATTATAATAATTTTAAAAAGGAACTCTAAACTAAATTTCCTCCCTTTCAAAATATCACGTAGCTAAAATATAGTTATAGAAGAAGATATATAAAAATAAATTTTCTGAACTTCACCATTTTGTTTTTGGATATTATAAGGGTTATTAGAAATAACTTTGATAAAAGAGACATAAGTCATAACCAAACTAAGATGAATTTATTTTTATAACACTCAAAAGAATCCCTCCTTAAATTATACAGTTAGTTATGATAATGATGATGATTATAATAGGCGAAGTTCAGAAGATTTATTAAAATTTAACCATGGTTGCTTTTTATTATTAGATTTTAAATTTTAATCTAAGTCGCGGAGCGCAGAGTCTACTCTTTCTGTAAATTTCAACACTAAAGCAGTTTCTTACGCCAATTCAAGTTTTGTATATATATTTATGTATATATGGATTATGTCAGTGTACTTTCTCCGATCGTTTTGTATATTTCATCATTCATGAACTTGCTTTTGTTGCTTCTAAATATTTATTTTTTTATAAAACGTAAGAAACTGCATTAGAAAACGTGCATCAAGCACCAACCTCAAATATATATATATATATGGTCCAGTTCCCGTGAGCACGTGCCTGAGCATTTCGACCCAATCACTTCTGCTGATGGTTGATCAGCGGCATTTGGTGGGCTTTACATGACTTCAATACTTGTGCAACCAACCCTGGACTTACTAGTCCGACGGGTGTACATAAAAAGTTGGGCCGCCCTCTCACCATTCATGCTGAAGCTGAACTTCAGTTTTCTTAACATTCCAAAAGTTCATTTGACGTAATTACCTGTTTGCACGTTGCATACTCACCCTGGGTCTTACAGAACGAGGTCAATCTTGCAGTTCCCACTTTCTTGGCTCCTCTTCAAGACAAGAATGTGATCCGCTTAGCCACCGAACGATTTGCTAACAGCTGAGAGCCTCGTCGTGCAGCGTGCGTATCAGGCATATTTCCTCCACGGTGTAGTTAGACGTTTGCGAAATTATTATATCATTATCATATTCTCTGGACAATAAATATCATATTAATCAACAAATGTGATGTGTTATACCAAATTCCGATAACAAGATTTCATACTTTTTAAAAAATTCGGCTAATTAGATATTTTAAAAAAACTTATAAGGAAGCTTTTACTTTTTATTTTGAATTCCAGACTTATTGGATACTTGCATGCAAATCTAAACAAACATATTCATAGACATACCCAAAGAATATAAAAAAATACACGTGTTCTAAACTTTGGTCCGCGTTTGTACTCTATCAATTAATTAATTATGCCTGCCAAAAAACCTTTTCTGCTCTCTGTATAGCATATGGCCCGGACTTTATTTTGTTTGCTGGTTTGTTTCTCTTCCCTCAATTATTATTTAATACTCAGAAGAAAAACATTTAACATGAATTGTTCTGTCCCTTTTTTTCCCATGTCCTGAATGAGGCATCTCTAATAGATGCGAAAGCGCTTGTAATCATATTTTTATTTACTTGTGGTAAGTTGAATCTTAAGCTTCACACGATTATTAACTTTGATTTGGGGGTTAAGGATGAAACCAAGAACAAGAGAGCTAATGATTTTCATTTAATTAATGCGTAACGTTTCAATTATTTTACCAACTTGTGGCTCTATTATTTACAAAAATATATTAAAATAACAACATATCACATGCAATTATTGCAAAATTCCAAAATAATGAGGGTTAAGGTGGAATAATCGGTGTTAAGAGTGGTGTTTAATTGTTATATAAAGGGATTCAAGAATTCTAGAGAGTTAGAATCTTTGCAATGGAGCAAATTCCAGTTTTCGTGGGAAATTTATATTTTACAAAAAAACTAATCATATGTGATAAGGGAATTCTCTTTATTTGTCTGCACGGATCTCGTTTACTGACTTCTGTTTAATTGAGAACAGAAAATCGCCTTTAAAGCTCTGCCGTTGCTTCCCATATAGGTCCCATAGTAGCATATGGGGCAAGTAAATTTATACACCACAGAGCAATTCCTCTCAGGCTTAGGTCCTTTCTTACCACGAAAATAAGTGAAACTATTATTGATTACTATTTTATACGTATTATGTGTAAAGCATTCTTTTATGAGTTTATTTAGTCTTCGAATGGGTGAAAACAAATTTTTGTGTGCAAAGGTCAAAATGAAGGTAAAAAAGACCAATTGAAACTGCTTTTGGGGTGACTTTAGACTTGACTATTGGATAGAGCCACTTGCTTTATGTGGATGTGAAGCGTCTACCTCCGCACACATAACGATGAATTGGACAAAGGATTGCTATTATAAACTAATATCTTAACATTATCAGTGTCGTTTTTCAAAACTATTTCCCCTTCACACCATTCAGTTTTATGTCATGTAGACATTTCACAACAGAACAATTAAACTCTCAGTCTTAAAAGTAATTCTTCTGCATTTCCTCCCCATGTCATATCATTTTAAATGGCAACAACCAACTAATATCATCACGCAATATGTAATAATAACACTTTATTTTTCGGGTGTAATCCTTTCTAAAAGGGTATCTGGGTCATTTATGTTTTAATAATAATAATAATTTTAACCAAAAACTCAATAACTAAATTAAATTTGAGCCTAATTATGAATTTTTGCAACCATTCTAATCATCGATATAGTTTTAATATATCTTGTAATTTAGAAGGATAGAAGCAGAAATGCAATTCACCAAAGGACGTATACTGCTCTCAAAAGGTAGAAAGGATAAAAATAAAAATGTCATATAATTCTTTTTCCAATTAATTAAATAGTTAATCCCTACAAGTAATCTAAACCTAATTATATGATATAAATCATCTCACTGAGATGAAGAAATTTGGGACATCTTTACAGTATTCACGAATTTTCTTACACAAGATAACTATCATTTTGCAAGGATTCTGGAGGAAGTCAAGAAAAAGATTGAAGAACATAGATAAAATAGACGATTCTAATGGAAATTCACGGTATGTGAAGTTAAGAAATATGGTAAGAGATTAGTAAAATTTGGTGGGGTAAAACTTTATATGATATACATTTTCGTAAAGAGAAAATTAGAAGTTGGACATGAATGTGTGCAAAGAAGAAAACTTAGATTAATTACATACTCTTCTAAAGGAAAAATTCCCTATAATTCCAAATTTTAAGGGCCTTTTCAACATAGGTAACTTTTAAAAATTATTCAAAAGTAAGATTAAAATAGATAATAAATAGAATGAGACATCTTATGATAACGGGACCGAACTCATTAAAAATTGGCGCCCAAAGGAAAAATCAATCTAGTCAACTTAATGAGTAAGGGATTGAATTCCTATCAAAAATACAATTTGCAACTTCGGCAATGAGACAAATTGAACTAAAAGCGAAAGTGAAATAATTGGGGAAACAAAAAAACTCGAATACACTAAACTTAAAAATGTTATAAAAACAACACAGGGTAGATCATAGAACATCTAATAAAAAACTATGATAAAAAACATTAAAAACAACAGGTCGCTAAAACAGATGTAACAACACCAAATAATGTAGCAGATTAAAAAGGAGAGTAATAATAAAAAAAATAAAATAAAAATGCAAAGACCATGTAAAGAGTCAAAGAAGCCGTTATGGTTTTCTTTCTTTGTCGTTTCAAATTCCCGTTTATTCTTTTATGTTACCATTTGCTTTTTTGGCAATTTTTAGGTGTTGTTTCAGCTGTTTACTGATATGTACTTTGAATAATATTTTCTATAGTAGGCCGATATGTTCTATGTTCTACTTTGTCTTCATGTTGAATAATCAAGTCTTCTATACATTATTATAGCAATGACCACCATACAATGACCACCACAAGGAGTGGCAGGCAAATTTTCTAAAGGAGAAAATTTTTCACATATTTAATAGTAAGAAAAATGGCTAAAGAACCTGTTGAGAATGGGGAAAAATCGACTTTATAATAGCGACAGTGATGTTGAGCTAATACTTAAACAGACCTGAAAGAGGCCTTCACAAAAGGTTAGAGTTTCAAATGACATCAATGACAGGAGTAATGTGGCTGGCCAGAGATAGACCGCAATCACTGAAAGTCTACCTCGGATGACTTTACGCAGCAGTAACTAGGCAACGAAAATCGATTTGATTCCGAGCATTTTCATTTTTCTTATAATTACATGTTTAAATCAGAAAAATACATTAGGATACCTGAGCTTAAATATAATGTGCAATGTCCATCTTTCTTTCATATTTTAAGTAAGAGATATAAAAGCTTCTTTATAATAAGTCATTTTTGACTTGATGTATGTGTTGAATTTCTTTTATTAAAATTGCAATGCCGAGGTTTCTGAAATGTTTTATTTAATATATTTACTACAAGTGTGATCGATTACAGTTTATACTATTCCACTTGAATGATTCACGCTGGCGTTTATATGAATCTAAAATGGTGAAAACCTAAGGCCAATATGTTATCGTGCCTATCGTGCCTAAACTTGCCTATAATTTATGAAACTAATATCTGAAATAGTTTATTTTTTTCTTAGAAGTCGATTAATAATCTCTTGGAGAAGGATCGTTTTATAGAAAATAAATTATAAGTTATAAAGATATGAATGTATAGAAAGAAGTTTGGCAAAAGTTATGGGAAATTAAAAATGGTGCAGAGCTGGGGTCCCCAATATTTTCAGCTCGAGGAACACAAAGGAGACCCTAAAGGCCCTTGGGTCCAGGGCTGCAAATCTGGAAGGTCAGAAAAACAAGCTAAAATCGTAAGGAAGTGCTAAAAAAATATCAATAATGAGACAACTAATCTGGTTTATGAGCAGAAAGATATGTAATATCAGAGTTAAATCAACAGATTGATAAAAGGAGCAAATCTGAGAATTTCCAACGTAACTGGCTCTTAGCGTCTTTATTTTGGACAGCATCTGTTCACAGTGGTATATAATGCCATACATGCTCACTACCAGCCAGTCGTTGTTATAAGGTTTGAAAGCTGTCTAGAGGGTAACATGTGGTTCTTATATGAATCGAAAATATGGAAAGCAAATCTTCTGAAAAATGGAGATCAATTGGTTCCATTTACAGTTTTTATCGCAATTATTCATATTCAACATCAAAATTTCATACTGAGAGTGGAGGTTACTATTGACCTGCATATATACACTGATATAAATATATTCAGAGTATGAGGAGACGAGAAATGTGTGATCAATTGTTCAACTCTCGCTAAGATTCTCAAAGGTGGGCTTCAACTCAAATGTCCAGATACGTTAGTGCAAATCGCAGACGAGTATGACCTTTTCCTGAAGGTAAAAGTCAAGCTAGAGACCATCATCGACTTTTAAGGTGACACAATCTGGTAATCATCTTGCTACAACTCAGCCAACGAATCCATATTCTCCATTCGTCTCTTTCAGAATCTCATGAAATTGGATATCATTCGGTCCACGAGTGAGGATTACATTCGCGGGCTTCACAAAAGTTGCCATAACGTCCTACATATTCGTGATTTAGCACACTACGCTACCTGATGCAATGCATTGTAACCTCTTTATATGCTCATGCGTTTGGATGACGATTCAATATGTTTCTGCATAAGTGAGACGAACCCTTCTTTTCTCCAACCATGGCTAGATCACCATCCTTTGTAATGGAAATCAGGCAAGACAAATTCAGATTTAGTTCATCAACGTACTTCAGCATCTCTTTCAAATCATTTGCACAAGTATTTTTACCTTTAATCTTGGCAACATATAGAAATTCCACGCGTATTTCCAAGTTGTAGTTGGCACCTCGAAGAAACACACACCTCAGGCAGTTGAGTTGAATAAGAGTGAAGCACAACTTCTCTTCATTGCTGTTATTACGTTTTCTATCATCTCTTCTATATACCGTGTGACCTTCGTTGCAGACAGGCTCTCGTTAGCAAACGCCCTCCTATTCTTAAGGCAGACTGTGTCTTAAGTTGCCATAATCCACCTCTTCACAAAATTTCATTCTGATAATGGTTTCATATTGTAACTGGCGCTTATGTTGTGGGTTATCCGATGCTTTCTTTATGAAAAAAGTTTGTCTCTTTCTTAAGCCTACCAAACAAGCAAGCAACCTCATCCTATCTCTTATCTCCGCTATTATAGATATAATTTGCAGGTTGTGTGAAATTCCTTTTCACATTGAATTCTTTGAAGACACTCAAATATTCAATTCAGATGAGTGAGGCTGGCTTCCCATTTTGCTCACAAAGAAATACCGATGAATTCACACGCCATTGAAAGGGCGATTCTCTGACTTCCTTTTCCTATTTTTGCCCTTAGAAGATATGGCTCTTCAAAAGATAGAAAAATGTTGGCAAAAGGAAGAAACAAAGACTAAGAGAAGCATGGTCAAGCATGCAAGGATTAACATTCTGCATCTATATAAAAATGGAAGAGTTCGGAGGGCCTAGGTTGGGGACCATGGGTGTCTGAAATATCTATTTAGAAGGTATTTTAATGCCTGCACTTCTGAAACACAGCTGGCAATTGTATTTCCATTTTATTGAATCACAGGCGAAACCGTTATTTAAATCATTTCGAGACGGTTGATAATAGAGTGTCGTGGTATACCACTGACTATACTACTTCACTTCTTGGTTTTTAAAGATCTTGCCATCTTGTATGGCAGGAGAAAAGAGTTATAGTGTGGTCACGTCATTTTCAAGTGGATATGACACGACCACCTCACTTTGATCCAATCTTGGACTGGGACCTGTCACTTGGAGCCCCGCTTGAGGTTAAGTTGCAGTCGAACTTTTACTTATTGGCTATTGCATTGGCGGATAGTAGAGTATGGTGTTGTAACATTCCCCTAGCATGCAACACTCCCAATCCACTCAAACCTGGTCCCTCAGGACAGTCTCACAGAAGTCTGGGCCCTACTTAATTGTGGTAACCTTGACGGGACATGCAACATAAACTGTAGGATCAAATAATTCTTCCTTAATCCCCCAAGCGGTCGGAGGGAGCGGAGGTAATCCGATCTTGAAAGCCATTAACAAAAACAACCTGCTCTACCGAGAGCTCTTCCTAGCCGAGTGGATACGGCGTTGTTTCGCTAACGTAGCGGTACCAGGTTTGATCCCAGCAAGGGTGGACACAAACGTCAGTGCACTCAGAAATCAGGGGAAACTTTGGTGAACGCGCTGTGCTCAGCCTTGTACTAGGGTGGGCAGATCTTACATTTCTCATCACACACATAGCCAATTACAACACTCCTTTAGTTCTTCTCCCGTCTTCACAACACAACACACATATATTCTCTGTTTCAAGGAATCCTGCACCAATGGGTATCAATATCCACATGCATCTGACACGGAACCGTTCCCTTTGCGCCGGGGCGAAGAAGGTTCAACCTGAAGGCTGTTTGGCGTCAAAACATAAATACTTCCTGGCAAATCTCCTTAAAGAGGTGCGCTTGTCATACTGATTTGTATGTCTATTCGTTATCTGGTCGGCGAACTTTTTAGTAGTATTACTAATTACCACGAACGAAATACAAATATGATGGAATAATTGCCATATTAGCGGCATAACCGCTTCATATATGCAGTTTCCTTATCTCCACCTCTTCTTGCAATGGCAACTATTAGTTAATCCTTCTATTATCGCCTTTTTTAGATAGATTACCTGAACAACTTTAAACCATAAATTCGAGGAAATTTGGAAGAAAAAATTTATTCCTCCAGTTTTATATTTAACTATGGAAAAATCAGATGCAAGATTTATTCCCGAATTTTTAACTCTCTGTGGCCACATTTCTTTTAATCAATAAAAATTTGCTTTTACTCTCTCTCTCTCCCTACAATCTTCAGAAAAGCGTCAGTGCAGCTGCAGAGAAAGATAAATATTCAAGAAAATCATACAGGTTTCTATTCAAAACTTCTTAACTACAAAACTAACTTCAACAAATTTTTGACAAAGTAGTTAAATTCTTGTTTCTACATCCTTCCTAATTAAGCCTTCAATTTGTAAATCAAAGAAGTATCTATTTCTAAGTTAGGTCCATTAAGATGAATTTCGGTCATATAAGGAAAATAACAATCAAAAGATTAATCTTCTGAGATGGACACATAATTAAAAACTGTTTTTTAAGTGTCACGAAGAGATTTTACAAAAGCGTCTTTATGCTTCTTCTATAAGCCTCATATTGTCTATTGGACCACGTTTTATACGTCTTTTTAATGACTTGTTTCTCAGATTTTCTTGCATTTTGAAGGAAATCCTTTTTTTTAGTCATGTTTTGTTGTTATTTTGAGCTTAGCCTGTTTATTTAAGTATTTATATAGGGAGAATAATACGAGGGGTGGTCAATAAGTTTTGCAAATCGGTAGGGCAAAACAGAGGAAGGGGAATGGCTGTTTGTTGGGGTGTTAGGACAAGTTATGACAAGTCAGGACTTGCAGCCGCACGCTCCTATCTCGTCTATTTAAGAAGCAGTAGCTGATCGCAGATCGTCAGTCACAAATTTTTCACCACCGAGAAGGTTGAGCACCGCGCAGTGATCAAATTTCGACCAAGGAAGGCAAGAATGCAAAAGAGATCCATGAACGCATGGTTGCAGTGTACACCGACACCGTCCCTTCCTATGCAACAATTGCTCGCTGGAATAGGGAGTTTCGCCATGGTCGTGAGTCCCTTGAAGATGACTTCCGTCCAGGACGCCCGTCAGACGTGACCAACGAGAACAATATGGCCCGTGTGAGATCATCGACGAGCTGAATGATGTTATTGAGCGAGCCTACTCGTACCCGAAGGTCTGCGAAGAAACGGAGATAATGGGTCTTGGGAGGACAATAACAATGCAGGAACTCGCTGACGCCACCAAATCCTTCAAACGAAAAGCTCTAGGTTGGTCGGAAATAAGAAAAGCGAATATAACCAACGCTCCACCGCAAGTGCACCAGGAAATGCTATACGGAATGAAAGCGGCCATAAACACCGGCTATTTCCCTGGTGCGTTTAAACATGCAGCTAGGTTATATTCATCGCGAAGGGGAGCAGACTTCCCGACCAGATCCTAAACTATAGGCCAATCTTCCTCCTGGATTTCATAGGCAAGATATTTTTAAAAATCATAGCCGATAGGTTACACAATCACCTAGAAGAGAATGATGCGCTCAACTATCAACAGCACGGCTTCCACAGAGGAAGAGGAAGCGACACCGCGCGCACACTTCTCTCAGAAAAACTAGCAAAATCATGGCAGAGGGAAAGTACGTAGACGTAGTCCTCAGAGACGTACTGAAGGCCTTTGACAAGGTTTGGCTGAGGTGTCTGTAATTCAAGATTGTAAACCTTCGGCTGAACCCTGTCATTGAAAAGATCCCCTGCGATTATGTGATGGAAAGAAGAGCTCATATACAGATGAGGGCCACAAGGGACCTGAATTTAGTTTCGAAGCTGGTGTGCCACAAGGTATCTGCCTCACCCCTCTGCTGTATAGCATCTGCACGATCGACCTTTCATCACCAATTAAGGGTGACGCGATGTATCTTCAATTTGCAGATGCAATCACGCAGATTGTACCGATTACTTACAACAACGACCTAGTGCAAGCTGCAGAGACGCCGGCGGAGATCGAAAACATAGACTCGTACCAGCGTAAATGGAAGATAAAGACGAACGTCCAAAAGTTCGACATTTTCCCCATGAACCGCATGATATACGACGACATCTATTTTAGCGAACGAAACCACTACTACTCTTAGAAGGGCCCAGTGTTTGAGCTCAAACTTCCCGTTCGGGGGTATAAGCCTCAGTTTACAGACCGGATTAACTTAGCAAGGGGGGAACTGGTGAAAGTGAACCGTTTCCGCAGACTGAGCAGGAGTAACTTAAGGAAACTCTTCCTTTGCTACGTAAGACCAAAGCTTATATACCCAGCGGTAATCACACAAACCTCAGTGATCATGACACTGAGATCTATGCAGAGGATTGAGAATAAATCCTCCTTGATTATTTACAACACAAGAAGACGGGAATGCATATCACAAAAAACACACTACACAGAAGAGCGAGACTACAACTAATCAACACTTTAGTACAACCACAAGCAAAGAAGACATGGGGCAAAGTAGAAACCGAAATACTGCCAAAACTGGACCTGGACTTAGACATTGACATGACAAGACTAAAACGTAAAATCACACGAGGGACTAACTTCCCGAGTGGCAGGCGAACTGCTGCTGAGGAACTGACTGAACGGTTTACATAGAATAACCTTTTTATATATTGTTTGACCTAAAGTTCATATAGAAACCCTGTAATAATGACAAAAGCACTTAAAACTCGAACTTATGACCTAAATCCTTAATCTGTCTAATATTATTTATATCATATGTTGACAAAAGATTTTATTAAGCACTTGAAATGTACTAATTCAGCCACAATTAGAATCTAAAGGCTTGAACGCCTAAAAAATATATAATTATTTAAAAAATGTTTATATAAAGTAAAAAGATAAACATATACGTAAATGTATTATTCATGAACTAAAGATAAACAGATTTTTTTATTTATATAGGAATTGGTATGAATGTGAAAAAGTTAAACAGAATATGAAAAAATATGTATGAAAGATTAAAGTTAAACAGAATATGAAAAAATATGTATGAAAGATTAAAGTTAGATTAAATATAAATGTTAAAATTTGTATGAAAGATTAAAGTTAGAATAAATATATATGTCAAAATTTGTGTGCAAGTATAAAAGTTACAAAAATTATGTAAAAACTTGTATGAAAGTTTAATGTTAAATCAATTATATGTTAAAAGTAGTATGAAAGTTTTAAGTTAGAATAAATATATGTCAAATTTGTACGAAAGTATAAAAGAAAAAAGAAAGAAAAAAGGGTATATACATGAGTATATACACCCCCCCAAAAAACAACAACCCCAAACCCCCAACAAATACCAAAAAAGAAGAATATATATATAAAGAATATATCAAAAAGCAAGCATTGTCAAAGCATTAAGATGCAAAAGAGCATAAATAAATAATAATAATAATGCAAGAGATGCCCCAATCACCAGGGCAAAATATCAACAGTGTGTTTTAACCAAACTATCTCTCTCACTATCATCGTCAAAGAGTCGGTTTCTTAGGTTATTTTATGGGCTTTCACTGAACAGTGTAAGTGTGTTGGGAATGATAGCGTATACTTTACTTCTTTTAACCCCTGAGATCGAATCCAGCGTACATTCGATGTATGCTAAACTCTCTTTTTAGTCGAATAGTACGTAATATATGCGCATCTAATATAAAATTTACTTTGTGACGTGTTCCAATGAATTGAACTTAAACTCTAGGGTAATTTTAGAAATTTTTACCCTCAAAATTCAAAAGCATTTTTATGTCTTATATAGATGATATTTTATATTCTGAAGATGAATTTCATGATTCCTAAAAATATAGGCTTTGATTGCATTCTATATACTGCTTACGACTTTTCTTTCAGCCACGTTAAGGAAATTTATGCCTAAAATTTAGGAAAAGATTTTTCTTTCCAACACAAACTACAGTTAGGAGAAGTTTTCGACTTAAAAACCTTACATCTCTAGATTTTTTTACGTTTTCAAGTTTCATGATAAAAATATACCAGAGGCAATAACCTATATCTGCATTAAATTACATAGGAGTATCTATTCTCATAATAACCTTTGCTTTCTACATAACCTTTTACGAATCGAACTTCTTGATTGACAAATCAATTATTGAGTACTTTTTAGAAGCTTTTGATTTAACATTGGTATTTCGAACTTTTCCTTCAAATAAACAAAAATCTCTGTTTGTGGGTTTAATTTTTAAAAAATTGTTCTTTAGCAGATTCTACTATTTGCATTGAAAAAGTACATTTTACTTTCATAATTATAGTATCTTCAGAGAAAATAGCGTTTGCCCTAATTTAATTGCTTTTATATACATCCTAAGGATTTTAATTCAGTGTGAGTTTGTGTATTACTTAAAGTTTGCATGCATAGAGGAGAGGACGCTCAAGAGATAGAGACATATGCGTTTTCATGATTATATAATTCTTTATTGGCTATGAGAACATAGCGTTACAAGCTACATATAGACATATAGACTAGATTGATATTCATTTTTGGAGAATTAAATTCAGGGATGGTAAGTTTTCTTCATAGAGGATGCATAAATGTGTCTGTTATGGTAGGAAGAAAAGAGAACAGACGCCAGATAACACGCATGAGCGGAATTCAGCATTGCCAACGATGATAAGTTAACTATCGCACACTTTTTAACTTGTTTTGTAATTTTTTTTTTTAGTTTCATCAACACTTTACAACTAAACATAACTTTCTCCCAGTAACTAGATGTTAATAAAAGCTTGTCATCTCTACAAAACATCTCTCGTAACCTCTGGACAAAGTCTTTATTTTTATAGCTTATGCGATATATAATACAGAATTAATGCTATTAAAACACTTCTCTTTAGAGGCTACAAGTTGACTTCTACCATTACAATACTTCGTTAAAAATGATTATCCTTTATCCTTGGCTGAACGTTGCATTTAGAAATTTCTTCTCAATTTAAGTTTCCCTTCTTTTGATGTTCACAAAGAACTTCAACGATTTGCTCCGAAAACGTGTAATTGCTATTTTAAAGACATTTTAGTACTAATAGATTTTAAAATTGTATTCATCAATAACCAAAATATTGGACAAGATTTTGAGGTGAAATACAGAATTACCACGGCGTTGACTTTGTATGTTGTTTAAAGATTTTTTCGCCCCAACTATAATCAAGGGACCTATATAGGAAGTACCGTACGTTCACGCCAATTGTGATTTTGCTATGACATGGCTCTCACCAATAGAAAGGAAAAACTATGCCAAATGGAATAGTTTTCTGAATGTAAAATAAACGTGTCCAAAAATAATTTTACTTTTACTATTAAAGAACATATATGGAAATAATAATGAAACATCATCTTAAATAATTACGCGTCATCCTTTCCATTTTACAGCGTCCCTAAAATCTGGACACAGGAAATGTTACAATGGTCTTCTCGTTCACCAAACTTTGCGCCCCCCCCCCTTCCCCTTCGATTTCTTTTTCTAGGGTTGTTAAAAGAGAAGTTGTACTAGGTGAAATTGAAAGATACATTACCCCTGAGCGAACAGCGCATCATAAATGAATGTGCTCAAATTGACATAAATTTGGAGTCAATTCATCGAATTCATATGAATCTCACAAAACACATCGAGCTTTGCATAAAAATTGGTGGAAATGACATTCAAGATGTTATTTATTAATATTTCAATTAAATGAAGTGTATTTCAAATCTTTGTATTGAAAATATGCATTTTGCCTGGGTCATATCTTAGCGAAATAACTTAACTAACGGAGCTTTATTTAATTTGTAAACCCTTCTTTTATCGTTGTCTCTTTATTCTCTGTAACGCACTATTTATTATTCCTATTTTTAATTAGCATTTTTATCGATTTTAAAGTTTAAAATTTGTAATCTTTCTCTTATTATTTCAGATTTTGCTTTGGAATACTTGCAGTATTTTCAAATTAAATAATTTTTATTATAAATAGAATTTTTACAAGTGTTTTTTCCTATAAAATTCGTTATCGTAGCGTTCGTTTTAGCTCTTACTGTTATTCATGTTATTGACTCAGATTTCTTTCCTCCAATTTTTAACTGCAGTTTTGCATTATTCTGTTATTGATGTTAAATCCTTATTTACCAATATTCCCATAATTTTAGCTATGAAATTCCATTATTAAAGTGAATTTCATGCTCTTTTACGTACTCAATTAAAAAATGCATCATATCTGACTCATGGTTCACCTTCAATAATTAAATTCTTCATTTAATTGATAGTGTTGCGGTAGGCTTCCCATCGGGGCCACTAGCAGCAGACTTCCGTATGACCCGCCTCGAAGAAAATATATTTTCTGCTAAATTGGAATAGAAAGATGCCTATTATTGACGTTTTGTTGATGATTCGTTTGTCATTTATGAAGCACCTGCGCAGTGTCACAATGTTTGACATTTCCTCAACACCTTAGATCTCAGTATACATTCCACGTTGTAGGACCAACCAAATAAAAAAACTGCCTTCTTTAGACATCTTGGTTTCTTGTGAGCATGGTCAATTTCAAATAACACTATACAGTTAAAGGACATTTACTAGTCTGGCCATCGATACCGTATTTCTAGTGTCTGTGATCTCACATATGAAATTTACCCTTTTAAAACATTATTAAGTAGAAGTTAACATCATAATTCTTCTTAAATATCAATGCATGAGATTTTTTTCCTAAAAAAATATTTTGCCAATAAGTAAGTTCCATCAAATCATTATGACAAAATCTTAGAACTATTTCTGAAAGAGCAAAATGACTCATCCAGATTGCCTACATACCTATATCAGAAATAGGTTCTCTTATTGAATATTTTAGAAGAACACTTTTCTTTATCATAAATTTTATTTTACACAAACAAATTTCAAAATTATTAATAGAAACATAAAATAGAGGAAAGTTTGTTCAATTTAGGATCCTATCAATCTGGAGCACTAAGCCTTGTCGTGTATCTTTTTAAATGCACAGTTTTAGTGGCGTAACTAATGTCAATATTACTATTTTAGGGCTCTTGGGGCTAGGTTCTTTGCCTACATGGGAACTAGTTGGCGAACGGGAAACATACTAGGAAAAAAGAAAAATCTTTGATAACAGAACATATTATATCAAGTAAAACCGACATCTTAATTGGCAACTTTAAATTACTGGCATTCAATTATAACATACAAGAGTTAATAAGTTTAGACCAACTAAATCTAATTGATGATTCTAATTCAACACATTTACATATATAAATTATTTACCTAACTAGCGATGTTTTTTGCTTGTATGTTTTAAAAACTAATATGATTCTAGAATATTCTCCATAACATATATATAACTGGTTCGAATCTTTTCCATACATTCGACCTAGGATTTTATGGATGAGGGTTTCAGAGTATTAGGATGAAATACTTTGTTTACTTTGTGACATTGTCCATTGTATTAGCACAAACGACCTTGTTTTGACTTTTGTAAAGTAATTTTTTGCAACCTCTAATTTCTTGTTTGTTTTCTTGATAGCGTTCAAACAAAAGAGTTCAATTAATAGATTAAAAAAAATAATGGAAAAAAGGGAGGAAAAAGAAGTAGATTTAATTTTTGTTTGCTATGGTATAAATTTTTCTTTTCTGTAACCTGAGGATGAAAACTTGTAGTTTCCGAAATGGTGTCTCAATAATTCTTTCAAGAAGATGCGCTTTTTCTTATTTTCTGAAGGATTTAGGGGAACAATAAATATAAGCTTCACAGCAAGGCTCCATTTAAATCTCTCTCTCTCTCTCTCTCTCTCTATTAATATATATATATATATATATATATATATATATATATATATATATATATATATATATATATATAAAGAAAGAGAGAATCCTGTCCCCAAAACAGACTGCTTTTTGGCACATGTATCTCACAAGCCAAGTATAATATTTGAAGTCGGAATAGAAACAAATCAAACTTTTATTATTTTCTTTGAGTCCATAAGCCATCGGTTTTCACCTTGGTGACGTGGAAATGACCAAGAAATCATTTTTAAAATGTCTAAATTACAAAAATATTATTTCAACCATTTTTAATTTAAATCTAACGGCACCTGAAAGTATTTTGAAACTATAATAGTTTCTTTGTTTTGTGAAATATGAAAAAACGAAAGGAGAATGTTTGCATACAGAGAATAATTAAACAAGAGTTGACTTGTCAACTCTAATTGCCAATATTATAGAATTATGTGATATTCGTCCAGCACAAATTTCAAATTAAACTTTTAGAAGTAAGATATATTTATTTTTGCAATTTTTATGTCTTATTTAGATTGAATTAGGTAAAATGTCAATCGTGGTTAATTCTGAAGTGCTTTTCTCGTAATTAAGTATTTATACGTAATTTATTTTATATTGGTGTGCCACGGCTGCTTCTAGATAGCAATTAGTTCTACAAATAAAAAGTGTAAAATAGAATGCCTGATAATTGATTGTTAATCAATGACGGCGTTTAATCGTGTTCTCCACTTTGAATTTCTTTGACAATGGAATCTTGATTATTATTCTCCAAAGCAGAGGGGATATTGTGGCTTAAGTGGTTTACGTCATAAAGATTTTGCCCTCGGTGATAAATCTTGTTCTCTATCCTCTGACCTGAGTCTTACTTGAATACTTAGTCACAACTATGCTTCTTAATCTCGGCTCTCAATGGAGTAAATAAATCATCCCATAGTTCGTTGAAATAGATCTTTACACCAATATTGAACAAACTAAAGTGTATTTTCTTTCAAAAGCAACCACAAAAGAAACCATAGTGAATTAAAAAGGTGTCTTTTACATAGATCTCAAAGATCGCAATAGCTCACTTTAGGTTTTTCTTAAAACGTCATTTCCGACGCGATCAATTTAGGTATTTCGACGAGTTTCAAAATTGAAAATTTTTTTCAGCTGAAAATCAAATTTTATCGACTCAATTGGTCGCTGTTAATCTATGTCAATGTTTTCTGGCATCTCATAAACCGTTTTACTTTTAAAGCATTAGATATACACTATTACTCACTCTCTTAAAGTCTTTTAGTCTAATATCTTCTATAGCAATATGTTTTTTATTGAGAAACGAGTTATGACTATTTCTCTTTAAATTCCATATATACATTTACTCGTTATTCTATTAACTTAATTTTAAATCATGAATCCCTTTTTTGGGGTTATTCTGATCTGTGTTAGTTGTACATTTTCTAAAATATTTTTTGTCTTCAGCGAGTGTCCTATTCAAATTGGATGAAACCCCAAAACAATTTGCTGCATGTCTTATCTAAAATTAGATTAAAACTACTTGTTCCTTAAAAATCTTTAGAGCAAAAAGAAATTCAACTTTTTTTAAGAGCTATTTTCAGGTAATCTTTGTAACACTGTCCAAACAAAACTTTTTCCGAAAAATTAAGAAAAAAAGAATGGGTTATAATATGCCATTTTAGTTTGGTTTGTTCCTTGCAGGTTTTAGTTATTGCTCTTCTAAATATGTATGGATTTTAGTAAGATACCGATACATGATGTCATTTGGCCATTTCGCCCCACCTCATAAATCTTCCACCGTTCGTATTTCTGAAATAAAAATGGTTAAGTTGATATGTAGGCGGAAAACCTCATATCCAATACTTAGAATAAAGAACTGCTTTAATTAACAGAGCAATGATTCTTCACATTTACCAAAAAGTAATAAAGCAAAGATGTATGCGTTTTACATACTTTTGTGTGCTCTTACCAGATCAAAAGAAAAATATCTTAAATAATGTTTTTTGAGTCAATGTACTTACAAAACTTTTAATTATCAAATACACATAAGATGAAGCCTAAACCGCGGCTAATGTGAGGTATAGAAAAGTACAAATAGTAAATCCAGAAAGATAAAAACAAAAAGAACGAGAGAACCGAATGAGAAACAGTTAGAAGCAAAAAGAGAGAGAGAGAGTTTGAAAAATATATTTTTTTTACTAATAAATTACTAATTACTAATAAATCTGTATGATACGCAAAATTATAGTTGGATATAATTTAAATATCAATTTTTAAGCGTTTAAAAATACGTTTCACCTCACTGTAAATGATATTTTTTAGAAAGCGAATTTAAATTCGTGGTATTTAGATATTTTCCATACTTTGTTAGCGTAGTTTATTATTTAACTGATCTGGAGTTTGTAAGATTATATTTATGAGAATGTTGTTTTGCTTAAAACTAAATTGGTACAAACTTCAAAAATTTAACTAATGAAATTCATGTATACATATATATTTTAGTGAAAATATTAGCTTAAGTAACTACACGGAATAATTGTTTCTTACCTGGTGTTAATATATCATATATTTCATATCTTCGATCTTGGCTTGTACAGAAAGTGGTTATTTTCCGTCCGTAAATACCACTCCGGACCAAAAATAGACCGGCAGGCGAGTAAAGGCCGCCAGTCACCGCGCAAGGTGGTCGTTTATTTTATGGTTTGGACTATATGATGGATTCCAGCTTGTGGCAATGTGTTCAGGTGCATTTATTTCTAAGTTTTCATATATTTCAACAGAATTTTCGAACGGGTTTTCATCTAATGCATTCCTAATGGCTTCATTTTCTTGTGGAAGTGTTACTCGAGTGCGAACTCTCCTTGCTGAAATTATATAATAGGCTAATCTAAGAGCTGCCATACTCGGGGTACATGCTATGCATATTTATTAAAAAAATAAGCTGCACCGATACAGTTAGATAATGTGTTTAAGATAGCACTGTTTCGCTCCATTGATTCTGGATCATGCACGCTGAGAACTCATCTGATCCATACCAAGTAAGTGGCTATCCAATATACTAAAATAACCGCCATTTGCATAGTGCATATGAGCAACAGCGCGTAGCCTCTACAATGCAGAATCAAGTGGAGGAACAATTGCCATCGTAATAGCATAAGCTAAATGCGTCAGTGAAACTTATTTTTTAATATATATATATATATATATATATATATATATATATATATATATATATATATATATATATATATATATATATATACTGATAAATAGGATTGTATGTAGTTAATGCTCAAACTAACAATTGCACTCTATATCTCAATAAAAAGACTCAGTTACAATCAGTAGATAAATAAATCGGTGCTTGTTCAAGACATAATTCATCAACTTTTTTTAAATAAACTTTTATCGTAGGAGGATACATTGAAATAATAATGAGTTGTAAATTAATTACCAAAAGATGCATGTTAAAACCAAAAGATAATGACAAAATAAAACAGAAACTTTAATATTTAGGCTAGGATAAGTACTCTGATTGCTTATGATACGAGTAACATAATTTTAGTTTAATTTAGAGACAATGTTAAAACATCACCGGACTTGTTCCTCATGAGCCTTCTAAAATATGTTTTCGTACTTTTAAAAAATCCATAAAGAAAATCCTCGGTTGAAATTTCTTAAAGTGTCAGAAAGGTTCCAAATCAGCTCGAGAAAATAAATAAATTACATCCACTTTCTTGAGTATTATGGACGTGCATCAAAGAGGAAGCCTCTTATAAATAAAACAAATTTGGACTTTTGGCACACCATATATTTTTTGACAAACCAAGTTCCTGAATTTTTAGATAGTGAACGGATATGGATTTATAGGTGTTTGAATTGGACAAGGCAAAACCAACATTGAATTCTAGTGGCTTCTCTGTTCTAGTTTTGGTTGGCAATTTAGAAGTTGGAAGGTTCGAGTTAGTTGAGTAAGTTAGCAATATCCAATTCGAGAAAAATCATTTATATTCTTAAAGAGGGACTTGTAGCAGTTTTTCAAATGGTCATCTTAAAAAAGAGCGTTGATAATTCAAAGAAAGGAAGGTCAACCTATCACACTACAGATTAACAAAATAATGGGAAGACCAAAGCGCTTCAAATGACTTCCTTGGCTGAATCAGTCCCTTGACAAGAATCTAATGAAATATGCATAGAGAATAATACTAAACAAAGAGTAAAAGAAACATGAAACTGGCAAGAATTTGATAGAGAATACCAAAATTCTTTTGATGTTGTGGTGTCCCATACCTTTATTATGCGACTTTCCTCAGGAAAAGCACATTAAAAATGATATATGAATTCAACTCCATTTTGTCTCACAAATATAGCCATCATGACTATGTCTATAGCACAACATTCTGCCTTAATGGCTTGACAGCTGCTCTGCCGGTCAATAATCTTAATGGGTATCACCGAACCGAAGTGATTTTAGGAAGCGCCATGGTATCCCTTCATAAGCCTTCAAAGGGATAATTGACTTGTGCACCCTAAATCTTCCATAGTTGAGACATTGAAAAACATCATAGTCGATTTTATGCAGATGCTCTTACATCACTTTCCACGAAAAAAATCGATAGACGCTTACCGCATGCCGTACGGGAAGCATTGGGTAGCAACTTCCAACGACAAATAAATTACGAAGGATTCAGGCATGAAGTGAATTAAACTATTCTTAACCATAAACTTTACGATACTCCAATCAATCCCAATCAATTCTTAATCAATTCACACTATTTTTAATTAATTACCCGGCCAAGCTTGTCTTTCTATCATAGAGTTTAGTCTACTCTCCACTCAATGAGTCAGAAAGACAGCCTATGGATCTAGTATCTTGAAACTTGAAGTTGTGCACCAACTTCCCCCATCGTTGATTTACAATTTAGCAGCCCAACTGCAGGCTTAAGCCGTGTAGTAACTTACCGAGTATAATACACTGACAAAACCAAGAAAAAGGAGCATGTATGCCTTAATCTGCCTCCTAAAACGCAGAAAAACCTTGTGTATAACTAATTATTTTTTGGCAGATACAATATTGGCGCTTCCCTATTATCATTACTCTTTTTTTCGTGCAGTTCACGCAATCCAGTCAGATAAATCCTGTCCAAGGAATGGTCTCACTCACTAGGGTGAACCCAGTGTACCACAGATTAGCCGCATATCATCGTACTTTGACTGAACCTGTGGGCAAGTAGCTATCTTATTACCACTCATTGCTCCTTCACTAGGATTTTCTTTCCCAAATGGTATCCACCACAAATTAAGCATCTTACTGCCCATACCTCGAATTGTCCAGCTTTGCCCTTGTAGTTGCAAAATGACCTGCGTACAGTTACCCACTTTTGACAAACGTAACCTGTATGTCCTTGCTTACGTAGCTCTTGGGCCCCAGAGAGCCTTGCCACTAAAGAGGTGGTTTATAATCGCATTCCACGTCATCGGCTTCCCCGTGGAGGACTTAGACATGTTTTTACGCTGTCCTAGGTCCTCTGCTACTTCTTACTCAACTCTGTTTCATTTTACATTATTTCCTCCGAACTACTGAAATCTACCCTTGGATTCTCCCAGCGGCAAAGAGTTTAGTTTTGCCAGGTTTTCATAAATAGACTTACCCTCCCTCTTCCAAGCTACGTCTAACTGGTCCATATGGTAGCGATTAGCCTCCTTGAATGCTGTCGCTTATTCCCTTAGTTTTTGTTCATTGTGTCATATCCCTCACCCGTTATCATACATTCGAGAAATGGGTCTCTCGTGATGTCTGCCGAATTTTGACGTCAATTACATTAACGAAATAGGAAAAGGCATGCCTTCTACAGGCAAGGTCTAATTTATCCATAAATTCTTTAAATAACTAGTCAGACTCTATTTTATATTTATTTGACTTAGGAATCTCGCTGGCATAAGTTTCTATATCCCGATATTTATTCTAAACGACATATTTACCAATCATACGAGAATTTGGTTTCAAAAACGTTTACCTTGTCTTCTTAGGATTCATCTGTGTCGATTCACCATCATTTTAGCTAGTCACAAGCATTTTCTCATTTTCACCTCTTCTTACTAACCTGTGCTATTAAGAACATGATCGGCAAATCTTTTGGGGTTTAGTATCGCATTCTTAGCTCTTTCAGACTCAGATTCAACTTTATCCTTATAACTTAACGCTATTTTTCCCCTTCTTAACTTCTCCTAACCGTAAATCAACACTTCCTTTTTAGTCCTTAATAACTAATCCCGAAATATCCCGGACGAGATAATTCCTGATTTCACTCGGTACCATCACGTTAAAACCCTTCACCAGGCCTCATGCAGCTCAGCAAGCCTCTCATACTTAAGATACCCTAATAGAATCTCAGGTTACATGGAGGCACTCTAAAGCCCCAAAAACCTGCCTAGAGACTTGCGTGCCCCAAGTCGGGCGCCAAATTGTGTCAGTATATAGTGAATCGGATCAAAATGGAAAGAAGTAAGAGAAAATAAAAGTGGTAGATAACGATTATGCAGAAAAAGGAAACAGATAAGAAGAACTTTTGTTGAGAGTGGCAGCTAGCCCCGTATTGGAAAAAAAGAAAACTTCATATACTAAAGGCTCGACGCAGGGATGTTCGTTGAAGTCATCCAAGAGGCAAAAGACTCCCTAAGAACTGACACTAGGTATGTAAAATAATTCTGACTCAAGGGCAAAGAAAATTAAGTAAAAAAATATATAAATATATTTTTTACCTATAAGGACCAACATACTTAACATGGTCTAAACCAAACTTGTTATCTAGATAGTCAAAACTACTTCACATACCTCAACTCTAATTACTCTCGCTTGCATTCTTTCACTCATTTAAACAACTGTAATTATAAACAATAACCAAACCCAAAAAGAAATAAAAATCAATAAAGGCCAACCCACAAGATAAATATATATGTTTAAACATGAAATTTGAAGCTTATACCCTTTCAAATATCTTGAGCATACACAATTTATGCCATTGCCCAAACAGTCATAAGCAAAGTTTTCACTCAATTGAGAGTGAAAAATCTACCCTGTGGATCAGTTTCTCGATGAAAGTTCAAAATTAAAATATAAATGAATTAATTACCAAGCAATTAATAGAATTAATTAAATGAATTTTCCATTACTGTATCCAAACTAAATTGAAAACAATGTTCCAAATCCAATTATTAAATTATGTTCCGGAATGCAGACTGGTCGCGCGTCGCTGTGGAAGAGTTGTCCTTTTCAACCAAAAAAAAGGTTGAAATTGTTAGCATTGATAGCTTCTAGATATCTTTCCCAGTAATTACAGATACAATGAATTAAATCATAATATACTATGGTTATATGAGTGTAAAATGAAAAACCAATGATTGAACATTTTAATTTTAGAATGAAAAGGGATTTTATAAGTCGAGTTCAAATTTATCCATCTCTGTTGGAAGTTAAACTTAAAAGTAAATCAAACATATATAACACTTTTCAGACCTAACTTATAATTGCCATTTTTTATTGAGATTTAAAGGATTGAATACATTTACCTCACACTTTAAATCATAATAATTGTAGAGAACGCGTATATAATTTACAATAGTTCAGGAAAAAATATATAGAGTTTGACTTTGTGCCAGTTTCTAAGATGAATCGAGATATTTCCTGTATATTGGAAGACATCCTGGCCTTAGTTTTTTCAAAGTATGTTTTCAGCAGACGAGTTATGCGTGACTCGAAATTTAGACACGAGGGTTAAGAGCAAGACGTCAGAATAGTTATCTCTATTTAATTGTTCAAATGACGTTTCCAAGTCCTGCCTTATTATCGGGATACGGTAATTTAAAAGATAAATACATCGATTACATAATGAAAACTTGCAAAAATTATAAAAATACAAATGATATACACAATGATTAATCATTATCGTCAATATGAACTTAACTTTCTGATGGTAGCAAAATTCAAATTTCAGATTTAATAATCCTTTTTTATACATTACCTCCTTATCTCTTTTATAACTTTACTTCGCATTACATTACAAATATTAAAACGATTTAGGAAGGAGATAATGAGATTATGTTTACGAAGAGTTTCTAAAATCCTAGATTAGCTTTTTGCGACCTCTTTTTCTCCTAAATCTTCGCCCCTACCACTGTTATAAAACTGGCGTTTTGTACCTTCTTTAATTAATCTAACTCTAAAAATCCAATAAAACTGAAATAAAATTGCGAGCGCAAATGTGGCTTCGAGTGAATATCAGCCGTCTTGAACTTACATGTAAGTTATAATGAGATGAAGATTTCCCCTCTTCCAGAAGTAAGAGCCAGCAAAACCCCTAAGACGCATAGATTACTAGTGAAAATTGAATGGAAAGGATGGAATTCAAAAGTAAAGGATTGATAGAGGAACAGGAGATACGTTACAGAATTAGTTTTAATGTAATACTTGCAACCAGATTGAGGGATAACACATTCCATGTATGTATTATTTTATAAGAAAATAATTTTGTGATATCGCAGTGTTAAATTTTTATTTTATTTGCTTGAAAGCGTTATTGTTTGTGGTCGCTTTTGTATCTAGCACAGCTATTGTTGTATAATTTATATAAATAACCCGTTTCAAATTTTAGTGACTTCAATGATTTAAGGTTGGAAATTCAGATATTCTGGTGAAAGGAAATTGAGTTGCTTCAATCTTTATTCTTAAGGTCTTTTTCTACGTTTAGGAATGAATTTGGTCATCGAAGGTGAACGCGTTTCAATATTTTTCATCTCTTAATGCACTGGTTTTTCAACTGATTCTAATTAATATTACAACGCCAATATTAAATCTAATATAATTTTGTGTTTGTATGCTCTAGTTTTTATACTATTTTGAATTTAGAATTTTCCTGAAATTTATAGTATTAAAGTTGAATTTAAGATGTAATGGTACCTTCCTTAAGTATACACAAATGCATAAATGATGCTAAGGTATTCTGTGAAAGCAACAAACTTGTTAGTTAAAGGCGTAAAATATCTTAGTTGTGCGCTGTGCCTATAGAGGCTATTTTGAGGGTCCCCTTTGGTGACCAAGACGACCGTCTTCGTGCATAACGAGAGCCAAAGGATAACATAACTGACTGTTATTTTACCTTGGGCAACACTAAATGTGTTGGCAAGAAACATCGGCATAATATCTCCTATCCCAGTATTCCCTACTCATCATTATGAGGAAGTTCCAGTTCCAGTTTTTAATGGTTATGCCTTCTCTAAAAATAAAAGCAGTTAATATGAGCATGAGTTTCAAGAAATTGTATCAGATTCCGAAAACTCCTCAACCTTTTTCTGCAAAACTCTCATACTTCATAAATCAAGAGCATATTTTTGTAAACTCTTTTTCAGAAGACAAGAAATTTGTTTGTTGACACGATATCGCAGGTCTTCTAGCACAGTTACCTGTTGCCTTGTATAAGCATAGAGAATGGAGATTGTTTTGGAAATTTCTAAGCGCAGTCTCAAGCGTGTTCTCATGCATATGCCAAGGCTGTTGGTGCACTTAAAGTTGATTACTCGGTGCATTTTTAAGAAATCCGTGACGAAAAAAGTGCACAACAAGAGCACATTTGAATCATTTATGGGAACCTAAAAATGGTCAACTCCTCCTTGGCCAACAGAAATATTTCACTAAGTTTGTATGCTATTTGTCCATGTGGGGCAGTCGAGCTTGAGACACACACTGGACACAGAAGGAATCGCTCTTCCGTGGAACACTGGAAACAAGCATACCAAAAGCATTTTTCCCTCACTCCATCTCAAGCTTGGCTTGATGATGCAATTTGTGAAGACATTGAGTACTGACATAATATGCTTTCAGCACTTAGTTTCTTCCTCTCCTGCTTTGTCTTTTAAGAAAATCAAAGCATGAATATTTGAAGGACCTTAAATTCGTGACCTTGTACGTGATGTGGAATTGGTCAGAAAGATTAACTACAAGGAGAAGATAGCGTGCAGATAATTGTGGCAATTATAACTCTTTCTTATGAATGTATAGTAAATGGTTGGCAAGTATGTGTAGGCCAAAAATTGTGATGATTCCTGTTTTATCTCAAATCACAGTATCACAATCAATGTAAATTTATGTATCTGAGTTCTTGCGCTATGTGTACATCGCACAGTTTCTCGGATTAAAGGATATAAAATCTAATTGGCCAAGATTCAATGAAAGTTTTCAGAGGAAACATGAAAAAACGGAACTTTTAAAGGAATTCAATTAAAAAGTCAGATAATATAATTGTATGTATATTAATTCAGTTGTAACGAATCAGACCACAAAAAGTTAAAAATGTCACTTAACTTGATAAAAGGCCGCCTATGAGAGACACCTATAGGGTAGCAAAGCTCAGGATACGAAGTCAGAAACAGCTTCTGAAGTCTGCGTGTCCAGCTCCTCCCACCTCCATATCCTTACTGAAAACATTGCAATCCATTCACACTGCTCCATTCTTCAAGCTTCTTTCTCGCGCCATCTCCTTGCCTCAGTATCTGCCTGCCTCTAGTATTTTCTCACCCCTCTTCTCCGACAAGAAAATTTATATTCAATAAAGGACTCCCTCTGTTTTTTCGTATAGCCAAGTTAATCCCCCCCTCAATCATTTTTCTCTTCCCAGGATCGAATAAAGAATTGTTTCTCTCTTTCAATATTCTAAAGGACCACTTCTCCTCTCGACTCTTACCCACACTCAAGTCTTTACCCTTATTTCTTCTTTGTTTTTCTCCCATACGCGATTGGTATTTTAAATACATTTAAGTGTGGTCCCATCTGATATAAGAGAATAATGCTGTTTTGCTAATCTTTGAGAAACGTGACAGGAACCCAAACGTCCTGGCAAGCTAACACAAACAATCTCTCAAGACATACTCTTTCTTTTTAAATTTCTAGAAAATTTGGTGCCATCAGTCTGGATTCTACGATCATTGCCAAAGGTTTTGATACTACTATATTTTTCATTGTCAGAGACAGAGAGAGAGAGAGAGAGGGGAGGCGAGTCGCACAGATAAGGAGAAAAGAAGTATCTAACAGACAAAGCATCGGAACCTTTTGGTAACTTCCGGAGCAATATTGAAGTCAAACTGGAGCCGAGACACTATTTAGCGATATGGCACTAAAGCATCACCGCCATGTCTTTGAGACAGAGTCGGAATCGCTTCCGTCGACAAACAAAAGAGATTCCGGCGGAGTCGTATATATTCCCCAGATCAGGAATGATCAAATGAATATTCTCAGAGCATTCGGGACGCGAGCTGTATCCACGCCGCTTTCAAGCAAGAAAGATGCACGCAGTACTCACAGGGTACTCGCGCATCATCTTGAGAGGTCAATGGAATCATCCGAGGACGACGCGCAATTCTCGAGCGACAACCGGTACCCTTAGGGCTCACAGGCAGAATCTATTATTCGGAACGACAGAGGTCAAGGACGAAAGACTCAGTCAAGAATAACGCGCTTAGCTACGCTTCTCCGAAAAGAATACTCCCAGAGTGACTACTCGAAGCCTTCTTCAAAAAATCGTGAGCCATTACATTTTCTTTTCATCGTCGAAGAGGAGTGACGCACTCTGACCTTAAGGCTCACTTCGTAGTCTCCTCCTGATCCCTCTCCGGTAATTATTGTGCCTCGTACGGCTCAGACAATATCCTTATTTGTAAATTCATTTCAATTTTCATTTGCCTGACGATTAACGTAATTGTTAAAGTGTATCATTCATGTTAATCACATTTGTTGTTTGTATAGTATTAAAGTTTATTTTGTTTCACCTGAAGCCTGTTGAAATAGTATCCAAGTCAGACAATATTAGAATTTGCACTCTTCTTTAATCCCGACGTAGGTAAAAGAGAGACAGACCCTATATTTGTTTATCGCCTCCTTCTCCACATCGAGAGATGGTAGCCAAGGTCATACGTAATTCATATTAAAAAAATAATATAACTATTAAACGTTGCATATAATTTTAGTATGATTTTATCCTAATGTTAAAATGAAATAATAAAAAATAGAGCCAAACTCCATTTTATTAATGAATATTGTGCATAGTCAATATTTACAATAATGTCCCTTATTCATCGGGCCTGCTTCAATTCGTTTTCGGCAGGCTGGAGACCAAATTTGTAATTATATCTTGACTGATATCACTCTATTTTTGTTTACAAAGCACCTGCAACTGCATACAATTGGATAGCTTCTGTTTATCAACTGCCAGTTTTCACCTAAGAACTTAGTGAAAAATTGCCTGCGCTCATCAATTGAATGTATATATTAATATAACGAGTTTAGGCTCTAAATTTGTCTATATTTTATCTTAAAATTTGATACAACATATTAAAATAAAATGCAAACATTTTTTGTTCCATTCATTTTCTTATATGGAAAAATATAGTAGTCTCTAAACTTTTTTCCAGGAGTGTACATAAATTACATGGCCTCCTCAACATTGAAAAAATCTTCAATCTTAATTAAGTTCAATCACAGCACTAAAATAGCTAGCCACATGTTACTGATGGCCTTCGTCTTGTGGCTAATGCTAGTCAGCCTTTCATCGTAGTACTTCTTTCTCTATCGGCCGCATTTGATTCTCTTGATCACACTCTTTTTTTATCGCCATTGTGAATTCTTCACTGTTTATGTAACTATACTTACCTGGATTTGAAGTGGAGTGTTATGGTATTCCAGAAGACTCATATATCTTTCTCTTCATGTTTTCCACCTTCTCTTCTTCCTAGTAATGATATTTTGCCTTCTCTTAGTCTATCAGTCCATTTCGAATTTGAGGACGCAAATCTAAACTTCCTTCCTAGCCTACCCTCAATGCCTCGGCCAATTGAAGTCACTTTTTGTTGTCTTCGAATTGGCAAAGTCGCACATCGCCATTTGTTTGAGTCCTCCCTTCCACCTTAATGCGACAACTGCGTTGCCCCACAGAATATTCGGTACAATCTTGAAGAGTGTCACAGTCTGGGAGATCTTCGCGTACGTTACCCATCCCGATACCAGGACGAGCTGGGTCGCTACCGGTAGCCCCGTGTACTCAGGACGAGTTTGTTCACACCGACTTGTGGCTTAACGGTCTTTCGTGTGGAGGCTACCGTCTTCAATTTAATTTAACCCTTTTAGTGGTGGATACATGCTAACGCGTCAGGGGGAGGCAGGACTCTTTCCGACGCAGAAGCATGCATTTTCTTTTTTATTAGTTATTTATTTGCAATGTTTAGTAGGATTTGCGTTGTTTTTTATTGTTTTTATTTTAGTAGAGCCTAATAAATAGGCAGACTTGTTTTTGGTGACTACTTATTCCCCAGGAGATAGTGGCTAGATGAACACCTATATAGAATGATGATGTTCCTTTTATTTATACTCTTAAAAATCCTATTTTTGAATACATCCTAATTTATAGTTGAAATTTGGACAAATTTCTTAAACTTAATCTTGGAAATAATGATTTTTTAATGATTTTTACTCATACAGACATGCGCCGCTGTAAATCTTTTCCTCATTTTCTTAAACTTTTTTCTTCATTAGGGGCCTTGTTCGACAATGTTAGAAATCTGTGTGTAACTTTTGTTAGATATCTCTTAAAGACCGAGTTACTAATGTATTTAAATCTTTTCTCTACTTTCACTGTGATCTTAGGTTAGCTTCTATCTTTTTTATCAAATCAGTTACCATTCAATCTTCCTTTACATCCTGCCTTGATTACCGCTTTATCGTATTCAAATGTTTGTTGATCGTCTTTTTGCATGAAGTACGTTTCTCTCATTCAACCTTTATGCTCCATTAACTAAACTAGTTGAAAATTTGATCCAGAATCGCTTTTAAGGTAATTCTTTTTAAATATGAGTTTTCAAATACCACAGTCCTTTCCTAGACGTCTTCTGCGTTGAGCATAGCTTTGCCCTCAAAACCCTACTTTCTGAGTCTACCTCCTATATATGTTTTATGTAGTCGTTTATGCAGCATGAATGCCTATATTTTCCCTGAGAATATCTAATGATCTGTCTGAGCCAGAAGGGCGAGCCTCTCTTCCAATATCTGATGCCACACATGAGCCATCCATTCTTGACAAGCTAGACAAGATCAAAAGTTTATCGCATAGAGGAGCATGGAGAGATGTTGAAATTAAATTAAATTCATGTGACCGATTCACGCAATTTACCAATCATTTCGAATAAAACGTTCTTAATGGGTCCTCAAAAGAGAAAGCTGGCCCAAAACTTCTATCTTGGCTACTTTCACTGACAATTGTCTTATTCTCGTGGGATACGAGTCAACCCACAGCCTAAAAAGGTCAGGCTCCCTATCTAGACGGCTGAAAATAGTCATTTTGACCATGTTTTCACTTATGATCAAATGTATAGAGACCTACAAATCTCTAGTAGAAGCTGCCAGCAATAATATCAATCATAAAAAACAAAGAGTTACTCTCGATTTCTGGATTAAATTTGCCCAAAAGTCGAACTAACGGTAAGAATGGAGAGAACTGGCAAATAAGGCAACGAAAACCAGGCTCCAAATGGATTGAAAAGTATTTCATGGTTAGCATGCATAATAAGATGAGATAGGCCCCTTATTCTTTTCTCATCTCGCAAAGAGCACAAAATACTTTGTTAGCCTACTGGTCAACTATCACTTCACGGTGCTGTTGTTGTTGAACTTCCACTATGCGCATGGGCACTAGAGTATCCATCGTCTCCTCTCGAATTTCATAAACCTTCGGCTCAAAGCCAAAAAAATAATCGAGGAAAATAAAAATTTCATAAAGATCCATATAACAAATCAAAGTAAAACAAACCCTAAACAATTCTATATCTATATCAGAGAGAAAATATTAGAATCATCAACTATTGGACGATCAGAACGGGCATTTTGTATACGATGAAGAAGAGATGAGTAACACCCATAATACATGCTTTGCATTAGTATTCACCACAGAAGACCTAAGTAGTAACCCTTCATCAAGCGACAGAGATGATTCAGGCACTATGCAACATATCATTGTAAGAGAAAACGATGTGCTAAAAGATTTGGAAGAGCTTAACTCGAACAAATCACCAGGGCCGGACACTATTTCACCAAGAGTTCTAAAATAATCTGAGAATGAGCTTTCCAAACGACTTGAATTGGTTTTCAGTATAGTCTTGAAAACGATTACTATTACAGGCAAGCGGAAGCTCGCCTATATAACTCCTTTTTTAAAAAAGAGTAGCAAATCTATAACTGCAAACTATCGTATCATCAGCTTAACTTCAGTTGTGTGCCCAATGTTTGAAACGCTACAAATGAACGGAATTGTGAATTATTTTGAGGTAAAAAACATTCTTAAAGACATCCAGCATGGCTTTCGTAACAAACCTTCTTAGCTCTCAAACCTTTTACGCCATTTCTATGATATTCTTAATCTATACGAAGTTCAAAATGGTTTCGAAAGATTTCTCAAATAACTATTCTGATAAAATTACAATTGGACGAAAAACAGATCGAGATTTCAAGATGGATTGGAAATTAGCTTAGCAAACGAAGGGAGAGGGGCGTCTAGCCGGAAGGTATCTTCAGTGCAAAGTTTTCAGCATTCAGCATTAATTATATCACATTGGTGCCGCCAAAAAGTGTTCTTGATTCTGCGGCCCAGAACCCTAATCAAGAGCATAAGCTCCAACAGGCTCTGAACTGCACTCTCGCTATGCCAAATTGCACGCGTTTCTTGATTCATTAACAAAATATTGCGGTAGTGCATTTCTGCTGCAATCCACCGTTTCAACCCAAACGGACTCGTTTCTAAATGGGACTCGACTGGATGTGGTATTCGCACTGCTTCCTTGATCTGGTTTTTGACTGATGCCTTACCTAGGAGTACCATATTCACAGGGTTAATCTTTATTGTAACTGCAGCATAGGAATTTTTCTTTCTGTGACATTCAGCGCTTGGGGTCTTGTTAAGGCTACTTCACTACTAATCTTATCTTCGTTCGAAGCTAGAGAATGTATAAGAATTTTACGTATTCGAAGACGACCGTAATCTGCTGCAGGTAGACTCAATCTACCACGCTAGTGTCCGTTTAGCGGGCGGCGCCATTCCCGCATCCATTCTAAATAGGTTTTTTGTCGATACTGTCGAGATTCGGCTCACTCTCCGCTGTACTGTGATTGTGCGCTTGTACGCGCAAGCTCAGTATCTCAGTCACTCATCCACCGCTCGGAATTATCTGCGGCTAATGATAGCTCGATAGCTATCCTGCTGGTGGTGCCTCTGGTTCTGCTGAGGACGCCAGCCTGGATGGTACAAAGTTTGAGCATTTATCACCACGCCTCTACTACCAAAGGATACACAGCACCGGAAGTATTGCGTTCGAAGATTATTTAGCACACGAAAGCGCGAAAGCGCTGTCTTCTCTTTGTTTGAAATAGGCGGGGGCTCTTTCGGGCAAAAAATCTTTCTTCACGGGTAAGCTAGTGGCAATAAATCGCTCGATACAGGAGAATTTGTGTCCAGCTAAGTTTAGAGAGCAAATTGTGATATATATTGGCTCAATGAATGCCCTCAAGATCTTAAATTCATTGGATTGATTATAAGCTTCGGTTTACAGTATCCTTTTCGCCACAACTACATCAGGTTGAGTAGATATTGAGATATTCTTCTGCTGAATTCGTTGGGTTTTTTTTGTTTTTTTTAATTTAATAGAGCCTATCTGGCCACTGCCTACTTGGGCATAAGTCGCCGAAAAACACGAAAGCCTAAAACTAGGCTACTTCAAAATGTAAATATGAAAACATAACAATGATATGAATTGGAAAAACTTAACAATCAGGAAGCAATCTCCAGCAGCGGGTGGAGGTCCCCCTCACCCCGGTGCAGGAGAGTGCAACCTACAAACAAAGCAATAACAAACAAAAACCAAAAAAAAACTTAAATAAAGGGGAGAAGCCCAGCCTCCCCCAAAAGTCAACAAGTCCAAAAGTCAATGTGCACGAATCCGTCCCGAGTACAAGGGACAGGCGGTAGCGACCTTGACCATACCAGTACCGGGATCACCCAGACTGGGACATTTGACAAAAATGTGCCGAATAGTGTGGGGGACGACGCAGTCATCAAAATAGGGCACAGACGAGTGCTCCATCAAATAGTGATGCGTCACACGAGTGTGTCCGATTCGGAGACGATAGAAAGTGACCTTAATTCGTCGCGGCATTGGGAGATAGGTCCAGCGGAATAGTCGCGGCGCAATGGCACGCAACTTTAAGTTCCCTTCAACCGTCTCCCATCTTCTTTGCAAAGCAGTCTGAAGAGCTGCCCGTATTCCTGCCATGTAGACGGTATGAGGAAGAGCAAAACGCTAGTCCGGTCGAAGAGTCCTCGCGGACTCTTTGGCGCCCTCATCGGCACGCTCATTCCCCGCAATTCCTATACATGTCCAGGAATCCAGCAGAAGATAATCTCGACATCTGCCCAGCTCGCCAAAACCGTGGCGTTAAGGATATCGAGAACCAGGGGATGCGGAGATTCCAATGCCTCGAGAGCATTCAGGGCGCATTGTGAGTCACTATAGATCACAATCCGGTCTCCGAACCGGGCACATCACGTAATCTCCCGTACCAAGTGGTGTATTGCCACCAGCTCGGCCGTGAAGACAGACGCAGCGCTTGGCTTCAAACAGAGGGGATACGGCATGGAAGCCGACCCCCTCTTGGGACTTGGAGCCATCCGTATACACTGGCATGGTTCCAGCGTGACAGGAGGTGTGCTCCAGAAAGATCGAACGCAATACTTCCAGCTTCGTACAAGCTTTGGGAGCAGAGGCGTGGCTACAAATAGCCAAATGTGATACCCTCCAGGGTGGCGTCCTGGGCAGAACCAGGGGCGTCACCGGCCAGAGAGCTATATCTAGCTCTCGAAGGAGTTTCCTGGCCCTAAACTCAAAGAGCTTAGGGTATGACTGGCGTCTCTCGGCGGCATAGGCACCATCGAGATCAGCTGCGGATGCAGTGAGAGCTTTAAGCGACTGAGTGAGGCGCCGGGCTCGTGCGTACAGGCGAGTGATGCACTGCACGCGGCGCAGAGCGAGTCGCATCTCCCCAGCATCGACCAACAGGCTCTCAATGGCAGAGGTGCGGAATGCACTGGTCGCAAGGCGAAGGCGGGTGTGGTGGATCGAATCCACCTCCTGCAATAAACGCTCGGCTGCGGATGCATAAAACTCGCAACCGTAGTCGAGCTTCGAGCGACAAAGGATCGATAAAAAAGTAAGGCAGTAGCCCTATCAGGGCTCTAAGCACTGAACGTCACGGAACGGAGAATGTCCTTCGCGCGGGTAGAAGAGACCCTAAGGCTGCGAATATGAGCCTCCCAGGTGAGGCGTCGGTCGAATACAAGACCAAGGAAATGGTGTGACTCAACCACAACCAGGCGCACCCCATTAAGAAACAAATCTGGGTCGGGGTGAAGCCGTGGATGGCGGCAGAAGTGCACCACCTTAGTCATGCCAAAGAAAACCGAAAACTGTGCGCGTTCGGCATAGCGATAGACGCGGTTCAATGCCTGTTGGAGTCAACGCTCCAGAGTTGGCATATGGGCCGCGCCAAAGGAGATCGAAAGGTCATCCACGTAGAGCGTAGCGAGAACATCTTCCGGCAGCACCGAGGTGATGCCGTTAATGCTCAGGGCAAAGAGTGTGACACTGAGGACACTTCCCTGCGGGACACCCTCTTCCTGCTCCTTTAGGCCGGAGAGAGCTCCCATCACCCGTGCGGGGAATCGACGATCTCGCAAAAATTCAGATATAAAGACTGGGAGGCGTCCCCTCACATCAATCATGTGGTGAGTCTCCATGATACCGTATCGCCATGCTGTATCATAGGCCTTCTCCAGATCGAAAAACACCGTGGCGTAGTGCTGTCTACGAAGGAAAGCCTTGCAGACGGCATTTTCCAGTCGGAGCAGAGCATCCGACGTGGAGTGGAACTTGTGGAAGCCGCACTGTGCAGAAGACAGATGGCCTCCGCCGTCCAGGAAAAAGGCTAATCTAACATTTACAAATTTATCCATTAACTTGCACACGCAAAAGGTTAGAGAGATTAGGCGAAAACCAGTGGGAGCAGAGTGATCTCTCCCCGGTTTGCGAAAGGCCAGCACAGTAGCGATTCGTTAGGAGTCTGGGAGAAGACCCTCCACCCAGATCCTGTTAAACAGATCTAACAGAAAGGCCATGCCTCGCTCACCCCGTTGTCGAAGCATGGCGTACTGGACATCATCCGGACCATGGGCGGTGTCCGCACACGAAGAGAGAGTGGAGCGCAACTCCCTCACAGTAAACTTGTCGTTGAAGGGTTCTCCGCCTTTAGAGGTAAAGTCCAGCCCGCGGCCTTCCGCGACATCACGACGGGCATTGAATGCTGGCGGAGCAGCATCCTGGCTAGAGAACGCGGAAAAAGCGGTCGCTAAGGATTCCGCCACGGATGCGGGATCCGAGATTGCGGTCCCATTCTCCTGGAAAACGGAAGGGGTGTCTTGCAAGAACTTTCCCCGAAATCTTTTGACTCGCTTCCACACCTCAGCTAAAGAGGTCTTCGCGTTAAGTGAAGACACATGCCCGCCAAGAAGAGCGGCGGGTGTGCTCCTAAGTATACCGGCCCTAGCCTTAGCCCGACAAAATTCAGCGACAGTAAAATCGTTCGGGCGGCGCATATAGCGCATGTACGCATAACGCATCTGTTTGAGGGCCGTCTTACACTCAGCCGACCACCATGGGAGTTTTCGGCGTGCAAAACGTCCAGACGTCCCTGAAATAGTAGTCAGGCCCACGGTGATGAGGTTGCCGGGGAAGAACTCAACGGCCTCGTCCACCGACCTAACCTCCTCGACTGAGATAAAAAATTCAGTCATTTCCTGAAATGTAGGCCACCGCGCCTACGCCAAGCACCACCGAAGTGGGCTCTCAGGCGGCAGTTGCCCTGAAAATAATATTTGAATGGGAAAGTGATCACTACCATAAAGGTCATCAACCACCCCCCAATCAAAATCAGGCTGTGCATTCGAAGAGCCCAAAGATAGATCAAGGCAAGAAAATGAAGCGGTTTTCGGACAGTGATGCCTAAACTCATCCACGTTTAGGACACATATCTCAAGCTTTTCGATTAGATCAGCAAGGACCTGTCCCCTGTGATTTATTGAGTAATCTCCCCAGAGAGGATGCCTGCCGTTCAGATCGTGGCAACCGTGCCACGACGTGGCGGAAGTCCCCCGCAGCAAAATCAGCTGACGGAGGAATGTACGCAGAAATGATAGTATACCTGCTATCCAGGTGCAGCTGCACAGCCACTACCTGAAAAGAGGTATCTAAAGAGAAAGGAAGAATGGAGACATCATGCTGGGTGTAAACCGCGCATCCCCCAGCCCGGCCATCCCACGGTGGTGGGGTCGCGAGACCCTTATACGCCGGGAGGGCGGGCAAGGGGCACGCGCCTAGAAAAAACTCCTGCAAAAAGATAGCTAACGGCGAACGGGACGAGACGAGCCTCCGCAGCTCCAACCAGTTGGCCCGGAGTCCACGGCAATTCCATTGAAGGAATATGCCCTCTAGGCCTAGCTCGGAGAAGACGCGGGGGCCCTCCTCGAACAGAAGACCCTCACGGGAATGGCCTTACGCTTCCCGGGGGCAAAACCCCGGGCGCTGTTGGTCGGACAAAGCTCTGAAGGCGCTGTCGCCTTTTGAGGACTTATTGGGGGAGAGTTTGGGCTCGCTATGCGAGTCTTTTTCTTCCTCCACCTCGAAACCTTAGGCGGGCGTTGCGGCTTCGGAGGCGGGGGGCCCTCTTTTCGAGGAACCACCGTCTCCGAGCCACTTGCTCCACCTTTGGGCGTGGGCGAAGGAGCCGAAGCTCCTTTGTTGCTGTCCTCCTTTCGGGGGACAGCTTTAGGAACCCCGGAAGATAGCCTAGCGACAAACTTCAGGGGTTTAGCCTCCTGTGAGTCTAACGACTCGGTGGAGGCGCGTGGCCATTTTGCCTTACGGGAAACGTTCACGCTGGGGGAAGAGGCTGGGTGTGAACCCTTTTTGCCGCCTGCTTCACCAGGGGAGCGACCGGGTTGAGTAGAGCCCGCAGAAGACCTCCAAATGGGCACGAAAACAACCGTGCTTTTGGCCTAAATGGGCCAGGAGTAGAGGGTGCTTTTCAAACTATTTAGGAATATGACGCCCCAGGCAGAGCCGGGCGCGCCAGAACCAGGTCCTTAGCCTCGCGAAATAAGAGTCAATCCTCGGCCTAAACGGCCAGTATTTCTTTCTCAAGGAAATAAGCACCACATTGCTTCGAAGAAGTGAGGTGCGGCTTTTCGCAATTGACACACTTCGCAACACGTGATTTAGACTTATCGTGTGCGGCCTTGGAGCAATTTACATAGACTTCGGGTGACCATGACTTTGCACGTCTACAAGAACGATTTGTATGGCCGAAGTGGTGACAGTAATAGCACCGCCGCAGCAGTGGCACGAATGCCTTCACGCGCTAGCGGTACCAACCGGCACGCACCAACTCAGGCAGTGTGTCACAGTCGAACGTGACGAAGAGTGTAGGGGTGGGTCTCGAGGCCCCTCCATGTTTTCTAATCACACGTGTGACCTTCATCGACCCATGGTCAGCCAGCTCTAAGGTGATGTCCTAAATGGAGTAGTCAACGAATTCCCTCGCATAAATTACTTCTTTCACAAAGTTCATGGTAGAGTGTGGTGTCACACTCACCGGGGTGCCATGAAGTGTCCGAAGAGCACTTATCTTGGTCGCCTTGGCGGGATTTGCCGCATTCGCCAGAAGGCACCCGTCCGAGAAACGGGTCACCTTTGGCTCTCTACCAATTGCACTACCGATTCCTCTCCTCTAATGGATCATGCTGCCCTTGGCCAACTTGGTGCCATCAGTGGAGCGAATAACGAGGAAGCGTTTGAAGCCAGCGGGCTTGAAAACTCTAGGTAACCTCTGCATTAGGGGCACAGATGTCATCGAGGCTCCACCCAGTGCACTTTTCGTCTTTGTCATAGTCAGGGGCTCCACACACGGGGGAAAAGAAAGGCCGAATGTGCCGATCTTGGCTTGGTCGCTTGCCAAAGGGGCAGCAGACCCATCCGTCCCCGTAGCCCCCGCGGATTGGGGGGAGCCCCGAGTCTTTTTAGTCTTTCTTGTCATTTTCTTCTCTTTAGGAGAGGATGGCAGGGATTAAACCCGCTTCTCACCTCCGCCGGCAGAAGCCCCTACGCCAGATGGACCGGCATTAGCTAGGTCCTTCTCCGAAATGGAGAAGGTCCTGGTGGTCGCAGGGGCATCGTCCGGAGAAGATCCCTTCCTTCCTTGTACTGCCTCAGAAACCATAGCCGTTTGAGGAGGACCTTGCATAGGGGCGGATTCGGGTTCGGTGTTTGGCGCCAAGCCCGGATTTTCCCCCATGGAAGGCCCTACTGTCTGAGGCTTGGTTTCCTTAAGGATCATGTCTATCAAAGGAGGGGCCTTCAGTTGGCCATCCCCTCCCATGACATCGCAGGTCCCCTTGGCAGTGTCGCCAGTCTTGTGTGGGGAGGCACAGGCCTTGACCCCGGCAAGGTTTAAAATTCTTGCCAGCAGGTCTTTTGAGGGAAGCGACCGAAGGGGCCTGGCTTCCTTCTCCCCCCTAAGGGGGTTTTCCCTACCGAGCCGCTTACACGAGGGGCGAATAGGCAATGGGCTGCCTGCTGGCTTTCTTGGCAGTTCCCTTACAAATAAAAGGAGGGACTGCCGCTGGAAATAGGGAGGTTCTCGAAAGCACCTCCAGAGAAGGGGGTAAGGGGCATAGGAGAGGAGTACGCCTCCTCTCCGGTTAAAGAAATATGGAGGTTCCCCTGCACAAGCATAGGGGGGACCGCCATTTTTTCGGTGGAGCTTCCCTAAGGCGGCTCCATTGATGAGCAAGGGGAAGTTGAGGGTTGTTTTTTTTTAAGGTTGTGCATTATTGGGCAAGGTGACCCTCATTTTTTTGCGGGACGCAATAGCTCATCACCTCTTACTGTTGCCCACACTGAAAGAGGTAGGCGCCGCCATTTGGGACCACCCCTCCCGCCTTGTGGCCTGGCAGTCCCTTGGCATGGCGGCTCCACCTTGAACACGGCGTAAAAAGATAGATTGTGAAGAGGAAAGGAAAAGGAGATGTGAGGAAGCTCTGGGGTTTGGGAACGTTGTCCCCTTTCCCCTCAGCCCCGATCCGGGACGGTTGGCTTGAGAAGAAGGTCAGCATCTACCCTGTGAAATTAGAGGCTGACCAGTAAAGTTGTGGGAGAATGTATGAAAAGCGACGAGGTAGGGAAGAAATAAAGGCTATCTGAAGGAAGGAAGAGAGGCTAAGCTGGGGCCAGACGGAGCGCTGGATCCCGTCAGCCTGGCGACCAGGATGCAAATCGCCGCGCCCTTACTGCTGAATTCGTGGACATTAAGACACTCCGGGAAATTAACACAATGAAGAGGGCGCAAACAATCTTCAAGGACTAGACGACTGGTCCGACGTTTAGATATTACTCACTTTGAATACTTGCAAGAATCAGTTTAGCTGTTCAGGTTGCATGGGTAAGAAGATGGGAGACGGCCAACTGCAACATAAATATTTGCATCGTTGAGCTGCAATCCCTTACTATCGACCTAACTACCCAATGTCTCAATGCCTTCAGGTCATTTTATGTGCCCTTCTTATTGGGCACACCTGCGGGCAGCATCGCCATTTTTGTCGAATGACCCAAGCTGTGAAATCTTTGCGCACGTTGCCCCTACTGGTATCAGACGAGCAGGGTGACTATCGCTCGTCTATGGTACTCGAGATAAGTTCGTGGACACCAAACTGCAGACCTTTGAATTTGTGGATGAGTTACGTTTATTGCATTCTATCTAAGCTTTGGGTTTTGGGTTAAGATTCGAGCTGTTAATAGAGCTGATTACCCAGGCAACTGATTATAGTTTTGGTTTTTCTTTATTTTTTATTTTTATTTTTATTCTTAGTTTTTTTTGTTTTCTATGATGTTTGTGAGTTTTTTACTAATTTTTAAATAATTAGTTACCAGTATCGACATCCTCAATTAAAAAACTGTGTCGACATTCGAGCAGCCGAATATATTTAAATGCTTTTAATGCTCCTACGAATTTACAAGAATTAAGTGGACCATCATTCCATGCGTAGCTCATTGGTACACAGGTCCGTGGAATGCCTCATATGCCTTACAATAATAATTTAAAAGCTGCAGTAGCAAATAAAATAATTTCTCAAAATGAACTCTTGACCCTCGTTATCGAAGTAGAGAACCTTCTGAATTATTGCTCCTTAATCTGTTGTAATTATTAGATGTGATCACGATCTAAACGCAATAAATCCTTATGATCGGCTGCATATTTGCCCTTAATAGTCGGCAAAAGCTGAAGAAACTAATAGGTCACAATGACTGTGCTCACAGTTGATCAAATATACAGGGCGTTGAGTGAGAAATAAATGAACCGCAAAGCCCAAGGGTATCCAGGTCACTGTCAAAGATGCTGCTGATCTACTGTAGAAGATAGGGCTTGTAGTGGAGCTCCTTCACGAATGAGAGGAGGAAACCTCCCTTTGGAGATTAATCAGCTATCTGCAGATTGTTAGCATAAGGCTTGTCTCTCCTTTCACTTACAAGCTCTTTTCCACTAAAACCCATGGATACCGCAATTGGAGACTGTTCTTTCAATCCACCATCGATCCGACCACTTGCTCTTTCTATCACCCAGCTGGGGGCACTTTAATTCCTTTCACTCCTCTTTATGAAGTGGAAGTGTGAAAATTAATTAAAATCATTGTTCAAGCTCAAGACATCGACCCTCAAATATAATACAAACGAGGGAAGGCTAATTTTCCTCAAAGATTTTATTCACTTTGTTATTCACTGGTTTTCTTAATTAGATTTATAATTAAACCTTAAATTCAACCAAAGTCATTGCATTTCTTCTTAAATTAACTTACTCGTATAAGTATATTGATTCAAAATATAACACGTACATAGAGCAACTTGAATGCTTTCAAGAGACAAACTATCCTTATCCTTTGCGTGCCTCAGGTTGGAATATATTCGAAATGTCTTCTAATCGGTAAATTTTGCTTGAACACCTTTCTTTCGTATATATACCTCTAATATAATATTATTTCTTGTAGTTATCCTTGATAAGGATCTTAATAAAGTTCTAAAGTACTTGGAAACACCTTTTCATTTTTTTCCTGCGGTACATTGCATTCATTTGCTACCCTCACGTGATACTTTGTGAGTTTTTTATTTCATATATATATATATAGAGGGGTTGGACAAAATAATGGAAACATTAACTAATGAACCCATTCACACCAAAAAAGATTTTAAAACTTGTTTAAAATGCTTGATAATGACGTTTGAACATATATTGGTCTCCATAATTCACAGATCTTGCCATAATCAAATTTTTTTTGTGTAAATTGGAGCAAAAACTATGGAAAATATTCCCTCTAAAAAGCGTCTACGAAGAAGCTGGAGCAAGTTTCACCCGAAACCAGTTAAATTCTTATAGATCCAGCACAAAACTGTATGAATCAATTGGTCAGCGTATTGAATCTATTTATACTGCTAAGGAGAGGGGACTCAATGTCGGGAATTTAATTAATGTTTCCATTATTTTGTCCACCCCCTGTATATATATATATATATATATATATATATATATATATATATATTTATATATTTACCAATTTATTGGTAAATTTATGTCTGCGAATTGTTTACCAATTTGTGTGTGCGAGTTGCCAAACTCGCTACGTAGGTAAAACTACGCTACAATTGAAACTGAGGATTTGCAAACATAGTGCGGTTTCCCACTAGACAGACACACCCATTGCTAACCTGGAATTATCTGTAATAAGGAATCATTTGGATAACTGTACATCATTATTGTCCTCCTAAAATTTCAAAGTTTTGGGTTCTGCAGATAAATTCGTAGATCTCAACATTTTGGAATCTCTATTTATTAAATTCGAGTCAGTCGTCCACACCACTTTACATCTATTAATTCAAATATCTTAATTTTAGTTTGTTTTATAGTTTATTTTTACCTAAAATATAATAAAAACTCACTCAATAACCCGATAATTATAATGTTCTATTAGTTGGTTACCCTTATTTCAGTTATTCTAAACACCTACCATGTTTAGCTCAGTTGAAATTTCCCACATATTAAATTATTCGATTTCTGTCCTTCTCTCAAGTGGGTAAGTGTTCATTCATTTATTTAATTTTTGCTTGTTTCTCAGTTTGTTTTATAATTTTGAAGTGTTTTTCTTTGTAAGTTCGCACTGTCCTCTCTAGGTAATTCTTGCATTGTTTTCTTGAAAGTTTGACTAAAATCTAATATTCATTTTTACAGTGTCACATTATTTTGTCTCAAATTCAACTTATTATCAGTCATTAATACATATATCTCTTTATGTATTGTAAGCTTGCTTGCTTTCATGTTGTTTTACTCTATTATAGGCTGAAGATGAACATAGCTAATGTTTTAAACGTTCCAAATTATATATATTCCGAATACTGGTTCTGGCTTAAACCTACATACTAAAATCGAGGTTTTCGAAGGATGTTCCAATTTATATATATATATATATATTATAACTGTCAAAAGGAGTTTTTTATATGAGGCTCTAGATTAAAAATCAACTGAGGGCGATCCATTTTATTTTGTCTTATTTAAAATATTTAGATGTTTTATAAATTTTGGCCGTGAGCTTTCACCTTTTTTAGTCATCTTCAGACGGAAGTCTTGGTTATTATTGAGGCTTCATTGATGGAAAGTTTCTATTCTCGTTGCCTCCTCTAGCGGCGAGATAATTGTTTAGTGAGCAGAAAAAAATGAATTTCGTCTTCATTCTTGGATGCTTTTTATATATCGGAGTCAGAGGACGGTTTACTTTTCTTTTAGCAGAAAAGGTGTAATACTCACTGCGAGCTGGTTTACCGTGTGTTCAGGTCCGAGCCCATCTCTTTGATGAGAATAGTCTCCAGAATCTTCAGGTTGCGGAGATCCGAGTTTTTTGTGAGGATGGTAGTGTTTTCAACAAGGATCTTCTTGCAATTTGTTCACTGTTGTTCAGAAGCAATCAAATCGCACTACAATAAACAATACAATGAACAAATTTTAAGACAACGAGATTAGAAACTTTCCATCAATGCCGACTCAACAATAAGCAAGACTTCCGTCTGAAGATGCCTGAAGAAGGCGAAAGTTCACGGCCAAATTTTATAAAAAAATCCGAATATTTTAAATAAGACCAAATAAAATGGATCTTCCTCAATTGATTTTTAATCTTCGGCCTCATATAATAAAACTTAATTCGATGTTATGCTACCCCACCTCTTTAAGCAGGGTCATAGACACAATTCAGACTATTATTAGAACTGTTGGGAATGGTGGTCAAACCCAGGCTGTAGATGAATGCTGCTGGAAAACTATATTGCAGGAGGAAGTCAGAAGTAGTTGTCGGAGAATTTCTAAGCTTTCACCATCACCCCTTTCTAGCTTCCAAACTCCTCGGATTTTAATCCCATGCATTACTCTCTGTGTGACGCGGTTAAGAAAGAGACCACACGCTGTTGTGCCTGTAACATCAAGAACGATCTGGTGGTCAAAATCAAGAAGACACTCGAAGATCTTCGTATGGACAGAGTGAATAAAGCATGCACCAGTTATGGGAGCCATTTAGAGGCCCCGGGGATAGCCTAGGGCCGCTACTTTGAGTATCATATATTCTAACCAAAATCTAGTTACTATTTTATAATTTCATAATTCATTTGTCTTTGGCTGAGATATTACGGGATATGGGGTCCAGTTATGCAAACCTTCATCTTTGCCCGAACGAGCCCATATATATATATATATGTATATATATATATATATATATATATATATATATATATATATATATATATATATATATATATATATATATATATATATAATTTAAGGTTCTATCGATCTTTAAATTTGTCTGTGAGATCTACTACTACTTTCGACTTGTGAATGAGTTGTTTCTATCTCACATCCCTCCTGTTTAAGCTTTCTCGGCTTTTTCGGGTGCTGCGCCTGTCTTAATGAGAAAGCTGCTTGCAATATACTGCTCGGTACGGGAATTTACGTATCTTGGCCTGTTCGGAGGCTATTTTTTAATTTATAGTGACTCAAAGAGCAGATTAAGTGTCTTCGAGGTATTTAAATCATCACATGTTATGGTTGACACTATTTTGGGCGTCATGGTTGTTGCAAGTCTAGAGGACCTAAATATTTTCTTCTGCTATGTTCCTGGAACTGCGAAATTTCTTGAAATGAAGCGCTTTTGAGGAAACCAAGCTGTTTGCTCAAGAATTCAATGTTGCAGACCATTTAACTCCAGCTCTTTTGGGAGGCCAATCCCAAATGCCTCGAATATATCAAGTCATTTTAGTCGTCTCTGAGTCGGATACACTTGCGGAATGAAGCGTCGTCTTATGGAGTGCTCTTTCAAGAGTTCTACTTGATTCCTGAGTCTGTACGTCACTTTCTGGTTTAATGTATTAATGTATTTAATGTACCTTTCCAGATATCGTTAAGGGCGTTGTGGCTACTACTCGTCTCTTTTGTTGGAGTCGGATTCTGGCACATCAGGCTTGTTGTGATGGAGTTATTTGGAAGAAGGGGGAGAAAAGCTCCATATACTATTTAAATTGTTGATGGACTCCTTTTTATGTTCTATTCGAGTGATGGACCCTTTTCGATTACACTAGTCAACAACCAAAATGGTTCACACATGAGATTATTGCTCACACAACTAATTTCAAAATTGCTGGATTTTATCTGATATTTGTTTTGTTCTATCAGAAGAGGGTTTAGAAAAAAATCAATAGGTACAAATATTCAATATCCCATCACCTGTGTCGTGAAATAGATATTTAACCCAAAACAGACCAGCTTGTCTCGTATGTGACTGTGCTTACACGACTAATTTCACATTGTTGAGTATGATTTAGATGTTTTATTCTACTATCAGATCTACTTTCTTAAACAATCAGAAAAATAGTAAATATGGTTACATTAATTGTCTCACGCAAGATATCATTATTAAACACGTCACAGATAAACTCATAAGAAATTGTACCAGAAAGCATTAGTTCAAATCCTTTATAATTGAGAAAATATGAAGTTCTAAAAGTGCTTCTGAACTTTGCCCTTTCATTTGTACAGCTCGCTCTCTTCTCATTGCAGCTTCCAGCAATAGTCGCCCATCATTTTAGGACTGAATTTTCCCTGATATATGCTCTCCATTATGACGATGTCATGATGAAATCTTTCACCGTGTTCATCACTGATGTCTCCAAGGTTATCTGGGAAAAATTGAATATTAGAGTGGAATAAATGCAATTTCAAGGACATCCGTCCTCTCAATGGATGGTAATTCTGTAGCTGGGTTGTAACGATTTATTTGTAGTTGTCAGCACGATAGTTTCCAAGAAATAGCTTTGACACATTGACAAATGATTCCGATGAGTTTTTCTCTAGTGGGTTCAAGGCCTTGGTGAATTCACTATCATGAACTAGTATGCAAATCTGTGGTCCATTCAAGACACCTGCTTTCAACTTGCTTCGGAAACCACAGCATCAAGATTATGACATAAGTAGCAAAACCCAGCACCAGATTGATCCATAGCCTTGATACAATTTTTAGCCAAACCAAGATTTAGATGCAAAGGCAAATATATCTTTTCTGGGTTTACATGAGGATTGTGAACAAAGTTAAGTGTTCCAGGCACATCTTTTGGTCTTTTCGCGTATTCTTTTCCCACAGAGTTCTCTGCATCAGCTCTGCTGTCCCACAAACATAAAAGCACATGTGCTTTATATAGCCACTCTGAAGGTCCAGTAGTAAACAGATGATTTTGAGATCGCCAAATATCTTCTACTAGTGTTTCTCGTACTCTATAGCGGCTACAAAATCTTTATTGACTCATAGCTCTCAACCATCTTTGTTGCATGTGCTATTAAGACAGATGGAAACTAATTGGCATTGTGTAAAATAACAGTTTTCAGAGAGTCTTTTTAGAGCCTATAAGCAGCCTCCAATCATCTGACGTGTATGGTTCTTACTTGCAGAATTGTTGCAGTAACAAAGATTGTTTGCCACCTTGAAAAATGCAGAGAGCTCTCTACGTCGGAAACGAGCTGTAGTGATACATACTCCAGCTTTCAGCAGGTTACGCTGCTTTAGTTGGGATCCGGGAACTTCGGCCTTCTCTTTGGAAAAGTCTAGGTCTAAGATGAGATTATGAAGCGCTTCTTGAGTAAAGAGTTTAGGCCTGGTATTTTCGCAGCCTTCTTGGTAGTTGTTTTCATTTGAGGTAGAATTAGAATCGGAATCAATCGACAATTCTTATTCAGTCGGTGAATTTAGGACTGGGAGTTCAGTGCTGTGCGAAACTGGTCGGATTGCAGAAGCAATATTGGGGTACTGCACCTTGCCTCGTGTTTTTATGTTTATTCTCTTGATGTTTAAGAGACGGAAGAAGCAGTCACTGCTGTTGTAGATAGTAGATATGCACTATCATTAACAGCAATCTGAAACAAACAAAAAAGCACAAATATTGCATAAGTGGAACCAATGAACATATGAATTAGTGTATGAATAGCATGGTGCATTAAATATATAGATATGCTTGTTCTGGAAAATTCAGCCCGATAGAGCAATACAAATGTCATTATTAAATTCAGCACATACATTTACCCAAGAATCATACTATTTTAATCCAGAAAAAATGAGAAAATCCTTTTTTTTTTGGCAGTATTATAGCGGTTAAGCCACATTGCGTGTGAGTCGCCGTATTGAGTCATCATTCGCGTCGACCTCACGGAAGTCGCTATGCGTTATAGAGCCCCATGGTTCGAAAACCATGTTAAACTCTTTGTGCCTAGTGAGAAATAAAAGCCTTCTTACATGAGGGTAATTTGGGGGGAAATAGCTTTCTTATGTCCCTCAAGAAAACATAACTCACATGGGGCATCAGAGCATGCTATTGTTTCATTTATATTTAATTATTTTTTATACTTGGCTTTTTTAATAATTTTATGTTATAAATAAATGATAATTTACTAAGTCTTTTTTCACAATCGATCGCTTGTCTACTAACTAAGAAAAAGCTTTAGATAAGAGGTAGATTTTCAATGCACGCTTTAAGGCACCAAGGGTGTGCCCGGAAAGTACCCAGCAGACAGACCACATCATTCTACATCCTTAGGGCACTAAGTAAGAGAGAACGATTATTCCTGCAGCAAAAATGGCCCTACGATGGAAGCAATATAAAAGGCAGTACCCGTAGGTCGAGATATCAAGGTTTGGGATTAACTCAGAGACGAAGTCAGGTAAGAGGTTTTGTGGCATTTAAGATTTTTAGGGAAGAAGTAGAAAATGAGGCGATGCGAGATCGAATGAAAGTCTGATGGAGGTCAAGGAGTAGGAAAGTGTCGCGAGAGAAACTTTCCTGGCAGACAAGAGGACAAGAGCACGTACTGCAACGTTTTTAATAAGTTAAAGTGGTTGAAGTGCAAAAGAATGAGATCTATTGAGAAGGGAGTTGCAGGAGTTATGCTGGGAAGTAATAAAAGCGTGGTTGGCGATCTTGAAACTATTATAATGAAGATGAGAACGGAATATGTAATGGAGAGAAGAAGAGAGATTACATGCATTTATTAGCAACTTGAACTTTGACAGACAGATGAATATCGAATGACCCCTAATATTTTAGTAGTTTCAGAAAATGAAAACTGGGAGGCGTCAAAGTTAAGATGAGGAGGACTTTTACAACGGACGACATCAGAAAGTGTGTTATCAGTATCATGTCATTTTTATCAACTTTGAGTTTCATAAAGTTGTCTAACAACTAAGAAGATAGGTGAAACATTATTTTTATCTGCATAAAAAAAAATTATAGACCCAGGAAACATATATAAATTAAAAATGAAAAAAAGATAGATTAGAAAAAGGAGAGGAACAGAAACCGAATCTTGCAGAACAACAAAACAGACTACAGTCAGCATAAATATATCAGGCGTGAATAGAACTAATTAGGAGTTGTTCCAGAATCCATCTCTATTTTGTGAATACGCTAAAGACGAAATGCGTGGTAAACAGTATCAAATGGTTCTAAAAGATAAAAAAGTAGCATGATGGAAAGCTTTACAGGTATCAACTTAGTATCAGGTGTTCAACGAAGGTTTTCATTGGAATGTAGAAGATCAGCTTGAGTGCGTGCGACTGGAAAATATCGTCAATAATGAAGGGGGCGCCTAATCCAGAAGCCGTGCTAATACCACTCTTTGATAAATTTTTGAAAGGAAGGAGATTTAAGAGATTGCTGTTAGTTTGTCGGGTCGTTTGTATTAAAGTTAGGTTTGTTTAGAATTGTGAGAAAAGCAGCGTATTTAAAATTGGAGCGTAAGACATCAGTTAATAGAGACGCCTTAAAGATAGAGAGATATTGGAGGAGAACAAGGCTAAATTAAAATTATTTTTAAAAAGGATGATATTCAGAGATTTGAATTTAGAGCTATATATTGTTGAAAGAAATAAATCATAAACTGTCGCACATTAGAAAATGATATGCAATGTTCAATAATTTAGGCCACAAAAGAGATTTTATGCACTTATTTTTTTACCTAATTTTTACTTACAGTGAAAATATATTTATTTATATGAATATTTTATTAATTTTTTCACTTTGGCTTGTTCGTAATGAGCGTGACTAATATTCTGGAGAGGTAATTGTACCTATACAAAATATAGCATGGGTTAATGCTTTTATTTATGTTGTCTGGTTAATCTGTGAAAGTTTTGGACGGTTATCCTGTCTAACAGTAAAAGACAATTGAATATAATGGATAAAGATATTAGGTTGGCAAGAATGGATTTATATTGCTGTCTAATTAAAGTAGATAACAAAAGTTTTCTCTTGGCTTCCTCCATTACGGGGGGGATTATAGATGAAAGCTTTTGTGACAAAAATGAAACAATGCATAAAGGGATTAAAAAAAGGTCAGGCTTAGAAATATGAAAGCCGATGCTGAAAGCGAAGCCTCATTAATGTGAGAGTTGTGAAAAATCCGTTTATATTTAAGTTGGACTAAAGACGCTAATATCAAGAGAGATAAGAGTGAGAATAATTTATAAATAATTGCTTCTTTAAACCAGATAACAGAAATATTTAGAAGTTGCAAATTTTCTTAGGTTACAATAGTAAGCATTTGTTTGCTATATCGGAATAGTATTAACGTTGAAGTTAATGGGCGAGTATTCAATAAAAGTTACAGTCGAGGTTATTAATTTTATTTTAATCGAGATCTTCTAAGAGAAAAATAATATGCAAAGATTGTGAAATTTAAAACGATGCACACAATAATAGTGTCGTTTCTCTTAGTACCCATTAAATAAGGATGAAATATGTCTTTGCGAGAATGTAGGAGCTATCATACCAGTAGGTCGAACTCAGTTTCAGCGAGGCCATTTAATCAGAGTTCACTTTCAGATCATTTTGAGCAAAACGAGATCTTTTTCGCCATCAAACACCATTTTTAACTCTCATTGGAATATTTATTTACAGTGTGTTCATCGCGGTGGTAGTTAATTTTCACTTGACTATAAACCATGATAGAAATGATGGAAATTATGGGAACAATTTAAATGCCAATTGTATAATTTAATATGGAATTAATCCGCGGTTGGTAGGGCTTGAATGTATAAGGAAATTGCTCAATAAAGCTTTGTTCACCCTGGTTTCTGGAAATTTTATCCATTCTTGAAGCAAAACCTGTTTAAGTAAATTCAGAGACGCTAGGGAAGAAAATCAGTTCTCCAATTCTTGCTCCCATATAAAACTCGAATGTTCGATATTTAAAGATCTGATAATTGTAGAGTTCAATCCACATGTTCAATTTTTTGCTCATGCACCCGCAAGAAGATGTGATATGTAGCATGAGCAACCTTATTGTGGCTGACATCTCAAGGATTGTGTGCTCTCCCCTGCCAAACAACCCCAGGTTGCCCTTCTAAACACATTGCTAATAGGTAGCGATTGTCTGTGATAAGCTCTAGTTCTTTTTATGTTTAAATTCAAGGAAAAGAATACTTTCTTTTTCTTTTGATTAGTCTTTAAGTATTATAGATGTAAATAGATATATTATCACCCTGAAAGACTCTAAAACTATTGACGATCAATCTATGTAGATTAAAATTGTCCCGACACTCAAAAATGGCAATTGTCCTAAATGTTAAGCCCAGTTTGTACTATTACATCATGACCAACAGAATATCATTATATAGCTGCAAACAAAGTTATTACGGTTTTGCCTATATGGTTCAAAGTGTGGTCAGGAATTCCAGAATGAAAGCTTCTTTAGCCTGCCTCTCCATATAAGTCAACACGTCCTGACCATGAAAGATGAGTGAAGATATATAAAGAGAGAGAGAGAGAGAGAGCGAATTACAGTACTGTGGGTGGTAAAAACAACCACAGGGCTTTCGCAAGATTTAATTTTGCCTTTCAAAAGCCTTTGAAGACAGAACAATGCAGAAACCTTGTATTGCAGCCTATTTAAAAATATAGTACAAAGAAAGAGGAATTTGAACGAAATGAGCAATGAGACAAGAAAAATAAGTTTTTAAAAGAAAGAGGATGGGACATTGGAAGACAAAAGGATCTATGTTTCCTCCAATGTCCCTTTCTCTTATCTTTAATAATCCTGTTTCTTGTCACGTGTGCTCTTTCACATCAAATTTATTTCTCATATAAATTTACTAGACCACAAAAGTTTACAACACACTATTAAAAATGCAAATTTACTTAATTTTATGTAGCACAGGTTAATAAAATTTACAACACACTGGTAACTTTATGTAATAAATATAATGTAATGATCAGAAAAGTTAAATGGTGAAGAGGAAAAAATTATAAGAACAATATTGGAATTTTACAAAGCGAAAGTTTACAACACATTCATATAAACATGGTTTAGTACTTGATTTCCTCGAGCTATGTTGTCAATTACTGCTTGCAAGCGAAATAATTAGTCTCCTACGATCTTTCATCAGGTGCTTGGGTTGATTTTGTTCCATTCCTCTAAGCATATTTTCTTTAAAATCAGATGTTACGCAGATCTTGTTTCTATACCACGAGTTTTAATTCTCTACACAGATTTGCAGGGAATTCAGGTCAGAAGAATGTTTGGCCATTCCAAAATATTAATTCTTCACGCATGCTGCCAATTCTTAGTTTCTTTTGCTGCATGCTTGACGTCATCGTCTTGTTGAAATGCCCATTATGATTTCAAGTTCAGAGAGGCAACGCACGATAATACATTTCTTTCATTGCTCATTGCTCATTTACTCCAAATTCCTCTTCATTCTTCTAACCCATTATAAGCAAAAACAAACCTATACCATTATTGATTTAACTGCCGAATTTGCCTGTAAGATCGTATTCTTTGGCAAGGAAGATTCACACCTTTTTCTCCCAAACCGTTTGATTGAAGTTCAACTAAAAAGTTATATTTTCTTTCCATCTGACCAAAGGATTCGTTCTCAGAACTTTGCTGGTTTATTAAAGGTTCAATTGCCAACGCTAAGGCAGCTTTATAAAGGGTTTGCATTAGAAGTGGGGCCTTTCTTAGAGTAGTAGAAAGGATATCATAACGACGCACGTTATAATAATTGTATCTTTGCTAACTTCAACTTCACTTATTATCAGATCTTCCTTCAGTTCTTTAAGAGTAGCTTCTCTTTTACCACATATCATTGTATCAGGTTTTCGAGATGCACGTTCTGTTAAAATCCGAATGCGAGCTGAATAATCCAAAGAAGGATTGAATTACGAGACTTAAATTTGCGCACTTTGGTACTACATGAATTTAGAAATAATTAAGGCTGTACAGAGATGTTTTTGTACCGAAAGTCACTCATAAATGACTACAAAGCGTTTGCGACGATCTTGCTGATTTATTTGTTTTTCTCCATGATAAGATGTGGGCATAACGACTTTCTTTATTGAAACACGCAGTAGCCTTAATCTTTGGGAAGTCCATCCAGGTCGATGATGACGGATGCCCTCAGTTGAGAGCCTCAAACCTGCATTAGGTTTAAACAGGTAGGAATGTGTGCAGTCTTCGGACCCGTATCTTGACCAAGCGGAGCAGGACCCTGGTGGCAGGAGAGGTTCAAGACGACCAAGCTTCACCCTCAGCTGCTGGGAGCTGCCGAGATAGTGGTATGTTGGTGCTCGCCTGTAGGAACTTCCGTTCCTGGTTTGTGATCGAGGTATCATTCCTCTAGTTCTTGCCTAAAAAGGAAGAACTCACAAGGCAGTATAGAGGTGGGGGGTTGCATTGGTTGTTAGGCGCAAGGGCGTGTCTACACACCGTTGGGGCTGCACGCCGTACCTTTTGGGTCCATTTCTGCTCCAAGATCCCCTGCTGATTTAGGCTCCGTCGCGTGTTGTTTCACAGCAGATCAACCTTGTGGACAATAGCCGAGGCCAAAAGAAACCTTGTGCTTAGTTTAGGATATTTTTACATATTCGAGAAAAGTAAGAATGTTTTTAATGAGATATTTTACAGACTGGGGCAGAGAGGCCGGACATTTTTGAAATGTCAATTACTCAGCCCCAGAGGGAGGGACATATATCTGGCAGGTACCATTCTACGCGTGGTGTCTCAGCATTTTTTTTCTTTTCTTTTGAGGTGGAGACATAGCGCTGTGGACGATAGAGCCTCGAGTGTTTGCCTACGACAGTTACGTAAAGAATAACGAGTTTGTTACAGCAGTTCAGCGTGAATTTCGGCGCCACTTCAACATTCACCGAAATGAGGTTGTTCTCACCCATAACACAATCTTACGCTTGGTTAGTGCATTTTGTACACGAGGTACACTAATGAATAGGAGACAGGTGGGAGCCCCACGAGCGGTACGGACCCCGGAAAATGTGGAACGTGTTAGACAAGGTTTGCTGCGGAGTCCGAATAGCTCTACTCGTAGGCATTCCACTGAACTAGGCATTGGTAATCGATCGGTAAGGCGTATTTTGCATGAAGACCTGCATTTTAACCCCTACAAATTGGTCATTGAGCGACATTTGCAACCAGGAGACTATGAACAGCGGGTTAAGTTCGCACGTCAGATGGAGACGATTTTTGAGGCAAATGACAATCTCATTTTGTTAATGAGTAATGAAGCTCATTTTCATTTCAATGGCATGGAAAATCAACATAACTTTTGTTATTGGGCTCTTCAAAATCCAAGAGAACTGCATGAAAGACCCCCGCACAGCCCAAAAGTGACAGTCTGGTATGCTGTTGGAAAAGCTGCCGTCATTGGTCCTTATCTTTTTGAAGAAAATAATAGAAATGCTGTTATTGTGAACTCAAAGCGTTACATCGAGATGATAAACAACTTGTTTGTGCCTGAATTACAAAGAAAACGTTTGCCTATCCGACGTGTGTGGTTACAATAGTATTAGGCAACGGCCCACACAGCCAGAGCATCAATGGACGTTCTTTGCCCTCTCTTCGGTGATCGCCTCATTTTCAGGTTCGCTGAAACTCCTTGGCCACCTCGGTCCCCTGATTTGTCGATGTGTGATTATTTCTTGTGGAGAGACCTCAAAGCACTTGTGTATGAGCATCATCCCCGTACATTAGACGATTTGAAAGAAGCTATTCGCGTGAAAGTCGCCAAAATCAACAGAGCAATGCTGGAGAGAGTGAAGGCCAATTTCCAAGAACGCATTCAGAAATGCATCAATGAAAACAGACACCACATGATGGATGTTGTTTTCCACACTTGATTTTGTCAAATGCTAATTCAATACGAACACATTGCTGTCAATAAAATTTGTTTGAAGGTAAAATTAATGATTTTGTGAATTTTTCAAAACGTCCGTCCTCTCTTCCCTACAGTTTTGCGTTTCCTGATCAGAAACAAAGAAAAATTTACTATTTTGAAAGGTCATTGAGCTATATGATGATTAATTTTTCGGAATATTTTTGTGAAGTTACATTCACCATTCTCAAGAGACAACTGGATATTTTTCATGCTAGTGTTTAATGTTACGTTGGTCTAAAATGATTTATGAAATTTATATTTTTTTAAGTTTAAAGTATATTTTGAAAAATTTGTCATCACTGTTTCTGTTGTTGAGCGAATCTGTTGTGTTTCATCATAATGTGATCTGATGGTTCCATTATTGTGTTGCAGTTCGCATATAGTCTGCATTTATTTGTGGTAAAACCAATGTAGGGTGTTTCAATGGTTGTACATCCCTTGTTTCTGCAAGCGAACTGGTATACCAAATTGTTTGTTTCAGATATGATATAGCAGCCAGCAATAATTATATTGTTAAAACTGGATCTTTTATTCTTCTAATTTTGTAGTAGATATTAAGGTTAGTTTCTATTTTACCATTTTTACTTTTAATGTTTTATTATGTTTCTTTTATTACTTATAGATTGATTAATAGTTTGGTCTATAATATACAGGGGAAAATCATTATTGAGTAACATTGGTTTGATCCCTCTAACTTCCGTATCAAATTTTTGCCAGTCTGAAGAAATTAAGAATGATCTATGAAGAAATATTTTGATAGTGCTATTTTATAAACATTGGGCATATACTTTTATAATTTCTATAGATGCTGTGATGTGTTGTCCATAAAACTATATTTTAAGAACGGGAATTTTTAGACGAGTTGAATCATCAACATCATCATCATCATCACATCACTACCTCTATAATTTCAGAACTGGATTTTTTTGAGTATTTGAATAACAATTTCATCTTAGTTTGCTTATGACTTATGTTTTTTTATCAAAGTTATTTCTAATATTTCTTTTATAATATCCAAAACAAAATGGTGAAGTTCAAAAAATTTATTTTTATATATCTTCTTCTATAACTATATTTTAGCAACGTGATATTTTGAAAGGGGGTAAATTTAGTTTAGAGTTCCTTTTTAAAATTATTATAATTGGCGAAGTTCAGAAAATTTATAAAAATTTAACCATGGCTATATTTTTAGATTTTAAATTCTAATCTTAGTAGCGAAGCCCTTGCATGGTAATATATATTTTATTTATCTTAGTTTGGTTATGACCTAGGTATATTTTAAGGGTTTTTTCAAATTCTGTCTAACTATTTTACAGTTTGAAAAAACAAAATGGTGAAGTTCAGGAAAATAATAATGATTATCGAATGTTTGGGATTTTTTTAAAACAAAAAGAATTACAAATGCCAAGGTCTGAAAATTGATAAAAAATGAGGCATGGCTTCTTTTTAATTTAACTTTTTAGTATATACGAAATTTATCTCGAAGTTATTTCTAAAATGGATATTGAATTTTAATCTTTCTCAGGAAGAAAAAGCCAATGGCCCCTAAAAACGAAGTAAAGTAAAATGAAATTATTGGAGCAAATTTAGATAGAATAAAAATGAATCGTGAAGATTGTTTTTCTGCATTTAAAAAAAATTCCGCATAAAAGTTTTTTCTGGTCTTTAGGCCAAGAAAATAAGCATCGATGTGAAAACAATAATCAAGAGTAAATTATTGGGAGAAATGTAGTAGAAACTTTTAAAATAAATTTAGACCAAACGGCCGTTGCCAAAGCAGGAAAGGCCGTAAACCACAGTCCGAAAATCGGCCTGCGAAGCGCAAGTTCCTCCTGTAAGGAGGAGTGGCGAAGTCGTTCCTCTTGTTTTAATACAAACTGAAGTATTGAATTTATGTTTATCTGGTATCGTCATCGGCTCAAGCTCGTGTCCGAGCATCAGGTTCATCGTCAGGTTTCCGGTCTCCTCGGCTCATTTTTGTGACGGATGAAGGGAGACGGTCCAGTCCGGGAAAGAAAACAGAGACGAATGCCAATCAGTGAGGAAATTTTTTCGGGTGATCGTGGCTGCGCGCCGGCCACACGCGCACACTTGGCCAATAACGCGTCCACTAAGTCTCAAAACATTTAGACATGTGGTTACGGCGAGGCTGGTTGCATTGGGCTACAGGGTTTTTGGTCTATCAAGGCCCGCCTCTGTAAAGGATGCTAGAGGGGCGCAGCCCTTCTCCGCCGGAGCCAGACATAATATGTACGTCTAAAAATGAATTCTTCCATTTTGACTATTTTCATATATATTCATATATGAAAATATTCAAATTGGTTGCATCTTCAAATGATCTTTTTAATTTCTTTAAATGATTTGGCTGAAAATGAGGTAGCAAAGTGTCTGTTTAGACATATAATAACTCATAAAGCTGCGACCGATGCTTTTTTCTAATAATTGCGTTTTCATCATTTCAGATCCCGATCTCTGAGTTTTGCTTTTTGCTAAGAAGTACGCCTACCTGAGCTATTTTTCTTTCATTTTCGTAAGCCAACATTACTTTAGACAGATTTTCTCTCAAAATGTCTTCAGATTTTTGTGCCAGTCTCCAACAATGGGCTCTGCAACACTTTTCCGTCCTTAAAAGTCTTTCATTTGGCTGTGTATTAAATCATAGACACGAAATAGAACATAACTCGAGTTTAAAACATATAATATGTGGTGTCTACAAGGAATATAAACCCAATCTTTTTGAGAAATGTATTTTTTTATAATCACCGACAGAAATATGGAAACATCTAGGGTTTCGAAAATAATTCTACTCCTGTATATTCTTTCATTCCACCGTCATTTTGTTTGGTTCTCTGATTATTAAATTTGGCTAGGACGATTTTTACTCATAATGGACCGAAATTAAGTTCATTCTGAAATTTACTGTTATATTTCTTTTCTAAACGACCTTTGCTTTAACACGTATAGCTAAATTGTCTACGCTTAAACGAAATTAGGGCTAACGACTACCAATGATATAAAATGAATTATTTTTCCGTTAGTTTTAGTTACTCTAATTATTTATCAACTAGATAATAAAAATTGGTAACTTTCCTTTATCTAAAGGTAAAAAAATAACTATCTTTGAAATAAGTAAATGTAAAGAAAGAGATCTATTTTATAAGCCTTATATTCATACAAGTGATATCATATGATTTTAGTTCACTTATTGCTGCTAATTTCGTCTCATTACCTTGACTTCAAATAGATCAAACCGTTTAAAGAGGAGTCCAAATAGACTTATATTCACAATTAAAGTCCAGCTAGTTTAAATCCTTTTCGGAGAAAAATGACAATGGAATTGTATAGAGAATCTGTGTTTGGTGGAAATTCCAGAGAGAAAAGAGGACATAGTAATTGATTTCAGTGCTTCTTGTTGATTTAATTATTTTGTTTCTAAGAAACTTAAAAACTTAATATGACCACCAGAGACCTTTTTACTCTGTTTTTTAAAGCAAGCAAGTTTAAAAGGAGAAATATTATTGACCACGAGGGTATTTAAGTTGAATATACACTTGGAGAGAGGTAAAATACCTGCATGAAGGCGATAGTCAGGTAAGCTGAATCAGAGGCGCTATAAGGTTTTCTTAAAACAAGAAAAATAAAGGAAAAGCAAATAAAAAGCACTAAAAGAATCACCCTCATCTTATTATTGGTAGAATGTGTAGGTATCTAATGGCATAATCTCGATGGAATTTGGTGATGACACTTGAGTGAAAGCGTTCCAATAATTTAAGATGACAAAGGAATTGGGAAAGAAGAAAACAGTATAACAATCACAAGATAAGAATGATGATACAAAGATCACTCACAATGATTGCAATAGCAAAGCTTCTATATCGTAAATACTGGGGCCAAATGTCAATTATTAAATCTCTAGGAACGAGTTTCTTATAACCAAAGATTATAAAATATCAGCTCTACGTAATAGAATACACTGAAAAGGAGTGAGAGAGGAGGAGAAATTCGGATATGATGCAGACATCAGCGTGGCGTGAAATGGTTAAGGTTGTCAGAGTCTAGAATTAATGGAGGGAGAAATTGAGAGATCCAATGAGAAATCCAGACACGGCCTCCCTTTGATCGCCTCGGTAGCTCTTGGCCAAATAAAGGCTCTTTCAAATAATTTACTAAGGTATCATTTGAAATTAAGAATAAACGACACTTTTAGAATTATTTTTAGTCTCTAAAATTTTGTTATTTAAATTGATTTAAACGTAAAGACAGCAAGGCTAAATTTTTATTGAATTTCATTTACAGTACTATTTTCGTGGCCTCTCTCCTCATCCTTTGGTTATACGACTATATGAGTAATACAATTAAGCAAGTTGCTGTTCTACAAGAAAAAACAAAATGAAAATAACCTACATAAAATTCAAATGCATATTCTTTCTTTTTATGGACAGGATTTTGTGTTTAAGTAAACTACCGGACACTCGTGTGAGAGAAAATTAATCGGCTTAAGGAGAAACTAAAATTAAAGCTACCTGGGGATAGATTATGGAGGAAAAGGAATCAATTATTATTGCCAACGGGGCAATCTGTCGCTTCAAATTGTCATTTAAGTGAAATAAAAGTTTTGCTTAATCCCAGTCTAAGTGATGGTTTTTCGATGAGATGTGACTAAAGAGGGCATTGGAAATGTTTGTAATGCGTCTTATTTTGGCTCCTATAAGCGTTTTTTAAAGTTTTGCAAGTTTCCTCGGTGTAGGATTGGATGCAATTTTTTGCCAAGTATTTGAATGGCGTCTTTAAATATCTCTCTTCAAAAAGAAAACTAATTCAAATTCCAATACCTCTGACTCTAGGTATATTATCTTACCCTATAACCCTAAGAAAGATTAAATAACGCCAAGGCTACAAAAAAATTAAGCTTTTCTGTAATTTAAAATAATATGATCTAATAAAGCATCCCACTTCCAACCAAAACATTTAAAGGCGTCATTCAAATACGCTGCACAATAATTGGAACCAATCCTACATTGGAGAAACATACGAGACGACCCGTAACAATTTCAATGCCTTCTTTAGTCACATCTCATAAAAAGTTGTTAATAGACTGGAATTAAGCCAAACTTTGATTTCGCTCAAATAATTTGATCAGTTACAAGATTGTCTTGTCGGCTCTAATTGATTTGGTTCCTACATTTAATCTAGCTCTAGGATGCTTGAATTTGAATCTTTCCTCAAACTAATTAATTTCCTCTCAAACCAGCGTCATGTAGTTTATATAAATCCGAAATTATGCCCTTAAGAATTGAGAATAGGTATGTATTTTTTTAAATTTGGGGGGCATTTGATCGATATTTGGGTTTTGTATTGTATAAAACCAACGTAATTAATTTCATTACAACCGAAAGATTGAACAAGAAGTCGAAAAAGTAAACATAGAATGATATTTTGTTCACGCACTGCTTTTCTCTCTCGAAAATTCTAAACCAAATCTATCTATCCAAAGCGTGCATAAAGAGAACAAATCAAACCCTTTGCCTCTAAAATTCAAAAATGTTTTTTTTTTAAATACCTATGGGCAGTAAACGCCTTCTTAAGTTTAGAATTAATGAGATATAAAACAGTCTTTAATAAGTTAATTTCCTGAATTTTGTAAAAAAGGAAATTAGCATGAAAAATAAAGATTGCCCGAAAATTGGTGACAGTAAAAGTTATTTAAAGAAAAATTTAATATAAAATCTGAAAAAAGTTTTCGCAAGAAAGAATATTAAATATTCTTGGTCACTTTGTTCGTTATTTATTGAAGAAACTGTCTTACGAAAAGAAAATCAAGGAGCTTCCACATATAATTTAATAATTCACAAACAACCTTCATTATGTTTTATGTTCAATGTGAAAATATTTAAAATAATGTGTCATTCTATTTACCATCATCATCACTAACTCTATAATTTAAGAAGGGGATTTTTTGGAGTATTTGAATAATACTTTCATCTTAGTTTCGTAATGACTTATGCAAGTATATTTTAAATTTTTATCAAGGTAATTTCTATGAATTTCTTTAGAGTTCGAAAATACAAAATAGTTTAGTTCAGAAAAAATATATTATTATCCATTGCTTTAGTATGTTTTAAAAGGAAATGAATTACAATTGGTGAAATTCAGAAAATTTATAAAAAATTAACGATGGCTGCTTTTTGGGGGGTGTGGGTATATTCTAGAAAATTTCTAAAAGTTTAACCATGGCTGCTTTTTTTTAGATTTTAAATTTTAATCGTAGTTGCGAAGCCATGCCTGGTTTTTAAATAATATAAAAATGACATTTGTTAGTCAAACGGCAATAAAAGCAGCCATGGGATATGGTTTCCATAACAATGGTTGTCATTTTTTCAATACGTAGAACATACCAGTGTGGCGCTCTTCTTCCAAGTTAGGCGAGTGAGTATACAATGTTCTCTGCTATATACATTGTACGTAGCATTCATAAGGACTATTTCAATTATCTTTTTTAGCTATTTCAGTTCTTTTTGTTATTTGTATTTGAAATATTGGATATTTTCATTTGTTTACGTGCTAAGGAAGCCCCGGGTAAACATACCGTTGTTTTCTGGAGGTAGTTAATCATGGATGGTACAAAGGCAACAAGAAATGTGCCTGATGATTCCGATGGGAAAGAAGTGCTGAATAAAAATGGGGAATAAAGGATGAGTAGAGTTACACTAGTAAAAGTGGAAGGGCATACAAGATAAGAGGAAATGCACCAAACAAAATTTGTGCACAAGAATTAAACAACCCCGGATATTACACGTAAAGTTCATTGTTGAAGTGTAGCATCATTTATGACTTTCTAATTCAAGTGGATTAGCTTGACCCCGCTTTATATACTGATCATTATGAATATCAGTATTAATGTACCATAATTTTTCCTTTTAATATTTCATATCGTGACTGCTAACAAAGGCAAATCCAAAGAAAAAAAATAAAAATGATTAATATTCTAAAATTATAAAAAACGTTATCAACAACAAAACAGAAGAAAAGAACTACAGTTTAATTCTAATAAGGGTATTCTTGGGGACTCGTGAGATAACACCCTCTCATTGGAAATCATTCGAACCATTAACGAATTAAAAGTCAAATAGAAAAGAGGATGTCCCTTAATCCAAAAATTGATTAAAATAAAATTAGGGAGGCAGGAACCCAGGCCAACCACAAATGACAAGCAGTAGTTACCCCATTCATCCCGATAATAGGACAAGAGCACAAAACTCTACTAGAAAACGATATTCAACCAAAAATATCACGAATGGCTTGGAAACCAAGCAATCTTTGTAGGCAGATTTAAGGAAGCGTTACATCAATTAGTGTTGCTCCCCTTGAGTGTGTCCATTCTGGAGACGACAAGATATTTCTTTTACAGTTGACAAATTGTGAAATAGGCCCATGGGAAGAGTCTGAGAGTTATGGCAGGCAACTTTAAATTCCGCGCCACCGTTTTCCCATTTTATCTTTCATGAATCCCAAAGGGCTTGCCTTAATTCTGATATGTAGTAGGAGTGTGTTAGGGCAGAATGTCATTTTTATTTGCTCAATCTGTGCAGAAGTTATGTCCTTTTCATCGGTAAGTTCTTTACCAGCCACCTCTACATGTCCAAGTACCGAGCAGAAGGCAATCTCAATACTCTACCGAATGCCAGTAGCTACGATGTTACGGATACTGGTAACGAGGGTATGTGCATTTATAAAGCCTCAAAGGCAGTAACGAGCTGGGTGAGTCAATAAGAATGAGAAAGCTTTCAGTACTAGCAAATGTGTTGCAATAAGCTAGAGGCAAGAAGACAGGCACAGCGTACGGAAGATATCCGACGGCTTCAAACAAGGTAGAGGTAGCAAGGAAGCAAAAGCCCTAATAAAACATCGATCTATTTGTATACATCAGCAATGCTCCAGTGTGACATGATGTCTGCACAAAGAATTAGGAAAACTATATTCCAGTTGTTGTGGACTCTTTGGAATCAAATACTTGGTAATAAGCTATTGAAAGCGTTATGTTCCAGAGTGGTATCATGTAAATAACTATGAGCACCACTGGCCAAAGAGTAGGCGTCTCTCATCGGTATAGGCGAAAATCAAGTGACATCTCTCTGGCGTCGTCAAGGATTTACTCTCTAGGAGACTTAAGGAAGACAACTGTCCTAGCTAATGACCACTCTATGGAAAAATCAACCTTCTTGCCTAGACTGACGATTGCGGAGAAACAAAATGCACACTCGTAGTCAAGCTTAAAGTGAACACAAGATCAATAAAACATTAAAAGATCATCTTTATGTATATCCTACGTGTTGAATGCCACAGAGCAATGATTTTGAATGACACGGATAAAAAGAAATCTAAGGTTTTTAATAATTGCCTATGCGATGAGGTGTAAGTCGGATTTAATGTCAAGAAATTGATGCACTTCCACCGCTTCCAGATTTATCTCATTCAGTAACAGCTCAAGAAGACAATGGTGCCTTAAATTGTCAAAGAAGTTCACTAAACGAGACTTATTCAATGAAAATCATACCCATGCATTTCAACATAGCAAATAATACGGTTCAGAGCTCGTTGGAGTAGATTATTTACAATAGCAATCTGAGCATTACAAAAAGAGTTAGAAAATCGTCTACATGGAGCTAGCGAGAACATCATTTGGCACCAGTGGAGTATTTGTTTTTATGATTACGGAAATTAGAGACAAACTGAATACAATTCCATCAGAGATACTTTTCCTTGCCCAAACGTACATGAGAAAGTTTTACTATCGGTTGGATGAAACGATTAATTTAAAGGAACTAAGAAAAAAAATAATGGGAGGCGTCCTAAAGCTCTTATAGTATGGGAGTTAATATGATGTCATATTACTATGCGATGTTATACGCATTTTTCAGAAAATAAACACTGGCAATGTTCTGGCTACGAAGGAAGGTCTCGCAGGTTGCACTTTACAGACGTAGCATAGCATCTGACGTGGGTTGGAAACTGCGAAAACATTCACTGTGGAGGAGACCTGTGCACTAGGTTGTCCAACAAATAGGCAAGCCTGATATTTTTAATTTTAGCCATAAATTTGAACACGCCCTAGATTATAAAAAAAATGTCTGAAACCTGCCTTAGTTGAGTACCCCACGCCCCTGCTTGCAAAAAGCAAGCACGGTAGTCATTCGTCATAAAAATATGAAACATGTCATCATACCACATCCTGTTAAGCAAAGTGAACATAAAGTCTATAAATCGCTCACCCAGATGTCGATTCAAATCAAAAGGGATATCGTCAAGACCAGGTTCGGTATCTACGCACTAAGAGAAATGAGGGCGAGATAGAGAAATCGGGAAGTTAAGAAGTTATCTGCCTCTTTAGGTCTAGTCTATTTGGTGACCCTCAGTGACATGGTAGCCTGCTTGAAATGCTGGTAGAGCAAACTCTAGGTTAAAGAATGAGAGAAAATCAGGTCGCTCAAAACATCATCATGAAGATAAGTCAGATATTAGGATCTCTCCTTCCACGATGACAGAAGTGGTGGAGTTCAAGATTTAATAAGTCGGCAGAGAGAATCCTTCCATTAAGTAAAGAGACCTATGCCCGTCCAGAAGAGTGGCGATTATGCTCCAAACTGGAAAGGTAACTTGACTTCATCCGATGAATTTCACACAATAAAAATAACAAATTATGATCGGAAAGTTACTTTAATTGTTTACTAATAGATCCTTATCTGAATCCATCACAGAAGATTTAAGAGAAACTCTCTCTCTGGTATAGATCGAAGGCCCTTCAGTTATCTAGGCGGGAACACTCATATACTCCTGATAGCTTTACCACAAAATGTAAACAATCAACGATATTCACTACATTAGATTGAAGAGGACATTTAAGTCTATTTACTTTTGGATTCTATTTGAATTGCTCTCCTGGCTAAACAAGCGACTTTATATCCAACAAAGAATGCGTCTGCATGCAATTTAATTTTCTAACAATTTGGAGAACTTGAAATTATTGATATCTATTCAATGCCCCAAGTTATTAAATATAACAGACATCTAATGTCATTTAGGAGATTTAAAATATTTGATTCACATCAAAGAGTGTCTAAGCTTAGTTAAAATTATTGCTTACTGGCATTCCTGTACCTTGTGCCCACAGCGATTATTCTCTGTAAATTATCTTAACTTATTCTAAGTAATTAATTTAAAATTGAGTTTCTTCCTCTTGTCTTAATATTTTGCTAGAACTTACTTTTTAAAATTGATATTTTATGTTATTTATTCTTTAAATTTTTACCTTATTTATTACATCTTAAAAAGTCCTGTTCTCTCGTTTTTTTCTGTTTTATTAAGTGACTCACTGAGCGTTTTCTCCTGCACCTTCTGGCTGAATTAACTTAAGCTTCGTTACAGAAATTTGACTCCATCTTCTTTAAGTATTTCGCGTTACTTATCCCCTGAGTGGAAATTTCTTTGTTGGATACATCAGTTTCTTTTCTTTTTTCAAATAATAAACGATCGGGTAAAAGGTTATCATGCTCTTATAGTAACGTACATGTAAATGCAAGAGAGAAATCACAGTGTTAAGCTGGGATCACAAAAAATGGCCGATTCGTTCTGGATTCCCCGTCCGGAAATGGCGAAGCCTAGGCTCTTGATAGAAATTGCCATTATGAGCAAACCAAATCGCCATTTCCCTCTAACACCGTGCCTTCATTTGCCCTGCCAACGCAATCGAAGGAGATGAGGCGCAACATATTTGAGGGAAGGTCACAGCGTACGGCGATGTATCACCTAACTTGCGATGGAGATGTATCGTAAGGTCGGCGGATCCACTATGATGTGTTGCCATTTGGGGTGATAATTTCCAATAGATTCTCGCATTCATTAGGATTGTCCTGCGTTCGTCTAGTGATAAATCGCTAGAAATTCGTTGGCACGTTGTGGGTGGGGCACTGTGCTATATATATTGGGTGCCCACTACCTGGCTGCACAGTGCCCCAAATACCTTTTTAGCCGCTGCATGGCCATCATTGAATACCTTACTTTTATTACCGAAGACATTGTGGAGGAGCCTGAATTCGTGAAAGCTTTTCTTTTTTTATCAAAGTAGCTACTTAATGACCATGGTCAGACTCTGGTTGCACCTCAAAAACTCGTCGTACCTCCCATGGGCATCGTAAGAATCTCATGTGTGAACTGGCAGAAGAAGATCCCCTACTCTATAGGAACTTCACCCGTCTGGATGCTGGCCATAGTGGTGGGGTAGGAGCACGTGTACCAGATGTCGTGGGAACGTACGGGTAGTAGCTCAGCGGAATGGCGAGAGAAGTACAGGGGTTGATAGGTAGATAGCATGAGATATTTTTTTTTAATAGGGAAAGGGGAGAAATATAAGCGTGTAATGAGTATCTATTTGTCAGGATTTTTTTTTTTTTTAATTTTATAGAGCCCATCTGGCAACTACCTACTTGGGCATAAGTCGCCGTAAAAAACACGACAGCCTAGAACTAGGCTACTTTAAAGTAAAAATATGAAAACTTAACAATGATATAGTTGGAAAAACTTAACAATCGAAGCAATCTCCGGCAGCGGGGGGAGGTCCCCCTCACCCCGGTGCAGGAGAGTGCAACCTACAAACAAAACAATAACAAAAAAAGGAACCTTAAATAAAGGGGAAAAGGCCGGCCTCCCCCAAAATGTCAATAAGTCCACCAGTCATGGTGCACGCACTCGTCCCGAGTACAAGGGACAGGCGGTAGCGACCCCGCCCATCCCGGTACCGAGACAGGTATCGTGCGCGAAGATCCCCCAGACTGGGACATCCGACAAGAATATGCCGAACAGTCTGGGGGACGAAGCAGTCGTTGCAATAAGACGCATGCGAGCGCTCCATCAAGTAGCGATGCGTCACACGAGTGTGTCCGATTCGAAGACGACAGAAAGCAACCTGAAGCTGCCGCGGCATTGGGGGATAGGTCCATGGGAACAGTCGCGGCGCAATGGCACGCAACTTTAAGTTCCCTTCGACCGTCTCCCATCTTCTTTGCCAAGCAGTCCGAAGAGCTGCCCGTATTCCTGCCATGTAGTCAGTGTGAGGAAGAGCGAAACGCTGGTCCGGTCGCAGAGTCGTAACGGACTCTTTGGCGCCCTCATCGGCGCGCTCATTCCCCGCAATTCCTACATGTCCAGGAACCCAGCAGAAGATAATCTCGACATCTGCCCGGCTCGCCAAAAAGGTGGCGTCACGAATATCGCGAACCAGGGGATGCGGAGATTCCAATGCCCCGAGAGCACTCAGGGCGCTTTGTGAGTCGCTATAGATCACAATCCGGTCTCCGAACCGGGCACGTCGAGTAATCTCCCGTACGGAGTGGTAAATTGCCACCAGCTCGGCCGTGAAGACAGACGCAGCGCCTGGTAGAGCCCCGCTGACTTCAAACAGAGGGGATACGGCGGGGAAGCCGACCCCCTCTTGGGACTTGGAGCCATCCGTATACACTGGCACGGTTCCAGTGTGACACGATGTGTGCTCCAAAAAGGTCGAACGCAATACTCCCGGCGCAGTACAAGCTTTGGGAGCAGAGGCGTGGCGACTAATAGCCAAATGTGGTACCCTCCAGGGTGGCGTCCTGGGCAAAACCAGGGGCGCCATCGGCCCGAGAGCTATATCTAGCTCTCGAAGGAGTTTCCTGGCCCTAAACTCAAAAGGCTTAGGGTATGACTGGCGTCTCTCGATGGCATAGGCACCATCGAGATCAGCTGCGGATGCAGTGAGAGCTGTTGGCGACTGAGGGAGGCACTGGGCTCGCGCTACAGTCGAGTGATACACTGCGCGCGGCACAGAGCGAGTGGCATCTCCCCAGCATCGACCAACAGGCTCTCAATGGAAGAAGTGCAGAAGGCACCGGTCGCAAGGCGAAGGCCGGTGTGTTGGATTGAATCCACCTTCCGCAATAAACGCGCGGCTGCGGATGCATAAAACTTGCATCCGTAGTCGAGCTTCGAACGAACAAAGGATCGATAAAAAAGTAAGGCAGTAGCCCTATCAGCGCCCCAAGCGCTGAACGTCACGAAACGGAGAATGTCCATGGCGCGGGTACAAGAGACCCTAAGGCTGCGAATATGAGCCTCCCAGGTAAGGCGTCGGTCGAATACAAGACCAAGGAAACGGTGCGACTCAACCCCATCCAGGCGCACCCCTTTAAGAAACAAATCTGGGTCGGGATGAAGCCGTGGATGGCGGCAGAAGGGCACCACCTTAGTCTTGGCCAAAGAAAACCGAAACCTGTGCGCTTCGGCATAGCGAGAGACGCAGTTCAATGCCTGTTGGAGTCGACGCTCCAAAGTTGGCATATGGGCCGCGCCAAAAGAGATCGAAAGGTCGTCCACGTAGAGCGTAGCGAGAACATCTTCCGGCAGAACTGAGGTAATGCCGTTGAGGCTCAGGGCAAAGAGTGTGACACTGAGGACACTTTCCTGCGGGACACCCTCTTCCTGCTCCTTTGGGCCGAAGAGGGCTCCCCCCACCCGTACGCGGAATCGACGATCTCGCAAAAATTCGGATATAAAAATTGGGAGGCGTCCCCTCGCCCCCATCGTGTGGAGAGTCTCCATGATACCGTATCGCCATGCGGTATCATAGGCCTTCTCCAGATCGAAAAACACCGTGGCGTATTGCTGTCTACGAAGGAAATCCTCGCAGACGGCATTTTCCAGTCGGAGCAGAGCATCCGACGTGGAGTGGAACTTGCGGAATCCACACTGTGCGGAAGACAGATGGCCTCCGCTGTCCAGGAAAAAGGCTAGTCTAACATTTACCAATTTCTCCATCAACTTGCACACGCAAAAGGTTAGAGAGATTGGGCGGAAACCGGTCGGAGTAGAGTGATCTCTCCCCGGTTTGCGAAAGTCAAGCACAGTAGCGATTCGTCAGGAGTCTGGGAGAAGACCTTCCATCCAGATCCTGTTGAACAAATCTAAGAGAAAGGCTATGCCTTGCTCACCTAGGTGTCGAAGCATGGCGTACGGGACATCGCCTGGACCATGGGCGGTGTCCACGCACGAAGCGAGAGCGGAACGAAACTCACTTACAGTAAACTTGTCGTTGAAGGGTTCTCCGCCTCTGGAGGTAAAGTCCAGCCGGCGGCCTTCCGCGACATTACGACGTGCTTGAATGCTGGCGAAGTAGCATCACGGCTAGAGAATGCAGAAAAAGCGGTCGCGAAGGATTCCGCCACGGACGCGGGGTCCAAAATTGCGGTCCCATTCTCCTGGAGAACGGGATGGGGGTCCTTCGAGAACTTGCCCCGAATCCTTTCGACTCGCTTCCACACCTCAGCTAAAGGGGTCTTCCCGTTAAGTGAAGACACGTATGCCCGCCAAGAAGAGAGGCGGGCGTGCTTCGAAATATACCGGAACCTAGCCCAAGCCCGACGAAATTGAGCGACAGTGAAATCGTTCGGGCGGCGCTTATAGCGCATGTAGGCATAACGCTTCTGTTTGAGGGCCATCTCACACTCGGCCGACCACCACGGGAGTGGTCGGCGTGCGAAACGGCCAGACGTCCTAGGAATAGTAGTCAGGCTTACGGCGATGAGGTTGCCGGAGAAGAACTCAACGGCCTCATCTACCGACCTAAACTCCTCGACTGAGATAGAGAATTCAGTCATTTCCTGAAATGCAGGCCACCGCGCCCGCGCCAAGCACCACCGAGGTGGTTTCTCAGGCGGCAGTTGCCCTAAAAATGATATTTGAATGGGAAAGTGATCACTACCATGAAGGTCATTGACCACCCCCCAATCAAAATCAGGCTGTGCATCCGAAGAGTAAAAAGATAGGTCAAGGCAAGAAAATGAAGCGGTTCTCGGATAGTAATGCGTAAACTCATCCACATTTAGGACACCCATCGCAAGCTCTTCGATCAGATCGGCAAGGACTTGTCCCCTGGGATTTATGGAGTAATCTCCCCAGAGAAGATGCCTGCCGTTCAGATCTCCAAGCAAGAGATAGGGCCTCGGCAACCGTGCCACGACGCGGCGGAAGTCCCCCGCGTCGAAGTCAGTTGACGGTGGAATGTACGCAGAAATGATAGTATACCTCCTATCCAGGTGCAGCTGCACAGCCACTGCCTGAAAGGAGGTATCTAAAGAGAAAGGAAGAATGGAGACATCATGCCGGGTGTAAACCGCGCATCCCCCAGCCCGGCCATCCCGCCGTAGTGGGGTCGCAAGACCCTTGTACCCCGGGAGGGCGGGCAGGGGGCACGCGCCTAGCATGGTCTCCTGCAAAAAGATAGCTAACGGAAAACGGGACGAGACGAGCCTCCGCAGCTCCTCCCAGTTGGCTCAGAGTCCACGGCAATTCCATTGAAGGAATATGCCCTCCAGGCCTAGCTCGGAGGAGACGCGGGGGCCCTCCTCAAACTGAATACCCTCACGGGAATGGCCGTTCCCTTCCCGGGGGCAGAACCCCGGGCGCTGTGGGCCGGACAAAGCGCTGGAGGCGCTGTCGCCTTCGAGGACTTATTGGGGGAGGTTGGGCTCGCCATGCGAGTCTTTTCCTCCCTCCGCCTCGAAACCTTAGGCGGGCGCTGCGGCTTCGGAGGCGGGGGGCCCTCTTTTCGAGGAACCACCGTCTCCGAGCCACTTGCTCCACGTTTGGGCGTGGGCGAAGGAGCCGAAGCTCCTTTGTTGCTGTCTTCCTTTCGGGGGACAGCTTTAGGAACCCCCGAAGATAGCCTAGCGACCATCTTAAGGGGTGTTGCCTCCTGTGAGTCTAACGACTCAGTGGAGGCGCGTGGCTGTTTCGCCTTGCGGGAAACGGTCACGCTGGGGGAAGAGGGGGGAGCCCTGGTTTTAGCCGGGGCTGGGTATGAACCCTTTTTGCCGCCAGCTTTACCAGGGGAGCGCCCGGGTTGGGTAGAGCCCGCAGAAGGGCTCCGAATAGGCGCGGAAACAACCGTGCTCGTTGGCCTGGATGGGCCAGGAGCAGAGGGTGCCTTTCTAACTACTGAGGCATATGACGTTCCAGGCAGAGCTGGGCGCGCCAGGACCAAGTCCTTAGCCTCGCGGAATGAGAGTCTATCCTGGGCCTGAACGGCCAGGATTTCTTTCTCCAGGAGATATGCACCACATTGCTTCGAAGAAGCAGGGTGCGGCTCTCCGCAATTGACACACTTGGCCACACACGATTTGGACTAATCGTGTGCGACCTTGGAGCAATTTACACAGACTTCGGGTGACCATGACTTTGCAAGTCTACATGAGCGATTTGTATGGCCGAAGCGGTGACAGTAATAGCACCGCCGTGGCAGTGGCACGAATGCCTTCACGCGGTAGCGGTACCAACCGGCACGCACCGACTCAGGGAGCTTGTCACAGTCGAACGTGACGAAGAGTGTAGGGGTGGGTCTCGAAGCCCCTCCCTGTTTTCTCATCACACGTTCGACCTTGACCGCCCCATGGTCGGCCAGCTCTAGGGTGATGTCCTCAATGGAGTAGTCAACGAGTTCCCTCGCATAAACTACTCCTTTCACAAAGTTCATGGTAGAGTGCGGCGTCACACTCACCGGGGTGCCATGAAGTGTCCGAAGAGCACTTATCTTGGCCGCCTCGGCGGGATTCGCCGCATTCGCCAGAAGGCTCCCGTCCGAGAAACGGGTCACCTTCGGCTCTCTACCAATTGCACTAGCTAATCCTCTCCTCTGATGGATCATGTTGCCCTTGGACAACATGGTGCCATCAGTGGAGCGAATAACGAGGAAGCGTTTGAAGCCAGCGGGCTCGAAAACGCTAGGTAACCTCTGAATGAGGGGCCCCGATGTCATCGACGCTCCGCCCTGTGCACTCTTGGTTTTAGTCTTGGTCAGGGGCTCCGCACACGAGAAGGGAGAGCGGCCGGATGTGCCGCTCTTTGCTTGGTCGCCTACCAAAGTGGTAGCAGACCCATCCGTCCCCGCAGCCCCCGCGGATGGAGAGGAGCCCCCGCTATGCAAGGAGGACCTTGCATAGGGGCGGATTCGGGTTCGGTGCTTGGCGCCGAGCCCGAATTCCCCCCCCATGGAAGCCCCTACCGTCTGAGGCTGGGTCTCCTCAAGGACCATGTCTATCACAGGAGAAGCCTCCAGTTGGCCATCCCCTCCCAGGATATCGCAGGTCCCCTTGGCAGTGTCGCCAGTCTTGTGTGGGGAGGCACAGGCCTTGACCCCGGCAAGGTTTAAAATTCTTGCCAGCAGGTCTTTTGAGGGAAGCGACCGAAGGGGCCTAGCTTCCCTCTCCCCCCTAAGGGGGTTTGCCCTACCGAGCCGCTTCGATGGGGAGCGGCTGGCTAAGGGCTGCCTGCTGGCTTTCTTGGCAGTCCCCTTGGAAAGAAAAGAGGGTACTGCCTTCGGAAAAGGAGGTGCCCGAAAGCACCTCCAGAGAAGGGGGTGAGGGGGATTCCCCTGCACCCGTAGGCGAAGGAGAGGAGTAAGCCTCCTCTCCAGTTAGAGAAATATGGAGGGTCCCCTGTGCAAGCACAGGGGGGAAGGACTTCCATTTTTTTGCTGGAGCTGCCCGAGGGTGGCTCCGTTAATGTTTCAGGGAAAGTTGGGGGTTGAGTTTTTTTTTGGGGTCTTCATCATTGGGCATGGTGACCCTTTTTTTTAACACGGGATGCAATAGCGCACACCTCTCGCTGTAGCCCGCACTGCGAGAGGTGCTTACAAGCCCGGCAGAGCCAGGCGCCGCCATTTGGGACCACCTCTCCCGCCTGGTGGCCTGGCAGTCCATCGGCATGGCGGCTCCACCTTGAACACGGCGTAAAATATATAGATTGTGAAGAGGAGAGGAAAAGGGATGTGAGGAAGGTATGGGTGGGGATGAAGCAGGTTGTTAAAAAACAGCCACCCCAGACCGGAGCTCAGGGGTTAGGGAACATTGTCCCCCACCCTCTCAGCCCTGATGCGGGACGGTTGGCTGAAAGGAAGGTCAGCATCTACCCTGTGAAATTAGAGGCTGACCAGAGAAAGTTGTGGGAGAGGTTGTGTGAAAAGAGAGGAAACAAGTGTTTTGAAGGAAGGAAGAGAGGCTAAGCTGGGGCCGGACGGAGCGCTGGATCCCGTCAGCACGGCGGCCAGGATGGCAAATTGCCGCGCCCCTTACGGGTCTATTTGTCAGGAGACTGGTTGATCTTTATTTTACTCTTTATTTGTAAGGTTTGCTTTGATGTACCTTTAGGGGTACGTAAGTTCTAATTCTTTTGTTACTATAACTTCTAATTACGTCAATTTATGTGAGTTTTTTTTGTGTGTACCTGTTTCTGGTATGTTAGTTCTGATTTATTTATCTATCTATCTATTTATATATATATATATATATATATATATATATATTTAGCCATTAATTCTAATTACTTTCTTACTTTTTTCATGTCTAATATCTTCTCCTGTTTATTTAAGGCATTCATGTTTCTTGTATGATTTTTCTTGTTTTAGTCTTTCCTTGTATTTATGCTTATACATCTATTGGTTGTTCCGTTTGTCGTAGGTGGAGCCTACTGCTTGGGGAACTCTTTAGATTATAGTTCTCATTCTGTATTCTTATATCTCTAATTATCACTGGGTGTTTTTCCTCGATCTTTTCCCATACTTTCCTTGCCCTGTTTTCCAGGGTTAGGTTTATAGGGACAATCTCTGCTATTTTAATTTGGTTGCTGATTCGTTTTCTTTCTGTTATTTTTATATTTGTTATTAAGCGTGTTGCTTTCTTTTGCATCTTCTGTAGTTTCTTTTTATTGGTTTTTGTTATAATGTATGCTATAGTTTATAGGCTATACTAACCCTGATTCTATAAAGGCCTTGTATAAAGTTCCTTTCCTTCATATGCTCATATTTCTTAAGGAATATAGCATTCTCAGGCAATTTATGGCCTTGGTTATCTTTGCCTTTGTAGCTCCAGCCCACTTCCCTCCGTTGCATAGTTGTAGTTTGTGCCATCTATGGTGATTTTGTCGTTTTTGATTCTTGATATTAGAATGACCTTGAACTTGTTAATATTCGTTTTGATGTCCCATTTATTTTCATAATCATTTATATTTTTAATTTCTCTTTCGGTCGTTCTGGCCTGCCATCTTAGATTCGTGTATCTTGTTAGAATTATTTGGCTGATGTCATCCACATATTGGATGTTTAAGCAGCCTGGTGTTATTGGGCGCGGGAGATCAGCTGTGAGGATGGTGTAGAGTGTGGGGCTCAGGCACCCCTTTGTGGGACCCCGTCTGTAAATTGAAGGATAGTTCTACGTGGTCCTCGATGCAGACGAAACTGGGAGAGAGAGCGTCGCCCGTTTCTCGTATTTATGGGCGATCGAGCTGCGAATACATGGAGATTCATCGTCGACACATCGTCAGTCCCGCAGATGCCAGATACACCCGGGCAGCATCGCCTTTATTGGCGTTCCTATGGTGATAGATCGTAATAGGGACGCTATTTTATCGCAGTTAATGACGAATCACGTACGAATCAAATGCGATAATTCGCTCTAACCCGATTCTCCGAGGCCTACTGCCAAATTTTTAAATTTTCAAAAGTTTCGCGCGCTCTGATAACCCTCTGAGATGGAGTGCCAGACTCAGCAACGCCGCTTCGTACCTAAGAGAAGGTATCTGAACGCGCGGGCGAATTCCTCGTGTTTTGAACGTGCCAGACGGAGAATCGGTCATTTGGGGGCTTTTCTTGTCGTCATAGTTACAGAAATTCGATCCATATTCGGTACCTCAGTTTACCAAAAACCCACTACCACCAAACTTGGCACCCATTTCTTTAGTTTTCGTGTGCTACCTGCCAAAGTCGCTATGTAGGCCAAACTAGTCTATAATTAAAATATAGGATTGCTAGGCATATGAGAGTGCCATATAGGACTAACATTCCTAACTCTAAACCTGAACACTCTTCAATAAGAGAACACTCTCAAAATAGTAACCACCCACTGGACCCTGATTCTTTTAGTTTATGATCTTCCGCTTCCTTTACTCAGGATTTAAAAATTTTAGAATTACTTTTCATTAAAAAAGTAAACCCAGAACTTGATGATTATTCCTCCTCCCTCAAATTGTTCATTATATAGTCAAATAAAGAAACATACAGCCTACCACATCTCCCCTCCCCCCTATATAGCTTTAATCCTGGCTAGTCCCGATCATAGTAATCAGTCGATATCATCATCCCCAACAAAAGAAGTTTAGTTTCTGTCTAAAAGTTCTCCGTTTCATTTTTATTTCTTGTGTTTATTTTAAATATTTGTCCCTGTGATATCTAAATAATCTTATATATAAAAGTTTTCCCTTAGTTTCATGTTTATCATTCTTATTTTTTTCCTTCACTATTGCTTTATTAAGTTTAAACTTTCGTCTCTTATTTTACTCGCATTTATTGATCGTTTGAATTACCTTTAACCCCTGTATTCAACTGCTTTTTATCTATATTTTCACTTTTATATATTTGTATTTTAACTTATATTGAACTATTTGCTTTGCTTTTTGTTTTCCTTTCGGATTCCTAGCTATTTGATACCTTTCATTTTTCATTGTTCGCCCTGCCCTTACAATCTTTTCTGGTATTACTTTAAAAACAATTTATTTTATTCCTATTGAATTTGATTCATGTTTATTATTCATATTTTTTGTTTAATTTAGTTTCAAGTTTTAAATTTTTTCTTTCTTGGTAAATTCGTATTTATCGATCGCTTTATCCCTTTCATCTAGCTGTTTTTAACATATTTTTTCAATATCATATATCCGTAAATTTACTTATATTTTCATATTGTAACTAATATTGAATTGCATGTGCTATTTTTGCAATTTTGTCATCTAATTCTTAAAATTTCTTGTTTTCGTTACATAGTTCAATCCACTGAAGATGGTCATTGCTAAAGACTGAAACGTCCAGCAAATAAATGTTTAGAGCGATCACATGGGTCTTCATATTTCTCCTACGAATTCGGTTCCCAAGGGACAACTCCCTCATCGGTATATTTATATACGAGTATATATATATCCTTTATTTCATTCTCATTAGAATATAATTGTATATAATATGAATTTTTCTATTTGAAGAAACGGGTGAGACAATAATCGACAATCTATACAAAATTTATTTAAGAAGTTTAAATAATAAATAAATAAAGGTCACATCATTATTATGTTAAGGCTAGATATAAAAAAAATTATTTTTAGGAAAAATGTTAAAAGTCGAAAGTGTAGAAAGTGGGAGAAAACTCTCTAAACAACTCCAAGATAAAAAATATCTGGTCTCAAGTACTCAATTTATCATTTAAATATATTAAATAAATTTCTCGAATAATTAATATTTCGTTTCTATTTCTAACGTTCAAAACTTTAGCCAACACCATTCACTTTTGATAAGCTGGAGTCCAATTTTGATCGTTCAGCGCTTCATGGACCGCTAATTCAGGAGGTACTATAAAATTCCCTTAGCATGCAACACCATCACTCCGCTCTAACCTGGTCCCTCACCACAGTCTCACAGAAGTCTCGCACTCACTTAATTGTGGTAACGTTGAGAGGTCTACGGCACAGGGTGTAAGGTCAAAGTTTCTTCCCCTGATCTTCCAAGCGGTCTGAGGGAGGAGTTATCGGCTCCTGTGGAAGTATTTATATCCGAAAGTAATTTAATTACTTGGATTTATTTGATAGCAATCAAGTGTTTAGGAAAGAATGTTATTTAAATGCTCTCAGACTTCCTGGCGATGGCTGCACTCACAAGGAAGTGGCCACTTCTTTCGCATCTCCCCAGAATTTCGGGTGTTGTTCATTTATATAGCAAATGTAACATTAAGTAAAGTGAAGACACACATGAAGAAAACTAAATATATTTGGATACTGAAATTTTAAGAATTGATTAACCCAGGCAAACATGGTAGATAGAGAATAAATCTTTTCTTCTGCCCGTCGGTGAATTGAGCGAGTGTTCTCTATTCGAAAATCCACATTTTTGTGTATATAAATGAAAATCCATCTTTTGAGAAAGCCAACTTTTATTTGTATTTTGTATTTAACATAAGACTTTCAAACACCACATGATATCGCATAATGTGTTTAGTGGTGAGTCTAATGGCAAATGCGTTTCAACTGGGAGATAAATTTATGCTTCTGAGATCATTTTCTAAGGAAGTCCCCCATGAGAATAATTAGGGTATAATAGAAAAGACTTGAAATCTTTTGAGAAGTTGGCAGAAAATGCTAATGAATAAGAGCGGGCTTGCATTTATATATATGTACAAACACTACTTTTAAATCTAAGGACAGATGTGTAAGTCTCTACAGATATCTGTATCAATGACATTTTCATAATACCATCAAATTCTGGTCTTCAGACTTGACAAACTGTCTCATTGTGCTGGAATAGGACAGTCCTTTGCTAAGAATATGATGCGCCGCTTAACAGTATAAATCTCATGATGAAAGAATTTGAGAAGTAAACTTGAATTTAGTATGAACAAGACAAATTAGAAGGAAAATAATGAAGGTTCATTAAAAGCTACTTTCTACCGTAATCTAACTAGAGGAAAAGAAAGCAATTGACTCAAATTGCGCCAATCGAGATTCAAAACTTAAAGAGAGAAAATTTGTTTTAATGAGGAAGTGTGAATCAATCAGACAGTCTCTCAACTAATGCTTTCACAGCGGCTATGAATATTTATAGCATTTTGTTAGAGGACAATTTCATTGGGTTGAAGATAAACAAAAGGGGATTGGTCGAGAGTGACTAATTGGTTTCTCTTGGTCACATGCATTTAGCATTTATGGTAACTTACAAACGTAATGTTTATATAAATATTTTTCTCATTTTCTAACACTGCCGAATTTTAACAATAATATCAAATATGTATAGAAAGCACATGATAATTAATTGAATTTCGGAAGTGTTCTTAAATTTAATTAAAAATTATTTATCGCTATTATCGTGTAACTGGGAATAAAAAGCAAAACTAATTGCTTTAATATTGCAGTATATTTTTGGTAAGGCACTTCAGCACTATAAAACGTAGAGTTACCATATTACTGATGTTTATGCAGACGATAAAACTAGTGATTTATTAGGGTATCAGACATTTAAGGAGGACGCGGTTTCCTATTAGCAGGAACAACGATTGTTACTCTTATGGTTACTTATGCACATCAGAAAAAAGTTCATTGGCAAAAATTATATTTATAATCACTGAATTAGATGGACGAGAAACAAAGTTAACAAAGTTGCATCCAAATTGTAGGAGGCATACCGTGTGCCAGTAAATTCATGGGGAAGCTAGTTTTTTCCCATAATGATCACTTATCCCTGAGCGCGAAATACAGTGCCCGAGAATAGTATCCTATCCCCCTCGAAGTTTGTATTTTTAACATAAAAACCATGTTTAATATTGACTAACCTTATTTTAGTATTTTGTCATCTTTCCTTTGGATTTGATGACTTGTTGTAGACGCTTCAGCATGGATTTGATCAAGTTTTAACAAACTTCCACTGATGTCTCGTTGCACCATACCTTTATGATGGTCTCTTTTAATATTTGGATGGAGCCAGTGTCTTGGCATTCAACCTTATTTTTTATTATCAGCCAGAAAGTTTCTATGGGATTGAGATCTAGGCTATTACCATGTCAATCCAAAATATTAAATTTATTGTCAGTAAGCCATTTTTTCACAATTTTATCCTTTTGACAAAGTGCCGCGACATGTATGAATGTTTCTGTATCATGAATTGTCATTACCACTGCAAGTTTCTCCTGCAACATTGCTAAATACCGTGCGCCATTTATAGTTGTGTTCTTAGGAAGGAAATATATGCTCCTCTACCTTAGATACTGAAACAACCTGAAATCATCACACTTGGAGGGTGTTTCAATGTCTTTTAGGCGTATTTGGGATATATTCTATTTGAGCCAATGGTCCGACGAACCTTTTATTACCCTTGTGAATGTTAAAATTGTTGACTCATCGCTGAATAAAACAATTTAGCACTCCTTGACAGTCCAATGAACGTATATTTTACAAAATGCGACACGTTTGTTACGCATTTGTTAATTAATGAATGTTTCTTTTATGCATAGCACGATGTTAATCCAAGTTGTTTTTGTAGCCGCTCCTGGATAGTTCGTTTAGAAACATCAGGTAATAAATTATTCATATTAAATTTTAGTTCTTTCGCATTGTTGGATTATTCACTACTAAACGTTTCATAAGGATGTCTGTTCGAAAATTTTCTTTTCTCTGTCTGCTAGATCGTCTTTTATGTACTGACATAGATAGGCTAACATTGATTCAGCACGTGAAACCCATAAATTATGAAGCGTCATAATGACCTTTTGTAAACTTATTAAGGAGTGATGTCATTTAGCTACAGCAGTATTTCTTTCCGCTTCAGACTCCTTGGTGATGGCTTCTAACAAGAAACGCAAATACGATGACAGCTATCTGGATTTGGGATTTACAAGCATTAATGATAAAGGTTTAGTGAAGCCTTAGTGTGTTATTTGTAACAAAATACTCTCCGCTGAATCACTGATGCCTAGCAAGCTTAAATTACACCTAGTAACTACACATTATTAACATGTTAACAAGGATCGTTCTTTCTTTGGTCGACAGAAATTGAATATGAAGAGACAACGACTCTGTGCTAGCGGTTCCATTCATTAACAAAATGCTGCATTAGTCGAGGCATCATTTTTGGTATCACTTAAAATAGCAAAGAAAAAGAAACCTCATACCATTGGGGAGGAATTAATTTTGCCATGTGCCAAAACTATGGTCAAGCTTGTTTTGGGTGAGAAAAGTGCTGGAAAGCTGTGTGCTATTTCTCTTTCAAATAATACAGTGCAACGCCGAATATCTCTTATGTCAGATGATATCAAAGAAAAGGTGATACAGAAAGTTAAAGAAGCTGGATTATTCAGTATTCAACTCGACGAGTCCACTGACGTCCAGTCCTGCTCACAACTCATGGTTTTTGTTAGGTATCTTCATGGTGAGGAGATGAAAGAATAATTTTTGTTTTGTAAAACTCTCGAGCAATCTACAAAAGGTAAAGATGTAATGCAAAAACTTTCAGATTTCTTTGAAGCAAATCGTCTTGACTGGGGCAATCTCTATTGGATATGCCCAAACGAAGCTCCAGCCATGTAAGGTTCTAAGTCAGGTTTTGTTTCAAGAGTTATACAGAAATCACCAAATGCTATACCTCTACACTGCATGATCCACAGGCAAGCTCTTGCTTCAAATACCCTACCCTCAGAATTACAGAAATCCCTGAATACCATTATAAAGACAGTTAACTTTGTAAAAGGTAGTGCTCTTAACACACGCCTTTTCAAGAAACTATGCCGTGATATGAATGCAGCTCATGAAATCCTCTTATTTCATACAGCAGTTCGCTGGCTATCCAAAGGAAATGAGTTCAGCGTGTATTTGTCAGCATGGTCTGTATATAATTTTGAAATACAGCTAGCCTACCTTGTTGACATATTTCAACAGTTGCACACACTCAACCTTGAACTCCAAGGGAAAGGAACTTTGATAATCGATTTTGTGGACAAAATTAAAGCTTTCATTCGTAAGATGGAGAATTGGAGGCGGAAAGTTGGAATGGGGAACTTGGCAATGCTGGAGACAGTGTCAGACATTGCAGAGGAGTGTGATACTGCAACAAATAACTTGATTGTTCAAAATCTTGAAGCTTTAGTGGAAGAATTCTAAAGGTACTTCCCAGATATCCAAAGCCAAACCTCTCGGGTAGTAAGGTTCCTCTTCACTGCAGTGACATGCATACCTGATGATAATGATGATGGCCAGACTCAACTGGTGACCCTTCAGGAAGATACAGGAGCCAAAATGAAGTTTTAAACGGAATCTTTCACTGTATTTTGGTCATCAATGGCAGCTTCATACCCAAATTTATGTAACTTATCTTTTCACCAATTACTACCCTTTGCATCAACTTATTCCTGTGAGGCTGCATTCTCTCAACTTTTGTATATCAAATCAAAATATTGCAATATATTTGATGTAAAGCATGACCAAGGCCAATAATTAAGATGCTGGTGGATGGCTTTCAACATCACCCTTCACATTGAATTTAATTGTGGTTTGAGCAAACAAACTTGCCCATGAAGGTTTTTGCTGGGAGAAGAGAAGGTGATGTTTCCACTAAAGGTCTTGGTTTTGTTATTTATGACTCCCTATGATACGAATTCGTTCAAAATGATTAAATTTGTCAGTAAAAAAACGATAAGATTGCTTTTCATTACACTTTTTTATGCAGTGAAATTTATTTTTTCTACTTTTATATATTGGAGAAAGGTTTTTGGAAATTATTAGTTTTAATTACAGGTAGGCCTATTCTCAAATTCTAAAAAATTTTTCATGTGCATGAAACTACTTCTTTAGTATCATTTTAATGTTTATTTGAGATTTGGCAAAAAGCAAATTACAAGTTTCCATGATTCAATATTTAAGAACAGAAAAAATATGGGGTTGAATGAATAAAATTACAGGTATCGCAGGAGTTTTACATAATAGACCGAAATAAATGTAGGACTAAAGACAGTTACTGCTGTCACGAGATATGGATTGGGGAGGGGGGCCATGGATAAGGCTCATATATGAAAGTGGGTAAAGATCAGAAAAAGTTTGGGAACCACTGGTCTAAACTAAGAAGGCATACTAATTTCTACCCAATATGTATTATTGATCCTATGGTAATGACCATAGAAACAAAGAAAAATAGAAAGTGAATCTTTATTTCTATTCCGAGCTTAGTAAAGTGGTGTTAAGAGATGTTGAAAAAAGAGCAAAGTTTTTCCATGATGCAAACTTCAGCTTTCTCTGATCTTCTAAGATACAGGATTCACATTCAAATTTTAATTTACAAAATTACAAAATTTAGTGCTTTGCTTGATAGGTAAATTATTGAAATCATACATACAAGAAGCCAAGGAGAATATAGATAAATAATCTCTAAAAAAGATTTTAGAGGTGATTCCAGGAGGAGCAAAACGACAGAGAGGAACCTTATTAAAATTGTCGTAAACTAAGAAAAACTATTCAAAGTAAAATTAAGGGGCCCTTTTATACAGGGGTTTTCAGGATAATCGATACAAATTGTTTACGTAAAAAGAAAACAAGTTGTGTACCAAACGAAACAAACGAAGCAATATATTCTCTTGAGAATTTACGCCTAAATAAAATTATATATATATATATATATATATATATATTGTCAAGACGCTACATGAAATGGTTGCATGCCATGTTTTGTGAGTCCGTTTCAATGGCTGAAAATATTTTGACAATGGCTGCGCTCAGAGAACCATGCTTCTCGACAACCCCTTACTGGACGGCAACAAGTCTATGGACCAGTGGTGTTGGCCATCGTTGAACAACCAGGTTTTTGACTTCCTTCCATGTGTGCGGGAGTAGAGTCCTGCTAGAGTCCAGCCGCTCAATCGTTAATCAATGGTTTGATTTCAGTCACCAGCTACTCACTCTGGCCATGTCCAGAACTATCAAAAAGGCGGAAAGGTTGCTGAGCATGACCGTAAGCACTTTGTCCTTATTTTCCGTCTCATCATACTGCATTTTCATTATGTCAACGAGGTTTGTTTAGTAGTTAAAAAAATTCCAATCTCCTTCACGCTTCTCCCGGGGGGCCGCGAGTGTGGGGTATTTTGTTCGGATTTCAAATAGTATTCTCAGAAATAAAACAGGTATAGTGTTACCCAAATGAAAGGTAAACTCTTACACAGCGTGTCGAAGGTCAGGTAATCGATATTGGTGGAGTCGTTACCTCTTATGCACACTTTGCACTTTGTATCGATTTACTTGAAGCCCACTGTACAACTTCTCCTTGGATGGGTCACATTAGTTCTGTTAGTTTCCAAGAAAAAACCTTGAGTTTCCACTACCTTACAGATTTGTGGCTGAAAGGCAAGTTTTGCGTGCGTGCGATAAAGCTGGTGATGCCACTCTAAGTTTTTATTTGAAGCTAAGGGAGCTTTAAACATAAGGTGCGACATTCATAGCTACCATAGGAGAGAATCAGCTCTCTTGTTGGCGTGCCTGGTGGCCAGGCAAAAATGATGAAGCCATCCAAAAAATACATGATGGCGCCTTCATTGAAGGGGCAGTAAGAAAAATTGCTCAAAGTTTAAGATTTGTTAAATCTGCTTCTGTCATTCCTTTTTTTAACTAGAACATTTATGAGAGATTAATTTGAGGTAATAAGGAGAGTGATTTTCGCTGAAATAGTTAATAATTTTTATAATGATATTAGAAAAAGTCGAAATATTTCGATCACAATATAAATTATGCAAAAAAGTAAGTATAAATATGAACCCATCACACGACATTGATATCTTTAACTACATGTTGATCTCCGGTCCTTCATTTCAACCATTTAGGATTTGTTTCAAATAAAAAAACATCCCTTCTTCCCCCAAAGAGTTTCAAGATCTAAAGTTCAGAGTTCACCTTTAACCTTCAAGTGAGAGCGGAGGGAGAGGTGCAATTCTGTATTAATTTGATTAATTATAGTGGACGCCAGACACCTAGAATGAAGGGATCGAAAAGGTTTACAAACAGAAGCTATGTAAAGCCGAAAAAGGTGCAAACTACATTTTATAACTGTGAGAAAATTCTATAACCATTACATGGAAATTTCCTATAAACCTATTTAGAATAGTTATAGAATAAGGTTAAAAAAATATAAACAAGAATCTTTAAACCTGTAGGAAAAAAAGAAGAATTCACTATCTTTAATCTCCAAGGTCGCGAAGGATTTGAAGATTTGAAAGAACACAAGTTTTCGTAATTTATTTTTATTACAAGACAACTTTCGGAAAGCTCAGTCGATTAAATAAGAGATTAACGGGGCGTTTTTGTAAAAGCTTAGTTAATTTAAAGAAAGATTAACAAGAAAGATTAGCGTTTGGAAAAGGTTTGTCGATTAAAGGAGAGATTTACAAAAACGATTAGCTTTTTGGAAAGCTCAGTCAATATAATGAGAATTAACATGAACGATTTTTTGGAATAGCTGGGGGGACTAGAGTAAAATTATCAGGAACGATTAGCTTTCGCAAATGCTTAGTTGATAAAAAGAGATTAACAGGAACGATTGGCTTTGAGAAACGATCAGATGATTAAAACAGAGATTAACAGGAGCAATTAGTTTTATGAAATGCTCAGTATATTTAAAGACAAATTTACGGGAAAAATAATTGGAGGGAAACTTTCAGTCGATTAAAAATAAGATTAAAAGGAACTATAAGCTTTATGATAATTTTTGTTAATTAAAAGAGAAATTAAAAGAAAAGATTAGTTTTTATCTGAAAAACTCATATATTCACGATGATTTAAAATTAAATACGGCCAATAAGCTTAGAAAATTGATTTCTCCGAGATTTGAGTCTACACAATAATACTAAAGCTAAATCGCAGCAATTCTACTCCTATTTTTCTCTGTAAAATTGATGGTAGAATAGATTTTAAGTAATTTACCTTATACATATACACCATGGTAACCGGTTACTAGAACAAAGGTAGTTAACTATGTTATAGCTATATTGAACAATATTATAGGAAGCTTCTTATGATCAAAAGATACTATCTAATATATTAAATTGAAAACATCCAGAAGAATTGATTTAATTTGGTATTTTAATCATAATTTTTAGTGCCACAGTAGACAAGGATTTCTCTTACTCGTCGAAGGCTGTGAAATTAGAAGGCTAAACTGCAGTTGACGTGGCCTATACATTGCAGTTTAGCTGACTATGTCACTAAAATAAGAGTTAAAAACGTGAGTGCTCTCTAGCTATCCTCTTCTGACCAGGCTTAGGTTTAATGAATATCTTTAATTATATCCCCACTTTTTGTGTGGATGTTATATAATTTAAAATTTTATCTAACCATACTTGCTAAATAAGTGTAGATATTTGAAAAACTAATGATATATTAAAGTTTGTTAAAGTTTACAGGATTCAAAACACTAATCTTTATTGTTTGTTCATTGCACTAGGTCCGTAGCGATATTATGTTTTTAACCAGATAATGGTTCTCCTGCCATTAAAGTGTCTTAATTTTTGCAATCGCAATTGAATTAGTTTATCAATGTATTTTATATTCTCATTTCTTTCTTGTGTAATGAGAAACAAAGTTATATTCTATCATCAAATTTTTGAGAACTTTTATCCCTTACCTAAATATGTTTCTGCCCATGAAATGTAATTTTCATTTTTAGCTTCTTTATTTAATTATTATGTTTGAGAAAAAATGATCGCGATAAGTGCTTATTTATACAATGTCTAAATAGCCATCACTTATTTCTGTCCTGATAAAAGTAAACCTTTGATCTTAAATTAGCCTTTTTATTGGCTTTTCTTTAGTTCTCTCAAGACTTACTTTGTAGCATTTGAAAATAGCGAAGACTGAAATCCTCTCAAAGTCAGCCAAGGAAAAGAACGAAAGAGAACAGAATAGAGAGAACAGAAAAAATGGTATAAAAATTATTTATCAGTTATAGCCAGTTATATGAAGGTAAATGTGTACATATATGAGTATTTTATACGAGAAAAAGTACTGTGCTTTTCCATTTTTATCTTTTGTTAACTAACTATAAAGCAAAGTTTCTAGTGGCCCCTGGGTTATCTAACTCAAAAAGCAAGCTCAAACAGTGCAAACGTCGGTTATCTTGTGAAAACAAATGAAGATTCCTCTTTGACTTTAGCTCCATCAGATTTAGAAGTTCCGAGATTACTTTCTTCATTCTAGGTTAGAAAGTTTTATCGCAGATGAGAAGGCCAAAGTCGAAGTGTATATTTTTAGAGACAAATAATATTCGCTGTATATAATAGAAAATAATAAAATTTTTGGTTTAAATCCAAAATTATTCCTTGCTACCTAACCCAGAAGTCTGTTAACAATTTCAGCAGAGAGTATTGAGAATTTTTTATCAGTCGTATTTAATATACTACACCCCTCTACATCCCGTCAGTTAACCAGCTTTCAATTCATTAAATTTGATGTTGTCTTATACGAGGGGTTCTTAACCTTTTTCAAAATTTATCCCCTTGCTATGCACCAAGTAGTTTTATCACCCTTGTTTTCCTGTCACAAAAGCATAATTGCAGGGATATCACAAACAAAATCCTCATTAGTTAGAAATTTTTTTTATCTTCTTCATATTCATAAAATTGGAAACTAACTTATATTGCTATGTTTTCAGCTTTGTTCTAGGCTACCACGTTCTCCAAAACCTGAGAGAGCTTTAAAAGTTAAACTTAATAAAAATCCAAAATATCAAACATCTATGGCAACATCCCGCGCTAATCGCAATGTTGTTTTGATGCCTTTAGGGATGTGACCACTCCCGGTTAAAAAACCTTGCCTTATGGCCTTGCGATTTTATCTTAATCCATCTCATATGCCCAACAACCTTTTGGCTTCGGAACTGGGACACCTTCCTTAAAAACTATTTTTATTTTAAACTTGGTGATAAATTCTCTCTTAAAATACACACACGCACACTTACAAACACACCCGCACTCTCTGAGGATTTTCCTTTTGACATTTATTTTTTTCCAGTCTCACATATGTTGGGATGGAAAGGTAAATGAGCGAGATCCGGCGGATAACGCTGAAGACCCTCTCTGATGACTCTAAGCCTGACAGAGGGAAGATCTTCGTAAAAATTTATGGTGACTTGGGAATAGCACTAGTAAGGCTAATAGATACACCCAATGGAAACGCTGCAATATGATCTAAGAAGATTGACTGCGAAGCAAATACCTCTCCAAAAGCTGCAAACTTCTTGAAATCAATAAACCTGAAATCACACACCTCACCACAAATTAAGACTCACTGATCTAGAACGAAAAGAACGAAAGAGAACAGAATAGAGAGAACAGAAAAAATGGTATAAAAATTATTTATCAGTTATAGCCAGTTATATGAAGGTAAATGTGTACATATATGAGTATTTTATACGAGAAAAAGTACTGTGCTTTTCCATTTTTATCTTTTGTTAACTAACTATAAAGCAAAGTTTCTAGTGGCCCCTGGGTTATCTAACTCAAAAGGCAACTCAAACAGTGCAAACGTCGGTTATCTTGTGAAAACAAATGAAGATTCCTCTTTGACTTTAGCTTCATCAGATTTAGAAGTTCCGAGATTACTTTCTTCATTCTAGGTTAGAAAGTTTTATCGCAGATGAGAAGGCCAAAGTCAAAGTGTATATTTTTAGAGACAAATAATATTCGCTGTATATAATAGAAAATAATAAAATTTTTGGTTTAAATCCAAAATTATTCCTTGCTACCTAACCCAGAAGTCTGTTAACAATTTCAGCAGAGAGTATTGAGAATTTTTTATCAGTCGTATTTAATATACTACACCCCTCTACATCCAGTCAGTTAACCAGCTTTCAATTCATTAAATTTGATGTTGTCTTATACGAGGGGTTCTTAACCTTTTTCAAAATTTATCCCCTTGCTATGCACCAAGTAGTTTTATCACCCTTGTTTTCCTGTCACAAAAGCATAATTGCAGGGATATCACAAACAAAATCCTCATTAGTTAGAAATTTTTTTTATCTTCTTCATATTCATAAAATTGGAAACTAACTTATATTGCTATGTTTTCAGCTTTGTTCTAGGCTACCACGTTCTCAGAAACCTGAGAGAGCTTTAAAAGTTAAACTTAATAAAAATCCAAAATATCAAACATCTATGGCAACATCCCGCGCTAATCGCAATGTTGTTTTGATGCCTTTAGGGATGTGACCACTCCCGGTTAAAAAACCTTGCCTTATGGCCTTGCGATTTTATCTTAATCCATCTCATATGCCCAACAACCTTTTGGCTTCGGAACTGGGACACCTTCCTTAAAAACTATTTTTATTTTAAACTTGGTGATAAATTCTCTCTTAAAATACACACACAAACACTTACAAACACACCCGCACTCTCTGAGGATTTTCCTTTTGACATTTATTTTTTTCCAGTCTCACATATGTTGGGATGGAAAGGTGAATGAGCGAGATCCGGCGAATAACGCTGAAGACCCTCTCTGATGACTCTAAGCCTGACAGAGGGAAGATCTTCGTAAAAATTTATGGTGACTTGGGAATAGCACTAGTAAGGCTAATAGATACACCCAATGGAAACGCTGCAATATGATCTAAGAAGATTGACTGCGAAGCAAATACCTCTCCAAAAGCTGCAAACTTCTTGAAATCAATAAACCTGAAATCACACACCTCACCACAAATTAAGACTCACTGATCTAGAACGAAAAGAACGAAAGAGAACAGAATAGAGAGAACAGAAAAAATGGTATAAAAATTATTTATCAGTTATAGCCAGTTATATGAAGGTAAATGTGTACATATATGAGTATTTTATACGAGAAAAAGTACTGTGCTTTTCCATTTTTATCTTTTGTTAACTAACTATAAAGCAAAGTTTCTAGTGGCCCCTGGGTTATCTAACTCAAAAGGCAACTCAAACAGTGCAAACGTCGGTTATCTTGTGAAAACAAATGAAGATTCCTCTTTGACTTTAGCTTCATCAGATTTAGAAGTTCCGAGATTACTTTCTTCATTCTAGGTTAGAAAGTTTTATCGCAGATGAGAAGGCCAAAGTCAAAGTGTATATTTTTAGAGACAAATAATATTCGCTGTATATAATAGAAAATAATAAAATTTTTGGTTTAAATCCAAAATTATTCCTTGCTACCTAACCCAGAAGTCTGTTAACAATTTCAGCAGAGAGTATTGAGAATTTTTTATCAGTCGTATTTAATATACTACACCCCTCTACATCCCGTCAGTTAACCAGCTTTCAATTCATTAAATTTGATGTTGTCTTATACGAGGGGTTCTTAACCTTTTTCAAAATTTATCCCCTTGCTATGCACCAAGTAGTTTTATCACCCTTGTTTTCCTGTCACAAAAGCATAATTGCAGGGATATCACGAACAAAATCCTCATTAGTTAGAATTTTTTTTTATCTTCTTCATATTCAGAAAATTGGAAACTAAATTATATTGCTATGTTTTCAGCTTTGTTCTAGGCTACCACGTTCTCCAAAACGTGAGAGAGCTTTAAAAGTTAAACTTAATAAAAATCCAAAATATCAAACATCTATGGCAACATCCCGCGCTAATCGCAATGTTGTTTTGATGCCTTTAGGGATGTGACCACTCCCGGTTAAAAAACCTTGCCTTATGCCCTTGCGATTTTATCTTAATCCATCTCATATGCCCAACAACCTTTTGGCTTCGGAACTGGGACACCTTCCTTAAAAACTATTTTTATTTAAAACTTGGTGATAAATTCTTTCTTAAAATACACACACGCACACTTACAAACACACCCGCACTCTCTGAGGATTTTCCTTTTGACATTTATTTTTTTCCAGTCTCACATATGTTGGGATGGAAAGGTAAATGAGCGAGATCCGGCGGATAACGCTGAAGACCCTCTCTGATGACTCTAAGCCTGACAGAGGAAAGATCTTCGTAAAAATTTATGGTGACTTGGGAATAGCACTAGTAAGGCTAATAGATACACCCAATGGATACGCTGCAATATGATCTAAGAAGATTGACTGCGAAGCAAATACCTCTCCAAAAGCTGCAAACTTCTTGAAATCAATAAACCTGAAATCACACACCTCACCACAAATTAAGACTCACTGATCTAGAACGAAAAGAACGAAAGAGAACAGAATAGAGAGAACAGAAAAAATGGTATAAAAATTATTTATCAGTTATAGCCAGTTATATGAAGGTAAATGTGTACATATATGAGTATTTTATACGAGAAAAAGTACTGTGCTTTTCCATTTTTATCTTTTGTTAACTAACTATAAAGCAAAGTTTCTAGTGGCCCCTGGGTTATCTAACTCAAAAGGCAACTCAAACAGTGCAAACGTCGGTTATCTTGTGAAAACAAATGAAGATTCCTCTTTGACTTTAGCTTCATCAGATTTAGAAGTTCCGAGATTACTTTCTTCATTCTAGGTTAGAAAGTTTTATCGCAGATGAGAAGGCCAAAGTCAAAGTGTATATTTTTAGAGACAAATAATATTCGCTGTATATAATAGAAAATAATAAAATTTTTGGTTTAAATCCAAAATTATTCCTTGCTACCTAACCCAGAAGTCTGTTAACAATTTCAGCAGAGAGTATTGAGAATTTTTTATCAGTCGTATTTAATATACTACACCCCTCTACATCCTGTCAGTTAACCAGCTTTCAATTCATTAAATTTGATGTTGTCTTATACGAGGGGTTCTTAACCTTTTTCACAATTTATCCCCTTGCTATGCACCAAGTAGTTTTATCACCCTTGTTTTCCTGTCACAAAAGCATAATTGCAAGGATATCACGAACAAAATCCTCATTAGTTAGAATTTTTTTTTATCTTCTTCATATTCATAAAATTGGAAACTAACTTATATTGCTATGTTTTCAGCTTTGTTCTAGGCTACCACGTTCTCCAAAACCTGAGAGAGCTTTAAAGGTTAAACTTAATAAAAATCCAAAATATCAAACATCTATGGCAATATCCCGCGCTAATCGCAATGTTGTTTTGATGCCTTTAGGGATGTGACCACTCCCGGTTAAAAAACCTTGCCTTATGCCCTTGCGATTTTATCTTAATCCATCTCATATGCCCAACAAACTTTTGGCTTCGGAACTGGGACACCTTCCTTAAAAACTATTTTTATTTTAAACTTGGTGATAAATTCTCTCTTAAAATACACACACGCACACTTACAAACACACCCGCACTCTCTGAGGATTTTCCTTTTGACATTTATTTTTTTCCAGTCTCACATATGTTGGGATGGAAAGGTAAATGAGCGAGATCCGGCGGATAACGCTGAAGACCCTCTCTGATGACTCTAAGCTTGACAGAGGAAAGATCTTTGTAAAAATTTATGGTGACTTGGGAATAGCACTAGTAAGGCTAATAGATACACCCAATGGAAACGCTGCAATATGATCTAAGAAGATTGACTGCGAAGCAAATACCTCTCCAAAAGCTGCAAACTTCTTGAAATCAATAAACCTGAAATCACACACCTCACCACAAATTAAGACTCACTGATCTAGAACGAAAAGAACGAAAGAGAACAGAATAAAGAAAACAGAAAAAATGGTATAAAAATTATTTATCAGTTATAGCCATTTATATGAAGGTAAATGTGTACATATATGAGTATTTTATACGATAAAAAGTACTGTGCTTTTCCATTTTTATCTTTTGTTAACTAACTATAAAGCAAAGTTTCTAGTGGCCCCTGGGTTATCTAACTCAAAAGGCAATTCAAACAGTGCAAACGTCGGTTATCTTGTGAAAACAAATGAAGATTCCTCTTTGACTTTAGCTTCATCAGTTTCAGAAGTTCCGAGATTACTTTCTTCATTCTATGTAAGAAAGTTTTATCGCAGATGAGAAGGCCAAAGTCAAAGTGTATATTTTTAGAGACGAATAATATTCACTGTATATAATAGAAAATAATAAAATTTTTGGTTTAAATCCAAAATTATTCCTTGCTACCTAACCCAGAAGTCTGTTAACAATTTCAGCAGAGAGTATTGAGAATTTTTTATCAGTCGTATTTAATATACTACACCCCTCTACATCCCGTCAGTAACCAGCTATCAATTCATTAAATTTGATGTTGTCTTATACGAGGGGTTCTTAACCTTTTTCAAAATTTATCCCCTTGCTATGCACCAAGTAGTTTTATCACCCTTGTTTTCCTGTCACAAAAGCATAATTGCAGGGATATCACAAACAAAATCCTCATTAGTTAGAATTTTTTGTTTTTATCTTCTTCATATTCATAAAATTGGAAACTAACTTATATTGCTATGTTTTCAGCTTTGTTCTAGGCTACCACGTTCTCCAAAACGTGAGAGAGCTTTAAAAGTTAAACTTAATAAAAATCCAAAATATCAAACATCTATGGCAACATCCCGCGCTAATCGCAATGTTGTTTTGATGCCTTTAGGGATGTGACCACTCCCGGTTAAAAAACCTTGCCTTATGCCCTTGCGATTTTATCTTAATCCATCTCATATGCCCAACAACCTTTTGGCTTCTGAACTGGGACACCTTCCTTAAAAACTATTTTTATTTTAAACTTGGTGATAAATTCTCTCTCAAAATACACACACGCACACTTACAAACACACCCGCACTCTCTGAGGATTTTCCTTTTGACATTTATTTTTTTCCAGTCTCACATATGTTGGGATGGAAAGGTAAATGAGCGAGATCCGGCGGATAACGCGGAAGACCCTCTCTGATGACTCTAAGCCTGACAGAGGGAAGATCTTCGTAAAAATTTATGGTGACTTGGGAATAGCACTAGTAATGCTAATAGATACACCCAATGGATACGCTGCAATATGATCTAAGAAGGTTGACTGCGAAGCAAATACCTCTCCAAAAGCTGCAAACTTCTTGAAATCAATAAACCTGAAATCACACACCTCACCACAAATTAAGACTCACTGATCTAGAACGAAAGAGAACAGAATAGAGAGAACAGAAAAAATGGTATAAAAATTATTTATCAGTTATAGCCAGTTATATGAAGGTAAATGTGTACATATATGAGTATTTTATACGAGAAAAAGTACTGTGCTTTTCCATTTTTATCTTTTCTTAACTAACTATAAAGCAAAGTTTCTAGTGGCCCCGGGGTTATCTAACTCAAAAGGCAACTCAAACAGTGCAAACGTCGGTTATCTTGTGAAAACAAATGAAGATTCCTCTTTAACTTTAGCTTCATCAGTTTCAGAAGTTCCGAGATTACTTTCTTCATTCTATGTTAGAAAGTTTTATCGCAGATGAGAAGGCCAAAGTCAAAGTGTATATTTTTAGAGACAAATAATACTCGCTGTATATAATAGAAAATAATAATAATTTTTTGGTTTAAACCAAAATTATTCCTTGCTACCTAACCCAGAAGTCTGTTAACAATTTCAGCAGAGAGTATTGAGAATTTTTTATCAGTCGTTTTTAATATACTACACCCCTCTACATCCCGTCAGTTAACCAGCTTTCAATTCATTAAATTTGATGTTGTCTTATACGAGGGGTTCTTAACCTTTTTCAAAATTTATCCCCTTGCTATGCACCAAGTAGTTTTATCACCCTTGTTTTCCTGTCACAAAAGCATAATTGCAGGGATATCACGAACAAAATCCTCATTAGTAAGAATTTTTTTTTTATCTTCTTCATATTCATAAAATTGGAAACTAACTTATATTGCTATGTTTTCAGCTTTGTTCTAGGCTACCACGTTCTCCAAAACCTGAGAGAGCTTTAAAAGTTAAACTTAATAAAAATCTAAAATATCAAACATCTCTGGCAACATCCCGCGCTAATCGCAATGTTGTTTTGATGCCTTTAGGGATGTGACCACTCCCGGTTAAAAAACCTTGCCTTATGCCCTTGCGATTTTATCTTAATCCATCTCATATGCCCAACAACCTTTTGGCTTCTGAACTGGGACACCTTCCTTAAAAACTATTTTTATTTTAAACTTGGTGATAAATTCTCTCTTAAAATACACACACGCACACTTACAAACACACCCGCACTCTCTGAGGATTTTCCTTTTGACATTTATTTTTTTCCAGTCTCACATATGTTGGGATGGAAAGGTAAATGAGCGAGATCCGGCGGATAACGCTGAAGACCCTCTCTGATGACTCTAAGCCTGACAGAGGGAAGATCTTCATAAAAATTTATGGTGACTTGGGAATAGCACTAGTAAGGCTAATTGATACACCCAATGGATACGCTGCAATATGATCTAAGAAGGTTGACTGCGAAGCAAATACCTCTCCAAAAGCTGCAAACTTCTTGAATTTAATAAACCTGAAATCACACACCTCACCACAAATTAAGACTCACTGAAGTATCATCCTTCGCCGCCTCAATCCAGGGGTTTGGGGGCACTCCATGGAAGAAATTCATGCTGAGGTGAAAAAGAACCACACCTGAGCCAAGGTATCCGAAATTATCAAATTCCAAGATTATACTGATGTATTCAAGATAGTCTTTTGTGATGTGGCAATGGCGGTTAAGGCTACGGAAGTAGGTATGCTCCTTTTTAACGTCCGAGTCTGCCCTGAGCAGATCGAACGTGAGGAGGTTATCGAACTCCAGATATGTTTCAAGTGCTAAAAGTTCGCGGAACATACTACGGCCACCTGCCCCAAGGGGAAGGTTCTTTTGTGTTCCATTTGCTGGCCAGATGCACATTCTTGGAGGGATTGTAATAGCACCTCTCTAAGGTGTCTGAACAGTGCAGGTGCGAATAAGACGCTTTTCATGGTCAAAAAAGATCTCTTGAAGAAAAAACGAAGCAAAAAAGACAAGAAGAAGAGGACAAAGCGAACAGTACCTACGCTAAGGTTGCTAAAGCTGCTGTTGCCGAGTCTATGTGCTGCATCTATTATGCTCACATTGTAAATCTCTTCCCACCGGAATGCTTCGCAGAAGAACTAAATAGAATGCTATCTCATAATGGGATGCAGAATATGTGGTTCCCCAGAATTCACGGTCGGAGGAAATCCTAAAGATTAGTCTAAAACCCCAGTGCGAGACTAGTTGCTAGGAGCTCGACACCTCCAGCAGCGCCCCAGCTCTCTACAGTTATCCTAGGATCAAGGCTCAGGCAGCAAAGAAAGCGAAGATACACACTGAGAAGCAAAACAACTACACTCAAAATACAGAACAAACAAACTTACTCACACTTAGATAAAATTATATTGAAGTTAAGGTGACTGAGACTGCGAGACCTGAAGAGGGGTCACGATATCTTCGCTCAAGGAAAGCCTCAAAGCCTCAAAGATGTCCAAGATCGTCCTTTTCTTGTAAGAGGGGATCTAAGCACGCTTACCATTCAATGAAAATTAAATTGAAGGTATTCGCTGTGAAAAGGTTTCCTTTTTCTAAGAAGATGGATGCCCTTGATGTTTTGGAAGGAATAATATCTGGAAAATACAAATGGAGATTCACCTCGGAAGGCTGCAGTGACTTAATTAAACTGGCAGCCAAAACTTTTATCATTCTAACGGACAGCGAATACAGAAAAAACGTACAAAAAAAACAATCACGCCACCAAACACTCCACAAAGCCCTAAGCTCATAAGAGAATAACTCCTAAAAACAACATTAGCACAAATAGGAAACTATAGTGAACAAGACAATGGACACATTAAAAATATTACATTTTAACTTCAACGGCTGGACGGACAAAAAAGTACTCTACGGTACCGTAATACGATAATGTGACGCAGACGTTGTATTTATCTCAGAACATGGGATAAATAACAGACAGGATAAAATATTTTCCCTTCGAAGTCGTAACCAAAAGTCACAGCGAAGAACGTTTAGACGAAGGTACAATAGCTGTGCAAATAGGTCTTGACTTTAGACCAATAAGTGGACTCGATGAGTCATACCTCGCTGGGGCGGTCTGTACGGCAGTGGGCCCGCTGCTCCTAGCAACAGGGTACCAGCCCCCAAGGAGAGGGTACTTATCCTTTTAAAACTTCCTGCAGCTTTGTGTTCACGGCAGAACCTTTCTTTTTGCCAGCGACCTCAATGCGACGAGTATTGCCTAAGACTAGACGTCGACCAACCCAGCATGCAGGAATCTTGAGACGCTTATTGACAGGCAAATTATGACAAGAATTGGAACAAACTTCCTCACATTCATTACTTAGAAAATAGCCACTAAACCGGACATAGTGTTCACCAGCACTTTGTTCCCCAATAATCACTCCATTGAGTCGGGCCTTCCTTTTCCCAGCGACCACCAGGCTATTCTTATTAAAATTTAAACCTACCCAATCCAATTCCCCATCCTAGAACGCAAGAGTACGCTCGCGCCAACTGAGTTACATATAATCGACTCTTCGAGAATTACATTCCTGACCCCTTAATTGTCTCAAATTAAGAAGAAATAGACGAGGAGTTGGGCAAAATTAATCATTATTTATTAAAAGCCGATAAGGAAGCCATTCCCCGGAAAAAAATTAAAACTCTTCTTATCCCTACTTACACCCCTAGAATGTAAACCCTCGCGATGGAATAGAGGGACCAGATCAATGAAGTGATCTTCACTGGCCCCAAGATCTTTACGCACAGACGAACACAACAGATACGTGACGAACTATAACACTTATTAAACTCCAACAGAGCGTACTTTGGGACAATTTAACAGACAGACTTGAACTATAAAATGACTCAGGCACATTCTGGCTGACTGTAAAATAACTAAAAGGAGGACAGACACAAACGATAATAAAATTCACACGAGAAAGTACAGAATTTACTTAAGATCTATAATGTATGCATTCGATCTCAACTCCTATATTTCCCGGTACCTATAAACGCGAGGCCCAAGACCCAAGTCCATAAACTGCAAAGGGTCAAAATAAGGCTCTCAATATTATAACGAGAACCCGAAGGAGAGAGAGGAGAAGACAGAGTGAGCTCCATCTCAAACTGTGGTTAATCCCCATAAACGTGGAGCTCCACCGATAAGCAAACAAGATCTGGAAGACCGTACACCGGCGCCTCCCTCCCGACATAAGACACGCAAAATTTTTAGAAGTAGTAGACTACATATTGGCAATGACGTAAACCTTCTTTTCACATAGCTTATCCCAATACTCAGCACTATAAAGCCGAACACATTCCCCTTTTCCTTAATCTTCCCTAAATTTAGCGCGATTAAAATTATAAATATAATAAAAATAAACATAAAACAAAGAAACTCAAAATTCGGGCGTAAACAACCCAGATAAAAACAAAACAAAATCTTTTCGCCAAAGCAGTAAAGATAAAAAAATCCTCTGCTATAAAGGCTTGAATGCACTGATATATATATATATATATATATATATATATATATATATATATATATATATATATATATATATATACTTAATGCATATATACACAAAAAATATATACCAAAACGCAAATAAAGTGAGAGATACCCTATCACCAGGGATCGGTCTTTCATTCTTCTCAACAATTTCACTTTCCGATTACACTGGTCTGCGTCAAAAATGTACCTTAGGTTTTCTATAGCGTTTCTTAATAAAATTGACCTCCTAAATCCGAATCTGTCATTCGTTTTTCTCTATCACCTCCAGTTTTTTTGCGATACAGGGGGTGATAATAATTTTATAGTTTATACATCTCCTATATTACATCAAATTTCAATAGTTTTTGCACTGCTCTATTCGCAGTAAATTTTGTATACATTTTAAGTAATTATGCAAATAGGTTTATATTTTGCAGGTTAAAAATTGCTTAGCATTATAATAATAAGAATAATAATAATAATAGTGGTTGAGTTAAAAATGAACAGAAAATGTAAGAATAGCTCCGACAGATTTTGCTATGTTTGCGGCAAAGTGACTTTTCCCGAGCAGCAAAGTACAATCCCTCCTGTAATTAAATCTTTGTATCATGCATATTTTGGAGTAAGGCTAAGAGATCAAGATAAAAGTTTTGCACCACATATCTGCTGCAAGGGATGCTACATAAGTTCAAGACGCTGGAGTCAGGGCGAACAGAAGTCCCTCTCTTTTGGTGTTCCCATGGTGTGGAGAGATGGCAAGGACCACACTACGGACTGCTATTTTTGCATGATAAATCTTAAAGGTGAGCATTGTATCAAGTATTTAAGCTTTCTGTATTATACTGGCTCCCGAAAATGTCATTATTATGCAAAGACTTAGCATAAAATTAAAAACTAACATAGTTCACTTCAGCATGAACATATCCTTTACTAAACATTTATGTACTATCTGAAACTCCAAATCAATTCCTTGATGTAATATGCAATTATATTTTCCACAGGTATAAATAAGAAGAATAAACATAGTGTGGCATATCCGGATGTTCCTTCTGCCATCAAACCCCTGCCCCATGGCCCAGGAATTCCTATACCTTCTCCCCCTGAACATATAGAGGTACATGAAGAGAGTAATATGGAAGTTGACCAAGATTATGACACATCTGAGTCTTATCAGGTTTCCACACATGATATGGTCGCAAGACCATTCACTCAAGTTCAGTTAAATGACCTGACCAGGGATCTGGGGGTTTCGAAGGCGAATACACAACTTCTTGGCTCTTGACTTCGTGAAAGTAATCTTCTCGCTTAAGAAACAACATTTAGGGGGGTACAAAAATAGAGAACAAGAGTTTCGAAGCTATTTTTTACAGCATTCTTCCAGCTCTTTAGTATACTGCGCCAATATTAAAGGACTTGTTGAGGCCCTTGGAATTCCCTACAACCCAGTAGAATAACGACTGTTCATAGATTCCTCCAGTAGAGGTTTGAAAGCTGTGTTACTGAATATTGGTAACAAGATAGCTTCCGTTGCTATAGGCCGTTCAATCCAACTTACTGAAAGTTATGAACATATGAAAAAATTGCTGGATGCAATAAATTACTCTAGCTATAAGTGGAGGATATGTGGTGACTTAAAGGTAAGATCATTTTACACTTGGCATTTCTAAGCTTTTTGATATGGACATTTTCATTTTTAATTGTTAATACTTGTATACACCTTTTGGTCAACTTACATTTTACAAGAATGCAAATCTGGAAATCATGAGTCATTTTTGAGTTATATTTTTTGTTGAAGTGTGTCCCTATAGGTTAATGCATCCTATTGGGTTGATAAGGAACTTATCCTAATTGAGAAGGTATACAACACAACTCAATAAACTCAAAATAAGATGTACATATATCCAATTAGTTCCAATACGATGATTTAATGCCTCGGCATTCAGGATTTTTCAGTACATATTCATATTCTTATTGTTTTAAGAAATATTACTTTGAATTTGTTTTTAGAAATATTACACTGAATTTACATCACGTGCTAAATTTTTTTCAGGTAGTGTCTCTTACGCTTGGGGCGCAAATAGGCTACACGAAGGATCCCTGTTTCCTATGTTTATGGGACAGTCGTGCAGATATTATGCACTATGAGAAGAAGGTTTGGCCTCCACGAGAAGCATTTAGAATTAGATCAAACAATGTGATAGCTGAACCTTTAGTGCCTCCTCAAAAAATAATCCTCCCTCCACTGCATATAAAGCTTGGCATAATGAAAAATTATGTCAAAACCCTTAATAAAGTAGGCCAAGCTTTTAAATTTCTTCTTCAAAAATTTCCACAAATCAGTGACGCTAAGCTCCATGGGGAAATTTTAGATGGACTTCAAATCAAGAACTTGATCAGCAATTTGTTGCATCAATGAAGGACATAGAAAAAGATGCCTGAAAAGCTTTCAAAGCTCTAGTTAACAATTTTCTAGGCAATAAAAAAGCCTAGAAGAATATGTTGCCCTGGTCAATCAGCTCTTAACAAGTCTCAAACATTTGGGAGCTCGAATGTCTATAAAGATACACTTTTACAGTACCATCTGGATTATTTTCCCGACAACTGCGGGGATTACAGTAAAGAACAGGGGCAAAGATTCCACCAGGACATAAAAACAATGGAATCCAGGTACCAGTGTAAATGGAACGGAAACATGCATGCTGACTACTATTGGTGTTTGAAGCGTGATGCACTAGATGACAGGCCCAAACGAAAATCGTCAAGGGCGTCTGTTCTTCGAAATTATAATTATTTTCTTTATTTTGTTGCATTCTTTTATTTTTTGTTTATTAAAAGAATTATAGTTTACATACGTGTATTCCTGTTTATATGATATAACAGTAATAATGCATTATTAGATAGAGAAAGTTGTTTTTTTTTTAAATTCAGAAAAAAATGAGGTAATCTCACTGAAAATGGTGTATGCTTTACTGAGAAAATCTGACCTGATTGAACAAATATACATTCATTTTTGAGCTCAGGAGGTTAGATTCATTAAGAAACCACAAAAAAATCCTGGGGAACATAAAAAAATTTTCAAACGCAGGCCTGTGTTATTTTCTTCAATTTTTCCCACTATTTTCTCCTACTAAAATCCTCTAGTACTATAATCCTCACTTTATATGTCTAATGTCCAATGTCCAAACAGTATTAAACAGGACTTAAAATCCAGCTAAACAACGCGGCTGCTTTGTGCTGGTTAAAGAATAAAGCGATTGGGTAAAGAAATTCTAGCAAATTATTTAATCAAGATCGCTGCATCGAAAACCATCCTAATTATTATTAATTACATTTTAGGACTCTAAATGCGCCTCAATTCTGTCTCTAATAATACTTTAAGAGCCTTTCATCAACAGAAGTTAAGTAAATTTTTTTAAATTTCCTGATTAATTTTGATACATTTGCTGAAAATAGGAATCACATTGCCATTTTTAATTACCTTGAAAATATTCCCTCATTAAATGATTTGATAGAAATGTCAAATAAAGTGAATAACATATAATTTATGTGGAACTGTCGCTCTGGTTATTTCGATTTTCATTAAATAAATCTTTATTTTGGTATTGTGTATATTAATATTCAGTAGGTTACTATCATAAAAAAATGAATTACTTTGGCGATTTCGACCAATTTATCGGTCGGATCTTCAATTAACGCACCCTAAGATTCCAATATGGTGCCTCTGTATTACCTGATATTTTTAGCATTATTAAAGGATGTAAAAAATCTCTTAGGTCCTCGTCTTGATCTCAACGTGTTTTTTTATGATTGCTATTAACTCTCCTTATGCTACATTCAAAAAGAAGACGATATCAAATATATCAATGCAAGTTTGTTTGTTTTTTGTTTTGTTTTTTGGGTGGGGTAGATTGCCCAGGAGGACCCCGAAGAAGAAGCATGCTTCCTTTTTCATCTTGGATTTTGCTTATTTTCGTTTTTGTTTGTTTATATTTGCTTTTGAGTTTATCGATTTTTTATTTTGTTTTTATTATGTTTGTATTGCTCTAGTCTAGCAATAGTCTAAATGATAATTTTGGCAATTTGTATTCCTGTATGGAGTCGCCAAATGAACGCAAAAGAAAACCAAAAAAAATCCCGGTTTTGGTTTTCATCAGTATTAATTGCATTTAAAGTTTTATAGCTGAAGTTACCTTTCCTTACGCATTATTCAAGATTATGAAATAAGCTTTATGTTTATAATTAAATGATCATTATTTATTTTAGAATATGATTCAGGACCACGACACAAATTTTCTTTGCATAAATATTTTTTGAAATCACGCAATTTATCATGTAATAACACAGGTGAGTAAACTTGCGAGATCTAAAGTATAGCCTTAACTGAGAACTTTCCTTTAAATGCGAGTTACATTTATACTAAAAAAACAGACAATGGTTTCGCCACTCCCTCCTACTGAGGAACCTGCGCTTCGCTACTAAGATTAAAATTTAAAATTTTTAGAAAAGCAGCCATGGTTAAATTTTTATAAATTTTCTGAACTTCACCAATTATAATAATTTAAAAAGGAACTCTAAACTAAATTTTCCCCCTTTCAAAATATCACGTTGCTAAAATATAGAGTCATAGATAGAATAGAAGAACATATATAAAAATAAATTTTCTGAACTTCACCATTTGTAATTCTTTGGGTTTAAAAAAATTCACAAAATTTCGATACTTATATTTATTTCTGAACTTCAACATTTTGTTTTTTGATATTATAAAAGAATTATTAGAAATAAATTTGATGAAAAAACATAAGTAATAACTTAATTAAGCTGAAATTATCATTCAAATACTCAAAAAATATCCCCTTAAATTAGAAAGTTAGTGATGATTATGATATTTGATGATCAATATTTCCAAATCATTCGTCAACATGTATATATAAAAAAGATTTACGCAAAATTTTCCTTCCTTTTCGGTCAAATTAAAGTTACCATAGAAAACTTTTTTTCTTTGAATACCTCTCTAAATTGTGTAAAAGATAATGATTGAGAACACTATGGTTCTTTCTGCGTTTTAAACCCGGCCTATAGACAATGACAAGATATAGTTTGTTGCAATTTTTCTCCATTTCACCCGCCAAAAAATATATCTGGGCTGATAACAGTTTTTTTCATCATGACACTAAATTGGATTTTTAAAAAAATCATATTTCAGCGCCGTTTTTTCTAATATTTTCTCTGGTGAGTGTTTTTTCACGCGATAATTTAACTCTGATAAAGTCTTAGCAACAACAACTTTCCATACATGTTTCCAGCAATAAAATGGGGGTCTCTTGTTGTGCTAATGCTCTATTGATCGGTTAGTTTAATTAAAATTTCTTAAGCTATATATAACAGTCTATCATTTATATATCAAATAACTTTCTAAAAAAAATACCTGATATTAGATGTCCTTTAGAACAAAATTTCACTTTTCCCAAGAGCTTTCCTGGATTGATTATGTGCACATATGGGCAAAAATAATATATACGAAGACCAGTAATCAAAGTAAAAAGCTAGTGAATTCGCAGATGACATTATATCATCTCTGAAGATGAGATTGAAAGTGGATTCATTCCAAGGTATGGATTCCAATGGTAAAAATTATTAAGGAAAACATTTTGATGATTGAAAGAAATTCAAAAGATGGACAAGTTTTTATGGTTCAACTTTGTAAGATGTAAGTTTTGTGAAGACAGTCTTGAATATAAAGAATCAAAGTTTGTCGAGAGAAAAATATCGTTTTAATAAATAGCGACATTAAGATAAAGATTTTACTTACATTAATTTTAAATACGAGGTTTCTGATGAGATACTAATTGGAAATAGCTTTCCGAACTTCTGAAATTATAACAATGAAAAGAAAACGAAATCAGAATCAATAGAAAGGTATTTTAATAATGCAAAGAAAAATACAGAAGCTTATGACCCATTTCTCTTACTCTTCTCGGTTGAAATTCTTCTGGAGTCCATTTTATTAGAGAAGCATAGAGTATCTAGAAGTTAATACATTAATAAACGACATTCTGCATAGCTTTCAGCGTGAACGTTCATGCTAAAATAATTTGCTTGATTTTTTCACAAAATATAACAATGTTTGACCAAGAATAGGCTACAGGTGTAGAATATCTCCACTTTAAAAAGACATTTGACACCCCCGAACATAAATGACTTTTGATAAAGCTAAAATAGAAAGGAATAAAGGAAAGCGTCTTAAAATAGAATGAAAATTACATGAAAAACTATGCAGAGTTGTTTTAAATAGAAATAGTGCCCCTTAGGTTTCGATTACTTGTGACTTTCCTCAGGGATCTACTTCATGACCTTGATTTTCTAGTACACAAATAAACTTTCTTGATATGGACTCATTATATAAAAGTTTAAAATTTGCTGATGATACGAAAAAAGGTACTAGGGAAAAATTCCATATTGACTGCGAAATCCTGCAAATGACTTGGATATCATTGTCGAATGACTGGAAAGATTTCATATGCAATTCAACGCTGAAAAGAACTTTTATTTGATATATATCATAATAATCTACGGAGAAATTACGACTGTTTGGGCATGTAGTCGTCCAACAAATATATACTTATATATATATATATATATATATATATATATATATATATATATATATATATGTGTATATTCTACTTAGAATTTTAAACTATGAAATCGATGTGTGTGTCTTTATCAGTAGCTAGAAAAAATAAGCGTATTTCTAAGATAAAAAAAATGTTTTCTTAGTTAACGACTAAGTTGATTTTGGGCTCCAAAATGAAAATCAAAGCCTTTCCTCTGATATATATTTTTTTAAACATTATTTTAGACAAATAACGTAAACCTGCTTTAAGATGAGAAAGATATTAAAGTGTTAAATAAGTACCAGAATTAGACTCAAATTGAAAAAAATAAAATTGACCCGCATTTGCCATAGCTGAGAACATTAGTTAGTAAAAAAAGAAAAGAAAGAAAAATGAAACATTAACTAATTTCCTTTTTTTTTAATCTAATCCGATTTGATAAATGTAATGTCACTTCATTCTAGATTGTACTTTTTACTCATAAAAGGAAAATTTTTTGTGAATTGTGATAGAAAAAAGAGCAAGACACCACTGCGTGTGTATTATAATACCAAGCCGACTCTTCCATCGACACCTTAACTTCAATCTAACCTTAGAAGAAAAACAATCCTAGAAACTTAATTCAAACTTGGAAGATTTAGCCAATCCAGAGACTTTTCCACATTTCAAGTCAAATTTAAAAGTATTCAACATGGTAAAAGTTTAGATGTCTTAAACTCGAGTGATTTTAAATTTTTAATAAGATGCGCTGTTGCTTTACAAAGATCAAATAAGTTTCTATTCTACATATTTAGACATTTTTTTCAAATCAAAAGACAGTATCCTTCCTGAGATGACCTGATTCGGAGAATGCGGTTAAAATCATGCTCGCCGTATAGGAGAAACGACACTGCAATATTGGAATGCATACAGCAAAGAGCAACGAAATTAATTCCTAAAATTAGAATTGAATCGTACTAAGACTGAAGTAACTCAATTTATAATCATTGGAATATTTTTACCTTTGCAGTCAACATATCAAATACTTAAAATGCCATAAAGGTTCACATTTTAACAATATAATTGAATATTTGAACTAAATAGCTGAATACTAACAATAAATAACGGTTATGCGCTAGTAAATACAAGATTTAGCACTTTAATGACGCAGGATTTTTTCGTATAAAATAACATAAATCTGTAATAACTTGGCTAAGGCTAAAATTAAAAGCGATACTACAGTCGATGAGTTTAAGAAAATATTATAAATATTACTTTAGAAATATTATTCGCATATTCTCGATCTATTTGATCTCTCCATCACATCTAACTTTCACCCTATTTTTGAATGAAATAGCCTCTAATGGATCTTGCGTTTGTAGCCTGTTAGTAGTTGTTTAAATTGCACAAATTATTTCTTTTTAGGTTCGACAACACATTATAACTCACAACAATGAAAAAAGAGCAAAAAATTTATATAATCATGGACATTTAAAAAAATTATGTTCATTAATGTCGAAATACAGTTTTGCAACTGAAAACAATTACTGGAGAATATCTTCCTGAACGAACGAATGCCTTGCATCTGCTCATCCTTCATTCGAGGAAATATGAATAGGTAAAGTAAGAGAGAGAGAATCCCCTCAATTACCGAAAGTGGTGTCCTCCTACCTCACTTGATCAAAAATGTTTGAAAAATTCTATCTACCTCGTCCATTTCGACGCCACATGAAGCAATCTGAACTTTAAATTCCACTGGATTTGATGGCGTTTTATCGCCATCTATTTTGAAACAAGATTCATAAATAATAATAAAAGTTTTTCACTTTAAAACTTATAAGGCCGTGGCAAGATTTTTCCAGAAGGTATGTATATATTCTTCCGAAAGGGGTCAGGTTGATGCATAGTTTTACAAACTTAAGCTGAAATAAGAATAACACTAGATTTTTTTCTCTGCTATCCGAGGGTAGTCTAGAAACTGTTTGAATTACAAAAATGGGTTCAGACATTTATAATTTCTCTATTTTCTATAAATTAAAATGAGTTTAAATAACAATGCTAGAAAATTGCAAGTTTTGTAAGGAAAAGGAATATTAATTATACAGTCTTGCAAAACGAGATTAATGACCAGAGAATGTGGAGGAGATTCAAAATAACAAACGGCCTAAAATATAGGATAAATTAAGTTAATGGCCTAGTGGATTTATTTCAAAGTACTCAAATGACGATTTTCAAACTAACCTACGCTCATTTACAAAGACTCAGAAAGTGCAAAGTTATAACCTGGCAGACAATTTTAGTTCTGCCCTTAATTGATTTTAATCATTTACTTGATGCCCTGACATAAAAAAAATTAAAGTTAAATAATATATTTAAATAAATAAATAAGGTTCGGGACTTTGTATGTAAAATTATGGTTGTACTTTAAGGGTTTATTTCAAACTATTCAAGTGAATATTGTAAAATTAACCTAAGATCAATTACAGAGGCTCATTTAGTTGATGATTCGTTAAATGACCAGAATCTCTAGATGAATATTGGTGTGTTTAGAAGCGTTGTAAAACGCTATCAACAAAGCTAAGTCTTTTACAACAAAAAAAAAAAATTTGAAAATTAATCTTACTTTAAATCAAAACAAGTTCTGCTGACCAAAGTCGCGTGCTCTCACTTATTCTGATTTTGACTTACAAGACTTTAAATAAGGGTTTCAAATTTCATTAAAATCGGCCGAATAGTTACAATGTTATTACTAAAACAAAAAAAATCAAAACAAGAAGCGACGGACCGACAGACCAACATAGTGAGATATACGAAGAATGTTTTGACCAGGCATTACAAATGTTATTATACAAGATATACCTTTAACAGATTAAAGTCTGAAAATGAATATTTTTTACCACAATTTGATGTAATAGGGTCAAGATAAAACAATCAAAATTAGAATAGTTCTTGACCCTACGGGCAAAAACATAGGAGGAAGACTTTTAGAACAATTTTCTTTAGTAAAAAACATCTCTATTTCCTTACCTAGCAAAACCAAAGGTGGGTGAATGGTATAACATGGTTAATGGCCAAGTAAATAAAATTGGAGTAGCCGCACGACCTCCTGACCTCAATGTGGCAAGAGTTAGTCTTACTTTCTATCTAGGCCCTTCTTTTTTATCTCTTTTAAATCTCTTACTATATTTTCCAAGCCTGGATAGACCCAATAATGGGTAAACCAGGACGTTAAACCTTTCTAAACAAATATCAAGATATTTCTTTTTAGAATTTATTATATAAAGAAGGGATTTCTTTAACCTAAACGTATATACGCTATATCGTTTGGCTTGAATTATTATAAATATGCGATTTTACACTTCATTATATGTGGATAGTGATTCAGCTTCTTAGTTTGAATGACTTTTTAATTTCAATGTATTCTAGAATTTTATAGTAATATAATTGTTTAATTGAATTTTTATGCATAGGCCTAAAAGAGGGAAAAAATATCAGCAGTTATAGCTTACTAAACTACATTAATTTTATTACAAACAAATTGGAGATTTTAATAAACTATATAACTGTGGATTTTCTGTTTTCCATTAAAGCTTATATTTAGAAATTCAATTAAAAATTTTGATATAATAAATACGTATAAAGCCACACAGGACCTAACGAAACATATATAAAAATATAAATAAATTGTATTTATTGGTAATTATACACATTTTTTATATATTTAAATGCAGAAAAATCTTTTTATTTATATTCTAATGAGTAAATATTTATTAATTTAATAATTATTATAACTTCCACCAGTTTCTAACACTAGACTCCATTTTTAAGTTTGTTTCGACTTCTTCTGTTGTTGACATCTTCATTATTTTCAGGTGGTTCATTAAACTATTATAAAGATAGTAATCTTATGGAGCTAACCTGAATTGGCATTAGTAGCCTTTCAAAATTTTAGGCTGTTCTATGCTATCTCTTTCAACATGAGGCAGTCTGTTCTCTCGATGAAAGAATTCTCTTCTTAGAAATTCAATTAAAAATTTTGATATAATAAATACGTATAAAGCCACACAGGAACTAACGAAACATATATAAAAATATAAATAAATTGTATTTATTGGTAATTATACACATTTTTTATATATTTAAATGCAGAAAAATCTTTTTATTTATATTCTAATGAGTAAATATTTATTAATTTAATAATTATTATAACTTCCACCAGTTTCTAACACTAGACTCCATTTTTAAGTTTGTTTCGACTTCTTCTGTTGTTGACATCTTCATTATTTTCAGGTGGTTCATTAAACTATTATAAAGATAGTAATCTTATGGAGCTAACCTGGATTGGCATTAGTAGCCTTTCAAAATTTTAGGCTGTTCTATGCTATCTCTTTCAACATGAGGCAGTCTGTTCTCTCGATGAAAGAATTCTCTTCTTCGTTTGATTAATGTTCGCTGTTTTTCTTCAGGTGCAACATGAAAACGGTCTAACTTAGCAGAGTAAACCCCTTTAAGAAGTTCAAAAGTGATTATGCAAATCATTTCCCACCAACGACACATGAGAATCTTACATAGATGAGGCCCTGTTTCGGCTAAGTTAATGTATTTCCCCCAATTTAATCCATGTTTGGGAACATTTAATATTATTCAAAAGGGAGTTCACCTTTCACTCTAAAATGGATAAATATACAAATGTTGATCCTTGTTCAAGTGTACTTCTAACAGGTCGTGAAGAATTCATTGCTCTAATCGTGAAACCATGCCTATCTCCTGTAAATAACAATACATTGAGTTGAATATAGGTTTTTAACTAATTATTCTGTACAACAATGAAAAAAACGAAAGTTGGAATAACCTTTTCTAGGGGTATTTTTTGCGTAAATCACGAATATAATATCCATTTCTTTCTGTGACCCTCTAGCTTCTCGAAAATTACCATCTTACTTACGTTAAATACATCGATGGTTCCGTAGGGATTGAATGCAAAAGGGGATTGGGCCGAAACTGACCACTCTAAAAGTTATAAATGGATTTCTATATAATTTGAATAAAATGTTCCTAAGGTAGTGGCAAACTAACTTACAAAATTTAGGAAAGTATACTCAATATTTATTGAAATAGTTATATGGGTCCAAATCCGTGATAACTCTTACGTATGCCAATGTATACATTTTCCTATCTAAGATAGTGTATATTTGTTCCTTTAAATATGACAAGTATAGTTATAATGATGCATGTTTATGTGTGCATATCCACATATATCTATGTACAGGGATATTTATATAAATACGTAGGTGTGCATGCATGAATAAAAATTTTCCCGAGTGCTTCGAGCTCGTTTCTGTCATCTATTTTTGAGGTTTTCTATTTTTATTCTTTTCTCCGCTATCTACGATGTGAATGAAGTTTAATTTATTCTTTTCCCATTGAACTTCTTTTGAAATATCGTTGAACCTCTCCAGAATATGATAAAACGAACATACCTCCGTGGCAAGTGGCCGAAAACTCCGTTGAACTTATCGGCATATATGATATAAAATGTACTTTCTTGCTATGAGGCCAAGAGGGTTATTTTACGTCTTCGTCCTCAAATTCTCGCAACAGAGGCGCATAGGTGCGAATTAAAATCCTCTTTTTACATGAAATAAAAGCTGATGCTGTTCAGAAACACCTATTAAGAACAAAAGCGTGTTTGTTTAAAAAAGTTATCTGCAATTGTATAATATTCTGATTATATTTTATCTTTGGGTAAATAGGGGTAGGAATAGGGCCCCATTAGAATATCCCTTTCAAATACCTAAATTACTTATTCAAATGAAAACCAAATTGATCTTTATAATCCTATTTTTCTTGGGAATTAAGTCAATCTCTTTTCGTTAAATCATTTAGCCCTAAATGGTTAATCAGTTAGAATTAATAAGGAAGCTAAATACTTATAATTTTATGTGAAGCCAGCTTGGGTCCCAAGGGTCTGCTCTCAGAACATTTACTCTCCTTGGGAAGGGGGATGATTGTTTGTATCTGAAAGACCTGTGTTCTTCACCCATAGTTATGTTTTAACTCTGGTCGATTTTGCGACCAGATTCACCGCGGGTGTGCAACTTAAGAAGATTGACAGCATCTCCTGTGCCGAAGAACTCATCACGATTTTCTCCCGCGTTGGGCTACCGAAAGTGATATTGTCGGATCGGGGCCGCCAATTTACGTCCCAATTGATGGAATATGTGGGCAAGTTGATAATGATAAAACTCTTGCTGACAACTCCGTTCCACCCAACCGGACGTACAATGTGCGAAAGGGTGAATGGCAATATTAAATCGATTTGGAAGAAATTATGTCCCGATCAGCCAAAGGAATGCTTCAGATATCTTTCAGTAGCTCTCTTTGTGTATAGAGAAATTCCTTATCTCACCTTGGGTTTGGCTCCGGTTGAATTAATATAGGCAAAGAATGTACGAGGCCCCGTGAGCATTTTGAAGGATCTATTTAAAAATCAAAAACTGATCAGGAAATCCAATCTTCGTACTCGTATCTGCTCGAATTACGACACAGGTTGGAGAAATGCGCCGAAATAGCATATCAAAATGCGAATGTTAAAGATAATTTAAGCCAAGTGAGGAAGTTTTGTTATTGCTCCCAACTGAATACATCAAATTACTGAGCCAATGGAAGGGCCCCTATAAAATGATCGAGAAATGCAGCCTCTTCGATTATTTGATTAAAACGTCAAACGGAAGGAAGCTTTTCCACCTAAATCTACGCGTATGGGTTAACCAGATTGTTGTTATAGATGAGTAATCGCCTATAGAGGCTAATTATCCCATGGACCCCTAAGTGTAGTACAAGTTGCCTACCTAGAACAAGACAGCGATTACCCCTGCACGTCCTGCCAGACTTAACTGAATCCTCGTGGGCCGAACTAAAAGTGAGCGACCAGCTGTCGTCTCTTCAGCAAACCCATCTACATGCGCTCTTAAAGCAATTCGGTGACGTCATCTCGGAAATTCATTGTTATGCAGCCCAATTTGAACACAACATCCAATTGACCACCCAAGAACCAGTCCTATCTAAGCCCTATCCGCTGCCAATACATCTGAGAGAAGAAGTTAATTTTGAGGTTAAAAAGCTGTTAAATTTAATAATAATAATACAACCGTCAAAATCATATTATTGCTCTTCGGTTGTTATGGGCAGATGCAATTTCGACGACTCCCCTTTGGTCTTGTAACTGCATGCAGTAATTGTAATCAGCTGATCAAAAGGATATTAGATGGATTACTAAATATATCATTCTATTTTGATAATATTTATGTTGCAACGAATGAATAGAATCAGCACGTGACGGCTCTACCATCCCTTTTACTAAGATTTTTCGGGCATAATCTAACTATCGGTCCCAGTAAGTGTCATTTTGCCTACAGTGGAATTGATTATTTAGACACGTAATGGAAATAACCAGCTAGATCCCCAGGAGGATAAAATTCAAGCCATTGTTGAAGTGCCTCTCTGCCCGTGACCAAGATCCTTTATGAGTTCCGTGTCCTTTTACCGACTCTTTATACAGCATTTTTCCTCACTCCCCGCGCCCTTGTTTAAAATTTTAAAAAAGGCTCCGCTGTCGGTTAAGAGTTTTAATCAACTTAAGGAAAAACCCGCGTCACCGCCAATATTACGTTTGCCTAATCCCGATGAACCGTTTGGCATTTGAACAGATGCCAGCAACGAGGGGTCGGCTGTGTTCTAGTCCAGTACGTAAAAAATGGTGAGAGTTTCCCATCGCATATGCAAGTCAGAAATTGCTACCCCGCGAAAAGAACTACGCTGTGATTGAGCGAGAGACCCTCGCAATAATTTGAGAATTCAAAAGTTTAAAATGTTTATGGTAGGGAAAGAGTTTGTAATCGAAACTGATCATAAACCCCTGTTCTACCTCTGAAATCTAAAATACAATAATGGCCGTCTAATGCGCTGGAGGTTATTTTTACAAGAATTGGAATTTAGGATCCTGTATATTAAAGGCTCTGATAGCTGTATGGCTGATAGTTTAAGCAGGAATCCATTGAAATCCTCTTCGAACTAATCATGATTGAGAGTAAATTTTTCTAATTTTTAAGATTGATGTTATTTACATATGCTCAGGCAATATTTCCATTAAGTTTAAGGAAACATGTACTTTTTTTATTTAATGTTTTTTGTATAGTAAACTGATTGTGCTAACTTTATATTGCTATTGCCCCGAGGCAGGAGATAATTGTGGTTATGTCTTTTGGGGGGGGAAATGATAATCCTTATAAATATGTACTCGCCAGTCTCCCTATGTGTTTTCTTTTGTTTTCTTGGTGTGTTTTTTTTTTTTAAATTAGTACCATGTATTCTTTTTTTTGTTCTTGTTGTTTCGAAATTACGATGCATAACCCCTTTTTGTTACTATTGGATGTCACTTCTTTCTGGAAGTTCCATCTTGAGGGGAAAGGAGATGTTAAAGATGAGAGAAATGGAGATTATAGAGAGAGAGAGGGATAGGACGGAAAAAACCCCGCGATCGGTTTCTTTTTAAGGCAACTTCCGTTTGATAAGGCCTAATTGTAACAACAAGAGGTTCCGTGAGAGGGCGTGAAGAGCTCAATTTACTCCCGGCGCCTCTGCAAAATTAACTTCCAGCTGGCCCGTATAAATAGTTAAACTTTGACATGGGTAAGTTTAGTATTTTGCCAAAGAGGACGCGATGAAGAAGAATTCCTTCTCTCTGCCTTCCTTACCCCAAGAGCTAGAAAAAAAGAATATTTAATAAGAAGAAATAAGAACTAGGAACGAGGAGATTACCACACTGCTGTATTCGACTCAGCTTCTCCGCAGTGAAATATTCCCTCGATGCCTCCTTTCGAGCCTAGCAGTTGCTGTTAGAAGACAGGGTGTATTCTGCTTTATAACTTTAAGCAGACCGAGTACTAATCGGCCAAGTGCAAACCTAATCATGCCATTGTGTAGCAATTAAGCTCGACGCTCATCCCCCCCCCATCTCCCCCCCAGCCCTTCTCTCGGTTACAAAATCTTCGGGCGGCAGATCCAACTGGAAAGGTAGTTTCTCTTTTGTCGTTCGTGTATGATTGTGTTTACGTGCTCACGGCTCCTGCCTGGAGCTGACGTGTGTAAACCTTTTGCCCATTTAGTTCTCTTGGATTTCTATGTTGTATCCATTATTTTATATTTGTTTGTACAGTATTAAAGATTATTTTGTTTCATCCAGTTTGATATCCAGAACCTCCTAGATAGTTGTTTTAATTTGGCCCTAGAAAATAGTCACTCTTAATCGATCTAGTGCAGCCTACGTTTAAAGTGCATCATTCGGGGCAAGGCCCAATCGCTGAGTGTCTGCGGGCTTGCTACCTTTCATTCCTAGCCAAAAGAAGCAAGCGGAAGTCAAGAAATCTAACCTAAACTACGACAACTATGTATGAAAATAAAGGCTTGGTTCAGTTAAAATACAGGTTTTATCGCTCAATGTCTAACAACTAAAAAACATCAAGGAAATCAGAAAAGCGTACCCCTCATATCCAGGGAAAATTCTAAATAACTTTTTCACCCACTTTATAGTATATTCCCTACCACATCAAACTTATCTACCTAAATTTCATCTCACATGGTCTAATCTTAAATTCTACTTGCTGATATCGCTGATCACTCTACCTGCTGATATTGCTGATCACTCTACCTGCTGATATCGCTGATCACTCTACATACTGATATCGCTGATCACTCTACCTGCTGATATTACTGATCACTCTACCTGCTGATACCGCTGATCACTCCACCTGCTGATATTCTGATCACTCTACGTGCTGATATCGCTGATCACTCTACCTGCTGATATCGCTGATCACTCTACCTGCTGATATCGCTGATCACTCTACCTATTGATATCGCTGATCACTCTACCTGCTGCTATTGCTTATCACTGTACCTGCTGATACCGCTGATCACTCTACCTGCTGATATCGCTGATCACTCTACTTGCTGATATCGCTGATCACTCTACCTGCTAATGTCGCTGATCACTCTACCTGCTGATATTTCTAACCACTATGTTCTCTCTTCCTTTTCACTAAATCGGCCGTTTCCATTTTTCGAAGATTGAATTTCGTGTCGATGACTTTAAAGCACAGGCCTTTGTGACGAAATTCGAAAAATTGTGATTTCGAAATTTTGATCTATGACAGACATCAATATAAATGATTATTTATTTGAATTTTATTTTCTTAATGCATTCAATACCATTCATTCCCTCATTCAAAAAAGAATATTCTACAAACGTCTACTTAATATATGAATAATTTGAGCGTTAATGGAGTTTATTAATCAGTGCAATAAATTGTATTTAAAAGTAAAAATGAGGAATTATTCGGTGGGAGGTCTATCAGCTTTACAAACCTCATCTTGAGAAGCTGAGCTAAAATGAAAAAAATTATGTGATATAAAATTAAATTTGGTAAAAGATAATCCACGAAAATGTGGAATCTCATTTAATGAGGCGATTGGCAAACCAAATCAACCAGAAACGGAATAAGGGCATAACAATACTACTGACGAAAATGTGATTGTCCATGAAATTAATTCACATTTTACTTCAGTTGGTGCAACAATATTAAAATCTATTACACATAAAGAAAAAGGCTTCGAAATCTTTTGTCGCCAGTTTCATTTTAGTCATGTCACCTCCAATACGGTTGAAAGACCTCAAATTTCATAATGTAGTTATTCATTATTTTCCAGTTAAACTTCTAATACTGTCAAGTCGATTTATTTTTTGGCCTTTGTCAATTTCCTTCCTTTATTCCGTACAAGGAATCTTTGAAGGGGGATAACATTGACTTCCATGCATTCAATGCGACGTGTTTATTCAGCTTACATTCTGAAAATTACTTATAAAGTAGAGCCTCATCATCTGATACTCAGCATTACATTTCTGCCCACTTCTTGAAAAGAAAAAGGAATTCTATCGTTGAATGAGCGAAACTATACATCTAGCTCACTAGAAGACTAGGGTAGCTAACTTTTAGAAATCTAAAACTTTTGACACAAACCATATAATCTTACGTGAATAAATAGCCAGATAGGGAGTGACATTTTTATCCAACAATTAGAAATATGTTAAGTTAAATGGATGTAAATCCAGCCAATTTCGCATTGTATCTGGGCTAATCTTATTAGTTTGTTATGTGAATGCCTTTTCCATATCCCATGAAGAATATATCATTCGATATACTGAGGAGATATCGTTAATAATTTTAAGTAATAATGATATCTATGTTAATTGAACGGTGAAAAGAGTTCTCCCCTCAGGTTATACATGATAATGCCAATAAACTATCTTTACTCATCGCAAAGTCATCCTATATAATCTTAACAAACAGCAGAGAGCCACTTAACTTACACCTACAATCTATTGGCAACACACCTAAAAAATTATTGGTATACATATTGGTAACAAACTCAACTTTCAGGATCATAGTAATCACGAGCAAACCAAACAGCCTTACCTCATCCATATCTCAACCCAATTCTCCCATCACAAAAGAGAATTATTCGAATAGTTGCAAATGAAGATTTCCTTGCGCACAGACACACACACACGTTCTTTAGTTCAGAGGCTTGAAATCTTATCGCTACCTGATTTTTTATTATAAAAACTTTTGCCACATTGACCTGCCCTTAATCGCTTCGTATTTTCCAGATGCAAGAGATAGGTACCCTGCCCTAAGTAATTAGTGTCTCTTAATCTCAAAGTTGACCTCTTTATTTACAGTGACGAAGCGTTCAGTCACTTATTAAGGCGTCAACGGCTGGAATGGTCTACCAGCGAATCCGCGTGCAATGAAATAACTTAATAGTTCAAAAATAATGCTTAAAAATAATCTAATCAATCCAACATATGTTTACCTACCCACCTTGGTCCCTCCCACTTAACCACCTTTCTGGTCTTCGATTACTTTCCCAAATTCACATCGCCAGAATAACCCGTTAAATTAAAAGTAAATTACCCAAATTCAGCCAACTCTACGCCATTATAATATATTTGTACCTTTTCCTTTAGCTTATTCCTCATAGACTGCAGTCTTAAGTTCAAATTATTAATTTTAAATACCAATGTCTTAATTTGAATATATAAGTTTTAACTTACTTAAATACTCGGTGTAGTGACACTAATCGTAATTTGTTTGGAATATTGCCACAAAGTGGACAGTTTGTCGCTTCCGTGTTTTGATCGTTGCCACGACTGCCAATCCCGTGAGGGGCGCAGCGATTTGCCATCCTGCCGCCGTGCTGACGGGATCCAGCGCTCCGTTCGGCTCCAGCTTAGCTTCTCTTCCTTCCTTCAGATAGCCTGTATTTCTCCCCTATGGTTTCGAGGCGGAGGGAGGAAAAGACTCGCATGGCCAGTCAAACCGCCCCCAATAAGTCCTCGAAGGCGACAGCGCCTTCAGCGCTTTGTCCGACCAACAGCGCACAGGGTTCTTCCCCAGGGAAGCGTACGGCCATTCCCTTGAGGGTCTTCAGTTCGAGGAGGGCCCCCGGGTCCCCTCCGAGCATATTCCTTCAATGGAATTGCCGTGGACTCAGGGCCAACTGGGAGGAGCTGCGGAGGCTCGTCTCGTCCCGTTCCCCGTTAGCTATCTTTTTGCAGGAGACCATGCTATGCGCGTGCCCCCTGCCCGCCCTTCTGGGGTATGAGGGTCTTGCGACGCCACCACCGCGGGATGGCTAGGCTGGGGGATGCGCGGTTTACACCCAGCATGATGTCTCCGTTCTATCTTTCTCTTTAGATACCTTCTTTCAGTCAATCGCTGTGCACCTGCACCTATATAGGAGGTATACTATCATTTCTGCGTACATTCCACCGTCAGCTGACTTCGACGCAGGGGACTTTCGTCGCGTCGTGGCACGGTTGCCGAAGACCTATCTCTTGCTTGGAGATCTGAACGGCAGGCATCGTCTCTGGGAAGATTACTCAATAAATCCCAGGGGACAAGTCCTTACCGATCTGATCGAAGAGCTTGAGATGGGTGTCCTAAACGTGGATGAGTTTACGCATCACTTTCCGAGAACCGCTTCATTTTTTTGCCTTGACCTATATCTGTGCTCTTCGGATGCACAGACTGATTTTGATTGGGGAGTGGTCAAAGACCTCCATGGTAGTGATCACTTTCCCATTCAAATATCATTTTCAGGGCAACTGCCGCCTGAGAGCCCACCTCGGTGGTGCTTGGGGCGGGCGCGGTGGCATGCATTTCAGGAAATGACTGAATTTTCTATCTGAGTCGAGGAGGTTAGGTCGGTAGATGAGGCCGTTGAGTTCTTCTTCAGCAACCTCATCGCCGCGGGCCTGACTACTATTCCTAGGACGTCTGGCCGTTTTGTACGCCGACCACTCCCATGGTGGTCGGCCGAGTGTGAGACGGCCCTCAAACAGAAGCGTTATGCCCACATGCGCTATAAGCGCTGAATTTCGTCGGGGTAGGGCTAGGTCCCGGTATATTTCAAAGCACGCCCACCGCTTTTCTTGGCGGAAATACGTGTCTTCACTTAACGGGAATACCCCTTTAGCAGAGGTGTGGAGGCGAGTCAAAACAATTTGAGGCAAGTTCTCACAGGACCCTCCTCCCGTTTTCCAGGAGAATAGGACTGCAATCTCGGACCACGCGTCCGTGGCGGAATCCTTTGTGACCGCTTTCTCCGCATTCTCTTGCCGGGATGCTGCTCCGCCAGCATTTAATGCACGTCGTGATGTCGCGGAAGGCCGCCGGCTGGACTTTAACTCCAGAGGCGGAGAACCCTTCAACGACAAGTTTACTGGGAGCGAGTTGAGCTCCGCTCTCGCTTCATGCGCAGACACCGCCCATGGTCCGGACGATGTCCCGTACGCCATGCTTCAACACCTAGTTGAGCGAGGCATGGCCTTTCTGTTAGATTTGTTCATCAGGATCTTCTCCCAGATTCCTGGCAAATCGCTACTGTGCTCGTCTTTCGCAAACCGGGGAGAGATCAATCTACTTCGACCGGTTTTCGCCCGATCTCTCTAACCTCTTGCGTGTGCAAGGTAATGGAGAAATTGGAAAATGTTAGACTAGCCTTTTTCCTGGATAGCGGAGGCCATTTGTCTTCTGCACAGTTCGGCTTCCGCAAGTTCTACTTCACGTCGGATGCTCTGCTTCGACTGGAAAATGCTGTCTGCGAAGCTTTTCTTCGTAGACAGCACTACGCCACGGTGTTTTCTGATCTGGAGAAGGCCTATGATACCGCATGGCAATACGGTATCATGGAGACTCTCCACACGATGGGGGCAAGGGGACACCTCCCAGTTTTTTTATCTGAATTTTTGCGAGATCGTCGATTCCGCGTACTTTGGGGGGAGCTTTTTTCGCCTCAAAGGAGAAGGACGAGGGTGTCCCGCAGGGAAGTGTCCTAAGTGTCACACTCTTTGCCCTGAGCATCAACGGCATCACCTCGGTGCTGCCGGAAGATGTTCTCGCTACGCTCTACGTAGACCACATTTCGATCTCTTTTGGCGCGGACCAGATGCTAACTCTGGGGCGTCGACTCCAACAGGCATTCAACCACGTTCTTGGCTATGCCTAAGCGCATAGGTTTCGGTTTTTTTTTCGGCCAAGACTAAGGTGGTGCATTTCTGCTGCCATCCACTGCTCCACCCCGACCCAGATTTGTTTCTTAATGGGGTGTGCCTAGAGTTGGTTGAGTCGCACCGTTTCCTTGGTCTTGTATTCGACCGACGCCTTACCTGAGGGACCTATATTCGCAGCCTTAGGGTCTCTTGTACCCGCGCCATGTACATTCTCCGTTCCGTGACGTTCAGCGCTTAGGGCGCTGATAGGGCTACTGCCCTACTTTTTTATCGATCCTTTGTTCGTTCGAAGCTCGACTACGGATGTGAGTTTTATGCATCCACAGCCGACCGTTTATTACGGAAGGTGGATTCGATCCACCACAGTGGCCTCCGCCTTGCGACCGGTGCCTTTCGCACTTCTCCCATTGAGAGCCTGTTGGTCGAGGCTGGGGAGATGTCACTCGCTCTGCGTCACGTGCAGTGCATCACTCGCCTGTATACGCGAGCACTGCGCCTCCCTCAGTCGCCAACAGCTTTCACTGCATCCGCAGCTGATCTCGACGGTGCCTATGCCGCCGAGAGACTCCAGTCTTACTCTAAGCCCTTTGGGTTTAGGGCTAGGAAACTCCTTCGAGAGCTAGATATAACTATCGGGCCGCTGATGCCCCTGGTTCTGCCCAGGACGTCACCCTGGAGGGTACCAAATTTATCTATTTGTCGCCACGCCTCTGCTCCCAAAGCTTGTACTGCGCCGGGAGTATTGCGTTTGACCTTTTTGGAGCACACCTCGTGTCACGCTGGAACCGTGCCAGTGTATACGGATGGCTCCAAGTCCCAAGAGGGGGTCGGCTTCCACGCCGTACACCCTCTGTTTGAAGTCAGCGGGGCTCTGCTAGGCGCTGCGTCTGTCTTCACGGCCGAGCTAGTGGCAATACAGCACTTAGTACGGGATATTACGCGACGTGCCTGGTTCGGAGACCGGATTGTGATCTATAGCGACTCACAAAGCGCCCTGAGTGCGATATCCGTGACACCATGGTTTTGGCGAGCCAAGCAGATGTCGTGATTATCTTCTGCTGGGATCCTGGACATGCAGGAATTGCGGAGAATGAGCCCGCCGATGAGGGTGCCAAAGAGTTCGCGAGGACTCTGCGCCTGGACCAGAGTTTCGCTCTTTCTCACCTCGACTACATGGCAGGAATACGGGCAGCTCTTCGGACTGCTTGGCAAAGAAGATGGGAGACGGTCGAAGGGAACTTAAAGTTGCGTGCCATGGCGCCGCTACTGTTCCCATAGACCTATTCCCCAATGCCGCGACGGCTGAAGGTCGCTTTCTGTCGTCTATGAATCGGGCACACTCGTGTGACGCATCGCTATTTGATGGAACGCTCGCCTGCGCCCTATTGCAACGACTGCGTCGTTCCCCAGACTGTTCGGCACATTCTTGTCCAATGTCCCAGTCTGGGTGATCTTCCCTCACGTAACCTGTCCCGGTAGCGGGATGTGCGGGGTCGCTGCCACCTGTCCTTTGTACTCGGACGAGTGCGTGCACATTGACTGGTGGACTTGTTGACTACTTGGGGGAGGCTGGCCTTCTCCCTTTCATTTAACTAGGTTTAGTTGTTGTTTTTGTTACTGTTTTGTTATTGTTTTTGTTGTTTCTTTTATCGTTGTTTCCTGTTCAAATTTTTTAAAGTAGCCTAGAACTAGGCTGTTTGTTTACGGTGACTTATGCCTAAGTGGGCAGTCGCCAGATAACCCCTTAAAAAACCCCCTCAAAAAACACGACTGGCAAAGATCAAAAGAGCTTCCAAGTTGGCACATATTTACTGTGTGTGTGCTATCAATATTATTATAATAATAACAAATTTCAAATTTTTGTTTATTGACTTAGATTTGACTGTTAATTATATGTAATTCGGGTGCGCTGAACACGAATTTTACTCCGTTTTGCTCTATCAGGTTCTGATTTTGCTCAACACACTTCTCTTTCATCATATTCATAAAAATGATATTTTCTCAATACTTGCTAAGTCTTTTTGCAGTTGCACATTATGATTAGAATTATCTAGTAGTACCTATTTAAACTAATGTTGTTTTTATATTTCAGATTTTTAAAATAAGGAATTGAAATACCTTTACAAATTGACAAAACAATCAAGTAATATTTCCTTAAGCACTAGAAAATTCATATAAAAAAACTCTCCTGATTCATTTTGCTACATATGTTGAAATTTTACATTCCACATCAACGAGAAAATATAACGGACTTTGTGAAAAGAGCTTACTTAGCTTATTTTGGCCTAAAACTGTGGGATCAAGGTAAATCATGGGTTCCACATAAAGCATGTACTGTGTGCATTAAAAGACTGCGACATTGGACGAAGGGTTCGGAATCAAATATGATTTGATTCCGGAATCAAATATGATTTCATAAAACTACGTAACCTAGTCATTTGTGTACTGTAAATTACCCCAGTGTAATTGTAACTTAAGTACATAAACAACTTTTTATAAAATTCGCTTTTGTTGACGCTTTACAATTTTTTTTCCATTCCAGGTGTAGCAAGAGCCGACTAAACATGAGACGGATTGCTACTTCTGCTTTGTCAAGACTTTGGGCTTCACTAATAAAAATTAGATTGTATCGAGTATCCAAATTTCGACACCGCAATACGACCTGTGCTACATTTAAATTAAATTCCCACTCCAAAATTTAGGAGTCTACCATCTCAGGAATTAGTTGAAGATTTTTCTAAAAATATTTTTATGCACTCTCAGGAGTCAGAAACCGAATTCGATCCCAGCGTAGTTGTAAGTGAAAGTGATCAGCAAAGGTTTAACCAGGCCCAGTTGAATGATCTTGTAAGGGGTCTGAATTTACCAAAAAAGCTGCGGAACTTTTAGATTCAAGATTTAAATAGAAAAACATGCTTAGTTCAAAAACACATTTCATTTTACAGAAACAGAGAAAAAGAACTTTTAAATATTTTCGGACAGATCATAGTTTGGTATATGCTGCTATTTGTTAAAGGAGATGGGAGTTCACTCTTATTTTTCAGCCGAAAATTTTATTAGACAATCAAAATTAGTTGGGAAGTAGTTTTCATCAGCTTTCAGTTCAGTAAATTTTGAAGATTTTGCCTCCATTGGCGAAAGATTATTTTGTCATTTTCTTTTTATCAAAATGGTTCTTGAAAAAAACATTATACACAAATATTTAGTTATTTGTTAAAGATAACATTTTAAGAATGTGATGGGATATAGGTTATACGATTTAATAAGAGTATCAAATAGCACAGATACAATAAATCAAGAGTGAGGAAACATTTGAAGGGAAACGTAGGTTTAGTGGACATAGTTACATATGGGAGTAAAGGAGAAATAATGTTAGCAGGAGATCCGCGATTCAAATAGCTAAGGTTTTGATAATAAATTCACATAAAGATATGTAATTACCTAAAAATAATTAGATTGATTATATTGTTATGATAGTTACAAGTTGAATCAAAATTATTTCCATATATTTATTTTGACTTCTTTACTTTACTCGAATATCATCCTGATTATCTATTTCATTAAAGCTGATCTACAAATTATTTGGGATATTACACTTATTACATATTACTTTGTTTTACCTTTATACTGATATATGAACTGCTTCCTATCATTTATTTTATTTTGAGCTTAGTTATATAGGCACATAGTGACTGTTTTTATTATATTTGAAAGAGTCTAAAAGCACTCTATGATAGTTGGCACCCCAGATGGTGATAGCTATTCGAATACCACTCAGAAAACAGTCAGCCATAAGTCATCCCTTTGATGGTTTCAACTAGGTCTATTCATCTAATCTCTCGATTATTCACCCATGACAGAAACTCCGTACTGGACAGACAAAGGAGCCCCAAAAGAGGCAGCGGAGAATCCTCCCTAATCAATGAAAGATATAAACCTTATTAAATACATCTTACCAGGCAATAATATACAGATATGAATTACAATCAAACCATCAACAAGAACAACAGTGAACAAACAAGAAGATACTGCGGAAAGCTTAACAAATACAAATGATACTATGAATCTGATTACGACAAAACCGAGATAAATAATGAATGCCCTGAAACAAGGACTCATCAACATCTCATCAAATTCCTTTTTTAATCTAACCTCAGGCCACTTCTGGGAAAAAAGTTCAGGTCACATAAGATCGCCATTCAAGTCAGAAAAGGGTAAGGCAGGAAAATTAACAAAACAGTAGAATGGACTAAGATGTCCATACCTAAGAAATCTCAAGATGATCCTTACCCTGAACGATGACGGATGGAAAACGAAGCAACTCGTCTACAGCAATAGTGCAAGAAATATAGACCCTGATTTAGGTATTTTAACAGAATACGGAATTAACATACAAAAGAATACAGAAAATCCTCAACTATATAATAATATCCACGCTATGAGTGAACGGCAATGGGGATCAGAAGAGGGATAACTTTCTCCAAAATTAAGGATCCACAAGTCATGAAGCTGAAAATGACCACACGAGACCTAGTCGTTGCCAGGGCATATCAACCTTCCCGGCTTCGTACCTTCCGATCCCGCAGTTTGCATGCGACATGGCATTGCCAAAATCCGACTGGAAGGATTTTTTTAATACTGCTATTACTACAATTTGGGCTATTACACAACAGAGGGGTAATGATATAATCACAATTATGTTCCATCTATTTTCATTAATTCAAACATTGTATGCTTTCTATTGGGGCCATAGCATCATTTATTTCGAAACTTCTTATTTTATCCAGATGCTATATTATTTAATCTCTAAGTAATGCATAATATAAGTATAATTTACATCACATAAAAATAGGAACCTAAGGTTTAACGGATATCGAGGGAAACATCTTTTCCTCCGTTCCTTTTTCCCACAAATTTGTTGTTTTTAACTGATAAAAGGCCGTTTTATAAAGAATTACTCCATTGGCAATTCATTTCAAGTTTCTCAAGACTTGTTATGATAGAAGCGTTTTCCGGTTTTCTTCTCTCTTCTCAGCGATCTTTGTAAATCTAAAATAATTAACTCAAAAGAGGTCTTTGATTATTCCTCATAAAGAATAAGGATAGAAAATGCCGATAGCGATCGATCCGCACATCCTGAGATGATATCAAACGGAAGAAAATAAAAGAAATGAGAAATAAATAGAATAGGATATAATTAAACTGAATCTGAGACCTTTCTATGCTATGACCTCAAAGATCAAATTCAGAATTTAAAGAAACCAGTTTCTAGAACTGTAGAGAAAAATAATATTCGTTACATAGACATAATATATCCACTGAATAAGAAAAATATGTAGAAATAGATAAGTATGCATTTTATACAAGTTACGTAATTTGGTTATACGTATACAGGCAAATCTTTTTTATGTATGGTTATTTACTTTCAATTTAATAACATAATGGAAATTATTGATATTATACGAAGAATATCCTTAGCTATCATCCAGTTCGTGTTCGGATGTCGCATAAATTGTTGATTACATTTAAGAAATGCGCCTTCAGCAGTTTCTTCTTTGCTTTTATGCTCGATCTACTAAGAGTCACAAATTCGGACGTTTCCCTGTAATATAAGATTGATATTGCTTTGTGGACAATTTTGCAAGATAAATACCCGCACCATATTCGGGTGCGTGTCGTAAAAGGCGATCCCCAAATATCTTTCGGTATTTCTCATTAATTACTAGTTTACTACCTTCTTTTCCATAGTAGTATTCTGAGGGGATCTATTTAAGATGTGTAGTTTGGTGAAGAAATAATTTCTCTGTGTTTGGTTGTGGAATATGTTGTAATATATGTAACATGCATTCTTGTTTTTCTTTTGTGCGCTAGTAGTATTTCGCTTTTACTTTTAGTTGTTGCCGTGGATACCTGCATCTTATCACTTGAATATTGATGGTTAAATTGGGTTTATTTTGATAAGTTTTATTAGGTAAAGTAACTTCTTGTTCCCCTGTAAACAGCTTTATTTATTTTTAGATTTTTTCTGCTGCCTTCTGATTTTCTCTAATTCTAATTTGATCTTTCGCCCAATTCGTGAGCAAAGATGCCCCACAAAATTGTTTCATCTCCCAGCTGTTGGTGTGGCAAAATGTCTTCCTTCTTCCTCAATTATATTATCCAATTATATTATCATCAAATAAAGTATCTCAATATATTTATATCATCCATGAAGCAGGTTTTCCTACTAAATTTTTAGGTAATCTCATTAAAGATGAGCCATTAGCACACACGAACCAAGCACTTACCGAAAAAGTATAAGTGGATTACCAACTTGTGGGAGATAATGTTCTATAAATGTCCCTTAGTTATGGGGTTACCAAATATGATAGTCACCAATTTATAGGGGTGTACCCGAGGCTAATTATCAATTAATGGATAACCAACTTATATAAGGGTGAATTAAGTATCTGACTCGACAGATGAATTCTTCGCTGTGTTCTTATTTTGCTGGGCTTACCGAAGCTTTCAGGGTAATCGAGGTAAAAAATGACGTTGCAAAAATAAACTTTATTCTAATATTGGAGTATAACAGGGCAAGCGGCACGTTGCAAAGTTATTTTTTACGGGTGACTAGCAGTCTATATATATTCAACGCGAAGTATTAAATTCGGGAGCAACAAGACTTGGTCAAATTAAAAGGCGGAACGTGAACAAGATAATCTTCTTAACGACTCTAATCTAGTATTATTAACAATACAATAATCCTACTAACTGAGCTGCTCCGACTATATATATATGCGTATTTCCTAGAGTGCGTGGCCTAGAATCATCGTTATTCATCCCAAAAGTGGAGCTAATGAAAGCTATGTAAGTCAAATTACTTGCATATCCTAAGTTTAATCAATATAACAGGATGCGCTTGTCACAGCTTTGTGATATAATTCTTTTGGCCAGCGGGTATGTTTACTTAGGTGTTTAGTAGACATCCGTCTTTCGATAAATCTATTCTGAGACGCGAAATGTTTGTTTACGCGTTTGTCTTATTGACACAGGTCAATTTGACCTTTCGCGCTTTCATACATTGTTTTTCCCGCGCTCACTTGCAACGGTCGCTTGCCTTCTATATATATATACATTAACAAATATATTACATTCCTTATTTTTTGTTCAAATTCATTGATTCAAATTAATCCATCTATTCTTAATTCATTATTTTAAGTTTAGACATTTATTTAATATGAATGGAGTATGCTCCATTCATTTTGAGGAAGTTTGCGCTGGGCCTATTAAAACATGCAATTTGGTGCCAGTAGCCTACCTATTACACAATCCGATTACTACAAAAGCTCCCTCTCTCCCTGAGATCACACCCAATTTCGTCCTTAGTCGCTTTTACTCTCCACTAGCTTAGTAAATTGCTGCTATCTGGCCTTATAAAAAAGCGAATATCATTTGTGACTTTATACCATATGAGAAACTTTCCATCGTTTGCAGCCATAGCTCTTGATGGTTATTTGTTCATGTGCGCTGAGAGAACTACGGATTAGAAGTGGAGTAGGTTTAATGACAGGTACCAATTTTATCCTTCTCCTCTTCTTCTCGACTCCTATATCACTTCAGATGTTTTACTCATCTTTTTGCTTTCAAAGCACACTTTCAAAATTTAGACTACTTAATATTTAATACCCTCCAGCTTAGCCTTTTGAGAGCCTCATTGTTGACTTTGTTGAATATCTTAACATAGCCTAATCTAACTAACTCTTTCGCAAAATTGCTTATTCTGAGCGATTTTATTGTAACATTCTCTATCCTAGTTTCTAATTTCCCTTACTCAAACTTTACTCTCATCCCCCACCTACACACATATAAATTGAAAATCACTTCTTTCTTTTTACTTCAGTGGATTAACATATCAGATCCATCCTAAGACATTTCTGACCACTTGCTCTTTAGTCCTGTTTCTGAATTATTCTTTGACATAACTTTAGTCTAACCTTCTGAACCAAGTCTTGGCCTTGTCAGCTCTCCTACATTGCTCAGGAAAATATGACCAGGGATTTGACGTTATTCTTTCCCTCCTCAGAGTTCACCACTTCCACTGATGGCACGAAAGAGTCCCTTTGCTCTTTTTTTCCATCCTCTCATTCGTCCATCCTGCCGTGATGCCCTTGCCACTATTTACTTTATCTCATCTCACCGATAGCGTGCTCCTTCGTTTTTCAAGGGTCCTTTGAAAGTAACGAATCACAGTCGCCTTCGAAAAGTGCATGTAGGCTGCTCTTACTCTCGGTACGGAAAGAGCAAAAGTTGTCATAGGAGAAAAAAGAAAAGAGTAAAGTACTTTTGGACAATCATTTGGCATATTTTCTGGGAGCTCTTAACAGATTTCGGATTGGGTTTTCTTGTTTAAATGATGGCTCTGCGGTAATACCAGAGCTCCTTGTAAGAAAAGTACCTGGTTCGAATTTCATGGAGGCTGAGATCATGCGAGGGTTTTAGTGTTAAACAGGAATTTCCCACTTTAAAATGCTAACTTTTGCAACAAGGAAGACAGAAATACGTGTAAAACACTGTTCATTTATATGGCATGACTTTCTCTGCAAGCCTTAATAGATTTTACGTTACGTTATGTCTCAGTGGTAACGGCCGCTCTTCTCATTTGGACACTCTCGATATTTGAATATTTATTTTTTTATCATTATTAATATTTGTCTCATTTGTGTTTGTAGTCATATGAAGTATTTCTTTCACTTCAACTGCTTTTCATCTTAACATGTAAAATTCTATGCTTCTCTGCGTTTATTTTATACTCTAATCTCACAAGTAATTACCATGTGTTTGAACAAAGATGTTGATTCCAAATATACAGTATCTATAATAAATAACACCCACAAGTATGTATATCTCAGTTTGCCGACTACCTTTCAAATTTATTGTTTCTCTGTTCAAGAGTTTTATTCTTGAGTTTCCGTGCTTTTTATTACTGTTGTTACAATACAAATTTTCGTAGGTATTTCGTAGGTAATGTTCCCAAATCTTTACAACGTCGTTTTTGCTTACTTTTGTTGAGTTTAATCTATATGTATGTGTACATCATTATATAGTATTATGCCCTTTCATTTTTTCTCATTTAAAATAAAAGCCTTGTAGTAGTGTGGCATTTATCTCTCTAAATAAGTCTGGTTAATAGAAGGTTGCTTGCTAATAAAGTTGCAATTTCTTAATATGAAATCTACCAGATGATTTCTAAGCTGGAAAAACTATATTAGTGCAATTTGAATGGATATTTTTAGGGTGAGGTAAACCTCCGTCTTTCTGAACCACATTTTCTCAGCTAAGACCATTTTGCCTACCGTTGTCTAAACAACGGTATGATTGATATGCCTTACTTAATTTTCGTTTTTTCTAAGAAAAAATTACTTAAAATTTTCAATGATAAAATTTTCTAATACGAATACTATTAGTTATCTTCCGTCTTCACATTAACGGTTTATAAACGTCTTTATCTTGCATTAGAATTGAGAGGGAAATCCTATCTTCTTTGCACAATCAAATGTTACATTTACCAATTGTAATTGTTGTCTTATAAGTAACTATCCAAACAATAAGAAATATCACCATACCCTATTTTTATTTTGGTGAGGGGCTGAAGGTAAAAATCGTTTTCAAGGGCTCTTTCATGCATCACCCATATTTCTCTCATGTCTACAAAATGTACCAACTAAGGCAACTCAGAACAAGGGTTATGCGGATGCCCTTTTGTGCTGTCCTCACTTCCAAACTCATAACTTTTTCCAATAAATTGTTTTTAAAACTCAATTTGGTCTTCAATAATGAGGGAAGTTTGCTGTTCCTCTTGAGTTTTCTTTGAATATTTCTTGCTTTTACAAAGATTTTAGATGTTTTTCAACATTTTTTGGCAGCCATTTCTGTTGGCTAAAGTCCCAAGTTATTTGATGATTTATCGATGGGTTGGATGTTGTTATAGAACAGTTTAACTTTGCTTAAGAGGCAAATCACAATATGTCTAAATCTGCTCTAGACCAAGAAATAAGATTCGAGATGTAGAGGGATGCAACACCAATCTATAAAAACCCTCGCCCCTGAGTTAACTCGTAAAATTAAGGTCACATGAGTAATTTTCTACATGCGCCATTCAAACCTGTAAAGACCTGAATTCCAAAATGTTTGAACTACTTGAAAATTCCTGCAAAATATGGGATTGAAAATGATCGAAGCAGTTCGAAATTTTTTTTTCTGACTAACACCTTATTGTGCACCTAGATCTCGACTTCAGAGCACCTATTTTAACTTAATAAATATTAGTTAATTATTCGCTACATACGATTTGAACATCAATTTATATATAATTATTTTGAACACTTTTAAATAGTTTATATGTAAATATAAGCATGATAAGAAAGTTCTAGAGATTTTTTTTTAATTTTAGAGCTATACGAAGTCATTTTTGTAATGTGAACAAGTTTAAAGAATTATTAGAAAGAAAATTTTGATCTCCACAAAAAATATTTTTGAGAGGATTATAAATTGTAATGAAAGGGAAAATAGCTTCTGAGTTCGTAATAATAATGAATCGAAAGGATCAAGATAGAAGTTATGAACCAGAGAACAATTCTAGTCGTTTCTGTAATGAATTTAGTTTTTTTTGTTAGTGTCTGTAATTAAGAGGTTATTTTAGGTATGATTACCTGACTACTCACTTAATTTTCGTCCTATTTTTCCTACAGCTTACACTTCTTTCTCATTTATCAACTAAATCAATATCTCAATCCATTAACAGAAGCAACATTTATGTATATGGTGTCCTGAGGCTGAAAATATGCAAACTTCTAGAAATATATTCTAAAATTAGAATGGTGCTTATTTTATTTATCTTTCAATCTCTCATAAATCAAAATGAAAAAGAAATAGTTGAGCCGGGTGGCAAGATGAGTTCGAAATTAAACTCACCTAAGTGTTTATAAACTTCCAACACCTATAAACTACATGACTTTCATTTTAAATATAAAACAGTTGAATACTAGACAATTTATTTATAATAATCAGACCTATTGTACAATATCATCTTATTTTCGGCTATTTATATATTTTCTGTCGTTGATTAAATTATTATTAAACTGATGATGGAATCTAACATATACAAGAATATTTTGAAGCTTACCTAACAAAGAATGCAATAGTGAATATATTTAACAGTAAATTATATCCCTTAGAGCCTTATAAATGAACACGAACAAAGATCATTGATGCTAACAAAATTGTAACGTGAAAGCTCAAACTAAGTAGATCGAGTGGATCACATCATTATTTAAAATGGATGACCAATTTGGGCATTCAATTCCCACTTCCATGAAAAGTAAATTGTGTCGTCTTTTTAGTTTTATTATGCGTAGGTGATGTATTAATTCCGGAATAACCTTGTCATGGAAAAGGAAGTAACATTGAACAAAACGAAAAGTCGGACATACTGTTCACCAAAAGAGTGGGACGTACGACGGTAGAGACAGACTGCACAAAATAATATTTGTCAGAGTGTAAATAGAGTCTTTGCTGAGTAGCAATAGAGAGACGAAACGCTCTGATTGTCTTTTATCATTGCTTGTCTTCCTTGTGAAAAAGTCGGAACTTTTTCCAATAGAGCAAAAGAGCGTTCTTAATTCGTTGTCTCGCAAGATGGTGGATGGTATGGCAGGGATAATGGCCATGCTAAAAAGGCACTGAATTAAGAAATTTCTCCACGAAATTTAAAGCGATAATCCAACAAAGACTTTCATGTAGAAAATTACAAAGACTAGATAGGTAAAAAGAGTAGTGAGGGCAGACAAATCGAGTAGTGCCCAATCCCCCTAAAAAGTGACCCAAGAGAAAGTGTGTTCTTTCTCAGATCGTCCTTTGGTCCTTTTTTAAATCTCCAAGTGTGCCTATATTTTTTTCCTATACCTGGGAAGAGGAGGGGTATAACAGCAATAATTCTCGTGCTACAAAGCATACTTAGAGGAAAATCATGCCCTCCATTCCCCCATTGACTGCAGAAATACTTGTGGTTATATGTCTTGCATTATTTTAGATTTGTCTGCCCTCGCTATTCTCTTTACATATCTTGTCTTAGTAATTTTCCATATGGACGCCCGCGTTGGATTATCGCTTTAAATTTCCAGGAGAAATTTCTTAATTCAGTGCCTTGTGTAGTTCGTGGGGAGCCTAGATAAGGGCAAAGAATGTTTTGGGGTTAATTAAGTTCACACTACATATAAGCCTACATGAACAACATGGTATAAGGAGAAAAAACTTTAAACAAGGTCTGCTGACTAAAAGGTTGCGTGCTGTTAGTTCTTCTGATTTGAGTCCTTACAACCTTAAATACTTTCAAAAATTACCGGAGTAACATTGGGAGGACCTCAGCAGTTATATCATTCTAAAGAGAATGTAAAACAACATAAGGGTTTTAAATTTCGTTTGAATTGGCCTAATAGTTATGATGTTATTGCTAAAATTAGATAGTTCCTGGTTTATCCTTGGGAGGAGTTTTGTAATTATATCATTCAAAAGAGAATGTAAAACGACTTAGGTGTTTCAAGTCTCGTTAGAATCGACTGAATATTTATGATGTTATAGCCAAAACAATATAATTCCTGGGCTAACCTTGGGGAGACTTTGGCAATTATATCATTCGAAGGAGAAACAAAAAGAACATTAGAGTTTCAAATTTCATTAGAATCGGCCCAATAGTTATGATGTTATTGCCAAAACAAAATAAATCCTGGGCTAACATTGGGCGGACTTCGGCCATTACATTATTCGAAAGAGAATGTAAAACAACATTAGGATTTCAAATTTCGTTAGAATCGGCCAAATACTTATGATGTTACTGCCAAAACAGAGTAATTCCTGGCCTAACCTTGGGAAGACTTTGGCAATTATATCATTTGAAAGAAAATGCCAAACAATATAAAGGTTTCAAATTTTGTTAGAATCGGCCCTATAGTTACAAGGTTATTACAAAAATAACAAATATAGGTAAACGGGCCCAACCGATCGACATAGTCGCACGGGACTAAAAATAGCACCTGTTGAAGTGTAATGAATTTTAAAGCTGAAAATGAATTAATTCAAGGTTCTATACCAGTATGTGAAGATGACGTAAATTATGGCAAATTCCTACCATCACACTCGCTAGTGTTTGTAATAAGCATTAACTATGTATATAAAACTCTTTCATCAAAGACGTGGGAAAATGAGATTTAGTGTACTGGTTTAAACTAAAAATTAAATGATTTTAGGTGCTTCAGGGTAAATTAGAACATTTGTCATCACAGGATGACAATCTCCTGTAACACTAAACAATAGTCTTTTATATGTGATAGAAACAGGACTAACATAAAATCGATCAGAACATTTAAAAGATATAAACCACCAATTTATAATAAATTATGCTGTGGTAAGTGATTAGTGTTGTCCTCTAGATTATTTTGTTCAACTTTTTCGGGCTATATAAAATAATTCATTCTTATTACCCGTAATTGTGAAGTTAATCTGTCGTTTTAATTATATATCAAGTCAAAACTATATCTTCTTACAATTTAGTTTTTTATGGCAAAGCTGCTAATTTAACAAAATGAATTCAACTAAAATTCTACTTTTTTATATATATTGGTCTGGAACCAATGGTAAATTTGGATAATTTTCCTATTATATTCTAATATTTTTACTTTGGAAGAAACCACCAAACTTTTGTCAGATTTTAATTTAAAAATTGGGTTTCTAAATGGATACCAATCTCTATTAAGGTAATTTAAAAGTTTAAAATTAATGAGAAAAACACAGATTATTCCAGATCTTTGATAATCAAATAGGCAGGATCTAATTTGAGAATCAGAAATTGCACCCTGACATTGTCTGTCTTCCTTCAATCGCTCAATTAAAAATTCCACAAATTTTTGATTGAGTAATTTAGCTACATTTCCTCCCACACTGTTTCAATAGAGTATATTTCTCGCATTTTATGGCGTTTTAATCTTATTATTTTGAGAAAACTTGAAATGAAATATACATAAATTTTAGTTAAAGTTTATGTGGAAGGTTAACAAAAGTGTGAAAATGTTCACTAGGTTGCCGTGGTGTGGTGTTAGGGCATTACTAGCATGCTTTCTTCTTGTTTAGTTTATAAAATTTTATTTCTCCGTCAATAATGTTGCTGCCTGTCGATGACGGCCAGGTTCTTCCATTGTTATATATATATATATATATATATATATATATATATATATATATATATATATATATATTTGTTTTGTTTAATTTGATCTTCCATCGTGGCTTTCAAGCCTTTCAATTGTTTTTATTCTGCTAATTATCTCTTGTTTTATTTTATTAAGTTATTCATTTATTATTTTCGGTTAAGTCTTAGTTTGGGCACTTCGCCTCTTTTCGTTTATTTTAATCTATTTTCCTCTTCTTATTAGAGTTGGTTAATTTTGTTGATTTATTCTTCTTCACTTCTCTGTGTTTGTTAAATTTAAATTGGGCACTTCGCCTCTGTTTATTTCAATTTTTAATTTTTACTTTGAGCACTTCCTCTTTTTGTTAAAGTTAAATTGACTTTGGTTTGAGTTTGATTTGAATTTAGTTTTGATTTTGAATTTGGGCACTTCGCATTATTTTATTAAGGTTAATTTCCTTTGTGAAATTATATGTGTATATAGGTAGTATGTTCTCTCTCGTACAGGTTCTTCCGCTTGGGAATAGAGATATTCTTCCAATTGCGCGTCTTCTGTTTTCTCGTATGTCTAGATCGTTGTTTATAGTTGGGAGTATTTCGTCATCGATTTTGTCCCAGGTCTTTCTCCCTAGCCTTTGGATCTCCATATTGATCGGTTTTAGCCTGATTCTTTCATGTAGAACCAATTGCCGAATATGTTCGATCCTTTTCGTGCCAGTTACCAGCAGTGATCACAGCCGGGTACACCAGGAAGGAGCGTACCAGGGCCGTGTATAGCTTTTTCTTATTTTTCACGCTGAGGCTATGAAAACGGTCCAGTTTCTTCAGCGCTATTTTGGCTAGTGAGACTCTGGTATTTACGTGGGCCTTGTATCCTGTTTTATAGAGTCGTAAGCCCAGGACATTTCCTTCGTTAGAGTACGGATAGAGTTCACTGTCGACGAGGACGTCGTCTACCTTCCGGCGGTTCGTTGGAATTATAATGAGCTTCTGGCGGTTGGTTTTTATCTTTTACTTTTTTCATAGCGATTGATGTTTTCAATCTCAGCAGTTGTCGCCCTTGCTTGGCTTCCAGCGTTCCTGAATGGACTTAGGAAGATTTGAGTGATGTCATCAGCGTATTGCAGATACATCGAATCGTACCTCACTGGAGCAGGTAGGTCAATTGTGTACACGAGGTACAACAAAGGACTCAGACAGCTGCCTTGTGGAACTCTGGCCTGAAATTCGAATTAGGCTCCTTTGCAGCCCTTGATTGCGATTTGGGCTCTCCTATTCGTGACATAGTTACAAAGGACCCTTTACAGGATGCATGCGAACTTTTCTGTTAGGAGGGCGAGGGTGGTTTTTGTTCCTTCTCCCCTGCAGAATCCGTGCTGCTGAGGGTTGTGAGCTCCTAGCTCGGCTAGTTGTTCTTGGAGCCTGTCAGCCAAGAGCTTTTCGTAGGGTGATTAACCTATAATTTACCAGTTTAACCCATTAATGCCGAAAATTATCTGAAGGTAGTTTATAAGTTTTTTTCTTTGGAAATAGTTAATGTAGGTATTAATAACACAATAATATGTTTAACATCGACATTTATTCAGAAATGCAGAAAATACAGCCTGGTAACTTTTGTAACCACTCGGCATTAACGTAACAAAATATTCGATTTTGAAATATAAGTTCCTTATAACTAAATTTGATTACTGTAACCTTTTGTGATAATTAATCAAATGAAAAATAAAACAGTTAACGGCAAATCTAAATTAGTATACGGTTCATTTCTTTGTATGAAATGCCTCCATACATTCTGGGTGGATCGGTAAGTTACACATTTTGCAAATGTATACTGTCCGACGACCACATTCTCGGCACCTGCAGCGTTGTTGTTGCCCTTTTGCTGTCCAGTGCTGTTGTTGATTGAATCTTACTGTGTTTTCAATCGTGTTAGATGGATGCCATCTTGGTCCTGGTTGTTTTCGTCCAACACCGTATGTTTTCAGCAAAGAAATAACTAAATTCCTTGAAAAATCCAGCAGACTTACTGCAGCTTTTATCTTTCGATACCGCATCCATGCATTTACCACCTGCGCATTCAAACTCCAAGCGAATAAAGGCCACCACCACTTTTTAGATCGGATTCGAATACGATACACAGATATTTGCTGATTAAAAATATCAATCCCTCCCATATGTTTATTATACACATTCACAGAATTCGGGACATCAATTTGAACATGTTTTTTCGCAATTCGGTCCCACCTCTTGGCTGTTTGAATCGGATCAGCTCTTAGCTTATTTGACCCTACACTGAGTACTTTGTTATCCTTCCATTTGACAACTGACACACATTCGGTAAATGCCTCTTCCATGTAACCACGTTTTTTTTTCTCAATGAGTTTTCTTTGCGGCAATGGAGCTCCTCCGAGGCGATCTTCTCGAAGTGTTGACGTAGCAGCGATTCCTTTATTAGACAGTTCTTTTAGAAGCGAAATTGAGCCAAAATAATTGTCACAGATGACATGTTGCCCTTTTATCAAATCCGTTTTATTTATCATTTCCATAACTACATTGGGTCCATGCCCAAGCCCATGATCTGGAACTTTCGTGTGAGAGCCACAGTAAGGCTCCACATGAAGAAGAGTGCCATCGGATGTACAACTCGCCCAAAGCTTGAAACCAAACCTAACCGGTTTCCCTCTTATAAACTGCTTGTCGCCGTGTCGCCCGTAATACGGCACCATGATCTCATCAACGCTGATGAACTCTTCTGTTTTATTGATTTTATTTGTTCGATTTAGATGCTCGAAAATAGGCCTCACTTTGTAAAACCGATCCCCATCAATTAACATATTATCAGCGAAATGAAGACACCTCATTATTTGATCGAATGTGTCTCTCCTCATTGAGTTTACTACTAACGTATTCTGCACATCTTCCATTTGGGTCCAATATAACCTTCTATTTGGCAATCTATTATATCCGGAAAGAATAAGAATTCCGAACAAAACTCTTAAATTGTCTGGAGTTAGGCAGTCGTGTTGGAGTGATTTTTGTTGGGCATAAAGTTTGCTTTGGTGACAAATGTACTCCAGCCAATCCTCGGTCCAACATTGCCCAATGAATTCTAATATATTCTGGATGTCTTCCGTTTCACTATTTGATATACAAGGTTCATAATCACTTACCGTATCTATGACTTTTGCTTTATTTTTATGCCAAACATTGGTTACTTTTCGTCGTTTCGGTGCTGGAAGAGCAGAGGAAGTTGAAGGTTGGCTTTCGACGTCTTGTCGTTGCTCCTCAGGTGGCAAAATTACACTTGTAAGAAGAATTCTTCTCGGTAGATGATCAGGGTCACAGGAAACCTCGTCGTCAGAGCAGTCAGAATCACAGTCGGTTTCAGCTGTCGCATCCTCAGTTGGTGGCTCAATTCCAACAAACACGTGCTGGTTATCATTTTCTTCCAACAATGCATCGTGAATTTCATTTAATTTCATCCTAAAAATTGAAAAACTAATTAACATTTTATTTTAAAAATAAAGAACAAGTAAAAATAAAACTTAAAATAGCTAGGCCTCTTTAATTTCTATTACTCCAAATGGCGTAAAAAATGTTTTAACCATTTGAATTTTCCCATTTCAAAACGGCTATCAAGATATATACAAAATATATACGTAGTCGTTCGTATCAAATGTGATATTATAGTAGTTATATAATGTATAGAAAACTATTAATTTTAAAATTTATATAAAGCGCTGTTCAAATGCGCTGAAAAAAGGCTACAATCGTATTCTGTACATTATCCACCATTATATACTACCACAGCCGAGCGGTAACTTTTGTTACCATTGTAAATATATCTCTCTATATAAAGATATCTAGAATGAAGACATACTATATTATATTTTTATGTGACAGAACCATCTTTAAGCTAATAAATCAAGTACACGCGAGTAAAGAAATATAAAACTAAAATAAAGATACTTACGGGTTTTTAATCGTGTGTCGAGCCATCGCGAATGACATCCACCTCCTCTGAACTTTCAAGGACGACTGAATGTGACTCATGCTGTCGAATGCTTATATATCCGCTTCAACCTCGTGCTCAAAGTTGTTTCAAACTTATAAACGCTTTAAAATGATTTTTCTCCAACTTTCTGAAGATATATATACATTTATTCACACTGGTAACAATAGTTACCGTTCGGCATTAATGGGTAACAGGAGGTTTACCTCCCTTGGGTATGAAGATTATTTTAGCGATCTTAAAACCCTCAGGGAAGTAACCCGTATTCAGGGGAGCGTTGTAAATGTTTGTAATTCCCTAAATGATCTGCTGTAGGGCATTTAGCAAGTTGTTTCTGGTGATGCCAGTCCAGCCTGGTGCCTTATGTTGAAAGGTTCTAACAGTGTCCATGACCTCCTCTGGTGTTATGGGAGGGCCATGGTCCGCTATCTCCCTGCCTTCGTCTACTTGATGTTGTGGGTGCGCGCGGTGCATAACCTGATTCAGTTCTTCAATCAGTTGGCCTTCAAACTCCTCATTTTCTCCTAGGGTGATCCGGAAGACGTTTTTCCAGAAATTCCTGAATCTGTCTTCTAGAACCGCGGGGTCTTCTATATAGTCTCCGTTCTCTTTTATTCGAGCCTTAGTTCTTACTGTTAGTCCATTTAAGTTCTTGACTTGACGACAGAATTTAGCCGGGTTGAGCTCGCTATCGACTTTGGTTTTCAGGTTGTTCCATATTTTCCCCTGTTGGAGGTTGATAACCTCTTTTAGCTCGGTGCTTAGGCGTCAAAGGAGCGAGCTTCTTTCCCGGTTAGGACCTTCCCGTCTTATCTCTTCGTACACTTCCCTGTAAACATGAGCGATTTCTCTCATCTCCTCTGTCCATCTAGGCTGAGGAGGTGTTTTTTACCCAGTCTTGGGTATGCACTTGCGGTCCATTTCTAGTATGGACGTAGTTATCCTCTCCAGCTCCCCGTATATCTCCTCAAATGCCACCTCGCTTAGGTAAGCTGGTGTGTATTGACTGAGTCGTCTCTTTTAATGATTCCAGTTGGCCAAGGCGTAGTTTTTTTCAGAGAGGGACTTGAAGCTGGATCAGAGCGAGAGATACTGTGGTAAGGATCGCTATGTGATCACTTAGGACTGTTGGACCTAGCTCATTATGGTAGTTGAATGGAAAGCCTTCACTTGTTAAGATTATGTCAGGTTTGGTTGCTGATATAAAAGTGATATAGGTTGGAAAATCCGGCCCTATTCTCTGCATGTTTTTTCTTCCGATAATCAGTTCCAAGTTTCAGCCTCTTTCGTTGGTACTACCATAGCCCGCCGAACGGCATCTGGCATTGAGGTCGCCCCCTAAGAATGCCATTATGCGGTGTCCAAACAGTGTGTATAAGTTATTTATGGGAGATAGGCTGCAGCTATCACGAGGTCTCCTACCAATGTGTGGAGCTCAATCGCCACAAAGGATTCATCAAGTTCTGGTAGTTGTTTGAAGGAGATGTTCCCCTTGACAGCTATTGCAACATCACCAAACCTTTACTGAGAATGATTTTCATAACTACTCTGTAGCCCGGTATTTTAATTTGACCAGATGCAGTGTCGATACCGTGCTCAGTTATAAGAATGATATGGGGGTCAAGCACTCGAAATATGTTTCCATATGCCGTAGCTTTCCCCTCCCATCCGTTAACGTTGAGTGTTATAATCCTCATTCTATTGTTTACTCTCTCCAGGTTGTTTCTCTAGTGTTTTGGGTGATGTTCTTCTTCCTTCCCCTTTTCTTTTTTCTGAACTCGGCATTTGAAATCTGCTCGCAGGTTTTGTGATGTAGGGTCACACTCTGGGTGAGCAGAGCTTCTTCCACCGTTTCAGGGTCGACTTCCTAGTCGTACTACCAATGGAATACTTTAGTTTTAATCCCATGGAATATTTCCCTGGGCTTCATTTCTTCGGGAAAGGGAAACTGGTCGCAAGTATAAATTTTAAGATTGATGCTATCAGCCGGCAATCTTTTGTTTTTTTTCTTTTCCTTCCCTTGCCCTTCTTAGTATGTGGGACTTCGATATCCGATGAGTCTGAGGATTCCGAGGAACTATTTGTGTCAGTCTCAGCATTTTCTCTCTCTACGGTGTTTTCTTGTCTCTGTTTAGGGGCAGGAGTTTTCACATCGATTGCTTGTTCCTTTTCTTTCTTGGTTACATTTTTGGTGGTGTCTTGACCGTTTTCTTGTTTGTTTGGAACCATTTGCAATTGCACTACATCCTCAGACGGGTGGTTGTCCGGGAACCACATTTGGTCCATCCCGTTTTTAGCTAACATTTGATTCAGCTCCGTTGCGAACGTGCCGGAGCATGTGAGATTCCTGACGTGCGCGTGAAGGATGTGCATCATAATCTTCGTCGAGATCTCGTTTTGTAGCTTAAGCTGTCTTTTTACTGTCCACATCTAAGAGGGCCACCTTTGCTGCCTGGGCGTAGGACGTATTCGCTCTACGTGTTTCCTCTTTCTTCTTCGCTTCGTCTTTACTTTTGATTTTCTCTTTTTTTCAGGACATGCCATGGCCATTGTGCTGTGCCCTTGGCCTCAGTTAATGCACTTCTCGAAGTTATTAGTGCACGACCTCCAATTGTGCCCTTCATCGCTGCATTTGGAGCATGTTTCTTGAGGCTCTTTAAAGTCTTTAGTGGTGTGTTCTTCAATTTTGCAACACCTAAAACAGAACTGGACTAGAGTGAATTCTCCCTTCTCTATCTGTTTCCCACTAATATTTGCATTGAACATTAATAGGCCTTGTTCCTTTGCCTTTTAGCCATGGTGGTTTCGGTTAAGACTCCCTTGGAGACGTGAATGTAGTCTCTGTTATCTCTTCTATTTTTTAATATGATCACTTCGGCTACCTTAGCCCAGGTTTTTCGAAGCTGAATCTCTTCCGTGATGTCATCTTTGGAGTGCTGCCTGATCTACGGATCGAGTCGCTGGCACACCACGCTCCTGTAGGCCAGGATCTGTGGTGGTACTGCTGGCTGCAGCCCAATCTCCCTAAGGACCTCTACCGCCTTCTCCTTGGTGATATCCTCGATGTCCTTTTCTTTTTCGCAGATTGCGATATAACCCGAGGTTATCTCCAACAGTCTCACCATGGCAATGCCCAATTTTCCCCATATATATATATATATATGGAAATTCTTTGACACAGAGTAGATAAAAATCTTCATGGAGCTTTCGATATTTAATTATAAATTTTACATTTTAGAGAAGCTAAAGTATTTTTAATATACAAATATTAAAGCGGAGATGCATTCTAGAGATGCTACAGGTTGATTATATACCTCACCAGATATCTCTATGAAGTAATAAAGAAGCAAATTATAGTCAAGGAAAAATGCATAAATGTTGATAGCAATTGTAGAAACAACAAAATATGTATGGGAGAGCATAAAACTTTGGGTTTAGCTTTCTGTTTTAATTTAGTTATTTAAAAAATAATTATTTTCTATTCGAATCTACACGAGTGTTTATCGATGTTAAAACACCATAGCAAAATTTAGTTTCAACCAGCTTAAAGTAGCAAATTTTTCCACTGGATTATATAGTTTTCTAATAATTTTTATAATTTCTCATTATAATGGTTTGTTGGTATGTTCTCCTTTCTCCTTTCTGTCATCTTCATTCTTTTTCACAAAGAAATCGCTGTTTCTATAGTTTACCAAAGTTTATTTACGTGGACAAACAGAATTAAATTTAAGTGCATTATATTGTTTAAGCTTTTTTTCCTGAAAAATAAAACAGTTCGATATAACAATTTAGTACAATTTCTCTAATATATTTCGTCATAACATTTATTGAATTGAAAAGAACATTAAAGCATTAAAAACGTTTCAATGATTCCATTAACAGAGGATGATATTTAAAGGAAAATAAAATATCTCTATATTATTTGTAACACCATATTTGGTGGCAAACAAAAGCTACGTTATCTGCAACATATGAGAATTAAAGATAGAACAAAAATAGACATATGTGAAGCAACTACATAGAATGAAAATAGAAGTAAAACTACTTTAAAACCAAATGCCATAAGGGGTGTAGGAAAAAGGCGAAGAAAAAAACAAAACAATATTTGCGTAGGAGAGTTGCGAATAGCTTCCTGCGTCACCGGGTGACTGTCAGCGAGCTGCGAATCCACTACGCTATCCAGTCTCAAAAAGGACTCATTCAAGCGAAGCTTTTAAGCCACTTGCTTGCACTTCACGGCAAAATACTAGGTACAATGGTCACAAAAGGGTGCTTCTATACGAGGCTGATTCATATATGTGAATAAGGCTCGCAAATGAACTCAAGCATGATACTTTTAATTATCTAAAATTTTATTCCCTATTTGGAAAATTACTGTAAACTCATGTCTTTTATTTCCTGGCGTTGGTATTTTTGATTGGTAAATTTTTTTCTGTCCCTCGTCTGTTTGTTTGATATTTTTTCTTCCGTTTCTGGTCTGTTTTAGTGTGTTTTCTCCTCTTCCCCGTATTTTTGTTTGGTAAATTCTCCTGTACCTCGTCATTTTTTGGTATCATTTCTCCTCTTCCGCGTCTTTTTATTTGGTATGTTTTCTTCAGTTCCCCGTCATTTTGGGAGGGTATATTTTCTCCTGTTCCACTTATTTTTGTTTAGTTTGTTTTCTCCACTTTCTGCCTCTTTTTGGTTGGTATTTTTTTTTCTCTTGTTCAGCATCATTTTGTTTGTTATATTTTCTCGTATTCCGCACATTTTGTTTGTTATGTTTTCTCCTGTTCCGCTTTCTTTTGTTTGTTGTTTATTCCTTTCTTCGCTTTTGTTTGGTATTTTTCTCATGTCCAATGTCTTTTTGTTTGTTATATTTTTCCCTGTTCCGTTTCTTTTTTTTTAGTAAGATTTTTCGTGTTTCGCGTCCTTTGGTTTGGTATGTATTCTGCTGTTCTGCCTCTTATGGTTTAATATGTTTTCTCCTGTTACAGGTCTTTTTGTATGTTTCTACTATTCATCGTATTTTTATTGTGTATATTTCTCCTGTTTAGCGTCATTTTCTCAAATATCTTTTCACCTGTTCCGCATCTTTAGTTTAGTATGTTTTCTCTTGTTTGGCGTCTTTTGCTTTGGGTATATTTTTTCCTATTGAGCATCTTTTTGTTTACTATGGTTTGTCCAGCTCGGCGTCTTTTTACTTGATATGTTTTATCCTGTTCCCCATATTTTGGTTGGTATGTTTTCTCCTGTTTCTAGTCTTTTTGTATAGTCTATTTTTTTCTGCTCAGTTGTTTTGTTGCTTAGCTTTTCTCCTTTTCCGGGGCTTTTTGTTTGTTAAATTTTTTCCCTACTCCTCCCTCTGTTTGGTAACTCTTTTTATGTTCCGCGTCATTTTGTTTGGTATATTTTCTCATGTTTTTGTCTTTTTGGGTTTTCTCATGTTGCGCGTATTTTTGTTGTTTACTTTTTCTTCTGATCCTCATCTCTGTGTTTGGAATGTATTCTACTGTTATCCTTCTTTTTGTTCGGTATGTTTTCTCCTGTTCCGTGTCTTATTTCAGGATATTCTCTCCTGAACTTCGACCCTTTGATTGTAATGTTGTCTACTGTTCTGCTTCTTCTGTTTATATGTTTTGAGTGTTAGGATTCTTTTTTATGTTTTCTCCTGTTCCGCGGCTTTTTTGTTATTATGTTTTCTTTCGTTCCACGGCGTTTTTTGGGAGGGTATATTTTTCCGTTTCCGCGTCTTTTATTTGGTAGGTTCTCTCTTATTGCGTGTTTTTTTTGATTGGTATATTTTCAGCACTTCCCCGTTTTTTTTTATTTAGTATGGTTCTCCTGTTTTTAATACTTTTAATTAGTAGTTATCTCTGGTAACGTATCTTAATGTTTTCTATCTTTTCTCGTGTTCCGTTTCTATTGTTTGCTATATTTTGTCTTTTCCCTTGTCTTTTTGTTCGGTGTGTTTCTACAGTTCTGCATCTAGTTGGTGTGTTTTCTCTTGTTTTGCGTCTCTTTGTTTTGTCTTGTCAGTCTCCTCCATTCCTTTTTGAAGATTTTTTCCATCGTTATTTTCTTCGTTATCATTTTTCTTCTCCTCCTATTTTGGGGAGGATGCTTTCTCTTGTTCTGCTTTATTATGATTGATATATTTTCTAATTGACAGCGTCTTTTGGTTGGGTAGCTTTTCTCCCCTACCTTATCTCTTTATTTGTTATATTTTATCCTCTTCTGCGTCTGTTTCCTTTTGTATATCTTCTCCTGTTTAACTTTTTTTATTATTTTTCCGTTTTTACGTTTTCATTATGGTATGTATTCTACTGTAGCGCGTTTTTTTAGTTTTGGTATATTTTTAACTCTTCCCCGTCTTTTTTGTTCGGTATTTTTTTCCTCTTGCCAATTCTTTTCTTTGGGAGTATTCTCCTCTAATGCGTCGTATTGTTTGCTTTTTTTATCCTGTTCTGCCTATTTTCTCACTTTCCGCATCTGTTTGTTTGGTCTGTATTAACTGTTCCGCATCTTTTTGTTTTGCGTGTTTTCTCTTGTCTCGACTTTTTTGTTTTGTATTGTCTCTCCCCTTTTCTCTTCTTATGTGGATATTTTTCCTCTTCCTCGTTTTTTTCTTTGGTATTTCTTTTTCTCATCCGCTTCTTATTGTTTTGCTTGTTTTATCCTGTTCCGCGTCTTTATGCATGGTATATTTTCTTCTTTGCACCCTCCTTTTGTTTTGTAGCTTTTCTCCATTAACGTATTTTTTTCTTTGTTATATTTTATCCCATTCTGCGTCGATTATTTTTGTATGTTTTCTTAAGTTTAGAGTTTGTCTTCAAAAACTTGTCCGTTTTCGACTTTTTAGGGTATATTTTCATAGGTATTGCGTCGTTTTCTTTGGTAATTTGGTGCTGTACCGCGTCTTATTGTTTGGTATATACACTCGGGTTCACTTCCTTTGTTTGGTATATTATCTCATTTTACGCGTCTTTTTTTGGTATAGTTTCTCATTTTGCTTTGAAATGTATTCTACACGTCCACTTCTTTTTATATGCTATGTTTTCTCCTCTTTTTAGTCACGTGCGAGTCTAGTCTTGGACAAGTGGGCGACTCTACATCTTATTATGTCGGTCGGTCGGTCCCGATTTTGCTTTTGTTTGTCTTTGTAATAAGATTGTAACTATTTGGCCGATTCTAACGAAATCTGAAACCCTTATGTTGTTTTACATTCTCTTTCGAATCACATAACTATCAAGGTCATTCTAAGGTTAGTCTTTGAATATTTGAAAGTTGTCAAGGTCGTAAAGTGATAAATCAGAATAAGTGAGAGATTAGGACTTTTTGGTCAGCAGACCTTGACGTTTATTATGATTTTTCTGTGACGTCTCTCCTTGTTTGGTATTTCCCCCCCGTCTTTCGATGCCTTTTGTTTGGTATATTTCATTCTGTTCCGCGGTTTTTGTTGCTTTTAATTGCTTGCCATGAACAGATGACATTTCTGCTCCCTCCCACCCTTTGGGAGATTAAGGGGGAAAGCCTTCGATCCTACACTCTGTGTTGCAGGTCCCGTCAAGCTTACCACAATTAAGTGGGGCCTCGCCTTCTGTAAGACTGTCCTGAGGGATTAAGTTAGATTGGAGTGAGGCTGTTGCATGCTGGGGGAATTTTATACGACCCATACCTTGTGCTAGCCGTCCATGCAACAGGTAAGAGGTGGGAGTCTAATTGCAGCTCAATCCCACGCTGTTTGCATCCAAGTGGTAGTGGCCACACACTAGGATTATATCAAAATTGGATAGCGTCGTGCTATCCACTTACAAATGAACCGACCTTTTACAAAGCTATTTTTTTAATCGGGATATTTTAGAATTACCACCTTTGAACGTGAGTGGCAACAGTTTCCACCATTTGAAGAATAGCCGTCGCCGGCTCAATTGGGATCGACATTCTTTAGAAGAAAAAAATTCCTTAATAATAGTGGCTCTCGTTTGATCCCACTTTGCTCTTTTCTCCTCCATTTACGTTGACGAGGCTTAAGGATTTGATATTAAGCTCACTCCATGGATGTTTCGCTAGCCCAGTAGCTACACCGTTGGATTTATGACATCGAGGCAGGAGTTTAGGCACATAGAACCCGGCCACAAATCTATAATCGGCGTCATGAGGTGGCCTCCCATTGGGCACATACACTGATACTACACACGTGAGTGGAGTATCTTTTAATCAAACACCCCTGTCTTCCCTTCCCCGACTTAACCGCACAACATACCCATTCTCTCCTCTGTTCGGGAACCATATTAATGGAGTAGTTGTGTACCCTATGGAAGTATATCTACATACCACTGACGCGAAAACGGGTGCTCCCCACTCTCGTTAAAGAAAATTTCTAATTAGTTATTGGTTTCAAAAATACACATAAAACCCAGACACACTCCATTAACGAAAAGATGTCCCTTCGAAATAACCAGGGAATGTCATTCTGCTCTCTATATGCATTTCATAATCCGGGAGGGGGATCTCATCCGCGATGATAGGGAGGAATAGCTCTTCCCATCTGAGTTAATTATTAATTTGATCCTAAATAAACATGAATAAATTTAATCCCAAATCAATACGAATTAGTTTAATCCCAAATCACTAGGAATAAATTTGAACCCAAATCAGTATGAATTAATTTTATCTCAAACCAGTGAGAATAAATTTGATTCCAAATCATTTCGATAAAAATACATTTCAAATAGTGTTTAGACACCAACGAGCCATGAGTTAATTTGATTAAAAAGGACCGTTGTCCTATCTCTGGAAATCTCCAGAAGAGAAACTAAATTTCTGATAAAAATAGATTAAAATTAATTTGCTAGAGGAGCAATGTAACCTTATAATTTTGTTTGAGGGTTCGTATCAATTGAACGCCCTTCTAAACTTTAGCACTTATCCCTTTCAAATGTCGTTGGGTCCATTATTCTATTTCAACAATGAGATTTATCATTCACAGCTAAATTCCTAAATTTGGGGAACATATGTTCTCCATTTATTCAAGTTGTGTCCCCAGACAGTTCTCTATTGTCTATAAAAAAATTCTTGACTTACATTCATATTTAAATCTGCTTTTTTAAGTTATGAAAGACGTTGAAGCTTTGAAAATTAAGTTTAGTTTTTCCGTCACATCCATTTCCTTCGTTAAAGTTTGTTTTGCCCATCAGCAGTTTGTAAGCCTTCCAATAATTGCAATCAAATTTTCTCCTCCCTTTATTTTTAGCCAAACAAAAGATAGGCACTTCTCTTCTAGAGAGTATTGATTATTATGTCCTCAAGTGCGAAGCTTCTTGCATCATGCTGAATCAAGTAAACAGCATAAGTATTACTGAGTTTCTTGATTAAGTCAGACAACATAAAGCTGGTTAAGGCAAAATGTCATGGTCTCTCATTCAAATGTGACATTCAGAATGAAAAGCACTAAATATTAACAAAATTTTTTGAGAACAATTCATTCTTCAACGGAATGTCAATCGTCCAAAAGTGGCAGTTCTTTGATTGCATTTAGATTTATTGCACGCTGAAAAGGCCACGACATCGTTCATTTCGAACACAATCGTCGGACAGAATTAGCCGTTTATTGTTGAACAAAGGAAACAGCATTAGTCAGCTGGGACATAAACGATTGGTCGCCAAAGAAATCAGAGATAAAAGACAAAGAAGAAAATAATAAAGACTAACTACCCAGATGGAATTAAGCTCCTAATAGGGGTGATAAGGAGACATAAATGTTTCCAATAAGAATTTATGCGAATACAAGATGGAACAATAATGGGAGAGAAACAAGACGAAATGACTCAATAAACCGAACCAATCTTGTGTTTGGACCATAAGTTAGCTTATTGAACATTCGGTCATGCCTTTGAACGTGTTCGAACTTTCCGATGTAGAATCCCATTAAAAAATCTCTCCAGTTATATTTTTATTCTACTTCTCTTTCACTTCAGTAAAGCGACAAGAATATTGGTTATCAAATTTAGAGCAGGTACAATAATAAGTTTCATTTGGGAAGCTCTTGAACATAGTGGCAGGCTTAAAAATAAATTATGGCACTAGCCTGAAAAATGATTGATTAATGAAGCATAATAAATGAATTAGGGTGGTAGGCAAAAATTTTTCATGGTGACAGCTGAAAAAAAATTAATAGTAGTGGGAGACTAAAAAAGTTTCATGGAAGCAGCCTGAAAAATATATCGTGGCGGCAGCCTGAAGAAGGAATCATGGTAACATCTTAAAAATGAATTGTTGTGGTAGCCTAAATGAATCTTGGTGGCTGGCTGAAAAATATTAATGATAGCAGCCTGAAAAATGAATCATAGTATCAGTCTGAAAAATTATTCTTGGTGGCAGACGTGAAAATGAATCATACTATCAACTTAACATTAATCTTGGTGGCAGCCTGAAAAATGAAAATTGATGTCAGCCTGAAAATAATTACTGGTGCACTTGCTTACTTGATATAAATCCTTGTGATCCTTGTGACATTATGGACAAAGGCACACACACATCCTTCAATAAATCTACCGGTGTGGTTAGTAAGTAAGGATATCGCCTCGACAGAAGCGAAAGGTAGCAAATGGCAACTTAATGTGACTTAAATAATGCAAAATTGACTGATATTTATCAGTTAGAAAATATCTGTTCCTCTAATAATCCCCCAGATATGGTAAATAACTTTGCTAAGTCTACGCTTTCATATCCTTTTCTCTACGTTTTTCTCGATTACGTGGCAAATTAGAGAAAGTAATAAGAAAAGTCCTAGAATTTCCTAAGGATTTTTTATCTTCATCAATGCCCTATTTTTTAAAATATTACTTTTAGAAAATAAGTTTGCATTTGTGATGATTAGCTGCACGTCGTAAGATTTGAAAGTCAACGAGTGATTTATATTTTGAATAATACCTGTCTCCCTCAACCATAATGAATATCACTCGGCAAAAACGAAATACATAAATCACTAGATTTCGAAACTGGAACCTCCTGTGCCAATTTTTTCAGGGTGCGAGTCTTCTATTTTGGTTAATTATGTGTCACAAATAGAGTAATAGTCTTTCGCTATTTCCCGTATCAGAAGTAAAAAATAAGCATCATTCATCTTGCATTCAGATCATCACTGTTTTCTTAAAAGAGGAAAATTTATATCTGCACTAAATTCTCAGAGATGACGTCTCCGAAAATCTATCTGCCCCTTTAATTCATTGGAATCGATATCATTCGAAAATTTATTTATTAAAAACTAAACATTGTGGCCCATTTGCTGAATTATCATATGTTTTCTATCTCTTTTCAACTATGATAGATAATTAAAAAAAAAGCTGGTTAGCAACACTGCACTTTTGAAAGGTAGAAGAATTCAAATTTCAATAAGCAATGATTAAATTAAGATTTCGATATTTCATCCAAAAGACGTTTATTTTAGTAGAAAATTGGCCGAGAGCTTTCCTCTTCACTATGCGATGGATTTTACAGAAATAGGTCGTATTATGAGAATGAAATGGAAATTTATAGAGATTTTGAGATGAAATTAAGACCAGATAGCTACACGATACGAAAATTACAAATCACTTAGCGGAAAACATTTTAAATAAATAAAATAAATAAAATTACAACAATTAAGTTTTCTTCACTATGTGTAGCTTTGATAACGAAAGGAATAAAATAGGGAATTTGTGAACGATTAACAGAACCAATGGTCCAAGCAAAATACTTATAATACAGATTGCATTTTTTAAAAAAAATGTGGCTACGAGCAAAACCAAATCTGAATTTTATTTAGATTGTCATAATATATTTTCATTTAATCTGCATGATTTGATTTCTTTATTCACATACCCATACACTGGAGAAGGAGGGCCTCCCACCAACTCCAGAACGTGCTTCCTCTTTTTTCTTGCTTTTTCTTTCTAGTTTTGTATTTTTTCATTGCTTTGTCTTTGCGTTTGTTCGTTACCTTTTGTTTTTGTAATTTCTTTTCTAACCTAACCTAGCATTAGGACGTAAGATCGTTTTGGCGACTTGGGCCCTTGTAGGCAGTTGCCAGATGTGTGTTAAAAAGAAAGACTTAGTGATTTGACTATAACAAATTGGATATTGAACACATTAATGATTCATCAGGAAATTTCAAGTCCATGGCAAGACGACAACACTTTAGGGCGCTTTATTTCTTTTCCTTTACTGGTATCTCTTTCTAAGGAAAAATAAGTTCATTAAAAAAAGAAAAAAAAGCAACCAAACGTTTCTGTCAAGTATTTTGAGCAAGAAAAATAATTATATGGAAACAAAAGAGGAAGTCAGGAATGTAAGACTTCATCTATCCTTTAGTGTTCTTTTATAAACCGTCACCCAAAAATTCGGTGACGTGAATTATTTTTTTTTTATTGTCCGAGGATTTTTCCCCTCGTAAAAATAATAGCTTACTTTAATTGCAACTTCAGGGAAAATAATGCAATTGTTCTCTTTGTTTGGCTTATCTTTTAAATTATGTACGAACAAGTTGATAGTTGTAGAACGTCTAACATCGATTCTCCAAGAATTACTTTGCGTTGCAGTTAGTATAACAATGGTTTGCGCCTCGACTCTGATCGAGCACGCTTGGAGACGGTCCTCATTTACCATAGGCAGTTGATTTTCTAAGACTGTTTCCAAATTGTCTTCAATCTGCCGCGCCAGCCACCGCTGGCAACTCTAGGAATGGCAAGATTGCAAAATGTCGCCAATAGCGGTTTACCAGCGTTCACTAGAGCATGTTTAACTAACATACCGCATTAAAATGAACCGTAATTATATATATGGTACTTGTAATCGATGACTTACGTCCAAATTTAGGTTGAAATGTATTCAATTTTTTTATCCTTATCTCTGAATACATTTATTTATATATAAAAAACAATTGGACTTGAAAAGAAAGTTTCTAATTTTCTAAACTGATTATTTCGAGCTTCAGCATCACTGCGTTGATCAAAAGAATGGAAAAGGAAAATGAGAATTCGTCCCAACGTTCAGATGGTCGGCGACTCAAGAGTAGCGTTGTAAAATTGATCAAAGTCTGCCCCATTCCGCAGTTTCATTTCAAAAAGTATCTCATTGTAACGAATCGGAGCATTTTGCCTCGGTGAAGAGAGTGTCGAGTTTAGGCACCAGATAATGAAGAAAGGAAAATAATGAAAAATAGGAAAAAACACAAGGACCAGAATCTATCTTCAGGAATGATTCTTGGCAGAATTGAAGCAGAGCAGGGACTGGCGCACATTGCTGGCCTATAGCACCCAGCGCAAGGAATTTGGCTAATCCCTTGCAAACATTCTATTTTAATTTTGATTTACCTATATTTTTACATCCTTCTTTTAAAAATGAATGCCGAGGGGCTGTCGTTGTTTTTTTATTTATATTTGTAATAAACACAAGCGCAATAATTCTGTTTGTTGTGGAACGAGGGTAACTTGAAGAGAGTTGCGAGTCTTTTGGGTCTCTCCCGTGTCACGCTGCTTTTGGTCACTGACTAGTTATTATTTTTCATTTTTATCCCATTCACACGTTCCCACCTTTCGTTTCAATCGGCCTTTTTAAACGTTGTGCCATATATTTTCATCAGCTGACGAAAAGTAACAAGCAAAGGTTTAAACTCCAGTAGTTGGAGTATTTTAATCTTTAAATTTATTTGCCTATATTTCTCCTTGATCCACGTGATTATTGTTTCCCTCTCTCTGTGACCTTCCTCTAATTATTTCTTCCCATATAAACAATGCTTATTTGGCCGTGCGACTTTCATTTAAAAAAAGGAAACAATTTCTAATGTAGTCAGAAAAAATTCCTGATTTGAGACTAGAGACCTTTCCTTTTTCCTTAAGATATTCACGACCGCTGACGATTAGAAACTCATTAGGATTGAAAGTTCTTGATAATTAGAGTGTATTATTAACGGAGTTACTTTACAAAATATAAATCCAAACATAACTAACCTTCCTTTTTTATTTGCTCTCAACTTGTCTCACAAACGATTGCTTGCACTATTTGCAATTAAGAACCTCTGAAAAAGCATCAATACATTTTTTTTTTAGGAGCCTATCTGGCGACCTCCCACTTGGGCATAAGTCGCCGGAATCGAGACAGCCTAGGACTAAGCTACTTTAAAATAAGAGTATGAAATCAATGATAAAAAAAGGAAGATCAAAACAATTATGAAGCAATCTCCGGCGTTGGTGGAAGGTCCCCCTCCCAACGGGGCAGGAGCGTGAGACCTACAAAGAAAACAAGAATAACAGAAAAATAAAAAAACGAAACAAAAAAACTATTTAAAAAAAGGAGAAGGCCAGCCTCCCCCCAAAAGTCTACAAGTCCACCAGTCAATGTGCAAGCACTCCTCCCAAGTACAAGGGACAGGCGGTAGCGACCCCGCACATCCCGGTACCGGGACAGGTAACGTGGGCAAAGATGACACAGACTTGGGACATTCAAAAAGAATGTGTTGAACAGTGTGGGGTACAACGCAGTCTTCACAGCAGGGCGCTGGCGAACGCTTCATCAAATGGCGGTGCGTCTCGCGAGTGTGCCCGATTCGGAGACGGCAGAAAGCAACCTGAAGCCTTCGCGGCATTAGCGGGTAGGTCCATGGGAACAGTCGCGGCACAATGGCACGCAACTTTAAGTTCTCTTCGACCGTCTCCCATCTTCTTTGCCAAGCAGCCCGAAGAGCTGCCCGTATTCCGTCCATTTAGTCGGTGTGAGAAAGAGCGAAAGACTAGTCAGGTGGCAGAGTCCTCACGGACTCTTTGGCGCCCTCATCGGCGCGCTCATTCCCCGCAATTCCTACATGTCCATGAATCCAGCAGAAGATAATCTCGACATCCGCCAGGCTTGCCAAAACTGTGGGGTCGCGGATATCGCGAACCAGCAAATGCGGAGTTTCCACTGACCCAAGAACACTCAGGGTACTTTGTGAGTCACTATAGATCACAATCTGGTCTGCGAACCGGGCACGTCACGTAATCTCCCGTACGGTGTGATGTATTATCTCCAGCTCGGCCGTGAAGACAGATGCAGCGCATGGCAGGCCCCCGCTGACTTCAAACAGAGGGGATACAGCGTGGAAGCCGACCACCTCTTAGGACTTGGAGCGATCCGTATACACTGGCACGGTTCCAGCGTGACACGAGATGTGCTACAAAAAGGTCAAACGGAATACTCCCGGCGATGTACAAACTTTAGGAGCAGAGGCGTGGCGACAAATACTCAAATGCGGTTCCCCGCTCAGGCTGGCGTCCTGGGCAGAACCAGGGGCGCCACCAGCCCGAGAGCTATACCAAGCGCTCAAAGGAGTTTTTTGGCCCTAAACCCAAAAGGTTCAGGGCATGAATGGCGTATCCTGGCGGCATAGGCACAGTCTAAATCAGCTTCGGATGCAGTGTGAGCTGTTGGCGACTGAGGGAGGCGCCGGGCTTGCCTGTAGAGGCGAGTGATGCACTGCACGCGGCGCAGAGCGAGAGGCATCTCACCAGCATCAACTAGTAGGCTCTCAATGGGTGATGTGCGAAAGACACCGGGCGCAAGGGAAAGGCCAGTGTGGTGGATCGAGTACACCTTCCGAAATAAACGCTCGGCTGCCGATGCACAAAACTCGCATCTGTATTCGAGCTTTGAACGAACAAAGGATCGATAAAAAAGTAAGGCAGTAGCCCTATCAGCGCCACAAGCGCTGAACGTCACGGAGCGGAAAATATCCATGGCGCGGGTACAAGAGACCCTAAGGATGTGAATATGAGCCTCCTAGGTGAGGCGTCGGTCGAATGCAAGTCCAAGGAAACGGTGTTATTCAACCACTCTCAGGCGCACCCTATTAAGAAACAAATATAGACCGGGTGGAGCCGTGGATGGTGCCAAAAGTACACCACCTTAGTCTTGGCCAAATAAAACGAAACCTGTACGCTTCGGCATAGCGAGAGACGCGGTTAAATGCCTGTTGTAGTCGATGCTCCAGAGTTGGCATCTGGGCTGCGCCAAAAGAGATCGAAAGATCATCCACGGAGAGCGTAGCAATTACATTTTATGGAAGCACCGAGGTGATACCGTTGATGCTCAGGGCAGAGAGTGTGACACTGAGAACACTTCCCTGCGGGACACCCTCTTTCTGCTCCATTAGGCTAGAGATGGCTCCCCCCACCCTTACGCGGAATCGACTATCTCGCAAAAATTCAGATATAAACATTGGGAGGCGTCCCTTCGCCCCCATTCGTGTTGAGAGTCTCAATGATACCATATTTCTATGTGGTATCATAGGCCTTCTCCAGATCGAAAAACACCATGGCGTAGTGCTGTCTACGAAGGAAGGCCTCGCAGATGGTATTTTCCAGTCGGAGCAGAGCATCCGACGTGTAGTTGAACTTGCTGAAACCGCACTGTGCAGAAGACATATGGCCTCCGCTCTTCAGGAAAAAGGCAAATCTAAAATTTTCCAATTTCTCCATCAACTTGCACACGCAAGAGGTTAGAGAGATTGGGTGGAAACCGGCCGAGTAGAGTAATCTATCCCCGGTTTGCGAAAGGCGAGCACAGTAGCAATTCGCCAGGAATCTGGCAGGAGACTCTCTATCCAGATCCCGTTGAACAAGTCTAACAGAAAGGCCATGCCTTGCTTCCCCAAGTGTCAAAGCATGGCGTACGGGACATCGTCCGGACCATGGGCGGTATGTGTGCACGAAGCAAGAGCGGAACGCAACTCACTCACAGTAAACTTGTCGTTGAAGTGTTCTCCCCCTCTGAAGGGAAAGTCGGGTCGGCAGCCTTTCGCGACATCACGACGTGCATTTAATGCTGGCGGAGCAGCATCCCGGCTAGAGAATGCGGAGAAAGCGGTCGCAAACGATTCCGCCACGGACGCAGGGTTCAAGATTGCGGTCCCATTCTTCTGGAGAACAGGAGGGGGGTCCTGCAAGAACTTGCCGGGAATCCTTTAGACTCGCCTCCACACCTCAGCCAGAGGGGTCTTCCCTTTGAGTGAAGACACGTATGCCAGCCAAGAAGAGCGGTCGGCGTGCTTCGAAATATACCGGAACCTAGCCCTAGCCGAAAGAAATTCACCGCTAGTGAAATCGTTCGGGTGGCGCTTTTAGCGCATGTAGCCATAATGATTCTGTTTGAGGGCCGTCTCACACTCGGTGGACCACCACGGCAATGGTCGGCGTGCAAAAAGGCCAGACGTTCTGGGAATAGTAGTCAGGCCCGCAGCGATGAGGTTGCCGGAGATGAACTCAACGGCCTCATCTACCGACCTAAACTCCTCGACTGAGATAGAGAATTCAGTCATTTCCTGAAATGCAAGCCACTGTGCCCGCGCCAAGTACCACTGATGTGGGCTCTCAGGCGGCAGTTGTCCTAAAAATGATATTTGAATGGGAAAGTGATCAGGCTGTGCATCCGAAGAGCACAGAGATTTGGACTTATCGTGTCCGGACTTAGAGCAATTTACACAGAATTCGGGTGACCCTGACTTTGCACGTCTACATGAACGATTCGTATGGCCAAAGCGATGACAGTAATAGCACCGCTGCAGCAGTTGCATAAATGTCATTACGCGGTAGCGGTACCAACCGGCACACACCGACTCAGGGAGCTTGTCACAGTCGAACGTGACGAAGAGTGTAGGGGTGGGTCTCGAGGCCCCTCCCTGTTTTCTAATCACACGTTCGACCTTGACCGCCCTATGGTCGGCCAGCTCTAAGGTGGTGTTCTCTATGGAGTAGTCAACGAGTTTTCTCGCATAAACTACTCCTTTCACAAAGTTCATGGTAGAGTGCGGCGTCACACTCACCGGGGTGCCATGAAGTGTCCGAATAGCACTTATCTTGGCTGCCTCGGAGGGATTCGCTGCATTTGCCAGAAGGATCCCATCCGATAAACGGCTCACATTCGGCTCTCCTCTGATGGATCATGTTGCCCTTGGCCAACATGGTGCCATCAGCGGAGCAAATCACAAGGAAGGGTTTGAAGCCAGCGGGCTCGAAAATGCGAGGTAACCTCTGAATGAGGGGCCCCGATGTTATCGAGGCTCAGCTCTGCGCACATTTAGTCTTAGTCTGAAGCTTTGCACCCGAAGGGGCAGGGTCTTGGCTTGGTCACTTACCGATGTGCCAGCAGACCCATCAGTCACCGCAGCCCCCTCGAAAGGAGAGGAGCCCGAGTCTTTTTAGTCTTGTTTCCATTTTTTATTTTTAGGAGAGGAGGGCGGGGAATGAACCCGGTTCTCCCTTCCACGGGCAGGAGTCCCAAGGCCAGATGGACCTGCCTCTGCCAGGTCCTTCTCCGAAATGGAGAAGGTCCTGGTGGATGCAAGGACACCGGTTAGAGGAGATCCTTTCCCTCCTTGTACTGTCTCGGAGACCCCAGCCGTTTGAGGAGGACCGTGCATAGGGGCGGATTCGGGTTCGGTGCTTGTCGCCGAGCCCGGATCCCCCCCCCATGGAAGGCCCTAACGTCTGCGGCGGGGTTGCCTCAAGGACCATGTCTATCACAGGAGGGGCCTTCAGTTGGCTATCCCCTCCTAGGATATCGCAGGTCCCGGGGTCAAGGCACTGGCCTTGACCCCGGCAAGGTTCAATATTCTTGCCAGCAGGTCTTTTGAGGGAAGCGACCGAAAGGGTCTGGCTTTCTTCTCCCTCCTATGGGGGTTTGCCCTACCGAGCCGCTTCAATGAGGGGCGGTCGGCAATGGGCTGCATGCTGGCTTTCTTGGCAGTCCCTTAGAAAGAAAAGGAGGGACTGCCGCTGGGAATAGGTAGGTGCCCGAAAGCACCTACAGACAAGGGGCTGAGGGGGAGTCCCCTACACCACCAACCCAAACCGGAGCTCAGGGGTTAGGGAACATTGTCCTCTCGCCCCTCAGCTCAGATCTTGGACGGTTGGCTGAAGAGAAGGTCAGCATCTACCCTGTGAAATTAGAGGCTGACCGGAGAAAGTTATGAGAGAGGTTGTATGAAAAGCTACGAAGTAGGGGAGAAATACAGGCAGGCTGAAAGAAGGAGAAGAGACTAAGCTGGGGTCGGATGGGGTGCTGTGTCCTGTCAGCATGGCGGCCAGGATGGCAAATCGACACGCCTCTTACGGAGACGTATCAATAAAACTTAAAATTTAACTTCCACCTTGGAGTTCACCGTGTTTTATGAAAGATGTTTTACTGAAAGCAAAAAAGGTACCATTAAATCCAAAGGATTTAAGTTTTACTCCAATTATTATTATATTTCTCTCTATACGCATATATATATATATATTCACTCATGTTCTTTATAAATATTCGTGTTCTTTTTTCTCTCTCTTCTTTTTCCTCTTTATTTCCCTATTCAATTAAACGTCTAATTTTTGATTCCTTTGTTTCTTTCACTGGCCAATGATCAAACCAACTTTTATGCTATTTAGCCACTAGCTGGATCTACTGGTAACATGGAAATCTAACCTCTAACCCACAAATTAACAGGTGAGCCCCCTTTATATTTATTACTATTTTCGGTCAAAAGACCCATTATCTATTTCTCTATATATCATAATTTTTACCTTCAAATAAATTTTAATTTTAATGGTATGTAAGAGCGTAAGAATCGATAAAATATGATCGATTTACTCCTATCAAATGTTTGATGTCGCAAAAATCAAGTAAACTTGAAATCGAATTTTAATTCAACTTCTTTCCTGCCATTTTTTATTTGAATTTTCTTCATAAACTTTGGAACCTGCGCTCTTAAATCAAGTGAGAACTTTGAATTGTAGCTCTGATGCCATTTTAATTTACATTGTTATTTAGGTCACCAAATTTTTAACTCTTTTTGAGCTTCAGGATCACTGGATTGATCAAGAGAATGGAAGGGGAATAACAGTTATATCAACGGGACCTGCTGGTTAGGCATAGATAAATGTAGGCCAAAGCAACCAGTAGAAACTAAGTTGTATAAAGCAAAATATATTTGGAGAGGGGCCATTCGGAACTCCATGTTTAAGGTATGACTAGAGTCAGTCGAGGGCAGCACCATAAGCAACGATATCCTAGGAGAGATGACCTTATATCCAATGAATATGTATTTACCCTTATCAATGTCTACTCTTTAATGTGAGCTATTTATTTTTTGTAACATTTAAATAATAAATTGCGATAGAAAACGATGTTTTTCAACTTAAAAACCTATTTTAGATGAGCAATATTGACAAAAATCAACCCAAAATGTCACAAAAACGTGAATAATAAGTTATAGGATCGGATTTTTTAAAAATTGACTTAGCCCCGAAATTGACCTGATCACAGGAAATGGTTGGCATTTAAGGATTCAGCGGTGTAAAATTGTCCTAGATAATGTGAAAACCTTAGAGTACAGAAAAAGATTTATCTCCAATCCAGGGTTCTTTGTTTTTTCTCAGTTCCATATTTTCGTCGTTTGTTCCTAAAAACGGGTAGAGTTTGTATCATTTTACGTTTCTCCTCTTTATAGTTATTTGTTCATGGGTATTTATGATACATGCTTTTAAACACAGAGTTTATGGGTTTTTTTCTGTTCCCCTATTCAATTTCTTAAACTCTTACTTCTCTTTCTTTTTATACAACTTTTCTCTCATCAAAAAGTTCTTCTCTCTTTTTTCCTCAAGAACTAAAAGTCTTCTCATTAGGTTCCTTTATTTCATCAGTTAAGAGAATATTCTATTCACGGAATAATGAACGTCTAAATACTTGTCAATTGAGTTTTATTTTGTGAGGTGAGTTAAAATTAGTGATATATCCTAAAGACACTTCATAAAAATAAAATCATCCATCCTTCTTAACGTCGTACATTCTCTTCAGCAGCAAAGTTTTTGTTTGATTTATGTACATATGTATATAGCAATGTTGTATCTTTTGAAGGCAAAGTTCGAATAGCATTGCGATTAAATGTTTGTAACATTCTCATATTTTTAATATATTCCTCTAGCAACAAAAAAATGCTGAGATCAAACAAATGTCACTCCCATTCCCAAATGTCATAGCGGAATCACTGCAGGTTAGATTTCCTTGCTCGCTCATAAAGGCAAGTGTGTATAGTTGTATGACATGTACAAAACTAGATTCGTTTTCTCCTTCGCATAGGAGACATAATTACCCCGTCTTGTGAACATAATTAACCTTCAATCATGGGTTATCGTTTACAGAGTGACGATAGAAATGCATAATGGATGCAAGAACTCTTAGGCAACCGACATCCCAATAAGACTCCCATTCCAGGTTCAGGACGACCACACCCTGCTGCCCATTGTTTAGCACAACCAAAACGAAAGGTCGGTAGAAAATCTACAAGTTCTTAACGAAGGAATAGGTTAGCCGGGCCATCTAAGCCAGCAAAGAAGACAAATTTTATAAGCAACCCACACTTACAACCCCGTCAATGGAGGGTGCAGCTAAGGATAGTACGTTATATGTAGTTTGAGCGTTATCGCATTTAGTCCATTACCTTTTGCATGATGTTAGGACACGCACAGCATAATTTAGGTAACCTTTCTGATTGTTTTCTGAAAGGAAGGAATCAATCCCTGTGCTGGCAGTGTCATCACCTTCAAGTTTTTAAATCATTACTTTTCTCTCTCTTTATCCATTTTTCCGTCTTCATTATTTTCTCATTTTTTCTCCAAAAATCTTAAAGTGCTCCCATTAAGTTCCTTCTTTCAGCACTTAATAAAATATTCTAATTTCTGCCATAATAAGCGTTTATATACTTGTCAATCGTGTCTTATTTTCGTTTGGTAGGAAAAATTAATAATAATTCTCTTTCTTAACGTCGTACATTCTCTTTTGTAGTTCCTCGTCAACCAGCTAGTCGTTTGTTTCTTTTGTGTCTATGGGAATTCCGACTCTTTTGAAAGGGAGAATACTAAAAGCAATGCGATTAAATGTCTTTAAAATTCTAATATTTCCTTATATATTCATTTAGCAACGAAAAAGGATGACATAAAACAAAAAAAGCAAACATTTAAATATCTACAGAATGTCAACGATGCCTTAGGAAATCGCAGAAAAAGAAACAAATACAGAGCCCTTTACTTTATTCGAAGACCTAAACTGACAGGTCAAGCGTAGTTTGTCTCTAAAAAATTAATTACCCTAATTTCTTCTATTCCTTGTTGGAAATTCACATGAAAAGTAAAGGAAAGAGTGAATTTACAGCTCTATTTTTATAGCAGAAAATTGCTGAAAATTAGCCTCGGTTGCAAAAACATTCTTTTCATAGTTTCTTTATAACGTAATTGTTTTACATATATATGGTCAACATAAATTTAAGTGATTATTTAGAATAATTTAATTAACATTTAAAATGCTGCTGTATACAATAGAACGGAACCCTAATATTAATACGAGTATAATAAGGAAAGAGACATGAATGAATAAAATAAATACTACAGATTTTTCTACAATTTTCTGCTTTTACAAAATCCAACTGTAGCGGAAGCGTCAATGCCCCATGAGTGAAAATAAGAGAAATAGAATATTAAAATCAAACAGAAGATAGACAATACAAGTCTTTAAAAAAAGAAAAGATGGGGCTGACGGATCAATGCCTCAAATCATAGTCGTTGCGAAATTATAATATCCACGACCTGCATCTAACTTCATAGTGATGGTAGCTTTTCTAAGTTATTGGAGGGAGATATACAGTTACATTTTGTTCTATAAACTTTTCCTATTTTATTTGTTCTATAAAAACAAAACAAAATTCTTTAAAATATATATAAATTGTTATGCAGATAAATTGAGCTAACAACGCGCCTCTCCTTAACGAGAAAGAAACGATGGCAATGCTAGCCAAGTAACACTAGCGTGTTAAACAAGTTCTGCCTTTTTGATCCATACCAAATTGATTATTTCTTTTAGGTCATAGGCTGGCCTACACCTAGTTAATACCCTTACTAGACTAGCATAATCTTCTTTTATCGCTCATTAGGGAAAGTTGTGTTATTGGTTGAAAAGTTTTGCACACAATTCTTACTTTTTCAAAGAATTTTTCCTTTTTATTAAACCAATAAAATCAGAAGATACAGCTTCCAGTCCACCCAACTCACCTCAAAAACAACGCTTTTTTCTTAATACTAAGGAAGGAGGGTATCGGCCTAGCAACATAGCAATTTGGACTACTTCTCTACACATGTAATCAAGCAGAATCAGGATCCGAACCTTTCTTTCCATCAGAGCGTTCCATCAAGTCAAGTTACTTACTCAACATGAAACTTAAGAGACTCCAATATCCCAATTGACTCATTGCAACACGCTGAAACCAGAACCTACTAGGCATCAAGTTCGTTAACCATCAGGCCAATGCTTTCACTCGACATAATTATCGATCAACCAGGCAGTCCTTTTACTGCGGAAGCTGATCTAAGTGGTAGTATCTAAAGCAGGACCCTATCTTTGGGTTCTTCATACTTTCAGACATTGGTCCGCTACATAGGTAATTCGAGACACCAGAACATCTGGCTTGTACACATCCGGGAAAAATACAGCAACTTTTCGTTCATAAAATGCTCACCGAATCCTACAATTACCATCTTTACCGAGAAATGCGTTTGTTCAGTGACCCAAGAACCTCATAATAATTATTGTACAAGAGAACAATTCCTAGCCTAGAGTCTAAAACTGTTTTTCCACAAAGGTATGGTCACTTGTAATCAACATACATTGATAATTTTTACGCATCTAACTAGTGGTAGTTTCTTCAAAATATTATTATTAATATACATTGTTATAAAAATTGTTTTAATAATTTATCTATTGAAAACTTTAATGGCAGCAAAGGCCCCAAAATAGAACACCAAATTCTACGAATCTGATAATTTTGTTTTATTTGTATAAATTATGATTTTTTTTGCTTATCATTGGCATATTTGTTCCAAGGGGTTTATTTTAGGAGAATAATTGAATAAGGGACGTCATATAATGAAGTTTTCATTATCCATAATATTTCCCTTTTAGTGGCATCATGCATGACTTACGTGTTTAGGAAATTTTATCCAAGATGGTTCCTCATTTCTTATCTTTATCATCGATCAAATTGATAAACAACTTTAAAAATTTTTAATTATATAATATTTTTATTAATTTTATAATATTAACTTATTTTTCCTAATCTAATTAGTAGTTTAAAGGGGTTTCTCCTTAGTTTAATAGCAATAAAACTGCCTCTCAAGATGGCTGCTCATTGTTCTTAGGCTACGGGACTGTCTGACACTTATCAACCATTTATGCGGGTGATCGCAACAAGTCATTGAACCTCCAATGCGGATAAACTCAACCAATCTTTTGAACATCTATGCGGGTGATCGCAAAAGGCACCTTTAGTGCAGGTGATATAAACAGGTCATTAAGCTTTCTATGCGAGTGATCGCAACAGGTCATTGAGCCTTAAATGCGAGTGATTGCAACAGGTCATTGAAATTTTTATGCAGGTCATCGCAAAGGGCATTGAACCTTTTGGGTTGGTAATCACAAAAGGCCATTGAATTTTTATGCGGTTGATAGCAACAGTTCTTTGAATCTTCTATGCAGGTGATCGCTACACGTCATTGAACTCTTTATGTGGGTAATCACCACACGTCATTGAACTTTTCATCCGCGAGATCGCAACGGGTAATTAAACCTTTTATAGAGATGAAGGCAACAAATCATCCAATAGAAAATTTGCCCATTAAACCCGTTATTCTGCTGTATGAAGTGGGCAATAATATTACAGTGATTATTATTAAAGTGAAGATACAAAAAGACTATGGAATTATCAAAGCATAACGGGCAGAAATATGAATCTATGCCTAGTCCACGCACGGCCTAAAGAAAGTTTGGAGGTTGAAAAATGAATGCATCCCACCTGTATTCTTGTGAAATTTAGGACCCCAGAAATTCAATTACGAGCACTAAAAAGAGGAGTTTCTGAACTGTAAAGAGTCTTCACACAAATAATTTGTATCAGTCACAAAGAGGCTTTTCACTATTTCTCAGTATTTTACCCCTATTGGGCTTTCAGAGATATGTAGTGTCGAAGAGTTACCACAAGTATGTTAACGTTACAAGTAAATGTGTTGTCGAGATGAATAAATATACTTATAATATAGACCAAGTATATTTGAATATATACAGGTTTAGGCAAGTATGATAAATGTAAAAAAATGTTAAATAAACAAATAAGGTTAATGCGATAAAGAAAAATTAAAGTAAATGCCAAGCAAAGCCTTTTTTGATAATTGTAGCCCTGAACATAAAATGATCGATTTTCGCTATAATAATTGAAAGGCTTCTATTCTTTAGCTTTGATAGAGTCTGGTGCCCTACGTGTTTCTCTGACTGGTCTCCTTCAATTGGTAACAAATACAAAGTCATAGAAGTCTAGTTTAGAATTCCGTGAAAAGTGCATGATCATAAATTTATATAACAATATTTTACATTAAATAATACATAATAATAATTGAATCTTAAAATAAAACTCATGGTAAATCTTTTTAAGGGTTAATGAACTTAAACTTACCTTACAAACAGGTTTCTCCGACTACTCTTTTAATAAAAAATATAACCAAAGGTGGATATGGAAAAGCTAGTTCTTCATTAACATTTGGTTTTAAAGTGACGCCTTATGATTTTAAGATATTTCAAATTTATTCAGATTTAACTGTAATATATTTCCTTGAAATCTTACTATTTAATGAAATAAATATGGTCATACGAGTCAATCTAAATGCTTATTATATTAAATCTCTCTCTCAGATACTTTCTCAGCATCAATGATTAAATGAAGTTGAGTACAATTGCAGCTCCCAAATTTTGCTATGCTTTTCAATTTGAGAATTAGGTCATGTTAATAGATACACGCCAATGTTCTTTTATTCTTCTTTAGAATATTAGATTTGCATAAGTCACCGCAATGTCTTCTAACACCTGTGACTACGTCTAGAATTATTCATACCAGTCCAATTACCAGATAATGGTACAGGAAAGAAAATACAATAAATATAAATTAGAAATATTATGCTTAAATGCATAAATATATTCTATTGGCTATTATCACCAGTAATATTTCATATTTTCCGTTTAACTTTTAATAAAACGATTATAAATGATGTAATAATCTAGGAAAGCCTTTTCGTTTCTCTTTCAAAAATGAAATAGTGGAATTCAAGATTTTTCAATAAGATGTAATAATCACTAGGTAGTAAATAATAATAAATATCTTGGATTGCAAAAGCTAGAAGGAAAATATGCCACATCAGGAATCATAAGGTAGGCTGAGTTCTCAATTTTTAAATCTACCTTAAAAGCATTACGAAATCAATAGATATCCAAGGCAGATTTAAGAGAAGCAACAAAAGAGCAAATAAACTCGATATCGAAGAGCCTGATTCTTGAGGCTGCCTGAGAGGAAAGTTGGGTGACCTATGGGAAAAGATGAGTGTGAGGCATGACTAAGGCTAGCAAAGAAGAAATAAGGTTTCGCCTCAGGGAATCTTTTGGAAGCATTGTAAAATAAGAGGATGAAGTTTAGCAGTTGGAAACAGAATAGTAGGGAAGATGAGGAAGTCGAATCATGCAACTCCCATTAATATTCCCCTCTTCTACAAGCATGAGGATACCGTATATAGGAAGAGTATAGAAATATATGAGTAATCTGAAGGCATTCCAACTCAATTCTAATTTTTCTGCAAGACTAAAATAGTCAAGTTCTTTGTAAAATTACACTGCACAACAAATATCAGTATCAAGAAAAGACATATCTCATGGCCATAGTATTATGTAGATTCGTGTGCTAAATTCGAATTTGATAACGGAAGTTTTCTAGGACGTAAGATTTTGTTGTAAATTGCCGATTTAATAATTATGCAATATATACCGATTTCCACGATACCATAAAGTGAGATTAAATGTTTGCATTTAATTAATTCATGAATATATAATGAGTAAGCATGTTTGTTAGAATTATACAATGTATTAACCTACATTTTAGTATTTATTTCTTTATTTGTAAGATGTGTCAGGGGTGTCACGCTTCAGGTTCCAGCAGAAGTCAGCCAGCAGAGCAGGGTTCCATTTTCCCTTATACCTGTTTTCCATTGACGCTATATTTTGATGGAACCTCTCTCCATGTTTATTACTCACATTTCCTACATTGTCTGGGAAGAAAGACAGATGAGAATAAAGAAAGTTTATCTCCAGTGACATATTGCATCCAAGATTTTGGTACGCTTAATTAGGCTCTCCACTATACGCTCTCGCTGGGCTCTTTGGAGCTTTCACAGAAGTCCTTTGCATACATCTTTAAATGCATGCCAGGCCACTAGCTCAGCCTTATCCATTGTTGCCTCAGATCCCTAATTAGCTATAAGTTGACGAATCTGAGAGCTCACGAATATGCCTTTTTCTATCTTAGTATCACTTATTTTAGGGAAGATCGTTTAGAGGTACATGAAACATGGCTTGTTATGTTACAGTTCTTTGGTAAATTGATTCATTAAGCCTAGTTTTATATGCATTGGTGGCAAAGTGATTTTCTCCTTCTTAACTAGTGGTTCATTAATTACATTATAGCATATTATATTGAGTATACTTTCATAAATTGCATAAGTTAGGTTGACAAATACCTTAGAAACACCCCCTTAAAATTATTTAAAAATCCGCTTATGACTTATAAAGTTGTCAGTTTCGGCCTAATCCTGCTTGCATTCAATCCCTACGAAACCATCAGTGTATTCAACGTAAGATGGTAATTTACGAGAAACTGGAGGGTCTGAGAACGAGACAGATGTTATATTTGTGATTTACGAAATCAGAGAAACTTTTACTGGAGACAGTTCCGAGACACTAAAAGGAGTGCATTTCAGTAAAGTATGTGAGACGTAATATTAGGAGGTTTTAGCTACCACAAAGGAGTCTCTTTCTACACCCAGAGAGGTGCATTCAAATTGAGGGATACAAAATACAAAAGGCCTTGCAGCACAGAATAAAAATATTCTAAGTAAGAGACCCTCGCAATTGGGTGTAAAGTGTAGCATAGTCATCCATGTAGCAGCTTACCTCTGCAAGATTGTGTTGTTTTGCAGGTCCAACGCCTTCGGCTTAATCTGTTGCTAAATATCACCTATAATTTTTCACTTCTTCCATCTTAACCTCTAAATTTTCAATTAATAGCTTCTTACAAACTTTCAGTCGGTGATTCTTTCGTTGGAATTTGCTTCTTAGTTTTAAGTAACTTCGAAGTAAAAGGAGTGAAAGACGACAAAAACTTGTCAAGAAGATATATTTACTAAAACTTGTCGTTGTTTTTGTTGCCAGAGCAATCAGATCGAAAATAATAGATGCTCTGAGTTAGAGTCTCGTGGTACAGCAAATGGAATGAGTAAAGGGGTTGAATAAACTTTTGCTATGATATTGAATGTGAGAGAGAAGAACTGCTTGATTGATCACGCAAAAGAAAGCATAACAGGTATAGAGATAAGTTTAAGGTCAGCTGTTTGGAAAAGTGGTTTATGTACTGTTTTCACTTGCGAAAACTCATCTGTATCACAGCAGTTAATATATTCGTACATAAAAACCACAAAAACACGTTCTAAACAAAAGAAAATGGTAAAATATGAGTTAAGAATGAAAGATAGGCGAATAGAGATGAGTTGGGTGAAATTACTAAGTTTGTTTACAAAATTGCGCTGGTTGGTCTACCGAGGAAGATAAAAGGGTGATGTTAGTAAGTTTTTTTACGAGGTCAGTTTAGGCGGTCTAACGAGGAAGAACAATGGGTGAAGTTTGTAAATTAATTTACATTTGTATCTGAGAGGTCTATAGAATAAGAACGATAGCTGAACTTACTAACTTTGTTTAGATGTTGGGCCTAATAGGTCAAAGAGAGAGAGACCGAATGCTGAATTTTCTAAATTCGATTGCTACCTAGGTTTTTGACGTCTAAAGATAAAGACTGATTGGTGAAGTTACTAAATCCAGAGAGGTTTAACAAGCAAGAGCTACGGATGAAGTTACTAATTAAATTTACAAGTTGGGTATTGGAGGTCTAAATGTAAAGAGCAAAGTTCAAGTTAATAAGTTTGTTTAGATGGTGGATCTGGGAGGTCTAACGAGGAAGAGCGACATATGAAATTACTAACTCTCTTTACAAGTTATCTCCCGGTAGTTTAACGAGGAAGACCAAAGAGTGAAGTTACTCAGTGTGCTTTTAATTTAGTTCTGAGAGGTCTAATAATGAAGAACGCGGTATGTAGTAACTAAGCTTATGTACAAGTAAGGTGTGAGAAGTCTAACGAGGAAGACCGATCGATGAAGTTACTAATTTTGCCTACAAGTTTGGTACGAGAGGTTTAAAGGTAAAAACCTAAGTTCAAGTTAATAAGTTTGCTTACAAGTTTGGTCTGAGTGGTCTAATGATGAAGAACGACGGGTGAAAATACTAAGTTCGTTTACATGTTTGGTCTCAGTGGTTTAACGAAGAAGACCAGATAGTGAAGTTAATTAGTGTTTTGACAATTTGGGTCTAGGAGGTCTAACGAGAAATATCGCGGTGTGTATACTAAGCTTATTTTAGAGGTTGGTCTCGGAGTTCTAACGAGAAAGGCATATGTATGAATTTACTAGGTTTGTTTATCTGTTGATTCTGGAAGATTTAAATACAAAACCGACGGATGAAGTTACTAAGTTTGTTTACAAGTTTGCTATCAGTGGTCTAATGAGGAAGACTGATGGGTGAAGTTACTAAAGTGGCTTACGAGTTGGATCTGGGAGGTCTAACTGGGAAAGAAGTATGTTAACACCTACTAAGAGGCTTTTAGACCTCCGCATTCTCCGTTGATAGCATTGTGAACCAGACGTTTTCAGATTGGTAAAAACCCTAGTTTTCTAACCTGACTCTCGCTAGTCAATTTGAAAAATCGTTGGATCTCTTACCTCGCGGTGCTGGGTTAAATTTTCGGCGAGGAAAGTCATCAAGGTTTAAGTGTTCATAGGGAGCAACCGCCATTCGGGCGTTGCGTGTAATCTGAAATATACGCACAAACAGCTCTAAGACGTAATTTATCAAACAGTCAATCACAACACCGTGTAATCTTCCATTTTTCCTTTCTTTACAAGTGAAACATTGCTCATTCTGTCCCAGAAACTACCCTATTTATTTTCATATCCACAATAAACTGACATTAAACAGGCGAAATTACATTGGGCCACAAGGAGTGCTCTACTTACTGTTTGATTGCAAAACTGACTAATACCACTCTTCTGCACCTTTTACTACAACGAGAACTAGACCCTGATTTCATGTGTTTTTCAGGATAGTCATTCTCATTTTAAGTAAATTTCATTGTCCGAGGACCTTAACTAGGCTTATAAGGGGACGGGGCGGGATAATTAATTCCCCTTAAATATTCTATTATGGTTGTTCACATCTGGTTAAGTAACAACACATCCAGTTGGGTTTAGTAGTGCATCGATTTCGACGATAACATCTGTCTGCACATCTTAACTGTTATGGATTCGCCGGTGGATGTGGAGTGCAAGTCTGGAATGGCATGGTCGTTGACAGTGGCTTTGCAAGTACAGCTGCTGCTGCTTTCCTTCTCTGTCGCACCTCAGTGACACATGCACGCCGCTCCTCTTTAACGCGGTTATGTGCCTTCTCTGTGAAAGCACACCCGCATATTCAGTCCTGTGCACATTCCTCCAGTTATTTTGGAGCAAGGGCTGTTTAAGCCTTCACACAATCCTTGAAACGCGTACAAGGCCATATCCTGGTTTCGCTTTCCTAAGGAGAGCTCACTATGCAACAGTTGCTTCGGCATTCCTAGAGCCGTCCATTTGGATGACATGTCCCGCATATGGAACTGTCCACGTCTCACATCCAAAGAGGAGACTGGTGAGCACGATAGCCTTAAATACTTTAAGCTTTGTGGAGTGCCTGGTATTGTGCTACCTCAGGACTTTCGTTCTCAGGCGACCAAGAGCTTGGCTCGTATTGCAGATCCTGGCTTTATCTTATCCACTGTTCTATCGTTGGAGATGACGCTGCCGAGATATTCGAAGACCTCCGTTGTCTTAAGCTCAGTTCCCTCGATAGATATTGATGGGGGCCTAGCAGAGGAAGCATGAGCCGACTGTAGCAGGACCTCCGTCTTACCCAGGCTGATGGTCAGACCAAACGGATGGGAGGCTTTAGTGAACTTTTCGACGATATGATGGGAGTCAGAGTTCTTGTGAGCCATGAGAGCACAGTCATCAGTAACAAGTGCCTCAAGGATAATTTTCTCAATCGTTTTGGTCTTGGTATTCAGATGGTGGAGGTCAAAGAGAGATCTGTCCAGCCTGTACTTCAATTACACTCGGTGCTCCAGGTATCTGATAGCGTAGCTGAGTACGCAGGTGTAGAATAGATGAAGAGTACAAGAGCTAACACACGTCCTTTCTTTACGCCATTGGTGATGCCGAAAGGCTCAGATGCTTTTCCACCAGAAATTACTAGTCCAGTAATATCATTGTGGAACAGATGGGTGTGGTTTCCAAATCTCTCTGGACATTAAAACTTTGTCAGAATCAACCATAGAGCCCCCCTGTTTACAGTATCAAACGCTTTAGTGAGGTCAAGGAAGATCACATAGATGTGCATGTACTGCTTGATGCATTTCTGCTGGACCTAACGGATAGTAAAAATCATCGCGATGGTGCTTCGGCAAGTACGGAATCTACACTGGGCCTCTGGCAGATTTTTCTTAGATATATTAGTGATTAGGCGGTTGAAGATGACCGGGGCCAAAACCTTCCTGGTAACTGACAGTAGGGATATACCCTGGTAGTTGCCACAGTCTGATTTTCTGCTTTTATTCTTGTACATGAAACATAGTAATAAAGATAACTAATTTTTCCGTCTTGCGCTCAAATCTTAGTCAGTTCAAATAAAGCAAATCTAAGAGAATCAGTTAAGCTGTAAATAATGCCTACTTGAAAGATGACAAACGCGCTAACGAAATATCAACTGAACTGAGAAAATTAAAAAGAGTCAAAGGATAAGTTCGAGATAGGCTTAAGACTATCTCGTACTCTCTCATTATAGCAGTATGCCATCTTCCTCGGTCTCTTTTCTACATTATGCTGAATGAATCTCTCACCATGCTCTTCACGAAAGAAAAATAGATGGAAATCCAAATAATACACTTTGAAGGACATACGGCAATCCAAATCATTAAAAATATCAATAAGCTTTGCTACTACCTGCTTGTAATTTAGATCTTTGTGATTTCTTTCAATTTTGCGTTTAATTATGGTCTAACAGATATTCTATCCTTAATCTTAACCTCATAAAGATTTGGAAACATGAGACGGATTTCTTGAAATGCTTCTTATTCAAAGTTAAGGCCTTTACCAATCCCAATTTTATATGAACTGGGAATAATAAAATCTTGGCAGGCTCCATAAGAAGCTGTCTGATCAAATTGAACACTCCAATCTATATTTCATGTTGCGAGGGAAACTGAACTTTCTGGTAATTATTATCAGCCTGGCTATCCCCAAAACAAAGGAACAGGCATATTTTGTGTATCTATCTTGCAATTCAAGCAAAAAGGCAAGCATCCTTTCGTCACCACAAAGATCCAACTTAATTCCAGTATAGTTGACTTTGTCAAGAAGCTCTTTAATTTTATCATAGACTTTTTTCCCTTAATACTAGGTGTGCAAGAAGCAAAGATTGATACTTGTTACCATTGTAAAGTAACAATCTTTTGAGATTCCGTGTTAATCAGTTTCTGAACAATCGCCATACCGCAGGATGATGCTTCAATCCGACAGCAGTAAACAAACCATTACATGAATTCCTGCCCTCTTCTCTTAGTAAATTAAATTCGTACGAGTTTAAACTTAGAATAAATGCGTCCTAGAAAACAAGTAATATCAAGGAAGCATTTAGCCCTCGGTCTGTTTAGTGTATACAAATCAGGCTCCGACACCACCCTAAATAACGAAAAGATGAGCCAGACTTTAGTGAAGAAGAAATTGAGGTTCGGAGCTGCGTGATATCTGGCGGACTCATGATGCGATGATTCTAGGCGTGAAAGGTCGTAGTATATTATTTTATTTTTACAGATAAATTGGAGAATTTGGGGTCGTATAAATAACGAGTCAAACTTTTATAAGGAAAATATAACAATGCCAATTACAAAGCGAAATGTGCGTTTAGGCTGTCCTCGTTTCTAAGTAAAAGAATATATGATGTCTAAACTGACTAGTCGCTTAGGGAAAGCCATCCTCCAACTTAAATTTTCTTCTTGATAAATTCCCTGTGTCTAAATATGCGTATCTTTCCATAAATTAGTCAAACAAGATCCGTTCCATTTGGGGGGTTTATTACATACTTGCTGTTTATTACCATACTTTGTTGAGTGGGTTAGATTCGTTCCTGCATATTATATATGTGATAGAACGAGTTGAATCTGTGTTAAATTCAACTCCTATCCCATATTAGTTAAAACCTCAAGGAGGCCCACGTGCATCTTCGATTCGAGGCTTGGAGTCTTATCAACAGCTACCGGACGCCAATGTTTAAACAAGGAGGTTATCGTCCCCCCGTTCGCCCCCATACGCCGACCTCGCCAGATCGAGTTAGGCTTATGGACAGATAAGGCATTTTTCTCCTGCCCAGCTGTGCGTTCCCTCGAAGCTTCCACCCCATTCTCCCCCACGCCAAGGAGATGTCCTGGCTATTTATATGGAAACTTTACCACTAAGATCAGATTGGAGATCCAGATTTTCGTCGCGAAACATCACCACGACCCTCTCTCCCTTTGTGCGCCAAGGGACCTCGACCTCGAGATTCACCATCACTTGTCCAGAAGGAGGACAATATTCCTTGAGTGCCAAAGGTTCGAGCCTTTAGTGACGCCAAGTCTCCAAGGCATCCCCCTCCTGTTGTTCAAGGAGAACAACATTAGAACAGCCATTGTTCGTTTTGAGCCCTTCGCCAAGAAACGGTTCTCACCCCCCCTGTTGTTCAAGGAGAACAACATTAGAACAGCCATTGTTCTTGAGCCCGTAGACAAGAGACGGTTCTCATCCCCCCCCTGTTGTTCAAGGAGAACAGCATTAGAACAGCCATTGTTCGTTTTGAGCCCTTCGCCAAGAAACGGTTCTCATCCCCCCCCTGTTGTTCAAGGAGAACAACATTAGAACAGCCATTGTTCGTTTTGAGCCCTTCGCCAAGAAACGGTTCTCACCCCCCCTGTTGTTCAAAGGAGAACAACATTAGAACAGCCATTGTTCTTGAGCCCGTAGACAAGAGACGGTTCTCATCCCCCCCTTTGTTCAGAAGAGAACAACCTAGAACAGCCATTGTTCGTCAAGCCGTTCGTCGAGTAACGGTTCTCCTTTCCAAGACGCCACGTCAGGATCCTTTTATCCCCCCCCCTTCGGCTGGAACTCGCCAGCGGACCGAATATTCCTTCAAGTACCTTCCACTGCACCCTAATGAAGTTACGTAAGCCAAGCGTCACCTTTTGAGTATTGATCCCTTATTTGTCAATTCTATCCTGTGCTTTAAATGGTTTATCGAACCATCCCATCTCTTTAACTCCATATTTGTTTTACCTTTTTTGATCCCTTAAATCCTTGGATTAGCCCGAGTCTCCACGACCCTTTCCATTCTGTTTATGTCAATATTTTCCGTTTTTGTATTGTTTAAAGTTATTATTAATTAAACTCTATTTTATTAATGATAGCAATATTATTATCCTTGAGCTCGGTTCCACTTCTTAAGCATTTTGAAGATACATAATATCGGCCGCCAGACAGTAAAACGCACTCTAAAGATAATTAAGGAAGTTCCCTCAACGAATAGTGTTATATATAGTATCGTCGGGAGTCATTCTACGACAATATATATACGTGTTTTCTCTCTTTTAGCCTTAATTATTTTGTCCGTAAAGATGCAGAGGGCCATCTCTGTGCTTCCGTTTTTCCTGAAGTAAAACTGTATTTTATTAAGATATTATTTTCAGTTAAATATAAATTCAATCTTAAATTAAGCATTTTTCTTATACTTTCCAGATGAAGTCGAGAAGGGAAATTATCGGATAACTTTCGACCTTAAATGGTGGTTTTCTATGTTTCGGAATTAATAGGATTTAGGCGATGTTTAATTAAGCTGGGTAATATCTTGTGTTTAAGCAGGGATTAAACACATTCGTTAGGCTCTATGTAGTTCTTCCTAGTGAAGCCATATTTTCTTGGTAATTTTGCTGGATTTTTAGATGATATCCCTTAGCTATTCGGTTTTTGCGCCAATTCCTTCGTTGGTCTTTCCTTTCTCTTCGACTCATGTGGATATCTTCTTTTAAAGTTTTTCATTTAATGATTTGATTATTCGATTCTCGAAGTGAATATAAAAAATTTCATTCTCTTTATAGATTATATTGTGAATTCACTTCCAGTATTCTTTGAATATCTATTCCATTTCACATTCATCTTCAATTTTCTTCGTTTTGGATGCATGTTCTAGGCGAGGAATCCTTTTACAAATGCATTTTTTGCTATCTCAGTTTATTCACAAACATTTTTGAAGACATGTGTGCGCTTCCTGAACATAACGATGTCTATTTTTACCCATCGCTATTGTTTTTTGTAGTTCCTGTTTAAACTCTGTTGAGTGTTTTCCTGCCCGCGATATTATATTAGGTTAGACGATGCTTCGGTTGGCTACAATTTCTGCGGCAATCTTTGCTTCCAGTTCCAGTATTTTTGGGGTGAGGGGGGGGGTCGAGAAAAGAAGTATTTCGATGTAATTTCTATATGACCAGATTACCACAAACCCATTGGGCGTTCAAATACATTTAACGCTACCCTCCTTGAGGTAGGTAAATATAATTTGTGACACATCCCTAGGTTTCCTTTTCGTTATATTCGGGTTGATTCATAGTAGTAGCCGATTAGTAAATTCCGGAGGTTCCATTATACGTGTTTATGGCATAGGAATGAAGCTATTGGCTTCTTTGGCGTCAGTAATAAGAAGTCCCAGCGGTACAAATGAGAGAAGCCCTCTATATATTTCTATCTCTAAATCGCGTACCTACTTTGGGGAGCACATTCCTTAGCCGCACTATTTAAATTTGACTAGCACTATAAGTGGTCCTGCAGTCGGGTTATGGCTCGTTACATCTAGCTTGACTCACACTCTGGCCCCTTAATGGGATTTCGTTCAAGAGTATACTCTACTCTACTATCCATTGCTTTTAAGACCCCTCTGTGGTCAGATTATGTTGTTCGAAGTGAAGGAAAAGTTTGTCCGTAGCGCTCCAACCAAGTTCGTGGCTTTCCGGCATTCAATATGTTTGTGGTTCCCTCAAGAATGTTATCGGGTGCTTCTTCATAGTTATTCCTAGTGCTTTATGCTGAAAATCAATATTGTGGCATTTTTTTATTATTTGGTAAATGATGCAACGATACCGTCGTGGGTGTCTCTCGTTGCATTGATCAAATGGTGCGGATGAGTCATATTGATTTCTTCGTTAAGTGAGTCTATGATTCGGAGCTGGAAATCAATATCAAAATCTTCATTTTTCTCTAAGCTTATGTCTAAAATCGTTTTCTATTGTTGTCTAAATATCCGTTATATCCGGTCCTGACTCATTTTCCGTCCTTTGGAATGTTTTTATTCCAATTTTCAATGTTTTTCCATTATTGCAGTTGTTAATACACGTTGTTTTCTCTTCATTCCAGTGTTTCACATCCTCGTTGGCGCTAGATGGGCTCCTAAAATTAAAAAAAAATCCTCGTTTTCATTTTTCTTCTTATCTATTCGATTATTTCTCTAATTTAAGTTTTCTTTTGAACCATACGGGACTTCGAGTTGAAGATCTTGATCGTTTTCTAGTGGGTTCTGGTAATGTTTTTCTTACATGCTGGCATCACAATCCTTAATTTTCTAATGCTTCATCTCTTTCTTCTAATGTCGCTTCTTGTACTCGTTGTAGTATATGTGTACCTAGTCTTCTTCTGCATTTACCTCTTTTAGCTATGTGGTATACTTTCTCTAGCTTGTCGGAGATCTGTATCGGTTGCTGGTTTATCATGCGCAATACCTGTCTGGTCGGTGCATGGTTTTCCGATTGCGTGTATTTAAACGGAAGATAATTTTTGCCAAGAAAGATATCCAGTTTTGTGGCTGAGTTTTGTGTTACGTATTTCGGGCAATCAGGCCGCAATTGATGGCAGATTACTCTGGCGTGTAGATTTTTTTAAATGGTAACCTACTCAGTTTCTTGTTTTTTAACTGTTTGTTGCGCAAAAGAAATTAATATCGTTCACAAATATAACAGGTTTCGATTCTGTTTTTTTGTTTTTATAGTAGCCTAGTAATAGGCTAAATTGATTACGGTAAAATATACGATTAGTGGCAGTTAGCAGATGGATATCTGAATTTTTTCATTGGCTTATTGAGAATATTTGAAATTTGCATGCCATTTAGTTGCAGATCTAAGCTTAAAGATAGGATATAATGAACGTATGGACATAAATTTAATACATTCTTTGATTAGATGCAAACTATTTACATTTCCTCTGCAATATTAATTCACTCTTATAAAAGTTTCACAAGTGATGGGAAGGCGAATATTTACTGTTCCCATTCGTAATAAGATTGATATTTCCAAGTAGATAGTTTATTTGATGGTTACAATTCCTCAGTATACAAGAGCAATGTTATGCAAATTAGTGACTCTGAAATATCCATAGATTCAGCTAAACCCTTTTACTTTCAAGTTTCCAAATCTCAATCCAATTTAAAATCTGCCGAGCCAAATGCTCAGTATTAAAAGGCATTGCGCATCCTCGCTGAGGGATTCTGCCAATACTTAAGGAGGAGACCCGATACCTTATAGGTGGTAGATCAATTCCATGTCAGTGTACCTCCAATAAGTGGTTAAATTTATTTATCCATACATTTTTAAAATGAATTTCGCCTAATGTGATATCTTTTTCTCATTTAGTAATATTTTCGTTTTGCCACATTTAAAACGATTATATCGCTCGATGATTATTGTAAAGCCGTAATAGTTTACAAAGAAAAACTATAAATTAAGTAGAGATCTAACGAGACTCCAATTACAATTTAAAAGTATATTATCTTGTAAAAGGATCTCCTAGAATAATATTATTTCCCAACCTTCTAAAATATTACTTCGGGAGCGAAAGCAAGCCGTTACTCCCCGCCTCCCCTCCGCCTTCACCCTTTTTGGACTTGCTGCTAGGTCACCGCAAAAATTCATACCGAGGCATGACGCTGAAATCGAAGACTACCTCCCCGTTGCCTCAATCCCTTTCCCTCCCGCTCGCCTCGGGTCGGGAGTTTACTCATCTATTTTGTAGGTTTGCCGCGAACAGCTTTTATGGCTCCAGCCGCTGGTCGACGATCTTACCCGCTGATTCCCTGCCTCTTACACCCTCCCATAAAGAGACGCTCGGTTGTCACGGCCGATAATGACGGTTCGAGAAGATCTCAATCTCTCTCCTTGTTTTGGAGAACTCTGGGTATATATGTACCCTCCCATGGAGTACAGACATATTTGGTTAGACGACAATTCCCCTAAAGGGGTTCTATTCAACGAAGCTCTCTCCTGAGAAGTCTGAGTGACGGTCGCAAGCCACGGAAGAGCTGGACATCACACCCGTATCTTCGGGTCAAGTAGAAGAGCCTCGTGAAGCAAGGTCAGCCTTTCTCAACCGCCTTCGGATCAAGGATTGGAGAAGCCGTCCTCCGAAATTCTTCTGTTGACCTCTTGAGGACAAGAAGCCTGATAGCTTGCTCGACCCGAGTGTGGAGGAGTTATCCCCTACCTCCTTCGAAGTTCGTCCGATGACGTCTTGAGGACAAGAGTCCCGCATCTCGCAAAACGTAGGTTTCGAGAAAGTAACTCCAACCACTGCTGGTTTTTGGCTACCCAGTGAGTAAGCAAGGTCACCAAGACCTCCACTCAAGTTTGCCCCGCTTTACTCTTGAAGTTCAAAGGAATTAAATCACTCACTAGCCTAAATCTCCCATTATAACCATTCAATAACCCTGGTTATCTAATTAGTATTCGAAACCTAATTCCGTCTTATTCATGTACCTATATATATCCATATTTATTTTGTGCCTTTTATTTAGTGTGTATTAAAATCTATTTTTGTCTTTGTGTTTGGCATATGACTTGGTCACGCGGCTGCAGCTATCTATTCAAATCACACTCCTATAACAATAACAGTTGTCGTCTTGTTTGGCTTACCTTAGAGCCTGTGTGCGCATATTCCTGTACACTTGGCCATACCTCAACATTAGATATATATATATATATATATATATACAAAGAAAGCAACTACAGGATCTGCGGGTGATAATACAACCACTACAGGGCTATGCCATTTTTATTTTCTGCCTTTCAAATCAAATTTGAAGACAGAAAGAAAGATGCATAAACCTGGTGTAGCTGACTATAAATACATATAGTACAAGAAAATAAGAGTTGGACGCGAATGAGCAAATGAGACAAGAAACCGGAGGTTTTTAAAGGCAAGAGAGAGGGACATTAGAAGAATCCAGAATCAAAGGGAACAGAGGGCGGCACAGTGAAGGCGATCCTTTACCAAGATGACAGAAATAACGCTAGGGGAAAAAGGTTTTGAATTTCTCGCCGGGACTCGAACCCGGGTCGCCCGGTTACTTCCACTCTTGCAACCTCGTCTTCGCGACATATTCATTTTGCTTCCTTCAGAGGCCACCCTTGATTATTCAACCCTAAAGGCAGAACTTCTTTCTGCTATTAACATGAATTCATAATTTTATAGGGTTAGATTCCGCTTCGCGCGAATACAGCCAGGCCAAACCAACAGACAATTTGAATTCGAGCTTCGGCGTAACTTCCAATTCCGGCTGGATTTCGCCCAAGTACAAAATGAGTATGAGTCGCTAATTGACTTCATTCTAAGGGATCAACTGATGTCAACCCTCCCTCGCGAACCAAGCGCCTTCATAGTGGACAGAAGAGCGTCCACTTTCAAGGAGTGTGTAGAAAAAGCCGATCTTTACGCTTCAAGTCGCGACCTCTACCACAAGGAGGTCAAGGAGAACCATCCCTCCTCTTCCAAACACAAGTTTGGGTTTAAGCAAAGCCCACCCAAGGGCAACAATGGCTTCGTAAAAGCGCAGGAGCCGAGAAATTACAGGCCTTACTTGCCACGAGAGCAAAAGGACGTGAAGCCCCCGTTACTCCCCTCCACGCATAGCAACTACCCCCATAGACCAATTGCATGCTTTACGTGTGGCACCTCTGGGCGTTTAGTTACAATTGCCGCCAAAATTCTCAACTGAGGACCTCGTCGAGTAACCAGGTCCCTTTCTCGCCAAATCCCCTAGCCGCATACTTGCGGCCCCTGCTCCCTCTGCCCCGGATCAACAGGTAAATTTCCTGTTCAAGAAGAGTTCTCCCGGTGGGCTCCAGTTTGAAAATGGCGCAGTAAATGGTTGCTGAGTGTCAACTTTGGTTAGAGATACAGGTTGCACCTGTATCCCAAACCCAATTTCTCAGCCGGGCGCTACCAGGGCCCAGGCTGAGAAGGATGTATCGCTTCCGGTACCCCTATTCTCCCCAGACATTGACCTCGCCGGCAATGTTTAATGTGCTGAGGTGCAAAGAATTGTCCCCCATTACAACCTCTGTGGGAAAAAGAAAGGAAGAAGGAGACTGAAACTGTGCGAGGCGATCGAAAGATCAAATACACCGTGAAGGACGCATTAGTATACCGTTCTTCTGCTGAACCAGAGAATCCCCCGACTAAGCCTTGTGTGTGCCGAGAACGAATATCAAACCTGTTCTAAAGATGGCTCATGATGACCTAATGGCCAGATCTTTCGACCATAACAAAACGTCACAGCGAGTTTATAAATATTTCTTTCGGCCAGGAGCGTCCAAACAAATTATCGACTTGTGCAAGTCCTTCGATCTTTGCCAGAAGGTCACTTCCAAAGGGCGTGTAGCCCCCGTCTCCCTTCAAAAGACCCCGAGAGTGGCTGACATTTTTTTGTGCTGTCAAAATGTCTTTCGATATGGAGGAATGTGGAGGGATTCCCTAGAATAATATTATTTCGCCACATCCTAAGATATTACTTAGAGAGAGAAAGTGAGCCGTTACTCTTCCCCTTCCCCCTACGACTTCACGATTTTTGGACTTGCCACCAGGACACCGCAAAAATTCACACCCGATGACCTAATGGCCAGATCTTTCGACCATAACAAAACGTCACAGCGAGTTTTTAAATATTTCTTTCGGCCAGGAGCGTCCAAACAAATTATCGACTTGTGCAAGTCCTTCGATCTTTGCCAGAAGGTCACTTCCAAAGGGCGTGTAGCCCCCGTCTCCCTTCAAAAGACCCCGAGAGTGGCTGAGCCCTTCGCCCGGGTCTCAATCGAACTAATATGCCCAATTCGTCCCCCGTAAAGCGAGTGACATCTCTATACCGTGGAACCCTTGTGTCTGTTCCAAACGGTGTGCGTAGAAGCAGACGATGAGTATCTATGTCGTCTCTTCCTCTCCCCAAGCACAAGCAGAGCCTAACTCCGACTTAAAAGGTCTAAATTGCCTACCTTATTGAAAGGCTTTTCAGTGTCATTCTATCGTAGTTTTGGGCATAATTTCGCTGCCATAGCCTCACCCCTTAACGACATGTGGAAGAGAAGGGCCCCCGTTCCAGTCAATTGGACCGCTTTTCGTGAAAGATCGCTTCTACCAGTTAAAGGACAAGCTAAACTCTGCCCCTATTTTGAGATTACCGAATTCAAATAAAACATTCGGGGTTCGTACCAATGCCTCCCAGGATGGCCTAGGTTGTGCTCTCGTCCAATATGATGACGATGGAGTGAGATATCCTGTAGAATATGCCAGCAGGAAGCTGTTCCATCGCGCGAAAGCCTAGGCCACCATAGAGATTGAAGAGTTAGCCATAGTGTGGTCTGGTCTATTCGTAAGTTTAGGGTGCATCACATAGGTAAAGAATTTATTGTCAAAAGTGATCACAAACCCCTGGCGTAGCTAAAAAGCTGTAAGAGCCAAAGTAGCCGTTTAATGCGTTGGAGCCTACTACTAATGGAGTACTAATTCTTTATCCTGTATGTTGAAGGCACCGAGAACTGCCTAGTCGATAGCTTGAATAGGAATCCAATAGAAGAACCCCCTTCAACAACCTGAGTGTATAGTAAAATTCGCCTTTGATTCATTTTTGTAAATACTATTTTTTTTTTGCCTTGTTGATGTTGTAGTTGCGTATGTATAGATTAAGTTATTTGTGGTTAGACATATGTAAATCCCTGGTAGTGGTAAGTTTTTTCTCTGTTGGTAAAAGTTCAAATTGTAACTATATAAGTTCCCCTCTAGATGAAATTATTGTAGACATTTTTTTGTGCTGTCAAAATGTCTTTCGATATGGAGGAATGTGGAGGGATTCCCTAGAATAATATTATTTCGCCACATCCTAAGATATTACTTAGAGAGAGAAAGTGAGCCGTTACTCTTCCCCTTCCCCCTACGACTTCACTATTTTTGGACTTGCCACCAGGACACCGCAAAAATTCACACCCGAGGCATGACGCTGAAATTGAAGACTACCTCTTCACCGCCTCAATCTTTCTCCCCCCTTCCTTCCCTCGGGTCGAGAGATTACTCATCTATTTTGTAGGTTCGCCGCGAACAGATTTTATGGCTCCAACCACTGGTCGTCGGTCTGACCCGCTGATTCCCTGCCTCTTACACCCTCCCAAAAGGAGACGCTCGGTTGTCAAGGCTGATAACGAGGGTTAGGAAAGGTTTTTTTTGGGGGGGGTTAGGGCCCATCTGGCGACTGCCCACTGAGGCATAAGTCACCGGAAACACGACAGCCTAGAACTAAGCTACTTTAAAATAAGAATATGAAAACATAACAATGATAAAAATTAGAAAAAGTTATCAATTAGGAAGCAATCTGAGGCGTCGGGGAAAGGACCCCCTCACCCAGGTGAGGAGCGTGCAACCTACAAAGAAAACCATAACAAAAAAATAGAACTTACTTAAAGAAAGGGGAGAAGCCCGGCCTCCCTCCAAAAGTCGACAACTCCACAAGTCCATGTGCACGAACTCGTCCCAGGTACTAGGGACAGGCGGTAGTGACCCCGCACATCCCGGTACCGGGACAGGTAACGTACGAAAAGATCACCCAAACTGAGACATTCGACAAGAATGTGCCGAACAGTCTGGGGGACATCGCAGTCGTCACAATAGGGCACAGGCGAGAGCTCCATCAAATAACGAAGCTTCACACGAGTGTGTCGGATTCCGAGACGACAGAGAGCGACCTGAAGCCGTCACGGAATTAGGGGATAGGTCCATGGGAACAGTCGTGGCGCAATGGCACAAAACTTTAAGTTCCCTTCAAGCGTCTCCCATCTTCTTCGCCAAGCAGACCGAAGAGCTGCGCATATTCCTGCCATGTAGTCAGTGGGAGGAAGAGCAAAACGCCCTCATCGTCGCCCTCATTCCCCGCAATTACTACATGTCCAGGAACCCAGCAGAAGATAATCTCCACATACGCCCGGCTTGCCAAAACCGTGGCGTCACGGATTTTGTGAACCAGTGGATGCGAAGATTCCAATGCCCCGAGAGGACTAAGGGCGCTTTGTGAGTCGCTATAGATCACAATCCAGTATCCGAACCGGCCAAGTCAGGAAAAATCGTTTACCGAGTGGTGTATTGCAACCAGTTTGGCCGTGAAGACAGACGCAGCGCCTGGCAGAGCCCCACTGAATTCAAACAGAGGGGACACGGCGTGGAAGCCAACCCCCCTCTTAGCACTCGGAGCCATCCGTATACACTGGCACGGTTCCAGCGTGACACGAAGTGTGCTCCAGAAAGGTCGAACGCAATACTTCCTGCGCCTTACAAGCTTTGGGAGCGGAGGCGTGGCGACAAATTACCAAATGTGGTACCCTCCATGGTGGCGTCCTGGGCAGAACCAGGAGCGCTACCGCCCCGAGAGCTATATCTAGCTCTCGAAGGAGTTTCATGGCCCTAAACCAAAAGAGCCTAGGGTATGACTAGCGTCTCTCGGTGGCATTGGCACCGTCAAGATCAGCTGTGGATGCAGTGAGAGCTGTTGGCGACTGAGTGAAGCGCCGGGCTCGCACGTACAGGTGAGTGATGCATACACTGCACGCGACGCAAAGCAAGTGGCATCTTCCCAGCATCGACCAACAGTCGAAGTGCGGAAGGCACCGGTGGCAATAAACGCTTGGCTGCAGATGCATAAAACTCGCATCTGTAGTCGAGCTTCGAACGATCAAGTGATCGATAAAAAAGTAGAGCATTAGCGCTATCAGCGCCTAAAGCGCTGAACGTCACGTAACGAAGAATATCCATGGCGCGGGTACAAAAAACCCTGAGGCTGCGAATATGAGCCTCTTAGGTGAGGCGTCGGATGAATACAAGACCAAGGAAACGGTGTGGTTCAATCACATCCAGCGCACCTCATTAAGAAACAAATCTGGGCTGGGGTGGAGCCGTCTATGGCGGCAAAAATGCACTACCTTAGTCTTGGATAAAGAAAACCGGAACTTTTTCGCTTCAGCATAGCGAAAGACGCGGTTCAATGCTTGTTGTAGGTCTACGCTTTAGAGTTGGTATCTGAACCGCGCCAAACGAGATCGAAAGGTCGTCCACGTAGAGCGTAGTGAGAACATCTTCCGGCAGCACCGAGGTGATGCCGTTGATGCTCAGGGCCAACAGCGTGACACTGAGGACACTTTCCTGCGGGAGAACCTCTTCCTGCTCCTTTGGGACGGAGAGGGCTCCCTTCACCCGTAAACGGAATCGATGATCTCGCCAAAATTCAGATATAAACATTGGGAGGCGTCCCCTCGCCCCCATCGTGGGGAGAGTCTCAATGATACCGTATCGCAATGCGGTATCATAGGCCTTCTCTAGATTGAAAAACACCGTGTCGTAGTGCTGTCTACGAAGGAAAGCCTTGTAAACGGCATTTTCCTGTCGGAGCAGAGCATCCGACGTGTAGTGGAACTTGCCGAAGCCGCACTGTGCAGAGGAAAGATGGCCTCCGCTGTCCAGGAAAAAGGCTAATCTAATATTTACCAATTTCTTCATGAACTTGCACACTCTAGAGTTTAGAGAGATTGGGCGAAAACCGGTCGGATAAGAGTTATCTCTTCCCAGTTTGCGAAAGGCGAGCACAGTAGCGATTCACCAGGAATCTGGAAGAAGACCCTCCACCCAAACCTTGTTCAACAAATCTAACAGAAAGGCCATGCCTCGCTCACCCTGGTATTGAAGCATTGCGTACGGGACATCGTCCGGACCATTGGCGGTGTCCGCGCACGAAGCAAGTGCGGAGTGCAACTCACTCACAGTAAACCTGTCGTTGAAGGGTTCCCTGCCCTTAGAGGTAAAGTCCAGCCGGCGGCCTTCCGCGACATCACGACGTGAATTAAATGATGGACGATCAGCATCCCGGCTAGAGAATGCGAAGAAAGCGGTCGCGACGATTCCGCCACTGCTGCGTGGTCCGAGATTGTGGTCTTATTTTCCTGGAGGACGGGAGGGGCGTCCTGCGAGAACTTGCCCCGAATCCTTTTGACTCGCTTCCACACCTCTGCTAAATGGTTCTTCCCGTTAACGTGTGTGATAGAAAAAGTTCCGTCAAACAAACTTAAAGTTCTCCTCTGCCATTACATGACATTTAAATGTCTTTTCCATTTTGTGAAACTGTGATGAGATGGAAGTGAAAAGAATCAGGTTCTTACCTCTCCTGTGCGCGGTCCACAATAAGTCCGACATCGCTAAGCGGCTCAACGTTAGCCAGAGAACTGTCCTCTGGGTGGCGTAGAGGCTCAATAACTGGTAAGACCTTAATGATTGGCCACTTGCAAGCAGACCTCAAGTTACCATCCGTTTAGGAAAAATATAGAACATTTCGGTGGCCATGGTGTCCAAAACCTTCAAGCAGAAAAGTGGCAAGAGCTTTAGGTGCGCGGAAAGATCTCTGCTGACCTACCGTATTGGAGAGTAACGCCAGAAGGGCTGTCGTTGCCTTCTCAATGACTTAAAGAATAATGGCAGCCGAATTCCCCTTTTTTATTAAAGAAAACCTGAGTATCCGGTCATCAAAAAGCAAAACAAACGCTTGATAAACGTTGGGAAGGAGGTTTTGGAGGTTCGCGACATGTCTGCGACCAAGCACCTGCCTCGATAATGATGCTGAGCGTTGTGTCTTTGAATGGTGAGAAGATGCCGTTGTTGTGGCTCGCGCCAGATACCATATCACCGCTGGCAATTATAGGAAAATCTTGGCTACGAAAGTTTTCCAGTCTGTAAGAAAGATCACGAAGAAGGAGAATTAAGTCTTTCAACAGGGCGGTGCCCCTTCCCACATGGCTAAGAGCGTACAAGAGTGGTTGGAGTCAAACATAAACTTATGGTCAAAGGAAATTTTGACGATGCAGTCGCTCGACGTCAATCCTATCGACTAAAGCGTGTGGATGCTTAAGTCTGCCACAGCAACATTGACATTTTTTTTTAAGAGCTCATCTGGCAACTGCCTACTTGGGAATTAGGCGGTGTATTAAAAACTTGCCTAGTAATAGGCTACTTTAAAAAAAAATTCAAAGACACACACAAAAAAAAACTCAAACCCAACACCAAAAATAAAAAAAGGGAAAAACCAACGAACAGGAAGCAAGCTTCTGGACTGGAAGGAGGTCCCCCGGCGCAGGAACGGGCAACCTATAAGGGAAAAAACAAAAAAAAACAAACAAAAACAAAACAAAAACTGGTTAAATAAAAGGGAGAAGCCCCGTCCCCTCAAAAAATGTCTAGAAGTCCACCAGTCAAGGTGCACGCACTCGTGCCGAGTACAAGGGACAGGCAGTAGCGACCCCACCCATCCCGGTACCGGGACAGGTAACGTGTGCGAAGAACACCCAGACTGGAATATTCGACAAGACTTCTTTTTTTTAGGGGGCTATTTGATGACTGCCCACTTGGGCATAAGTCGCTGCAATCTAACAGCCTACCTCTAGGCTACATTGAAATAAAAATTTGAAAACAAAACAACGATAAAAAGGAAGGATAACAACAACTAGGAATCAAGCTCCAGCGTCGGAGAGAGCTACCCCTCGCCCCGGCGCAGGAGCGCGCAACCTACAAAGAAAATAACAATAAAAAACAAAACCTAATTAAATAAAAGGGAGAAGGCCTGCCTCTCCCAAAAGTCTATCAGTCCACCAGTCAAGGTGCACGTACTCGTCCTGAGTACAAGGGAAAGGCGGTAGCAACCCCGCCCATCCCGGTACCGGGACAGGTAGCGTGCACGAAAATCGCCCAGACTGGGATATTAAACAAGAATGTGCCGAACAGTCTGGGGGACAACGCAGCCTTCACAGTAAAGCGCTAGCGAGTGCTCCATCAAATGGCGGTTCGTCCTGCGAGTGTGCGTAATTTGGATACGATAGAAAACAACCTGAAGCCTTCGCGGCATTCGGGGGGAGGTCCATGGGAACAGTCGCGACGCAATGGTACGCAACTTTAAGTTCTCTTCGACCGTCTCCCATCTTCTTTGTCAAGCATCTTGAAGAGCTGCCCGTAATCCTGTCATGTAGTAAGTGGGAGGAAAAGCGAAACGCTGGTCCGGTCGCAGAGTCCTCGCGGACACTTTGGCGCCCTCATCGGTGCGCTCATTCCCCGCAATTCCTATACATATCCAGCAATCCAGCAGAAGATAATCTCGACATCCGCCCGGCTCGCCAAAACCGTGGCGTCACGGATATCGCAAACCAGATGATGCGGAGATTCCAATGCTCAGAGAGCACTCAGGGCGCTTTGTGAGTCGATATAGATCACAATCCAGTCTCCGAACCGGGCACGTCGCGTAATCTCCTGTACCGAGTGGTGTATTGCCACCAGCTCGGGCGTGAAGACAGACGCAGTGCCTGGCAGAGCCCCGCTGACTTCAAACAGAGGGAATACGGCGTGGAAGCCGACCACCTCTTCGGACTTGGAGCCATCCGTATACACTGGCAAGGTTCCAGCGTGACACGAGGTGTGCTCCAAAAAGGTCGAACGCAATACTCCCGGCGCTGTACAAGCTTGGGGAGCATAGGCGTGGCGACAAATAGCCAAACGTGGTACCCTCCAGGTTGGCGTCCTGGGCAGAACCAGGGGAGCCACCGGCCCGAGAGCTATACCTATCCCTCGAAGGAGTTTTCTAGGCCCTAAAGCCAAAGGCTTATGGTATGTCTGGTATCTCTCGGCGGCATAGGCACCGTAGAGATCAGCTGCGGATGCAGTGAGAGCTGTTATCGACTGAGGGAGGCGCCGGGCTCGCGCGTACAGGCGAGTGATGCAGTGTACGCGGCGTAGAGTGAGTGGCATCTCCCTAGCATCGACCAACAGGCTCTTAATGAGGAAAGTGCGGAAGGCACCGGTCGCAAGGCGAATGCCGGTGTGGTGGCCGAGTCCACCTTCCGCAATAAACGCTCGGCTACGGATGCATAAAACTCGCATCCGTAGTCGAGCTTCGAACGAACAAAGGATCGATAAAAAAGTAAGGCAGTAGACCTATCAGCACCCCAAGCACTTAACGTCACGGAGCGGAGAATTCCATGGCGCGGGTACAAGAGACCCTAAGGCTGCGAATATGCTTTTCTCGGCATATTCTGTTTTTCAGTTCTTAATCTCAAGCTCTTGAGTAGAAGTGTTCATATTAAAGCTTTCAACAATGCGTAGATCTATCTCTCTAAATCCAAGTATCATTCACTATATGTTTACTAGTATGATATATATATAGGATGAAATATTTATTCATGTATTTTAGCATAAAATATGAATTACCAAATTTATAATGATTTAATTTAATACAAGCAACGCTTAATCTAGTAACCTAGCGTATACTATCTTCTGCACAAAAAACAAATCGCGTGGAAAATATAATACAAAAAAGTTATCTATCATATATTCTTCAAGGAAGAGCTATAGAAGGAGGAAAAAAATATATCGTCTTCAAGATAAAGTGTTAAAATAAGAATGGTATCCAATACAAAAAAATCAATACTGAATTTCGCCTTCCCAGTAGAAGGCCATGCATTTCTCTCCTGCTTCTTCTCAACCGAAACCTATTAATTTTCCATTTTTTTCTGCCATCCTCTTTTTCCCATCACTTTTCTTCCCATTGGCACTGTCCTTTCGCCTCTCCGCCAAGACTCAATACTATCCATCGCCTTGTCTCTGCCATAATGATAAATCGCGCCTTTCCATTAACAAAAAAGATAAGAAAAATCCAGAAGTCAAAAGCGGTTTCTCTTAAAGATTTCAGGGTATTTATTTTACTTATTATTTAGTAATTTTCTCCAACGTTCGTAGATTATTTAGGTTCTTGGAGGGAGGCTGTGGGGACAGATACTTTGACATACGGCTTTTCACCTAAAAAACTTTGGCTTCGGTTGAAAGGCTGAAATGTTTCTGATCTTTTCTTGTCATTAAGATTTTATTTTATTTACTGATTTTGACATTTGTGAAGATCATATGTACTTTCTAAAAGTATAGAAATTAATGTGATTAAAGTTAAAGACAGAATGTGCCCTAAAAGTGTAGCTAAACAGCGATTCCTAGTCATTTTCTACAAAAGGGTTTGGGGAGATATTTATAGGCCACGCAAATATTTTTTTATGCTCAGAATTTGAAATCTGGAGGTATTTTTGGTTCTTTTTATTTTCCATTGCTTACTTTTTCTAAGAATCGAGCGGTTTACTAGAGGGAATTAAATCCTTAGCCCTCCATTTCCAAGGAAGGGCTATTGGCACATTCAGAAAACAAATTTGCCATCATGAATTTATCTAAGTGATACAAAATGTTAGATAAAAATGTATATATATATATATATATATATATATATATATATATATATAAATACGTTTATAGGATCAGATATTATTTAATTAAAAAAATACGCTACTTTAGCAGTAGCTAAGAAAAGATAAATAAGTAGTAAGTAGTTTAAGGTTTAAAACTATTTTAGAGAGTTGTTTGCATATAAAACTTAATTTAAAGGCCATGCATTCAAAATGTTCTCCAGCACTAATCCATGCGTTGAATAAAGGATTCATTGGCATCGAATAATGTAAAACTTTCAATGTTTCTGTTTAGACTGTATTTGCATCATTACAATGATAGAGTGTTGCAGATCATGTTTTATAAACTGAATTTCAGGTGCATCCTTCAGGTACCACCCTAAAGTAAACATGGAGGATACGCAATATTTATTTTTTCGTACCTATGAACCTATCGGTTAACTACATTAAACAAAAACAAGGTATGCTGACCAAAGGCGCGTGCTCTCACTAATTTGATTTATGACCTTACGACCTTCAAAGCTTTCAATAATTCCCGGACGAACAACGGCAGGACCTTGGCAATAATACTATTCGAAAGAGAATTTAAACAACATGAAAGTTTCAAATTTCGTTATAATCGGCCGAATAGTTATGATATTATTGCTAAATAATTCCCCAGCTAACATGGGAGGACTTTATATCCTTCGATAAATGTAAAAAAACATCAGGATTTCAAATTTTGTTAGAATCAGCCAAATAGTTATGATATCATTGCCAAATAAAAGAAAAGCAAAACGGGGACCGACCGACCGACATAGTGAGATTTAGAGTCGCACGCGACTAAAGAAACAAAGAATATTTATTTTCGTCCGATCGAACTGTTGGTCACGTTTCATCAGGGTACCTTCTGATATCACAATAATAATATAGCAAGCTACTTAGTGTTGAAAGTTTAACGAGACATTTCCAAATAGCACACAGACTGAATTCAATAAAAATATGTATGGTGAGCCATACCATACTGTTAGGCCAGGCAAATTAACATACCGATCAACCTAAAATTTGGGATTATCATGTGATCCCACTGCTTTTGCCGTATTTAATCCACTTTTTATATTTTCATTAGTTCTTACTTTAAGTTCAAAATAAGTCTCTATTCTGTAAACTTCATTGAGAACGTTTGATATAGTGTATGTAATTCAAACTCGGTATTTAACGCGGTTTTGGCCATGAGAAATACGTCATCAGCACTCTGAGTTCAATTAAGAGGAGATTTGTGCATTTATCTGGACCATTGGAATGTTTTTTATGTGTTCTTCAAATGATTTCAGTGACATGTTTTAGGTAAAGTTTAAAAGTCCTAAAATAAATTCTGAATATTTACAGCTTGTCAGATTGATGATATTTATTATTTTCTCTACCATAACAAGGAGTGGCGAGATACCCTGGTTGGTTAAAAGATGCTTGTAAAGTTCTTGCCTCTTCAACTCCAATTGGGATATATGTTTTAAGTCATAACCAAATAAAGATTTATAATATAGCTGTAGTTGTAAAAGGCGTATTTCGTGGTAACGTGAATATACCAGAATATCGTCTATTAAATTAGAGAAGTACAAATAGAATGTTGTTTAATAAACGCACAAACGTTTGGGACGACGATTTATAACAATTCACATAAGAATTAACACCACCAGAGCTCTTGTAACCAGGCCATGAATATTCTTCGGTCCATGAATTTAAGCACTTAAGGTGCTCAAGATGCGAGTTTTACGCATTCGCAGCCGAGCGTCTATTGTGGAAGATAGACTCGATCCACCACACTAGCCACCGTCTGGATACCGGCGCCTTTTTCAAGTCTCCAACGAGAGCTTGCATGTCGATACCGAAAAGATGCCACACGCTGTGCATTATGCGCTTGAACACGTAGGCCCCGCATCTTACTCAGATGCTAACGGCTCTCACTGCATCTTAAGTGGACCCTCCTGGCTTCTTAGCAAAGAACATGGGAGAACACCAAAGGAAACTTAAAGTTGCTTGCCATTGCGCCGCGACTATTCGTCTGGACCTACTCAACCTAATGCCGCGAAAGCCTCGGGTCGGTTTTTGTCATTATCGAAGAATTTGGAAAACTTGCTTAACTTACCGCCATTTGATTAACTGCTTCCCTGCAGCCTACTTATGACCACTGTGTTGTGCCCTATATTGTTGAATCTCCCAGACTAGGTATCTTCTTGCACGTTACCTGTCTCGATTGTCCCTAGTATTCGAGACTGATTCGGCAAACAGACTTGTTAACTTTTATACCTTTTGGAGGAGGATGGCCTCCTTCTTTTTATTTTACTCTCTTTGGGGTTATCTGCATGCTCCTTCCTGGGAAGGTGGGTTCGCACCCTAAATCGGAGTGTGTTTCCATATTCTTCTTGCGTTTTTGCTTCTTTTGTTTTTGGTTATTTGTTGTTTTTGACTTTGGTTTTGCGTTTATTAAGAATTTTCTTTATTTTATATTCATTATACCATTAGGCTATATTATAAATACATCGAGTCATGCCCTTTATACCAAGGTGGTATTTTTCTCTATTTCTTGATTTTATATCATCGACAAATTTTTTAAATTTTTTTCATATAAATTTCTGTCAAAATTATGATTGAGATTATGAATAAAAATGCATCAATAACTAATCTCTTAGGAAAAACCCGCTTTTACCGACTCATTCACTACGAATCTCTGCCTTCGGGCAGATAACCAATTTTGGAGACCTTTAAATAAACCTCCATTTATACCAAGCGTCAGGAATAAGTTCACTGACTTCCTTGATAACCAACTAGTTTAAGAGTTGAAATATTAATTGATAAGGTTTATTTTGAAGGGATCTATTGTTACTGTCAGGGTAAGTCCCACAACACTATAGAAAATAATAAGAATCTCGTTATAAACACGAGGTTACAAAACGCCAATTATAGGCTAAGCTGGACTCTATGCGAATCTTAAGAAACCCTAAATGTGTACAAACAGTCAAGTAACAATGATAAGTTACATTAATTGCTAAAATCAGAGCTCAAATTATGCCAATCAATTTTATAATAAGATTATAAATAATCCTAGTGTTTTCCTTCATATATATCATAACCTAGTATTGGTAAAGGCAAAACAAAGAAAATATAGAAAATTAATATATTAAAGTTATTATTATAGTTATTATTATCAGCAACAATAAGCAGTTTAAATAGTAAGTCAAAGCTTGTAATTTGGCAGTTCTCCTTTTACTTAATTAAAGTTATATATAAAAATATGAGGTTTGGAGAAACATGAATATCATATTTACAAATATACAGTTTATACAATACATACAAATAAAAAATCTTAATAATACTTATCACACGTTGAGAGATAGGTCTAAGGTACATAGGCGCCAAATTTGACAACTATTAGAGACTTACATTGCAGTAGTAGTGCACTGAATAATCACACAAAAAATAGAGCACATTAATTGACTAATTACACAAAATCTAGAGCAAATCAATTCCAGTAGGAGCGCGTTAAGTGCTTGGAGGTGAACTGCCTAAAGTTGGGGAAATTTAAACTAAAATAAGTATTGTTAGCAAGTTAGTTGGTTGTGTGGGAGGAGGTTAGTTGGTTGAATTATGGGTAATTACTAAAGGAGTTGGAGATTGTTGTTTCGATATTACATAAATATATACATTAAAAATAAATATATATTACATTACAAATAAACATTAAAAATACATTACAAATAGATAAACAATTACATAAATATATACATTACAAATAAAGATATATTACAATTACATAAATTTACATAATGAAACCTTTTAACTAGTAGTATACATAATACTATTGGTTGTCTACCTCTTCTAACTTCAGTTATTTTAGCAATGTTGGTTTGCTACAAACTAGAGAATCGTATATATGTATGATAAACATAATTATATGCCTGTTTATGTGCATGAAGAATACCAATACCATAATACAGCACGTGTCGAAAAAGGCGGCTATGCCCGCAAAAAGAGGGGGCTACACTGGGAATCCTTGTACTCGAAAGTATTAGTATGGCGAGTTTAACACTCGACAACATTAATAAGCGCAAATATTGCTCTCCACGTCTAGTCCATCAGGAATGGAGTTGATGTGCACCAACTACGCATTATGGAAAAATGTTTGTTGATAATGATAAAAAAATAGCCTTTGGTTCGGTCTTCATTGCCATCCGCCAACGGAATTTTCCTCTTTCTCTCTTCCCATTATCTCGTGTAATGTGTTTACCGATAATTCCCTTATTACTTCTAAAGGAAGTAATGCGCCTGTAATTACCCGTGTTCTAGATTATCGCTTATCCTTAATCGGATGGTGGTGAGAAAACTGTGAAATGCATTGGAAATTGGGGAAACATTTTAGACACGATTGGATCAACGATACAAAATAGATTTCTTAGTAGTTATATAAATGGAGGTAAGTGTAGAAAATTATTCTCATTTACACACTCTGCCATCAGGTACTGATAGATGTATAAATAGAGGCAAAATAGAGGCTTTACCTTATAAATTCCGTACATGTAAAATTATTTAGGTTTTTATGAAAAATATGAATCAAATTTGTTTTCAGACTCTTTTTTTTTTATGTCAACTAAGATTGTCCAAATTTTTCTGTAATCTCCGAAACAAGTAATAATCATAAAGAACAAGATTAAGAGAATATTGAAGAACAAAAAATATTTCCTAACCGAGCTCCTCAAGCTGTGAGATGACGGACATTATCGTGATTAAGGATAACACCGTTTAGTTGAATAAGGAGAGTTGCCTTTGGCTTAAAGCGGCTCTAAAACGACTAAGTTGATTACAGCGTCTAATAATTCATAATTGACTATTCCTTCAATACCTCAACATACAATCAACACGATATTTTTGGATGGTAGCTTTGCTAATTTCTTCCATCACGCACTACTGTCAGTTTTCGATATCCATCGCTAGATAGATAAAGTTATCATTTCATTTTATTGGCTTTTAATTTAGATAAACCAATTGGAATAATTTTATGAGCCTAAAGTATACTATAAGAAACTGCCCCAAAACATATTTAAACAGGATTCGAACCATTGAAAGTACATAATAACCTTTACAAATCCAAATTATAAGAGATTTTCTTTCTCTCAGAGATGATTTATGTTAAAATGTAAAGCGCTTTCAGAATCTGTTTTATAATAGGTTATATTTGTTACAAAGCACAAAAGCGTCTACTTTTCTGGCTTCATCAAAGCGCTAGTTTTACTCAGAAATAGGTTTTTTTATGCTTCAGGATTTCTGTATCAGACTCGATACTTTGTGATATATAATTTGCTAGATTGGATTTCATATTTTCCAAATTAAATTTGTTTTAGGTTTAGATATTATTTAAATGAGGACCCAAACAAAGTGGAAATTAATGTGTTTTCAGAAAGTATTTCTTGCTACTAGCCGAATTCTGACAACATAAAATTGAAAGTAATTATCTTGGCGCGTATTGCTACTGTTATTATTATAAAAACTTTATACTCTAACTAATAGAAGACCATTCTGATAAAATAACCCCTCTGTAAATTCAAGGTCACCGATGCAAAAGGTAGGGATAAAAGAATCCCATAACAACCTCTCCTTTTTCTGCGGAAAAATACCCTCCCATTTGTGAATTTTCGGTCATAGCTCGTTTTCTGGGTTATCCTTTGTCAGAGTGAGTCTAATCGGTGATTTATTTTGTCTACCTATTTTCTCAAACATTTTCCAATTGAATCCCAGTTCTTATTTCCTGAAGAATCTTGTTTCGCACAATACTAAACAGGTAACACACCATGTATGCACAACGAAAAGCATAAAAAACATAACCGCAAAATTTAATCTAAAAATAGCGGCAATATTATTTTTCTATTAAAGTCATTGTGCTTACCCTCTCTTCTCCCAAAGAAAATCAAACCTAGATTTCACTCTTTTGCATATTGCACATCTGAAAAAAGCAGTCAGCTCCATCAATTCTATCTATGGTAATAAATCAAATGCCAAAGGTATTTAACCAAATCTCTTTCCTTTCTTTTGCACAGTTGACATGAGAATGCCTCTTTCAGTGCCCTAGCAATATCTAAATAAAAATCCTAGAGAAGCCTTAACACACAAACGACCAGAGATAGTTGGCTAACTTATTCTCCAATAGACATGAGCAAGTCCTTCAACAAATCTTCCAATCCAAGAGTCATTAACTCTTTAGGGATTGCCCACTAAGGGCCATTCTTTATATCATTCTCTTCATGTATCCCAAAATGACCCCTTTGGAACAGCCTCCTGCATAAAAATTTTGAATAGGCAAATTATGTAAATATATTCTACATACATTTAAGTGAGGCCTGCCCAACCAGGACTTCAAATGTATATCAACCTAGTCATATCAAATAACAACACCCTAAATATACAATGAGTCATAGCAGTACCCTTCAACACCACTCCCATCGCTTTAAATCAAGTTTAAAGCAAAATATTTAATCTAGAGCTAAATTTAAACTCATTAAATACCACCTACACGTAACTAGCAGCCTCTTCTTCAGCTCAGACGAATAAACCCATTCCATTACTACTCCATCCACACCCGTACTCTAAAAACGATCAAATTTGTGAGTTTCGTGTTAAGGTTTAAAGTCTTGCCCCATAAGTTAGAGATTATTTTATACTTTATTTTTATACTTTCTTTTTCAGAATAAAAGAATGTCTACCAAGTGAAAATGCATGTTAACTGGTTGCTCTGCCATGTTTTTTGTTTTATCGTGATTCACATTTTAAAATAACTCCTTAATTTCAATATTTAGTTACTCAATTATTTATTGTATACTCCTTTAGACTGTAACTTGTGGTTACAGTTTTATCTACAAATCTTGGCGTATTGAGGTCATCATACATACCATTGATACCACTATTTTGGTCATATACTTTCAAAACATCTATTCTAGATAAGATTTACCGGTTTTGATGACATGGTACGTATCTGATTTCACCCCGGCAAGAGACTTTTGAGTCTCTGCGCTGGCTTACACAATTAGTCTCTGCAATTTCGGCCGATCTGTTCGAGAATTTAGCCTTGGAATTAATCTGTTACCTCCAATTATTATAGCTGTTTTGAATTTTGTTTCTTTTAAGACAAAAGTTTTTTGATAGCCAACAAAAGCTTTTTAGTTTATAATTAATGAATCATGAAGAATTTAAAGACAAGAGAGAAATCAAATTTTAGGTAGTTTGTTGGATTTAATTTTGTTTGGTTTTCTTTTTGTTTTTACCAGAATTATTATATTATACGACATTAGTTTAGAAGGTGAAACTTCATAAGACCTACGCCGTGTTTTTAGTATTAATCGTATTTTTAGGCATTGTAGTCGTGATATATGGCTTCAGTTTAGCGATGAAAGTACATATTTTTAAGATACTTCACCTTGATAGGGTCAAAATTAAATTCAAATAAGTCCACCTTACCTTCACTTGATGTGTAAAGAATTCCTGATTTCAAACATTGGCAAACCTGATTTCAACCTTAAAGTAATTATTTCGAAATGAGAGGTTTCCTCCCCATACACCCTTTTAATTGTAAGCATTGTTTCCTCGCCCACCCTGCTATTCTTAATCACCTAGTAGTATTAGAAATTTGAAAGCCTAGCATTAGGTTGAAATTAGGGTAGCCAATGTTTGAAATCAGGGTTTCTTTTCACATCAAGGGAAAGCGAGGTGGACTTATTTTAATTTCAACTCGAACCCATCAAGGTGGAGTATCTTAAAAATATGTACTTTCCGCGCCAAACCGAAGCCGTAAATAATGACTACAATGCCTTAAACGACCATTAGTACTGTTTTTATACTAAAAACACGGCGTAGATATTCTGAAGTTTCACCAAAATTTACAGTGGGAAGAAAAAAATGGCCCTTTACAGCATCAAAACTTTAGATGCATATGTTTGTAAGGCTAATATTATTGATCTTCAATAAAAAAATAGAATCTTCTGCATGTTACAAAACAAGACCACCACGATTTATCGCACAATCCTAATAGAAATTATAAACACACGGGCGAGACTGTGTTAGCTCTAGCAAGGGCAGCTATGCAGCTACTATTAAAGATCTCAACTACAAACCCTGTTGGGAACTCCCTCATTTGTTTCCAGTTTAAATATAAAAAAAATCTTACAAACATTTGCTATATTAGTAATGTATATGTTGTAGAAACTTGCAAACGCTACACTCTATCTTAATAAATTTGTATTAAAAAACGCTCTTCTCTAGTATGATGTATATAATAGAAATTAATCTAAACTAAGCTAGTTTTGACCGTATACTAATAAGTGATTGTATGAATTTGCAATCTTTAACTAAAGAAGCACCAGATAATTTTATCGGCTATCTTCAGAGCACTACCTTAGGCAATTAAGGTTAGCTATAGCCAAACTCTAAAGTGAATATAGGTGATACCGATTATTACCTCTGAAAATGTTTGCTATTCTAAATAGGGTAGCAAATAGGTCTGATTAAAGTAACATACATCAGATTTACAACAAAGTTTGGTTTAGTGCTGTAAGGTAAAAGGTAGAAATTTTAACTTTAAAGAATAAGTAGGTATTTGGAATGAGCAAAGGGAGTACTGAAAGACTGAATAGATTTAAAGTGAAAGAAATTCTTATAAAAAATAGTGCCTGGTAAAGTACATAGGTTTTAAATGTAGACTCAAATTAGTTACATATGATTATAACAACATATACACATTAATTACCAATTAGGGTAGTAAATAACGTCTGCTAAATCACGAAAATTATTAATACAACAAGTGAAGAGTTGTGAACTAAGTTGCTGCACGGAGTTCATCAAATTCATTTTTATTGATTTAATAATTTAAGGGACATTTTAATAATGTCAATTAGTATAACTATCAAATAAATGAATCACCGTGAATAAATTGAAACTTTAGAGCCCTAAATAATTCAAAAAGGGTAAAATTTATAAAGGTGACTAGACTAATAACCGAAATGGTCAATTAAAAGTAGTACCAATATGGGAGGGAATTTTGTCCTTTAAAATGTCGCTTTAAAACAGATGATATATAATTATCATACTTTGCAAAGGCATCGAATTTGAAATAGGCTACAAATCTAAATGGTCTAATGACTTGAAACTAAGTTGCAATTTTAGAATCTTTTCCTGAAAAAATTTTATTGACTATAATCAAGACCAATTTAATCAACTCCTTCATTAGAATTATTATAATAAACCTTTTTGGGTAACTTATAGAAAAACAGTGAAAATACGTTTCTGCTGCCAAGAAATAATCACTAAAGAATCTGGTCAGAAAATCTGAGAAATCCGTAAAATTAAAGCAACTTTCACAGATGCGTAGAGATTAGGATACTTTCAATTCCATCATTGATTCCTAGTGTATTAGTAAATATAACAACCAATACTGAAACACAAATTATAATGTTATTGATTTTAAAGTTAATTGCTCCTATTAGTACTATTCTATCTCAAATTTTAGTTTTTAGTCAAAAAATGTTTCTTACGTCAGGAAATTAGAACATGTACTGAAAATTGGTATATGGGAAAAAATACTTAGTCAAAATATTATCGAATTTTTCCTTGAGTACAAGATAAGTTTCAGAATGTTGGACTAGTGAATCGGCATTATTTTTTAAAGATAGTGTCAAATTCAAAATTTTTACAACTTGGGGATCATATTGAATGTGAGATTTTGAGGTTCTTGATTGTGTTGCCTCCAAAATAGCAATAATTAATAACGGTTTCATCTTTATTTATACCAACGACAAATGATTTTCCGATAGTTTTGTGATATTCTTTAGTTTCACTAATGGATTCTTCAAATTGAACAATATTTACACGATTTGTTTTAATGTATGATTTCTTTGAGATTTATGATAAGTGATTTTACAATGAAAATTTTCAATTTTAGAAAATATATTTTATTAAGGAATAGCAAAGATATTGATCGAGAGGTCACGTTTATAAAAAAAAAAATAGCAAGAAGGATAATAATAAGGGCCAATAAGCTAATGAATCGAGATGGATTCAGCGTCAGAAAGACATACAGGAATTTCAAGTTGCGTTCATAGATCTGGGGTAAAATTCCCACGAATAAAGGTTTATTCGTTAGATCGTAAACTTACTAGTTGGATGAGTGGGAGTTTGAGGTATTCAAAGCTTTGTTCATGAAAAGAAAGGAAAAATGAATCAAAATTAACAATGAACACTACAGATGGACATACTTTGATGATTTCAAGATAATCTGGTATTTTTGCTTAGCTTACTAGTATGGTTTACTTATACTATGCTTTCAATGCACTTTGGACATTAGGTCTCTAGACAAACTTTGTGAGTCACTTCCACAAACAGAGAGATGTGACTGAAAAAGCATGGGAAATATTTCATCAAGATATCGAGACAAATGGAGGTGAGGAGTGAGAGAGAAGATATAGATTGAGAAAGTGAGAGTGAGTGAGATTGAGTGACAGAGAGAAAGTGAGATGGAAGAAATGAGAAGGAAAAAGATAGAAAGAGAAAGCGAAAAAGAGAGCTGTAGAGAGGAAGAGAAAAGCGAGAAAGTACGAGAGAGAGAAATATAAATAGGAGAGACGTGCAATGCAACCGGTTACTACGGCAGTGGTATATTTGGTCGGAAAAAATATAATTCTATAAACTTCAATCTCATCCCATAAAAAGACCCTTGTTTTCCCTCATGGAGTTTTTGTCTCGCTATCTCATCACGTCGGCATATCTATTCGGAGGAAAGTCTTTTTATCATCGTGGAAACTTCGAACATGCTATCCTATTCAGGGTGCTGCAATCAGGAAGTAAATATTGGAGCTATATTAACAGAGGAATTATGATTTGTTTCCCTCGGAATGATGAGAGATATGTGGAGACACTCAGATATAATGGCTAAAAATTTGGTTCTATTCAACTTGTTTGAAGGGTGAAGTATTAAGTGATTTAGGTTCGTCGCTTTCTTTACATTGTTTAAAATTATTACTAAAATCTGGGATATTTATCTGCATACAGTTTTCTCAGTATGAAATTATTTTATCAAATAAAAGTATTTAATACTTTAAATGTCTTCGACCACTATTCCAATATTTATCCCTCCTGTGTCTCGTATCGACAGTTGATTTTCGCATGTACGATCATTCACTATAAGCACTGTACCTGTACATATTTCAACTTTATTTATTTGTTAGTAAAGGGCTATTTTAGTTATTGTCTATTTCTTGCAACCCTAAACGAGTACCAGCTAACTGTTAATCTTTGGCCAAGTTGCACTCTGAATTATTAATTTGGAAAGAACCCCGCAATTAAAAATTACATCATCCACATTGAATTCTTAACTATTTCCCATTCACGAACCAGCTAAGGTCGAATCTTAAATCAATTTCGACGCAAACCCCCAAAAGGAATATATATATATATATATATATAGAGAGAGAGAGAGAGAGAGAGTCTGGCCATGCCACGACAGGTAAGTTCTTAAGTATTTGATCATTATTATCTACTTAAATAGGAACTAAATAAAACAATTAATGAAATAAATTTTGCTGATGGGATAAAATTGGTCAGAGTGACAAAGAAGGGAGAAATTTGACCCAGATAAATAACGATCTACAGTTTAGGGTTTAGGTAAATGGAATTCAAAGTAGTTAAATTCAAATGACCCAATCAAACCTCTAAAATGTTAATTATAATTCGTTCACAATAAATGATATGCTATCTATTGTAAAACATTAAATGAAAAAGATCTAAGAGTAATATTCAAAACGCGGAGCTACCATAATTCGGCTACACTACGAGGAGCGGTAATAAGTTTTGCAATCCGGATATAAGGAAACGAGATATGAAGAAAGTGTTTTAGTATTTTCAATATAACTACTGTTGACTCCAATGCACTTGCGCCACTTGTCCCTGAGGCTTCGAATTCCCGACAACTAGAAATCTCCCGACTGCTCTTCAATCCACTCTTGGACGGCGAGCTGGACATCTTCATCGTCCCCAAACCGGCGTCCACGCAGTGCAACCTTGAGCTGGCGGATTAAAGAGTAGTCGCTAAGGGCCAGATCTGGACTGTAGGCGGGATGGTTAAGCTCCTCAAATCCGCACTCGCGCAGGGCAGCTTGTGAAACTCTGGCCTTGTGGACTTTGACGAAGTTAAAGTCTATCATGGGGTGTGAGGTTTGTAGGGACCCAACAGGCAGAGACCTTGGTCATGGCCAAATTATCGTGGATGATGTTGATAACACTTCCATGTGATATTTCAATTTCTCGTTCGATTTCTTCGACCTTCACCCGTCGATTTTAGAGGATCATCCTCTTCACACGGGCCACAGTGTCCTCGTTGGTCACGTCTGACGGGCGTCCTGGATGGGGTTCATCTTCTAGGGACTCACGACCATGGCGGAACTTCCTATTCCAGTAAGCAATGGTTGCAAAGGAAGGGGCGGTGTCGGTGTACACTACAACTATGCGTTCATGGATCACTTTTGCATTCTTGCCTTCCTTGGTCAAAAATTTGATTTTTGCGCGGTGCTTAACCTTCTCCATTGTTGAAAAATTTGTGACTGACGATCTGCGATCAGCTACTGCTTCTTAAATAGACGAGGCAGGAGTGTGCGGCTGCAGGTCCTCACTTGTCTTAACTTGTCCTAACACCCTCACAAACAGCCATTCCCCTTTCTCTGTTTTGCCCTACCGATTCGCAAAACTTATTGACCGCCCATCGTAGCACAACCTTACTACATTCAACACACCTTACACTCTGCCCTGATAATACATTGAAATCAACTATAACATAACTATGTAAAAAACAAACATAGCTTTGCACCACCTCTGCCATTCAATAAGAGCTGCCCTGTTCTTTTGCTCAATAACATTATTTTTTTTCACAAAAATAAATATAGTCAAATTTAATACAACCAATTAAACCTAAATTCAATCAAATTTATTATTTCAGCGAGTAATGTATTCTGGTTAGATATGTGTTTTGTCCGCAATATTCATTTGCTGTTTTAGATTTCTGATCAGGATGCAATAATTCTTATAGATAAATTGACCATCTTGCAAACATTAGATACTAAAACAGTGATTGAAGGTAACCAAAGTGTTAATAAGAAGTACAGAGATGTAGGTTTGGGTCAAATATAGATGTTATTAGGTACACTCCGCCATAAGAACTTTCGCTGGAATAATAAATTTTAATGAATATGGATTTAATTATTTGTATTAAATTTGGCTATATTCATTTGAGTGAAAGAAAACTAATGAGCTCATTGAGCTAAAGAACCAGGGGTGATGTTGAAGTAGAACCAGACGAGAGATGGATGCAGGGTCAAGATGAGTTGACGAGAAAGCATGAAGGATGTTGTTTCAAACTAAATATTTAAGTATGTTTCTGTAACCTCCTGTAATAAGCATTTTTAGGTTTACTTATAGTTTAAAAATCGTTCTTTGGCTAAATAAAAACTTTTGTACACGAAGAGAAATGAAAATAGCATCAAACTTCTCATCAAAATTAACTCTAAACAATACAGATGGAATTTTTTTGATGATTTCAAGATGATCGAGTAATTTTGCTAGGTTTACTAGGAGAGTTTAGTAAATATCATACTTTCCATGCACTTAGGACAGTAGATCAATAGACAAACATCACAGTAAATTAGATCCGCTTCCACAACAAAGAGGATGTGGCTGAAAAACCTTGAGAAAGATTCAATCAAGATACCGAGACAATAGAAAAGTTGTATCAGTGCCGCTGGGATTCAGCGTTGATGGGTGATTATTTATATATGTGGCTTGATCAGAAATGATAGAATAACTCATAAAATAATGAAGGCTTGTTCCTTTATGGATTTTTGACGTAATTGCTTATTAAAAAATGAGGGTTTAGTATTTTATGTATTTTCTTGGTTACATAAACAATTTTAAATTTTTTCAAACTTTAAATCTCCATCAATGGTGTATGTTTTTTTTTTTAATCTAATGTAATTTTGCAATTCAATATTAGAATAAAACCTGAAAAATGCTAAGATAACCTATCAACAATCGATGCTATAACAAATGGATGAAATATTTGAAATCAGTTTCACTTTAGTAACAGCAATATCAAATTGTAATAAACACAAAATAATAAAAACTTTGTTTTTATTATTTTGTACACGAAGAGAAATGAAAATAGCATCAAACTTCTCATCAAAATTAACTCTAAACAATACAGATGGAATTTTTTTGCTGATTTTAGGATGATCGAGTAATTTTGCTAGGTTTACTAGGAGAGTTTAGTAAATATCATACTTTCCATGCACTTGGGACAGTAGATCAATAGACAAACATCACAGTAAATTAGAAGTTATCATGAATAATTTAGATTTACTTTGGTCTTGACTGTTATATACCCATCTAGGACAATGCAACGACGCTAACTCCAAAAAGGAAAGACTTTTTAGAAGATAAAGTATCAGCGAAACAGTATTATCGTATTGCTGTGGTGGAGTGAATGTAAGAGTGTTTGTAGAGCCATTCTCCCACCCTCTTTCTAGAGGACCTCTCCATTCCTCTGTAAGAATGTGTGTGCGAATAGGGAGATGTTTTATATATATATATATATATATATATATATATATATATATATATATATATATATATATATATATATATATATATATATATATATATATATATATATATATATATATATATATATATATATATATATATATTAATAAAACCACTGTTGAGGAGCGAAGTATTCATTATCTCGAGACGAGTTTCGGCATGGAGTTTGTCATGCTAGCCTCAGTCCAGCACTAAGAATACACCAAGCGTACAATATATATATATAGTTTACAGAGATCCAATTGGAGTTCCTAATCGAGAAGGGTGAATTTAAGTTCATTAAAGGTATCTTTTAAGAATATATCTTTGACGTAGGGGGGGCTGCATTGAATTACCCATCCGAAAGGTTAAAGTTGTGAGTTTCATCTAGCAGGATGGATTCAATGACCTTTCTTTCGCGGAAGTCCTTACACGGCTAGATTCCTTTGGCCTGTGGGAAGTCTATCGGGTGGTTAAGGTTATTGGTGTGTGTGAAAAGACTAGAAGCTGTGTTTTCCCGTCTAACGTCTCCTCTGTGTTCGCACATTCTCTTATCCAGATTTCTTCTTGTTTTGCCTATGTAAAATAAAGAGCAGTTAATTTCTTTACAGGGGATTAAATTGCCTCCTGCTTCGTTGGTTCCTTCTATAGCTTTGGTGGTAGGGAATGATTTTTTAATGGTCTAAGGGTATTTAAAAGTGGCACGGTTAGAGAAAATGATACTATTTAAACCTTTCAGTAATGGAGAAAATGGAAGGGAGAGGCAGTTTCTTTTAGTATCTGGGTTACTACTTTTTGGGCAATAGAAGTTTGAATTGGCCTTGGATAACCATTCATTGATGATATGGAGGAGATGTTTTAGTTCTATAAATGTAAAGGTGCTGAATGTACATAATTTCATCGGACAAGAAAAATAGCTTAGAAATCCTAAAACCTCTCAAAAACCTCTCTCAAAGTCCGTTGGATTAACCTCATCATTACATATAGTTCACTCATCAGATTTCATCGAAAAATTTATAAAGTTTGACATAAAGGCAGTCGCTTAATGAGCTTTGATGTAGAAAGTCTTTTTACCAATGTACCCGTTGATAAAGCCCATAAAGTATTATTAAATGTATTAAGGAACCCAAGATTAAACCTCCCATTACTCCAAACAAAAAATGTTAACCTATTTAAACTTCGCGTCAGTGAAAATGTTTTAATAGTGATATGGGTTTCTTCCGCCAAAAACATTTCAAAATGTCTCTATTCCCCTCTGTGACTCCATCCCCAAATTTTGTATGGTACAGATATGTTGATGGCTTCATATCAATGTGGCCTTTAAGTAAAATGGGATCTTTTGGCAATTTCTTCAATAAGCGCAATAATCTACACCTTACCATAAAATTCAAATTTGAATGGGAAAATAATAATTGTTTACCTTTCTTCGATGTCAAAATTGTAAGAGTAAATGACCTACCTACCTTCTCTGTATACCGTAAAACCACCAATTCCAATTCTTACATCCATTTTTACTCTTGTCATGATGTAAAAGTTGAAAAAGCCATTGTAATGTCTGTTTTGAGAGGTTTTAGAATTTGTGACCCATGTTTCTTGACCGATGAAATTACTTTCACCACCTGTACATTTATAGAACTAAAATATCCCCTCCATATCATCAATGAATGGTTATCCAAGGCCAAGTCAAACTTTTATTGACCTAATAGTAGTAACCCAGATACTAAAAGAAACTCCCCCTCCCTTCCATTTTCTCCATTACTGAAAGGTTTAAATAGTATCCTTTCCCCTAACCACACAACTTTTAAATACTCTTTGACCATTAAAAATCATTCCCTACCACCAAAGCTATAGAAGGAACTAACGAAGCAGGAGGCTATTTAATCGCCTGTAAAGAAATTAAATGGCCTTTTTTTTGCATAGGCAAAACAGTAAGAAATCTGGATAAGAGAATGTACGAACACAGAGGAGACGTTAGACGGGAAAACACAGCTTCTAGTCTTTTCACACACAAAAATAACTTTAACCACCCGATAGACTTCCCACAGGCTAAACTAATCTAGCTGTGTAAGGACTTCCGCAAAAGAAAGGTCATTCATTCAATCCACCCTTATAGATGAAATCCCAAACTTCAACGTTTCGGATGGGCAATTCAAATGCAGCCACTACGTCAAAGATCTAATCTTAAAAGATATCTTAATGAACTTAAATTCACACCCCCTGATTATGAACTCCAATAGGATCTCTGTAAACTATATATATATATATATATATATATATATATATATATATATATATATTATATGCTTGTTGGAACTGCATGTATTCTTATTTTTCGACTGAGGCTGGCATTGACAAACTTCATCCTGAATCTGGTCTCGAGATAATAAATACTACGCTCCTCAACAGTTGTTTTATTAACCCTATTTGGAATCTGTCATTGGATTTAAAAATTGTTCTGATATATATATAAATATATTGGATTTCGTGTTATATTTAAAAAAATATTTTTTCTCTTTCCAGAATCCACTCTATTTATTACTCTAATAATCCTTTTTGATAATATTCCTTTTGTAAAGAGTGGCTGGCATTGTAAAATTGGAGTAATATAATTAGAATTAGTATACGTCTAGAATTAATTAATAATTCATTTGGACGGGAGAACGGGAGAACTTTAACAGCCTAGAGACCGCTTATTGTTATTGAACTTGGAAGCATCAGGCCTTTAAGACGTGCGCAACAATTTTGTCCACACGAGTGGCAGCCGGGTATAAGTTGTATGTAGGGAAAGATGGAAGTGTTTTGAGGAGTGTGTTTAGCAGTATTGATGTAACTACTATGGAAAGTGTAATGCTTGTGAAGGGTGAAATTGTGTTTGTTAAAGTGAGTTGGAGGAAGGATTTGAGTTTAAATATGGGTGCCACACTGTGTTAATGGATGAAAAGGGCGCGTATTATAAGGTAAGGCTTGTTGCTTGTGTGTTTGATGAGTTTATAAGAATGAATCATCCTTTTGTATGTGTGCAGGTGAACTCCAAAGTGAAAGGGAAGGTGAGAGGGATCTAAGTTAGCGATGTGCTGGGTCACCTCTCAATGTCAGTGAGGCAGGTGTGGATGATTGTACTGATGAAGTGAAAAGGATGGTTAAATTGGATGAAATTTGACCTAGTATGAATTAAAGGATGTGTATCAAATGTTATTTGAGCGATAGGGGGTCCTCAGTGTAGAAGTCTAAATATCGGGTACATAGGTTCTACGCAAAAACACTCCGACACAAAGCTGCGCGCCCTCTCGTAACCCTAAAATGCACCTGTCTCCTAGAATTCTCCGTCGCCCTTTTTCGCACCGTCGTAAACTCCGAGATGGCTCGAAGGCGTCAAAGAAATATCGTCGGCCCAAAGATGAAAAAAGGTCTTTCGCGCGACGATACGGATTTTACGAGAATTCGATTCGCTCTCTCGATTTTGCTCGTGGAAGAAATAAAAAGAAGACTTCTCCCTGGAATCAAGCAGAGGCCTTTGGACCTAGGTCGAGTTTCGTTGAAACTCGATCCACATAAGAAACCGTTCGCCCGCTGCAAGAAAGGAACTTATCGGGGAATTGGTTGTTGCCGTCACGATACTTGTAGGTGCCAAACTTCTCGCAACCCCCATTCCCCCCTTCAGAGTCTGAGGGTACACAGGACCTTCCTCTGCGGATTACTCTAGACGTAGCTAGGTAATCGGTTTTGGCTACCCACTCCAGGAGCCGAATAGTCGGAAAGGTACTTCGAGGAAGAAGTCCGATTTAGTCACCCCTTGGCTCACCTTCGTGATCCGGCAAAAGATCAGTATATCACCGGTTTAGGATTACCTTCTCATTCGGTAACCTCGGACGCTTGGACTAGGTGTGATCATCAAAAATACTTACGAACTGAAAGGTATCGTTAATTGAATTATCCCATCACCTAACTTCACCAGTTTATTTGTATACTAGAATTCTCATCCTGAGCCCATACCCCCGAACATTAGAATTTTTTATTTCATTCAGTGTTTAACTCAATAATAATATTCCCTTCGTTCTCTATGGTGTCATTAAGCTGCGAACATCCCAGTGAGTAATCTGCAAGTAATCCCCACGACATTTTTGTAGACTTATTTATTCAGTGCAAGATTAATCCTATTTATATTTATATGTGCTGTGTTTATTTCAAATTCATGTACATTGAAGATTATTTTTCTATATGTGTGTTTAACTAATTTGGACGGTCCCTTGGCAATTATTAAGCAAACCACTTGGCTTAAAACTCATTATTCCACCGACCTGCCCATGATTAGCTTATACTGAGTGGAGAACACACTCAGGGGATCATCATCTTAGTTTTGATCAAAAGAGTACGCACCGGGGTTATTCTTATTCACCGGAAGTGACTAAGGTAGGTGTATCGGATATGCTTGACCTCCACTTCACCTCGGTGCGGTAATAAAATATATGTCCAGGAAGTGGAACTAAGATTACCCACTCACTAAACCCTCAACACTTAGTAAGGGCGATCTAGCCCTCTAGGTAAAAACCATGCCCGGATTTAAGATTGTTTTGAAGGAGCGCACTCCAATCTATCAGCGGCCAGGACATTTCCCACGTCCGGTTGATGATGAGATTGGAGAGCAGTGTGTGGAGTTGGAACGATTGGGGGTGATTGCAGAAAGTGAGAGTAGATGGAATAGTCTGATTGTGCAGATACGTAAGCTAGTTGGAAGGTTGCGCCTGTATGTGGATTATAGAAAGGTAAATGAAAGATCTGTGATAAAGAAGTTTCTGAGGTGTGTGGTATCTGAGTGTGTGTATTACATGCATGGGCTGAAATGGTTTATTAAGCTAGATTTGATTCAGGGGTATTATCAAATGCCCATTGCTTAGGAGAGCCGACCGGTGACAGCCTTTTCCTCCACGAAGAGGCATTACCAGTTCTTGAACCTCAGCCAGGTTTGGGTTGGGCAATGCTCCCAGTGCCTCCCAACGTGCTATGAATGTGATGTTGAGTAAGTTTGCGAGCAAGAGTGTGATTGTGTTTATAGATGATATTTTGATTATGAATAAGAGTTTTGATGAGCATATGAGATGGGTGAATGATGTATTGAGAACGTTGGAAAGAGTTGGTGTGAAGGTGAAGGTAGCAAAGTATGAATTGTTTGCGAAAGAAGTGGAGTTCCTTGGGCATATAATGAGCAAGAATGGGTTAGAAAATTTGCCGAAGCATTTTGAGAAAGTACGAATGTTTCCGAAGCCGGTGACTGTGAAGCAGCTGAAGTCGTTTCTGGAATTGATTGAGTTTCAGCGAAAGTTTATACGTGATTGTTCGGGTGTGAGTAAGCCTCTGACTGAGTGGATGGGCAAGAAATGTAGTAAGATTGTGAGGTGGAGTGATAAGATGAATGAAGCATATGAGAGACTGAAAGAGGCAGCGAGTGAAGATGTTGAGTTGGCATACCCGGACTATAGTGTGAATGCTAAGATGTTTGAATTGTATACGGATGCAAGTGGGTACTGTATGCGATGATTTCTAATGCAAGAGCATCGTTTGAATTGAGAGAATATAAGGCGGGTAGTTGAGTATGTATCAAAGGCTATGAATGCTGCAGAGAGTAAGTATTCAACTGTGGAGCGAGAGTGGGATTCTATAAGGTATTGTTTGAAAGTGCCGCGTCCGTTTTTATATGGTGTGAGGTTTGTGATCAAAACGAATCACCAACCTCTAGTATATTCGTAACGTATGAAATGGGCTGATAGTAAGATTGGGATGACTTTGGAAGATTTGAGTGATTTTAATTTATATGTTTGAATATGTGCCTGGTGAACGGAATAGATTTCTAATGCAAGAGCATCGTTTGAATTGAGAGAATATAAGGCGGGTAGTTGAGTATGTATCAAAGGCTATGAATGCTGCAGAGAGTAAGTATTCCACTGTGGAGCGAGAGTGGGCTGCTATAAGGTATTGTTTGAAAGTGCCACGTCCGTTTTTATATGGTGTGAGGTTTGTGATCAAAACGAATCACCAACCCCTAGTATATTCCTAACGTATGAAATGGGCTGATAGTAAGATTGGGATGACTTTAGAAGATTTGAGTGATTTTAATTTATATGTTCGAATATGTGCCTGGTGAACGGAATAGATTGGCTGATTTGATGTCAAGGTATCCTGGTTTAATTATGAAAGTGTGTTTGGAGTGAGTGATCCTGATTACTTGCCAAAAGGGATTATGAATTGAAAGGAGAGTAAGGGTGGTGGTGATTCTTTGTTTGAGAGTGTATGGAATGGTTTGCAAAATTTGTAGAGTGATGGAGTAGATGTTAGAGTGCCCGATAGTGTTGATAACTTAAGGAAGGAGGTAATGAGTGAAGTATGCAGGAAGCCTGAGAGTATTGGTATGGCAAGAGTGCGGAATTGTATGAAAGATTTAAGAGCAATGTGTGTGTCAGGGGTCCCGCTGTTTTAGGAAGTGTTGATTGTCGTGAATTGTCTGTATGGAGGGATTGTCTATGTGCACTTTGGTGGTGAGAGGCAAATTGTGTACAAGGATGAGAAAGTGAAAGGTTCCAATGCTAGTGTGGTGTGCATTACAATTGAGTATTTTAGAAGTGTTCGTATAGGAGAGAGGAGAATGATTTTCTGAAGGAAGATGAGTGTGCGGTGAATGATGATGTGAGTGTTGATAATTACAAGGAGTTACAAGGAAAGAAAGTACCCTAGGAGACCTTACGGTCAATTCAAAGAGGGTACCTTTGGACTAGCAATCGAGCAGGCACATGGCTGCTCAATTGTTTTGCGTCTCTAAACGGCCACTTTTCAAGACTTTGTCTAGTCTTGACTTGAACTGGTCAACAGATTCCCCTTTGACAACTTCCACTGGAAGTGCGTTCCACTTACCGCAGATACTGTAAGTGAAAAAATTTCCACACAGATTGTGGTTGTAACGCTTCAGTTCAAGTTTGAAGCGGTGATTGCGCGTTCTGTTCTCATTCAGTGTAAAAATATCCCGGTAGTCAACATTGTCGAACCCTCGAAGTATTTTGAAAACTTCGATGAGCTAAACACGCAGTCTACGAGTTTCCAGCGAGAACAGATCTAATTCCATTAGTCTATCCTCATAACTTTTATGTAGGATAGAGGGAGTCAGCTTGGTTGCCTTGGCTTGTACGCGCTCCAAAATTGTACGGCATACTCCAGGTGCGGCCGAACGAGGGAGTTGTACAGACAAAGTACTATCTCCTTTTTACGGTATCCAAACTGGCGCTTTATGTAGCCTAACATCCTTTGGGCTTTCTCCTCTGCCTCGATGCACTGTTTCGAGAACTTGAGGTCGCTAGTAATAGTTACACCCAAGTCCTTCTTAGTGTCACAAGGTTCAAGAGCAGTGCCCTTAAGGATATACTGAGATTGGGGGTTTCTGTGGCCGATATGCATTACTTTGCATTTGTTCACGTTTAAAGGCATTTGCCACGTGTCCGACCACTCCCCAATCTTCCCAAGATCTTCCTGCAGGCGGGCAGTGTTTTCATCCTTTGCAAAGTTCATACCAAGCTTGGTATCTTGGGCAAATTTGGAAATCTTGGCAACCATGTCACCGTCCATGTCGTTGACGTAGATGATAAATAGTAGTGGTCCCAGGACAGAGCCTTGAGGCACCCTGCTAGTAACGGGCACCTACTCAGAAGCCTGTTCATTCACCAACACCTGTTGCCGTCTGCCACTTAGCCGTTCTCGATTCAGCCGGCTTATTTTCCGTCTATGCTCACACTTTCCGGAGAAGGCGGCGGTGTGGTACCTTATCAAAGGCTTTCTTAAAGTCTAAGTAGACCACATCCACCGCCTTGTCCCGATCGTGCTCACTGAACACGAAGTGGAAGAATTTCACAAGGTACGTCAGGCATGACCGTTGCCTTCAGAAGCCATGCTGGGAACTCCTCAGTAGCAGGTTTGACTCTAAATACGACGTAATTTTGTCCACCATCATGCTTTCCATGAGTTTACCGACTATCGAAGTCAGACTGATAGGTCGGTAGTTTGACGGTTGGCTATGGTCTCCTTTCTTGAAGATAGGAGTCACCTTCGCTTTACGCCAGTCTTGAGGAACGCATTCGGTCCGGATTGATATGTTGAAGATTGCGCTCAGGTGTCGTGACACTTGATCGCGCACTTCTTTCAACACTATAGGTAGAAACCAACCCGGGCCAGGTGACTTATTCGTCATTAGGTCACTGATCTTCTTTTTTATTTCCCCTTCAGTGAAGTCCATATCCTCCAGCTTTTCCCCCGAGTAGGAATCCATTAGCTGGGGGATAGGACCACACTCTTCAGTAAACACTGAAGAGAAGTAGTCGTTGAGGAGGTTAGCATTTTCTGCATCTGAATGCTTAAATGCCCTCTTCTCATTTGTCAAAGGGCCAATGGTGTGGATGTCAGTGCTGATATTGGTGTGATTGTTCCTTCTATGTATTGTGAAAATGGTGAACCTTGTATGATGGAAGCGAGAGTGAAAGTAAGGATGCTGAGTAAGTATGATGAGTTTAGATGTTGCGAGCGTAAGCCTGTGAAGTTACGCATAAGTGGATTGGGGAAGGGAATGATAGTCGTGTGGTGACAGGTGAGTCTGAGAGTGAGTTTAGGCAGTGGTTTGAATGTAATGCATAACTTTTTGATTTTGAAAGATGATGAGAGGCCGTGTTGTTTCTTGCTTGGTGTGGACTTTATGAGAATGAATGATTTGATTTAGAATGCTGATAAGGATTGTATCATGAAAGCTGAATGTGAGGTGATGAGGTTGAATGAGTGTGCGAAGAAAGTTATCAAGTTTTGCGGTATGACTGAGCTGGTCATGGATGATGATAATGAGGTTTTACGTGATGATGATATTCTTGAAATGCAAAAAAGGTGTTCTTTGTGCGTAAGTTTAATAGGTGTGTAATGATTCGTGTTGATTTAAATGAATGTTTAAGTGATTTTAAAAGGTATGCTAAGGATTTGGTTAGTTGTATGGATGTTGTATATTTTTTGAGGGTGGTGATGATATGTATGTAACTGTGGTGTCCTTGGTTGGTATGGTTGGTCTGGTGAAAGTTGTGCATGATAATTATGCAAATATGGTAAGTTTAAGTTGTTGGAGTGTATGAAGGAGCACGCGTTAAACCCGTTTCTGAGGACTGTTGTGAATGATGTCGCGACTACTTGTGTAAGGTGTCAGAAACGAAATGTGCAAGGTTTGCACATGAAACTGCTGATGAATGAGAGTTGATGCAAAAGAACAGTTTGAGTTGATAGTGATTGATTGTGTGTCTCTACCACGTACGAGTGCTTTGAATATTGGTATGGTTGTGATGGTTGATCATGAAAGTTAGTTTGTGTACGCGGCGCCTGTGAGAGATAAAAGAAGTGTGACTGTGCGCGTGTGGTTGAGCAGGTGTTTCTTCCTATGTGAGTATGGAAGCTTAGGAGATTGCTGAGTGATAATGGCCCGAGTTCTTAGCTGAAGTGTCTGAATGAATATTGAGATAGAATAGTGTGAAACATGTACGAACAACTACTTATGCACCGTCTTCGAATAGGTTAGCTGAACGTACCATTAGGACTTTGTGTGTGATGTTAAGAATGATGAGTGAAATTTAGAATGATGGGATGTCTGGTTGGGTAGAGTATTATGGGCGTATAAATCAACGGTGCATAGTCTGACTGGGATGTCAACGTGTCAGTTTATCACCAATTTTGAAAGGCGAGTGAAAGATAGGTTTCGTTTGAGTGAAAGTGTGCAGAGTGTATGGCGTGAGGCGCATGAAAGGTTTCGTTTGTTTGAAATAGGTGCAAAAGTATTGAAGGTTTTATAAAGTAAAAGGTAGGTTGAATGTCTCGAAGATGAGTGAAAAGTTTAAAGGACCGTATAGAGTTGTGAGAGTCTGGGAGAATGGTGTGACGACTGTTATGGAGAGTTTGAATGAAGATGTGACTGAGAGGGTGCGGGCTCATCAGAGGTAGTTGAAGAGGTAGAGAGAACCTCCTGAATTCTAGGTGAGTCATCTGGTGTATAAACTGTGCAGAAAGAGGGATAAGGTGCATGATAATGAAGTGGAGTGTGATAGTGTGGGTTTGTCTGGGAAGGAGCTCGTTTTGGTTTCGAAGCGTAGAAAGCGTGCAAAGAAGAGTCAAGGAAAGATGCAAGTACGAATATAAGTAGTAAGTCTGAGCAGAGTCTCTTTTGTATGGGGGAGCTTGAGAGAGAGATTGAGTGTTTGCATAAGCAGGTGCGTGATTTAATTGATATGAGTAGGCGAGTGAGTGAGCTTCCTGTGGCTGATTTTTTCTGGTTTTGGAAACAGTATAAATGATAGTGTGTTTGAGCTGAACGAACCTAGTGTGGCTATTTTTTCGGGTTTTTCGAATGGTAAAAGTAGAGGTGAGTTTGATGTGGAGAATGATGAGGTGACTGATTTTTCTGTTTTCTGGTGGGAACCAGTTGAAGGGGTGTCCTGTGTACCCGCTAAGAGTAAAATGGATGTAAGTGATTTGTCTGTTTCACAAGAGTGTACCTTGAGTTGGATGAGAGCTATGAGTGAGGAGCTGATGAATGGGGGTATGAAGAGCGAAGGTTCTGACCGGAAGAGTATGAAAGAGTTCTGTCGAGATATGGGAGAGTTAGTTATAAAGGCTAAGAGAATGTTGGACGATATGATCGATAGTGACGAGGCGACTAACAGGACGACTGACGAACAACCCCAACAGATTGATACGCGTAGCCAGGGAACTGTAGACGAGTGTGAATGGGTGCAGAAGGGCGCGATTGAGTATAAATGGTACCGTGAGTAATGATTCAGAGTGTATTAGGAGTGACTTTGGTCGAATGGCCTAAGGATGAAGGGGTGTGGTGGATCGAATGTGAGAGTGTTTGTAGGGCTATTCTCCCACCCTCTTTCTAGCGGACCTCTCCCTTCCTCTGTAAGAATTTGTGTGTGAATGGGGAGATGTTTATACACACCTATATAAATATATATATATATATATATATATATATATATATATATGATTTCGTGTTATATTTTTAAAAAAATATATTTTTTCTCTTTCCAGAAGCCACTCGATTTATTACTCTGATAATTCTTTTTGATAAAATTCCTTTTGTAAAGAGTGGCTGGCATTGTAAAATTGGAGTAATATAATTGGAATTAGTATACGTCCAGAATTAATTAATAATTCGTTTGGCCAGGAGGGCTTTAACAGCCTAGAGGACGCGACCAGATCGCTTATTATTATTGAGCTTGGAACCATTAGGCTTTTAAGACGTGCGCAACAATTTTGTCCACACGAGCGGTCACCTGCAAGACTTTCCCCGAGGGGCCCTAAACCCCTAGAAAGCATGATACCACGTAGGATAAAGGCCTTTGTTTGTTTGTTTGTTTTTTGTGTAAATATTTGTTTGGTAACTAATTTAATTGTGAATGTTAAGAACTGTTGTTTTTCTTTGTGTATATATATATATATATATATATATATATATATATATATATATATATATATATATATATATATATTTATCCCTATTTTGTAAATAAAGGACTGTATATACGATCCGTTTCATTTCGCCCTCGATTTCTCACGTCCAACTTAGTGTGGGAAGCGGGTTGTATAGATTGGGGTTAGAGTGAAGGTTCGGGGTCCACTACACTGCCCCTTTCCACTATCAATCGAATTATAGTCGGTGCTACATTTTTCGCCAAAATCCCCAAATTTACAGAAATAAATCAAAATTAACCCAATGAATAGCAAATATCTATTTTCATCATTGTAGTTTTTAAGGTTATTATGGGCTCTCAGTTAATTGCGATTTATAAATAGTAGGGGAATAAATTGGTCAATGTGATGAGCAATAATTCTGGCAATTAGGCACGTCACAATTTTTTCTAACGAGTCGGCCTTTGCTCAGCAATAGTCTGTAGTTTACACAATACATAGTCAAATATATTTTTTATTTAGGTTAATTAAAGATCATAATTAGATGTATGTGTTAGAAAGAGAATTTATGTAAAAAGCAACAACTTGGATTTCTATTCTTTAAAAAGTAACTCTCTCAATATTCAACAATCCGATAAGACGAATTCTTTCTGACGAGATTATAAAAAATATCTTCAGATAGAGCTTCATCAATGGCTCATTACTGCGGAAAGTTGGACACTTAAATTCAAAAATAAATTTTTAAAACACAAGCCACTAACGGGAGTGTTAATAAACGGGGCATCTTTTTACTTGGCTAAAATTTCTAGCGGCGTACTTCTGGACTCAGTTTTGGGTCATATATTTTTACTTCATTATCTTCGTACACGACTGAGACTCAAGATATTAAGCAAGATAGCCAAGTTCGCGACGCTATTCAACCTATGAAGACCGAGAGGAAATACAGCAGGACTTATAGGAGATATTTAATTGGTTGGATTTATAACAAGTAAATTATAATCTCATTAAGTGCAAATTCATGCACATGGGTTCTGAAATGGATACTTTGATTGTACCTTAAGCAGTCTTCGATTAGAAAGCGTTTTAGGAGAATGAGATTTTGGTCTATTAGTTAATTTAAAAAAAACTGCGTTAAATTAGCTAGCTCAAAACCAAATAGAGTACTAGGTTTTATTGCGAGAAATTTTTAATATTAGAGTAAATCACGAGTAATTCCATTGTTTAATTCAGTCGTGGGTCCACATACGGAATATGCAGCTCACTTCTCGTTTTCTAATCTGCAAAGGATTTTGCCACATTGTATAGAGTACAACAAAGGGCAACAAGGCTTGTTATAGAACAGTAAAAGAAATCCTTTGAAGATAGCTTTATAGAATGGCCGCGATATTATAAACTTTGATTAACTTTTTGAATGTGTTTAGAACAACACGCAAACAAATTGTCATAAATTGAAATTAAAGCGTCATCGCAAAAATATGTTCGATAACATTTTCAATTATAAAATCTTGCCAACTTGGAACTCTTTTCTAGCAAATTTAGTGCAAAATATGTCAATCAACAGTTTTAAAATTAATTGTACCACGCACAATTTAATTAGTAAAGCAGTCAGAATAAACCAACACTATCGCCTTCGTGTTTTTACCCTAAGGATCATCCCAAAACCTCTCCAATTACTCTACGATTATCCATAGAGCGGACCTATGGGTTTTTGCCGGTCTTGATTCTATACATTTCATAAATGTGTTTTTCATTCTATTCGCCATTCTTGAAGACGACAATGTCATCTTCGGCGCAGTTTGGAGCAGGAGTTTAAATATACCTCACTGCTGGAAGCCGTTGAATTATTCGCTCCGTTATTTGAATTATTTTAATGATATAGTAAATGTTGCGGATTAATTTCACGGTTACACAAACAAACAATCTAAAGTGTTCTCAACCTAATTGTTTTCAGTCACCTTAAAGCATGGGAAATATTTCATCAAGATATCGAGACAAATGGAGGTGAGGAGTGAGAGAGAAGATATAGATTGAGAAAGTGAGAGTGAGTAAGATTGAGTGACAGAGAGAAAGTGAGATGGAAGAAATGAGAAGGAAAAAGATAGAAAGAGAAAGCGAAAAAGAGAGCTGTAGAGAGGAAGAGAAAAGCGAGAAAGTACGAGAGAGAGAAATATAAATAGGAGAGACGTGCAATGCAACCGGTTACTACGGCAGTGGTATATTTGGTCGGAAAAAATATAATTCTATAAACTTCAATCTCATCCCATAAAAAGACCCTTGTTTTCCCTCATGGAGTTTTTGTCTCGCTATCTCATCACGTCGGCATATCTATTCGGAGGAAAGTCTTTTTATCATCGTGGAAACTTCGAACATGCTATCCTATTCAGGGTGCTGCAATCAGGAAGTAAATATTGGAGCTATATTAACAGAGGAATTATGATTTGTTTCCCTCGGAATGATGAGAGATATGTGGAGACACTCAGATATAATGGCTAAAAATTTGGTTCTATTCAACTTGTTTGAAGGGTGAAGTATTAAGTGATTTAGGTTCGTCGCTTTCTTTACATTGTTTAAAATTATTACTAAAATCTGGGATATTTATCTGCATACAGTTTTCTCAGTATGAAATTATTTTATCAAATAAAAGTATTTAATACTTTAAATGTCTTCGACCACTATTCCAATATTTATCCCTCCTGTGTCTCGTATCGACAGTTGATTTTCGCATGTACGATCATTCACTATAAGCACTGTACCTGTACATATTTCAACTTTATTTATTTGTTAGTAAAGGGCTATTTTAGTTATTGTCTATTTCTTGCAACCCTAAACGAGTACCAGCTAACTGTTAATCTTTGGCCAAGTTGCACTCTGAATTATTTATTTGGAAAGAACCCCGCAATTAAAAATTACATCATCCACATTGAATTCTTAACTATTTCCCATTCACGAACCAGCTAAGGTCGAATCTTAAATCAATTTCGACGCAAACCCCCAAAAGGAATATATATATATATATATATATATATATAGAGAGAGAGAGAGAGAGTCTGGCCATGCCACGACAGGTAAGTTCTTAAGTATTTGATCATTATTATCTACTTAAATAGGAACTAAATAAAACAATTAATGAAATAAATTTTGCTGATGGGATAAAATTGGTCAGAGTGACAAAGAAGGGAGAAATTTGACCAAGATAAATAACGATCTACAGTTTAGGGTTAAGGTAAATCGAATTCAAAGTAGTTAAATTCAAATGACCCAATCAAACCTCTAAAATGTTAATTATAATTCGTTCACAATAAATGATATGCTATCTATTGTAAAACATTAAATGAAAAAGATCTACGAGTAATATTCAAAACGCAGAGCTACCATAATTCGGCTACACTACGAGGAGCGGTAATAAGTTTTGCAATCCGGATATAAGGAAACGAGATATGAAGAAAGTGTTTTAGTATTTTCAATATAACTACTGTTGACTCCAATGCACTTGCGCCACTTGTCCCTGAGGCTTCGAATTCCCGACAACTAGAAATCTCCCGACTGCTCTTCAATCCACTCTTGGACGGCGAGCTGGACATCTTCATCGTCCCCAAACCGGCGTCCACGCAGTGCAGCCTTGAGCTGGCGGATTAAAGAGTAGTCGCTAGGGGCCAGATCTGGACTGTAGGCGGGATGGTTAAGCTCCTCAAATCCGCACTCGCGCAGGGCAGCTTGTGAAACTCTGGCCTTGTGGACTTTGACGAAGTTAAAGTCTATCATGGGGTGTGAGGTTTCTAGGGACCCAACAGGCAGAGACCTTGGTCATGTCCAAATTATCGTGGATGATGTTGATAACACTTCCATGTGATATTTCAATTTCTCGTTCGATTTCTTCGACCTTCACCCGTCGATTTTAGAGGATCATCCTCTCCACACGGGCCACAGTGTCCTCGTTGGTCACGTCTGACGGGCGTCCTGGATGGGGTTCATCTTCTAGGGACTCACGACCATGGCGGAACTTCCTATTCCAGTAAGCAATGGTTGCATAGGAAGGGGCGGTGTCGGTGTACACTACAACTATGCGTTCATGGATCACTTTTGCATTCTTGCCTTCCTTGGTCAAAAATTTGATTTTTGCGCGGTGCTTAACCTTCTCCATTGTTGAAAAATTTGTGACTGACGATCTGCGATCAGCTACTGCTTCTTAAATAGACAAGGCAGGAGTGTGCGGCTGCAGGTCCTCACTTGTCTTAACTTGTCCTAACACCCTCACAAACAGCCATTCCCCTTTCTCTGTTTTGCCCTACCGATTCGCAAAACTTATTGACCGCCCATCGTAGCACAACCTTACTACATTCAACACACCTTACACTCTGCCCTGATAATACATTGAAATCAACTATAACATAACTATGTAAAAAACAAACATAGCTTTGCACCACCTCTGCCATTCAATAGAGCTGCCCTGTTCTTTTGCTCAATAACATTATTTTTTTTCACAAAAATAAATATAGTCAAATTTAATACAACCAATTAAACCTAAATTCAATCAAATTTATTATTTCAGCGAGTAATGTATTCTGGTTAGATATGTGTTTTGTCCGCAATATTCATTTGCTGTTTTAGATTTCTGATCAGGATGCAATAATTCTTATAGATAAATTGACCATCTTGCAAACATTAGATACTAAAACAGTGATTGAAGGTAACCAAAGTGTTAATAAGAAGTACAGAGATGTAGGTTTGGGTCAAATATAGATGTTATTAGGTACACTCCGCCATAAGAACTTTCGCTGGAATAATAAATTTTAATGAATATGGATTTAATTATTTGTATTAAATTTGGCTATATTCATTTGAGTGAAAGAAAACTAATGAGCTCATTGAGCTAAAGAACCAGGGGTGATGTTGAAGTAGAACCAGACGAGAGATGGATGCAGGGTCAAGATGAGTTGACGAGAAAGCATGAAGGATGTTGTTTCAAACTAAATATTTAAGTATGTTTCTGTAACCTCCTGTAATAAGCATTTTTAGGTTTACTTATAGTTTAAAAATCGTTCTTTGGCTGAATAAAAACTTTTGTACACGAAGAGAAATGAAAATAGCATCAAACTTCTCATCAAAATTAACTCTAAACAATACAGATGGAATTTTTTTGCTGATTTTAAGATGATCGAGTAATTTTGCTAGGTTTACTAGGAGAGTTTAGTAAATATCATACTTTCCATGCACTTGGGACAGTAGATCAATAGACAAACATCACAGTAAATTAGATCCGCTTCCACAACAAAGAGGATGTGGCTGAAAAACCTTGAGAAAGATTCAATCAAGATACCGAGACAATAGAAAAGTTGTATCAGTGCCGCTGGGATTCAGCGTTGATGGGTGATTATTTATATATGTGGCTTGATCAGAAATGATAGAATAACTCATAAAATAATGAAGGCTTGTTCCTTTATGGATTTTTGACGTAATTGCTTATTAAAAAATGAGGGTTTAGTATTTTATGTATTTTCTTGGTTACATAAACAATTTTAAATTTTTTCAAACTTTAAATCTCCATCAATGCTGTATGTTTTTTTTTTTAATCTAATGTAATTTTGCAATTCAATATTAGAATAAAACCTGAAAAATGCTAAGATAACCTATCAACAATCGATGCTATAACAAATGGATGAAATATTTGAAATCAGTTTCACTTTAGTAACAGCAATATCAAATTGTAATAAACACAAAATAATAAAAACTTTGTTTCCTAGTCTCAAAATGTTTACATCCATATAATATATTTAGAAGTTATCATGAATAATTTAGATTTACTTTGGTCTTGACTGTTATATACCCATCTAGGACAATGCAACGACGCTAACTCCAAAAAGGAAAGACTTTTTAGAAGATAAAGTATCAGCGAAACAGTATTATCGTATTGCTGTGGTGGAGTGAATGTAAGAGTGTTTGTAGAGCCATTCTCCCACCCTCTTTCTAGAGGACCTCTCCCTTCCTCTGTAAGAATGTGTGTGCGAATAGAGAGATGTTTTATATATATATATATATATATATATATATATATATATATATTAATAAAACCACTGTTGAGGAGCGAAGTATTCATTATCTCGAGACGAGTTTCGGCATGGAGTTTGTCATGCTAGCCTCAGTCCAGCACTAAGAATACACCAAGCGTACAATATATATATATAGTTTACAGAGATCCAATTGGAGTTCCTAATCGAGAAGGGTGAATTTAAGTTCATTAAAGGTATCTTTTAAGAATATATCTTTGACGTAGGGGGGGCTGCATTGAATTACCCATCCGAAAGGTTAAAGTTGTGAGTTTCATCTAGCAGGATGGATTCAATGACCTTTCTTTCGCGGAAGTCCTTACACGGCTAGATTCCTTTGGCCTGTGGGAAGTCTATCGGGTGGTTAAGGTTATTGGTGTGTGTGAAAAGACTAGAAGCTGTGTTTTCCCGTCTAACGTCTCCTCTGTGTTCGCACATTCTCTTATCCAGATTTCTTCTTGTTTTGCCTATGTAAAATAAAGAGCAGTTAATTTCTTTACAGGGGATTAAATTGCCTCCTGCTTCGTTGGTTCCTTCTATAGCTTTGGTGGTAGGGAATGATTTTTTAATGGTCTAAGGGTATTTAAAAGTGGCACGGTTAGAGAAAATGATACTATTTAAACCTTTCAGTAATGGAGAAAATGGAAGGGAGAGGCAGTTTCTTTTAGTATCTGGGTTACTACTTTTTGGGCAATAGAAGTTTGAATTGGCCTTGGATAACCATTCATTGATGATATGGAGGAGATGTTTTAGTTCTATAAATGTAAAGGTGCTGAATGTACATAATTTCATCGGACAAGAAAAATAGCTTAGAAATCCTAAAACCTCTCAAAAACCTCTCTCAAAGTCCGTTGGATTAACCTCATCATTACATATAGTTCACTCATCAGATTTCATCGAAAAATTTATAAAGTTTGACATAAAGGCAGTCGCTTAATGAGCTTTGATGTAGAAAGTCTTTTTACCAATGTACCCGTTGATAAAGCCCATAAAGTATTATTAAATGTATTAAGGAACCCAAGATTAAACCTCCCATTACTCCAAACAAAAAATGTTAACCTATTTAAACTTCGCGTCAGTGAAAATGTTTTAATAGTGATATGGGTTTCTTCCGCCAAAAACATTTCAAAATGTCTCTATTCCCCTCTGTGACTCCATCCCCAAATTTTGTATGGTACAGATATGTTGATGGCTTCATATCAATGTGGCCTTTAAGTAAAATGGGATCTTTTGGCAATTTCTTCAATAAGCGCAATAATCTACACCTTACCATAAAATTCAAATTTGAATGGGAAAATAATAATTGTTTACCTTTCTTCGATGTCAAAATTGTAAGAGTAAATGACCTACCTACCTTTTCTGTATACCGTAAAACCACCAATTCCAATTCTTACATCCATTTTTACTCTTGTCATGATGTAAAAGTTGAAAAAGCCATTGTAATGTCTGTTTTGAGAGGTTTTAGAATTTGTGACCCATGTTTCTTGACCGATGAAATTACTTTCACCACCTGTACATTTATAGAACTAAAATATCCCCTCCATATCATCAATGAATGGTTATCCAAGGCCAAGTCAAACTTTTATTGACCTAATAGTAGTAACCCAGATACTAAAAGAAACTCCCCCTCCCTTCCATTTTCTCCATTACTGAAAGGTTTAAATAGTATCCTTTCCCCTAACCACACAACTTTTAAATACTCTTTGACCATTAAAAATCATTCCCTACCACCAAAGCTATAGAAGGAACTAACGAAGCAGGAGGCTATTTAATCGCCTGTAAAGAAATTAAATGGCCTTTTTTTTGCATAGGCAAAACAGTAAGAAATCTGGATAAGAGAATGTACGAACACAGAGGAGACGTTAGACGGGAAAACACAGCTTCTAGTCTTTTCACACACAAAAATAACTTTAACCACCCGATAGACTTCCCACAGGCTAAACTAATCTAGCTGTGTAAGGACTTCCGCAAAAGAAAGGTCATTCATTCAATCCACCCTTATAGATGAAATCCCAAACTTCAACGTTTCGGATGGGCAATTCAAATGCAGCCACTACGTCAAAGATCTAATCTTAAAAGATATCTTAATGAACTTAAATTCACACCCCCTGATTTTTAACTCCAATAGGATCTCTGTAAACTATATATATACATATATATATATATATATATATATATATATATATATATATATATATATATATATATATATATATATATATTATATGCTTGTTGGAACTGCGTGTATTCTTATTTTTCGACTGAGGCTGGCATGACAAACTCCATGCCGAAGCTGGTCTCGAGATAATAAATACTACGCTCCTCAACAGTTGTTTTATTAACCCTATTTGGAATCTGTCATTGGATTTAAAAATTGTTCTGATATATATATAAATATGTTGGATTTCGTGTTATATTTAAAAAAATATTTTTTCTCTTTCCAGAATCCACTCTATTTATTACTCTAATAATCCTTTTTGATAATATTCCTTTTGTAAAGAGTGGCTGGCATTGTAAAATTGGAGTAATATAATTAGAATTAGTATACGTCTAGAATTAATTAATAATTCATTTGGACGGGAGAACGGGAGAACTTTAAAAGCCTAGAGACCGCTTATTGTTATTGAACTTTGAAGCATCAGGCCTTTAAGACGTGCGCAACAATTTTGTCCACACGAGTGGCAGCCGGGTATAAGTTGTATGTAGGGAAAGATGGAAGTGTTTTGAGGAGTGTGTTTAGCAGTATTGATGTAACTACTATGGAAAGTGTAATGCTTGTGAAGGGTGAAATTGTGTTTGTTAAAGTGAGTTGGAGGAAGGATTTGAGTTTAAATATGGGTGCCACACTGTGTTAATGGATGAAAAGGGCGCGTATTATAAGGTAAGGCTTGTTGCTTGTGTGTTTGATGAGTTTATAAGAATGAATCATCCTTTTGTATGTGTGCAGGTGAACTCCAAAGTGAAAGGGAAGGTGAGAGGGATCTAAGTTAGCGATGTGCTGGGTCACCTCTCAATGTCAGTGAGGCAGGTGTGGATGATTGTACTGATGAAGTGAAAAGGATGGTTAAATTGGATGAAATTTGACCTAGTATGGATTAAAGGATGTGTATCAAATGTTATTTGAGCGATAGGGGGTCCTCAGTGTAGAAGTCTAAATATCGGGTACATAGGTTCTACGCAAAAACACTCCGACACAAAGCTGCGCGCCCTCTCGTAACCCTAAAATGCACCTGTCTCCTAGAATTCTCCGTCGCCCGTTTTCGCACCGTCGTAAACTCCGAGATGGCTCGAAGGCGTCAAAGAAATATCGTCGGCCCAAAGATGAAAAAAGGTCTTTCGCGCGACGATACGAATTTTACGAGAATTCGATTCGCTCTCTCGATTTTGCTCGTGGAAGAAATAAAAAGAAGACTTCTCCCTGGAATCAAGCAGAGGCCTTTGGACCTAGGTCGAGTTTCGTTGAAACTCGATCCACATAAGAAACCGTTCGCCCGCTGCAAGAAAGGAACTTATCGGGGAATTGGTTGTTGCCGTCACGATACTTGTAGGTGCCAAACTTCTCGCAACCCCCATTCCCCCCTTCAGAGTCTGAGGGTACACAGGACCTTCCTCTGCGGATTACTCTAGACGTAGCTAGGTAATCGGTTTTGGCTACCCACTCCAGGAGCCGAATAGTCGGAAAGGTACTTCGAGGAAGAAGTCCGATTTAGTCACCCCTTGGCTCACCTTCGTAATCCGGCAAAAGATCAGTATATCACCGGTTTAGGATTACCTTCTCATTCGGTAACCTCGGACGCTTGGACTAGGTGTGATAATCAAAAATACTTACGAACTGAAAGGTATCGTTAATTGAATTATCCCATCACCTAACTTCACCAGTTTATTTGTATACTAGAATTCTCATCCTGAGCCCATACCCCCGAACATTAGAATTTTTTATTTCATTTAGTGTTTAACTCAATAATAATATTCCCTTCGTTCTCTATGGTGTCATTAAGCTGCGAACATCCCAGTGAGTAATCTGCAAGTAATCCCCACGACATTTTTGTAGACTTATTTATTCAGTGCAAGATTAATCCTATTTATATTTATATGCGCTGTGTTTATTTCAAATTCATGTACATTGAAGATTATTTTCCTATATGTGTGTTTAACTAATTTGGACGGTCCCTTGGCAATTATTAAGCAAACCACTTGGCTTAAAACTCATTATTCCACCGACCTGCCCATGGTTAGCTTATACTGAGTTGAGAACACACTCAGGGGATCATCATCTTAGTTTTGATCAAAAGAGTACGCACCGGGGTTATTCTTATTCACCGGAAGTGACTAAGGTAGGTGTATCGGATATGCTTGACCTCTGCTTCACCTCGGTGCGGTAATAAAATATATGTCCAGGAAGTGGAACTAAGATTACCCACTCACTAAACCCTCAACACTTAGTAAGGGCGATCTAGCCCTCCAGGTAAAAACCATGCCCGGATTTAAGATTGTTTTGAAGGAGCGCACTCCAATCTATCAGCAGCCAGGACATTTCCCACGTCCGGTTGATGATGAGATTGGAGAGCAGTGTGTGGAGTTGGAACGATTGGGGGTGATTGCAGAAAGTGAGAGTGGATGGAATAGTCTGATTGTGCAGATACGTAAGCTAGTTGGAAGGTTGCGCCTGTATGTGGATTATAGAAAGGTAAATGAAAGATCTGTGATGGAGAAGTTTCTGAGGTGTGTGGTATCTGAGTGTGTGTATTACATGCATGGGCTGAAATGGTTTATTAAGCTAGATTTGATTCAGGGGTATTATCAAATGCCCATTGCTGAGGAGAGCCGACCGGTGACAGCCTTTTCCTCCACGAAGAGGCATTACCAGTTCTTGAACCTCAGCCAGGTTTGGGTTGGGCAATGCTCCCAGTGCCTCCCAACGTGCTATGAATGTGATGTTGAGTAAGTTTGCGAGCAAGAGTGTGATTGTGTTTATAGATGATATTTGATTATGAATAAGAGTTTTGATGAGCATATGAGATGGGTGAATGATGTATTGAGAACGTTGGAAAGAGTTGGTGTGAAGGTGAAGGTAGCAAAGTGTGAATTGTTTGCGAAAGAAGTGGAGTTCCTTGGGCATATAATGAGCAAGAATGGGTTAGAAAATTTGCCGAAGCATTTTGAGAAAGTACGAATGTTTCCGAAGCCGGTGACTGTGAAGCAGCTGAAGTCGTTTCTGGAATTGAATGAGTTTCAGCGAAAGTTTATACGTGATTGTTCGGGTGTGAGTAAGCTTCTGACTGAGTGGATGGGCAAGAAATGTAGTAAGATTGTGAGGTGGAGTGATAAGATGAATGAAGCATATGAGAGACTGAAAGAGGCAGCGAGTGAAGATGTTGAGTTGGCATACCCGGACTATAGTGTGAATGCTAAGATGTTTGAATTGTATACGGATGCAAGTGGGTACTGTATGCGATGATTTCTAATGCAAGAGCATCGTTTGAATTGAGAGAATATAAGGCGGGTAGTTGAGTATGTATCAAAGGCTATAAATGCTGCAGAGAGTAAGTATTCGACTGTGGAGCGAGAGTGGGCTGCTATAAGGTATTGTTTGAAAGTGCCACGTCCGTTTTTATATGGTGTGAGGTTTATGATCAAAACGAATCACCAACCCCTAGTATATTCCTAACGTATGAAATGGGCTGATAGTAAGATTGGGATGACTTTGGAAGATTTGAGTGATTTTAATTTATATGTTTGAATATGTGCCTGGTGAACGGAATAGATTGGCTGATTTGATGTCAAGGTATCCTGGTTCGAATTATGAAAGTGTGTATGGAGTGAGTGATCCCGATTACTTGCCAAAAGGGATTATGAATTGAAAGGAGAGTAAGGGTGGTGGTGATTCTTTGTTTGAGAGTGTATGGAATGGTTTGCAAAATTTGTAGAGTGATGGAGTAGATGTTAGAGTGCCCGATAGTGTTGATAACTTAAGGAAGGAGGTAATGAGTGAAGTATGTAGGAAGCCTGAGAGTATTGGTATGGCAAGAGTGCGGAATTGTATGAAAGATTTAAGAGCAATGTGTGTGTCAGGGGTCCCGCTGTTTTAGGAAGTGTTGATTGTCGTGAATTGTCTGTATGGAGGGATTGTCTATGTGCACTTTGGTGGTGAGAGGCAAATTGTGTACAAGGATGAGAAAGTGAAAGGTTCCAATGCTAGTGTGGTGTGCATTACAATTGAGTATTTTAGAAGTGTTCGTATAGGAGAGAGGAGAATGATTTTCTGAAGGAAGATGAGTGTGCGGTGAGTGATGATGTGAGTGTTGATAATTACAAGGAGTTACAAGGAAAGAAAGTACCCTAGGAGACCTTACGGTCCATTCAAAGAGGGTACCTTTGGACTAGCAATCGAGCAGGCACATGGCTGCTCAATTGTTTTGCGTCTCTAAACGGCCACTTTTCAAGACTTTGTCTAGTCTTGACTTGAACTGGTCAACAGATTCCCCTTTGACAACTTCCACTGGAAGTGCGTTCCACTTACCGCAGATACTGTAAGTGAAAAAATTTCCACACAGATTGTGGTTGTAACGCTTTAGTTCAAGTTTGAAGCGGTGAATGCGCGTTCTGTTCTCACTTAGTGTGAAAATATCCCGGTAGTCAACATTGTCGAACCCTCGAAGTATTTTGAAAACTTCGATGAGCTGACCACGCAGTCTACGAGTTTCCAGCGAGAACAGATCTAATTCCATTAGTCTATCCTCATAACTTTTATGTAGGATAGAGGGAGTCAGCTTGGTTGCCTTGGCTTGTACGCGCTCCAAAATTGTACGGCATACTCCAGGTGCGGCCGAACGAGGGAGTTGTACAGACAAAGTACTATCTCCTTTTTACGGTATCCAAACTGGCGCTTTATGTAGCCTAACATCCTTTGGGCTTTCTCCTCTGCCTCGATGCACTGTTTCGAGAACTTGAGGTCGCTAGTAATAGTTACACCCAAGTCCTTCTTAGTGTCACAAGGTTCAAGAGCAGTGCCCTTAAGGATATACTGAGATTGGGGGGTTTCTGTGGCCGATATGCATTACTTTGCATTTGTTCACGTTTAAAGGCAATTGCCACGTGTCCGACCACTCCCCAATCTTCCCAAGATCGTCCTGCAGGCGGACAGTGTTTTCATCCTTTGCAACGTTTATACCAAGCTTGGTATCTTGGGCAAATTTGAAAATCTTGGCAACCATGTCACCGTCCATGTCGTTGACGTAGATGATGAATAGTAGTGGTCCCAGGACAGAGCCTTGAGGCACCCTGATAGTAACGGGCACCTACTCAGAAGCCTGTTCATTCACCAACCCCCGTTGCCGTCTGCCACTTAGCCGTTCTCGATTCAGCCGGCTTATTTTCCGTCTATGCTCACACTTTCCGGAGAAGGCGGCGGTGTGGTACCTTATCAAAGGCTTTCTTAAAGTCTAAGTAGACCACATCCACCGCCTTGTCCCGATCGTGCTCACTGAACACGAAGTGGAAGAATTTCACAAGGTACGTCAGGCATGACCGTTGCCTTTGGAAGCCATGCTGGGAACTCCTCAGTAGCAGGTTTGACTCTAAATACGACGTCATTTTGTCCACCATCATGCTTTCCATGAGTTTACCGACTATCAAAGTCAGACTGATAGGTCGGTAGTTTAGCGGTTGGCTATGGTCTCCTTTCTTGAAGATAGGAGTCACCTTCGCTTTACGCCAGTCTTGAGGAACGCATTCGGTCCGGATTGATATGTTGAAGATTGCGCTCAGGTGTCGTGACACTTGATCGCGCATTTCTTTCAACACTATAGGTAGAAACCCATCCTGGCCAGGTGACTTATTCGTCATTAGGTCACTGATCTTCTTTTTTATTTCCCCTTCAGTGAAGTCCATATCCGCCAGCTTTTCCCCCGAGTAGGAATCCATTAGCTGGGGGATAGGACCACACTCTTCAGTAAACACTGAAGAGAAGTAGTTGTTGAGGAGGTTAGCATTTTCTGCATCTGAATGCTTAAATGCCCTCTTCTCATTTGTCAAAGGGCCAATGGTGTGGATGTCAGTGCTGATGTTGGTGTGATTGTTCCTTCTATGTATTGTGAAAATGGTGAACCTGGTATGATGGAAGCGAGAGTGAAAGTAAGGATGCTGAGTAAGTATGATGAGTTTAGATGTTGCGAGCGTAAGCCTGTGAAGTTACGCATAAGTGGATTGGGAAAGGGAATGATAGTCGTGTGGTGACAGGTTAGTCTGAGAGTGAGTTTAGGCAGTGGTGTGAATGTAATGCATAACTTTTTGATTTTGAAAGATGATGAGAGGCCGTGTTGTTTCTTGCTTGGTGTGGACTTTATGAGAATGAATGATTTGATTTTGAATGCTGATAAGGATTGTATCATGAAAGCTGAATGTGAGGTGATGAGGTTGAATGAGTGTGCGAAGAAAGTTATCAAGTTTTGCGGTATGACTGAGCTGGTCATGGATGATGATAATGAGGTTTTACGTGATGATGATATTCTTGAAATGCAAAAAAGGTGTTCTTTTGTGCGTAAGTTTAATAGGTGTGTAATGATTCGTGTTGATTTAAATGAATGGCCTGAATGTTTAAGTGATTTTAAAAGGTATGCTAAGGATTTGGTTAGTTGTATGGATGTTGTATATTTTTTGAGGGTGGTGATGATATGTATGTAACTGTGGTGTCCTTGGTTGGTATGATTGGTCTGCTGAAAGTTGTGCATGATAATTATGCATATATGGTAAGTTTAAGTTGTTGGAGTGTATGAAGGAGCATGCGTTAAACCCGTTTCTGAGGACTGTTGTGAATGATGTCGCGACTACTTGTGAAAGGTGTCAGAAACGAAATGTGCAAGGTTTGCAAGTGAAACTGCTGATGAATGAGAGTTGATGCAAAAGAACAGTTTGAGTTGGTAGTGATTGATTGTGTGTCTCTACCACGTACGAGTGCTTGGATTATTGGTATGGTTGTGATGGTTGATCATGAAAGTTAGTTTGTGTACGCGGTGCCTGTGAGAGATAAAAGAAGTGTGACTGTGCGCGTGTGGTTGAGCAGGTGTTTCTTCCTATGTGAGTATGGAAGCTTAGGAGATTGCTGAGTGATAATGTCCCGAGTTCTTAGCTGAAGTGTCTGAATGAATATTGAGAGAAAATAGTGTGAAACATGTACGAACAACTCCTTATGCACCGTCTTCGAATAGGTTAGCTGAACGTACCATTAGGACTTTGTGTGTGATGTTAAGAATGATGAGTGAAATTTAGAATGATGGGATGTCTGGTTGGGTAGAGTATTATGGGCGTATAAATCAACGGTGCATAGTCTGACTGGGATGTCAACGTGTCAGTTTATCACCAATTTTGAAAGGCGAGTGAAAGATAGGTTTCGTTTGAGTGAAAGTGAGCAGAGTGTATGGCGTGAGGCGCATGAAAGGTTTCGTTTGTTTGAAATAGGTGCAAAAGTATTGAAGGTTTTATAAAGTAAAAGGTAGGTTGAATGTCTCGAAGATGAGTGAAAAGTTTAAAGGACCGTATAGAGTTGTGAGAGTCTGGGAGAATGGTGTGACGACTGTTATGGAGAGTTTAAATGAAGATGTGACTGAGAGGGTGCGGGCTCATCAGAGGTAGTTGAAGAGGTAGAGAGAACCTTCTGAATTCTAGGTGAGTCATCTGGTGTATAAACTGTGCAGAAAGAGGGATAAGGTGCATGATAATGAAGTGGAGTGTGATAGTGTGGGTTTGTCTGGGAAGGAGCTCGTTTTGGTTTCGAAGCGTAGAAAGCGTGCAAAGAAGAGTCAAGGAAAGATGCAAGTACGAATATAAGTAGTAAGTCTGAGCAGAGTCTCTTTTGCATGGGGGAGCTTGAGAGAGAGATTGAGTGTTTGCATAAGCAGGTGCGTGATTTAATTGATATGAGTAGGCGAGTGAGTGAGCTTCCTGTGGCTGATTTTTTCTGGTTTTGGAAACAGTATAAATGATAGTGTGTTTGAGCTGAACGAACCTAGTGTGGCTATTTTTTCGAGTTTTTCGAATGGTAAAAGTAGAGGTGAGTTTGATGTGGAGAATGATGAGGTGACTGATTTTTCTGTTTTCTGGTGGGAACCAGTTGAAGGGGTATCCTGTGTACCCGCTAAGAGTAAAATGGATGTGAGTGATTTGTCTGTTTCACAAGAGTGTACCTTGAGTTGGATGAGAGCTATGAGTGAGGAGCTGATGAATGGGGGTATGAAGAGCGAAGGTTCTGACCTGAAGAGTATGAAAGAGTTCTGTCGAGATATGGGAGAGTTAGTTATAAAGGCTAAGAGAATGTTGGACGATATGATCGATAGTGACGAGGAGACTAACAGGACGACTGACGAACAACCCCAACAGATTGATACGCGTAGCCAGGGAACTGTAGACGAGTGTGAATGGGTGCAGAAGGGCGCGATTGAGTATAAATGGTACCGTGAGTAATGATTCAGAGTGTATTAGGAGTGACTTTGGTCGAATGGCCTAAGGATGAAAGGGTGTGGTGGATCGAATGTGAGAGTGTTTGTAGGGCCATTCTCCCACCCTCTTTCTAGCGGACCTCTCCCTTCCTCTGTAAGGATTTGTGTGTGAATGGGGAGATGTTTATACACACCTATATATATATATATATATATATATATATATATATATATATATGATTTCGTGTTATATTTTAAAAAAAATATATTTTTTCTCTTTCCAGAAGCCACTCGATTTATTACTCTGATAATTCTTTTTGATAAAATTCCTTTTGTAAAGACTGGCTGGCATTGTAAAATTGGAGTAATATAATTGGAATTAGTATACGTCCAGAATTAATTAATAATTCGTTTGGCCAGGAGGGCTTTAACAGCCTAGAGGACGCGACCAGATCGCTTATTATTATTGAGCTTGGAACCATTAGGCCTTCAAGACGTGCGCAACAATTTTGTCCACACGAGCGGTCACCTGCAAGACTTTCCCCGAGGGGCCCTAAACCCCTAGAAAGCGTGATACCACGTAGGATAAAGGCCTTTGTTTGTTTGTTTGTTTTTTGTGTAAATATTTGTTTGGTAACTAATTTAATTGTGAATGTTAAGAACTGTTGTTTTTCTTTGTATATATATATATATATATATATATATATATATATATATATATATATATATATATATATATATATATATATATATATTTATCCCTATTTTGTAAATAAAGGACTGTATATACGATCCGTTTCATTTCGCCCTCGATTTCTCACGTCCAACTTAGTGTGGGAAGCGGGTTGTATAAATTGAGGTTAGAGTGAAGGTTCGGGGTCCGCTACACTGCCCCTTTCCACTATCAATCGAATCATAGTCGGTGCTACATTTTTCGCCAAAATCCCCCAATTTACAGAAATAAATCAAAATTAACCCAATGAATAGCAAATATCTATCTTCATCATTGTAGTTTTTAAGGTTATTATGGGTTCTCAGTTAATTGCGATTTATAAATAGTAGCGGAATAAATTGGTCAATGTAATGAGCAATAATTCTGGCAATTAGGCACGTCACAATTTTTTCTAACGAGTCGGCCTTTGCTCAGCAATAGTCTGTAGATTACACAATACATAGTCAAATATATTTTTTATTTAGGTTAATTAAAGATCATAATTAGATGTATGTGTTAGAAAGAGAATTTATGTAAAAAGCAACAACTTGGATTTCTATTCTTTAAAAAGTAACTCTCTCAATATTCAACAATCCGATAAGACGAATTCTTTCTGACGAGATTATAAAAAATATCTTCAGATAGAGCTTCATCAATGGCTCATTACTGCGGAAAGTTGGACACTTCAATTCAAAAATAAATTTTTAAAACACAAGCCACTAACGGGAGTGTTAATAAACGGGGCATCTTTTGACTTGGCTAAAATTTCTAGCGGCGTACTTCTGGACTCAGTTTTGGGTCATATATTTTTACTTCATTATCTTCGTACACGACTGAGACTCAAGATATTAAGCAAGATAGCCAAGTTCGCGACGGTATTCAACCTATGCAGACCGAGAGGAAATACAGCAGGACTTAGAGGAGATATTTAATTGTTTGTATTTATAACAAGTAAATTATAATCTCATTAAGTGCAAATTCATGCACATGGGTTCTGAAATGGATACTTTGATTGTACCTTAAGCAGTCTTCGATTAGAAAGCGTTTTAGGAGAATGAGATTTTGGTCTATTAGTTAATTTCAAAAAAACTGCGTTAAATTAGCTAGCTCAAAACCAAATAGAGTACTAGGTTTTATTGCGAGAAATTTTTAATATTAGAGTAAATCACGAGTAATTCCATTGTTTAATTCAGTCGTGGGTCCACATACGGAATATGCAGCTCACTTCTCGTTTTCTAATCTGCAAAGGATTTTGCCACATTGTATAGAGTACAACAAAGGGCAACAAGGCTTGTTATAGAACAGTAAAAGAAATCCTTTGAAGATAGCTTTATAGAATGGCCGCGATATTATAAACTTTGATTAACTTTTTGAATGTGTTTAGAACAACACGCAAACAAATTGTCATAAATTGAAATTAAAGCGTCATCGCAAAAATATGTTCGATAACATTTTCAATTATAAAATCTTGCCAACTTGGAACTCTTTTCTAGCAAATTTAGTGCAAAATATGTCAATCAACAGTTTTAAAATTAATTGTACCACGCACAATTTAATTAGTAAAGCAGTCAGAATAAACCAACACTATCGCCTTCGTGTTTTTACCCTAAGGATCATCCCAAAACCTCTCCAATTACTCTACGATTATCCATAGAGCGGACCTATGGGTTTTTGCCGGTCTTGATTCTATACATTTCATAAATGTGTTTTTCATTCTATTCGCCATTCTTGAAGACGACAATGTCATCTTCGGCGCAGTTTGGAGCAGGAGTTTAAATATACCTCACTGCTGGAAGCCGTTGAATTATTCGCTCCGTTATTTGAATTATTTTAATGATATAGTAAATGTTGCGGATTAATTTCACGGTTACACAAACAAACAATCTAAAGTGTTCTCAACCTAATTGTTTTCAGCCACCTTAAAATAAAACATAGATCAAAGTTTTGCATTTAAAAAAGAAAATAATAAATATTTGTTGACATGACCTTTTTTAGCATGAGAACTGTCAAACGTTCGACATAGTTTTCTATTAAATTCTAGCATTCTATAATAGAAATTCTACTCCATCGTTCCTTATTTGTTGGGTTTGTTTGCCAAATGTGTTTATATAATTCTATACACATAGATTTTTGTATGGGGTTTAGGTCTGGGCTCCACGAGTGTCATTTACAGACATGAATCTTTGAAATCTTCAAACCATTTCTTCACTACAGAGTGGAAGAGTATTTTGGATCGCTGTCAGGTTGAAAGTAAAACAACCTACCCAACCTCCTTTTCATGCAGATGGTAGAATACTTTTTTCTGAAGAAAGTTAATATATAATTTGCCTTTGATGGTGAATCGTACAATCATTTTGTTGACAACGGTACGAGAAATGTCCTTACCCTACTCAGTAGATTTTTAAAAATATTTTAATAAAAGAAAATCGTTCTCTTATTTTGCTCGGTATTGTGTATTGCTAAATATTTCAGAGGAAAAGAAGCTTTAGAGAAAACAGGGTATTGTATCCGAGGCCTTTATTTTGCTGCCATGTGATTCGTTTAACTTTTGACTTTTGAATTATGAAGAGTTGATAAATATTCAAACCTCGTTGAATTAATAGTGGATTTCATTCACTTTGACCCTGATGCCTGTATAATTTGTTGAATAAAGTATTTAAAACTTACCCTTGGAAAGTGATGTCATAGTAGACTTCATTATGTCACGATGCAATGCACTATAGCTCCCAATACCCTACGGAGAAGACGTTAACGGGTTTGATTTCAGCGAGCGCAGGGAGTTTCACCACTCTTCACATTCAAGTGAACATCAGTCATTTGGGCCACATATTGCACTAGAGCTCATCCCTTTCTACACGCCACACATTACTCTTTCCCATATATACAGATGGGGGGAGTTTACATATCCACATTCTCAATGAATTTGAAATGGGTTGCTCTCCTTTGGGCCATGAAGTGCTCGATGGTTGGTGGCAATAGATTACTACCGCTCTGTCTGTACTGTCCCATCCAATAAAGATCCGCCCCTGGTGCTCAACGAAATATCATTAATTGTCATTTTGATCTTTATGCGGACAGCATTATTTACTTGGTGAACCTCGCCTCAACCTACGATGCAATTAACTAACTATCGATGTTTTTCAAGGCGATATTCAAGGGTTGGACTAGTGCTGATGTACTAGATACATGTATAGTTGATTAACAGAACCTTCCTTGATAATCGTTTTGAAGATTGTCTCTTAATTGACGGAGAACGAATAGGATCATGCAGCTTGTTCCCTCAATCGGGAAACGGCAGGAGCAGAAAAACGGGAAAAACATAAAAAAAAACAAAGACAAAAGGAGATCTAAAGCTATTTAATCATACTTGCATTACTCCTAGTCTCACACCAGAGGACGAAATGTACGCGAGTGTTAAGTATTGAATTTAAACCTTTGATATAATATGCAGCGTAAGGATACTTATGCAGCTTGATACAAGAGCGAGAGTTTTACTAATTTATCCTTTATTTCCCTTCTTTGAGATGGAGTTAATGTAATTAAATTTAAGGGGCGATCAATGAAGTGGTACGATGAAAACGAGAATGTCATAGAGTTTGTTGTACGGCTGCACATGAGAAGAGTTAAATGGTTGGTATCACTAAGTCTCAGTTTCTCATGTGATAGCCAGGTCATCTTCATCTCCCTTAAGAAATCGTTACAAAGGGCGTGGAAATACCAGTTTGGAAAATGCCCACTGCGATTTTCAATAATTTTCTTAGCACCATTTTGAGTTACTTTCCCCAATTGGCCGTTTTCAATCCTGAATGAGCTCCCCACCAACTACCGCATAATTAAATTCATATTGTAAGGAGATGTATGGCAATCCCGATGGCATCATGTTATGTCCTCATTAGAGAGAGTGTTACGAGAAGAAAGGTATTACTGGTATTAAGGGTAGGCCAACGATTAGAGAGCTAACTGATAACCAACCTTTCCTGCACATGGGACAGCCACTTCTTCCGTGTCCGGATGATGGTGAATATGAAATCGTCTTCGGTAGTCTTCGAGACGGAAGAATGTGTTGAATGCGAGATAGAAAAGTGGACAGGAAACCACGGGGTGGGGCTTGTCCAGGAGCTTAGTGAATAACGTGACCAGAGTTGTTTGCGTCCAGCTGTCAGCATCGGCGCGCTCAGTATATGGCGGTAAACAAACCTGATACCTATTCCTGGAAATCCAACGTCTCATCTACTAGGCTAGCAAGAGCTACATTGAAAGGCATATAGTTAACTGCTTTGCATGAAGTCTTTCTCCCTTACTTGAAATTTCCAAGAACTATTTTCCCGACCTCGTCAAGTGAGAATGAACCTCCTACTCTCACCATGACCCTTGCCCCCGCACCCTCTTTGTTCATAGCTTATCCGTAAAGCCACATTCTATAGGGTGTCCGAAATGTGAAACACCATAGGGGAAATCTAACCGAACCTATTCTATGGTGCGTGAGTTTTCGAACAGACTTCACTAACCAGTTTTGTCAAAATTTCTCCTATAATTATCATAATTAGTTAGACATCACAGATACATTATATTTTCTTTAACATAAATTATATGGAATTATTTGGCTCAGAAAATGCTCTTAATCTGGTAATGAAAATAATCACCAATGAGGAAGGCGTCAAAAAAATAAGCGAGTTTGTGAAAATGCAGCCAATTTCTGCAACAATCTAAATATATACGTTCACTTCCTTGCCAGTGAACAAGTAGGTATTAAATAAAAATATTAATGTTTTTAAATAAGAATTCATTAAAGAAATGAATGAGCCTAAGAAAGAGAGTTTGTGGAATGAATTGGAATGAATGGTTACAAAGAATATGTTGAGGTATGGTTTTGATGAGGTGTGAAGGATTTGGTACAAGTGGAGTTATAAAACAAAAGGCGTCTGATATTTTAATTGCTGTTTAATATATTTAGGCAAATAATAATCTTAGCAATCATATTTTAAAGGGTATGAGGGTGATGACGAGTGAGGATAATATGGTGTTTGTGACTGAGAGTGAGGAAGGTTTTAACAAGGTCTGCTGACCAAAAAGTCGCGTGCCCTCACTTATTCTGATTTATGTCCTTACAACGTTGAAAACTTTCAATAATTCAGAGAGTAACCTTGAGAATGTAAACAACTTAAGTGTTTCGAATTTCGTTAGAATCGGCCGAATAGTTATGGTGTTATTGCCCCCGCCTAAAATAATTATCTGGCTAACCTTTGGTGACTTTGTTAATTATGTTATTTGAAAGGAGAAGTGAAACAATATAAGGGTTTCAAATTTCGTTATAATCAGCCGAATAGTTATCATGTTATTGCCAAAAGAACTAATTCTATTGCTAACCTTAGGAACACCTTAGGAATTATATCCTTCGAAAGAGAATGTAAAACAACATAAAGGGTTCAAATTTCGTTAGAATAGGCCGAATAGTTATGATGTTATTGCCAAAAGAACAATAATTCCCTGGCTAACGTTGGGAGGACTTTGGCAGTTATATCATTCGAAATATAATGTAAAACACCGTTAGGGTTTCAAATCTCGTTAGAATGTTCGGAATAGTTATGATGTTATTGCCAAAACAATATAATTCACGGGCTAATATGGGAGGATTTGTCCAATTGTATCATTCAAAAGAGAATGTAAAACATCATAAGGGTTTCTAATTTCGTTAAAATTGGCTGAATTGTTACAATGTTATTGAAAAAAAAATCAAAACGTGGGCCGACTGAAATAGTGGGATGTAGAGTGACCCGCAACTAAAAAGTCAAAACTTTCTAAAAGTCTATTAAAAAGCAGAACTAAATTATATATTTTTTTAATTCAAATGGCGGGCCTTAACTTTTTGTCACACCTCATTTTTGCAATTGTAAAGGCGAAAAAATGGTCACACCCTAATTGCATAGCCTAGAATACTATAGCATAGCACATTATTTCATATTATAACATAGCATATTATTGCATACTGATGCTTATCATATATGATCATATAACATGGCATAGTATATTATAGCATAACATAGTATAGTTTAGCATAGCATAGAAAACATAGTATAATAAAGTATAATATATTATAGTATATATAGTATAGTATCTCCTAGCATAGAATAGCCTAGCCTAGCTTATCCTAGTATTGTCTAGAATAGTATAACATTTTATAGCATAGCCTAGTATAGTCTTGAATAGTATCCTGGCAAAACCTAGCTTATCGTAGGATAGCCTACCATAGTATTACCTCAACTAGCATAGTATAGACTAGCCTACATTGCCTAACATAGTAAATCCTGCCTCGCCTAGTATAGTATATCATAGCATAATATAATATAGCATAGTATAAAAAAGTACATTATGTCATAGCATAGCCTACCATAGTATGGCCTAGCCTAGCATCGGATAGCCTAGTTTACTATAAGCAGGTATAGCCTATGATTCCCTATAATAGTAGAACTTACCATACCATACTCTAGCGTAGTTTAGCCTGGCATAGTATAACTTAGCCTAGACTAAGCTAACCTAACCTAGCAAAGAATGTATAGTATGGCCCATCTCAGCCTAGAAACCATAGTAAAGCATAGCCTAACATGACTAGTACAGCCTAGCATATATAGGATCTTAGCCTAGTATATTCTATCCTATCGTAGCCTAGTAAGTATATTCTATCCTATCCTATCCTAGTTAGTATATTCTAGCCGAGACTAGAATGGCCTAGTATAGTATATAACAGCCTACCTTATCCTACCCTAACCTAGCCTAGTTAGTATAGTATAATATATCATAGATTGCCTAGCCTAAACTAGACTAATAGATCTTAGCCCAGGATTGCATAACATGCATAACATAGCCTAGCTTACCCTAGCAAAGCCTTGCTTATCTTAGCCTGGTATAGCGAAGACTAGCCTAGTATAGCATAGCTTAGTATATTATAGCCTAACCTAGCATACCATAGCGTAGCCTAGCTTACTATAGCCTTTCATGCCCTGCCTAGCCTAGTATAGCTTAGCCTATCCTAGCATAGCATAACCTAGCCTAGAATTAATTATACTATACTACTATACCCTAGTCAAGCATAGCTTATTATTTTCTATCCTAACATATGTACTATATGCTATCCTATCATAGCATATCATAGCCTAAATTACCATAGTGTATTTTACTCTTATACATTATATCTTAGCATAGCTAAGCATAGTATATTCTAGCATAGCATAGTCTATTTTAGGCTTGCCTAGCAGAATATAGCATACTATAAACTAGACTATATAGTCTATTTTAGCAGAGTATCGGCCGAAAAGTTATGATGTTATTGCCCCCTAAAAATCATTCCCGGGCTAGCCTTTATAGGACTTTGGCTATTATATTATTTGAAGAGAGTGTAAAACAACATAATGGTTTTGAATTTTGTTAGAATTGGCCGAACAGTTAGGTTGCCATTGCCAAAACAATATAATTACCGGGCTAATCTTGAGAGGACTTTGTCAATTATAGCATTTGAAAGAGAATGTTAAACGACATAAAGGTTTTAAATTTTGTCAGAATCGGCGGAATAGTTACAAAGTTATTATTAACACAAAACAAAAAAGCAAAACGGGGACCAACCGACCGACATAGTGAGATGTAGAGTCACTCACTACCTGACTCGCACGTGACTAAAAAGCTGATTGAAGCGTGAGAATGCGGCTTAAATTCTGTGCATACAAGAATAAAAGTATGCTTTTAGTGGTAAGTAGGATTTGGGTGGTATATTTAAGGTCGGTACAATGCGCATTTAGCGACAGAGGTGTTATAAGTATTTACACAAGATGGAGGTGGATTGTAATAACAAGGTTCTGAATGATAGGAGTGCCAAAGAGGTAATTAGAGATTTAAAGAATGCTAGGAAGTGAGTGTAAAATATGAGAAAATGTAACAAAAGAGTATTCTAGTGCATCATTTGTTTATGAAAATATGTTTATGGGGTGTAATATAGAAAGATCAAGGGTGAAGGCAATGCGAATAAACAGATACAGTGAGAAACGAATAGATCTATAATGTGCAAATAAAGATGGAATAATATTACTAAAGTATGGTCTGACATAAAAGAATAATGGATAAGAATAAATAGAGTTTTGGCGATAATGTGAGAGTGGTGGTCTTGGTGTGCGAAGGACTGAAGGGATTTATTATTTCAATGAGCAGTTAACGCAGAAGAGACCGGAAGAGGTGGTTAGCATGACCACCGAAGAAAATCGTTTACGTTAAGCGGGCGTTCATGAGACTCCATGATTGAACCCAGAGTGGAAGAGATGAGCGGCTTACCACTATCAAGGGTAAATGTGCCAAAAGATCGATATGTAGATTAATACCGAATAAGGAGGTATGGAAGTGAAGGTATCTTTGATAGCTTTGGCGGATGTGTGCTGACGTTTTAGGAGAAGCTTTAAAATTGAAGAAAGAAAATATTGATTTATTCTAATGTAATTTATATAATTTAAGGGATTATCGATATACTCAACCGTCCAAGTAAGTATTTTTACATCCATGTATGTTTGAGTGTAAAAGTTAGGAGGCGGGGCATAGATTTCATAACAAAGAAGCCCAGTAAAGCTCAACTTCTCATGTCAACATTGATTTGCGAATTTAGAAAGAGCTAACGAACAAAGGCTTAGCGTTTATAGTTTACAGAGGACGTGATATTTCTTCTATTGTCGTAACATGAGCAAAAATGAGACCGGAATAAAAAGCAATGCTGTTGTTTTTCGTCATTCCTTCTACATGTAGGGATAATTTCTTCGTTATTTTTACTACTAATTTCTTTATTCAATTAATAATAGATTTGAGCAAATTGAGTATAGATAGAATGCAACACTACAGAAAATGAAAGTGGATTTGATTATACCAGATTAGTTCATTTTTGATCGCATTCTTTATTTTCGTATCGAAATGAGCCACACCGAGCCTATATTGCTAGTCTTTACTCCTGCCTATATTTCACTTTTATAACTCAACCCACCAAATTATTTAATTGAGTGAGTTCTTTCGCTTTAAATGAGCATAAAAATTCTAATTTGGGATATTACCGATAAAATTTGCTGAAGGAATTTTCAGCTAAAATCCATACCAAAGGCAAAATGATCAAAGAAAAGGTCTTTGAGTGTCTCTAAGCGGCATGTACAAAAGGCGCTGAATTAGAATAGGGAAGCGAACACGTGTTTAGAGTCACTCAAATATCATGTAGGAAAGGAATAGTTTTCATACTGATAAAAATTCGGATTTTTTTCATTTCGATTTAAGAGCAGTTTTAGAGCAGAGAAAACCTTTTTGATTTTATATTCTCCCATTTGCCATTATGATTCAAACTTAAGCTTGTGTCAGTAGGCATCGGCACATTGCCAAATCGGATAAGCGATGATCTCGAAGAGAAATTTCACTCAGTCTTTAACTAAATACTCTAAAACAAACAGTTGAAGCAGTATAACCTATAGTATTTCATTTTCGAATCTGCATTCATGCGGTTTTATTTTCATTTTATTTCGTTACATATCATTGAGAGTTTATTTGTAAGGGAATTTTCTTCCCTCTTTTACCCTTAATTTGGGTGATACTACATGAAGAGTGAAAGGTAGTTTAACATTATTGGAGAGGAATTCTTGTTTGTATGAATCCAATTCTTTTTGTTGATCTGGTTAAAAATTTTTATTTAGGTACTTTTACAAGTATATGTTTGGTGTTTATCATGGATGGGGATGTAAAGAGAGAAGGATTATCTCTGCTAACCTGGTGGGAAGAAGACAATAATTTTTTATTTATTATCGGCACATTATCTTCATCACCCGACAAGTAAAAGTTAAATCAGGAACAAACAGCTACACATAAAGTACGATCACCATAAGACAATTTTTGCTTGTATGGCAAAAATTGCCATACTCATTTTTACGCATCAGTGACATTTTATGGCGATTGGAGCATACGTATTGTGGCATCGTGTCCGGTCATCTCTGGATAAAAAAGAACCAAGTATGCCCCTCACAAACCCCCAGCATGTCCACATGGCATACATAAAATCATCAACATTTCCATGTTGCCCTCAATCCTCTTATCTTTCTCACACGTCGTTATAACTTATTCACAACCACACCCTCTTCATAAGCCTCTTCTCTCTCATTCTTTTGACACGCGCTCACCACATCAAGATATTTTCGGTTTCAACTTGAATAATGAAGTTTGAAAATTCAAATAACACTTTTCTTTCTACATTTGCAATAGTAAAAATTTATAAAAACATGAAGTTATGAAATATTGCTTTCATTTCTGCCAACACAGAATTACTAATAGTATTCAGTTTGTAAAAGGTAGAGAAAGGTTCCATGAGTTATACATGTGATTAGCCAAAGAGGTGAGCAGAGTATAAGGCTACTCTTCTGAAAATGAATGAACGGCCATCATTTTCATTAGTAATAAGTTATTAAAAATATGTTTGTGTCTATATTAGATTGGCAAGAAATATATGCTTTTAGATAACATAAAAACTTGATGCGAGCTGTATACAGATAACTGTAGTTATCCTTCGTCTTTTTTAAAACTGTAGTGAAGCCTAAACTTTTATAAATTAGAAATGCCTGAGTGTTTTGAATGTTTAGTAATAACTCCTCTTCTTATTTTTTTAAATTAAAATGCCACGCATTTATTTTAAACTAAAAAGTGGTGTTTACGGGCAACAGGAAATGGGCGAAGGACAACGTTTACAGTTTGAATAATAATGATCCTGAGCTATCCATAGATAGAATTTTGACGGTAGACAAAATCTGGAATTTTTATTAAGCGTAAAAACAATAACTCGATTGCAAGCAAAACTCCATTCATACTCCAAGTTATTGTTTCCATATTTAGGAGTATATTAATTGTGCTGATAACAATTGCATCACTTGAATAAAGCTCTTTGCAAGTGAACTGAAAGGGTGTCCTCATCTTTCATACCACTGCACACCTATATGTGGGACATTTGACTTCCAAAAAACCTATTAGGTTAGGTTAGAAAGTTCTTGCCCATACTCATCCTTCATTACATCATGCAATTTGAATTTCTTAAAGTCATTAAATAATCACCCAAATGGCAGTTTACTCTGATATAAAGGACACAGAAAAGAATATTAATTCATATACGCATTTTATCCAAAACCTTGATAGGTCAGCATTGAAAGGATAATATTCGTTTTAAGACATTAATAATTTTTAAATTTCCAAAGACATATTCATTTTTAATTGTTAGAAAGATGTTCATTGATCTAATTTTCACCTTCCGAAACTTAATAATATCGTAGGTATTCATTTTTCATGTGCATGCGTCTTCTGACTGATTAGCCGATACCATGCTTCGTTATATTTCGGACGGTTCGCGCATGGCTGTGTCTTGGGTTTAATTATTAGAATAGCGTCAGTTGTTTGTTATAAATCACAATACCAAATGATACGTGAAGTCTTTGAGGGCGATATTCAAGCCTTAGAAATATATAGTGCTCAGAGTATAATCACGCGAGTTATTAAAATCCCTACATTCCGCGGGAAATCGGAATTTAACAAGATCGAAATTTCTTTTACTGTAATATAATTAATTGCAAATGATTCGAAAGGGCGTAAAACCACATGCAATTTTTTGGTTAGTGCGTTTAAGGGTATGTAGCTTTCTAATGCCCAAATTCGACCAAGTTTTAGCCTCTTGTTTATAAACAGTTTTCTGCGCAAAACTTTGTTTCAGGGAGAAGCTTAAGAAAATATCGTCAAGGTTAGTTAAGTTAAGGTAAGGTAAGATAAGGTAAGATTAGGTTAGGTTAGGTAAAGTAAAGTTAGGTTAGGTTAGGTTAGGTAAAGCAAGGTAAGGTAAGGTTAGGCTAGGTTAGGTTAGGTTAGGTTAGATTTAGTCTGGCTCGGATTCTTGATCTTTCAAAAGAATATGTAAATATGTTTCTTATGCAGTTTTTGCTGAAACGCCATACCTTTCCTATTATGGACCTTCAGTCGATTATAGGGAAAGTATGTTTTTCCGGAGAATATGAGTGTCAGATCTAAGAAGGACACATAGACCTGCATAAGATAAAACTATTTTTAAATACCTTAGAAGAGATGTCTTAAAACGAATATTTACCCATTGAAAATAATGATGAGAACAATTTTGCTGAAAAAATAGGTTTTGTTTGATAAGATTTAATTTATTTGGACTTTTAAAGACGACATTAGTTATACTGACAACTTGATATATCTAATACATAGTTTCCATGCGATGGTCCCGAATGAAAGGCAAATTGGAAAATCCACTCTCAACTAACCATGAAAAAAGCGATAACTTGGAGAAAATTAAGAATGTCGTTCTTTCGACACTTTTAACTAAATGTGAAGACTTTCCATAACCAGAGTCAGTCGAATGTGGAGAAAAGTTTCAATAAAAAGACAGGTGAGTAGAATATGTGTCTAGTTGATCGTAAATGAATGAACGGAGATCCTTTTATAAAAGAGAGAGGATTATATTGAATTGGTTAGAGGAGATTTAAAAATATTCCACATGAATATGCGCCACTAAATCAATTCAGTCGGTGTGCGATAAAAGACGTGCGAAGAGAAGAAAGAACTCAATTTACACCCACTGAAAACGTAAAAATTTGTAGTGGTAATCATATTTAAGCAGTCTTTCTTCTTTATACATACATACATATATGCTCTACTGAGTATGCTTGTTTGTGTAACGGTATAGATTAATCAGGCTGTAAAAATGAACATCTTAATTGAAGCCTCTTGTCTCATCGTCTGCACTAGAATGTAAAACTTTCATATGAATATTCCCAATCCTATTAATTAGCAAGAGAATAAAATAAGTAGAATTAGGGTGAGTTGATTTATGCAAGTGGAATGGTAAAAGGGAGAACTATGCATCTATAACATATTTCGAATGGAAGTAGCTAACACTTTGGAATTTAAGTGTGGTTTTTATTTTAAAATGAGGAGAGAATCTAAAATTCTTAGTTCATTGGAAATTATAGCACATTATTTATTTTGAATTTACTCAAAAAATGTTGTTAAAGTATCAAAACGCCATAGTATGAATTGCGGTACCTTGTTTATTAACTCGCCCTTCATTACCAAGTGCCTCAAGGATCTTAACTATGCGGCAATATTTTAAAACTTAAGATTTTATTTTACAAATAAATTGGATCTTTTTTCTATTATTATGGCGCAAATTCGTCCCCTCAGCCAGATGGCTGAACGGCCGGTTACTCGAGCGAATACCGTATGAAGCTGTTACATCTTTAGTTTTATGATATCCTTTGTTTTGTTTAGAAGCATAAGAATTGTTTACACACTTAGAAAAATGACAACGGAGGGATTTGCAGGGAGACGCAAATCATGTATGCAGTTCCTGATATATCGGCAGAATCATTTTTATCTATAATTAAACAATGTGTATTGCCTGGCACGACTATTATATCTGATAAGTGGCGTGCATACAATGGAATTGAATCCGTGCCAGAGATGCGGTATAAACATTTAACTGTAACCACTCGCAGAACTTTAAAGATCCGAAAACAGGTTAATGCTGTTTCTGTAAACAATCCCTCACCATAATAACTTCCACTTTCATGATTTACTGTGTGGAAGGTGTTCTTCTGAGCTTGGGTGGTTTCATCATGATGCTGAACATGGCGAGCTACATTCACGCCGAAGATTTCAATTTTGGTCCTATCAGAGCAAAACACATTCACTATAAATTGATCTGGCTTCTCTATGAGATCCTGAGCAAGCTTTTATTGTGCAGCAAGTAAACTTTCTTCAGAAACTAGGTCGTGTGTGGTGATCGAGGTATTATGGCTTTTTATTGCGCTTATTAACAAATGTTTTTCGTAACTAATATTCCATTAGTACAGTTATGTCTTGATTATCATAGGAATCTTTGATACCAATCTCAATAAATTTCGATGAGCTTATTGAACTATTTTGTCGGAGCTCCACTCTGAAAAAGGTTTGCAGTGGTCCTAGAGGTTTTTTATCTAGTAACAATCCAACCTACACTGCAAAGAGGAAGACGTTAGTGTTTCGAAATATTTCTATAGATTTTTAACTTCTCACAAATGCTTAATTTTATTGCTTTATAAATTAGTTGAGAGCTCATTAATTTTACCCCTGATAACTCAACTTTTCACTATGTTGCTACGATGCTAAATAATTTTATACAAAAAAAATACGTCAATAAACTATTATTGGAACCTATCTGATCATTCTAGATCTTTGTAGAACATTCTAGGCCATAAACTATAAAATGCTAATGTCAAATATTTTATTTTTTGCCAATAAATCTTATATACTCGCTAGTATCATATTTTCTTTTTTCTTCAACACGTCAAAATACGTTAGCTTTAGAATTATCATTCATTCTTAAATCCTGGAATATATATATATATATATATATATATATATATATATATATATATATATATATATATATATATATATATATATATATATATATATATATATATATATATATATATATATATATATATATATATATATATATATATATATATATATATATATATATATATATATATATAAATATATATATATATATATATATATATATATATATATATATATATATATATATATATATATATTATATACTTTATTTGAAAATCTGTAAATATTTGTTTCAACTAACTCGATAAAGGGGCAATGAGTTCAACCAGGTAAGCCAAATTCTAATGGAATCCGCAGCGAGACTAACGAGAGTTATCCCAAAGGAAAAGGAAACTGCAAATCGACATACAGATAAATTCTATTTATTAGGAGTTTACTTGAGAATGTCAATTTTATGCATAAACACCTACTTAAATATTTTTTGGTATCGAAATTTACAAAGCTATTACGTGAAACTGAGATGTCCAAGACATATAATTAACATTAAAAATCAGAACCCTTGAATCGAAATGAAGTATAAAAAAATAACATCTCAATTATAATATATAAAAGTTTTAATCTAGAGAGTTAAACCTCTATCCAGATTCAATTACTTGAAATGTAAAGTGGTACTGTTCGTCCTCATTTGTCAGGGTTTACTTGAAATCAGAGCAAGCTTAATTATTCATTAACTAACATCCTTCACCATTTTAACAGAATGAACAATAGATGTTCCATCGTTGTATGAACGTCGTTTAATCTATCCCTCCACATGAATATCTAGAAAAGGCATTTCGAATTTGGTATTATTTAAAACAAATATATCTTTTGGGGATAAAATCGTGTGCAATTTTTAGTGGCGTGCGAGGCTAGTTGCAAGCGACTCCACATCTCGCTATGTCGATCGGTCGGTCCCCGTTTTGCTTTTTATTGTTTTTCTAATAACATTGTGACTATTTGTCCGATTCTAACGAAATTTGAAACCCTTATGTTGTTTTGCATTCTCTTTTGGATACTATAATTGCCAAGAACCTGACAAGGTTAATCTGGGAATTAATTAAGGTTTTGAAAGTCGTACGGTCATAAATCAGAATAAGTAAGAGCACGCGACATTTTGGTCAACCGACCTTGTTATTTAAAATCAGCTATACTCTGGCAGCATTTTACGACCTAGCTCTTTTCGTTGTTGCTTTTGTTTATAAAATTGACCATGTCTACTTTCTTAGCGATAACTATACTGACTATTGATGCTAATTATTCACTAAATTACTATGCACTGCCTCTCAGCTATACCTATGAGAATGCAACTTTCGAAACTCATAAATGAACGAAACATTTTACTTTCTCTCTCTCTTTTTCAGAGGCATGTATTTGAAAGCACATATTTTGTAAATCATAAATTGTCCTAGCTTTATTATTATTCTATTTCGGCATAATCATGACGTTTCTAATCTGAACCAAAAAGTGAATAGTACGCCCTTATCGTTGCTTTAATCGTCAATATAGTGCTTGACATCTTTAGAAATGAGTCATGAACAGAAAATGCAATGTGAATATATCAAATATAAATACCATATGTAGGAAAAAAAGACAAATTGTTTTGTGAATTATTATTGTACTGTCAAGAGATCATTTGTAGATTATTAATTAATAGGAATACATGGAGTTTACAAACTAATATTTCCAACAAACCATACAAAAAATATAACAACTATAACTAACTTATATAAGACAATATGATAAAATAAACTGAAGGAAAATTATGTAAAACAAAAATTTTAAATTAGAACTTTTCAAGGGATTCTGGACAAAATAAAGAGTGTTTTTTCTTTAACCGTCTAAATATGTGATTGTTTAGTAATTCTTTGGATAAAATTTCCTTTAGATTTGCTTTATTATTTTTCAGTAATTGTCCTAAAAACTTTTGAAAGCGGGTACAGTTGCTTCAACTAACTATAAAATTATTTTTATTTGAGTTCATCATGGTCGCTAAGTGCTCAAAATCTATTTTGTTAACGGCAAATCAGTATAAACTTTTGCATGGAAGAAATTTGATTTAAAAAATATGAGAAAAATTTCTCTGACGTCTTCAAAATTATTTCGGAAATTACTGTTATTATATCTTTCTTTTTATAACCAAGAGTAGAGCGTCTACTAAATAGTTGTTTGAGTGTTTGTAATTATATCAAATTAGAAAAGTCGGATCAGACAGGATCAAGAAGACATTTTCGATTTGTTTTTTTTTTAAATTGTAGCTAATATATTTTTTAAACATTTTGAAAGTTTTAGGGGAAGAAAATAAATGATATACACCTATAATTTGAATTATTTTTAAAACTTAAATTAAATAAATTAATAGTTTAAAAAATACTTTTTACGCTTTTCTAAATATCATATCTAATGACTGAAATATTTTACGAATATAAATTCCTTGCGGCATCTCTTGATGCCATTTGAGGGTTAGAATATTTAAGATGGTCAATCAGTACACCCAATATATATTATAGCCAAGTAGTGTACTAGCTTAAGACATTCTTTTCTGATGTCTTTTTATGTATATATATATATATATATATATATATATATATATATATATATATATATATATATATATATATATATATATATATATATATATATATATACATATATATAGAAGAAGAAGCAAATGCAAGTTCTGCGGGTGATAACAACCACCACAGGGCTTTCGCCATATTTATTTTCTGCCTTTCAAAACAATTTTGAAGACAGAAATAAAGGTGCAAAACCTTACATTGCAGACTATATTACAATATAGTACAAGAAAGAGAAATTTGACGCGAATGAGCAATGAGACAAGAAACAGAAGTTTTTTAGAGGTAAGAGAAAGGGACATTAGAAGAAGACTAGAAACATAGAGAGCAGAGGGCGGCACAATGCAGGCAATACTTTACCGAGAAGACAGAGATAACGCCAGGGGAAAAAGTTTGAAATTCCTTTCTTGTATATATATATATATATATATATATATATATATATATATAATAATAATAATTTCACCACAAAGATAAGGACACATAGGAAGCTGAGGTACATTTGATATATATAGTATTAAGGAACAACGTTTCGGGCGTATCACCCATCTTCATCTTTATTACGCCAAATCTCAAGGAAAGTACAGTCCAAAAGAGATTTCCTAAGTCTTCTCGATAACTTGGAAAAAGTTCGGTAGTATATATATATATATATATATATATATATATATTTATATGTAATGAGTGTGTTTTAAGCTTCCGAAACTTTGGCTACGATCAGTTTTCTGAACGAGGATGCCTTTCTTGATATCATTCTTAACAAATTGCGACATCCTTTCTCAACCAAATTCATGGCAAATATATATATTTTCAAGTGGGCTCTACCTCCCTCCCCGACTTCATTCTAAAATTGCACCAAGGGATAGAACTTTATAGAAGGGAATGTTAGTTTGGCTCTGTGCCAATTGTTCAAATTCAAGTGTTAGTTAAACATGAAGAGGTTGGACCAAAAATTATCGATTCTATCAGCATCGCTAGAGAATTACATAAATCCAGGTGATTCAATTTAATTCAGAGTACAAACCTAACAAATATAGTGTTAATTAATATAATCATCTACTCCAAAAGATTTCGCTATCTGTAATATGTATATTAAAAAATTATTGAAACAACCATTTTGTGATTTCCTCCATACAGTTCTCCTTTAGTTCATATGATACGATCTTTGAAATTCTCTCAAAATACAGTTAATTTTTTTCTTCTCCGTGTGTGTGACTCTTATCATGAGGTAGGCGATTTCTCAAAAGATAAATTGCAATTTATCACCACAAATGAATCGATTAGTAGAGAAGACCTAAAAAATGAGCCGCGCAATCAAAGGATAAATTTTGAAGGAGGAGATTTTTGTGATTAATGACAGAGATTTTCGAATTCTTTCCACAATTCCCTAGTGAAAGCAAAGGGATCTAGACTGCAATTTTCAAGGGAAAATTTAAGGAAACATATTTTTTTATATATTATTTTTAAACAGATTTTACCGTTTAGATTTATATGCAAGAAATAAAATATTAGTTTATTTAATACTCCTTGGTGGGTAAATTATTTGGTTTGGATGGCACATAATTTACGTTCTGTTTATTGATTCATATAATTATTTGCTTTATATTTTTTAAATGATAGAATATCTACTGCTGGTATACATTTTAGTTTTTGATTGATCCTTAGTATCCTTTGGTTCAGTAGACAACTATATCATATTTCCATTGCTCTACATTTGCTCTCTAGAAACTAAATGCGAATTCCATCCATCCCTAAGGTAGCTCCCTTCTTTTCTGGATTTTACTCCTTACCTTGTAATTTTATTTAGACTTCAATTGTAAAAAAAACTAAGGAAATCAAATGTTTTTATATATACTATAATTTAGTCCCTCTGCCAAAATTCTTAAAATCATTCCACTTCTCTGTGATGTGAACCAGAAAACAGTGTACGAATATTTACTTAATTTATTTACAAACAGGAAAGTATTTACATAATAAGTATTTATAAAAAGTTTCGCTAACAAAAATTATTAACTAATTAGGTTCTCATTAAATATGTATAAAACACAGTTCAAAGGTAAGTAACTAAGCAATTTTCACCTTACTGGAGGGATGGAACCTGAAACTCAGTATCGAGCCTTTGAATCAGAAGGAAGACGCAGTTTTTATAAAATATATAATTCATACCTAAGACTATGAACATGATAGCTATAAAACAATTTTAATTTTCTTCACAAAGGAGAATGAAAAACATTTTCTTACTCATTGATTTTATTTAATTTTACGATGCTACTTTAACAACAAATTCAAATTTCCAATTTAAATGTTTATTATTTGATTGGAGAAAATTAACCCTTCAAAGTAGTAGATTTGTTTCGTTCAACATCCGATTTCCATTATCCAATCGACGAACATCTCTCCAAAATCATTAATGTTTCTCTCCTCTTTGCACCCTTCTTAAATTAAACCTCTTTTGGGATTTTTTTTTACTTTTCAATTTTATTCCTTCTCTCTACTTTCCTAAAGTAAATTGGTAAAAAAACTTTCTGAACCTTTTTACTACACTAGCCTAATGGTGCCGCAAATGGCACGTACGCAATCAAAGGAGGACTACTTACTCTCCATTTAAGAAAGTGCGAAATTATATGAATTATAAACCAAATTCTATAAGAATTTCTTTTTTTTTACCTTTGATGAAGATATGACATTTTGATTTAGACCTTAAGACCACCTTCAGATGCTGCACATACCTGTAAAATAGTAAGAGCTATTAATAAACCATACACAATCTATTCTGTATTAATATATATGCGTAATAACTATTAAAAATATTATGAACGGTTTCATAAGAAAATAGGTTTTTATCAATAATAATAATATATACTTAGGGCTTAAACCAGTTATAGTAATAAAATCAGTATCAATTTCGTGCAAGTTTCAACTACTCTTTTATTTCCTAATAAAACCGCAATTTTAATGTAATAATCGAAAGTTATTGTATATTAGCTTTTAAAAACAATCGATGAAATCACTCAGATCTCTATCCATTGAAAATTTATGAGCAAACTTTCATTTCGATAAGCCATTAAAATAAAGAGTGACATTTGTAAAAGTTACAACGAGTTTGAAATACCTCCTCTCCAACGATCTAATTGATTATGAATGATATAAGGCACTTGTATACCAAGTGCCTTATGTCATCAATTATGAAATTTAATTACATCCGTTTTCCAATTAAGTTGTCATCATAAGTATAAAAGTTCATTATACAGATTTATATAAATTAGAAATGGGAGTTTGTTTGCCACCCACTTGAATTATACACATTAGATCAGGTATTTAATGGTAATTATTATATAAATCAGTAAAAGAAATGCATGTTTGGACTAATATGTTACTACATAGTCCGATACCAATAGTGATAATTTTGTATGGTGTTACTCCTATAATCTAGTTACTCGGTCAAGACAGGATATGATTCACAATAAAGAGAATTCTTTAAATCAGTCTATTTCTCTGTGGTGGGGACCAAAAAACAGCATTCAAATATTAACTAAATTTATTTACAAACAGGAACGTATGTATATAGTAAATACTTATAAAAGGGTTTGGTAACTAAGATTATTAGATAATTATTCTCTCGTTAAGTACGTGTAGAAGACAGTTCAAGTGCAATTAGTCTCCCGTTAAGCACGTGTAGAAGACTATTCAAGGGCGATTATCTCTCGTTAAGCACGTGTAGAAACTGTTTAAGTGCGATTAGTTTCTCGTTAAGCAGGTGTTTAAGACTGTTCAAGTGAAATTAGTCTCTCGTTTAGCAGGCTTGTAAGCCTGTTCAAATGCAATTAGTCTCTCGTTTAGCAGGTGTAGAAGACTGTTTAATTGTAATTAGTCTCTCGTTAAGCACGTGTAAAAGACTGCTCAGGTGTAACTAACTAAGCAGGTTTCATTCACCTTAACTCGAGGGCTCCAACCTGAAACCCAATCACAGAGAAATATCTCTATCGAGCTTTCAAATGAAAAGGAAGAGGTAGTTTTAAAATTTTAAATATATATACTACTGACATCTCGGCGTCTCCGAGTTGACTGCCGTTAAAAGAAGCACGTTTATAAACTTCATTTTCCTTTGCCTCCTTTGCCAGAGAACTAGATCGGAGCGACAATTGGTCAATGAACATAAAAAGTGGAGAAATTAGATAGATAGAGAAATAGGTAACTAGTTAGTGAAAGGTTTAGTGGTGAAATCTCGAAATAAGGGATAGAGAGGATAGGTCCCTGGGAAAAGGGTATCTCTGTGTTTCTTTTCGTTAGGGTATTTTTTGTTTTACTTGCATCTTTATTTATTTAGCTTCGAAGCCTTTAAAGTTTTCTAACATTTGTGTTAGTCTGATATATATATATATATATATATATATATATATATATATATATATATATATATATATTTGAACAAATTTGAACAAATTCTATGACTATTAGTTTGCACAAAAACATTTATACATAGTAGCTTTCAAGCCTTTTTGTGTGTTTGTTCTGTGACTTTGTCGAGTTTTTGTTATCTTTGGGATATATTGCTTATTCGGTAGTTTATGCCTAGATTGGCGTATGGTTGTGCCGCGCAGCTCTTCCTCTGCTGGGAAATATTTTCCGAGCCTGATTCTCTAGTAGGATGGGAATTCCGAAGTGATTCCCGATGGAATCTGAGTCAGAGTTCCTCTCCACCTGCTGCGAAATATTGAGGGCTCTGATACCTAGGTCTTTGTTTATCGCCCTGATGTTGGCTTCTTCATGAAGTGTCTGTTGGCGTTTTCTGTCCCTTTTTCTAGCGTTGTTTATTATTAGGAGTGCTTTATTTTTCACTCTTTAAAAATTTACTCTCATGTAGGCAGAGTAAATTTTCTTTTTATTGTTTCTTATTAGGTTTCTGAATCGATGCATTTCTCTTATATCTTTACTCATAGGCGCAATTATGCCGTTTATTTTGTCTTTATATCCCCTGGCATTTATTTTTAAGCCTAACACTGTCCCTGCTCTCTTGTATGGATATCTCTCATCTCCTACATAAATTGGTCCTATTTCATTTCTTTTGACTGGAATGATGGTAAACTTAGTTTCAATTATGGAGCGGCGTTCGTATATATTTAGGTTCTCTATTTCATATGCCATTATCCTTGCCATTGTTCTTTCATTTTTATATGAGGAGACCACCATCTGTGTCACGTCGTCGGCGAACTGGATATACAAAGATTCCTCTAGCCTAGGACTAGGGAGGTCTCTAGTGAATATTGAGTAGAGCAGTGGACCTAACCACCAACCTTAGAGAACGCCCTCTTCCATTTGAAATTTTGGTCCTTGGTACTCTTCGATCTTGATGAATGCTCTTCTGTCCATAAAAAAATCACAAGTTATTTTCTCCAATCTGGGATTGAGTCCCAGTTGGAGGATCATAAAGTGTAGTCCTCTGCGCCACACTTTATCGAATGCTTTCCTGACGTCCGTCAATACTAGATCATCGTGGTTTGTCTCTTTTTCTATTTGAGCTGATTTCTCTGTTATCATCGCCAGGACACTCCTGTTCACCAACGATTTTTCTCGAGGACGAGATTCTCATCAACCTACCAGATACCCCCGGACCTAAATAGGACCTTAAGTCACCCCCTGCCCGCCCCCGAATAAAAATTCCTTTATTTTCCTGGCACGTCATCCTGTTATGACGTGCTAACCCCCCCCCCCCATCCCTGCTCCACCGTGATGTCTGGCTCCGCGAACGTGACTCTACACATATAGCTTCGTTGCAACTATGCCGTTCTAATTAGAAAAGGCATAATTAAAAACTCTGGGGAAAGGAGGTCTGAGGCTTACCCCGCTGCGGAACCCAGAGGAAGAAGCAACCTACATTGGGATTCAGTTACAAACGCGGGGAGGTATAACAACCTACCCTGCGGTCACCGTCCAGGACCACAGAGGGAGACTCTTGTGTCTCTGTGAGATGTTGGACGTAACTGTTAAATAAGCAAAACCCAATAGAGGGGGTGGTACCCCGACTGGAGTCAGTTGATTCTGGCTTCAGTCATCATTAAGTCCACCATGTTTTTACACCCTCTGAGGAGCCCAACCAGGTCCATACTCATATATCACCCTTCACCACATCCGAGTCATGTTCACGGGGTCCTCATCGGCGGGGTGGGGGTTCGCCCAAAACTAAGAAAGAAAGTTAAAAACTTAATCAAAATAATGGCTAACACATCACATCTTATACTTACACACACAACAGATTCAACACCAGACACAATCACCACCACACATTACTAAACCTAGCCTCCACTCACGATACACCGATCACAAACATCATAAAACTACGCACAGGCCACAAGCTCGTCTTCCGCTCACAGGAAGACGCGCTAACTTTCCACGAAAATGCCACCACTACACTCAACACACATAACCTACAGACTAGACTCGCTGACGGTATCATAAAAAGATGCCAGATACGAGTCACAAGGACCAACCCTCTGTGGTTGGCCTTTACCAACGAGGCCCTCCGCTCGCACCTCCGTCAGGAGTACGGGGAGGAGGTCGTCAAGGACCTTTACTTTAACAGGTCAAAGAACTGGGCAGTAATAACACTGTCCAGTGACAACACAAAAAACATGCTGCTAGACCAAGGTATCAAGGTGTGCGGCACCCTCACAAACCCTCAACACATAGAAGAGCAGCATAACATAAGACCCACACAATGCCACCGGTGCTACAAGACCGGACACAGCACCACCACATGCTCTGCAGACCTAATCTGCTCTAAGTGCAGTGTAGTGGGGCATTCTACACGTCTTGCACCTCCATCACAGCCCGCTGTGCAAATTGTGGCGGCGACCACGTCGCCGTTAACCCCAGGTGCCCTTACCTAGGTAAAGCACGACATGACGCAGTGGAGGCCATCCGGCACCTACAACTAAACACGCACACAACGATACACTCCGTCCCCGCCCCTTCCCTCCCCTCACCATGACATTCGCCGCTGCTGCCAGTGCTACGCTGCCGGCTCCCCCTGCTCTACCCCAGATGCATCCAACCCCCCCTGCAGCAACCACACCCCACGCACACATCCCTTCCCCCCCCCAGCTCATAACACTCAGAGACCCCCACTACTACCAACACCCACACACCACACTACCACCCCCACGCCACTTTACACGCCCCCCCCACACCACTCTACACGCTCACCCCCACCCCACTCTACACACCCACCCCCATCCCACCCCACCCCAGCGATAACAGAAAAACCAAATTACACCTGGCCAGCCTGCTCTCAGCGGTGGCAAAGGACATGTCGAGGGGCGACCCTCGACTATACGCGAAGATCCTCAACACGCTATTCGCCTCCAACGGCATAGAGCAAACCACCTTCCCTGAGAAGGTGTTCGCTCTAATAGACGAACACACAACTAGACCCGCACTCCTCCTCACCCCGACGGATACACACCCCTGCCCGCAGGGAACCACCGCCCCCCACTCTCACCACGCTCTCCCCGCCGCCTGTCCTGTCCCTGCACCTTCCTTGGCCACTGCTCCCACCCCCATCCAAACAACCTATCCTCCTCGCACTTCTTCCACCCCTCTATCAAAACCCCGCCTACCTCCCACTGCCACCACCCCCCTCACACCCATCTCTGCCTCCTCTCCCACAGCTCCCACTGTCACCCCAACCCCCTCGTAGTCCACTATACCCCGGGCCAATCCCAAAAACCCCACCCCAAGCCCCATCCACGCACACAGGCACGGGACAAACAACCCCCCCCTCTCCTGTCGTCTCCACTCCTCCTCCGCTCCCTACTGCTCCCTCCTCCACTCCTTCTCAATCCTCTCCTTCTCAATCCACCCCTTCTCACTCTACTCCTTCTTACTCCACTCCTCCTCTGCCTTCCGCCCCTTCACCTAAGACTCCTTCCCCTTCAACCCCCCCTCCTTCAACTCTTTCTCCTCCGACTCCTTCTCCTTTTCCCTCAACCCCCCCCCCATCCTCCGCTGTCCCTACCTCCTCTCTCCCCCGACACCCCTCCTCTCATAATCTGTACCTCCCCAACCACTTCTAGCCCTTCATCCTCCAGCTCTACGCCACCCACCTCCGTCACGAACTCCCCCCACCAAGACACCACCCCATTCAAAACCACCACCTCCACAGAACACACTCCTCCAACCACTACGGCTCCCCCACTCAACAACACTGCCGCGACTCACAAACAAACATCAACACGAGTCAAGGTACTCGCCCCTCATGCCTCCTGGGCAATAACCAAGGAGAAGGGGACGATTTCTGGCAAATCAGCCTCCCGCGCACTAAGACCACGACAATAGGTCGTATTAGCTTAATACAACTAAACGTACGCAGTTGGCACGGTATTCGCCATACGGTCACCAACTGGGTACTCAACACACAAAGACCCGACATCATACTACTGAACTCCACCAGCTTACACCCTTCCAACAACAGACTCCGCATTGCAGGCTATCACACATACTTATCACGACAGGCGCGGCACATAGGATCTGCGATCCTAGTAAAGCGCAACATACACCAATCCCTCGTCAACACACGTGACACCTCCTTTCTAGCCTGCAAAATTGACACAAGCTCTGGCCCCATAATAGTGGCCACACACTACAGACCACCACGAATACAGCTAAACTTAGAAGTCCCACTCCGGGCCCTATCAAACCAGAACCTACCTATCTTCTTCGTGGGGGACCTCAACGCTTTCCACCCGACACTCCTTTTAAACAATAAGAACGATGCGGGTAGTTACTTGTCCGGTGCCTTGCGGCGTTACCGCTGTGAACACATCGGCCCTGCCTTCCCCACGTTCTTCGGCCCGCGCGGAAGCACCACATCCCCGGATGTGGTCTTCCGTAACAACCATGCCACACGATTCTACACTCACATTGCACCCGGTCCCCACGTACTAACAGACCACATACCAATATGCCTTCTCATATCCACATCCCCCATACTCATCCCCACATCACCTCTATACGATTACAAAAACACAAACTGGGCTGAATTCAGGAGCCACATATCCACAAAAGCACCACATAACCTCGACCTGGAGAACACCAATCCAGGACAAATAGACCACCACTAGTGCTCACTTTTAGACACCATCACCACCGCACGTAATCTACACTCACCACACAAAAACTACACCTGCTTAAAACATTTCACATTTTCAATACACACACAGGGACTTTTCACACAGTACAACAACCACTACACCAGAGGCCCACGACAACACAACATCAACCAACTACGTGCCCGCATCCTTCAATGCGTGCAGCTAGATAGGAACCGGCAGTGGCGTGAGGTCGTCCGCATCGCGGACGACACCCTTTGCATGGACCCTTCGTTCTTCTGGCGGCTCGTGAAAAAGATGCTGGGTACGGAACCATCAAAACCAATTACACTGAAAATAAACAACCACACACTCACAGAAACTAATGACATCCTAGACGCATTCAGGTCCCACTAGGACACAGTACACACCCACAACCCACCAAAACCACATGCGCAGGAGCACTTCCATGACATCCAGGAGTGGTGCCGGACTCATGCTCACGAGCTGAGGCCTGCCCCCCTGAAACGTATGGAGGTGCTTGACTATACGTCCACACTTACCACTCCAATCACCGTAGAGGAAACAAAACACTACATAAAATCTACACCAAAACGCGCCCCCGGCCCCTCCGGTCTACCAGCCACACTCATACATAACCTCCCCGCAGATATATACCCTACACTCACACATCTATTCAACGCCTCACTAGCCTCAGGCCACTTTCCCAAAATATTCAAAGTCTCTTACAACATACTCCTTCATAAACAACATAAAGACCCAGAACACCCAAACAATTACAGGCCTATTGCTCTATTAGAGCACCTAGGCAAAATACTCGAACGAATGGTCAACTTCAACCTACGGGAGTTCCCGGGAGAGAAGGACTGGTTCTTCCCCCATCAATAGGGGTTCAGGAGAGGCAGGTCCACTCAGGCGGTCGTGACCATCGTACATGACAGAATACAGAAGAAACGACAGATACACCAAAAGACTCTCTCCGTCAGTATGGACGTGGAGAAAGTCTTTGACAAGGTGTGGCACGAGGGCCTTCGTTGGAAACTCGCCAACAACACGGAGTTACCTCTCTGCACCAGAAGGCTCCTCTCACACTACCTCACTGGACGGCGCTGCCACATCAGATACAACAACACCCTTTCAAGACCCTTCACTCTACGCTCAGGCGTTCCCCAAGGAAGCGTTCTGGCACCCACACTCTACATTATGTTTACAAATGTCACTCCACGCCCACCATAAAACTGTGTTCACACATACATAGTGGCCTACGCCGACGATGAGACCATTCTAGTCAGCGGCCGGGCCCCCGAAGAAATCGCGCTCCACGCAAAAAGAATACTTGATGAGAAGACAGATTACGAGGATAAATGGCTGATTGCCACGAATCCTCAGAAGACACAGATGACACTCTACGGTGTTAGAAATAACTTCATGCATAACCTACAAATCTTCTCACACACACCAGACATGATCCACCAAAACCCAACAAGGCTCGCATACACACAGTGCACCAAAATCCTGGGGGTAACATTCGACAAATCCCTCAGGTTCAACTTACACCAAAACATAATACAATTAAGAACCTCACGCACAAACGCATCGCTGGGTAGGTTTACCCAGTAAGTAAAAAACTAAAACTACACTTATATAAAGCACTCGTGCGTCCCATTCTCACGTACGCCCCACTGTCGCTCGTAGCTGCGAGCGACACTTGGAAGCGAAAGGCTCAGCGCATTCAGTACTCTGCTCTAAAGCGCGCTTGCCGTTCGCCGCTGTACTCGAGAATGGACGCACTACGCAACAACAACAAACTGCTCACACCAGACTTACAAAACAACTCGGAAAACTCACCACTGACCCACTTTACACCTCGCTACACGTAAGAAGGTACGCGATAGCGCCGCGATATCCCGCGGCCCACAAACACCTGCCGCCCGTACCGTTCTACGCATAAACCAATAGGCATCGTGAATAACGCGTTTCCGAATGAGCTGTCACCCTCTTCCTTCTGACTTGCCCCCAACCCTCGCCCAGTCAATACCACATAACCTACACCCTCACAACAACACCTCGCTTCGGTGTATAGCCACCGACCTATCTACTCTCGCTGTCCCTTTCTTAATTAGTTTCCGCAACGCTCCTCTCTTACTACCTGACTGCCGTATCACAGTGGTCCCTATCTGTTCTTTCTATACACCAAAGTCAAGTAAATAAAAATAATAACGAAAAAAAAATTGGGAGTGAGTAGTGGGAAGGAGTCTTTCACTAAATCTTGTCTTGGTAAAGGTGGTCTACTTCAAGAAGATATTTAACAAGAGAATCTTTTTCTTCGCTCGTGGGATCAAAGTCTCTCTATTTTCGAGTAGAAGGAGGGTGCCCCGAGGAGAGTGAGCCCACTACCCAGTAGGGACATATGGGGTTTGCCCCTCAAGACTGTAAGAGAGTTCCCCTCCGCATAATATGGGGGGGAAGTTAAATCCTCAAGAACAGCCGCGATTGAGGCTATATACAAACATATTAATGTAGTCCTTATCAAACTAATTGACACCCCGGCTGGCTACGCGTTAATCTACCACACCATAAAGGATGTGGAATGGCTGGTCTCGAACGAGGCCAAGGTCCACCTCCAAAAAATCGGACTAGAAGGTTATCCCTCAAGAAATACAGGTGCAGCGTAGTATTATTCTTCGTCGGCTCGACCCACTCTTCACTAACAACTCCTGCGAAGAAATCAAGGCAGAGCTCTTAGCGAAGCAGACATGGGCCAACATTTTAAAGGTGGAGAAATTCGGTAGAGGAAACAGCATTGTGAAAATCATCTTTTCGAGCATCGAGATGGCAAGAAAAGCTAAGAAAGACCTGAGCAAATAGAAACAGAAGACTACATACCGATCTAATGCTGATACAAATGTTATGCAGTCGAAAAACATTTGACAAACGACTGCACGGCGACGGTAATTGCATTCTCCAACCTCGCCAAATCCGGGCACGGTTGGAAAGATTGCACGAAGGGAATCAAAAGTGCATCAACTGTGGAGGGGACCATAGGGCCTTGGCCATGAGGTGCCCCATCCGTAAAGAATCCATCCGTACTAAACGGGAAAATATAAAAAAGGAAGAAGAGGCAAGAACCACGACCAACTACGCTCAAGTAGAGGCCTCGAAGAACTTCGTCACAACAAGGTGCCTCGAAGCTGGTGATGCTAGAGGCAGGAAAAGATATCATGACAATGATGATCTTTGCTCATATGGCTAACCTTGCTAACCCCGGCTCCTTTTCCGAAGAATTTAACCGTCTTCTGGAGAAGAACGGAGTTACCAAAGAACTCTGGTTCCCCGAAAATCCAGACTCCGCGGGAAAACTGAATATCTAGTTTACCGACAAATCCCAACGGGAACATCAACCAAATATGGAGCGGACGCAGTCCCCTCCTAAAGAACCAAAAATAATGGAAGAAACTTCGGAAGGTGAGGGAGAAACGAAGAAAGGCTAAAAAAAAGGAAAAAGAAGAAGAAAAAACAAAGGAAAAGACAAACGAACAAAAGTCGTCGGACGAAGAGGAAGCGCACGAGGTCCCCCTAACCGACAAGAAAAAAGTCCTCTTAAACGGTTACTTCTTCAACGGCAAGGACGTGGGCCTCAAGGTATTTGGCTCTCTCCTGTGCCCGCCCCCAAGAGACGACCCAGAATTTCTCCTACTTGGCATTGCCAAGTGGGAATTCAAGTGGACCTTCGAGGGACCTTTTTCACCTGACGAAATTTCAGCAGTGATGTTGAAGGGCACGGTGTTCATCCCACCCTCGGACGTGAACATGTCAAAATTCAAAGCCATAAGAAGTGGACAAAAAACGTCCGAAATAAAGTGAAAGTGCAAAATACGAGTGTATAAAATATAACGATAAGCCCAAAAGTGAATTAAATAAATAATGATAAATTAATTGATAATATCAGTGATTTGGAAAAGTGTACATAAAAAGTGTGTGTTAATTAATTTACAAAATATATATCTAGTATCAACTTATTTATTATGAGTTGATCAAGTAAGTGACTTAAAATTAGATTAAAATCATCAACTGGATTAAAATAGAATTCTAAAAAGTTTTTACAACAAACGAGTAGAAATAATGTAAAGTAATTAAAATAATTTGTAATTAACGTTAGAAATATATAAATTAAATAAATAATGATAAAATAAATGATAATATCAGTGATTTATTCAAAAAGTGTAAATAGGAAGTGTGTGTTAATTAATATAAAAAATATTTATAGTGAATTAATCAAATAAGTGACTTAAAATTAGATTAAAATGATCAGCTGGACTGAAATAGAATTCTAAAAATGTTTTTACAACAAACACGTAGAATTAATGTAAAGTATCAAAATAATGTGTAATTAACGTTAGAAATATATATTAATGTGTAAATTTTTAGGAATAAATTTTTTAGGACTATGAATTATTAACTCTTATGAGTAAATGTAAAATTTGTACTGTATAGAGTTATAAAAACTTTGATTTCCATGTCTTCGGGGACCTTTATCTTTCTACTTATTCTTATAACTCTCTCTTCTCTGCTATATTCTATTTTCTACACTGTCTGCTATATATTTACATTTATGTAATCTCTCTTTGTAATTTATTCTAAATGAACCATGAACTGTAAATAATTATTCTGATTTACTCAGTCTGTATGCTTGCTCTCTCACTGCGAACTGGTAAAGGCTATCACAGGTAAAGGAGGAAAACACCTTCTCAAGAAAACTTCTAAGAAGAAATATATGCGCTCCTGGGGCTGATTGGAGATTCCTCCTGTTCCTCTTGAGCGAAGTAGCCCCCTCGAAGTGGTTGCTCTTCCTTATTCTAAATTTTTGACTCGTTTTTCATACTTTTTACCTCAAACTTACTTCTCATTAGCACTACATAACTTGGTCACCGGCATAGTATGAACTGCAGTTGGTATTAAGGCATAGTAAACCTCTCAAGGAGACCCTCTTAGGGGGCCAGACAAGGGGGGGCGCTTCTCGTTCCTGAGCTAGAACCTAACTGTGACCCACTGTTTGGGCTAGGCCCAGACAGGTAGGGTTGACCAAGGAGAGTGCGAAAATTGAAAGGTAGGAAAGATAGAACTAGGACAGATAGAGGGGCTCCTCCCACTCGCGGAGACTGGTTATGACTCCATAGCTGAATATTGACAGAAGAACCCCTCTTCTCGGAGATGGGACGACTCTCGGGAAGATGGACACACCAAACTTCAAAAGGCTCACCCTGAACCTCATACCTAACGGAAGGAAAATATCACTACAAAAAGTAGTTCAATGCATATTTATAGATCTGGAGATAACACTAATCAAATGCATGGAGACACCATCTTGATTCACAGTTATTTGCCTAGAAAACAAAAACGTAGAGTAGCTACTGTTATCTGCGGGGAGCATTACGCTAAGGAAGTTGGAATTGGAACCTAGAGTACCACCACAAATCATGGCTAACCCGAGTTTCATCTGAGGAAATATCGAATCCTGGGTAGGAGAGCACTCATACCAAGAAATAAGAGAAGAACTTCAGGAGAGACAGAAATGGCTCAAAATTGCAAAGGTGGTAAAATTTGAAGATCACACTCACGTTTTCAAGGTCATTTGTGAATCTACCGAAATGGCTTCAAGGATCATGGAACAGGGACTTCTCGCTTTTAACATAAGGATCACATCCGCTCAGATACAAAGAGACGTCTTCACTGGTATACATATATGATACAGATGTTATGCGTTGGAAGAACATACGACGCAAAATTGCCCCCCAAAAGACCTTATAATCTGTTCTGAATGTGGAACTGAAGGCCATTCTCGGCGATACTGCAACAACACACTTATAAGATGCATTAAATGCCAAGGGGAACACAGAACTATGGCCATGATTTGTCCCAAAAGAAGAGAACTTACAAAGAGAAAAGAAACAGAGTCAAACAGAAATACGAACGTAAATAAAAACTCATACGCAGCAATAGCAAAAAGTGACCAACAAGGACCGGCAACTCAGATGAATTTAGATGATACACTCAATGTGAAATACTTACTTGTATATTACATGCCCACATGATGATCATAGCTAACCCTGGAAGTTATGCTACAACAGTCAACAGCATGTTACAGGAAAACGGATTCGAACTGATGAAATTCACCAAAGAAGTCGACTCATCGGCCAATTTCAGAATCAAAGTCACAGAAAAGAAAAAAATTGAGGTAATCGAAGTGGCAAAAGGAAATATCTATAGACAGAAGAATCAAAAGAGCACAGAATCAGCGAAAACTTAGAGACTTAAAACTCCGACGACGACACAAAGCAAGAATGCATAAGTGTTACTCGCAGGAAGGCTCAAAGAAAGGACAGATCTAAATCCGCAAGTAAAAGGGGTCCATCACCCAGAGATGAACTACCAGAGGGTCCCTTAAATGCAATCAGCAGAGGGAGAACCCAGAAGATACGAAAGAAGAACCAGAAAAAGAAGAAATACCGATAACTTAACAGATAGGACAAACTAAACGGAAAACAAATAAACGAATGGAAATGGACAATTAGATTATGGATATTAAGAAATTAAAAATACTAAAAATTAACACATGCGGATAGAAGGACAAGGAAATTATGTACGTAAACTTATTCAGAAAGATTGACCCAGATGTTTTACTAATATCAGAACATGGAAGAAACACAGAAAACGAGAAATAAAAGATATGGAACTACAATGTTATTAACACAAATCCATCAGGGGATACACACTTCCACTATAGGATACCGGTCATTTTAATGGGCGATTTAAACGCCCATTGCAGGGCTTTTGGGTACAGAAATACAAATAGAGTCGGAAAATAACTTAACACGCTTATCAATAGACGTATACTGCAAAGGCTGGGAACTAATTTCCCTACATACTTACGAAGAGATCACGCAACAAAACCGGACATCTGCCTTTTAACTATTTTATGGAACCAGTGGATGTTCCTTGCAGTGACCACACCGCGACTCTAATGTACATAAACAAAAATCCTATACAAATCCCTTCGAAGAAATGGAAGGGGTACCATGAAGCGTATTGGGATAAGTACAAAGAATTACTTCAGACGTACGTGCCCAGCCCGCTCGCTAAAGCCACTCTAGAGGAAATCGACTGGGAGTTAGATAGGATCAGAGAAGAAATTAAAATGGCAGAGAAAGGGGCCGTCCCTAATAACTCGTTCCAAACCATTAAACAATTTAGGTGGACACCAGAAAGGGTGCCTTTGAGCGAGGAGATCGGCAGGGTGGAAGAACATATAAGAAAATTCGGAACATCAAGGGAAGCCTACAACGCAATAAGGAGACAGAAAAGAGAACTAACAGCACTAATTTTTGAAAGACAGAAAGAGAAATGGGATCAGCACATAGAGAAAATAGATGTAGAAAAATCAGCAAGGGAATTTTAAAAACATATCAACATATTAAAGACTCGGACAACAAGGGATAAACTAAAAATTAAGGATGCAGGGAACAACATTTTAGAAGATGATGAAGAAATAGAGGCATTATTTAGAGAGACTGGAGAAATGTATTCAAAATTAACGAAGAAGAGAATGAGGAGTATGACATTGATTTCGAACATCAGATCGTGGACGAACTTAATGGAGAGATCGAAAGGACATACCCCTTCCACTTTGTCGAAGAAAGGAGAAACAACAACGACGGAATAGACGCAATTATTACATCTGATGAATTAAAAGAAACCATAAAGAACTTCCAACAGAGAGCCCCAGGCAGATCGGGACTCACCAGATTAAATTACATCGAAGCACCCCCAAGCATACTGGAGGGAGTGAGAAATGTCTTCAATTCGTGCTTAAACACGGGATACTTTCCTGATGAACTTAAAGTGGCGAAGATAATATTTATACCCAGGGTGGAAACCCCCCAGATCAAGTGGGTACCTACCGCCTCGTCTCGCTGCTTGATTTCATCAGTAAGGTATTGGAAAAAATAATAAATAACAAACTGTCCAAATTTCTCGATGATAATGGCTGAAGAAACAGCTGCCAATTTGGCTTCAGGAAAAACAGAAGCACGGAGATGGCCCTTAGGGGTATTCTTGAAAAGATAGCGAAAACCAAGAGAGAAAAAATTAGCGTAGTCATCTTATGCCAGGACGAGTCCAAGGCATTCCACAAGGTATGGTAAAAGCGTATACAACTCAAGATACTCAGATTAGGATTGAACAACAAGATCTAAAGGATTTTATGTGATTATCTAATGGAGAGACGTCCTTATGTGGAAATAGAACGACATGAGGGTGAAATATTCGAGCTCGCTGCGGTTTTGTTCTAACGCGGATGTCTGAGTCTGTCTCTCTATTCAATCTACACAGCAGATATACCACCACCAAGAAATAAAGGCTGCTTGAACATCCAATTTGCCGACGACGTCACTCAAATCATAGTTTGACCCTACAGGAACGGCCCAATGCAAGCTAGGATGACTACAGAAGAGATAAGAAGCATTAATAGATACGAAGAAACATGGAAAATAAAAACCAACAGGAATAAATTCAAAATGGTACCCGTATACAGGAGGAGCATCTCAGATGTATATGTAGAAGGACAGCACTACAGACACGACAGAGATTTTAAGGTGCTCGTACTAACTATTACGAAATCGGGTTATAAAAAGCGCGTAACTGAAAGGGTAAATCGAGGGAAGAGCGGCCTGGCATTACTGTACAAGTTAGTTAACCTAAGCATGAAAAACAAGAGAAAAATTTATCAAGCCATAGTACAGTCTGTGATTATTTATCCAACCATTGCGATGTACACGATCTCGAGAAGTAATCTATTAAGGCTCCAAAAAGTCCAAAACAAAGCTATTTACTTAATAACAAACAGAATAAGAGGAGAAAGAAGAAGACTACGACACCTGTATAGGGAGGCAAGAATAAAGCCACTTAACATATTAATTGCAAAACGAGCAAGAAAAGTCTTAGAAAAGACAGAGAATGAAGTAAGAGTTGAATTAACTAATAAATTGCCCAGAGAGAAGGATCGGGATCACAGAGATTATTCCCAAGTTTCCCAAGGATAGAAGAGGGAGGAGGAGAAGACAAAGAAGAAATCTACACCTAGAGAAAGAAATTAATACTCGACGATGACTAAGAGTAATTAATTAACCGAAGCAAACCAGAAAATAACATATAGTCAATTATAGCTACGATAGGAATCGGAAAGAATAGATAGAGAGATAGAAACCTACATCAGTTACTAATAACGTTTTAAACGCCTCATAAATACCAATACTACTTTCTAACTTTATCACGCTAGCTATACTACCTAAAATCGACAGAGATAAGCCTGACTTCCAGGCAATTAGCATCTCTTTGCAAACCTCTTACTTCTTTCAGCCCTCTTCGTCTATTCGATTTTTACTATCATATTCGCACACGGGACTCACAGTGCTACGCGAGACAGGGGTCATGATAAATTGTCTATAGTAAGAGACAAGCGACATATCATGGTTCGGATTCAACGTTAAGCGGTAGGTCCCATGACTAAATAAGTCCACTTTTGTCTCTTACTATTTTCTTCGTTGTCTTATCCTAAAACCTTCTTCTTCCTCTCCCTCTCACTCCTAACCACCGTACTCACAGTGCTTGGATCCTACTTTGGCTCTAGATAGTGTGACTATAGGGATCTATAAAGGAGTACCAGGCCTCCTTCCCCTCCCTCCTTGGCCGCTCCATGAGTGCCAAGGGGGGCGGGGGAAGGTTGGAAGAGCTTTTCTTTGTCTGCCATCTTTCTTTTCATTTCATTTCATAATTATTCTTAGGAGAACTTTACGCCCGAACAAGAGCCTCAGGCTATACAGCCGATTTCAACAATAGAGAAAGAAATGTAGATCTGCTAATAGCAAGAGGCATAGTTGAGAGGATCGGACCGGAATTCCCTGAATACATCGCTTAAGAAGAGCAACTAAACCAGATATCGTACTAGCTTCCCCTCAATTCCAGTATAACTATTTGATGGAAAGAGGCCCACCCACCATCAGCGATCACGAAATGGTGGTAGTAACATTGTCCGCAGACGCTAGACAAATAAAATGCCCAGTCAGAAAAAGCTTTAAAAAACGCTAACTGGCACGGCTACGCCGAAGACTTATCAAATTTCCAGCAACAAAATTTAAACGATGCAACCCTGGAAGAGATAGATGAAGCACTGAACGACGTGATGAAAAAGCTGATAGATACAGACGAAAAGCTTATACCCAGAACGATGTTTAGAACCTTATCACATCATCGGTATACACCGCGATTAACAGATTTGAAAAATAGATATTTAAACATAAGAGAAAATATAGAGCGACTTGCTCCAGGAAGAGGTGATAGAGAACACATCCTAAACATTAAGACAGAAATGAACACAAAAATTACAAGAAAGAGAGGCTTAAGATGGAACCAGATAATAGACGAGATAGAGTCCGAGATAAATCTTACAAAATTTTTGCCACAGACCAGCATGGTAAGAGGAAACAGAAAGCTGATGACAAAAATAGACAATAGAGTAGATGCACTAGGACCAGAACAAATTGAGGCCGCGTTTAGAGAACAGTGGTATAACGTCTTCAACATATCACCTGAAGAAAACGAAGATTTTGACCGCGACCATGAAGAGATGGATAGAAATATAGAAGAATTAACACCAAATCACTGTGCTTCTGATCCAGTAATGATGAAACAAGGGGTAGACCCAATGACACTTGAGGAATTTAAAAGTACTCTAAACAAAACCAAGCAAAGAGCTCCTGGAGACACTGGAGTAACCTGCGAAAACCTGGTAAGAATACCAAATGTATTTCTTGCCAAAATAGTGTAAATTTTTAATGCGGCAATAAGCGCTGGGTATTTTACTGACGCCCTGAAAAAAAGAAAAATGGTATTTTTGCCCACACCAGGCAAGCCCCCTGACCAACCAGGAAACTTCAGACCGATAACTCTTCTAGAAACATTGACCAAACTACTTGAAGACAATGATCTAATACTTATTCAACAACACGGGTTCAGGAACGGTAGAAGTTCTGAGACAGCACTGGCCGTAATTAAGGAAACAATAGCCAAAGCCAAACATGAGAGAAAATACACAGATCTGGTTCTAAGAGACGTACAGAAGGCTTTTGATAAGGGTTGGAAAATAGGAATAAAATACAAGATTATGAGACTAGGACTACCACCTATCCTAACAAAATGCATATGTGACTACATCACAGATCGCACAGCATTCATTTACATAGAAGGATATCGGGGACACGACTTTGAGATCAAGGCGTTTCCCATGGAGGATGTCTCAGTCCGACGTTATATAACATATATACAGGTAATCTTCCAAAGTAAAATCTACGACACCAACAAATACATTCAATTCGGCGACGACATCTCGATAATCGTTAATAACCCATACAGGCACCCACCAACGGAAACCAGAATCACTGCTACAGAAATCGAGAAAATAAATAACTTTGAAAGAAAATAGAAGAGAAGGAGGACAAATGCAAATAAGTTCACCATTATTCCTATAGGACGTAGAAAAACATCACGAGTCACGATTAACGAAGAAAGATACAGATACCAAAAGGAAGGCAAGGTCCTAGGACTAAAGATAACGTCAAAAGGTTAGCTAAAACACACCCCTGAAAGAATTAAACTAGCAAAAGCTAACTTAACGAAACTTTACCAGTTAAAAGACCTAAATACAAAAAATCAAAATCAAAATATACAACCTTCTGTATAAATCAGTATTATTATATCTCGCAATTCCACTCAACAATCTAAGTAAAACCAACAACGTGAAATTACAAAGAGTACAGAACAGCGGCGTACTACTAATTACAAATACAAGAAGGAGAGAGCGTAAGAGGCAGATAGATCTGCACCATGAAATAGAGATGGAGCCAGTAAATGTATCCCTACATAAAAGAGCTGTCAGAATATGGGACAAACTAGATACACTTCTGTACGAAGAAGAAAAAAGGAAGATGGAGATCCCAATAGGGCATAGAGCAATCAATAGAGAAAAATTTGAGAGCGGAAAACGATTAAATGTTGCTAACCCAGCACCAATATATAGATAGCATAGGAATCCCTACAGAACGGCAAATAATGCGTATAAATATCACCAACAATGGCGAAAACTCAAAAAGAACAGAAGATAATCTTAGAAGAAGAATAAAGGCGTGAGAGCCCCTACCCATTTGAACAAATGATAGGATATAAAAGTTGAAGACAAGAACTCAAGTGATGGCTGGTCACCCAGCAACCTGCACTAACTCTTACTCATTCCACTTCACCACTGTACCCTAACGATTACTATACACTCTACTCTAACTCTCTACTTTTAACTTCTGACTTTTTAAAAACGTAAGACGTAAGACGTAAGACGAATAATTCCATTTCTGTTCATTCCCTGAAGATTACCTAACATGGTTGAAAGACGTCTAGGAATAAAGAATGTCATTTGCGGATGTTTTTTCTCGCCTCAAAGATCCAGTTAAAAAAGTTTTAAGAAATATTAAGAAAATACAAGTTAAAATTGATAACGCTGCCACAGCTGTGGACTTCAATAGAACCTGCATACATCATGACTTTTTACCTAATAATAATAATAGAAAGGTCTAATGGGTTTAACCTTGTTTACTAGCCGTTATTTTTTAACCGCTAGTCACATTTACTTTCTCTCGCATTAATCTAAAATTTAACATATTAATACAGTGCCTCTATTTACCCAGAATATAAAATATTACGGAGTTGTTATGGATCAACAGAAGACATTTTACATTGATGTTACAGCGTATTAGGACAATTATGTCAATATTATACGTGCTATACGCTATGCCTTATATGCATTTTTATATAACCTTCCTAAACATGCCGAGATCTATAAACAAATTTTTATTTTGAACAGGGAAGAATTACAGGTCATTTTTACAGTCATCGCTTAAACAAATCTGCTTTGGCCTCAACATTGATAACGATTCTATAGAAAAAAAGGCAATATATTAATCTAACTACAACTAATTATATGAAACTAATGACAGTTGCATTTTTCTTTTAATGTTAAGGAGAAAATAGGATTTAAAATTAAACCAAGAACAGCGGTAGACTTTTTTCCAACTCTGTCATGCAAATGAGAATAACCAAGCTTTGTAGATGCATCATAACTGTTATGATTAAAGTATGCGTGTTCATGGGTCAACACCACATTGTGGATTTTTACAAATTTCATGATCTCTCCTGTCACTCGCCATCAAAGAGCACACTGGATGGGATCACAAAGACAAACCTAACCTTACGTTAATTAAAAATAAAAGTAATATTAATAAAAAAACTAAACAAAACAGAGAAAAATTGCATGTCCGAGTGCTAAGGTGAGGTTTTCTTTCAGTGATCTAAGCAAGCCGCCAACATTTAAAAAAAAAGAATATTATGGAGGAAATCCGCATATTCTGAAAACCTCCTCACACCAGAATATTATGTGTAAGAACCCACCTCTACTCAGTTCGAGGAACAAGCGCTACGGACCCAGTGAAGAGGTAATTAGGAGAGATACCGGATAGGATGCTCCCAAAGACAAGGATATTTAACAAAAATATAGTCACTACTCTGGGATACGAGTGAATCATCGACTGATGTTTCTGTGAACAGTATCAAATAGCATGCCCTGAGTGTATCCGCCTTAGAGAAGACTAAAGTGACTTGATACCGTCGTGGCATTGAATATAGGCCCAAGGGAAGAGCTGGGGCTCAATAGAACGTAACTATTAAGTACTGCCCCTTTTATAACATCTTTTTTATCATATAGTACCAATTGATGACATTATTCTTATCATTAAGTCATTGTAGGAGTTGAAAAATGCGGGTTTATGTGTTAAGTCTGGTCAGCCAGGCTGGAGCTACCAGCAACCATAGAGTCACTATACTGCAAATGAATGATTTGGAGATTCCAATGCCCCATGAACACTAAGTGGCTTCTGTGGTTCATTATGAATTACCTAACGATTTGCAACCAGAGTAAGTCACTAATTATATAATTCAACCAGTTCGGCTGTCAATACCAATGCATTAAATGAAAGATCTCCTTCTGATTCAAACAAGAGAGAGGTAGCCTGAAGCCACCGGCTCCTTTAGAATTGGAGTCACTATACATTCGCACGGCTCCGGTGTTACAGTATGCATGGTACATGAAATACGAACACAATACTTGCAGGGCTCTTGGAGCAGAGGCGTAGCTACAGACATTTAAAAGTTATATCCTCCAGGTTGGCGTCTTAGTTAAAACCATTGACGCAATAGGTCAGAGAGGTGCATCTAACTCTCGAAATATCAAAAGTTATTAATAATTAATTTATGTCTTCCGCAGCATAGTCTTCCTTTTGATCGGCGGCGAAGAAATGAAAGCCCTTGGCGAATAAGGACGGTAAAGAACCCTCGTATCTCACCTTTATTAACTAGAAGCCTTCTGTAGAAAACGTACATAAGGTACCACTCGCCAACCTGAGAGTAGTATGGAGGATCGAACTCACCTCACCTCCACCAATAGATTTTTGCATGTATAATAAAAAACTAACGCAGCCATAGTCAATCTTTGAGCAGGTAAATTATCACTAAATCAAGAGGAGAGTAGCTCTATCAACAGAAAATATGCTAAACAATACATAAAGTGTAATTTTTATGGCTTAGGTACAAAAGACAATAAGGATGCGAATATGAGGCTCGCAGGATTAGGAGCAAGTCTGCCACCACCTCAAGGCAAGGAGGATTTAGGAACCGGTCCAGTTCAGCGTGATTCCTTTGGAAGTGCCAAATGTATAGGATCTTTCCCAAAGAAAACTTTAATTCTTATGTTTGAGGATAACAAAAGATGTGGCTTAAATCACTCTGGTGCTGATGCTCTAGGGAAGAGATCTGAGGCATGCAAAAATAAATTGAAAAATCTTTACGTAGAGCGTGGTGAAACCATTTTCGGTAATAACAATGTAATGGCATTGAAGATGGATTAGCGTCAGATATGGATCCACTTAATTAAAAGCGAAACCAACGTTGTCAAAATATCTCGGAAAGAAACTTACAGCACAAAACTTTGAGTAGACATTTGATTCCCGCTCTCTTGGAAATAAGGAAAACTAATATTTACCAATTACTACATAAAATTGCACAGGCAAGAAGTTAGAGAATTTGGGACTAAATTGAAAGGGTTAAGTGATCTCTACCCGGCTTACAAAATGCAAGAAAGGTAGCTATTTGCGGGGCGACTGGAAAGATATCTTCCAACCAGATCATGTTGAATAGAGCTAAAAAATATTTGGAAGCCTGGCTTCCCAACACATCTCACTTAAAGTAATCGGTCATTAAGAGGTTCATCGTCTCTGGATGTAAAGCTCAGCTGCAGGCATTTTGGCATAGAGCAACGTACCTTCTATTTCCTCTAAGCATCATTCCGACATAAAAATAAAAATTAAGAGCTCCTCAAAAATTCTGCTACGGACTAGATGCCCGTCATGGTGGTCCCTCTTACTGGATAATGCAAGTACGAATCCATTAAAAACTTAGGTACACTACAAAATTTTGACACGTTTCAATACCTGTGTAAGAGGAATTCTCAGGGTGAGAAAAGCAACGTATGCCCGCCATGAAAATGGGAAGGATTGCTTAAAAAAAGGGAATATGGCTCTTCTGTGACAAATATGTCACCTAAAACGATTAAAGGCATTTTACTTCTCTTTGATCACTCTTTCAAATTCGGCTGACGACCATCAGAAGAAACATCGTGCAAAATCAAGAGAAGTTGAAGTCAGTCCCGCTGTGATAACGGCGCCAGAGAAGATGGGTGACCATGCTCAATCCAATCACAACCAAGGCAGTTTCTTGACCAGTGACGGGTCTAAAATGCTAAAAATTCAAGGCAGTTTTATAGAGCCAAGAAAAAAATCGAAAGTCTCCTCCTTCACCCACATCCATTCTAGTGGACTTTGGTGGTCAGGAGGGAAGCAATCACCATAATCTTCTGAAAGAGGAAACGAAAAGAGAACGGTATGAGACAATTCTTCGCAGCTTCCCTAAATTAGCCCGGAATCTTAGGATTATAATGAAATATAATTTAATCTGGAGCTAACTTGAAGGATCTGTCGTTGTCAGGTTTGAGGAGAATGTCCTCGCAAGGATGGCTATAGATCATTAAAAGATGGACCTCTCAGAGCTTTTAGCAGATTAACGCTCTGTTGGTGCACAGGATATTAAGGCTGAGTAATTTTGGCTCAGCAGGCCAGACTTCTCATTTTCTTGGGCCAGGTTTTTCTGCTAGTGGGGCGCTTGCATACTTTTGGACACGAATGGGGTAGCAAAGACTCCAGTTATGCTACACTATTTCTGGGAAAGTAGGGTTACAAAGGCCCATGAGATGGTTAACACAAAACCTTTCCTGGTATTTAATTCCTCCGGGTCAGGTGATTTTATATTTATCAAATTGGTCACGAGGGGTGAGTAGGGTGCCGTTTAATTGACTAAAGAAGAGCAATCCAAGATTGTCTCTAATACTAAGGTTTCCACTCTCTCCAAGAAGGGGCAAACTTTCATCTGGACATTTTTTCGTGGTATCGAGTATTCAAGGGTTCCAAGGAACTGGTCTCGAGGTATGATATTCTGAGCATGCCGCCACTACGGATTGCTGGGAGCATAAAGTAGCCTGCACAAGGTAAGTTAAAACACAAACCAGAGAAACCGTCCCTCTTACTCCAGAAAGCACAATGCTTTGTCGTCTAAAAACAGGAGCTGGACCACGAAGAGTTCTGCGACCTCGTGTTGCTCTCAGAGAGTCCACTTGAATGCACAAGGACCTCACCCAGCTCTTTCTCTTACCATAAACCCCATGAGAGCTCATACAGAGAGATTGGGGGAGTTTTTTTTGCTAGCTTAGGAATCGCAACCAAGCAGATCTCAGAGAGGAAGGGGTGGTGAAGGTGGAGCAACGTTATTGCAAGATTCTGATAAAGGGAAACTATATCACCGTTAGCCTTACTCCTATCACCATGTAACATAATTTGTGTTATTAGGTAGTGAGAATTATTTCCTAATTACTATGTTTAAAATTATTAAAAATGGAGTTTATACATTTCAAACAATACTTTGTGATCTATAAAATTATATTTAAAGATTTACCCTTTTTTCAATGGAAAAAAAGGGTGAATATGCATATTTTTATGTGTAGCATATGTTAACATATGATGAACTTTCCAAGGCATTCCAAAACAACTGAGGATGATTTTACTTTTAGCTTTGCTCTAATATTCCTGAAATCATGGAATTCAAGAGTGATAATTCTAGATTTATTGAAAGCATGTTTCAAAAAAGTGATTTGACTGAAATTAAAAAAGTCACCTGATTAAATTTGATAAAATTAGCTGGTGTTAAGCCAAACCTGAATTTATCACAGTGCTACATTTATTGACTGCTGCTATGAAAAGAATGCTGGATTAAATCCGTTATCATAAGGTATCGACAACAGATCCAGAGATAAAAGTTATATTTTCATAAAGAATCGCATTATAAAGTGCATGGTCACTGATTAGTAGTAGTAAAAAGGATCCGATACAAACCCTCTTGGCCAAGACACATATCACAAGCGCCAATAGATCCACCTAGGAAGAGCTTTCGGGGTAGTTTTTCTGCAAATGAATCAGGATTGCTCGTTATTTTTGAGTCTATGATGAACAATTACAAATAGGTACAAGAAGATCATGGACATTCATTTGAATCCAATTCTACATATCGACTTTCATCTTTGTGAAGGCATTTTCTAGCAGGATCTCGCCTCGTGCCATAGTTCCCTAAAATTGCGCCTATTCTTCAAATAGAGTGGATTTCTTATTCAGGCTTAGGCTAGAAATTCCCCGCATATTAACCCAATTCCAAAGTTATAGGCGATAACAAACGCAGGATCGAGAAGAGTGAACTAAATATAAATTTGAATGGAAATAAAATTTCACTCTCCCCTTCCTTGATGTGTTTATTACTGCGAAATAGATTACAACTGTTTCGAATTTTCTGTTTTTCGTAACCTACCCATTTAAATGCTGACATATATTTTTAGGAAGAAATCACTTGTCTTGACAATGTTCCTCCGTGGATACAAAAGATCTGATCCTAAATTCATCGATAATAAAATAAAATAATACTCAGAACATCTTTTATTTCTTCGTACCTCATTTTTATTAGTAAAGCTCATTTTGTACGCCAGAAAAAACATTTTATCATTACTTAAAACAAATAGAAATAATGAAATTAATCCCTCCCCATATAATAAGATTTACTCTCAACCTAAGGCAGTGTGCTTTGATGCCAAAGTTCTCAAGCACCCCCTCTCACAAATCCCTACATGTTCAATTATCATACACAATACCATCCACATGTATCTCTGTTAGTTCCTTTATGTGTAAATTTTCACTCATAATATTATTTCTTGTTTGACGCTGTCTAACAAATATTTGAAAACTCTTGCACTCACGCTCAAAAATATTCTCACCACAGGTCTCCTCTCACTCTTTCTTCTTCCATGTCACTTCCATCTTTCCTAACAACCCAATCTCTTTTCCTTCCCTTCCCTACTTTACACTCTTCCTTCACTCACCCTAACACAACTAATTCCTGGATTCAACCATTTACTACGTCCCACACAATCTTTTATTTAAATTGATTTTCGTTTCTAAATTAATTGAGCACCTTCAATCTTCCTATTTTAAACATATTCCCTACCTTTCCCCTCTTTTTGAATACAAACTAATCCTACTAAATCACTCACTCGATTTACAGGTTGACAGGACGAAGAACTCATAGACACGTCTTCCCAGACTAGAGCTTCGTGCTCGTTCTTAGTCGCCTTTCACAACACACGCGCAGGAAGATGTGTGTATTTTTCACACTATAAACACAGGCTACATATATTTATGAGGTACAAAGTTGCAAAATTATCAACACTATTTATTAACATTCTGCAATAATGATGATAAAAGTACCTTGGTATGCAATTTTAGAGCGAGGTAAAGCTTTGCTCATCAAAGGCGTTGCCTCGATACATTATACAAAAAAAAGTTAGGCTTCTCTTTATTTCCTTCATTTCACGGCATAGGAATAAAGCTAAAACAAATGGAAGCATTAAAAAATACTGATAAAATATTCTATTTTGAGTAAGTTTTCTTTTGTCTAGGATATATTATACCCTAGTCACTAGAGAGATAATGAAGCCTTACATTTTTTGTAGATGATTAGCGCTCTCAGATCCCTTCAAATGTTCCGTAAAAATGATTTAGTACAAACAGAGCAAAGGTTTAAGGAAGATTAAAACAGATCCTTTGATCAAGAAAGGAATCATTTATGAGAGAATGAAAAGGAGGATTTAGGAATGCTTTATATCATTTTGTGTCAGTGGTAGATGAATAAAGGATAAATAAGTCCATAGTCTACTACCCAATATTGAAATAACAAATCTTTTAAAATGAGTAAATAGTTAAACTTTTAAGAAATGTCTACGATATTTTTTCTGCTTTAGTAATTTTCTAAAATATAAAATTCATGCAGTTAAAATGTGGTATGTGGAAGGAAAGGAGGAAAAGAGTGAAAAGAAAGGTATTGATAGAAAAGAAGCATGAAGTAAGGAGGAAGGAAGATACAATTTTCAAATAAACATGAAAGTGGAAAAATAAAGGTTTAATCTAATATAAGAAAAACTACCAAAACATATTAAATATTGGATGATAAACATAAGTAGAATACTGATTTCAAGACAGTTTGAGCAGCTAATTGGCGCACACTGCCTATATTAAGATGATAATTTGTTAATGAAATCGATTATATGGGTTATAAACACACTAAAAAAATCAACATAAGTTTTACAATATGATAAAATACTTTATGGCTATAAAGGTGACAGTGAAAATAATTTAAAATCCTTCTCAGCAAAGTGACATTAGCTTGGGCATTGTAAAGTATCTAATAAAATTGTGCAATCTTAGTATGTCAAGAAAACGTGCTTTTCATGTCCAAAGCAGAGAAAGTCGACAAATAAACAAAAATTGTTCGGGGAAATGTCAAAAAATAAATTGCTTCGAGGACCACTTGAAAGCGTAAGAGAGCCAGTTGAAAACTATAGAGTGAGTGTTTGTGCCTGGAAGTACTGAAGAAAAGGTTTTGGCAAAGCAAATCCCGAGGGTCTCGAGATATGTGAATAAAAACTAACGTAAGAGTTGGACAAAAGTAAAATTCTAAGATACAACGGCGAAAACAAGAGCTTCTACCTCAGTATGTACCTACTTACATAAGTACGTATACAAAAAAATGTAGGCAAAGAAATATAAAAGTACATAAATGAGGAATGAGGGAAACATTTGCCAATATTTAGAGGAAGAATACTTAGATATTGTAAAAGAACAACCCCTACCTACTCACGTTAATCGGACACCATGTGTGTCACTTTCTATTCCGGAACATTCGAGATGTTTTCGCCTCACTGGACGCATTCGGGAATTATCCCCCAATCCTGCGAATTTGTCCCCATAGCGACAAGGCGTAAAAGAGCCGTTGTGTCTCGCGCCTTGCTGTTAAATGATGAATCGACTCCGCCTCCGTATTAAGATGTCTGGAGCTTGTGACTCCTTTTTACAAATTCCCCCCTTTCCCTTCAGAATCGCCCATGCAAATACTTGGTTTTGATTGTAGATCGGTCAGTCCAGCAGGCACCTCAAAATCGTCCTCATCGTCTAGGGTCGAAGTCCCGTGAGCGTTCATCAGACAGCAAGTCTTTCTCCGTCGTGATTCTACCCTAATCAATTGTTTGCTTCTGTGAACGGCAATCCTTTGAAGTTGCGCGACAGTCTCCCTTCGTTTAATCGATCCGAAGGAAATTTCCATCGATTACCTTTGAGGAAAAGAAGTTCCTCTTCCAGTGCCATTACGAGTAATCCCACATTTCTCCGTCGAACGTCATCCTTGAAGATTGGATATCTTCATCGCCATTCCCCAGAAGGTTGGTTCGGATCGTGCCCTTGCCTCATCCTGATCGTGCCCTACTTACCTCATCTGGAACGTGCCCCACTTGCCTCATCAAGATCGTGGCCAAATTACCTCATTAGGATTATGCCCCACTCGACTTCTCTGGGGCAGGACCTTCCTCGAAGTCACCAGCCCGTAAGATTGAAACCCCCTGAATTATTAGTATTGTCAACTTCCCCCTTTTGATTTGAGCATTTAAGAATCAATCCTTATCATAATTATCAAGAGACTATTTTTATATTTATTTTGAAATTTGTAAATAAAATTATATTTTGGTTAATTCATCTTTAACTAAACTTGAACGATACTCTCGGCCTATTCAAGTAAATCTCGCCAACCATTTATGTACTCTGTCTGATTATTAAGGATTCAAAACCTAACGCCTCAAGTTTGACCTCCTAGTCTCCTTAAACGGTTTGCGTTGCAGTAGGTGATTAAGTCACCTCCAACATAATATAGGAGTAGTGTATGGTATAGAGTGTTATACCACGACAGACATCACTTTTCAAAATTATAAAGATAAGTGGAGTTTTTACATTACCCAAAATAATTAAATTATCAATATTTGCTGCTTACTTTGGAATTTAATATGAATTTGTTCATAGGGGAATGCGCAGTATTGTTTTTATTTCCAAATATAAAATAGACTCATCTAAAATTTGCTTTAGTGGCACAACCCAGATGTACTATTTACCACAGTAAAGTAGGAAACAGAGCAGAAGTAGAAATTAAAATAAAGTAGGTTGACAACTGGCAGAAAGCGCTCGGCTAAAGATAAAGGATTCCACTATAGGGAAATGTGTGCATTAAATATAACATCTAAAACCCTCCAAACTAATATCTTCGAAAAACTAAAATGAATAAAAGTAGGTTTCTTTATTATGTTCCAAGGAAGCGGAAATAGGATATTTTTAAATGGCTTGTAGGTACTACTGGCAATAAATTATATGCAATTAGAACTTATTTGCTTTCCTTTGGTTTGCCTCAGAAACCAAACAGGACATTCATTTAGCTGATGAGTGCAAATTGTAGAGATTTTATGCATACTATTTATCTGTAGGATGCACAAATAATCTTGCTAAAAATCTAATTGAATATATGTACACAAAGAAGTTACCACATATAAAAGATGGAATTAATTAATTGAGACAGGTGATATGGAACTTATTGATAACACGCGAAGTGGATTAAACCGAGCGTTGAGTTGAAGGAAGTTAAGAGAAAGCAGGTGGAAAAGTTAGCGGGAAATATGGAGACGTATGTTTGGATAGAGACGCTCGTCGATGAGGAAAGAAGTAGAAACATTTGAACTTGGATACTAGGAAAGTTCGAGAGGTCTTTTGAGACAGGCTAATGAAGCAACTTGAAAGGAAGTGATTGACTGACTACATATGAACTCTCTCTCCATGGACAAGCTGGTTTTACGACCACTTATTGGTTGTCTCTCCCTCTCTCTTTTTATCTATCTATCTTCCTCTATCTCATTCAAACTCTCAATAATTGGTCATTTTTTCTCTCTGTCTGTCTGTATTTCTCTCTCTCTCTCTCTCTCTCTCTCTCTCTCTCTATATATATATATATATATATATATATATATATATATATATATATATATATATATATATATCTTTGTCCCTCCCTCCCTTCTTCCTTCCTTCTCTCTCTTCCACCCTCCCTTCAATCTTCCCACATTCCCTTCTTCACCCTGTTCCTCTTTTTATTTCCCTCTAATACTCACACTCTTTCCCCTTAATGCCAATTCTCTCAATCTCTTTTTCCCTCTTTTCCTTACCTTTCTTTCTCTATCCCTCTTTTACTACTGCATTTGAGCTATCTGTCTCTAGACAACCTTGTTTTATGACTTCAAATTGGTCATTTGCTCTCTTTCTCTCATTCTCTCAATTTGCCTCTAATTCTTTTACTCTCTCAACCTGATGCTAGATCGTCTTTCACAAATCTACCCGAATTCTTCCGTAGTCTATTTAGTAAGTACGATCCAGTACGGGCTATAGACATCTAATACTTTTACTCTCTAAACCTGATGCTAGATCGTCTTTCACAAATCTACCCGAATTCTCTCGTAGTCTATTTAGTGAGTACGATCCAGTACGGGCTATAGACATCTAATACCTACATAGACTTTAAAAAACTTTGATAAGGTGCCCCATCGCATGTTAATGAGCAAACTCCGTGCCGTTGGCATTACCGGGAGGTCTACCAACTGGATTGAGAACTGGTTTATGACCTGGAGCAGGGCGCACCAGGTCTCCATTCTCGGTCCATTGCTGTTTACTGTCTACATCATTAGTATAGAAAATGGACTGCGATGCGCAATAGCAAAGTTCGTGAAGGATACCAAACTAGGTGGCTCGGTTAGCTCGTACAAAGGAGTAAAACGCTTGAAAGACACCCTTCGCAGCTGAGGTAAGTGGTCCAAAATGTGACATATGCTGTTCAACCTTGTCAAGTGCAAGTTGATGCATATCAGTCACACTAACTATGAAAAATACTATTTATTAGTTATGCGTTTGGAAGCGACCGAACTGAAAAAAGATTTAGGCGTGCCAATCAGCAGCAAGCTGAAGATCTCGAGGCAGTGTGCCATGAGAATGTTGGGGTACATAAAGAGACAATTTCCTTTGCGAAACAATGAAATTGTGCTTAACTTGTACAACTTTCTAGTTCAGCCACAGCTTGAGTACGCGGTAGAATCCTGGTCACCATCAATGTACAAAGACATTAAACGACTGGAAAATGTCCAGGATATGGCCACCAAACTGATCCTGTCGCTTAGGCACAAAGGATACCGATGCTGCCTACGTATATTGGGGCCGTTCTACATGGAGACGCGCCATATAGTTAGTTTGCCAGCTCATCAAAACGTATACAATTTTACGTGGAGTAGAAAACGTAGACTACAGAAAGTTGTTCACCTTGAGCCTAAATCTTCCGCGCAACCATGGTTAGAAGTAGGATTTAGGCAAACTTAGGAAAAGCACTTGCGGGAACTTTTACTCATACAGAATCTATGAGATATGAAACTATCTTCCATTGGAGGTAGTGAGCCGTTTAACAGTAGAGCAGTTCAAGCCTCGGCTGGAAAAAGTACTGCACTAGTTAGAATAGACAATCGAAAAATTAGAATCATTTCATCTATCATGTAAAGATTCTTAGGCATGTTCTTTTGGAACATGCCTAGGTCATTTTTTAATTTCCTTACCGCAATATTGCGGAGAGGGAAATAGGCGGGGAGAACATTATTTTTATAGGTCTATAATGTGCCTCATACTTATTGTTCGGCCTTCGCATACGGTGCCTTCTCGATATGATTCTCAAGAACTTATGAGGTGCCGCTTTTCCTTGTAACTCCTTGTAAGAGACACTCCATTTTGCCTTTCCTTTCTCTCTCTCTATCTCACCATCCATCCTTCCCTCTCTGCTATCTCTCTTTTTTTCTTTAAAAGGGGTCCAAGAGCCTTCTTCTCGCATGGACTTGTAATGTGTGTGTCATAGTCGTTTGGACAAATATAGGAGCGGATTCTCCCCATTTTACACAAAGATTAACCCCATTAATTCACTAATGAATATCTGCTAAAAGGACATATATACGCATGATATCATTATATACTCTAATTAATATTTTAAAGAATTAAGACCACGTGCATGATTATCTTGGAGGGGAAGCTGAATATTTTCGATTTTGATGTCACGTATTTTCTTTGAAGAATGGATATAAAAAGGACATCATAATTACGACAAATAATAGAATATTATTAATATTCCCCTTAACTGTTTTTGTTATGTTCCGTCAAGAATATATATATGTATATATATATATATATATATATATATATATATATATATATATATATATATATATATATGCCGCAGCAGCTTCTCTTGGTGGAACGTATTCGGGAGGCTCAATTTTCGATGACTTTGTCGCATAAATCTGGCTGAATTTGTTGGATGGTGTTCATTATGTTGACTTTGAGGACATCAACTGCTTGCGGATTATTTGCATAAACCTGCGATTTAAGGTAGTCTCAAAGAAAGGAGTCTAGTGGCGTTAAATCGCATGATCTCGGTGGCTAGTTGATGTCGCCGCCGCGCGAGATGACTCTGCACTAAAATCACCGGTGCAAAATGTCTATCGGGGCTTGCGCAGTGTGGCACGGAACGCTCTCCTGTTGGAACCACATGTCGTCAGTATTCATATCAGGCATATAATCCCGTTAAGGCCACAAGAAGTTGCTTATTATCAATCTGTAGTCCTTGCCATTGACGGTTATGGCAATCCCATCTTCGTTCTCAAATAAATACGGACCGATGATTCCGTTAGACGAAAGTCCGCACCAAACAGTGACTTTTGGGGGATGCAATTGGTGCTGCTGTATCTCATATGGATTGTTTTTGTCCCAAATTCAACAATTTTGGTTGTTTACAAATCCATTCATCCAAAAAAGGGCGTTGTCGCTGTGGCGAGGATAGAAATCACATAATGCGCGCAACGTTGGTCGAACGGACCACTGAATTTGATAATAACATTTGATGATTTGCAAACGCTGTTCAACGCTAAATTTATTTGTTTAGCAGAAATTCCAGGGAGAGGAAAATAACTGAAGTGATCCTTTTTATTTACCACCGACGTTTTGATTAAATATGGTCATATGCTTAAGCCTATAATACAGAAAAATACAAGAATATGAAATAAAATGTAAATGTGATATCCCCCATGGAAAACTTTGAAATTTTAAATACACATACACATATATCTCAATATCCTTCGAACCCTGTGGTCAGTTCGTTTCTTGTTCATGAAATTTTTAGTCACGTGTGACTCTATATCTCAATAAGACGGTCGTCGGTCGTTGGGCAGTCGGTCGTCGGGCGGTCGGTCGTCGGTAGGTCGTCAGTCGGTCGTCGGTCGGTCCATCGCTACCCATTTTGCTTTTTTCTGTTTTAGTAATATCATTCTAACTATTCGGTAGATTTAACGAAATTTAAAATCTTATGTTGTTTTACGTTTTCTTTCGAATGAGAGATATAATTGCCAAGGTCAGCTAGGTAATTATTTTGCAAATAATCTCATAACTATACAGTCGATTCTAATAAAATTTGAATCCGTTAGTTTGTTTTACATTCTCTCTCGAATGATATAAAAGCCAAGTTCCTCCTAAGGTTAGTCCGGGTAATATTGAAAGTTTGGAAAGTCGTAAGGTCACAAATCAGAATAAATAAGAGCACGCAACTTTGGTCCGCAGAAAGTGTTTGGGATGTGGATTGGGGGTGCAGTTCGGTGTTGTTTGGTTTAACCTGGAGCATTGTGTAAGCCGGTGTGCGTTGGCAAGGTTTATGATTTTTAGTCGCGTGCGCTTAGTCACGTTCGACTCTATATCTCACTATGTCAGTCGGTCGGTCGGCCGATCCACGTTCTGCTGTTTTTGTTTTGGTAAAAACATTGTAACTATTTAACCGATTCTAACAATATTTGAAACCCTTATGTTGTTTTACATTCTCTTTCCAGTGATATAATTGCCAAAGTTTTTCCAAGGTTAGCTTGAGAATTATTTGGCCACAACTTCATAACTATTCGGCCGATTCTATCGAAATTTGAAACCCTTTGATTGTTGTACATTCTATTTCGAGTGATATAAATTCAAGGTCCTCCTGAGGTTAGACCAGGAATTTCTAAAAGTTTCGAAGGTCGTAGTATCATAAATCAGAATAGGTGAGAGCACGCGACTTCGGTCAGCAGACCTTGTTGAGAGTAAGTTTAGGTAAATTGCTTTAATTCTCCCTTTAAAATTTATTTAATACAGTTTTTTATGATTATTGGATTCATAAATCAAACCATCCATAATTTAATATATTTAAACAATTATAAAATCGCTATCTAATATTTATATATTTTAAAATTTTCCCATTCTTTTTACTCAGAATTTATGCGCCATTTCTAATCGTTCTTTCTCTCTAATTCTCCTATTCAAAGCCAACACTATTAATCAAACTTTCTAGTTTTACCCTTATCATTGTGCTCTCTGAGCATTGCATAATACTTTGTTCTTTTATTTGTTTTATAGGCCTAAGAAGATGACTATATTTAGGTAAGTAATAAGGATGTCGCCAGCTCTTTTCATCCCTTTGAGATTCCTGCTAAACATTATATATATATATATATATATATATATATATATATATATATATATATATATATATATATATACACTAGAGGCCATAATACAATGGTTAGTAAGAACAAGTGTATTTATATATTTATTATAGAAGTTTAACAAAACGTTGAGACAATATTTAGATATATCTAATATTAATCTTTCATGAAAATCTAAAGTGGATGGATTAAATACTTCGTAAATTATAAGGAAATAAACAAACTATCTTGCAAATTGCAGCGACCAAGTGTAAGGGTCATTTCGAAGAACAATGTAAAATCGCACAAGAACAAAAAAACCCTTGCTACTAATATCTTGTGAACATCCATATACTAGCACTGACCTTTGGACATTTGTTACCACAGAACTGAATTAGTTTCTTGCAAAATGATGGAGTAATATTGTTCCCTTCGTTTTTTAATAATTCCCAGAGTTAATTTTGGTTCTTTGGATTTCTCCTTCGCACCCCATCTCCAATAATATTCCAAACGTTTTCTCTAGAGTTGAGATCTGGAGTGTGAAGTGGTTAGTCCATGAGATTAACCACTTTATTACTCAAAAATTCTTTGACTTTTCTCGCAGTGTGGCAGGAAGCGTTGTCCTGCACGAAGATAGGAGGAATTCATTAGTGATGAAAAGTATGTAGACTTGCACCTTAGGAGAAAGTTAATCGAATTTTTCCGTTTTCAAGTTAATTTCATAATTAATTAAGTAGTTGGGCGAGTCTTAATAGAATTGCGAGTTAAAGAGAGATTTGTAGTATAGTTTATAGTACAAAAATTTGGGATACACTTGACACATAAGACATATTTCCAAGAAAAGTGCGTCGAGTTCGGCCTTTAAAAGTCTTCTGGAAGTTTTCTCGTAAAGACGAGCAGGTTCAGAATTTCCTGCCCATAATGGGAATATATATAGTGATAAGGATTGTTTCTAGAGAGCCTGAATTTAATATTTAACAGAAATCTCAAGGCAAGGAAAATTGCTGGCGTCATCCTTTATATTCTCGGCGACATTTCGACCATAATATGGTCATCTTCTTAGGTGTACAAAACATAAAACAACAAAATATTACGCACTGTTGAGCATAATTCTAAAAGGTACAAATAAAATTTTCATAGTTGTAGCTTTTTCTGAAGTTTCTAATTCACATAGACCAACTTTTTATAGACGTTTTGTAGATTACTCCATAGCGATATTTAAACAACGTGATCAATCTTTAGAATTTCTTAATTTTTTAAACACCATCCACCCTGATATTATATATACAATGGAAACTGAAAGTGATAACATCCTCTCCTTTTTAGATATTTTATTAAGGAAAAATCAAAGTAATATAGAAACTCAATTTACAGGAAGCCCAATAATACGATGTTAAGTATTAAACCTTTTTAGTAGATTAGATTTTAAATTTAAAATCTCGTTCATTAAGACCCTTATTCACCACACATACAATCTTTGTTCATCTTATATTCTTATAATTAAATAATTCCAACACCTCACATCTTTCTTTTTGCACAATGGTTTTCCATCACATATTGTTACAAAGTTAATCCGCACATCTTTACGTGGAGTGTACCAACCAGGTCACCCTGAAATAACGGTGGCAAAAGACAGAAATTACTTGATTATGCCAGAGCTGGGTATTATTTATAATAAAGTCCTCAGCCGAAAATTGCACTCATTGTTAAAGAAATATTTTTGTCAAATAAAATTTCTTTAAAATAAAGGATGTGGTTCAAGAGAGTCTTAGGAGTTCAATAATATACTTATTTAAATATCTTGGGTATTCCCATGGCAACTACATTGGAAGCTCCGTGAGAACTCTGAAGTCAACATTCTCGTCTCATATGGACATAAGTAATCGAATTGGTAAAATACTCCAAACTTAAGAAAATTCAGCGATCAGAGATCACGCAATAAAGGCAAAATACTTCAAACTGAAGAATATTCAGAGATCACGCAATAAAGGCAAAACACTTCAAACTGAAGACAATTCAGCGATCAGAGATCACACAATAAAGGCAAAATACTTCAACTGAAGAAATTTCAGCGATCAGAGTTCACGCAATAAAGGCAAAATACTTCAAACTGAAGAAAATTCAGCGATCAGAGTTCACGCAATAAAGTGTACAAGCGATATATCTATAGTAGATTTTGAAATTTTTAATTCGCATGAATGCCCGATTACACTTCGAATCTTAGAAACACTATATAATGATAGGTATATTATAAGGTGGTGAATATGTAAGAGTATAAGACATAATAGTTCGAAAGTATAGTGTAAAAAGGAGAATGAATGATGTTAATGATATGGATGAAGAGAGATGGTAATTATGAAAAATGTTATGGATGAGGGTGATGCTGATATGCACCAGGTTGCCTGGCAATCGCTTTATTTTACTTTACCTTTTTTTATTATTGGTTTGTTTCTTTTGAGCATGAGAGCTTTTGTTTTCATATAGTTTTGTAGCTGGTTAATTATGTTGTAGTTTCTTTTTTTGCGTCAAAGCCTCGAAGCCTTTGTTTTCTTGATTTATTCTTTAAATTATTCCTTTTTTTCAGGTTTTGGAATATCTTACGGTTGCACTCTCGTGCTTTGTTTTTCTGTATTTATAGCATATATATGTAGGTTTTGACTAGTTTTTTTATCTCTCTACTTTTTATTCTTTTAATTTATTATTTTAAATTATTACTAAATTATCTTCTTAACTTCTATCTCCTCTTCTGGAATCCTTCTGTAAATACTTAGCTGTATAGCGGTACCATCTCCTTTTGTATTATCTTCCGTTTAAATTGTAGTCTCCTTTTTTCACGCTTGGTAAGTCTAATTTTGTTTATTACATCGTCTGGGAGTTTTTCTTCTAATTTTTGCTATATTTTGCGGGCACGTTCATGTAAATATTGGTTGGATGGTTATGGTTTGGTTCTATGGTGTAGTTCAATCGCTTGGGTTCTCTCTAATCCTGAGGTATTTGTTATGAATCGGGTCGCTTTGATTTAGACCCTTTGGATTTGTGGCATTTTTGTCTTAGGTAGAGTTGGGTCGGTATAATGTGGTATGTCAGAATAGGGCCTTCAAGGGATAAATAGAGTTTCCTCTTATTGCTTTTGGAGAGGTTCTTGAATCTGTGAAGGGAGGAGAGGGTGATCTTTGCCCGGGCTATTTTTTCATTAATGTGTGTACTGTACCTATTACTTGCAATTTTCAAGCCGAGATCCTTTTCTCCGTTGTTATATAGGTAATTTGATAGTATTAGCAGTGACACAATGCGTGTTCCTCTTGTTTATGGGGATACTTTTGGAATTTGTTTTTGTTAGTTTATATTTTGTGGGTTCTTTCGAAGGTGTTTATATTTGTGATTTCTCTGGATGTTCGTTGTACAATGTCTCTTGTATTTTTTGTTAACTAGCGATGATACTAGAGACATCGTCTGCCAGTTTGATGTACATTGCACTTTCTTCCAAGGGTTGGTGGAAGTCTGTAGTATACACGTTCTATAGCGCAGGAGTGAGACACCGCCATTGCGGGACCCCTGCATTAAGGGTGAACGCATCGCCGGTTAAGTTGTTTATTGATATTTTTGTCTTCTTTCCTTCGAGATAGCTACAAAGGATTCGAGTCAGCTTCGGTTCGAGTCGAAGCTGGGCTATTTTTACTTTTAGCCCTAGAACCCAAACCTTATCAAAGGCTTTGGCAACATCGCAGAGTGTTAGGTCCACTCTGCTGGCCCTTGCAAGATTGAATGCAGTCTTTTTGGTAAAGAGGGCCAGTGAATCCGTCTTTGGCAACATCGCGGATTGTTAGATCCACTCTGCTGCCTCTTGCAAGATTGACTACAATCTTTTCTGAAATGAGTGCCAGTGTTGTCTCTGTACCTAACTGTTTCCTGAATCCGTAATGCAGGTAGTTTTGCATCTCGTTTTCTTCTAGGTACTTTTGTAGCCTCTCATTGAGCAGTTTATCTAGTAGTTTTCCAGTAACCTCGAATAATGAGATCGGTCTATTACTTTCAATGTGGCCTTTGAGTTTTTCAGGTTTGCCAAGGAATATTATCCTCGCTGTTTTCAATGCGGATGGAAAGTGTCCGGTGTTTAGGCATGCATTGAAGACTGAGTATGGATAGCTGAATTTTGGCGGGCGCGTTTAGAACGTAGTTTTTAGTAATATCACCAATACCTAGAGTCCTTTGCTTAAATGACTCAAGGGCTGAATTAAACTCTATCAGGGTGAAGCGGCCTTCCCTCGTTCCTTTGTTCACGGGATTCGTCAACCCATGTAAAAGGTAAGAGTTCTGGTTCCGTTTCTATTATTTCTTTTGTTATTTGCTGCTCATGGGCCACATCGTAGTTTAGGTTGTCCTTTGGGGTAATAAAGATGATCATAGACTAATGATGTGCGAAGCGTTCTTAAATTTCTTTATCGTCATTTTTTTCCAATTCTCCTTCCTTTAAGTGCATTTTATCTTTTGTGACGGAACCTTTTCGCTTTTTATATTGGTCTTAGAACCTTCTGTAGTGTCAATCTGTATCCTCTTTTTAATTAGGCTGTCCCAGGTTGAATTTACGCTTCTTTTGATCAGTTCGTTTGCTTGGTTTATAAGGTGTCTTAGGCGTATAAACCTTTCCCTGATATTTCCATGTTGACAGATTTCTTCGGAAGTACTGTAAACTTCTTCCATTTCTTCTCTAATAGTTTCGGTCAAGTGGGGGTCTAGGATTGTTCTGTAACTGACTTTAAGAGTATATAACGTGCCTGCTTTTATAATAAGGTTAGTGATATTCTGTGAGTGCGTATCTATTTCCTCTAGGGGACTGGCTTCAAGGGTAGCGATGTTGTAGTCCTCTAGATGGGTTTTATATGCGGTCTAGTTGGTCTCGGATAGTGCTTTCCTTTGGGTAATTTCGAGTTGTATGGGCGAGGTAGAGATCTTTCTGATAAATCCTATGTGATAAAATGGTGTTGCGTGGCTGGGAGAGGTATGGGTATTGAAGGTAAAGTTCGGATTCATTGATATGATATGCGGAGTGTTAGAGACCGCTCCATAACGAAAGCTGGAAAGTCAGAGCTTTCTCTTTACACTAATGCCGCCTCAGGACGAGTTTCAGAGCTTTTCCATTACTGTTTTAATCGGTCATGTATACCGCGGAGTTGCACCTTACGTGTAGATCTCCCAGGAGGATTGCTGTTGACGGTCGGTGGAAAATTCGAGCGGTTGGTATGTCCCGGCTACCACTAGGTCCCTCGTTGTCATTTTTAGTTTGATGGCTACGGAAGACTCCTCCAGACCTTTAATCTCGGTGAATGTTAGTACTTTCCTGATCTCCATGGCCATCCCGTCTTAAAGAGTTTGAGTGTGGTTTGTGGATAGGACTGTATAATTTGGGATTTTAATATATTCGTTTTGTGAATTCATGTCATGTTCCGTTATTTTGACGATATCCGGTTCGATATTTCTAATGATATTGCAGTATATGATTTTTCTATTTCTCCATCTGTTGACATTCAGGGTAAAGATCTTTAGATTTTTCAGGTATTGCACGTTTTAATACATCTTATCTTTTGTGGTCTTTCCGGCCTTGGCCTTGTGTCAATTTGCAGGTGATCTGACGTGGCTTGGTCGTTTCTTCTTGAATTGGTGTTCCGTAGATCTTTTTCGGTGTTATTACTTTTTGTCATTTCTTTTTTTTGTCTTTTCAACTTTTTGTTTCATGAGTTTAATTTGTTCCATGACTTCCATGTGTTCTTTGGTAATTGTTGTTTCCCTTTCGATTTTTTATTCATTGATTGATTCTTGTTTGGGTGCCATTGAAATGCAGATTATTTGAAGGTGGGGTCTCAGGAAACCACACAGGTTTCAAACCATTTTTGGTAAGCATCTTATTCAGTTCTCAAGAATATGACCCGGGCTTTGCCATATTTACAAAGTTTCCGTGTAATATGCATTATATAAGGTCTGGCCTCATTTACCCTTTGGTGTTCAAGGCAGATTTTTTGTTCTTGTTTCGGTTTTGCTGCTGTGGCCTGCGCATATGTGGTGGTTCTTCTTCTTTCTTTTTCTTCTATCATGACGATCTTCTTATTGTTTATTTTACATAAAACAGGCAATTGAGAGAGTGCGGTGTACATTAGCGCAGTAAGTACACTTTTTTTCTGGGTGTTCGTCAGGGGCATAGCAATTAAAACAAACCCGTACAGAGATAAAGGCTTACCTTTCTATCTGCTCTAGTGATTTCTTAGTGTAGAATACTAATAGAACATTTTCTGGCGCTTTTTCTGTCATATATGTCTCCTCAAATACAGCCTTGAACATGTGAGTGTGTTCCTTCCAGCTCTGGTTTTGAAAAATTTATGACTTTTTCAAGTTTGGGCCATTCTTGATTTTTTTTTATTTCGTTTTTAATATCTTCTGCTGAGGTTATCCTACCCATCGGTCTTGTCTTCTGCAAATTCCAATATTTTGGTTAAGACGACAGGTGGCAACGTGTCTTATTTGTTCAGGTTTTTCCCAGCATTGTCGCATAGGAAGTTATCCAGATCTTTTTTCGTATCGTAGAAGGCCACGTATCCATTATATTAGACTTTTAATCTAAATACAATGACTCCGATTTCTGCATAAATGGTATGGATGGTTTTTTCCCGATCTGGCTTCGCGTATCCTTCGAGGAGCCTGAACGGGATCCTCTTTTCTACTTCCGAGTTATCCATTGGCCCTACGGGATGCCTACCCCTCGGTTCTGGAGGTTTCTTCTTCTTTTCCTGTATTTCAGATTTTTCCTGGGAAAATTTATTTAAATTTGCTTTTTATGAGTGGAAAATATCCCTTGCCTCTATTGGGGCTTTATATATTCGGATAAAAGATGCTGTCTTAGATGAAAAATACGATGAATGAATGGATAAATGAGCCTGGGTGAGATCATCCGAGAGGTAAAAAATGACGGACTTTTGGTGGACGGTGGTCGACTCAACTACCACCATCCGCGGTGCCGCCCCCTCTGGGTTTTGGATATGTTACTATGCGTCCAACTTACATAGAGACGGTTTAAAGTCCCTCTATGGTTTTAGCCTGGCTCCCCCGGAGGCTCTTTTTGAATACCCCGGGACCTGCAGCGTAGTCCCATTGACCAGGAACCTATGACTCTGAGTTCCACAGTAGGATAAGCCTCAAACCTCCTTTCCTCGGAGCCTCAAATTATGCCTTTGCACAGTGAAGGGCATAGTTTAACCTAGGCGATGATAGGCAGCCTTCCCATCCGGACGATGTTCCCCTGAGGCAGGAGATGGTGGTGAATTAGCGGGACACATTAAATAAACAGCTCTCCTTAGACTTGTGATTTGTCGTCTGTTCCCTTCATTCTTTCCTACCTAGCTAAATTGTTTTTGTATATGGGCTGGGGATCACAGATTGACGGCTAAACCTCGAACATCGTTTAAAACCAGCTAAGGCTAGGTTTTTGTTTTTATATAGCCAGTTTCTGAATAAACTTTACTTTCATTTTTCGTTAGATATTGATTTTAAAAGTTACTCGTGCTTAGTGCCTCGTTTAATAATAATTTTATAAAAAATTTATATATACTCGAAAATATTTGACTCATAAATTAAATTGCTCCTATTTGTGGAATTTAAGTATTTTGGCAGTCCCTAACTAATTTTAATATTTTTAAAATCTTGTCTTTTTACTGTAAATCTAAACTCCAATTTTATAAATTGTTTAAACTCTAAGTTTCCTATTCAAAGCTAAAACTTTCAAAGTTCCATTTGTACCTTTTGGAATTGTGCTCAACAGTGCATAAATAAAAAGGATGACACTAGCAATTTTCGTCGCCTTGGGACTTCTGTTAAATATTAAATTCAGGCCATTTAAAAGCGGGCCTCATTACTATATATATATTTTATATATATATATATATATATATATATATATATATATATATATATATATATATATATATATATATATATGTGGTTAAAAGGCTATAAGGGCAGACACAGTCTTCATCAAAGCCATCGGAAGGAGCTCTTCTCACATACACGAGAACGTAACACTTAAAATAGGCGTTCACTCAGATAGAGAACGCTATCTAAAAGAACGCCTATTTTAACTGTTACCTTCTCGTGTATGTGAGAAGAGCTCCTTTCGAGGGCTTTGATGAAGACTGTGTCTACCTAATATAGCCTGTTAACCGCATAATTAATTGTGTTACGGCAATAATTTTTCTTATATATATATATATATATATATATATATATATATATATATATATTTATTTTCTCCTAATAATGAATGATTCTTTAGAAGCTCCAAACAAAGGAAAGGCAGTTCAAAAAATATTACCAGTTTATTCTTTATATTTCCTACAAAAGTGGAGCTTATCGTGAGCAATCCTGTCACTTGAATCAACACGATCATTGAGCTAGCACCTTATCAGGAGGCAATCTTGGTGTTCATTGGAAGCTCTTGGGCATTCAGATGACTTCTTTACAAGAGTTTAACTATTATTTTAAGGTCTTTAATGATCCTAAAGATGTTCTTCTTGACGCAATACCTTTACTAGCGATCTCCTTTCATTTCAGGCTAATTTGTTGCAGAGTAACAATGGTTGCACGCTTTTCTTTGGAAATAACCTTTTATGAAATTGAAAAAGATTCAAATATTTTTACAAAAAATATTACGATATCGATTATATATAAACATCATTCATTTAACTCATATTTGTAATCGTTTACTTTTATGAGAGAATAGCAAAGCTCCACCTGGAGCTACGCCATGCTTCGACACCTGGGTGAGTGAGGCATGGCCTTTCTGTTAGATTTGTTCAACAGGATCTGGGTGAAGGTTCTTCTCCCAGACTCCTGGCGAATCGCTACTGTGCTCACCTTTCGCAAACCGGGGAGAGATCACTCTACTCCGACCGGTTTCCTCCCAATCTCTCTAACCTCTTGCGTGTGCAAGTTGATGGAGAAATTGGTAAATGTTAGATTAGCCTTTATTCTGGACAGCCGAGACCATCTGTCTTTCGCACAGTGCGGCTTCCGCAAGTTCCAATCCACGTCGGATGCTCTGCTCCGACTGGAAAATGCCGTCTGTGAGGCTTTCCTTAGTAGACAGCACTATGCCACGGTGTTTTTCGATCTGGAGAAGGCCTATGATACCGCATGGCGAACGGTATCATGGAGACTCTCCACATGATGTGGGCGAGGGAACGCCTCCCAATGTTTATATCTGAATTTTTTGCGAAATCGTCGATTCCGCGTACGGGTGGCGAAAGCCCTCTGTGGCCCAAAGGAGCAGGAAGAAGGTGTCCCGCAGGAAAGTGTCCTCAGTGTCACACTCTTTGCCCTGAGCATCAATAGCATTACCTCGGTGCTGCCGAAAGATGTTCTCGCTACGCTCTACGTGGACCACCTTTCGATCTCTTTTTGGCGCATCCCAGATGCCAACTCTGGAGCGTCGACTCCAACAGGCATTGAACCGCGTCTCTCGCTATGCCGAAGCGCACAGGTTTTGGTTTTCTTTGGCCAAGACCAAGGTGGTGCCCTTCTGCCGCCATCCACGGCTTCACCCCGACCCAGATTTGTTTCTTAATGGGGTGTGCCTGGATTAGGTTGAGTCGCACCGTTTCCTTGGTCTTGTATTCGACCAATGCCTCACCTGGGAGGCTCATATTCGCGGCCTTAGGGTCTCTTTTACCCACGCCATGGGTATTCTCCGTTCCGTAACGTTCAGCGCTTGAGGCGCTGATAGGGCTACTGCCTTACTTTTTTATCGAGCCTTTGTTCGCTCGAAGCTCGACTACGGATGCGAGTTTTATGCATCCGCAGCCAAGCGTTTATTGCGGAAGGTGGATTCGATCTACCACACCGGCCTTCGCCTTGCGATCGGTGCCTTCCGCACTTCCCCCATTAAGAGCCTGTTGGTCGATGCTGGGGAGATGCCAATCGCTCTGCGCCGTGTGCAGTGCATCACTCGCCTGTATGCGCGAGCCCAGCGCCTCCCTCAGTCGCCAACAGCTCTCACTGCATCAGCAACTGATCTCGATGGTGCTTATGCCGCCGAGAGACGCCAGTCATACCCTAAGCCCTTTTGGTTTTGGGCCAGGAAACTCCTTCGAGAGGTAGATATAGCTCTCGGGCCGGTGGCGCCACTGGTTCTGCCCAGGACACCACCCTGGAGGGTACCACATTTGGCTATTTTTCGCCACGCCTCTGCTCACAAAGCTTGTACTGCGCCGGGAGTATTGCGTTCGACCTTTTTGGAGCACACATCGTGTCACGCTGGAACCGTACCGTGTATACGTATGGCTCCAAGTCCCAAGAGGAGTCGGCTTCCACGCCGTATCCCCTCTGTTTGAAGTCAACGGGGCTCTACCAGGCACTGCGTCTGTCTCCACGGCTGAGCTGGTGGCAATAGACCACTCGGTACGGGAGATTACGCGACGTGCCTGGTTCGGAGACCGGATTGTGATCTATATCGACTCACAAAGCGCCTTGAGTGCTCTCGGGGCATTGGAATCTCCGCATCCCCTGGTTTGCAATATCCGTGACGCCACGGTTTTTGCGAGCCGGGCAGATGTCGAGATTATCTTCTGCTGGGTTCCTGGAGATGTAGGAATTGCGGGCAATGAGGACGGAGAGAACGGAGGACGGAGATCACGTTATATGGCTAGCCTTGTTATTAAGGAGTACTTCAGAGTAAGGACTCATTGAATTTGTAAAGGTAACGGGAAAATTCTTCCCAAATGCATTTATTTCTATAAATTAATATGTCCAAAGAGTTAAAGGAAATTTTGGATTATCAGAAACGTGCATCTGGTATCCCTAGGTCATCACTAAAGGATTAATAGTTGTTTCAAATTAAACATGTTCATAAGACCTGTCTGTGATTGGCAAATGCTTAAATGCAAGGCCACTGCAAACAGTTAAGGCAGTGACATCTAAGCTTTCGCACGTATGATTCATATAAAGTACATGTAGTCTGAAAGTCTTGTCACCCCTGTAAATATAGTTTGAATTTTCTATATATTTTAGATAACCGAAAGTATTGTCACCCCCTATTAATATTGTTTTTATTTTCTATTTCAGATATATTTTAATTGTTCCTCTATTGATGTTATTACTTATGTATAGGGGTTGAAAAGACTCGGACCAACCTGTACACTTTAATGAAAGATCTTTAGGGTATATTGGTGGGTGTTCACTCTGCATGTAAAAATAAGTACCTTTAAATTCAACCTTCCATTATATGTTTTTTGAAACTATTCTTTTGTCTTTTCCATCGATTAACCTTCATGCGTAGAATATTTAGCTCCCGTGGAGATGGGTAAATAAAGCTTGGATATTGATATAAACTTCCGCAAAGTGCGCCATTGATTGTCCTCTCTTTTATGTAACACTTGGATGGACAGGGCATTGTAGAGGGGTGCAGCGAAGAGCTTTTCGTTTCTCATTGAATTTAGAATCAGAAATAATGTTAAATTCATCCTTGGATAAATGCCTCTTAAATATGAGACTTTGAAATCTCGTCATTGTAGTCCTATATGTATTTTCCCGAAATTAAACTTTTTGTGCGCTCTTCAAGAGTTTATTCCTTTAGGAAAGATGATCTATCTGACAGCAATAAACTTGAGTCATTCTTTCTAGGGATATATAAGTAAGTACCTGGGTTTCTTAGGTAATAACGATTGCAAAACAGAGGTGGGAGTGGGTTGGGTGGGAGGTCTGTGTTAGTTAAGAACTGCTTAATATTTTTATTTTTCATGTTTTCACTTCCTAAGATTCGGAAATCAGAGAGAAGATCGGCTTTTGCAGTTGGGATACTCCTATGGACTTATAGTGGCAGCATCTTTAGATCCGTGAGCTTAAAGATAGTGACTGAAACAAAATCCTAAGGATATTATTATTAGATAGAGAGTCTACAGGAAAACGCATCTTGGGCCTTCCATTATTCAATAATAAATTATTTGAATATTTTGCTCGCCATGAGTACCTAGTACTAGTCTTAATTCATCATCAATTACAGAAAAAAGAAAACATTTGATAAGTAAATATTTGTATCTATAAAAAGCTCAATCCATGTGCCTGTTGCCACAATGTTGTTTGGTCTTAACTAACGGTCATTTGCGCGCGCGCGTAAACTGCTGTGCGCGTGCGGTGAAACGTTTATTCATTGTAAGTATAATATATGATATTATATGATAGTATGTATATTATATTATATAATATAAAATTTATATGATATAACATGAGGGTGAGAACGCGCAACTCTCCTGACTCTGCCTTTACTCCGTACATAATAATAAGAAACAGCAAGTAAAGATATTTTTGTCCCACAATATAAACATCTCGAACAATATTCATCTACGGAAGAGGAGATATAGGTGGTGGTAGTCAGCCCTACTGTGTCCCTATCTCTAGTAGTTTTAGCCCCCTCCCTAAGGGGGGTTGTGAGGTATAAGAGTTTTTAATTGCACCGGTTGTATTTTACTTCGATTTTTTCTATATATTTTGATTGGGTTTTCATCAGCCGGTAACTTTTCGATTGGGAAAGCGAAAATATGGTAGCCAGTTTTGATGCCATCGAAATTGAATACTTGCTCCATTATGGCCGGTTTGATGGCATTAAGAAAATTAACCTAGGCGGCCTCAGTTTTTGAGATCTGATTCTTCTTACTTCCTTCGTTTACACTTTCCTTGGATCTGCTGGCTTTGTTCAACTTTCGATTTCCCTTTAATGCTTCGGTATTTGGTAGTCTTTCTTATTTTTTATATAATTTTGTTTTGTTCTTTTTCTTTCTTGAAGAAGGCAGAAATATTCGCTAATGGTCCCTTGATCGACGAGATTCGAAAGATGTCAACACAAAAGGAAATTCATTCTTTCCACGATTTTTTTCTTTGTATCTTTCATTTTTGTTTTTCTTTGTCTTCTATATCTTTTCAATTAAAATTCCTTCTTTTTTAATTGAAGCAGTTTTTGAATAGGAGGTTGCACTTTTTTATAATGTCTATTTGACAACTACTTCTAAGGGCACAACTCGTCGCAATCACAGGACATTGTATAGAGAGGGCTCAGTGATCCCCCGCAAATAATGCACTGCTTTCTTGTGTTTTTTTTCTCTCTTTTCATGGGAGCCGATATTAGTGCATTCCAAGTAGAGCTTTTCTCCTCCGGTATTTTCTGAGTGAGAGATCTCCCACTGTATGACCTTTAAATCATACGTTCAATCTCATAAATTATTTTTGGTGGTTGTTTTATTTGCATTACGTTCTTGTAGAATCTCTAGCTAAAGTTCATGCCCTTTAGCTTTGCTGATCATTCTGGTCTCTGCTACCTTGATCAAGGTTACTTCATTTGAATTCAGTTTCAATACATTCTCAAGTATTTTCCCTGAACAACAGAACAGCGGATGAGAGGTTAATTTACGTTGAGCGAATATTTTTCGATCGGTCACTAACTACTCGCACCACCTTTAAAAATTCATTTTTTGCTCGATCCAAAATTATATTTTCTACCAATGTTACAAATTCTGAAGGAATCTCGATTAATATGATGGGGAGATATTTAGTACACCATTTATTGTTCTTGCAAATTCTAAATGTGTCTATTTCATCTCTATTTCAGTATGTTAGAAGGGTTACACGATTTGTTTCATAGAGAATCATGTTATCGTTTAATATTTTGACGGTAGAAAGAAAATTAAGGGTGGGAATTTTCCCCTTACAGTACACTCGAGAAGATAATGTAAATAAAACAGGTTGTGCTTAGGAGCAGAACATCAGATCAAGTTCAGGCAGGAGCAATGAATCGATGAACATGATGATGGATGAAAGATGATTTTATTATCATTTTTAGAGGGTGTTTACTGCGATAAACTATATGTATTTATGGGTTTTCTCCCTTTTTTCGCACCCATTCTATCTCCCATTCTGGGTAGGAAAAGCAAAGGGAAAAATTCACAAATTTACCCTCGTCTAGATCTTCAGCTTCACCCTCATCTACCATGGTTCATTTAAACCGCGAAGGAAGGAGAGATGCTGCCGAGAATCAGCCAGAGTTGAGGAAAGAAAGGATGTGAAATAGGAAAAAATATAATAAAAATATAGAAGGAATCCTTTTGACAAGTGATCCAACGATGAAAGATCTAGCAATAAAATGCATTTAGAACATCCGTACTATATAATGGATAAAATAGAAAATAGAGTTGGTATTACAAAACACCTATCTCTCATATTTATTTAATTATTTGTAGATTTAAATAAATATATTGTTCTAAAATATTAAAATCTTGGTATATTACAAGTTCTGAAGGCTAGTAAAATAATTTGGACAATCTCTTTATATACCAAAATACAACAATAACAAATGATGCAATAAGAATAGTAAATGCCTGGAATAAGTGCAGCTCTCTTGTCAAGAGGAGACTCAAACTAGCGTCACCTGCTTGGATCTCAAATCTCTTCCTTTTACCCATTCCTATGCATATCTACAGTGAGATGACACAAGTATTTGTACAAAATATTTTTAATTTTTTAAATTATTTCTTTCGTCTAGTTATAAAACTAAACGAAACTCAGTAAGCATATATTTAACAGAGATACACATAAGGCAGATTTTATTTGTATATAAGAACATTTGCTAATAAAAAAACTTTAGCAGCAGATAAAAGTATTCAAACACTCTAATACCAAGAAAGATTATTGTTATTAAACAAAATAGATCTTATAAATTCGATAAAAATGGTACGTTGAAGATTCTAGAAATTTCTAGAAACGAATCTGATGTAAACTACCAAATATATGTTTACTGAGTTTCATGTTAGTTTTATAACCAGACGAAAGCACGAAATATTTCAGAAATATAAAAAATCTAAGTATATAAATACTTGTTTCACCTCCCTCTATATATCAACAAAGTTTTTAATGAATATTACTTAATTTTCCTAGTTGATTAAAACAATACTATGAAGGTTATTATATAATGGGGTTATGGGAGGGGGAGGGGAATGATGATTTTACTTGCTTGTTTTCAGCTATTGTTTCCACCAACCCGTATGTCAATGGGGCTTGACTCTGGGGTAGTAATCCTTCGTACTAATAGGGGGTTTGGCTGCCCGGTTAGTGGTAACGCTGCCACTCAAAAGGGTGAGCTTGGTCGGATTGGGATAACGCCTACCACCGGCAATGGTAACAAGTTATTTGAAATGCGCAACGGAAATATCCCTTTAGGTAGCCCTGTACTTGATTCGAGAAGAGGGTACAAGCTTGGATGAATAAAAGAATCTGTTTATAGATGTAAACGAGTCTCCGTCTATTTATTTTACCTTGCACCAAAATAGGAAGTACTCCGAGTACAACTTCACAATTTGATTTTACAACAAATTAATGCGAGAATATGTTATAGCGACCGGAAGATTATAATGAATGATTTATTGAATAAATTAATGCCAAAAAATTAAGATAGTAATAGAGAAAGACTATCTCTTATAATCTCTCTTCACCCATTTATAAAGGGGGAGAAACATTCATCAAGTCAGCCTCAAACCCCGCCTACAAATGATGTTAGCGCAGGTGATTGGCTGCTCATTCTTTTATCTCGACTCCTGATTGGCTTAAATTAATCCTTTATTTAATTTTGATTTGATGGCGTCTAAACTACCGTACCTTGCTATTGGCCAATACTTTTAGAAGGCGGAGCTTTATTATTAGACATACATTTGTTTAACTTCTGGCTACCTTTTTACAGAATGGTAAAATGCTTTTATAACACGCCCTTTTATTACCTCCAGACATTCTCAGTTTCCCAATGTTTAGTATCTGGCTCCTGTCTGACTTAAGCCCAGATAGAGAGACTACCACTTTATTACAGTGAGAAAATAGAGCCTTTACCTCGACATTCTAGACTCGCTCTCTCTTCCTTTCCTCCGGTTACGTTGTGTATGATATCTACATGTACACCCTTCAGGTGAATACATGTGTGCCCTACATATGTTGGCTCCGAGAGCATGGAGTGCTATCATGTCCCTTACTAAGACACATAGATACCCAGAGACTCCAAAAATGAACTATATATATATATATATATATATATATATATATATATATATATATATATATACAAATACTTTGACTCGTAGAGAGTCGATAAATATAAATGATGTAGTTTCCTACATATATACATTAATGTGCTTTTAGAGAGCATACTTATATAAAGGTTAGAAATTACCATACAATATAGTTTGACTTTCTCACAATCACCATAAGTAGAGGAATGTTACCCATATAATTTATTTATCACTTTATTTTTTGTCCTTGGTACATACAAAGAGGACGGAGTTATAATGAAAGTCATATTACATATGTAGATATACATGTGCCATTACTTCTTGTACTCTTGATAGCGATAGTATTTACAATAAACACGCAGGGCTTCGACATTTAAGTGGCCCATTATGCCAAGTTCTGCCATATCGAAGACATTAATACAATTATTGCTAATACATTTTTCTAAGTATCTCTTTACAAATGGCGTATCTTTCATTAGGTTCCTATATGATACAATCCTTACACCTAACAAATACATTTTAATATATATATATATATATATATATATATATATATATATATATATATATATATATATATATACTAAGGTTATAGAGGCAAAGAGGCGTGTATATTTATCCCTCTACCTCTCACTACAGTATTCCTCAATAATATTGCTATACAGAGGTAAAATATATGACTAACAAATTTCTGGCGAATGGCAGGTCGCAATTTTGGGGTCCGTTACATGGCTTTATAGAGTTCCTATGACGCTTATCTGTGAGGACTCATATTGGATCTATTTGGCCTTGCAACGCACATTTCTTATTACTCCCATAGACGAAAAATATACAGTGGTATTTAACAGAGATATATACATTACTGTTTCACATTATTCTTTATATGGACATTTTTTTGTATATAGACTATACGCACACGGACTTATTTTTATTAAAGTGCACGCCTATTTCTTCAGTTTAGATTTTTTGTATTCGTGTACCAATTACAAGACTTCACAGAATACTCATGACTTTCTATATCTCCGTTTTGCTATCTTTATTTTTTTAATTAATCATTACTTTATATATTTATATTTATGCCTCACTATATGTTTAATTTGTCAAAACTTTATTTTTACTTTTTACACATATGCATAATTATTTGTTTCTCTAATATGTCCATATTAATAATATATATATATATATTGTCCTTTCCGAATTTGACCTTCCTCCCAGCTCACGTCGAGACTTGCTAACGCAGTGGCTCCTCTGCTCTTAACGCATGGCGCGGCTGAGTGGGTTTGATCCTATCTTCTTCTATTTCTTCCAATCTTCCTGGGCGATTATGGTCAGACCTCTTCTTGCTGACCAGGGACTTCTTGGATCGTCGGTAAGTGTCTCTTACGTCTTTGCTGGCCGGTTTTAGCCTATCGATGGAAACCGTGTCTCTTCTCCCGTCCGGGAATTCGAATTTGAAGACTTTGTTGTCGCGTTCGATTACCAGGAAGGGACCCATCGTAGGTCGCCTTAAGAGGTCTCCGCACGCGATCAACTCTGACCCAAACGTGGATTGAATCCTTTAGGTCAGGTGGTACGTAATGTTTTGGCACTGTGTAGAGATTGCCCGCCGATGCACGTCCAAAATCTATCTGGGCCATCGTTGTAGCCAGTTCCCCTATAAATTTGCCGTGTGCTTTGGACAAGTCCTTGGAAACCAGCAGTTTTGGGCATAATAGAGTCGTGCCGGTTACCGCTGTGAAAGAGGAAAATCCGGAAGCATTTGGTAAGAAACGAATGCCCAGTAAAATTATTGGTAGCGCCACCAGCCACTCTTGTTTGCTGGAGTTGTGAAATTGTGTCTAAATAATTCTGAACCAACTCGTCACTGCTGTTTCATTGAATAGCCGTGCTTTGATGCCAAGGTGTCTACCATATCAAACTCACCTTGTTTACTTTGCTGATTCTCCATCATTTATCTTCCCTCTTCTTCTCTTCTTAAATCCTTGAATCTTCCTCGTGTTGCAATTTTTGTAGAACGACAGCAAAAGGTCACCAGTTATGGGGAGGGGTATGATAATTTTACTTGCTTGTTTTCAGCTATTGTTGCCACCCCCCGTATGTCAATGGGGATTGCCTCTGGAGTAGTAATCCTTCGTACCAATAGAGGGTTTGGTTGCCCGGTTAGTGGTAACGCTGCCACTCAAACGGGTGAGCTTGGTCTGATTGAGATAACGCTTGCCACCGGCAATGGTAACAAGTTATTTGAAATGCGCAACGGAAATATCCCTTTAGATAGCCTTGTACTTGATCCGAGAAGAGGGTACAAGCTTGGATGAATAAAAGAATCTGTTTATAGATGTAAACGAGTCTCCGTCTATTTACTTTACCTTGCACCAAAATAGGAAGTACTCCGCGTACAATTTCACAAATCGATTTTACAACAAAGTAATGCGGTAATATGGTAGACCAACAGGACCATTATAATGGTGACTTATTGAATAAATGAACGCGTAACAATTAAAATAGTAATAATGAAAGACTATCTCTTATAATTTCTCTTCACCCATTTATAAAGGGGGAGAAACATTCATCAAGTTAGCCTTACACCCTGCCTAAAAATAACGTTTGCGCAGGTGATTGGCTGCTCATTCTTTTATCTCGCCTCCTGATTGGCTTAAATTAATCTTTTATTTAATTTTGATTGGATGGCGTCTAACTTGCCGTACCTTATTATTGGCCAATATTTCTAGAAGGCGGAGCTTTATTATTAGACGTACATTTGTTTAACTTCTGGCTATCTTTGTTACAGAATGGTGAAATGCTTTCATCACACACCCTTTTATTACCTCCAGACATTCTCATTTTCCAAATATTTACTCTCTGCCACCTGTCTGACTTAAGTCTAGATAGAGAGACTACCACTTTATTACAGTGAGAAAATCGAGCCTTTACCTCAACATTCTAGACTCGCTCTCTCTTCCTTTCCTCGGGTTCTGTTGTGTATGGTATCTACATGTACACCCTTTAGATAAATACATGTGTGCCCTACATTGCTACTCTAATTTGTTTGAGATGAACTTTGCTCAAACGTTCGTATTGCTAAAATGCCTTTAGCATTTTCCCTGTTTAAAAACTTACACATCTTGCACTAAATTCATACACAACATTCCAATATAGTCTAACCATTACGTATCACTACAGCAGTCTCAAGACTTTGGCGATCAAAGTGAGAGCGAATGCGAGAGAAGTTACGAAGGAAACATAGAGAGGATTTGCTGACATTGCGGATATGAAGCTTAAAGGAGAGATGCTCTTCAAAAACACCACCCAAATTTCTAACGCAATCAAAGAAAATGATAGTATTACCGCCCAGAGTAAGCGAGGGAAAGAGAGATTTAGATTTTTTGACAAAAGCAGGGGTGCCGACGAGGAGGACCTCAGTTTTGGAATGATTAAACCTGAGGAAGTTGGTAGAGAGCCAGGCAAAAATTGAGGAGTAGGCAGCCAGGAGGTCAGTTATAGAGTAGGCAAGAAACGTAGGGGATGAGGAAACAAAAATTTGAGTGCCATGAGCATAGAGGTGGAAGGATAGACCGAGATTACAGAAAAGGTAACGAAAAGGGAGAAGGTAGATACGAAATAGTAGAGAACCAAGGACAGGGACTTGTGGCACTCCAAAGCGAATGGGGGTAGAGTCGGATGAAACGTTGTCAATCACAACGGATTGGCTACGAGACGAAAGGGAAGAGCGCAACCAGTCAAGCACGGTGCTCGATATGCCGAGGAAAGAGTGGAAACGATCAAGTAGGACGGTATGGTCAATAGTATCGAAGGCCGAGGAGAGGTGGGGTAGAACGAGAATAGAGGCATAACCCCTGTCCACGGCTCTTCGTAAGCAATCGGACACATTGAGAAGGGCTGTTTCTGTGGAGTGACCTAACTTGAAACCAGATTGATAGGTTTGAGCAATGTTACAGGCCACCATGTGACTGTTGATGCGTGAAGCAACCACTTTCTCCAGAACCTTAGAGAGGAAAAGAAGTTGCGAAATCGGGCGATAAATGGAAGGGTCAGTGAGGTTCAGTTGAAGCTTTTTAAGAATTGGACGGATGTGGGCACGTTTGAAGAAAGATGGAACAAGACCAGTTGCAAATGAAGTGTTAAACAGGTGAAGAAGCGTTGGGAGGATAGCAGGCAGAATTTTACATAACAGTTTAGGCGGAAAAATTTCCTTTGGAGAGCCCGATTTCTTAGAACGCGAGAGCAGGGCTGTAAGCTCCAACGCGGTCACAGCGGGGAAAACGATATGCGGCTGAGGCGGGAAGTCAGGGAGAATGGCAGAAGCCGGGACAGAAGGCTGAGGAAGGGAGGCATGGAGGTTAGTGACCTTATCTGTTAAGAAATTTTAAAGAGTAGCAGGGTTAATGGGTGGGGAGGACTGGGCTGGAAAAGTAAGACGGGAGAGCGGGCGAAGACGGTACGGGGATCATTCCTATTATCAGTAAGCAGATTACGTGAGTAGGCTTCATGAGCAGATTTTAATTCCGCCACGTAGGAAGCTGTCGCATGTCGGAACGCCAGTGAGACGTGGGTTGTGTTTTGCCCACGGGTGCGATCCTTTTTAAGGACTCTTTCATGGGCACGCATGGACTGCCTAGCACAGAGGAGTTCCATAGAGTACCAATGGGTACGGTGACAACGGGAGTTCGAAGGGATAACAAGGGAAGAGTGGGCATCAAGACAAGTGAGAAGGGGTTGCTCCAAAGAAGAGAGAATCTGGTCAGGAGAGTCAGAAGCATCAATGGGAGGAAGTTTGGAGGCCGCATCATTAGATAGGAAGGGAATATCAATGAAGGCTCGTCGACGGAAAGGCTTACGATTATGAGACAGCTGGAGAGGTATAAAGAAGTTGAAGTTGATAAGGAAGTGATCAGATATAGCATTGGGCAAATTTGTAGTCGGCAGGTTGGAAATAAGACAGTCAGAGATTACAAGGTCTAAAATGTTACCGTAAGAGTGGGTAGGGAAAGAAACGTGTTGGGTGAGGGAGAAGAGATCAAGGATTTCAGAAAAGGTTGAAATCACTGAGGATTAGCAGAGAACCAGTTGGGGAGAGGCCAGCGAGGAGGTTACTTAATTCATCAAGAAATATCTCGAGGGAGAAGCTGGGGGGGGAGCGGTAAAGGACTAAGATAGTTAGAGAGGGGGTAGAATCAGAGACATTGATGAGCGCCTCAAATGAAAGAAGAGGGAGAGAGGGCAGATTATTCAAAGGGAAGGAGGCACTGTGAATGAGAGCAACTCCACCACCGCGAGAGTTACGGGAGGTATGGGAGTGGACGTAACCATCAGGGGTAGCGAGATTTAAACAGCAAGCAGAAGGGGCAAGCTAAGTTTCCGTGAGTCCAAGGAGAGTGAGTGACTCGAGTGTTAACGAGCAGGTCATGAATGTAATCAGCCTTCTTAGACCTACTACCAAATTATATCACATTCAATCTATATTAATACACATAACATCAAGATTTCATTTGTATTTATTCAAATTCAATTGCTACTCTCGAATGTGTATTTCCAATCCCGTGCTATTAAATATATATATCGATTTACCGTTTCTCAGCAAGCAGACGCAGCCCACGTCATATATATTTATATCAATATTTTATATGTATAAATGCCAATAATCTACTATAAAAATATTACCAATTTATTTACTTGCTATAAATATTAAACCGGTTCCTTATCAAAAGCATTTATTCCTGACGTTCACTCGTTTTTCCTTTTTGTTTCGTCCCTCTTTATAAAGAAACTCGTTTATGGTGAACTTAATACCTTCTAATCCCATTTAAACATGTCTACATTGAAAGCAGGTTAAAGATTTAGTAACCTACGCTATCATACTCATTAACGTTTGCTTTAATATTGATTTAGATTATTTTGCTGTCCTGATAAAAATTATGAGAAGAAACAATTTTGCTTTCTTGGTCAGAACCAGAGGACTTTAATAATTGCGCTCACTGAACTTAACTAAACGAAAATATTGAATAAATTGCTAAATGAACTTTATTTATAAAGGATAAGTAATTTGTTTCATTAATCCAATTTGTCAGAAAAACACAAGTTATTAAAACAAATTGGGAAAATTTAGTGATGAATTACACTAGATGATAGTTAATAAATTCTTAGTTCTTTTTAACGTTTAATTAGACCAAATCCAATTATATTCTCCATATCAAGAGATAAAGGAAATCTCATTAATCTTTAATCCATAACAATATTTAGAGAATAATTAATTCTCAACCCTCTCATATTTCATCTTATCTCAATATTTTTGAAAACCAAAGATTTTATTTTGTCAACTGAATAAAAACTCATTAGTGTTGTGGTGTGGGGAAACGAGTGTTGCCAGAGTCACGATGATTTCTGGACCCAAGTCCGAAATCTCTTCTGGCTGTGAGTTCATACCTCTTCTTAATTCTTTTATTACATGGCTGCGCACATTAAAATTGCACTATAAATCACTTAGGTAAAACGCAAGACAAAGAAATTTAATTAAAAAGATTAAACACCAGAGTCCGATTCAGCAAATTAAATTTCAAAGGATGAAAATTAAAGTGTCATAAAATCCAGCTTTTAAAAGGTTTAGGCTGATTGAAAATTTAGAAATAGGGAAGATTTTTGACCTGAAAACTGGTCAACGGGAACACAGTATGAATATGAACAAAATAGATGGAGGCTTAACTTGAAGAAATATTCTTCCAGTAATAGCGTTGTGGATTCCTTGAAAGCATTGGCTGGGGATGTAAATATATCTAGTTTCACGTCATTCTAAAGAAAACTATACATGCACATTGTGGAAGATTATATATAAAGAACAATATTATACAGGTTTATATGTAATATATATATATATATATATATATATATATATATATATATATATATATATATATATATATATGTAGTATAGCCTAATTATTAGTAGTAATTGCATGCTTGAGATCTTGTTCTAATAAAAAATATGCGGAGCCTACTGGTTGATTGCTGATAACGCAATCCTATGGACGGCATAGAGAGGCTTTACGGGTTATGAAATACTTTGTTTGGGATGAAATTGATAAACTTTATTGGCTTTTTTTCATTCATTGTCTTATGTTATGTTATCTCCTTTACGCAATATGTATTCAAGGCACCTGAGTTTAGATCCGTTCCAATTTCTGTCATTCTTTGTCTTAAAAATGATGCTTGTTCCTTTGATACAATACGCCATCATATCTGCCATTTCTTCTTCTACCACTTATATTAGAACCTATAGTTTAAGGTTATTATTATACATAATATAATTTCCTTTTATTTACAGGTTCTTTGACTCATAAATGATCTACTTTGGTATAGTACCCTCCAAGCATTTTAAACTCACTTCAAAACTTTTTTCCAAAGATGCCGAGTTATTGTTTACTGTGCAATACATCAATACATTCGTAATAAATCTGTCAAATTATATAGTAAATTTGCAATGAATTTGAATTTACTATTTGAAAAACGGATTAATATTCAAAATTGAATAGTTCCAAACGGGATTAAGGCTGAAGCAGTTTTTATTTGTCAACTGTTAATTCAGGACAGCTCTTATATTTGTGTATAGTGACATTGCATTTAATATATATTGTATATATAGTGTACATCATTATTTCCCAGTTTTAACTTCTTCAGGTGATTAAAATTTCTGCTCCAATTCCTCCCCTAACTGTAAATCCTCCCTTGGGCGGAAAGTACCTCCCGTTTGGCAGGAAATAAATTTACCAAAATCAGCATTGAGTTCTCTTTATCGGGGTCGGCCAATTATTTAGCGAGCTTTGATTTAGCAGAAAAAATAAACACATGCATTCTCTCGTTCTGTATCACCGTTTCTGGTTATTTGGTGCAAGTAACATATTTCCACAAACTTGTCCAACTGTTCATTCTTATTGGTTAAGCGAAACTGCCTCGTTAAATAGCAAAATGTTTATATCCTTCACACTAGTTGATAGGAACTCTTTCCCTCATTTTGGTATGAGAAGTTTGATCCCTTTGTGCTACCAGTGTATTTTGCTAATTGCTAAATAAAAGAAGAAAAAAAATTGTATCTGTCATCTTGCTTAATTATTTAAGCATTAATGGAACGTGCATCTAAGATGCTCTCCCATTTCCAGGTTTCTGTCAGACACAGCTTCCGTCAGATACCTTGATTAAACCAGAAGGTAAAATCAGGTTTATAAATGCTGATACCGTCAGATGCAACACTGTCATGATATATTAATGAAAGTTGTAATTTGAGGATGGTATATTGAGTTTCCATGGGTATTTCATCGATATATACTCATCGAACCATCTCTTCTTTATGCCTTTGCTTTATCAATAAGTTTGTATAATAGGCTGCATTTTTAAAAATGCATTATAAAATATAAGCTTTGTGACAAACGCATTAACTAGTATATAGATGATAAAAATGCGTTAAGTATTTTTCTATTATGAACGGAGGGTGGTATATAAATTTGCTTTACATTTAGAGGACAGAGATTTAATCAATGAAGAGTGAAAAAATAGGAGAAAAGAAATTATTAATTGTTTTACCAACTAGCTGCATCCATTTAAGATGCCTTTTATTTCTCAGTGGATCCCATCTGATTAACGAAGGATCCGAACCACGCATATCGACATCTGACGACTAATCACCCCTGACGTGGCTTAACTTCGGTAAAATCGGAGGCAGTGTTTCCACTCGGCTAAGCTGCAGCCTCCGGTAAAAAATGAATAGACGAAAGTACTCGTATTTTCTATCCATGGTATAGAGAAGGAGGTTGTAGAAACGGGGAGGAAAAGGGGTCATGAGTTGCTATGCTACTTTGTTTTGGTTGGTACAAGAAGTGCCGTGTTGACTCTGGTATGAAGTGCATAGAATCAATATGCACTCTTTTACTCTACATGAGCTCAGTCTCTTTTATCCACACACGTGATTGCGAAATACATAGAGACACACCCGAAGGTTGCTTCATTGGCGAAGTGCAAACAGTTGCATTCTATCTGAGAGATATTGCTCCTTGTTCGAACCTTCAACAGGATGTAAGCGTCAGTGTTTTACTCATAGTAATCGACTCGTTTTTTCTTGGTTAATTCAACTCCAGTTTAATGTGGCAGTGTATGGTGAAACATTCAGTAGAAAAGTATATCTACGATGGCTTCCTAGGGAACATTAAACTCGTGTGTTTATATTATTTCGCGTCCTTATGATTTCTCTAGAACAAAAGTGTCGACAGGTGGCATCAGTTTCTTCTCTCCTAGGGTCTCCTATTCTTCTCATCAAGGCTTTTATATGGAATCACTCTTTTTACCAGACGACTTCTCTACCGAATGTCTTTGCTTAATAATCTGACGTTAGGTTGATTTAGAAAGGAACCTAGTGGTTTTATTTTCGGAAGTCTTCAAAGTGTCATTTCAATGTGTCGAAGCTACTAGGGAGTTCTATTCAATCTTATCCTTTCTATGAGTGAGCGTTTGCTTTTAGCTAAAATAGAACCTTGCATGATCTCATGCAGGTATATCAGCTTTGCTTTGTCATCAGCGCTTAAAGAGAATAGGTTTTTTATTTTCAAAGTTGTTTCAATATGTGATTGCTCGGGGACGATAACATCGGACTTCCTATGTAGATAAGTGTGTACTAGAGTTCTAGAAATACTAAAAAAAGAAGAAATTATAAATAACCCAAATTGATATAATTTAGATATATGTGTATGTCTTCTCTAACATTAGAGTTAGCATCACTTTTTAGGCTATTTAATTAGTAAGATGTTAATCTGGTAATCTCTGATATACAGAATTTGTTTGCCTTAGCTTTCAATTTCTTGCTTTAGGAGAGGATCGAAGGGCCTTTCTTAGTATTATTTCTGTATTTTCTCCTCTGTCTTTTTTAGCTTTCGTGTATTTTACTTTCCAATTGTGTTCGTATACATCACACGGAATTTCTTCCAAATGTTTTCAGTCCATTGATAACTTAATAGGGAGCATTGTAATTTCTTCCCATTAAATTCTCCCCAGATACTCCTTTTCTAAGTTGATACCTTTCATTGTATAAAAGTGCAAATAATAACCACACGATTTAATTATCCCATTGATTCATATATGATCCACTTCATTCCTTTCGGTCCCTGCTACTTGGTTTGTTATTGTCACAAAGCAGGAGAAGTTTCCTTTCTTTGTACTCATTGCATCTCTATTGGCACTGTTGTAGGAATCAGTCGGAAAAACTTTAGCAAATTAAAATTATACTGGCACTATGCGGTCAAATATAGTGCAAGGATTCGTAAAAGGTATTTTAAAGGATTTGAATATTCACATACTACATAATTTGAGAGGGACATCTAAAAACTAGAGTGCAAGGCTGACGCAAGCTAATAAACATTTAGTATAGCACGGTTAGGCTGAAAATACGTGCCGTGACAGAAAAAGAGGGAGTGAGAACAGGACACACTCATTTTGAGTGCTTGTTTCCTGGTATGGAGTAGAGTAAGTACTTTGTACCTTACCTTTAGATAAGTCGAATTCATCATGTCTGGTTGTGGCAAAGGAGGAAATGTTTGGTGAAAAGAATTTCCATACAACGTCCTTCAGACAACTCTTGAACCCGAAGTCAAAAGTGAAGTCCTCCACCTCCCCGAGAAACAAGAGAGCACCAGAAGGGAAAAGGGCAGCACTTTCCGAAGGGGGACATGGGTCCCCCCGCCCCCAGGGCACCAAACTGATCCCCCTCCGTCTAATAGTGGGAAATCAAAAACTAAGCTGGCAATCAGTCTTTGAAACTCTATTCCGAAAAATTAACATCGAGTTCACCCATCTCATCGAGACACCAAACGGGTGGGCTGCCATCTGCTGAAAAAACTAGGATGTGCAGGCCCTTGTCTTAGACCAAGCGAAAGAACCCCTTTGTAAGATGGGCTCGAAGCGGTAGCCTCCCACGAACTACTAGTGAGGCGTACAGTCACCCTAAAGAGATTAGACCCCTTCTTTGTGGATAACTCCGCGGAAGACATAAAGGACGAACTGAACGCCAAACAAGCATGTGCAAAAATCGACAAGATTGATAAAATTGGCAAAAGGTTGATTGAAGTCACCTTCAACAATAACGAGATGGCTCAGAGAGTGATGGGGGATGGCCTCCCGGGCTTCTACCTGCGCGACGCTCCAGAGAAGATAGAGGCAGAAGAGTACATTTACCTGGAAAACTGCCAAATTTACCTCGCGATCGAAAGCCATTCAACCAAAGATTGCCCTAAGAAGGAACAAATATTTGCGGCATGCTCCAAAACTGGCCACGGTTGGAGAGACTGTCGAGAAGAACAAGTAAAATGTGTCAACTATGCCACAGCGGCATCTACTCCAATCAATATCACGCAAGCAACCGATAGAGTGACTCCGAAGCTGGTCCTGCCGACTGAAAGCAAGAAAATTATGACAATGGTCATAGTTGCTCACTTGGCGAACCTTGCGCATCCCGGCTGCTTCTCGTAGGAACTTAACACCATGTTGCAGCATAATGGAGTAAAGAAAAAGTTGTGGTTCCCACCAAACCCGACATCTTAAGACGTTTTGAACATCCTGTTCGTTGATGAAACACAGTCTGAGACTGTCAAAAAGCTAGGATTCAAAACGTGGAAGAAAAACAACCAATAAACACCAAATAAGACGGGAGCCACGAAAAAGAAAAAGATGAAAGCGTAGAAAACACTCAAAACACGAAAAATAACCCAAAAGAGAAGATAACAAAGCAGAAGAGGAACACCAGATCCGTAGCAAAGCAAATAGAAGAGGAGATTCCTGATGGAGAATCGGAAGACGACCAAACTTACCCCAGAGTGCTCCTGACCGAAAAAGTCGATGTCCTGGAAAAAAGACATTTTTTCGACGGGGAACAATTAAAGTTAAAAATTTTCGGGACTGCTGGATGTAGACCTGAAAAAAAGCAATCAAGCACAGTTAGTGTTAGGCATCAGAAACGGTAAGTACAAGTGGACCTTTGAGGGGCCAAAGGAAATGGAAAGCCTTCTGTGCAGTGGTACGATGTACATCCCGGAGTCTAGTTTACACACAGTAAACAGGACTACATAGGAAAACATAAAGTGTGGGATGATGACCTCAGCGATTAAATAACAGCAAAAAGTGCTAAAAGTGTTAAATAAATAATAAACCGAAAAGATAAAAGTGTCAAATAAATAATAAAGCAAATAACAAATAACCAGGAGTGTTTAAATACGTTACGTAAGTGAACGTATAACGTATATTCTAAGTAAGTTCTAGTGTATAGTGAATATAAGAAATAAAAACATTAAGAAGTTTCAAATAGTATAAAAACGAAGTGAGCTGAAACTTAAAATTCATTAAAACATAAAAACAATGTGTACAGTGTACTAAATATAAAAGTAAATATTATTAAATAAAATCATTAAATAAAATCTAAACTGAAGTATATACAACAATAATAGTGACAATAAGTAATAGAGTAATGATAAAATTGTCAGTGAAAACCAAGTGATAGAATTAGATTAAAATGAAAGCTAACAAATTATATTTAAACAAGTGAAAAGTCGTAATTCATAAATCAAAAGACCAATACTAATGTAAATATGAAACCCTATAAGTGAATACAAATTAAATGTCAAAATTTGTAAATTAACAAAAAGCTGAGCTCCTGTGTATTCTTGCTCCAGGAGGACCCACTTTATGTATCTTTGCCTCCGACTAAATCCTTCCCCTTCTCACCTATAACTTTTATTTTTCAACACTTTAACTATAATATTTTTAATTTTTTGCATTGTATGAATTATTTTATTTTAATGTAAACTTTCTTGTACTCGTTCCTACAAATATATCATTTATTTTTTTTCCTGGTATGGATAGAAGCAAGGCTCCTAGGCAGCTAACATTGCATTGCGTCTCAATAATTAGCTTGAATGCTAGCGTAGTTCAGAGTGATTCAGATAAAAGTTAGTTCTAAGTATGCGCAAGTCTCTATGCTGAACATCATACAGAGACCACATTCAGCTCCTTTTCTGTATCTGAATTAGAAAAAGGAAACAATAACCCAAATAAAAGTTGGCTATAGAAATAAGTAGTTTTTAAGTTTTATAACAGCGCAAAAACAATAAAATTTATGGGTGAGGTCCGAAAGATTTATTAGCCTCTCTCGATACATTTTTCGTAAAATTAAATATTTATAATGTTTGCCCTTTTATCTTTGTGACAGTCAATCCTGATGTAACTTGACGAAGATTTCCTATGTGATAGCTTCAGCAGAAAACCAGTAAGTGGCAGACCAAAGACAGCAACAACATTAGAAAAAGGCAATTACCAAATGATAAAATCTGGTCTTAAGATAATGAACCAAGTACTTATTTATTCCAACCCACAACTTACCAAATCAGAATATTGGTAGGAGTTCTGTGAAGTTTGTAGAAAATCGCTGAAACTAAAACCATTGAAAAAAGATTTTTATATATAAGAAAATGTAAAATGTTAAAGGTAAAACAGAAGAAAGGTGCAAAGAGTTGCTGATACATTTTCAAGTCATGGCGTTAAAAAGATAGTGTTCACGAATGAGAAGGATTTTAAACTAGGAACTCTGTGAAATCATTAAACGATTTTGTTTTGGATGCGGTATTTTACGCAAAATTCAGGTCAATATACTGTATCATAAGACACTGCAATCTTCAAAATATGCATTTCTTATAGCGAGAAATGTGATGTTTATTGTATTGATGCTGAAATGAACTAAGTAAATTCAGTGAATCATTTTCTTTATTCAGAAAATGATTTTCTTTTTCAGCAGGATGGGAAAGCTTGACAAACCTACAGGGGCCACTGCAATCCACTGTGTCAAATGATTTTGGAATAATTGCAAGAGAATGTTTATGATGAGCATCGTGGAAAATTTACTCAACGTGAGTCAATGAACAAAATATTAAAATCATGGCCAGAAAATGGATAATAACAAAGTGACACGAAGCATATATCTGTATAAAAAGATACGGTTTGGTTTGTCCAAAAAAAGAGAACCAATTGATTATTTAATTGATCTCAAATAAATAAAATATTCATGGTTTGCTTTTTTATAGATAGATTTATTTTGTTTTTAAATGTGAGAAGAATTAGAATGATATGGCTTTCTAACTATAACCGTATTTAGTGAAATTGTGCTAAACGATAAAATCCAGTCAAAAGATCGACTATTAAGGTTTGTAAATGGTGAGAAATGCATAAATATAACTATACCTAAACCTCTGGTAATTTGACAGGTGTTGCAGAAGAAATACTTTGCGATTCATATGCCGTTCAATGGCACTCGGTGAGTCTCATTACATTATTCAAATGTTGACATAACTCAATTTTAGTCAACTTGCCGAAAAATATATTTTACTGATGATTTTGGTTAGTTCTAACATCTAGTTTTGCCTTGTTTTCGTAAAATTGTCCACCTATTGTTGAAAAAAAACAATGAGAAAGATAAGGGAAAGAATAGGAAAGAAGGTGTGTATAGGAACACAAACATCATTGTGAAGATTATGAAAGATTATGAACTATAGTAAAAGAGTCAAAACGTTTATTCCACTATCGTCTTCTCGCCAACTATCAATCGTTGGTGGAACTTTGATTTGGTTCAATCGCTAAAAACAACAAAATAATTTAATTTAAGTAACTTGATTAATCATCATCATCATCACTTCACTAACTCTATAATTTAAGAAGGAGATTTTTTTGAGTATTTGAATAATAATTTCATCTTAGTTTGGTTATGACATGTTTTGTTTTATCAAAGTTATTTCTAATAATTCTGCACCAAAGAATTACAAATAGTGAAGTTCCGAAAATTTATTTTTAAATATCTTCTCTATAACTATATTTTAGCAACGACATATTTTGAAAGGGGGGAAATTTAGTTTAAAGTTCCTTTTTTAAAATTATTATAATTGGCGAAGTTTAGAAAATTTATTTTAAATTTAACCATGGCTGCCTTTTTTTTAGATTTGAAATTTTAATCTTAGTAGCGAACCGCAAGCTCCCCCGTAGGGGGAAGTGGCGAAGCCATTACATGGTCTCTCTATATAAGACGCTCAATCTATGTTTCTGCAGCCACAACGTTGCTCTCTTATTACTAACGTTCATTCACGGGTCCGCGTAAACTGCCGGGCGCGTGCGGTGAAACCTTTACTCATTGTAACTATACGCGATTCTATAAGTTAATATGTCATTCCGTCTGGCGGATGGTAACTATTTTACTTTTCAATGAGTTTTTCAAAGTTTCGAAGGTCGTAATGTCAGATGATACGTTTTTTCATTGATAAATACGTTTGTTAATTAAATTTTTTAAATTATTGAAATAATGGAAAGCAATGACTCAGTTCTATTGAACTTGTATGATATCATATGTTAAAAAGCGTACGCAACTCTCCTGAATCTGCCTTCACCTCACAAATGATAATAATAATAATCAGCAAGTAAAGATATTTATGTGCCACAATATAAAAATTGCAAATAATATGCAGCTGTATATATTTGTATATATTTCCCGGGTAACGTCGTATATCTATGCGGCTCTCAATTAAACACAGCACTTAGGAAGAAATGAAGGAAATATTTCCATTGAATTCTACCTCTCACTTAAATGACTATTATTAAATCGCATCGATATAAAAAATGGAGGCTATTAGTAAATTTGTATACTCTTTACTGAAAATAATATCTAATGTTTAATTATTTGGATATTTTTTATACTAATTCCATTGTTTCGTTCTTTATTTTATTTTGATGGGAAATTTAGGGAATTACAAAAAAATGATGTTTATGGTAAGCTTAATCGTTTTCAATCTCTAGTATTACTCTTTAATTATTAAGTGCTGCTAATTTGGCTTATTTACCTATTTTCGGAGCCTTTTACTAACGATTTATTCAATAATTATGGTAGAGCAGCTTATAAAATTGGATCCCGCCTTCACATTCCTACTTCATTATAGATGAAATAAAATTCAGTTCTGAGCTTTTATGTATATCTTTTACTTTTTTCATTTTCCAATTTGGAGCGAAACGAGAAAGGAATTCAGATATTTTCCGGGACGAAAAATACTGAATTTTTCTTTCTATTCATTTTTCATTTTGTATTTGTTACGCCGCTCAGTGGCCAACGAACATTGGCTAGTCCCCCAACCTAGAATTATCTGATATTGACCTTCCTTTATAGGTGTGTATTCTGTATTTTGTATATGTGTATCAAATACGTATGTATAACAGCAGAAATTTAAAATTTTGACTGAGGTTAACATGAATGCAGATCTTTAGATAGCCCTGGAGAGGGTTCTTGCCTACACCCACCATCTCTCCAAACTCTGTGGACAAAATAGGGTTCTCTCAGTGATCTATTACTTCTTGTAACTGCAGATTATGTCGAAATTGTAAGAGTTTTGTGCATGCTGTAAATGCTGTTGAGCTGTGTAAGGAGGAGAGTGCAAGTCTCAGTGTTGGCCAAGTCAGTACAGCTTTGGTGTCTCTTGGTTTTAGTGAATATGACCTCATTTGAGCCTTGCTTTTATCTTCTACATCTGGTGGACGGATGTATAGAAAATGACGTGGATACATAGTCCTTTATGCTATGTTATGCAGAAAGTTTAGTTTGTGCGTAATAGAAACATGGGTTCGAGGTAGTAGGATTCCTTGGATACTTACGCTGTTTGGGTGAGGATGATATAGGTCTTATATTTAAAGGCAGGAATGTCTTGCTTTGATTTATTGTTGAGAATTATGTCTACGAAACTAATGAGCTTGTTTTAACGAATACGTAATTAATCTAACTACACTGAAAGCATCAATTGAAGAGAAATTGTCTGTTTTGTCGTTTGCTTTGTTTTAATGTGCGAAATGCGAGATAGGCTGCTAGAACCTACTGCTCTAGCCTGTACGTAACGGACATATTAACTGCCAGTTGATATGTCTGATAGATTGCATAGATTGCTCTAACGAGATTCTGGTGATTTTTCAGGTGTGTTATGTTTGCGTTTAATTTATATATTGTGTTATATACGAGCATGTGTATCAGGGTATAATTAAGCAGTGTCAGTGATTTTTTAAACAGAGCATGCTGCTTGTAAATGTGATCGGTTCTATAAGTGTTTGAAAAGGTATCTGGCGAAAATAGAGTAACATACCTGTTTGAGAGTATTAGAGGTATCAGGTTGTGATGAAAATGAAGTTTGAGTCTGGTGATGTATCGTTTACACCTCGTGCTGCTTGTTTGTGTTCGAAAACTATGACAATGTTACGTTCTTAGCTCTTAAAGTTTATGCTGGTTAATTGGGGAAAGGACTCCTACGCTAAAAGTTTTAAGGGTATTATCGCTGTGGTACTGAGTAGCGTGTGAGATGTATTCGAGATGTAATGTCTGTTATGAGTGAGTACAAATGTTTTAGCTTTTTCCTACGCCAAACTATTTAATTGCTTATTTTTACCTAGGTTTTTTATAGAAATACTTCCGTGTTTGATAAAATTGTAGTCGTTGACAAAATAGAGGACTTCGTATGTGTTTTTCTCAGTTTTGTTCGAGTTAGCAAGAGTTTTGATTGTCTTTCCGAATTCTTCGGTCTCTGCTTTATAGTAACGTGTTTTCGAGAAGGCTTGCTTTTGTTACATGACTACTTGAGTGTTTCTTTAATATTCTGATGCCGTTATTTTTCTGGACCATAAAAGGATTTCTATGGGTGTGGGTGCGGATGTTGAAGAGCTAAAGATTGGGATCGGTAGAATCAATTATACTTAATCAGTAATAGAGGTTCTTTGTGAAATGTTGTGCCCTAGTGTGGGTCTTGGGACATGAATAAAGCTTAATCACAGGAATTATAACCTCCTGAAAAATGGTGTTAGAGGGTTAGCTATCATAGTGGATCGGTGATGGACTTATAGCGTCGAGGCACGGATTAGATTATGGTGGGTGTGGATACAATACATCTAGTGACGTTACGAGCTGACTGTGTGGATGATGTTAAAAATGAAAATGATCTGAATGATTAGAATAATAAGAATCTGTGCTAAATTTCGGATGAATCCTGCATAAAGAATGGCCTCCTCCCACTATAAATATATATATATATATATATATATATATATATATATATATATATATATATATATATATATATATATATATATATACACAATTAGGAGAGCATCTGAATCTTAATGAAAGCATGGCAAAGGAAATATGTAAAAAAACACATCAACCACAAAATAACATGGATAAGAATACAAACAAAGGTTAAAGATGAAATGTAATGGGCAAGACTATGCTAGAAGAAATGAATTAAGGATAAGGGAAAGATATCATAAACTGGATACTTTATAAATAAAAAGACCTAGAATCTGACCTTACAATTACGATTATATGTAATTTGAAACGTTATTTAACATATTGACGTGAAAAAAATAAAAGGCAAAGATAAATTCATCAGCCTCTTCACAAAGGTACTTTGCGTTTCAATTTTAAAATATATTGCAAAAACACGCTGAACAAGACGATCGCTTATAAATCTTCAATGAGAATGCAAACGCTGGTAAATTATGGCGAAAACTTAGAATTTATTGAGCTGTTTATTCCATTCCACCGTTAAGATAAAAAAGCTTTGAAAGTTTGAAGTTGCGTTGTTCAAAATTGTTGCAACGCTTATTTTCAGGTATTCATGCGAGGCATTAGATTTTTAAAGGTAATATTGAAGAAAACAATTAATTTTTTCGGGAAACTGTAGATATTTGAATGATTATAAAAATATATATGCGTATTTTAATGCTATCTTGAGCAACACGATCCTAACCAGCCTGGGCAAAATTTGGTGGATATCCTATCCATCTGAGACCCACTATCATACCCCATTCAAACTCCGATCATTCACTTCCTCTTGCCATAAAAAGCTTAGACGGTATTCACACTGACCTTCTTTGATGTTAAACCACAACTGATACAGGTCATGGAATTTCAATCAAGTCACTTTACTTTGGCGCTGCTGACTATTAATTACCAGTGATAGGACCATTCTCTCCAAAATTCCCCCTACATTTCAAGTCAAAATTATACTTGTAGTTAAGGGGGATATTTTTCGCTCTCACTAGGGAAAGAGTTTAACAAACTACATACATATATTAGATTTCATCTCAAATTATATAGGGGAGAAGTTTAGCAATTTAGTTGTGACCTCCAGTTTGTCGATTATATTGATTGGAATTCCATTTCGATGGCGCAGTTTTAGCCCATTTTTGCCTGGGACGCTAATATGTAAATGAAGATCTTCAGTCAACAATAGTCATCCTATATCAAGGGAAGTAAATGGCCATGAGAAAGGAAAACTAATGGTGGATGAAAAAGTTTGCAAATTATGAATGATATTATTTTATAAACCAGATGAGGATGTTGAATCTCACCTTCCATTGTCTGTTTGTTAAACTCTCATGAACTACAACCCTATTTACGAGAGAACCACTTTAGGAAATTTAAACGTGGCAGCAGGCCAAATAATGTGTTAATACTTAAGTCGGTGGAAAAAATACATTTCTGTTTTTCAGTGATTACAGGATGCAGTTTAGGAGCTCTGTGCTCGTATTACGGCGAGCCTTGGTTTTATTTGCCTTTTTTATCTGTTTATGATTTGGAAGGCTTTTTATATGCTAGTTACTCGTATGTTAGAATTTTATAGTTTAATACTTTCGAAACTACTTTTTCTTCTTCCTCCATTTATATTAAATTGATTATCTTTCCTCCTTATGAAGTTGGGTACATTTGATGCCTAGTGATATTCTGGTGATATGACATCAATAAGTAATTGGCTGAAATTGAGGTATTTTTGCAATTACTAGACCTATTTTCTGTTAACATGCATTTGATATCACTATAAATCTCCTGGAATTTGCTGAAGGTTTAAGGAACTTAATTATTAAATATTCAATGGGTGATGTAATATTGAGCAGTGGCCCAATTGTGGTGATGCAAGCCTACAAAATAGAAGTTGTTAAAACTATGCGATAAAATAGCACTTATGTATGGATAAATATTTAATCAAATGTTAACAGAAATTTAGTCAAAATTACCCTCAGAAGATTTCGGAGACTGAAAGTACCAGCCGATAGTTGAAGGTATCATGGGAGCTAAATTAGTTCTCGGATTTCTCCAGAGAAATTTTACTTAAAAATATCACATAAAATTTTATTTAAAATATCTCGGATTTATTCTCGGTTAGATTCAGCCATTCCATTTGAACCTTCAATTTCGATAGAATTAATGAATGAAATAGTTTATCAGTTCCTTACTACATGAGCGCCCAGCTAGAGAAATATTTTATAGAGATACTGAAGAAATAAAACTTGATTGGTCAGAACCAAGACCAATTTGAAGAGAAAGTGGTTAAAAATATTGATTTGTTCCGATTATTTTAGAGGGGGAAAAATTCTACACTCATCAGAACTAGTTAGATATAAAATCTGAACGTCAATGTCTATTTCTAATTAAAGCTGTACAGGTATCAGCAAATGTTTGACTTTCATGTAAAGCAAAAACTAGCAGGAGGGGATAAAACCAGATAAAACTACTTGAAACATTGTTAAAATCTGAATAAAACCATTTTATTCCTGTGATTCTATTTCTTACAATTATATCTCTAAGAAAATCATCACCTTGAAGATCTCTCAAGAAAACTCGGGGGATCAAACCGCCATTGATATATTGTAGCTAAATCTGCAAATGTGGAACTTGATACTTAAATAAATGATTTTGATTCAAAATTAAACCGTCTTTCACATTTTTTTTGTCTCGTTTTTATATTATTTCCAGTTTCTTCTGTACAGAGGGTTGGAATAATTTCCCTACACCCTTTATATCTTTATAGGGTCATCTAATTAGTTGCATAAAAAAGGCAGGGTTACGAGAAATTCCCCTCTCCCCCTGTATGTGTTTAGCCCCTAATAGTCTTCTATTTTTACAGTGTTTTCTGTAACTTCCAAAGATGTTCACATATCCTAACTTAACTACTTTCTTTCGAACCTCATAAAAGTCCTAGCGCGATGCTCCAATAGGTTTGATAATTTGGAAAATTATGAGGAAATAAAGATAATATTTATATTAACCAACGGTCAAATTGAAATAATTTCCGCTAGAAAAACAATAAAAAAGGTTTTACCTACGATTCGGACGGTCATTCCCTATGTTTTTCTATTACCTAATTAAAGCTAATATTGAGTGAAATTTATGATCTCTGAGAGTTCAATTCCAACAAAGAAATCTAAATTTTTACCAATATATTTACAGTTAGATAATCAACCTAGCTTGAGATGATCTTCTAGGAAGCAGTAAACCACGTAGCTTATATATATATTTTTTATTTATCGCTGGTTAAATTCACAGGATGAATGAACCAATATCCATTTTATGCAGATATAAACGCTGTTAACAAATGAATATTCTATATTTTATTTTACCAAACGTATTTTTGTCATCTAAAGAGTCATCAACTTTGCCAAGGCATAATTTCTCTCTCGTTAAATGCGCCTTAAATTTTGAATGATACAAAGTTTCCTCCATCAAAAGGAAACTAAATTCAAAAGGGAATAGTGCGAATAACTAGGAATTTGATCTTGAATATTTAGGCCAGCTTAACTATTAACATGCAAATTATAAAATCCCCTTTCAGGCATCTTACTACAGGCGATATATTTCTTCTTATTCCTCTTCCTCGTCAGTTATTATTCCCATGTAATAAAAGGAAAACGAAAACAGATCAAATGACAAGGAAATGAGTCAATGTTGATACGACCTCAAAGAAAATTGGTGAGATATATCTTTTAAAAGTTCAAGTAATATTTCATTTTTTTCTTAGTAAAGAAGAGCTTAGAAAGTAAGTCTCTATTTTACTTTGTTTCTGATAAAAATGAGGATTTCTTTTTCGAACGAAAGATTATCAGCCGCCAACCTCGAGCTCATTTATAAGACAGAAACAATCGCGACGATAATCACCAGTAAGAGCATGCGAGCGAAATAAAATTTGGAACAGCGTACTATCGAAGCCAAGAGAGAAAAAAATGTCGAGTACGAGATTGTATCGACTGGGATGGTGAAGGAAGTCGTTTTGGAGGCAATAAAACTGCACAGATTTCTTTGCTCCAAGGAGCGAGCAAAGGAAGGTTAGTGACTGTCTTTTACAACTTTTTCATGTGAAATAAGGTATATAAAAATGCTCATTACTGAAGTTCTCGATGCACAATACAGAAAACATTGCCGCAAGCAAATGGCTTTAGCGCATAAAAAGGATAGAGCTCTCATTCAACAGAGGAAAATCATTGGTAACGTGGAGGAGCAGAGGCAAAATGGATGAAAGAAAAAGTGGAAAAACGATGCGCGACTTTTCATAATATAAGGGATAAATTGATGAAACCCCGAAAGGGAACTTGCTTCGTTATGGAACGGAAGCAGATTGGGAGAAATGCCCTTATTCCCAATATCTAGCGCCAAAAAAAGACGCCTAGTTTGATTTTCGCTTTTTTGTGCATTTTTAACCCAGATCTATAGACTATGTTTTCGTAATTACAGCTATGTACCCAACTAAGGTTCTCTTAACTTTTAATGCATTTTTAACACACAAATCCACACACACACACACATACAAACATATATATATATATATATATATATATATATATATATATATATATATATATATATATATATATATATATATATAATTTCTCCCTTTTAAGAACCTTTTAAATGTAGAAAGATGTAGAACCAGTGTATTTCAGACTTTATAACCATATAGTCCAAGAGAAAGAAAAATTGGACGTAAATGAGCACATTAAACAAAAAAGATGTGATTTAAAGGCAAGTGAAAAGGAAATTGGAAAATACAAGAATTAAAGAGAGCAAAGGACGGCACACTTAGGGCAAACCTTGCCTTTAAAAAAAACTCGTATTTCTTGTCTCATGTGATCATTCACATCCAATTTCTTTATATATATATATATATAATACATACCACCTTTGCCAAAAGTATTTACGCACCATAAGGAGTGTACTGTAACTATATATTCGTGGTAAATAAATTAAGTTTCTATTTATTCATTTTTAATTATTTTAGTACTCAGTCCTCTCCTCATTTACTAATATAATATCCATAATACTTCGTGAAAGGAATTTAACAAATTTTCATAAATTTCTGATGTTATCTTTCACCACTCACCCTGTAATTTTTCATACAGTTCTGATTATTTGTACTTCTAGGACTTTTTATTGTCTTATCCAGTACTCCCTATAAGTGATCTATTGTATTTAAGTCTGGCATCTGCTGTAGCTACTCAATAGGAGTGATCCCATTTTCCCAAGCCAATTCTTAGTGTGGTTGGATGTCGAGAATGCTGAAGTAAATTTAATTTATTGTGTTGTGGGAAAAACTTCTAAAAAAAAGCTCTCTAAATCTTTCAAGTGTATTGTAGCATAAGTTGTGGAGTTCATTATTTCCTGGCATAAAATCTTCTCCCTTAATTCTAATGAAGAAATGCCACTCCATCCCAAAATAAAACTATTTCTCTGCTTCACAGTAAGTAATACACAAACAGAGTGAAATGCCTCTCCTACTCTTTGTCTAAAATTAAACTCCAAACTATGGTAAAATCTGTAAAACTGTTAAACCAAAGTTATATTTTTAAATCATTTTTTTCAAGATATATATTTATGGTCTTACATAAATTCCATGTAATATAAAAAATATATTTCTTACACCTATGTTTATTACTTTCACCTGACTTTTACATGAGCTCCTCAATAATGAGCAAACAATGACTGCACTCACAAATTTTATATTTAGCCTTTGAACGAAAACGTCATCCACTGGTCAACCTTTTTACGACAATGCATACAGAAACGTTGTAGGTTTAGGGTACTATTTGTTTTTTCGGTGTTATGTTGAGAAGTTCTCTCTCAACATCTGATTGACATTTAAATCATTAAAGCATCATCTAAATAGCAAAGTTTGCTCTCAACTAAATAACATGGAAAAGTAGAGTAAATTAGAGTTTCATCAAAAAAGAATAAAAACAATTTTTAGTCCAACGATTGTGGAGTATTTTCATAAATAGAAATTTGGCTCATCGAACAAAAAATTAGTTAAGTAGTTTAAACCATTTTAAACACATCACGTAACTTATCTTTTGTCGGGTGAGCTTAATTATTTTTCTGAATAAATGTATTTTTTTAATATTTTACAGTCATTACTATTTTTAATAGTAGGATATTAATTTATTTACATCCAACCTCACTAATAATTATTGGTTTAGAGAAACTGAATTGAAACCTATAGGATTGTTTCTAAAACTAACTTAGATACAATTCAAAGAAAATTATAAAACAATCAAGAACCAAGTAAAAGCGATTGAATTGCCTGGTCTATAATGAGAATTGTAACAAGAATTAAATGATAGGCAAGTTGAGAAGCAGTTTTATGATCACGATTTTAACAATGGTTACTCACTTTCTAAAAATAGGGTTAGAATTTAACCTAACACCTCACTTCAATCAAAACTTAAATAAATGAGAAGTAAGATAAACCATATACTATTTAAAGGCATCTAGTTTCATAATGTCTATTCTGCATTTCTTCAGCCTTATTACAATTTGAATTTTCTCGGAGGAACTAAGCAATCAAAAGAACAACAACATATGTTCGTGTGATGTAAGAAGGAGAACGATATTGGTCATGCTTTGAAAATAGAAGCAAATGAGAACCAGTAATGCATTAAAATTTGAATGATAGTGGTGATAAATACTAAAAACAAAGCTCGTTGAATGCAAATACATTTGGAGTGTGCTAGTTTCAATGCAGCAGAATAACCAATTCAAATAATTTATTGCAAGCTAAGTTATATAAGGGCGCACTGATTGCTTATTATATACATTTACACTTTACCGAAGGACTTGATGAATCAAAAAGAGTTTCCAATGGAATATGTATTTAGAACAGCCGAAATGGAAAGTTAGTAATCGCTGTTACAGTTGGGCAGTAATGAGATCATTAGATGTCCTAAATTGACTCCAAATTCATTCATAGTCATGTATTCCAATAATAAATATTTTTTCCCAATAAAGACTAGTACAATTAATGATAGAGAATATAACAATATTATTATCTTTGATGACAAAAGGTTATCGTGGTAGATAATTTTATATAGGCAAAGAACCACTGGTGGGAAATGACCATTCAGTCGTCTTTGAGTTCGTCCCTATTTACCAACGTTCCGAGAATATTCTTGCACCAAATATTTTTAATTAATTTTAGCATTATTGAAAATACGGTCTTGATGAAGAAGCTTATTTATCTGCTTTATAATATTGAGGAACATGAACATTTAGCTCATATTGACAGGAAACATTTAGCGTATTTTGTGAAATTTTTCCACTACGTTTAATAAACTTAGAACACAAATAGTTCAATTAAATACTTAATTAAGTGGATGAGAAACTACAAAGGATTAATCCAACTACGCTGAAATCGCTTTAATCTTTTATTTGATTTAATTCCGTTCTAGATTTGAATCAGTGGATAAAGTCAGTTGGGAAATTAGATCAGAAAGTGCAAATGTGGAAAGAGTTCTTAAAATCTCTTGCAGCTCCATTTTACGAGCTATTATTAGTGGGAATCAAACCGCTTTTCAGGAATATTTCACCCTTTCTTTACTTTTGGTTGAAGACTTTTATCGTCTTCAGTGGCTGAACATCAGATAATCTTGTTCGTTTAATAGTCAAAGACAGCTGGACATATTCAACTAGGTTTTATATGAATTGTCAAATTTTAACTACTCGCTAAAAGATTTTTTAATTTACAGTAAAGAACTGCGTCATTTTAGAGCAAAATCAACACTGCAATCTTCATAAATGTTACTGATAAAGGAGTCTACATTGAATATAACTCTTACTCTGCAAAACAATAGAAACTTTCAAAACTATTGCAAAAACCCTTGATGCCCTTAAAATGAAAACGGAACATCCGCAGAATAAAAAATCCAGCTATTATTTTAAACAAAATGGAAAGAAAATATAAAAAACGAAGAATCTTTACTTAGAAACATTTTCAAACTGCAATTGAAGGCAAAAAAATGAAAACACAAATAACAAAAATTTTAATCCTTTTTTTTATCTAGCTTGCAAATTTCGAACAATTAAAAGCAAAGATCATAGCAAAGTGGTATACCATTCACATGCAGTGGTGAAGAATGCGCATTATGGTAGGCAGGTTATATACCACAAGCAACCTAAAAACTCGGGCCTTTTTCTTTATATAGCACTTCGTCTCATGAGATGTGTATTATTTACTTGCTCGTTGTGTTTCAGTAAAAAAATTTGTGTGTATGTATGTGTGCTATCTGCTATTCTATAATAAATCAACGAATACCACTTCAAAAGTACTTAATGAACAGTTTCTGTTCAAATACTCACGCACTGAATAACATAGTCGAAGGTCTATCACCAATCAAATCAGAATAAATAAATTAAATGTATGCATTTTATAAGTGAAAAATAATGTTAAGTGAGAACATATTATAAATCACGGAAAAAATCAGTTTGAAAACCCCATTTACGGATGAACAATATGTTTTATATCTTAAAAACATTCTCTATATCAACATGTGACTAAGAGATGATACGAGCGGCATGGAACTGTCAAAAAAATTAGGCTTGAAATAGTATAGGAATAAACAATTAATCATTCACTTCATCTTTCATGTCAGCTATTAATCCTTGTAAGTATATGTGATATAATAAAACCTGAATTGCCATTTTTTTGTACGATTTTCTGTTTATGTTACCGCTGTGTAATCACCTTAAGGTATGCATGAACGCCTTGCAAAATAGACGAGGATTTCATTTTAATCTCGTGCAAAATAGACTAATAAATGAAACTTTAGTTAGAGTTAAAATTTTACGGCAACTGAGATTAGGTTTTTCACTTTTCTTTTGTAATCAATTTATGGGTCAGTTAAATTTGCACAAGCAATAAACTTAGAAGTTTGTTTTTCGGTTATTTTACCCACGACTCCCGATTACCATACATAAAAATTTTTGCTCACTGACACATTAGGAAGTGCTAAGAAGTAAACAAATTTAACATGCCTCGTTTAATGTATTGATTGTGTCTGTTAACCGTATCTTAAATGTAAGACTAAATGGCAATATTATTGTCGAGACATCTTTTGGCTTTATGGCCACTATAAACTAAATAAACAAAGAGATCTTCACTAATTCGGAAAATCCAACGAACCTGACGTTAACCATGTGTTCTCAAGCGAAAGAAATGCACACAATTTGACAATAGAATGTTTTTTATGACCAGTGACTTTTTCAAAATGGCCGCTTCTAATATAAAGCCGTTTGTTCTGCTTTCCTCTGTTACGGAATAGACGCTGGTTGGAGAAAGGGTTTAATTCATTGCCTTAAAGATGAAGGAATCACACACTAGCATTAAGATGCCCACCAAACACCGTTTGCCTGTTATAATAATGCTGTGTACATAATACTAATAAAGATAAATATACACCGTAGAAATATGCGATGGTGGAAGTTAACATATGGTTTTATTATTTGAGTAAACCTAAATCCTGTTTGCGAAAACAATGACAAAAGGAGAGGATGATTAATAAGTTCAGGGAAAAAAAGAAGTTATATTCAAGATTGAATTATGTGAAAAACTACGAAAGTAACTAATGTAAAATGAAAACACGCAGGTATAAAGCAAATCAGACATAAATGAAAAAAACATTCAAAAGAATAAGGGATCAAATAATAGCGAATTCTGATGCCAGAGGTAAATACAGAAGTATTTAGAAAGGTCCATGCACGTTAGCTCCCTATGTGACACCACGGAAGTCATGAGACCGCATTATGGTAGTATAGAAAGATGAGAGGTCAACAAAACCCTACTTTCTCTTACTTACGACAACAAAGTTCAGCAAACCTTTCTTCTTCTTCTTCTCACAGGATGAGAGATCTCTAAGCCTTTCTTCTTGCTCTTTCTTAAAATATGAGAGATCAACAAACTTTTGACCTTCCTCTTTCTTAAAAAATGAGAGCTCACAGAAAGTCTCTTCTTCCGCTTCCTTACAAGATAAGAGATCAGCAAACCTTTGTTCTTCCTTTTTCTTACAAAATGAGAGCTCAGCATACCTCTTTACTTCCTCTCCCTAAAGAGAGAGAATATTAGCCAACCTTTCTTCTTCCTCTTCTTTACAAGAGGAGAGCTCAGAAGACCTTTCTTCCTCGTCGCTCTTGCAATATTAGAGATGAAAAAGCTCTTCTTCTCCTTCTTCCTTACAATACGAAAGATAAGAAAACCTTTGTTCTTCCTTTTTTTACAAAATAAGAGCTCAGCAACCCTTTCTTCTTCTTCTACCTTACAAAAGGATAGATTGGTGGCTTTATAATGCCAAACTAAAAGAGTTTACCAACGTCTTCTGATATGGATATGATACTTCTAATACAGAAAGCGACTGCCTTCGCGCAGAGCAACTCCTAATTGCTCTCGTTATTGAAAGAAATTTATTCTTTCAGAAGAATGTCAGAACGAGATTTCGTCCTTAGGAGGTCTTAGATTGTAACAGATTGTTTGAGTTTGTATGTTTGAGCGTATGTAACATATGTTCTAAGAGTGTTTGTTCGTTTGTTTGTACGAATACGATATTTGTTTGTGCTAGAGCAAAAAATAATTAGGTGAATGCCATTTCTCTTTGAAAGTTTGTTTGTTTATTTGTGTGAATGCCACGTTTTTTTTCTTCATGAAACGGGAAATTATAACCCAACGTTAGTTTTCACTTTATTCTTCTGTTTATGCAACTGTAATATTTTTTAAAGGATTTTTGTTCATTTATTTGTGCTATTGCATCGTTTGTTTATGAGAATGAAATGTTTGTTTGAAGGAGGTTTGTTTTTTGTTGCTTGCAAAATGGGAGATTAGAACCTAATTGATAAACTGAATCAATTACTTACTTACGAGTAGATAAAGCAGACTCTCTCTCTCTTTCTCTTTTTTTTATCTCTCTCTATGTATATATATATATATATATATATATATATATATATATATATATATATATATATATATAGATATACCACGGGTTGCGTACCTCCTGTTTAAAGACAACTTTGGAAGGTACCAAACACTGATTGAATTTGCCCCGTTTTAAGCTTGTAGTAAAGAGGATCGTTAGAGGACGGTTACTGGAAAGTGAATGCTCGCCTCTTTGATCTCTTTCTCGCTGTCCCGATTCATACGCGCCCCACCCTGTACTTAACACGTCCACCATTACCAATACGCTTATGGTTGCCAATAAGGCTTTAGGATAAAATGAGATAAATAAAGTAATCAAACTAAGGAAAATACCAGGCGTATGCAAGGGAACATCGCTCAATTGACCAGGAGAACGCGGCCACGCTATGAGAGCCAAAATTGTCTGCATGAGAAAGCGCTCCATAAACATTTAAACGACATCAATCTTTTTTTTTCTTCATCCTAAAAAGATGAAATATCATCAAATTTCTCGTATTCTTTTTCTTTACAAGATGAGAAAACAACAAACTTTTCGTCCTCGTCTTTCTTACAAAATAAGAGATCACAAAGCTCTTATTCCTATTATTTACAAAATGAGAGATGACTAAATAACTTCTTTCTCTTCCTGATAAAATGGAAGATTACCGTAAATTTCTTTTTCTTCTTTCTCAGAGAGCGAAATCAGCAAACCTTTCTTCTATCTCCTCCTCACAAAAATGAGAAATTAACAAGCACCTTTTCTCCGCATTCCTTACCTAATGGGAGATCATCCAACCTCTTTTCTACCTCTTCCACACAAAAAAGATTGCTATAGCTCTTTTCTACCTCTTTTTCCTATTCCTCACAAATGAGAGATTACCAAACCCCCCTTCTTCCTCTTCCCCACAATATGAAGAATCACCGCAAACTTTTCTTCTTATTTTTCTGAAATTTTAAGATAACCAAACTTCTCTTTTTTCTCTTCTTTAAAAAAGGAGAGATCATCAAACCTTTGTTTTTTCTCATCTTTACAAAATGAGAGATCACCAAACCTCTCTTCTTAGGCTCCCTTAAATGACCAATTAAAGACATACATGAGCACCAAAATCTTAGATAATTTACTAATATTCACCCTGCTTTAAATCAGAGGAGAATTTAAATAAATTTAGTCGAGTTTATTTAATTGAAACAGTAAATTTAAAATAAAATATATCATCAGCTAGACCCGTATTCATCATACTAGACCCGACAGACATCAACGCTAAATACCCATCTGACTCCCGCCCACTATCCATTATGCCCTAAAAAGCATAAAACCACCTATTTGTTTCATAGAAATTTGGGGCTCTTAATATCAATGGCTTCTATTTATCATTCATTCCTGGGCGGAAGGCACAAAACATTTCCTTATCAACCCCTCTCCTTAACATAAATAGTGCACAATTTCATCACTTTGCTCTTCTGTCAGTCCTTTCTCTTACAGAGCATTCCTATTCAAGCCACTTTTTAATCGATGGATCTTTCAATCTTTTGCAATCCCTGATACTCACTCCACCTATTTTCTTTCTCTCCTGTTATTCTATCCTCTCCCTCTCTCTTCCTTTTCCATTTATACCTGCTACAACCTCTAACCGATACATAGTCCCATTTCATTCTACTATTGGTCCTAATTTATTTCAAAACCTCTCCTTTTCACCCTCAATTCTATCATTAAAGATCACATATACTATTTTCACGCACATTTATACCCCTGTAAATCTCAACTTAACACACATAATTCTCGATCTCACACATTCATACACAAATATTGCATGCTACTATTCTCTCCAATGCACCAGCACCCCATCATGTGAGCGTGATACTTTCATAAAATAAATAATGAAGTTAATTCATCATCTAATAAAACCTCCAATATCCTTAAGAATTGTATCAACTCTTTGTTATATTTCTTCAAGCTTTGTATAAAAGAGGTGATTGAAATGCCATGCCACCTGTAAACTTTTCTCCAGTGGTTCCTTATAACTTGCTACCTCATGTTTTCTTCTATGCTTAACTTTCTAAAATTCTTGAGTTAAACTAAACCGTGAGTAATTTACGTTTTCAAACCCAAATGTATCATTTTTGCTAGGAAATGAATTTTAGTTTGTATAAGTTGAAGTATCAATATTTTTTCTTGTTCATTTGTATTTATCGTTTCTTTTATTTTACTTAGGAATCTGTAACTCAAGTTGATCAAATACATCCAGAAAATTCAAAACAAATTGTAGACATATTTTTTATATATGTACCTCATACGAGGTTAAATAAACCGACATTTTATCACCGTTATTATATTTCTCCTTTTATTCTTAGCACCCTCATGACTCTGCAAGAGAAAGGGAAGAAGTTTGCTTATCAAAAACAGAGAACGTAATTTTCCATATCAACCATTTATCATTTACGCGCTAGTAAGAGGTGAGGCACAATATGTTGCAGCAGTAACGAATTTACCACGATGTCCATCATGCGAAAAGATAACCATTTTTGATCAGTTTAGGTTGATTTCCCATTTTACCAATTACTTTTAAAATTTTCTGAAGTCTCTTTTCGAGATTAACTCAATTAAAAGCAATATGATAGTCAAAAGTTGAGAACATCTCGTAAAAACTTCTAACAAGTTACATGAACGCAAGTGCTTCTCTGCTAACGAACGTTAAGTTTTTGGACTCCAAATACTCCATTTTTCTGTCTGTACTAATAGCCTCTAAAAGCTTGCCAATAAAATAAGTTAAACAAATCGGTCTAAGATTTCTAGAATGGGATTATGTACTTGGAAACCATTTTTTAAAATACAAACTATATTTGCATCTTTTAACTTCTTTATAACTATTGTTTCAATAAATGAACTGTTAAAAATATCATAAAAGGAATTTGCTAGTTCACCTCTTAATTCTTTGGGGGAATTGGATCGACAAAATAAGGATTTTCTTTCTCTTAATACATTTATAATTCTGTTATATTAAATACGAAATAGTAATATCATGATCAAAATTAAATGTAAGCCCAATATAACTTCTTCTCATATATATTTTCAACAATCATTTTTTCACCCAACACACTTTTCAATTTGTCCATTTCCACACCACACCACTCATTCTCAATCTTTCTTTTTATTTCTACATCAGAGTTTCAGTACCCTAACCCTTTTACTCCTGGGTCCTGAAGTAAACTCGACGATGTCAGCGTAGCCGTAATGTGGTCATACCAATCCGTAGACGGGGACCCTGCCTAAGTCGCGGGTGAGGTTGCCGACAGCCGTGTGCAAATCCCTGGCGAGCCTTTCGAACCCAAGGAGATGAAGAGGAAGAAAAACAGAATGAGGGAAGAGAACGGGCGAGTAGCAGCTCTAGCAGGGGTGACAGGAGGGAACACTCTGCTGACTGGATCAAACGAGCCGTGCCGCACCAGTAGTAGACATATGTAAAGTGGAATAACGATGGGTGACCTGATAAGGAATTATAGGGGGTAGAAGAAGAAGGCATGCAGAGTCACAAAGGACCAAAAAAACACCCCAATTTGATTTGGCTTCATCTTGACGTGCGCAGGTCAATGTTAATAGAAGGAAAAGTCCCAGGCCCAACTGAGGGCTGGAGAACCACCTCGGCGACGGTTGTTAATTATGTTTGGAGGTCTGAGGCTTTAGGAACCTTTGTAATGAATCACTTGGGAACGAGGTCGAGAATGTGAGCAACATCCCCAGGAAATCCGTCCAAGTCTCGATGTGTCCGAGAGGGTTCGGACACACTAAAAGCATTCTGAGGAGGGCGATGGCAACTGCGGATGATCTTCATGTAAAGACCGATAAGGGCCTTCTCTTAGAAATATTAACCGGAGATTCACTACTGTGTATGCACTTAGTAGACTTCTAGGTATTAATGAGTGATTAGGAAAATTATGTGTCTTGATGGATTGAAGTTTCTGGATTAGTTTGAATGGCTCTTTGGACGCGACGAGCTGTATGCTTAGGATGGGGTCCACTTTAACCTAATAGACCAGTACGCCTTCTGGTTTGTGAGGGCCGAACAGTCCTTACCGGTCAGACAGTCCGGGTACACTAAGGCCCGAGTCTAGACGAGACGTATACACGCGAGCGTTTATTGGCGACTGGCTGACGAGTCAAGACCACTCGTTCCTAGACCATGGGACTTCCGTAGCCTACGAATGAACATTACCTCGTTTTGCGGTGAATACGGAGCATTTTTCCGCCTAAGAGAATTCGGGACTTCATGAGTAGGAACTCTGCAGTTCCTACATGTAAATGCTTTAGGGTAGAGAACGTGCGGAATAGCCTGTGTTACTTTAAAGTTCTATTATTTAATGCTAGTTTGATATGGAGCGAGTGGATGAACTTGTAGCCGTGTTAGACGGTGATACCTGCATATATATTGTGACCAACGTTGAAGCCTAGTTTCATAAAAATACTCGGTACTTCAAGGGTGTTACCCGGTTATGCAATAATAATACCTAGAAGGCAGTGTAGTAATAATATACGTCACAAATTGCCATAAGGCGGCGATCGCGATGTTGGAAGCGACCAAAATAACATAGGGGTAGATATAAACCTAGGTAGGTCCTCATATCTGTTGATGGTCGAGTACAAGCTACAATCTCACTCTGAGGAGTCAAATTTGAACATGTATTCTAAGTTAACCGAGATGGTGAACAGTTGCCCAAGTTTCATCATGGGCCCCTCTAGCTGCTAAGAAATTGAGTGGGAAGATAGATCGGGATGCGTGAAGAGATTCGACTCGTCGACTTCATAGATCCTTGGAGGCGAGCGAACTGAAGAAAGATTTAGGCGTGTAAATCAGGAGCAACATGAAGTCTGTTAGGCAGTGCGGCGATGTAGAGAAGAGGGCCCTGAGAGTGATGAAGGTATATAAAGAGACAACTCCCCTTATAATTCAATAGTTTGCAATGAGTTGGCCGAGTATATTAAAAGGCTCTAGTGAGAACACCCCAAATACTTCTAGCCGACGTTGGTATCATTTGTTTCTAAGAGACGGGATTAGTTTGATACAAGCTTAGACCTGCCGTAACTGGAGTACGTCGTATAATTCTGGTCACCAAAATGCGATAAGACATTGAACGGCTAGAAAGAGTTTAGGACCAGGCCTCCAAACGAATCCCGTCCTTTAGGCAGAAAGGAAACCAACGTTGGCTAAAAGAATTTTGAATGTTCTCACTGGAGCTCCTCAATATACTCGTCCAGCTTATTGCAAACTATAAAATCATAATTGGAGTAGAAAACGTGGACTACAAGAAGTTGTTCACCTTCAACCTGAATCCTGCGCGCTACCACGGTTAGAAGTTAGATTGACCCAAAGAAAAGCATAAAAGCATAAATGCATTAATTTAATCTTAGCTAAGGTCATGCAAATTATATAATTTCATACTAAATAAAATTGAGCTATAAAATATAATTTATTTTGTAAATTTTTCAAATAAAATCGTATTTGCCTATGTATGTTCTTGTTATTATTCTTTTCAGCCCATACACATGTTCGTAAGTTCTTTGGAATGAATTCATAAATTATTCTTAAAGTTTGCGTTTCTCTTCCTATTTTATATTCCATCTTTGGCCATGGAAATTTACACGCAAAAGCTTCTGTGTTATTTTCGTTTCGGATATTTAAAAGATCTTAGATCACGTTCACTTTTGTCATTGTTCCTCCCATATATATATATATATATATATATATATATATATATATATATATATATATATATATATATATATATATATATATATATATATACATATATTAAGGGAGGCCAGAGTCAAAACTATGACTTGTCGTGAATAGAAATCATTAGAACGAACATTTGTGTTATCGTAAGTGAAAACAAACGAGAATAGAAAGTAAATATAAACATAGAGACGACTAAAAATAACATTGCTCGAGTAGGCTCCGCGATTCTCATTCTACGCCAAAGCATCGTGGTATTCATGTGTTATCTTAAACTCGAGCTCTGATTGGAGGATGAGAATCCTGAAATTGGATCCAAGCCAATCAGACGTGAGATCTGTGGCACACGCAAGACTTTCTTTTCTTCTCTTATCTTTGTTTTAGTTTGGTTTTTACTTGGGGATTTCGCGTCTTATATTTACACTTCTCATGTTTTGTTTTTTTTCTTAGTTTTTATTTAGTGCAGTTCCCTCTTTTATTTACGCTTCTCTTGTTCTCTTGTTTTCCTTCGTTTTGAGTTTTGTGCACTTTGCTTCTTTTATTTAACCTTTTTTGTTTTGTTTTTCCGTCCTTTATTTTTCGTGGTCACTTAGCCTCTTTTAATTGCCTTTTTGTTTGTTTTTTTCCTCTTTTTATTATTGTGGGGTACTTCGCCTCTTTTGTTTACTTCTTTACTTTTGTAACACCTTGTCGATCATAATCTGGGCATTTCCCCCTTTTGCGTTTTTAGTTTCAATATCCGGTATGGTTTTGATTTTGTAGCATGTTCCTCGTAATCTTCAAAGGTGTAATTGGTCGTATGTTTTCTCTTGCACAATTTCGTCCGCTTGGAAATAACAATGTTATAACAACTGTGTGTTGCCTTTGTTGGGGTTTACTCTAGGAGCTAACATCCTTGCTAGCTCCTACAAAAGTATAATTTCCCGTCTGAGAGATTAGTCATCTCGCTTCCATTAATTCATATTCATGTACGACAATTCCAATCATATATAACTCGTACGATTTCCAACAAAATCTATCCTACGTAATTATCCTATAATTATCCTATACGTTGTACGATATATATTTCAACCAATCCAAATCCTTGTCTGACGTATTTTAAACCGACCAATCAGCATCAACTCAATGTTCGCTGACAAATATAGTCCACTCATGTTCTCTTTATCGTCAGACAAAGTCCCCTTGAGATTATAATTCAAGCAATTAATATGTGTCCAATACTATTCCAAAGGTCCATCCATCTATACATTAAATATATCATATATCCTGTAAATTATATCGACCAAATATTATATCAAGGATATCAAACATATCATTCCATAATTTCTAACTAAAATTATATAAATATTTATTCGAATGTATAATTACTCTAAATATACATTTATATTCGATTGAATTCATTATTCTCATTCTGTGTATTCCCCATTTTCTCCTTGCCTTTTGTTTGACTTCCATATCTTTCTCACTAATTTATAAATAAATATAGAAATATACTGCTCTTAGTTTCCCCTGCAATTGCTGGTTACCTATTCTCATTTTTACTCTATTAGAATATAACACATGACTTCTCTATTCTAATTCCTCATTCTTATAAAGCATTGGTTGGTGAAGATCTAGGCTTAACATTCCCATTAAACAGAGTATATATATATATATATATATATATATATATCATCCACCCATCTCTCCATATATACATATACCCGCTTTAACACTACAAATCTATTTCACCCCTATGAAACCTACTACACATTTTATCACTTATTCTATAAATAAAAAAATGCGAAGAATGTAACAACTGACATATGTAAATCCATTTCATCTTTCGAAATTAATTGTATATATTGTCAAAAATGCCTAGAGCAAGCAAACAAGTTTATTCTTGAAGTGGCTCAAATAAGTCATTGGACCGTCTAAGCCGTTGCCACTCTCAGATGTCACAACACAACGAGATAATTTAGTCTATAATTCTCTCCTCGAGGTGAGTGATTTTAAATTACATGTATTTTCCTGAGAGAGAGAGAGAGCTGGTGGTATCTTGATAAAGATTGAGGATCGACAAAGTGAAAAAGTTCCTCGGTCAATTTGTGACCTTCATACAAATGAACTCGGCCTTCGTCATCAGTTCCAAACCTTAGACGGACCCACCACAGGCAATAATTCTTTCAAGGGGCCAATAGGGAAGGCTTTGTCGAAGGTGAAGGAGTTAGAATGGGATGAAGTGTTAGTTCCGATTAGCTCTGATCAGAAGTACCTTTTCCTCGTCCCCAAATCCATTCACAGTGGGAATATAGATCCGCGAATGAAAACTTTGAAGCCAGAACTAATTTCCTACTTAAAGTACTTGACTTTAGCCAGTCGCCTTCGCGCAATGTACCTCCCTAAGCATACTTTTAAAGGAAAAGTTAAGAGGAACATACAATCTCTCATCTTCTACATCGTCGCCAACTACATTCATTGTTGGTTTGCGATCAAAACTCGACCACATATTTCTGACGCCGTCAATTACATTCTCTTCCAAATCAAATGTCCGCGCCTTCTTTCTCAATCAACGCGAGACATAGTGTTCCTTCACATCAAATCATGGAACGCACACCCAGAAAATCTGTGCAGTGAATCATTTATTAAGGAATTTAGCTTATGTTCCTACACGATCTTATCTAAAAGAATAGACTCATAGATTTTATTTGAAAATTGTAAATATGGGTTATACTTGTTCGCTTCTTAAGTCCTTGAGATGTATCAGATCGATTTAATCGATCTAATTTTACTTTTGCTTATGTAATTATTTAAATGTAGTGTCTTCGAAAAGTTTATTACGTCTTGCACCAAGTTCTTCACCATCACAGTTCTCTTTTCGGCTAACTTCTTCAGCAGCTTAGAGATGATGTTCTAAGCTTAAAACAATTACTGCAGGTAAAGGAGACAACTAGGAACTAGATAATAGGTAAATCTCCACTTAAGTTCATCAAAGATAGTAAGAAGAATGCGTTGCCTTGTGGTACCTGAGACTATGTAGACAGTGACCATGGAATCATCGCCTTCAGGTAGTTGGACAACATAATCGTACTCGGCTGTCAAGAGACTTAGAGAAGGACCCCATCAGCTCAATTAACAGGTTCTCAGTGCCTACTGCTTTCATCAAAAGTTACAGCAACATGTGTTCATTGATATAAGTGACATTCTTGTCCACCTCTACCTTACTCCTATGAAATCCAAGAGGTGGTATGTGCAGACGTTTGTATAGGTAATTGATTCCAGCCAAATCAAAGCCTAGGCCATTTACAAGCGGAACTGAAAGACCCGAAGTGTCGATAACCTGTCTGTGTGATAGAACCTGCCTCTATTACATGTCCCTGTCTACAACATCCGCCAAGCCTGCAAGCACTGCCCCAGGAAGTGGCACATCTCGAGATCTAACATGGTCTTCAAGCTAAACTTGTGCCTCAATGCTGAGCACAACTGCTTCATCAACTACCATGAAGAAATCAGCTAAGGTACTGGACTTTGATATTTTTTAGATTTATAACAAGTGTTATTTTCAGTCTTTTAAGCAAAAGATTTGTACAAACAAGTAATTTCGCATTATTATACATTATATTACGTGTATTGATCAATAAATAACATTTTATATATACATTCTTTAGAACAAAATGAGCCTAGACCGGTGAGAGATTATATATAGTAACTTTATTTACCTTGATTTGCAACATAATTAGTTTAAAGAAGTCCGAAGTAAAAGAAACAAGAGTCGTATCATAATATCCTCCATTAGCAGGATGCGTTCTTGAAATTTGAAATTTTCCACTATTTCTATAAATGCTCGATAAAGGGGTGAATCTTTTAACATTTACTTCAAAAAGATTCGATAAATGATTGCTTCTTATAACATAATTCATACAAATACCGACTGAATATAACAAGAAAACCACTAGAAACAAGAAAGTGTAAAAAGAAAGAGTGTATATCTTATAAAAATTTCAAAGTTTTTGTGTACTTTAAATTGCTAAATTTAATTTCCTGGTAAAAACAGCCCTAACTACTCAACTAAGCGATCTAAAAAAGCGAGATCACAAAAACATGTTTACTTACAAAGTCGCGAACGACGGTCACTTCATTTGTTGACTTTTTAATTCTTACACTACAGTTCCCTTAAAAAACTCTCAGTCAAAACCCATGCATGCGATGAAATGCATCTTTAGTTCCATTTTATGGAAGGCTAAGAAGAAATAAATCAATATATGATTAAAATTTATGCTAAAAAACTTTTTGCAAAGAAATATACAAAACAATTTATAAAAGGGGTAGTTTGATTTTTATTAAAATAGCTCTGATTTTAAATCGATGACTTATCGCAAAACTGCCATGATAAGTTAAAATTGTTCGACAGAAGTAATATTTTTGTCAACTAATGTGATTCTTACAAGTAGATTTCCATGGCAATTAAAGATAACTCTTATTATGTAATCATTCACTGAATTGCGTATGGTTATTCTAAGAAAACATATAAAAATAAATTTAGAAAATATAAACATGAATAAATGATAAAGACAGGAGTATTTTATTTGAATTAGCAACTACTGGCTAACTATACTTGTGTCCGAGCTTGGATTACGTCTTCTCAAGACTTTCTCAAACTTTTGTCCTCGAAACCATCCAAAAATATGCTTTAAATTTAATATATTTTGGAAAACATTTCCTGGAGCCATATATGAAATCCAAATAGCAGGTCTTACACCTGCTGTTACCTATCTGTTGATTTCTCGATTTCATCTATTTCATTAATACCATTCTTTGGACTTGCGCAGTGAGAATTTGTTCATGAAAATTGCTTTATAAATATATATTTAATAACAAAAACTCATTATTAATAGACAAGAAGGACCGAGTTGATTTTCGGACGTAATTAAAGAGTGATCAAATTTCAAAAATACAAACTGAGTTCTAAAGCAATGAAATGAAAATTACACGTGAAGTAAAGTAATTTCAACAACGATAAAAGGTGTTACGAGGAACATTTTCCTAATAGTTTTGGCATAATCGTAGATTAGAAGAAATATAAACGGAAAATTGGTTTGATATTCATTGCTGTTCTCACCCACCCTTCTTTTTCGATAGTATAATTTTATTTCTTATTTTTTTACTTTCCTTCTTCCTTCAACTAGTTTTGTCTCCTTAAATTCACAGATTTATTATTTATATGCAGGTCCATAGAAAATAGATCATCGAGAAATGTGTTAAAGAATACTATAAATCAACAGCCTTGACCCTTCATTCTAAGTGGAAAAACACCTATACAAAATATCAAGGAAATATCTTTAAAGATTGCATCGAATCAAAACCCAAATTTAGAGTAACCTTTGGTTACAAACTTTAAGACCACTTTATGAACGTATTGAGGGAGATATTCTAATTAAGCCCATAGGCAGCCGTTCTGCTAATTAGATTCTATGTTCAACTTAACTTTGACGTCGGACAAAGTTTCGGCGCTTGGAACCTCATAGAGAAGAACTTAGTTTCAAAGCAGCAGTATTGTTGCATTAAGAGCCTCGTTCCAGCTTGGTATCTCTCATTATTATCCAAAGTTACCAATTCCGCACAGTACAAAATTAGAGACTAGCTGCAAAGCACTTCAAACCTTATGCCCCATCGAGAATAAAAGAGTACCAATGAGATCCCGCACACACGGGCTGATTTGATGATTTTTAGTCTCCTTGTTTTTTTTCCTCTGAATTAATTCTTTGCAGTTTTTAATATCTCTGATAGGCATTCACCCTCTGTCATACTTGACACCATTTTATAAATCTTATTTTAGCTATGAATTTTCATTTTCTTTATCCCACCCGTTAGGTTACTTATGAGTAGTGTGGAAATTGACCTCGTTGTTTCTGCTGCATTTGTCATTGATCGATGTTCGTTTTAAATATATTGTACTTAATTTCTACATTGTTCTTTTGTCCTCATGACGTGATCTGATGGATGTGGTTTGTATTTTGACACTAATAAAATCATTCATCTAATCATGAACACAATTTTATCAGGTATAAAATACAAATCTATTCTATAATTAACTAGTGTTACCATAATATACTAATCCCAAGTCTCGCTCGATTATCACTTTACTGACGCATTGTTATCTCATACGGTTTTTTTAAAATTTGATTTCAAGCACATTAACTAGATCAATGCAAACAAATAAGACCGTTGATAACAAAATCATTGAAACCCTTTTTCTTCGATAGCTCGGAAAAAATTTAGGCACATATTATTTGTATTCGTTCCATTACATTTGCCCTGATCTTTACAAAAATTAATCTTTATTGGGTAATAAAAATTTACTCCAGCTTAAAGTTTGTCAGATTTTTTTTACTCCTAATAAATGTTTTTACTTTAGCAAAAGTTGCTTAACTCCAGTGAGCAAAAAGCACCAAGTATCTGCTACTCATAGAGAGATTTCTATCCTTTATTTGCTAGATGCAGTAAACTTTTCATAGTCTTTCATAAGAGACTACGTGTTCTACCTAAAATAACATGAGAACTAGTCTCTATTTCTTCTATTTACACTACAAATACCTCAAGTAAACTTGAAATACGGTTAAGAAATGGCTGGAAACATGTAAAATAAGTATATGTTTAGAATTGCAGATTTGAAGGAAAAAACAAGATTTTGCATTGCTCCATATAGAGAAGGCAAAGGAAATCAAGATGGATTAAGAGAAAATAATATTTACTACTTCCTTTTCGCTAAACTACGTAAATACCCTCCAGTCAAACTATTCCTAGTCTATGTAGACCATATGGCACCTACTCAAATGTAAACGCGAATCGAATTAGTCTTCATACAGCGGCTGACAAGAAGCAATATGGAATCACTTCAATTATAGTAGACACTAGTGTTCAACTAAGTGGGGTTGTAGTCTTATAAGTACGAGATTGAAAGAAATAACATGTGATAAAACAAAAATATTTTTAAGGAAATTAAAAACTCGTGCAATCAACGATGACATTATTAATCTCGGGGGAAAAGCATAAGTGGAGGAAAGAGGGAGAGGGAAGGGATTAGAAGATGGAGATGACAGGATGAGAGGGGAAGGAGTAGTGAGAGGGAGGGAGGTGAGGAATTGAGCGTTGGAATGAGAGATTGAAATATTAAGAGAGGGAGAGAGAGATGGGAGTTGGGAGGAAGGAATGAAGAAAGGTAAGCAGGGTGGCAAGCAGGCAGGTTAGTAGGCAGGTGGAGTGGCAGGCAGGCAAGCTTGCAAGGTGCCAGACAGGGATTGAAAAAAATTCAGGCGGTAAGAGGAATATACGAGGGGCGGTCAATAAATTTGGCAATTCGGATATAAGGAAACGAGATATGAGGAAAATTGTTTTATTATTTTTCAATATAACTACCCTCGACTTCAATGCACTTGCGCCACTTGTCCCTTAGGCTTCGAATTCCCGACAACCAGAAAACTCCCGACTGCTGTTCAATCCACTCCTGGACGGCGAGCTGGACATCTTCATCGTCCCCAAACCGTCGTCCACGCAGTGGAGCCTTGAGCTGGCGGAATAAAATGTAGTCGCTAGGGGCCAAATCTGGACTGTAGGGGGAGTGGTTGGGCTCCTCGAATCCGCACTCGTGCAGGGAAGCTTGTGCTACTCTGGCCTTGTGGACGTTGACGACGTTGAAGTCGATCATGGGGCGTGAGGGTTCGAGGGACCCAACGGGCAGAGACCTTGGTCATGGCCAAACTGTCGTGGATGATGTTGATAACACTTTCATGGGATATAACAAGTTCTCGCTCGATTTCTTCGACCTTCACCCGTTGATTTTCGAGGATCATCCTCTCCACACGGGCTCATTGTCCTCGTTGGTCACGTCTGACGGGCATCCTGGACAGGGGTCATATTCAAGGGACTCACGAGAATGGTGGAACTCCCTATTCCAGCGAGCAATGGTTGCATATAAAGGGGCGGTGTTGGTTTACACTGCAACCATGCGTTCATGGATCTCTTTTGCATTCTTGCTTTCCTTGGTCAAAAATTTGATCACTGCGCGGTGCTCAACCTTCTCCATTGTTGAAAAATTTGTGACTGACGATCTGCGATCAGCTACTGCTTCTTAAATAGACGAGTCAGGAGCGTGCGGCTGCAGGTCCTGACTTGTCATAACTTGTCCTAACACTCCCATAAACAGCCATCCCCCTTCCTCTGTTTTGCCCTACCGATTCGCAAAACTTATTGACCACCCCTCGTATATATATATATATATATATATATATATATATATATATATATATATATATATATATATATATATATATATATATATATATATGTTTATATATATATATATATATATATATATATATATATATATATATATATATATTTTAAGATGATTGTTTATTTTGCCTTAATTAATTTCTATTGGCAACGTTCTCTTCTTCTAACTATCTTTTTTATCCTGTTTTTCTGTTTCTTGCATCTATAAGATGGAATAAAAAAGATAGTTAGAAGAAGAGAAGTTGCCAAAGGAAATTAATTAAGGCAAAATGCACAATCGTTTTCAATAAAATTTGCATTGAGAAAACACTGCTACCCAACTACACTAATATATATATATATATATATATATATATATATATATATATATATATGTATATATATATATATATATATATATATATATATATATATATATATATATATATCCAGCAAAACGCAAGAAACAGAAAAAAAGGATAATTTTCTTCGGAAATGTTATTTCTTAATTCGCAAATATTCCGTACAGGGGTGGGGTTCGAATCGTGCACACTGAAGCATCGAGCAACCGAGGTAGAGGAGGGAGAGAGAGAGAGAGAGAGAGAGAGAGAGAGAGAGAGAGAGAGAGAGAGAGAGAGAGAGAGAGAGAGAGAGAGAGAGAGAGAGAGAGAGAGAGAGAGAGAGAGAGAGAGAGAGAGAGAGAGAGAGAGAGAGAGAGAGAGAGAGAGAGAGAGAGAGAGAGAGAGAGAGAGAGAGAGAGAGAGAGAGAGAGAGAGAGAGAGAGAGAGAGAGAGAGAGAGAGAGAGAGAGAGAGAGAGAGAATCAACGTTCTAAAAAGAAAATGGAGTTTCAACCTCTTAACTTTTTTTTTGGCGCGAAATATCTGAGAATTTACTTATTATAATGAATTTTTATTTAATTTTATTTTTGGATGTTTCTTAGCTATCGAACAAGTGGTAAAAATTATTGTTACCTAACAATTAATTTTTCCATTATCGTAAAATTTATACCTTGCTAGATCGATCGAAAATTGTCAACTTTGAGGTCATGGCTTATCATTGCCAAACTTGACAAATGAAGAATCCGAACCTCAGGCCGATTGATATCCTAGATTCTTCATGAGCTCACTCCCATCCAAATGTATGTTACCTCTAAACCTCTTTGTACCTAATCCATCACATTGCTTCATTCTTATTTCAAGATGTATAACATCAATGGCTGCTAATTGTACGAATTGTCATAGTTCAATACATGATACTTCATTCGAAAACACCATACCATTCCTCTACATTATGCGGAACTATTTTATTACTTGAACCACCATGTTTTCGTTGAGGGTACCAAACTGCCTAAGTGATGAAAAAATAACCATTATATTTTATCTTCCAAAGTTGTTGCTTACTTTGCTACAAACGCACCGGTTCTTCATTTTTTACAAATGTCGTAAATCGACTTGGAGTAATTTGAATTGGTAAAGGGTAAAGTTTCATTTCAATTGTTTCTTACATATCATGGATAAAGAAAAAATATTTCTTCACATAGGTACTTAACGTGGCGTAACTTCAGTTTCCTCAAACTTGGGTAGAATATTATCAGTGGGTGAAATTGGGATTAGATAAACACTTAGAAGGGCCTAGAATTAAAGCAAATTTCATTCACAACAATTATAACCTAATTATGTTCAAATTTCAAGTACCCCATGTTAGAGGAATCTCTTAATGCATAAGCGAAACGGATTATCATAGTAAGAAATCATTTTTGTGGTTGACAAGAGTATATAAAATGGAACCTATATTCTAAAAATAGGTTTAGTTAGGCGCCTACCCTAACATGCAAGATCATACATCAATCTCTGAGAATTCAATATCAGGGCGAAAGGGAGTCTCTTTTATTTGTGAGGCAAAATAAAGGTGTGAGTACACAAACCAAAGAGACTTGTTGGAAGAAATAAAAGATTAAAATAGAAACAATATTAGGGTGTACACACGTTTTCCCTGAAAGTTAAATCAGGAATTTTTGAGAAGGAACGTTTATTAAATAATCGCTTCAAAATTATATAACTACAATATCCATTTTAAGATCGTTATTTTAACCATTGATCATGTCATATTTCTTAATTTCTATGTATCTCTGGAGTGTTTTCTTTAAATGATAAATTTTACTAACAACGATTGTTTTAAGGACATTTGCAAGGATATTTTCTCGTGTCAAATGGTGAGCTTTTTTCTGTCCACGTTAGAGCATATGATGAACAAGTGATTAATTATGGGTTCTATATGCCATATTGGGCACTAGAGTAGGAACGAGTTTAAAAATATATTAAAATGTGTGATCCTAGCTTGCCCGAATCGTAGAGGGCTCGATACCATCTCTTCGTTTAAATTTCGGTTATGTCAACTAGTGCCACAGCTCGATTTTATTTTTATTTTCAGGGAAAAGAGGGTGGCAGCTACTTTTCCAGGATCCTTGCCATTAAAATGAGATTAGATGCTAATATATTTACTACATCTTTATTGAAAGTTGAATCTAGAGGTAAGATGGTTTTCGTACGGCTCTCTTAGCTGCTGTGTCTAGTTTATTCATTTTAATGGATACACAAGTCTTAATCAATTTTGACCAATATATTTGTGAATTAGATTCTTAATTCTCTAGCTGACATGATGACCGAAAAAAAATCATGGCAAGTTTAACTAAATCTTATAAGGTTATTTTCTCACTATCTATATTGAGAAGGACAATCGAGTTTGAAATTTTACTAAACTTAATGGACGAGAGGTATTCCTTTCTTCTGGAGGCTCTCTGTTGTCGTTGGCTCATCTCTGGAGTCTTTTCTTCCATTTGTCCGACGCAGTAGAAACTCAGTATGAAAATAACGCCTTTAGGCTATTGAATTTCACTGTACTTTTGAGAAACATGAGATGAATTAGGTACGATAGAGAATCGTCTTGAGAGGTGCAACCAAGAACTGTAAGGAATTCAATGTACGGAGACTGCATCAATAGACAGAGGCATTAACACTACAGAATTAGTTTACTTAACAATCCTCAATAATTATTCTATAAAAATTAACTTATATTTATTTAATTTTATATCTTCCTTCTTTTCACGTATTTTTATTTGATATCCTTTGAGCTAACTGCATTATAAGTTATTAAATACTTTCAGTGTTCCGATTTCGTAGCCTAGTTTCTCGGTTTCCTACCTTCTGTATCTTATTTTCCTCTTTTCCTAGAGTAAGCTTTTATTCGCAGTTACTCTACTGGCCGAAAATTGGATACTTAAAACCAGACAGCTCAAAGGTTGTCCTAGTTGTTACGAGTGCTTTGCTTTTGAAAGACATTGCACTAAGGAGAATTCGCATTCTAAATTAGTGTGCTCAAATTACGCTAGAATTTAGCACGCAAATCGAACGATTGACAACCGGATCTAATACTCCCTCAATTCTAAGGAAGGGGTGAGAAGTCTTACGAATAAAATGTAATCTTTAAAAGAGTAACATAGGACAAATTGACACCTAGCATCTACACTCCAAAATTACTGAGAGCTAAAGAAAATAAAGAAATCCTGACCTTGATACTTTGTGCACACATGATCAACCTGGCACACTTAGGTACATTCAACGAAATCCTATACAATCTGATATTAAATAATGGGTTAAAAAGAAAGATGTGTTTCTCAAATACGCCATCAAATAATATTATTAAGATCGTTCTCATTTTTGATAAAAATGAAGATGAATGAGAAACATAGGAAAAGAACCAAAAAAAAATAGCAAAAAAAAGCGAAGACGGTTAGCTTTCACTGAAATGGACGGTAATGACAAACAGGAGAAGAAAGAAAACAGACCTACTTCGTCCCAACAACAACCCAGTTGCCCCGAAAAGAGGCATCCACATAAGGAAGAAAAAGGACTCAAGTCTATAAGATTGAACCAGGATATCCTATTGAATGGCAATTATATTTATTATATGGGTCTCTAACTATTCGGGTTTCCTATGTACAAATTTCCAACGGAACGAAACAGAGACAAAATTCTACATGAAATAACCAAAGGCAAGTGCAAGTGGACATGCGAGGCGTCATACCCTTCATACGCTTCTTTGAAGATGTAATCTCCGTCCCGATCCAACAAACATATCCTAAATGTGAACACTTTCAGCACATCAAAAGAGAACAGAAATGTGTGGGAATAAAAAAAAATTAAGAATAAATTGTATAGTCAGTTAATTTTCAAAATACCCTTAGTTAAAGTGAAAATTACAAAATCAGAAAAAGATGTTAATGAGACTTAATAGTGATAAAAAGTTATTTAGTAAAAATAAGAGAATATAACAATAACAATGAGCATAAAAAAACAACAATAGGGAATTCAATGTGAGATCGACAAGTATATCGGTGTGTATAGGTAAAGATGATTTGGAATATATAATAGAACCGTAAAATGATATAAGAATCTGTTGATTAATTTAATAAAATAGATAAAAATACTAAAAAGTTATAATAACGTAAAATATATTCGCAAATTAAATTATTGGTAATTGTTAAGATTTTTGTAGCGATTTTTTGTTAGCAACTTTGCCCTCATTCGCTCAACTTTTTGTAGGCTTGCCTACAACGAGCTCCATTTCCGCCTAATACTAGGCTCTCAAATTAAGGATCCTACTAGATTATTAAAAATAGCGGAGAACATGCAAGTGCCCCCTACAATTAAACAGGTATGGGGTATGTAAGGGAATGGTCACTTCCCCCCCCCCCCCCGTTCACTCGTGATGCAGTCCCAAGGCGGTGGTTACCGCAAGGACATCCGCCCCAGGCATCGGCGGGTCAGTGTTTAACAACAGTGTGGCACAACTCGGGGCCATGTAAGACCCTAAAGGTCAAAAAGGTAAGATCTCCCCCAGGAGAGTGAGATCCAGTTTCACGTCGAACAAGAAATTGGAGACGGGTTTCTCCCAATCTCGATGGCTAACGAGGAGCCGATGTTTGACTTCGTGGGAAAGACCGTTAGGAGAAAGAACTCTCCTGGGGCCGTCCTCAAGCCCCTCTCCCCCTTACCACTCCCCCAGTGGGGGTGCGAGGTATAAATGAGGAACTCTGAGGAAAATCGAGGTAGTATACGTCAGTCTCTAGGTAACGAAGTTCTCGGATCCACAACCGAGCTACCGAGACTAGAGAGGTAGTTTACTTGGCTCGCCAGACCAAGAAGTACCCTGCAAGAGAGGCAGGGCTACCTACCTTAAGGGGCTAAGAAAAAGTTCATCCTTGAGCTAAGTCCCTGGTTATCAAACCAAACGATAAGTGAACTTTGGTAAGTTCGACTTACTCTCGCCAGAGAGACTCCTCATATCCTGGTGCACCTTAAACACCAGGGATATTCCTCGTCCTTGAGGAATTAAGAAAAGAAGAAGGTAGTATACGTCAGGCCAGGTGACGAAGTCCTCGGATCCAAAACCGAGCTACCTAGACTGGATGGGTAGTATACGTCAGTCTCTAGGTGACGAAGTCCTCGGATCCACAACCGAGCTACCGAGACTGGAGAGGTAGTGTACTTGGCTCGCCAGACCAAGAAGTACCCTGCAAGAGAGGCAGGGCTACCTACCTTAAGGGGCTAAGAAAAAGCTCATCCTTGAGCTAAGTCCATGGTTATCAAACCAAACGATAAGTGAACTTTGGTAAGTTCGATTTACTCTCGCCAGAGAGATTCCTCATATCCTGGTGCACCTTAAACACCAGGGGTATTCCTCGTCCTTGAGGAATTAAGAAGAAGAAGGAAAAGGCTCCCCCTCGAGCCAGTTATTCGGTGGCCACACCAAACTTTAAGTAACTTATTCTCGCCAGAGTAACCCCCCTCCGTTATCCTCGCCCGTGAAGAAGACCCTCCCCGAGTTCAGTCCTCGTCCATAAGGAAATTAGTAACGAAGGAGAAAAGCTCCTCCTCGAGCTCGTTACTCGGTGATCACACCGCACTCCAATTTAACTTGAATTAATAACCAAGTTCGACTCATCTCGCCAGAGAGACCACGACTGCCTAGGTGTTGCATAGAGCACCGTATTGGTTCTCGTCCTTGAAGAACCCTTCCCCCCCGGAAGAACGTGTGGACCCCCCAGCTGCTACCCTCGCCAAGACGACCGTGGAATTCCGCCCATCTACACGCGTCAAGAGTAAATATTTCTGAGGCCCTTTAAACTCCACGAGTCCGTAAGCCTAATTTTTATATTATTGTTGTGTAGAGAAAACGTTAACCAAGTTTTTTGAGTATTCCTGTAGTTAATGTATAAATGTTATGTATTCATTTGATAAAGGTCAATTATAAGTTATTTTGGGATTAATGTTCGTTTCTCTTATATATATCCTTACGTGTTGCACAACAGCTCTGTGCTTTAAGATATTCTTATAATATCAATATATTAGACACTCTTAGAGACTAGAACAAAAAGGAGGGGCATTCTACGACACTAAACAAAAGAGGTGTCAGGTAAGTAGGGTTTTTATCAGAAAGAATTCTACGACAGGGTAAAAACCCTATATTTGAAAATATATAATACAATATGATGCGATTCCAATAACGGAAGAAAAAAACACCTATTTGCTTTACAGCTCAAATATATATGAATTATCCACGAAATAGAGGGCGGTCACTTTCTCACCCAAGCATTTCAATTTGGTTTTCTCGGGAGCAGTTTCTTCCACTTGGGAATAGGCCTTTTCTGGTGGCTCGTCTCCTAACTGCTCTCGGAATATCTAGATCTAGGTTCATATTCGGGTGTATTTTATTTTCGATCTTGTCCCAGGTCTCTCCCCTAGCTTTTGAAGTTCCATATTCAGTGGGTTCAGACCTGCTCTTGCGTGCAGTTCTGTTTGCTGTATATGGTCTATCCTTCGAGCTCCAGCTATCAACCGGGCTGCTTTGTTCTTTACTTTTTGCATTTGTCTGAGAGAGATGGAACCCGAAGCCTGCATGATCACTGCCGAGTACACTAAGGTGGAGCGCACCAGAGCAGTGTATAGCTTTTTAAGAGTTTTGAAGCTGAGGCTCTTAAATCTATACAGTTTTCCGAGCTCTATTTTGGTAGGGAGATTCTGCTGCTAATAGGCACTTTGTATCCTTTAGATGTTAAGCGCAGACAAAAGATACAGCAGCGGACTCAGACAGCCACCTTGTTGAACACCCGCCTCAAGTTCAAACTCGTTCCTCTGTAGCCCTCGATCGAAATTTGGGCTTTTCTGCGCATGATGTAGTCGCAGAGGACTCTTTCCAGGATTGGGTTTAGCTGTAGGCCTAAGATCTTGTATTGTAGACCTCTTAGCTAAACTTTATCAAAGGCCTTTTGTACATCTCGCATCACCATGTCTACGTATTTCCTCTCAACTTTACAGCGGGCGAACTTTACAGTGAGAAGGGCAAGGGCTGTGTCAGTCCCCTTCTCTTGCGGAAACCGTGTTCCTGGGGCCTGTGAGCTTCCAGCTCGGTCAGTTGGTCTTGTAACCTGTTGGCTAGAAGCTTCTCGTAGATTTTGCCTATAATCTGCAGTCCACCAGTTAATCGGGTTTCCTCCCTTTAGGTATAAAGATGATTTTAGCTATTTTGAACCGTCGGGGAAGTAGCCCGTATTCAAGTGAAGCATTGTAAATGTTCGTGATTCTCTGAATGATCTGAGGGGGGGCATGCACCAAGTTATTTTTGGTGATGCCCGTCCAGCCTGGTGCTTTTGTTTGAAGGTTTTTATGACTAGCATGAACTCTTCAGGTGTAGTTGGGCGGCCATGGTCCGCCAAAATCCTCCCTTCATCGACATAGGAATGTGGTAGCGTGCGATCCACAATCTAATTAAAATCTTTAATCAGTTATTCTTGAATAACTGGTCGAATTTCGCATTTTCTTCTAATGTTATCTTGAAGATATCCTTCTAGAAAGGGGGAAACCTTTTTTCCAATACCGCTGGGTCATCGCCCTACTTAATGCGGGTCTTTTCTCTACTTGTAAGACCTTTTAACTTGTTCACAAGTCACCAGAGCACATCAAGTCGCACCTCGCTGGCAACTTTTTCAATCAGGCTGTCCCAGATTCTAGCCTCTTTCTAGTTTAATAGCCTGCTTAAGTTCTTCACTCAGGCGTCGTAGCAGGGTGGTTCTTTCCCAATTTGTACCTTCTCTCCTGATTTCCTGTGCACTCTAGCAATCTCTCTCATTTTTTCGGTCCATCAGGGTTGTGGGAGAGGTTGTACCTCTTCATTGGTACACTCTCGCTATCTGCTTCGATGATGTGGGCAGTTATCTTCTCCAGCTCCTCTTCTATCCTCTCTAGCCTTGCTCCGTTTAGGTCCGCTGGTTCAAATCTCGCAAAGATTTTCTTGAATCGTTCCTAGTTGGCAGAAGCGTAACTTTTTAAAGAGGGGTTGGAAGCTGTATTGGCGCGAGATAAATGGTCGTCAAGATCGCTATATGGTCGCTGGGGACTGTTGAGCCTGGCTTACTACGGTAATTGAAGTTGAAGCCATCGCTTGTCATGATTATGTCGGGCTTTGTTGCTGACCTTAAAGGGTCGGAAAATCCGGACATATCCGCTGGATGTTTTTCCTTTGCATAATCATTTCCAAGTTATGGCCTCTTTCGTTCGTGTTACCATAGCCAGCCGTTCGGCATCTGGCATCGAGGACGCTCCCAGGAATACCATTCTGCCGTGGCCAAAGAAGGTGTAGAAGCTTGTGAGAGGAAGGGACTTTCGTCGAGGTGGTTGTTATACCGCCGCGATTATGACCATGGCCACTAGAGTGTGCAGCTCTACCGCTACGAAGGACTCGTCTATATCCGGAAGGTATTTGAACGAGAGATTTCTTCTGACGGCAACGGCAGCACTGTCGTACCTCTCCTGAGAATGGTTTTTGAAATCACATTGTAGCCTGGTATCTTTAACTGTTTGTTGGTCGTATCGATACCATGCTCCGTGAATAATATGATGTCGGGATCAAGGACATGGTATATGTTTCCTTATGCCGTGGCTTTTCCCTCCGATATATTTTCGTTGAGTGTCAAGTCCCTTAGCTTGTTCTTCTGGTTTTCCATTCTCTGTTCTGGCTTAGGTAAATGACTTAGTGTTTACGGGTTGTTGACTTGCGTTTCTCGTCTCTGTTCTTTTAGAACTCTGCTGGGAAGAGTTCAATAAATGTTTCCTGGTAGTAGTCGACGTTTTGGTTGTATAGGGCCTCCTCAACCGATTTTTTCTCGCATTGAGCGTCGAAGTCCCATTTATAGTATTTCTTTTTGAGTACAATGCAAATTTTGTTTAAGTCCCAGTCCTTTGAGAAAGAAATTGTTCGTTCACGTAGATGCAACGGTTAATTTGGCCTGCATCTATCTTTTTCTTTCTTCCTCTTTTACCTTTTTTCCTTCGCACTTCCTTTTTTTACGTTCTTTGAGTCTGAGGTGTCCGTGGTTTCAGAGGATTCCTTTTTTACTTGTTTCTCGTCCTTTAGTTTGGTCGAGTGTGCTGCTTTTGCGGCCGCCTCTCTCTTTCTTTTGGCCTGAATTCTTTGGTCAGGTTGTCTATTTTCATCTTCTTTTCTTCTCTCTTTGCTCCTTCCTGGCATCTGTTTAGGATTCAGCTGCAGTTGCAGTACATCCCGTGAAGGAGAGTTTTTGTTTTCATTTTCTGTGAATACTGCTTTTGCCGCCTGAAAATATGATGTTCTTCTTTTGCGTTCATGCTCGTCTTTCTTTAGCTGCACCTTTTTTTTACAAGTTTTTTTTTCATTGGGCAGGCCATGGCCATGGAATGATGTCCTGGGCCTCAGTCTGCACACTTCTCCCGGGGACTCTTGCAGTTCTTCCGGTGGTGCCCTGGCTCGCTGCACCTTGAATATATTTCCTGTGGCTCTATGCATCCTTTCGTTTTGTGCGTCTCCATTTTATAACAGTGAAAGCAGAATTGTATGGGAGTGAATTCTTCTCTTTTAATCTGCTCCACACTGATCTTTGCTTTAAAAAGCAGTAATCCATTCCCCTTTCCCATTTGTGCCATTGTGATGTCGGAGAAGACAACCTTAAACACGTGAGTGTATTCAGAATTGTCCCTCATGTTCCAAAACTTAATAATTTGGGATACTTTGGCCCACGGTTGATCTTAACAATTACCATATTATTTACTATATTTTATAAAATACCAGTAATAACGATATATATATAATATAAATCAAGATTATCAACCAATGTAACAACATAAAATCATTTAAAAAAATGAACTATATTAAAACTTTAAACTACAAATAACAAATCAACCATGAATTCCGCTATAATATAAAGAATAACATATATAAATATATATGTGTATGTGTAAAAATATCTGGAAACTCAATATTAATCATGTGTCAAAAACGCGAATATCCACTCTCCCCTGAAGCTTTATTCCTTCCTTCTAATTGAGTTAAACCTCCCTAAATTATTCCTTCACTCTTTTCGCCATTGTTGCACTATTTTTTTTACTTTTTAAGTTCTTAATAAATACTAAACAGTTCTCTCATTCATGTGAAGAATCTCCGATGTCAACAGTTCTAAGGAAAGACTCATTTGCCTATTCGATCTCTGCTCCCACTATCGGATTTTTATTTTCCTTATTTCCATCCATTTTCTCTTCCAAAACCTTCTGATGAAGATCAACTCGGACGAGTTTCTCGTTCGTAAATAAACACTTTCTTTTTCTTCTATATTTTATAAACCTATTTGGTTGGTTTTAATTGTAATTTTTCCTTGCTCTCACAAGTTATTCGAATTTTAAGTTTACAATGGGTTTGTCTTTAGGAGTTTGCATTGTTATGGCGTTGTATGCACCCTGGCAAGTGGCTGTCTGGCGTACTATGAGCTAGGATGCTGCACCTGACATCATAAGATTGACTGCTCTTCCAGCCACAATGCTTGTAGGAGAATTTGCGGCAATATATCTCGCAAACATATTCCCTTCCTCTTGTTTCACAACTTTACCAATCTCTCTTACAAACATTTTTAGGGACATGCCATTATTGGGTTCGGTTTATATTTTATTAAAAGAGCTTTTTCGATATTTTCTCTAAATAGTAAATTAATAATTGTTGTTCTTTGTCAGAGTCTTTCAGAAACCCGAAAGAGATCCTTTTCTCTCGTAAAGCGGTCCGGTCCTCCCATCGCCCCCTTTAATTGAGTTCAAGTTGACAGTTTTGAGTGGCGATGACCTGACCTCCCATAACTTATAATAGTTCCCACCATTTTAGCTGTAGAAAGTTTGACGAATATAACATTTTCAATTATTCTCATCCGTATATTTTTTTACTTCTTTCTATGTATTTAATTTAATTCTACGTTTTCTCTCATTAACGGTTTTATCCCTTTCAATATTCCTTGTGTGGTTTAAAAAAATATTCTACTCAACCTCTCTTCCTACATTTTGTGTCATTCAATTTAGGGTTTTTGAGCGTTTTGTTCAATATTTTCCATTTTCTTTTTAATCTCAACGACCCTTTGGGGAAAAATGATAGCTACTTGGAGTCCAAGCATTTGTATTCGAACAGTGGTCTACCAGACCAATTATTTATGAAGCTAAGAAGTATATTGTGTTAATTTATCCAAGTAGGGGTTAGTATGTTTGGTTTGGTGAACCAATTTTCATCCAACCTCTTCTCCACTGAACATATAGAGAATATAACCGGTTAGGACTTATTTTTTGTTTTTTCCAACAAATCACTTTTATTTTTGCATCGTTTTTAACTAAACTCTTATAAAGATGTTTCGCCTTTGAGAGCCTCTTTTTCTCTTTTTCTCTACTGGATCTTTCTTGAGTACCATTATATTTAGAGGACATGGCAGAAATTGATCTGAGGCGTCAATTGATTCTCGTTCAATAAAGAAGATTCCATTCTGCCCAGCAGCCGAAAGAAGGACAGATATTGAGATTTTTTTCAGATTTGGGGTCAAAAGAATTCCACATATTTTTTTTTAGATTTTGAAATTGTCTTGTTGATATCGAGAGAACTCTTGATGGAAATAAATTTAAAAATGAAATATTTTACCGTGAAAACTAGTGAAAGATAGTTACTTCCATTTCTTTCAAGGAGATTGACTTGTCTTTCTAAAAAGATTGAGAATCATCAAATCTTTTTCCGGACCACGCAGTGTGCAAGTTAGTATCTAGAATCTATCCAGCAGCTGCTCCGTATATGAAAATATTCAAGCTAGCTAAGGCTCTCTTTCGAATATTCCTTGTCAACTTTAATTTCTCATCACCACTCTTGGCGCTTCATTATTTTTGTTTCTTTTATCTACTTGCCCTTCATATACTTTCCGCGTAAGGAAAAATTACAATTCCTCCTTTAATAAATAACTTCAACTATGCAATTTTTTATTAACCCTCAAAATGGTCCTAGCAAAAAATATAAATATTAGAAACGATATTGAAAAACAGATGAAGCGATAGGTTACAGAATCGCAGCCTCTGATGTTCACATTTATTTTCACTCAATTAAATAAAATAATCCAAGATGTGAAATATATATGAACGATTATATGAGCAGATATATAGAGTTCAGATTGAGTGCAATGTACACCACCGCCTAAGTTTCTTATCAAGACGTTATCTTAAAGCTCATAAACAACCCATGAAATCGAATGTTTTTATGCCCCTCTTTCTATATAAACGTCGGTCTGTCAGTGATGGATTATTTGGTTATATTTTCATAATCTTATTTAAAATAAAAAAAGTAAATACCTAAAGAAGGGAACGAGAAAATGAAAAAGATAAGTTATACTTTCGACCAACATTTTAATAATTCCATCTAAAATGCATATAAAATCGATATAAACGATATATGTTTTGAATACACAACTAGAAATATGAAGTAAAATGTAGATTTTCAATACATAAATATAAACAATATAGCTTCAGTTAGTAAATATATGGAAATTATGCATAGGAAAATAGAGTGAGGGGAAAAATCCTTGGTTTCACTCTTTTCCTGGCTTCGATTTTGAATTTTGAATTTTGTTTTCTCTCTTCCACTAAACCCTATTTTCTGATATGCCTTTATTTTGAGAATTAACCTTAGATTTTCCTGTGAGCAGCGTCCTGGTAATACCTAAGCATTTCCAGTACTAAACAACTAACTTCCAATTCTATTTCTATATTTTTTTCTAATATATTTTTGCAGATATGGCTTGGTTAGTCTTAGTATCTTATGTCAAATAAACTTAGGTACTATGAATGAAATTAGTTATCGAACGAACTAAAATGAAGAAAAAAAACAAAGAACCTCTACACCAGAACTAAAGTAAATGATGAAATGCAAATCTAATATAATAGTAGATGATCAGAGTTGGTAGAAGCTTTTAATATATTTTTTGCTAGAGCTAAAGTTCCATTAAAATCCGTTTATAATTTACATCAAGACTCAATACAATAAAGAGGATTGCAACTGAAAGCTTAATTTTTATAAATCAAGCTTTCTTTTGAAAATGCCTATGAATTTGAACGTTTATGATTTATTTAATGACTATACAAATGGCATTAAAATAAAGCCTTCCACGTACAAAAGATTAGAGCAGTGAGTCTTTAAGAGGGATGATAATATAAACTTTATTTTAGGCTTGTTTCAGGCAGACGACGAATATTGAGAAAAAACAAAGGTTTTCAGTCCCCACCAAAGCACAAAGTTGTTTTTTTTTTAGTAAAATGGCAAGAACTCTATTATCTCCGTAATCCTCTATCGTATCGAATTAGGAGGAAAAAGATTTGGAGGAGTGCGATATAATTGGATGAAACAGAAGTTACAACCCCGAGTCCCAGAATTTGCTCGGAACTTGTCAAATTTGGAGTTTGAAGCAAACTATTTTTTCCCAAAGGAAAAGTGACATGGAAGAAGTTACGAGGTAATAAAAAATATTGTACAAAATTGTAAAATAATTGTAAGAAAGCTTCGAATCTAAAATATCTTACAATATTTCCTTACCATTAAGGCAAGACAGAACTTTACATGGCGCCCTCTCTCGGTCACTGTCTGCCTGCCTTTCCCTTGATCTGTCGGGGGTCTGACATTTTCAGTTTCTCATTTTGCTGCTTTATTCTCTTTACTACTATGGAAAAGAAAATAAATTCTAGTAATCTAGCGAAGGTCTTCTCACTTATTCTGATAACACAAATGCGAGACAGAAGTACATAAGTAAAACGAGAGAAAATACAGAAATGAGATAAAATATTAATAAATGGTCTGTAAAATCTTTTAGCATTCATAGATAGTTATCCCCAAGGGTGAATTTTAAATATTTTATACTAATTTCCTAACTAAAATGAATTCTATATAAACTAACTTCCTTCAGGTACGAAGATACCTCTTGAAAGCACCAACACAGCAAAAAATATTCCTACATAGGTTGCATCTTCAAAACAAAATGTGTAATTTGCACCCTCGCTGCACGAAATCATCACTCGTCATATGAAATGTCCCTCAACTTTACGTATCTTGTGAGATGATTTATGTGCCTCTGTGTCAGGTTGTGAGTCCATGTGTGATCATGACAACATTAATACAGGTTAACTTCATCTCATCAATAAAGAAATTGTTAGTACAATTTTTGTTTTTCTATATTATAGACCGAAGTGGAAAAAAATCATAGTGTAGCAGTATAGAAATATAATGGTGGAAAGCGCCACGTACCATGGAAATTCTCAGAAATGCATCAATTATGATCTGACATCTCATGAGTGAGGGTAAACGCCGCATGGAGTGTTTACGACAAGTAAAATATATTACTGGAGTTCAATTGGGTCATGGTAGTAGCTGCCAGACGCATGGGATCTTCCATTTCTGAAACCATGCTGACATTTGACATACCACGATATTCAGTGTCACGTATTTACTTTGAATACATAATGAAAGACCCCCTTATCACCCACCATGGACAGTACCGTGGCCGGCCACAGGTGTTTAATAATCGTGAGCAGCAGCGTGTGACTATAGTAATGCCGATGGTAACACAATAGTAACACTGGCTCAAATCGCATCCATATTCAATACAGGCGGTAACAGGCACACGATCCTCATGTTAACGCAAGGTTCTGAGTCACGTGCGAGTCAAGTCGCGAGCGAATCTACATCTAAGTATATCGGTCGGTCGGTCCTCGTTTTGCTTTTTCTTTGTTTTGGCAATAACATAATAATTATTCGACCGATTGGAACGAAATTTGAAATCCTCATGTTGTTTTAGATTTTTTTTCGAAGAGATAATTCCCCAAGTCTTCCCAAGATTAACCTTGGAATTATATTGTTTTGGCAATAACATCATAACTATTCGGCCGATACTCTGCTATACTAGACTAGGCAAACCTAGAATAGACCATACTATGCTAGGCTATTATAAGCTAGGCTATACTATGCTAAGCTATGCTAAGATATAATGTACAAAGGTAAGATATTCTATGCTAATTTAGGCTATAAAATGCTATGCTAGGATCGCAGATAGTATGTTAGGCTAGACAATACTGAACTATGCTTGATTAGGGTATAATAGGATAGTATAGGTTATACTTGTCTAGGATAGTTAAGGCTAGGCTAGGTTATACTATTCTATGCTATACTAGGCTAAACAGGGCTATACTATGCTATGCTAGGGTAGACTAAAGTATAATAGGTCAGAGAGGGATATGCTCTGCTATGCTAGGCTATGCTAGGTATTACTTTGTTAGGTTACGATAGTCTAGCTTACCATCGCTATAATAGGTTAAGCTATGCAAGGTTATTTTGGTCTAGAGTATGTTATACTATAGTAGTCTAGGATATACTAGGCTATTGTATAATATGATACACTTAGCTATATAAGGTCATACCAGGATAAGCTATACCAGGCTAACCTATAGTATGCTAGGCCAGGCTATCTTATGCAAGGATATATTTTCTAGACTATAGTAGCTTATTCTCTCTTGGCTATACTAGGCTAGGCTACTCTAGGCGACGCTAGGTTAGGCTCTTGCATGCAATGCTAAGCCATAGCTGGTTAGGCTAGGCTATAGTAAGCTAGGCTACACTAGGCAATGCTACGCCTGGCAAGGCTATACTATAACATACTAGGTTAGACTAGGGTTTACTAAGTTAGGCTAAACTATACTAGGATACGATAAACAAGGCTATACTAAGCTAAATAGAATAAAGTGGGCTATACTATGATAGGTTTTACTAGGGTAGCTAGATTATACTAATCTAGGCTAGTTTAGGCCCAGCACAGATAGGCTATTCTATTTTAGGCTATGATACCCTATCTTTGGCTAGGCTTGGCTATACTGGGCTTAAACAGGGTAGGTTATACCATGCTATGCTATACTAGGCAAGTTTAGGCTAGGCTATTCTAGGCTATACTAGGCTAGGCTATTCTAGGCTATACTAGGCTAGGCTATGCTGTGCTATACTACGCTATGCTAGGCTCGGCTATTTAGACTATGTGAGGGCACGCGCCCTTTTGGTCAGCAGACCTTGTTTTAACTTCTATGGGATATGGTATCAGAAGACCTACCAGAGTATGAGCACATTCCCCAAAAAAGCACAGCATCAGGGTTCGTAACATCCCAAATTAGACCATACAGGATTGGCTACATGTGGCTTAGTCCAATGAGTTTCGATTTCAGTTATTTCGGTCAGATTGTAGTGTTAGATTCGGATAAAAGACAAAGGAGATCTTAGACCCCAGTTGCAAACAAGGCATCATGCAGCGTTGGGGTGGTGTGATCACGTGGCATTGGTTGCATCCACTTATCCGCCGAAACAATTTAGTGACAGATGGCCGCTACGCTATACTACTTGGTAGCCAATTGTATCCCTTCTTGGATATAATGTACCTCAGCAGAAGTGAAATATTGAAGCAGACTAACGCAATTTGTCTCCAATTTGGACCAAATTTGTCAAGAATAACTAACGGTTTAGCCAATACATTCAGCCGACATAACCCTGATCGAGAATATATGGGACTTAGCTGCCAGATATCTTCAAACTACAGGTCTTGCATCTTCAAACATCAGGAAACTGTGGACAGCTAGCAAGATGACTTGGACTCATATCTCTCCAAATGTCGACCTTCTACTGTTTAAGCGATAGCACGTTGAGTTGCTGCAGTTCGCTGTGATAGATTATGATAATAATAATAGAGCTTTAATAGGTGCCATTCAAGACCTTGAAGCTTTCCCAAGGCACCCGTTGAATAGGGAAAGGACGGTGAATTTCCAGAGCCCTTTGAAAGCGCCGGCGAGTAAAAGGGGCCTCGAAGGTCTTTAAAATTGAAACTGTTTAAAAGTATTTTGTATATGCGGAACAGAGGCACAAAGCTGGCACGTTCTTCCTACAAAAGATTAGCAGAGTTGGTCCTACTACACGATACTAAGTACTTATCTCCTGACCTTGGCATTTCAGTGTATATACCTATAATCAGCATTAAAAAAAGATGCATTTTTACGGAAAAATATAAAGCTCTATATTTTTTTAATTTAAGATACATGTTTCAGGAAGTGACTGTCTTCCATTATCATTACTGACTTTGAACTAATTCTTCTATATAGCTACTCTGAAGCAAACATGAAGTAACTAAAGGATTTTACTAAATCAACATAATTAAGTCTAACAATTAAAAGTGAAAATTCAACAAAGAAACTTAAGTTTTATTTTTCCTTACTTTAAGTTCATATTCCAGGAAGGTGGGTTCCCCAATTGAAGTCTTAGTTTATTGACGCATCCCTAGATGTGCCTCGAAAGCATTCTCTGATCATAATATATATTCGGGATGGCAAAGGGCAACAATCAAACGACACTGCAAACTCAATGCTAAGGCGGGGAGTTTCGAAAGCAGGTAATGGGAATAAAATGTGGTCGTTAATGATTTAAGGCAAAAATTATGACGTAAAAATCAAACAAAGAAAGAACATTGAATCACCCAGGCGGAAAGCGAGAATGGAAAAAGGGCGAGAAACCTTAAGGGATCCTCTGTAATACAAAGGATCGACACCTTTGAATTCCAGCCACCACAGGATGGAAGTCCTCCAATAATTGAAACGGACGCTCACGCAGCATATTGAAAGGAACAATTTTGCTGGTAACCGAGGAGAAAAAATTACAGAGATGAAAGATAGAGGAGTTATTTAAAATTTCATACAAAGAAATTTATTCAGTCTAGACGTTCTTAATTTTTATTTTCATCACGTTTTTCCTTCCAATTGAATAGAATTTATATTGTTTAAAAAGATTATGTTAATTAAACTTATAAATTTTATATTATACCAAACTATTGAATATCTCACAATTTTTGTTTTTCCTTTTCTAGTTTGAGAATCTTGCTATTCGTTAGCCGACAGTTGGCCTAATATTATAATCCAAAACTCCATCTTGCCTAGTTGAACTTAGCTAGCTTTCGTCATTGAGTGTGAGTAGGCCAAAGATTACAAAGGTTTGTCCTAGCTTTCTGGAATCAATGAGGTATAGCTTGTTTAGTATTTGAGCCTTTTAGTAATTAATACTACGTAATTTCTACGTGATTAGCGATAGATTACCTAGATAACGAAAGTTCCTTGAATTTCATGATTAGTTAACCGCACAAAATCATTTAAAAAAATAACATTAACAGGTGAAAAAGGGTAAATGAATTTATTTAGCCTCTGAAACTATAGACCAAAGAATGAAAAGAAGAAAGTTTAGAGATATAAATGTAACATACTTCAGAGTTCTTAGGGTAAAGCCCATAAAGGATGCCATATGCACAAGGGATGAAATAATTGTAAGAATTTCTATGTACTTTCGCATTATATTCTACATCATTCTTTGGAATACAAAGCCCATTCTTAATTTCAAATGACTATTATATGCTCTCACACACCTAAACACTAACACGCAATTACACTTACACGCCTCTTGCGATATCTGCCTTTCCACTAAGGGTCTAGAAAACGTCACCGCTGTACAAAGAAACCTCAAATCAGGTGCAGTCATTGACACCAAGCTGAAGAAAAGAAAGATGGGGACCTTTACCTACTATCAAAGAGCTGTGAAACACAAAAACTTATTCTTGAAATTTGAGATAAATATTTTATCTTTCCCTGTGTACATACCCACACAAACAAACATTCAGTCGAGTAAGCTCCGCCTAAACTGTGTTATTAGCCAACAGCGGACTACATCCATGGTTTTCAATACATTATATACACCTCTGGGTAGATCCCGAGTAGGAGAAAGGGATTCGATCATTCAGTCAATCAGTGTCACTGAGTCAGTCAGTTATCATTCTTCACTAAAGTAGTCAGTCAAAGACACTCGAAATAGACTAAAAAATTAGTAGGCCTGCCTCAAATACCCGACACAAGTTCAATCAAATTCTTCGTGCTTAAGCCTACCAAGTTCTCTGCCTAATAACGAGTCCTTGAATCCGCCTTCCGAGATTCCTTTTCCTGCGGGTAATCTAACCCCTTCTCTTACCCATCCTCCTTCACTAAAACCAAGCGAGAAGATAATCTTCCCGCAAAATTGGAGTCATCCCACGGTCAGCGTCCGGTAACCGAATGCTCCAATAGCTCTACATCAAAGTTAACCAACATTGGGTAATGTTAGTACTTGGGTGAGAAACAGCCAAGTAGACCTCACCGTTGAACATTAATCGCGCTGACTTCACACCACTAACAACTAAATAACCTCCGGTAAACTGGTAACCAATAACTTATGCGCCAACTGCCAGCCTATAACTGGCAACCATAATAAAATAATCTGATCTGAATTCGAATAAAAAAAGAAGAAAATTTAAACACAAAACAAAGGTTCATAAACACCCAAGAAAATCACAATTGATATTTTGTCTTAGGATTTTTGTTAGCAATTATTGCTGACAGCTCTTTGTCATAGATTTATATTAAGTTGCAACAGTCTTTACTAGCAATTACCATCCAGTCCTATCTGCTTTATGGACATTCAAAACTAGCATATTAAGGTTGTTTTTTCTGAGGACCATTTTTTTATTACGTTCATAGATATTGTAAGGGTTTTAGTCTTGGGATTTGTGAAAGACATTTTAAACAATGATTTTGCAATTTTCGAACCATTGATTCACTAGAAAGAGAGTATGGTTTCGATAGTTTTCATATGGAAAGTAAATCTTTCTACTTATTTCCATCTTTTTTTCTGATATTGGTTTTATTTCAAAATAGCAATAGAATCATTTTTACTAATTTGATATGGATTTTATCAAGTGTTTCTTCCTTACTATTAAGAGAAGAATATCATAACAAGGATTCTCCAACGTGTTTACTATTATATCCTTCGAAAGAAATGTTCACCAGGTTTCCGCCTAAAATGTTTTTTTAATTTACGAAAAATATTTTAAGATAACGTAAAGAGTTCAAACATGACTCTAAGAGTAGAAGAACCTTAATATATTTGTTTTTAGATTTGTGGGATTCAATTTCAATCTTTCTTCCAAAATGCTTCATCACGTGAAATGCGTTCCTTGAAAAACGAAATTCATGTAGCAACTTAAGTTTCACTAATTTAGGAATTTCTTTGCCTAGGTAACCAAGAATGCGATTTTGATATAGGAAACTTTTCATTGTCGTCGATGAAACATTAACTCTAACTGTAAACAAGCAGTAATATAGTTGCTTTTAAAGTTGTGTGATTCAACTTTACCCTTTAAAAAATTACAAATATCATTCTGAGGTAATTAAGGATATTGGCTGTTTTTATAAAATTGTTCTCTTAGCAGTGGCCCTATAGTTACATATGTTACATATTGATGTCCATGTGATTTTAATTGGCTTCGAAATTAGTTCGATATTACCTGCCCTCTTAATAGACTTTGCATGTAACCACTACCGTTTATTTTCCCAATATGAGATATGAAACAATGGAGGCTCATAATCGTATTAAAATAAAAGTCATTTTCAGCGCCCTAAAATTGGTTTCAAATGGAATTAACGAATTAGGCATAAACTTTAATTTTAACTCTGCGTTGATGAAAATTTAAACTGAGGTATGTTGTATATATTAGACTCTCTGTACAATATATATATATATATATATATATATATATATATATATATATATATATATATATATATATATATATATATATATATATATATATATATATATAAATATATATATATATATATATATATATAAATATATATATATATATATATATATATATATATATATATATATATATATATATATATATATATATATATATATATATATATATGATGAAAATTAATTCAATATCGCAAGAAAAGATGAGGAATTAAACCACATTCTCCGAAGACAATTTAAATCAGAACAGTTTCAGTTTATCTCACATCCTTTTTCAACTGACACGGGATAGAAAATATAAGAAAAGTGCATATAGGCATAACACAAGGTCTGGTCGTGAAAGATCCCCTCTTTTTTCCCCCAATTCCCTACTTGTGGCTAATCTAGTGGGGGGGTTAAGCCTAAATATATTGAAGGGCTGACATTTTACTATTTTGTTTATTTGCTTTTTTATTACAGGATTAAAAGAAAATTGACCCTCAGATAGATTTAAGTTAGGAACTGACGATATCAAGCTTGATATCGTCAGTTCCTAATTTAAATCTATCTGAGGGTTAATTTTCTTTTAATCCTGTAATAAGATCGCAAATAAACAAAATAGCAAAATGTCAGCCCTTCAATATGTTTAGGCCTAACCCCCGCTCCCCCAGATTAGCCACAAGTAGGGGATTGGGAAAAAAAGAAAAAAAGAAAAGAAAAGAGGGGTTTTCACGACCAGACCTTGTGTTATGCTTATATGCACTTTTCTTATATTTTCTATCGAATGTCAGTTTAAAAAGGGTGTTAGATAAACCGAAACTGCTCTGAATTAAATTGTCTCCGAAGAATGTGGTTTAATTCCTCATATATATATATATATATATATATATATATATATATATATATATATATATATATATATATATATATATATATATATATATATAAGCTATGGCTTCGCCTTTAGCCCCTATAGGGGGGAGCTTCACTCGGTACCAGCTTTTCTGGCTGTTGCCTTAGGCTTATTTTATCTTTCAAATCGATCGTGATCATCTCTAACCTCCTCACCTCTATGTTCCCCTACCCTCTCATCCATCTCTTCTTCTACTCCAATCACATCACCTACACCTCCCTCAGTCAATTCCCTTATCTTTATTCCTTCTCCCTTCCTTCTTCTTATCATCTCTAATCCTTATATCCCTCCCCCTCACCTCTTTGTCAACAGGAAGTGGCATAGTGAGGGAGAAGCTCATTCATAAACTAAGCTATAATAAAATTATAAATTATCAAAAAAATCACGTTCTAAAAATATACACTTTGCCCTCTATTTCCCCCTCCCCCACTATTTTTTCTCACTGCTCCCCTCTCGCATCCTCTCTCTCCATCTCCGACCCTCTACCTCCAATTCTTTCCATCCTCTCCCTTTCCAACACTCTACCAATACGAGAGAAGAGAGTTTAATGATATATGAGATAGTTATATACAGACGGAGGGCCAGATATAGGTGGAAATATTAAAAAATCACGTAAAAAAAATATATGGTTATGAATGAATATATATATATATATATATATATATATATATATATATATATATATATACATATATATATATGAAAGGAAAACTTACAGAGTATCGCGTGAGTAATCAATAAATGCATTAAAGCCTACAGAGAAAATTAATACGAGGATTCTAAGTACTTTCGAACTTTATTTCGAGTTCTTAATCAGGGAATGATAAAAATAACTCGAATTAATGTTTAAAAGTACTTGGAGTCCTCGTATTAATTTTCCCTGTGGGCTTTGTTGCATATATATATATATATATATATATATATATATATATATATATATATATATATATATATATATATATATATATCATCCTGCAATAAATGCAGCACTAAATTGAATTCAGCCACCCACAGAGGAAATAAAACAGTAGGATAATGGAAGACTGATTCCGTGCAATATAGCCTCTAATATGAGCTTATCAAGGAATAAAAATATATTGAGAGGTGATATAAATGCATGGAAAGCAAAACGGAGATAATGTTCGAATGAGAGAATGTAAGGACAAAAGGATAGGATAGAGTCTGACATAAACCTTTGAAGAAGGAATTCTTTTTGCGTTTTAATGACCTGCCAAATAAATTCGTCAAAGGAGAGTAGACCTTTGTTCAAATTCAAAATGGCTTGCTTATACTGCACTCCAGTATATTTCATTCTACAATTTTTTTATCATGTAGTCATGTAATAGCTCTTCTTTCTATCTATCTTTTGATTAAACGACCACATATTATGTCAAAATAATGCACTAGTTTCAAAATCTATTATGACTTTACTCTTATGTAAATTACAGAAAAAGCACTCCTGAAACAGATCACAACACGCAGGTTACAAACCAAGTAGGCATTCTATAGCATAAGAAAACGCTAATTTCTAATGAATGTCCCAACCACTTGGTTAAATCCTTTCCATAATAAAATTGCCCAAGCTCTCCTAAGTAGTAACTTACATCAACGGTACACGCGCGCTACCATACTACAGCTACTCTTAGTAGCATTAAATAAACTACTAAAAGTGCCGTTAACATGTGATTAATTAATACAGTAAAAATTTCATTTTGACTATCATTTCAGTTCAGGGAACGGCTTAAAACTTTCAATTTTCCATCATCCGAGACATGTAATGACTGCAAAATTATTTTCTAATTCAGAAAATAATAGTGACGTTCCTTATCATTTCATATCCATTTTCAGTGAATCAGTTTAGATGTAATGTTGAATTAATTATTCCCTTTATTATAACTACCCACGCCCTTACCTCAAATTAGATACGTCTCATATTAGAAAGGCAAACAAATCTTCCACATTTTTGTCAATTTAGACGATACCTATCTAGATAAATTACAGACCCCTATAAGTGACCCGTTTACTTAAAACACTAATATAAAATTCCAAGTCTAAAATATAGAGTTATAGAGGAAGAAGAAGAAATATAAAAATAAAATTTCTGAACTTCACAAAAAAATTAGTTTGATTCTTTACTTCTCTATGTTTCCATTGACATAGACGATTCTTTCCAAAGCCAACCCATTTGTAATTCTTTAGGTTTTAAAAATTCACAAAATTCGATACTTATATTTATTTCTGAAATTCACCATTTTGTTTTTTGATATTATAAAAGAATTATTAGAAATAACTTTGATAAAAATACCTAAGTCATAACCAAATTAAAATGAAATTATTATTCAAATATTCAAAAAAATCGTCTTCTTAAATTATAGAATTAGTGAGTGATGATGATGATTATAATTGGCGAAGTTTAGAAAATTTAGAAAATTTAACCATAGCTGCTTTTTTTTAGATTTTAAATTTTAATCTTAGGAGCGAAGCGCAAACTCCCATTGTAGGGGGAGAGTGGTGAAGCCATTGCCTAGTATTTATATATGATAGAAGTGATGTACAAACAGCTTTAGTGAATTGCGTTAAATAAATAGGGCAAATTCGCTGGTTATTGTAATAATTATTCTTAATTAATGTGTCCTAAAACAAAAACAGGCAGAAATGAAGAATCTGAAAATTATCTCCGAATTACATTGTTGAAAATATGTTATTTTATTCGATTACTGCCTCCAATTAAATGCCCAATAACTACTTTTAAATATTAAACGGACTTAAGCCACACATGACCATACGTGCCTTTATAGGTTGCCGGAATTTGAACTATTTTTGCTAGTTCATAAAAGAAAACAAAAGTTTTAATTGATCACTTAAACTAATTGCTTTCTGGGGCTGCTGGGAAGCGCTAATGTCGCTTGTTGCTTTGGGAAGATTATGTTATAAGTATGCGTTATAATTTTAATCGTTCCTTAAATAAATTTTCTTTAATTTCGCTCCCTTTGCCTTCAAAGTAAAATTAGCCCTGATGAGGAAGCCTTTTCAGCCCTATGCGCGAATCCAACTTCACTTCCTTCTTATTGCATATGGTGACGTCAGCCTCTTTGAAATTTGGGGCTGTTTTCTCAGAATAGGTTTTGACCAATTACAAATCTTTATCGAATGTTGTATGTATTGGCTCTGGGGAATATATGAAAAGAGGGCTGGAATCGATCTAAAATTTGAATCAGCAGTTTCAAACATCTGGCAGTAATGTCTAATTTAATATTGGGTGTGAATTTCTTATCTTGAAATTGCTTGCAAAATGTTTTAAACAACGCGGCAGAAAAGTTAGCAAACGATACTTCTAACAAATTTCTATATATTTAAGCTATAAGCAAATAACCTTATTAATATTTTTCAGAATATTATATGATTAAATCATTGTTATTGGGCTAGTACAAGTAATTATATTGTCATATTTTGTATAACAGTATATACTTTGCTTTGAGGAAACATGCACATTGACAGTTTTCCTAAAACTACTGCTTGATGGCTCTAATGTCTTGTGGATATATTTAGGGAGAGGGTAAAGCTACATAAGCAAAACTTAACAATTTATCCAGAGTGGCGAACCTAAAGACCCGGTTGACAACGACAAAATGATGCCAAATGTATACCTCTACTTTCCATTGCACCACATCAGTGAAGCCAAGGGGGAAACCTGATGAATTGGCAGCTCAGGATTTCAAGAACTTACTCAGGATTATGCACATCCTTCGTGCAAGATCCAAGCACTTACTCAGAGTTATGTACATCCTTGGTGCAAAGCATAAGCACTTTGTTATGATTATGCATATCTTAGGCGCAATACCCAAGCAGTTACTCATGATGAGGCACATACTTGGCGCAATAACTAAGCATTTACTCAGGATTATGCATAAGCTTGCTGCATGAACCAAGCACTTACTTAGGATTATGCATATCGTTGGTGCAGTACCAATAATTAATCATGATTTGGCACAACCTTTCTGCAAATCCCATTTACTTCATAAATACCCGAATATCAACAAAGATTGCTTTCTTTTATAGTCTACCTTATTTGTTTGGAGTGTTTGGCCTTCCGTGAGGTAATAAGTTATTTAAAGAGATTGTTTTCATTTTAATTGGTAAGCTAGTTGATTTTTTGATAAATTACGGTCCACATTTCTCTCTACTATATATTATCCCCAAGCTAATGTAACAACTGTGCGAAACCCAAAGTTTTTTCTAAAGTGCCCGAAACTTTACCATATAATATCCAAGTTCATTGAACGTTTCGGTAGCGTGGAACAAATTTATTAACCCCACTTTTGTTTCCTTGCATTCTTTTTTTCCATATACGAAGTCTCTTTCCATAAGCAAATGATATTATGTAGTTTATAATGATGCAAGTGCGCATTGCAATCATGGGTATCTGCTCAAAACATGCTAGCAATTAGAATACGGACTCTATTGCATTCGGATTGTTTCACAAAACTGGCCTTTGCCTCTATAACCATAAGTTTTTTTGTATCAAACATCATTCTAAAAATAATCAACATCTTCTCAATCCGAAAACATTTTCTTTCATATCACTCGAAATGAAATTCTTCAGTATTTCTTCGTTCAAAAGTCCGAGAAAACGAGTTCGTCTCTTTTTTTAACTATTTGGGGCTGAATTTTTCTTTCGAATTTTTTGTATTTCATTTTAAACAGACTTAATTTATTTTTAAGATTTAAATTCATTAAATTTATTAGCAATTCTATACACTGAGATTAATTTCTCTTGAATATTTTTTTAATTTTCAAACTTTATTTTTAATCTTTTTTAAGAGATTTAATGCGTTATATACTTTTAAGGATGCAATTCATAATTATTTTAGAAATTTAGTCCTCCATACTACAATTTTTTCATTGAAACATTATGTTAAAAAATATGTATCTTCATGTTAATTATTTTTCTTTCTCTTTTTTAAGAGCTAGTGATGGTCCGAGTTGAGAACAGAAAAGTACGGGTATCTCATGGAGCAGCCAATTTATTGTTTTGGGCCTGTCCGCGATTCTCTTCCGTACCCAGATTGTTTTGTAGGTCAGAATCTTGTAAAAACCTCTTGTCCTACGAATCTTTTAGCCACAATGGTCATGATAAAACGACTCCAATCTGTGCCTTCTCTGTTGACATGTGTTCATGAGGAGCTATTTTGCCTCTATCGAATTATTCTATTCTTTATTTATTGTTTGAGAACTGGTTTTCCATCGAGAGATTACGTCGATCCGTCTCTAGGGGCGCACTAACAAGATTTTAACCCAGGGTATACTCTAATTTTGTCTAGAAGCTTTATAATATTTTCTCTGAGTAGTCAGCATGTTTTTTTTCTTCATTCTATTTTCTAAGATTTTATTTAATGGTAGCGTATTAAAGGTTCTATACAGGTCTTCCTTTCTTTTTCTTTTTCAGCTATAGGTCCCCGTTTTTTCGTGAAATTGCTGTATTTTACAACTTTGGAAGTCGTCCTTTACAAGTTGTTGAGATATATTAGGATGTTATTGCGCATCACAGGACTTTTCGTATTAATCTTGTGTCATAGATGTTTTTGCATTTTTGTTCAGGTTTCTGTATTTGTACAAATGATTTAGCCCTAATGCTATCCTCTATAGATTTACTTTTACATGTTATATATAATTATTTTTTAACCCTGGAACAGTCCAACCCTGTAAGTACTTATATCGTCATCCTATACTCTGATGTTAGCCACTAAATTCCTTCAAATTGCAACAATTTTGAACTTTTTTCTATTGGATGGTATTTTACATATAATTTCATGATTTTTTATTATTTCTTTTTGTGTCATTTTTGCTTGCGGAGATGCGTTCTTACGTTGACATTCTATTGTCTGAGTAATGTTATCAGCAAACTCTATGTTGATGTTTAATGGATTAGACGGGGGTGGAGTGTGTAGTATAGATGTTTGGGCTCTAAGTTCAAAATTTGCGCCAGCTGTTGGTCTTATGTTTATATTACACGTCTTTCCATTGCATAATTGCATAGAATCCTCTCTATGATTTATATTGAGCCAGGTTACAAGATTTTTTATTGCATTCTTTGTAACCATAATTTATCTAAAGTATTCCTTTTTTGCTTGGGGCATTTTCCCGTCATGATACTTTTTACCATTTCATCGATATTTTTTGTCCTGATCCAGTATTAATTTCAGACAGTTTTTCAATAGTTTTCTCGAATATTTTTTGCATAAACTCCAAAAACGATATTAGGTGGATATTTTCTTTTTTCTTGGGTAGCTTCCCGGATTAAGATATGAGAATAAATTTAGCGATATAATATTCGTCAGGGAAATACACTGTGCTCAAACAAAAATTAAATATCATTTTAGCTTCTCTGAATATATTTTGAAGAGCCTCTTATTATTTGAGCTTAGCCACACTGCAGAGTAGTGGCACTTTTTGTTCAAAGGTCTGGATAGGGTTTTCACTTTCTACGATCGTTATTATAATTTGCTCATAGGTGAGGAAACTTGCATGTTCTTCAAGGCTGTGGCATTGATGGGTTCTTTATATTTATGAAATTAGTTAATTTATCAGGCGGTTTCCAAATTTCACATCAAAGTTTATATTTTTATCATTATGATGCTAAATATCTGTTTCCAGGGCTATCTGAAGTTGTGTTGGATTTTTTATAATCTTCTTCTCTTTTCATACCTGGCTCAACTTCTATTTTTCATTTTCTCTGGGTCACAATTCTTTGTGTTTTGTCTTTCACTACTCGTATTGTCCTCATATTTTCTCTACTTGTCACTCACAAAAAGGGTAATACAAAAGAAGCAACATCAAATAAAAAATGCAAAACAATTTTATCTTATAGGGGGAGTGAAGAAATCAAATACCTTTATAAAAAAATAGAGAGGAAATATCGAGAACTCATTATAGTCAGATTTGTCTTTTTTTTTAATAATGTGAGATATTTCCCTTTGTTTTTTTTTGTAAAGGCATTTTACTCCTACATTAATATGTTCAATGTCATTTTAGGCAAACACCGAATTTACTTCTGTGTTGTAGGTCCCTGGGTGGAAAAAGTTTACCTTGTGAGCTTGTTCATATAATTAGAGTTAGATATTTTTTTAAAACAGCCTAGTTTATATAAATGTTAGAGTTGGCATAATGTATAAAATTTATTCAAGGTTCGCTGATTTTCTCCGGTTTGGTCAATTACATTCAAATCGACAAATTGGCTCCATTCAACTTATAATATAAATATATATATATTATATAATGTAATCAGTGAGTGTGATTGTATGTATACATAATACATGCATCATTTCCTTTTTTTGGATCTTGTAAAGATCCAATGCGTCAAGGACACTTATAGAGAAATCTCTAAGTGAATGAAGATATCACAGTCATCAGTTCAAAAAGGTCATATGCACGCAGGTAGGGAAACTGCAAGAGTGAAAACTGTGAAAAGAAGTAGAGAGAAGTGCACTTGTTCTATGTGATGCAAGAAAGTTAAAAGTTGATGAACACTAAAATGACCTCCATCATTTAGAATCAATATCGAAATAATCTCGAAGGCTAGCGAGAGAGAAAGTTCGCTAATGTTCTTAGAACTCATGTTGCTACAAGGCTTGGGTTTGCAAAGCGGCACGTCAACCTTTATGTTACATTTTATAAAGATTGGAATATTTTTCATTACTTCTAAAGAGATATTTGGCTGAAAATTGCCAAAGTGTTTCCGAAAAATACAATACCAGCCAAGATGTATGTAAATCTTTGTTTTTTGTTTATTATATAAAATCTTACTGATATTTTTTTTCGGAGATCAGAACACTTTTTATTTGACTTTTGGGTTACCTTTTGAATGTATATGTATCATTTACTAAATGTCTTGAATATAATCATCGATGTTTGAGTATCCTTCTTCTTCAAGAAACGCGAGTTCCTTAGAATGATTTATGTTATGTTAATACTCGAAAAACAGCGAGGCAGTGATCTACAGTAAAGTAAATTTACTATACAACTGAAATTATTAATCGACTAAATTATTTAATTGTCTCCAGCAGTAAGGTGCATCTAACTTCGACCTTAACCTAAACGGAGCTTGCACTTCCTCAACTATTCTTTTCTTTAGTAATAATATTTTAACAGGCTTTGTCTACACTAAAAATGTTGATACTTGCTGAGAGGATTTATATTTAAAGGATTATTCTAAAACAAGATTCAAAATTATATAGAACTAATTAAGCACGCTATCTGAAGATAATTAGTATCCAATTAACAACCTTTAAATTAAAGAAGATAAGATGTATGAATTCTTTCATATATATTGCACAAATATATGTAATTTTTATCAAAGAATAAATGTCATTAAATAGAAACAAGCTCCTCAGCATCATACCGTCAAGGGTAGAGCTCTCGTAAACAAGAGACTGATCTTAAAGGTGTATTAGAAATCTATTCGTATTCTCTACTATAGTAAGAGTAAGCTTTCATCCAGTCTCAAGAATATTCAGAGTAAGAACTCAATTCCACAAGTTGAAAGTTTATCCGATTATATCTTAAAGTAGTACTTAAATCTATGAAGAAGTATCTTAAGTAATATATAACCCATAATATGGGCAGTGTTAGTGCTAGATGAATTGCCCAATAATATCGGTGTAGCTGGATTAAAAATGATTTCAGAGTATACAAAAAGATTGCATTATACAAGTTGCTATTTATATTGGACTTAAAAAAAAACTTAAGAACTGGAATTTATCAAGAATTGTAAATTCTTAATAAATTTCAGTTTGAATTTAAGCGGTATAAATCTTATCACCAATTCAGAATTGGTGATAAGATTCAAACTGCCGTGACGTAACATTATAGATTTAACCTCCTCTTATCTTTGATTTTTGAGTGAGAATAGATGGATGAATAGATTCATTAAGCTTATATCCATAGAGTTCACCCAGAGAAAAGTTTTTCCATAGATACACATTCATAAGAACCATCATAATATGATATCCTCATATTTAAAGGCCATACAACATAAGTCATAGTATACTCGAAGATTTGGCTGCAACACTTTTAAAGGCTGGTTTGACTTATTTCTTACAAATATTTTGTTTTAGCGAGTGTGTGAAACCTTAACCATATTTAACCAACATGTTATTTTTGCGATACCTTAAAATAGAGTAAAAGAATAATTCTAGGAGATAAAATGAGGATTCAACCAGAGTTCTTTGCTTTAGAAATCTGATCGATCATTTTTGTTATTTTGTTTAGGCTTGGCAGGTAATAGATTGTGCTAATTGTTTTTTCTTATCAAAGTAATAAAAGAGTAGAATAAAGACTTTTCAAATATTATCAAAGGGGTTGTGTGTGTCCATAATCTTGTATATTGTTTTCGCAGAGGAAAAAAATCCCTCAAGATATATTTATATAAGCATCATATTTCATGGGATGAGCAAGCTAATTTTCTGCTGCTAATGACCCTTTTAGAAAAAATAACAATTTACCGAATAAACACAAAATTCTCAGGTTTATATTGACACACGTTAAATTATTTTATATTTTCTGGAGTAAAGTAAAGGAGTTATGAGGGTCATGTTTTTGTCACTGTTGGTTTTGAGTTTATTACCAGAACGCCACTTTGGTTTCCTCTTTATCATAATAATCCTTCATTCATTTTATCATACACATGTCTTGAACTCTATGTTAAAAGTAATTTATATAGAATATAATCTGTTTCACATGAACACCTATGGTGATTACAATCTTAACGATTCTCTCATGGTGATAGCTCCAAAATGCATCCAAACAAATACCACTTGACTAAGTTTATTATGACATTTAATCCTGCAACTGCTACTGAATTTAACAGGCAAAGTTCTTCTTCTACAGAAATCAATTTTGATTTTCAGTTTCATCTTTTTTCATCAAAGTACTGGAGGAGCGGGATAAACTCCTAAATTTCTGTTACAAGATTAATTGAATTCTTTTAAAAAATCAACATTTTTAAACATTATTATATCCAATAAGAAGCCATATTAGTAATACTTTTGCTTAGGTCACCTAGAATCATAGAGATATAACTATTATACCTCCTTTTTTTCATAGTTATCCTGGCAGTAATTGCTTCTGGATAATGGCCAAAGTGATAAAGAAACTCCAGGCTAAGTGCATAATGGCATAAATTGTTTTAAAAGAGTTAGCACGTCCCCTCGTCATCTCTTACGCCAAAGGCACGCATGGAAGTTGGGTTTGCCTTTAATGATACCTCCATAGATTATACCGGTCATACAGAATGCTAAAAAGAAAAAAAGGTCCACATTCTTTTTTTTACGCGAGATCCCCTGCCACAAATTCATTAGGAACTAATAAATACCGATGCTTGCATTCCTCTATTAGAAATTTCTGGTCTATAGAACGATATTTTGTACTTAACCAAATGTACTCAGCTAACTTGATCCAAATTCGAGCTACAGTACTGTACTTTGAATCAATGCATCAATGAGGAATTTGGAAGTAATAAGTAAAGTGCTGGGGATTTTTCGTTTTTCAGGGAGTAATGGGAGCTTAGAAATAAAAACCATTGCTAGAAATATTTAAGAGGGAAGCAGAGATAATTAAGTTTCACATTATGATTCTCCAACCGAAAGAAGAATCAGACTGGAAGAACGAAAATAGAGCCATAAAATTCGTAGAACAAAAGAAAGGATATTGTCAAGAATAGTAGCTAAAGGGGTAAAAATGGTTCTACTAAGTTTTGATAGTAAAGGTATTAAAATAGTGGCCTAGGACAAGCGACTGCGAACCAAAATTCTTAAAAGATAACGGGGCTAACTGCAGTTGAAAGACATAAGAGAACACGTAAGCCACCTTATACCGGGATGCAAAACCTTGATTAAGGGCAGACTTTATACAAAGAGCAATGATAGGATATACAAGTACTTCCTCTCTGTAATTCTAAATTTGCTTGGGTTAGAAAGCAGTTCTAAACAGCGGCAATACTGTCAACACAAAAACATGGTCAATAAAAGATATACCATAGATTTTGCCAAAATATTATCACAGTCCACTGCATAGGAAATACTTTCATTAATTAATACATTGTGACCTAGGACAATGTAGAAGAATAAGGTCGAAGCGTGACCATGTGCCCTTCTAGCACTCCTGCATAGATCGAAGTTTTTCGAACATTCTACGCCAACTTTATCTCGGTTCACCCGAGGGAGTCGCTGTATTTTCCCTAAGATTGCATGAGTTGTGGAAGGTGCCACTAAACCTTTAAAGCCACCCTGCAGACCGTCTCTATAATCCCCCGACTCGGTTTAGCGTGTAACATTTCAAAACTCTCCGCCCAGTACCGCGTACGAGCTAAGGAAACGTTCGCCCGTCGTGATCAGAGAAAAACGACGATTTCAATTTAAGGACGAAGGCTAAATCGACATCCGTGAACTCAACCATAGTTAATCGGCGCGTATGTGACGAAGATTTCCATTTCCTAGGGACAAACTACGTGTGCTCCCTCATTCGTTCCCTGAGGTAACCCAACTTCACAACACAATTGCAGTCATCGTATCCACACTGGCCCTTTCTTTCAATGAACAAGTATGCAGTTTCAACCCTTGACTCCTACAGATTATTCTATAATCTAACCTACCCAAATCGTCCCATCCTTTATGTGTGAGCCCCAGTTTAAATTCCCCTTTTAATCACCAACCTGAACCAGACCACTAATCCTATAATTATCCCTCCTATGTCTCCTGCCGACATTTAATCTCACCTGTGCGATCATTCCCTTTAAACTCTCTATCTGTGTATATTCAAATTCTATTTCTTTTACTGTGCGCAAATATATATTTTCGTTATTGTCTTTCTTTTACAACCTTAAAAGTGTACCAACTACCTGTTAATCTTTGGCTAATTTTCACTCTGAATTATATTTTTTAAAAGGACCCTGCAAATTTAAAAGTAAACCATCCCCACTGAATTCATAACTATTTGCCGTCTCGAATCGGCCAGTTCGAACTTTAAGCCAACTTCGACCCCAAAACTCCCAAAGCGAATATATATATATATATATATATATATATATATATATATATATATATATATATATATATATATATATATATATATATATATATAAAGAGAGAGAGAGAGAGAGAGAGAGAAAGAGAGTCTGACCATTCCACTGATCATCGAAGTGATTGTTCCAAATGACTTAAGGCTTAAACAGGGCAAAACTGGGGAAAAATATTTATCAAATACCAACTCTGCTTCACGATAATAAGCAAAAGGAAGGCCGAAAGTTGCATTCTATCATACCTGCCACCATATAGACCACATAAATACTAAACACTTACCTCACTGGTTACCTATCTTTGAAGACAAAATTAGATCAAATGAATCGATAAGGAGTGTTTGATTTAGGATAAATTCCCGCCTACCTTCACCTTAACAGATTCCAAGTGTGTGACCCAAGAGATATGACTGAAAATAATCGATTAGTCTGCAAGGTCATCAATGCCATTGATTCCTATATTTACATCAGTTAATAGTAAGGTAAACTGTACTGTCCATAGTGATAGTCTGCGGTTAGTATAGCAATGAGTAGGAAAATTCATATTGCATCGAGGACCTCTGGAGGACTCTCTGCATCCACGCAAAGCAAGTAAGGGCATGATGGAATGGCAATAAAAAGACCCTCCCAGGCGTGCCCAATGGAGTGTAAATTTGGATAGTCATTGCTATAATAACGACTTACATCATTTAACTAATTATGAGGAAATAGGTTTGCATCCTTGTTCTCTGCGTAGTATATTATAAAAATAATTTGTTATTTTTGTAATAATATTGTATCTGGTAGGTGGTTCACTTGCCTTGATTTTTCTTACCCTCTCACCCGTAACGTCACATAATAAAAATTAAAAGTTAAACGCTGAATAAAATTGGCCTCAGAACACACACGGTAATGCTAAGATAATAAAATGATATAGAGGTTAATTAGTTTAAAAAATTGAAACCGTAGTCAAACTTAAATTTATTCATTAAAATTGAAGTTATAATATTTTTTATTTTAACTTTATTTCCTTAACTATATAATTGCTTCTTTGTTAGAGAACTAATGGGAACCAAGCTTACATTTGTGGAGTTTTCTTACTTTGGCTCCAGAATAATAATACCAATTATGCCGGCAGAAAATACAACTCCTAAAATACGAATCCCCAAATTTTAAGATACACGATACTATCCAAATTTCACTATAATGACTATATTGACTAATTTCAGCTTAAAGATAAATGAGTGAATCTATAAGATTTCCAATTGAGTTCAGATCTGCCTGCTTAGGGATGTTAGTGTGAGAGAGTTTCTTCAGTTAGCGCAGAGAACCAGATGTCACCCTTGCAAAACCCAAGCTCTTATACAAGCGAAGATTCTTTTTCTCCAGTTTTGCTCGGCATATATCTACTAAAGAGACAAATTGTCCGGAGTTAAATTTGCCCTAAAGATATTCCACTTATGTATAAAACTATAAAAACGTTAGATTCCGTCTTACAAAAGCTACGTTTCAAAGGATTTTACAGAATTACAAATTTACAAACCAGCAAAGAAAAACTTTTGATTCTATCCTTAAAGATATTTATGTAGTGCTTTTAACGACATTCCTTGGCAAGTCATACCCAGTCACGGTTATTTTCTAAAAAAATGTTTTCGTGTTATGAGACTTTGATTATTTAGTTAACTCGCTTAAGAGCATTTTTTCTAGTGAACGCTGGATTATCTAGCTCAAATGTTTGTGAATCATTGGAAAGTATTGGTATCAGACTCATCGTCATATCAATGGTATATTTCCTAGGATACAATTTACGTTGGAGATATACCAAGACGCTAAACAACATTTTTAGTTGTTTTGGTTATAAGAAAAACTGGCTACACTCTATAGCCAACATTATATAATAAAAAGGTGCACAGACACTGGATTCGGGATTTCCACATCGTTCACACTGCCACACACATACAGTCACCGCACTGTTCAACGGGGCCAGGACGCACTGGAAAAGCGCCCAATTACGAATCAAGGAAGAAAAACAAATGAAATTTGTATTTTAAGCCAACAAATATCCTAACCAGTTTAAAAAGTCACCAAGACGACTACGAGATCAAACACAAAGAATATATACAACGCAAAAGGAATATACGCACCCTACATTAGAAAACATCGGATATAACGATATGACTCTTGAGTCTATTCAACCTCGAAGTATCCCACAAAACCGAGCAAGAATTTACGATGGCATCCCACCATGATAAATAACAGTTAGAGCGAGGATGAAAGAACAAGCCAAAGGGATGTATGAGACCAGATGTTACATGGAAACAATGTGTAGAAGGATTGAGTATAACAGATATCAACCCGGAGGAAAGACCCACTCTCAACCATTGCTTCACAACACAATCACCTGCAACGTCAAATGAATTGGAAAGCGCCAATGTTTTGAGTCGATCTGCCAATAAGAAGAGCAGAGTTCCTCAAAGCAGGGTTTTCTGACGATCAGCCTCGGCAAGCACATATATAATTCTGACCACTACAGCACTCTTATGTAACAGAATTTCTTCATTTTATTAACATTTAAAACAGCTTTATTTTTTTTCTTGATTCGGTTCCTTGTTACTGTCCCCGATCATTATATCTACCTAACTTATTTTTTGTGAGAAAAGATGCCTGCCTAAAAGGCTACACTTCCAGCCGCATCTTGGCTAAAAATAAGAGCTGTTTAAGAGAAATAGGTATTGCAAGACAAGAATCAAGGAAGGCAAAGGACGGCACAATAAAAGTAATTCATCCTAACAAAGCAAAGAATGCCAAGGGAAAGATTTGAATTATCCTTACACGGAATTGAATCCGAGTTTCCTGATTGCTGGTGAGAAGCTTTATCATTCAGATATCAGACACAGTACCTCAACCTGAGCCAAAGTATCACCCTATCTAACCCAATGTCCATGCAGGCGAGGAACCTCCAAGGGATTTTTATTCCATATCTTCTTACCCGCTTAAAAATTACAGGCTCAATATTCATATCACATATTAATAAAGAGTCCATACAAATTCTACGGGTGTTAACAACCAAGCGGAAAAAGTAAAGCCACCGTTTATAAACTTTACCGTTTCTTTTTGCTTAATTAGATTCAGGAGCGTTTAAAAATAATAAATAATCAACTACACTTCATTTTGTCTTGGGGGAATCGATAAACCACGACAACTTTATTTATGAACTTAAAAGCTAAAATCTCAAACGTAAAATAATTTTTGATGTCTTTCATTGTCGCGAATAATTTGGTTTATGTATGAAATAATGCATTCTTCAATAAGGTCAACTTTAGAACTTTTTCTCAATTTCGTCGTAATACGATAATATAAAAACCTTATGACAAAACAAAGAAATTCAATTAATTGCTCTTGTTCCTCAAACTGCGCGCAATTTTTGTTAGATTTTGAGCATTTCGATCTTGTTCATGATTATTTCATTGCTGCTAATAATAGTCTCCGCGGCGCTCTCTAGTTCAAGGGGGACAGGACACACTGGAGTAGCGTCCAATTACGGGTTAAGGGAGAAAAAAACTAGAAATCGGTATTTTCCGCAGGCTTTTCGTTAAATCTACCAAAGCAATATTTAAATACCTTCCTTGTTTGGACGAGAGCCTATGTTTAGCTGCAGTCAACGACTGCGCTCGTCAAACTCCTCCAATAGCTCTCCTCCGCTAACTTTCTTACTAGGAAAAGCTAAGAGAGTTTTTAATATATGAAGCTCTTCCATGTAAAACATTCGTCGTAACTCTTCTCAGAAGTATACCTAAAAACGCTACATTCATACTCTTTTCCTTCAGCTTTTTCATCATTAGTGGTGTCTACCTAGTCAGTAGTTCCTTTAAACCTTGTAGGCAAAACATAATTAGATCCTACATACATCATAATATAATCTGTGTCACAGCTAGATTTTATCTTAAAATTGTCCACTGAAATGGACCAAATCCTCAATTATTCTTCCCATAAAGCGTTTATACTTAATCCTGTTGATTCCCAATAATACAAATCCTTATTATTAGGTACAGCATCTCATTCGACAATAGATAATAAACATCATTAAAATACTTTTCAATCTCGCATCGCTCAGGAAGACATCATAGTTTCGTTAGACCATCTGATTTTTATTCGTAACACAACTATTCCTGCAACCCATTCCAGTCAGCTTGCTCTCATATGACAAAGCAGCCAAATACTCAAAACAAGAATACGCAATTCTAGAAACTAATATGCACTTAATCACGTAACACGCAATTTCCCACTTAACTTTATGCTTTAACGCCTACCAAACTCGTCAAATTAATGCCGCACAAATTAAAGCGATGAGAACTTTTTCCGAATCATTCTTCCTCAAAGATCCAATCAGGATAGTAATCACTGATAGATGAATCAGAGCACTTACATGAGATATCCAATAAAATGGCAACAATAAGCATCTTTTTAATTCCATTTCGATCATTATTTGCATCTTCAACATCAACTAGAGCTTTTAATATAACTCCTTTGTTGCTCCGAGTACATATTGTTTCCTTAAGAAGATTATAAGTTATATGTAGTAAGCTTATCCATCATTTATCGCCAAAAATCTATTACGTTATTGCAGCAGAATTTTAAGCATCATAGCAGCTCAGCATCGTTATTAATAGCGAGGAAGAATTTTTAACAATTGCTATATCAAAATGTTGCAAATAAATTAGCAGTTACCAAAAGTCGAGACTATAATTAATTCTTTGTCTAATATTAGAGTAAAACGCAAGATAGCAAACATCCTCGATACAATATTTTTTGATTCTTGAGTAAATTGATGTTGACAGATATTGATTGTGACATGAAGTAATCAGCAGTGCGTTTTATGCACGGAAGAGTTTCTCTTCTGACAATTGTAAACTATGACAAAGAATAAATATACTTTTAACTTCATCCATATTTAGGTATATAACATGATTTGCAGTCACACGTTGTATAAGATAATTGCAGTGACGAGGCCGAAGAATTGGTTTTATAAAGTTCTGAATTTGAAGGTATGTTTCCCTAAGTCACGTAGATGGAAATCTGGTAACAAAACGCTCGCTAAGATTAAGGTAGGATACAAATTATGTGTACCCTAAGTGCACACAGAGATATGGTGGAGAGATAAAGTAAATTTATTGATAGAGGACAGACCCAGAAAGAATTTTCAGAAAAAAAGGAGTAAAAATGTACACGAAAAGTTTACTAATAATCTTGATGTTTGAGCAGATTTATTTAGTGAGATGAAAAACAGAAACTTATAGTGACAAAGATAAAAAAACTAATCCAATAAACAGCCAAAATAAAAAAACAAAAGATAAACTAAAATGTCCAAAATATATGAGTCCTGTGGGACGTGGCACACGGTTTTTCACACAGGATTTGCACACAGACATACACACGGGAAGACCGTTAAACCTGTGAGATTTCCGCCATAACTTTCGGGTCAGATTTTGTGTCTGTGTGTGTGAGAAAGATAGATAAAATAAGGAAAAATAGAAAAATGGCAGAAGAGATAAAGAAAGAAATAGAAAATGAGAAAGTAAAAATATAAAATAGAAAAAAAAGAAAAGAGAAAGAGAAAGAAAGAGAGAGAAAGAGAGAGAGGGGTAGAGAATCAAAGAAAGATAAGAAATAGGAGAGATATACAAAGAGGAAAGTGAGAAAGTAAGAAAAGAGAAAAAGTAGAGAAAGAGAGAGATTAAGAGAAAATAAATGTAAATATATATGTATATATATAAATATATATATATATATATATATATATATTATATATATATATATATATATATATATATATATATATATATATATATATATATATATATATATATATATATGTATGTATATTGGGAGAGAAAGGGAGGAAATAAAGATAGAACGACGAGCAAAAGAGAGCGAGACAGAGACAAATAGAGATAGACCGACAGAGAGAGCGAGCCTCCTCGGCATACAACATCCTATCTTCTTTGCCCCGAAGGTAACTTAGCCTGGGAACACAATTCACCCTAAGTAGAAGAAGACGTACGACTCCCCTAATTGGAGATGGAGGGTTACCCAGCTAACAGCTGCCCGCTGGGCCAGTCGTGAGTTCATAATCAGTGGTCCCAGAGCCACTTTCTACACACACCAAGAAGACAAACATCGCCTGCCACGAGAGGTCTCATCACATTCGCGCCGTATTGTTACTCTTTCCTTATTGGTGAGTGAATTCTCGAAGTCTCCTCCCTCTGTTTGGTCAAAAAGTTTTCTCACGTTTTTCTCTTAATTTGACTGATCAAAACGATTATTTCTTTACTCCGCCTCTCAACATTTACAGAGAAATTTGATTATTTATGACAAGCGGTTTCATGTTAAACTATTTGTTGAGCGATGATTGAAATCAAGGCAAAATTCCGAAACTGGCTCTCATGTAAAATGCTTTGTGATGTACATTATTAAAATCTAAGCCACAGAAGAGTTTACGGTGCATTATTACTATTCTTTTACTTATGTGATCTTTATTATATTGCTTCTAATAATTTTTAATCTCACCTAGAAGTTTGAGATTCTCTCCATTTGGGCGTTTTAATTTACCAAAGTACGAAAAGGACGGTTAGGTATCTCAAAGTAAAGGCTAAAGAAAGATTTCTACGAAAATTTTATTTTAAGATCAAATTATATTTAAAAATGTGAAAACCCTTTTACCTAGACAGCCATTATCTTTGATTACTAAATAAATAAACAATTGAATCTCCAAACTCGTCTATCATCTGACTTTCCCCTAACATAAAATTAAAAGACACTTTTAGAACGAGTTCATTGAAAATGCCACGTCTTATAGCCATCAAAACTATGGATGATGAAAGTGAGTAATGTGATCATTTTTCTATTTTCTTCCTTGGTCGAATTTCTATCCGATTATAAACTACTCATTGCCTGCCACCAAACCTACACCCATATTTCAAGAATCTGAAAAAACTATGTGGCTTTTTTAACAAATCAAAAAACGATACGATCGTTGCCTCGAACCTTGATTATTATCAAATTCAATTACTCGCAGTTAATTGAGGCATATCTTGGATCGACACACCATAAATTTATTTACAACTAAATATGAGCAATATAACATGGGCCCTCATTAATAACCCTAAGCGTTCGCTTATCAGATTAAATCCTGTCTTTCTACCTTACTCTCGTACTCTCTTTTTAGAATGTCTCTAATATATTCACTAAAAAAAACTTATTTAAAAGTTATGAATCAATTTCTATTTAATTTTCTATCATTACAGTTATACGAAACAACTATTTCCCTCTCCTATTCACCCTCCACCCTCAACCAAACTGTAGCACTTTAGAACATCTAGACTGGCTTTTTCTATATAGTGATACAGCAAAGAAGCCCCACAACGCGTTGACATATGATCATTATAAAGAATACTTAATTCTATTGCACTCCATTCCCTAAACTTCTGACTCTCTCTCATTTATTCGAGTGGCGAAATCTTGATTAAATAATATTTTAAACCTTTTATGTACAGGTTTTTAATTTATCAAACCCTCTGTATGATGGAAATTTTCACTGCCACATATTTATTCTTCTTAAAAATATATTAACATTATATACATGTATATATTTGTGTTTGTAATATCCCAAAGGATAATAACACAAAAAAAGACCAAACGCTTTGGTCAGTATACCTTCAAGATCAAAGGAAGGCACAGAAAAAAACAAATGAAAGAAAAGAGTTTTGCAAGTATTTTGATCTTGCTCAAATATACGAAACAAACAAATAAGCGCAACTAACAGACAAAGGATGAATAAAAAAATAATTAAGATAAAATAAATATTGTTGAGTAATTATAATCCACTTTAAGGTGATCCATTTTATACATAACTTCGGTTAACTTAAAAAACAAAAAAAAAATAATTAGTTAATAATAGTTGACTTAATGATATTTCTATCCTCTTAAAGATGTGGGAAAAAGATATTCGTGGGCTGAATGGCTGAAAAGTTTCATTTCTTTCATATAACTATTAAGATAAAATTAATATTCTTGAAGACGTAATCAAATTATAATACGAGAGTACACGTAAAATTAACAATCAAAAATATGTATAATGAGAATGAAAATGAGACAAAGTGAGGAAAATATAACGATATCAATCACCCCCGACTTAGTAACTTTCTAACTTTATATTAGATTCTTTCGCCGTAATTACGTGATATTTCAGATAATTCTAACACTATATGGTACATCCAAGTGTTAGAGAACTCATCTTTAAAAAATCATAAATGACCCAACATCTTTCCTTTTCCCTTTGCAAAGCCAGGTGTGTGAGAAGAAAGCACTAGGCATAAATAACGCAAACTTTATCATCTCTCTATTTTACTAGAAACGTGGCAGCTTCTAATCCGCGAAAGGAAATGAAAGGAAACGCCGTCTTTGTAGTTTTAACCTCCAACATTGACGAGTCTGAGATTACCATCTTCTTAAACTTGACCAAGCCTTTTATGTTCAAGTTTATAAAAAAATATCTAGCCTCTGGAGAATATGTATCCATGAAATGAATCATTTCCAGTGGCCATAAGTCGTTTCAACGAGTGAATTCCGTCGGTAGGTACGAGACAATAATCAATAACGACCTCAGCTCAAGAAGTTAATGTAGGACGTAGATAGCTCTGGGAAGATTGTACATGTTCCGGTAGGACACCCATGTCTCTCATAAGGATCACTTCGGCCTCCACTAGCTGACCGAGTATTTTCATGATCATGTGACCTCTAATATGTGATTTTTCCCCGATCTGGGGTTCCTAAACTACAAAATTTGGCGCATCGTTGAGACAGACACAAACCATAGGCCCCTAAATGCTAAAGCTTCGTTGATGGCTACCATCGTGACCCTCGCGGACAGCATGAGTGAGAACCACCACGACCAGACATGCTGTTTCTTCCAAGGCCGTATTAAGGCCGCAATTGAGGCTGAAGCACAGTTTATTTAGTAAACTTTTACTTATTTATGTCAAAAAATACATTCCTTGGGAAATATATTCTCGTTTTGCTATTGAATATCTTTGTTATTTGTAAATCATAATTTGGTCACAAATACCGAGCATACGCTAAATATAGATGTCTTATGAGTTTGTAAATCACACAGTGATTACCCATAGGTCCCTTCTTGTAGAGTCCTTAAATCGCTGCAAATCAAAAACTACAAATGTTTGCGAATAATTAACAGCATTTTTCGTCGCAACCACGGAGAAGGTGTCCACCGACTCGCCGTTGGTTGATTCGTGCAGGGTTAATTAAATTTAGGAGTGGGTTTAATTAACGATAGGAGGGTGTTGAAAATTAAACAATAATGGTTTGAATCTCGACAGTAGGAATATTAGTGTTTTAGCATAGATTCATCAATTTGGTATCCATGGAAATCATAATCACATGAAAAGTTCATTCAAAGTTGTCCACCAACTGTAACTGCGTTTATTTTGTTGATTTATAATTTCTATATCTATACTTGTTTAGTCGTATATAGAAGATAACATGATTTACATGGGAATATATAAATACATGCGCGTTAGTTTGGAGAAGAATCCCAAATTACCATGTTCATAAAATCAATTTGGGTGAAAAACATCATTGAATTTAAATATATCTGTATTTAGGTAACATGAGAGGAAGGGGTTAATGTAATGGAGGATTAAAATATTACCGTATCTTAATTCTATTTTTCATCCATGAAAAGTACTTTTGACACACATTAGGATTTATTTTTCCAGTCGCCACTGAGAAAAAGTGAACAAGAAACAGGAAATAATTTATCTGAAGTCAATTTTCACACTACTCCTCTGTTGAAAATAAACTACGAAGAATTAAAAATCTGAAGATTTTATTATTCCTCCATCACAAGAATGATCGCTCCATTCATTTTCCGATCCAAGCCACACTGAACTAAGAAGTATCCTACTATTTAAAGAAGATCAATTGAAAGGATACCAATCTGTTGGGGGCGTCATTTCAAGTGTTAACCCCACATCTCAGTGTAAATATATCGCTCCAAATTTACCTTGAAGAAAGTAGCCAGTTGGAAATGAAAATTTCACAACCCAAGTCACCGGTATCCACATATGATTTTCCATACTGTCGACTACTTTACCTTACCAATCCTATCACCTTACCATTGTCTATATTCGGCTATCGGTAAACTTCCATAGTTTAAAGAAAGAAGGTCCCTGTGTTATGGCCAAACGCTTTAGCAAAATCTTACCCTTAAAACAATGCCAGCGAAAATAATTAAAGAAATACAAAAAACCCAATTCTCTCACAACACATAAAATGCTTAAAAAGACATTACCAAAGAAATAATGATAAGACTCAACTGTACAACAGCTGCCAGAGCACATATTTTAGAAGTAATTACAGTGCAAATAACCATCTGCAGTCCTTTATCGTAATTTTTTCTGCAAGAACTAATGGTTGACATGTGTGTCACAATAAGGAAAATTGTAGGGGAGTTGCAATGAATAATATGAAAAGATATGAAAATGGGATAGATAGATTAGACAACCGTAAGCCAACCAATTCATATTAATTCACATGATAAAAAGAATTATAATCCAAAGGCGCGGGTTCCGAACAAGCCTCTCTTTTCATTTTACGCATATGTATGAAAACCTCCATTCGCCAACCATAAGACTTTGACATGGTGGTTCTGATATTCAGACTTTTCTTCAACAAGAAGAGACATATGTAGGCATTTGAAGACTTAATGTTCTGGAAGTAATTAATGCATAGGGTTTCTCTGTTTTCTATTCCTAGACTGAAAAAGCCTTTCAACTATTCTAAACAATATCACTATTAAATTTGTAACAGGCAATTGCACCACCCGTTCGCTTCTTTTAATAGCACTTAAAAATTCAACCACCCAACTCTCCTGCATATCACAAAAAAATGGTTACAACAATGATCAGGGAGACTTTTAGATGTCTACCTTGGGAATAATAGTAAAAGAATCTATCAGACATAACTAAACTGTTATTAGGATTTATAATGAGATCTTATCTTTTAATAATTCCAGATTTACCATCAATGATGACAGATATATCACAAGCCATTCCAAAGGTTGAGCATGAAATGAGTCATGACTCCTAAAGTTAACAGAGAAAAACAAAATTAATAATGAAATAAATGAGTTACATAAATTTACGAAACAATCAAAATAACAGATAATAAACGGATAATAAGAAGTTATGTAATATACATTTTATTGAGAGAACAAACGCATGTGAAGGATAGAATCTAAAGACTAAAACTTCTTGAGTGGGGATTAGGAAGTCGAAGTAAGAAAAAGATAATTTTTACTAAAGTAAATTCAGAAGTTGGCAATGCAAGATGGAGAAAGATAAAAATCAAAAAATAACTCAAGTAATAGGGAAGATGCGATGACTGAATAGTTATCAATTGCGCCTTCAAATTACCTATTTTACCTATTTTAAAAATGAAATAAACTTTCTGAAGCTGATACAAGTATTGATCTTATAAAATAGTGAGGAAAACGGTTCGCTGCCCTTCTTGTCACCTTGTTGAAAAATGTCTAACAAAAAGATTTAAACAGGTTGTATTTCTTTTCTTAAACGACAGTCAAAGTCATGAAATCTATGCCAGACAAATGCTTGTCCGCAAAATACACTTTAAAAAGTATGAAACAACAGACTAAACCACTTGGCCGCAATTTTTCATTAGAAAGGCACGTTTAAAAATTATCTATATTACATGGGATAATCTTTTGGTTGCTCAACAACTCTTGTACCATCTTATGAGTATTAAACACTTCTCTGCATGGCATTCAGTACACTATGAAAAGGCTGACTCAGTTTTGAGAGCACTGTAATAACATACTTTCTATATATCTAGTCAAGTAACCTCTTCATTTATATTGGAAGCATAAGTAGCATGCAAAATGCAAAATGGATAAAAAGAGGCAAGCATCATTTCTTTAAACCTCTTTACATGTCTTTTACGAGACATCCAAGATCCTGACCGTGTACAAAATTAAATCAATTTTACATGGAAATACTTCAGGAAAATTTCATGATCTGGGAGTCATCATATTATTACTCTAAAGTTCAAAAGAATATCGGTCACTGGTTGGAGAATAATCAAAAGCATTTCTAGCTGACGAAAATAATGAAATATAGTTATACACTGGATAGAGAATTTAGCATTTATGATCAAACCCATTAGCAAATGAATGAATAAGTTTATTTAGAAAATCTCGGGACTTTTTATATTAGCATGAAAACGAAATCAGCTGGTGGAAAAGATTATAAAAACGGGGATGGGTGAGAAAATTCGTTATAGATTTAAATCGAAAGTATTTTACCAATGGCATCCTACCAGTTCTAACGTATGAAAATGAAGCTGAGTACAAATCAAAGAAACGGAACGATACCGATACATGCTTGGATTAACTGACATGCGCAATAAAAACCTATTTTCATAAGAACATATAGGCGTGTTAGATATGCTAAAGAGAATATAAGTTTTAAAATAGAAATGTACAGGATACATTATTGATCATGCTTACACTGTTCAAAGTTAAGTTGTTTGTTTTTTGAAGGGAAAGTTTCAGTGAAAGAAGAAAGAGATAATTAGAAAATAAATTTGATGGATAAACAGGAAAGGGAAAGAGTATGTGATGAATCTTAAGTTCTTGAAACATGCTTCAAATGAGTGGTATTTAGTAATGTAAAGACTATGTGTAGTATGGTATAACTTGAAAGAGAAAGAGTAAAACTTAAAGTGCAATGATGTAAAATATGTATTGGATGTAAATCTGGATGTGAACCTAAGCACGATGTCTAATTCGAATGATTGTTAAAGAGATGCCCATAAAGTAGTCAATGGGGAAAAATCACACTGAAACGAGTTATTAATTTGTTTAAAATTTAGTAAATGAAGCACATAGAAAGAAAATAAATGAGAATCCGAATATGAAGGATGTATTTTAGAAGGAAGTGATAAAGGTGAGAAAAGAAGCTAAAATGGCCATACATGAAGAATAAATAGTGATCCGATTTGCCCAGCGATGAGGTTTAAATGATGGAAAATTGGTATTACATAAAAGCATGAGTATTGAAAGCTACAAAATCTAGAAATGAACATGAATTGCGGGATTTAATAGGCGAGCTTCTAAAGTAAGTTTACGACTGTGTAATGTTTTAGAAAACAAAATAGGGTTGTAACATTAGTGAAGCGTATGGAAGATAGAAATGTAAAAGGTGACTGCAAGAATACAGGGGACTAAGTCTATCGAGTTATATAGGCAAAGTGTTTAAGAATTTAAATACGATCATATAAGAAGGAGGAGATAGACAGTGGTAGTGGATTACCAGACGAAGAAGGTAAGGGCTAAAAGTTGTAAATGTATGCTTATGGCGCAGCCAGGAAACGCTGGCATCTTATAAAAGCGACATTTGGCAATCCACTCTTTTTGTGGCCAATTAATTCATTATATGGTAAGACGGTAAAAGTAAATGCAAAAAGATTTGGATTTTGTGTGTGGTGTGTATATGTTGTTTAGACTATAGATATACTCTTTATAGCAGCATATATTTAAACTATATATTATTATAGCAATCACCAATGAAAAGTAAATTACTGATCTAAGTGATTAAAATTTTATATGGAGTTGTTTATATAGGAAATTTAATTAACTTACCTAAAGCGCTCAGAACGTTCTTCAGTGGCAAAACTGCATTTCTGTATGCGTTAGCTAAGCCTTAATTTGTTTTATTAAAGAGGGTAATAGCTAAGTCTTTTGCGGAACGTAGACTAGACACCAACTAGCTTGCTTCGACACTTAGCCTAGGCAAAATTTCACGATACAAACTTTAAGCATTCAATTGTATTTAGTTCTGCATAAAAACTAGCCATGTTGCGTCAAGCATTTGATCCCGGAGCAACGAAAAAGTAGAGTTTAAAATTATTTTAAGAGGAAAAACGTACATAAGCTTTGAATTTATATTTGACGTTTTAGATAGTAAAATAGTATAATCTCCACTTCTTTTATATAGATAAAGAGTGGGAAACGATCGTGGGAAGCCTAGAAATGAGCTCAGAGCTTTGATGATGAGCATTAATGTTGAAAGCCAAGTAGGAAAAAGCTCAAAAGAAGAGGTAGGTCTTCAAATTAAACTTGAAAGCATAGAGGAAGGAGGAGGAGCAAATAGCATCAGAAAGATCATTCCTCATAAAAAGAACGAAAATCATGGAAACACGATCATCCACGAAGCGCAAAAGAAAAAGAAAATAAAGGCAGCACTTAGGGATTTCAAGGATTAAGATAGGTTCAAATAGTGAGATAGGTAGGCTATAGCTGTAATATTTAAGATTATTCAGGTGAAGGGAGGACCTTGAAGGATATGCAGGAATAGATTTACATCCAGTAGAATTCATGTAGCACAGTCATAGTGATGGTGAACGTCCATGACAGAAAAGAAGATAAGCTGCAAAGTTTAAACACGTTAGCATCTTATCAGTCGAGATGGTTTATGCTCCAATTGGGAGCGGCTGCAGCTAAGATTAAGAAAGAAGCAAAGAACAGACATGCAACTAGCGACGTGAGTTTTAAAAAATAGTCGATTATCTTTTGTGACCCTCAGAATTATAGAAGAGTCAGAAAAGGGTAACTTGTAGCCAAATGCTTAAGAAATTGAGCAATATTTCCACAACGATTGACAGCAGACTATTCGCCTACTAGCGTTTCCTCAATTTTGTCATGGCCGAGATTTAGAACGTTGTATGAGTGCTTTGAGTGCTGATATCGTAAGTGGATACTATATTTTTAATATTTTCAGTGAACGATGTTGGGGAGAGAGATAAGTAATTAAAGGCGTGTTGTTCGCCCTAGAAATAAAATGATACAAGAATGCCAAGAGAAAGAAAAAGATACGCAAAAGAAGCGCACTTAGATTCAAGCCTTTCGCAAAACCATAACATCCGATGATTTATATAAATCATATCCAGCTGAACGTTAGTGAATTTTAAAGGTTTGATTGTGCAGTGTGCAAGATAGTTGCTTGAGAGCATGCTGGATACGATTAAGAGTAAGGGGAGTGTAAATTATTAATTTAAGAGTCGCGCTAGCGGAAATTAGAAAAAATTTGTTCAGAGGTAAATATCTTGGGAGGAATGATATAAATTTGCTTAGATTCGAGAATGTTCTCAGTTTGAATAGGAATTAAAAAAAAACGGATGAGAATAATAGTTTTTAGGCCGTACTGGTAACGCTGATAAAAAAATCACATCACATTTAAGAATCAATCCACCAAATGGACTGGATTAAGGCAAAGTTATATATCACTCAAATCACAATATTATACTCGACCCTAATTGATTCATTTCTCACCTTCAATTTACCACCAGAAAACTTTAACCATAATCTTTTTTTTAGCCAAATGAATATCTTTACACATAATAGATACTAAACTAATCTCTTGTCCATAAGAATTAATAATTTATATGTATATATATTTTTCTTCAGTTTTATTATTGTTTCCTTTCTTTTGCTTTGTTTGTGCCATAAAATCAGCTTACATGATTCACATTATTCTTTTTACATCCGAAAAATGAGACATTATTTATAAAAAATCTCCAATACGTTATAATTTTTCTTTAAATTCTTAAAATTTTTCTTTGGGTGAGAATAGACTTATGAAGAAATATTTACAGCTGTTTTTCTGTGGAAGAGAGACAACTCTGTCTAAAATATCTATCTAGTTAATGACGTGTTTGATGACTCCTGTCTGCAAATGGCCCCGGAACCCCCAAGCAATAAAACAGAAAAAATGATCAATTGACTTTTGATAACTAAATTGATTGGAAGGGAATAATTAACTTTAAGTCGCTTTGATGCACATTGAGTAAAATTCGTCTTAAATAGAGATATAGTTAAAGAAATTGCGTAGACTGTCATCTGTTGTACCGACGCAAAATTCTTATCCAGGTTAAAATGTAAGCCATCAATGATTCTGGCACCAGACTGAGATTATAAAACAGTAATGTATTTGAGTATAGGAAGCGAGAAATAACGTGGCTATTAATTAACTTTTTCATGTATTTTAACCTTTGCATCATTTGTTCCCAATGAGTTCTCTCGGTTAATATTTGAGCCTGATTTTTCATGTGAAACGACGTTGCCATTGCATTTTTTGCATTTTCAAGCGATAAAAATGGATGCTTTCCTGTCTTCAGCTGGCATTTAACTTTGATTTGTAACTCTATTTGTTCATTTTTCTCTCGGCTGCCAGTTCTAGATGGTATATTTGAATTATTGGGCAGAATGACAAAGCAGCCCGAGGTCGCTAATGAAAGTTTTACGTAATGAACGGATTAGAAGATAAAAATTGATACCAGGATGACAGAAACTTTAGTACAGGTATTTCGGTCTTCCCCAAATAGTTCAACCTCTACTTAGCATGTAGAAGTCGTGGTGTTACTTATAAATACAATTAATGACTATTTTAGCGCCTTAAACTAATGCCACGCTTCCTACCTGCCTTCAACTCAAATTTCAAAAGAATGCATTAAATTCCCCCCTCCCCACAAAAGGGATTAATTTGGGTTCCCCAAATAATTTTATGAAAGGCTTCTGAAAAATCTTTTATATCGAAAAAGGTATAAAGAAGCGAAGAATTGCTCAATTACCCACCCTTATGCGGCTCAATAGATCAAATATAACTTGATTTTCGGTATGAAATTCTACCAAAGAATTTGTGTGAAATTATCTGTTAAACGGATTTATGCTCATATAGTGAATATATATATATATATATATATATATATATATATATATGCATTAAAGGACCTTGAAGGAGATTCGAGCAATTTATATAAACCACTTCATATCCGTGTCAAATGTAGGTAATGTTATTTCTGAATTGAGTTATTACCTTTTCCACTATATAGATAACTATTCTGAAACAGCAAAGTTTCAGTTAATATTTATGTTTTTAAAGTGTTTCAGAAAGAACAAAAGGGTAGAAATCTGTTAGTGCGAATGAGTTATACATAAAAATCCTTGTGAAGGCTTTTTAGCATAGAGATACATATGCTTAGACTGATCAGATAACGTAGGAGATTATTTTGTGGTCCTAGAAAGGTAAGCCATTAAAACACTCGACCAGATATTTTTAGCTCTATTTTTAATCACGGCCATAAAAAGTTTAAAATTTTCTCGAAAGTTATTCATGTCTAAATAAAGTACGGATTATTCAATCTACCTGTCTCTTGAAAAATTGCTGCTAATTATCCTTTTCATTTTGCGATGTTTTTTTCTGTTTCAAGGGCTCATTCGTCATAAAACGTATGCATCCTTGCGTACTTTCTCTTAAATTCTATTGGGATTGTCCATATGTAATGCGGCATTTTGTTCAAGTTAATTACACAGGCCTGCGTTTGAAATTTTTTTTTATGTTCCCCAGGATTTCTTTTTGGTTTCTTAATGAATCCAACCTCCTGAGCTCAAAAAATGAATGTATATTTGTTCAATCAGGTCAGATTTTCTCAGTACAGCATACACCATTTTCATTGAGATTACCTCATTTTTTCTGAATTTAAAAAAAAAAAACTTTCTCTATCTAATAATGCATTATTAATGTTATATAATATAAACAGGAATACACGTATGTAAACTATAATTTTTTTAATAAACAAAAAATAAAAGAATGCAACATAATAAAGAAAATAATTATAATTTCGAAGAACAGACGCCCTTGACGATTTTCGTTTTGGCCTGTCATCTAGTGCATCACGCTTCAAACACCAACAGTAGTCAGCAAGCATGTTTCCGTTCCATTTACACTGGTACCTGGATTCCATTGTTTTTATGTCCTGGTGGAATCTTTGCCCCTGTTCTTTACTGTAATCCCCGCAGTTGTCGGGAAAATAATCCAGATGGGACTAAAAAAAGTGTATCTTTATAGACATTCGAGCTCCCAAATGTTTGAGACTTGTTAAGAGCTGATTGACCAGGGCAACATATTTTTCTAGGCTTCTTTTATTGCCTATAAAATTGTTAACTAGAGCTTTGAAAGCTTTCCAGGCATTTTTTTCTATGTCCTTCATTGATGCATCAAATTGCTGATCAAGTTCCTGATTTGAAGTCCATCAAAAATTCCACCATGGAGCTTAGCGTCACTGATTTGTGGAAATTTTTGAAGAAGAAATTTAAAAGCTTGGTCGACTTTATTAAGGGTTTTGACATAATTTTTCATTATGCCAAGCTTTATATGCAGTGGAGGGAGGAGTATTTTTTTAGGAGACACTATAGGTTCAGCAATCACATTGTTTGATCTAATTCTAAATGCTTCTCCTGGAGGCCAAACCTTCTTCTCATAGTGCATACTATCTGAACGACTGTCCCATAAACATAGGAAACAGGGATGCTTCGTGTAGCCTGTTTGCGTCCCAAGCGTGAGAGACACTACCTGAAAAAAATTTAGCACGGTATGTAAATTCAGTGTAATATTTCTAAAAACAAATTCGAATTAATATTTCTTAAAACAATAAGAATATGAATATGTACTGAAAAGTCCTGTATGCCAATGCATTAAATCATCGTATTGGAACTAATTGGATATATGTACATCTTATTTTGAGTTTATTGAGTTGTGTTGTATACCTTCTCAATTAGGATAAGTTCTCCATTAACCCAATAGGATGCATTAACCTATAGGGACACACTTCAACAAAAAATATAACTCAAAAATCACTCATGATTTCCAGATTTGCATTCTTGTAAAATGTAAGTTTACGAAAAGGTGTATACAAGTATTAACAATTAAAAATAAAAATTTCAATATCAAAAAGCTTAGAAATGCCAAGTGTAAAATGATCATACCTTTAAGTCACCACATATCCTCCACTTATAGCTAGAGTAATTTATTGCATCCATCATTTTTTCATATTTTCATAACTTTCAGTAAGTTTGATTGAATGGCCTATAGGAACGGAAGCTATCTTGTTACCAATATTCAGTAACACAGCTTTTAAACTTCTACTGGAGAAATCTATGAACAGTACTTATTCTAATGGGTTGTAGGGAATTCCAAGAGCCTCAACAAGTCCTTTAATATTGGCGCAGTATACTAAAGAGCTGGAAAAATGCTGTAAAAAATAGCTTCGAAACTCTTGTTCTCTATTTCTGTACCCCCCTAAATGTTGTTTCTTGAGCGAGAAGATTACTTTCACGAAGTCGAGAGCCAAGAAGTTGTGTATTCGCCTTTGAAACCCCCAGATTCCTGGTCAGGTCATTTAACTGAACTTGAGTGGATGGTCTTGCGACCATATCATGTGTGGAAACCTGATAAGACTCAGATGTGTCATAATCTTGGTGAACTTCCATATTAATCTCTTCATGTACCTCTATATGTTCAGGGGGAGAAGGTATAGGAATTCCTGGGCCATGGGGCAGTGGTTTTGATGGCAGAAGGAACATCCGGATATGCCACACTATGTTTATTCTTCTTATTAATACCTGTGGAAAATATAATTGCATATTACATAAAGGAATTGATTTGGAATTGCAGATAGTACATAAATGTTTAGCAAAGGATATGTTCATGCTGAAGTGAACTATGTTAGTTTTTAATTTTATGCTAAGTCTTTGCATAATAATGACATTTTCAGGAGCCAGTATAATACAGAAAGCTTAAATACTTGATACAATGCTCACCTTTAAGATTTGTCATGCAAAAATAGTAGTCCGTAGTGTGGTCCTTGCCATCTCTCCACACCATGGGAACACCAAAAGAGAGGGACTTCTGTTCGCCCTGATTCCAGCGTCTTAAACTTATGTAGCATCCCTTGCAGCAGATATGTGGTGCAAAACTTTTATCTTGATCTCTTAGCCTTACTTCAAAATATGCATGATACAAAAATTTAATTACAGGAGGGATTGTACTTTGCTGCTCGGGAAAAGTCACTTTGCCGCAAACATAGCAAAATCTGTCGGAGCTATTCTTACATTTTCTGTTCATTTTTAACTCAACCAATATTATTATTATTCTCATTATTATAATGATAAGCAATTTCTTACCTGCAAAATATAAACCTATTTGCATAATTACTTAAAATGTACACAAAATTTACTGCAAATAAGCAGTGCAAAAACTATTGAAATTTTATGTAATATAGGAGATGTATAAACTATAAAATTATTATTACCCCCTGTATCACAAAAAACTAGAAATGATAGAGAAAAATGGATGACAGATTCAAATTAAGGAGGTCAATTTTATTAAGAAACACTATAGAAAACCTAAGGTACATTTTTGACGCAGACCAGTGTTATTATTTTATCAAAGGAAATAATCGAAAGCAGGTTTATTTTTATACTAGCCTAGTGTACTAAAATCGAAACCTAGGTAGTTGTATAGCTTAACCTAAATGACATACCTTAGTCGTCATTGTCCAGGCTATTAATTTTGTATTATGGAAGTTTTAATAGACCACATTCGCAAAGTAATGCTTTCAGAGGTTAGAAAAGGCAACGATGCTAAGTTACCAACAAAAGGTTTGGCAAGTATACGGTAAATAAACAATTAGTGTGAGCCAGTGCCTGGAGAAACGTTAACTCAAAGATAAACGACGTTCATGATGACCAATGGAATTTGATCAAGTACCTTTAAAGCTAACACTAGAAAAAAATAAGATTGTAACCTTTGAACAATTAGCTAAAAAACTGCATTCACCTCATTCCACTGGGCAATTTTATTCAAAGGAGATAGGAAAGGTTTAAATATTCTGGCAATGGATTCTTCACGATTTGTCAGAGGTACACATGCAACAAAAAATTAAAATTTGTCTAACTCTCTTTTCTCGACTAAAGGTGAAGCATTTTTTTGTAAGAATGCTGAACGTTATACATAATGAAATAATGGTGTGCAAGACCCAATACGTCTACCCAAAACAATTGCCTCTTCGTTAGAAGAATATCTTGTAAGTTACTGGGATCTGAATGGCATAATATATTTTTAACTTCTTAACCTAAATCATGATATCACCAATTAAGTTTACTTAACTCAGTTTGTCCGTTTACATGCAGTACCTGGAAAAAAAAAGACAAGCAGTAATCAATAGAAGAAGAGTACAAATTAACAATTCCGATTTGCAACTAATGAGTCCATCATCCAGACTCATTAGACTTAGCCACATCTGATTAGAATATTTATAGGAATTAAACGAATAATTTGAAGAGAATGAAGATAGCAAACACAGAAGTCCAAAAAACAGTTACAGCACTGTTATAAATTAAAGTCAAACGAGTTTTACAAGCACTGTACTGAAAAGTTAGTAGAAAGATAAAGATTAATGGCAAAAGCTAGTAGAAGTTATAGTACTTATTAAATGAATGAAAAATACTTATTTAAATATAAAAACTTTAAAGAGTTCTTCAAAATTACCCAAATCTTAAAACTAATTGGCATATATAAGTGAATATTATTTCGAATCCAATGCCTATAATGGCTTAATGACGTCCGCTTCTACTTTTATTTAAATATCGTGAAAATTATTTTAAATGGAATTACCTGAAAGATTGGATCTGAATAAATTCAGAGATGATGGATAAGATAAACAATGGAAAAACTCGGAAACATTCAGTCTACCATCATCTAGTTTCAATGCACTAAAATCATTAACACAAGCACAGTTCAATGATATCACAAGAGATTTAGGACTAGCAAAAGAGTCGTTCCAGTTCCTTGGCTCTAGTTTTAAGTAGAACAATCTATATTACACCAGAAACCACTTATTGCTGGTACTGAAGTAGGGATGAAGAATTTAGGAAGTACTTTTCTCTTCAAGAGAATTCATCTGTAGTGTACTGTTCGGAGATTAAGGGTTGTGTCAAAAGTTTAGTTGTTGTTCATTAACCACCTGAATGGAAACATTTTATCGATCCATTAAGTAGAAATCTCAAAGCTGTTCATAAATAATCGTATCAATCTTACCTCTGTTCCTGTTGGTAATTCTATCCAATTGATTAAATTTACTACAGCATAAAAATTCTACATGATGCCATCCAATACAAAGGTCATCAGTATAGAAGCATTTGTGATATCAACCTTATCTCTTTCAATTAGGAATGCAAACATCCCTGATTTTTTTACTTGTGTGATAGCATGGCAGACTCTTAACATTTGATCAGCCTGAATGTTCATTTAAAAACTCTTTACACCTGGATTCAAAAATATCTTTGCTAAGCTTTTGATTTATCCTAAAAAATGTTGCTTCCACCACTTCATATAAAGCTAGGTTTGCTGAAAAATATCAAGAGGAAAATGAATAAACAACAAAACAGACCTTCTTTTCATCTAGAAGTTTACTTATATATTGTGATGCAAAATTGATTGCCGGTATTTTTGATAGTTTCCAGGTTAGAAGCTTAGTGAAGGATCCTGCGTTTAAGATTACTATAAATGAAATAGAAAAGAAAGCTTGGATTGATTTCAAAATAATTGTAAGTAATTTTCTCGCAAAGTAACGAAGTTCCAAGGGTGAAGCCATCGTTAGTAGTCTGTTGTAATTCTACAAGAACCTCAGAGCTTGCACGTAAACAAAATTGCCTTTTTGTTAGCTCTCACTTTGATTATATTTGGAAAAACTGTGGGGAGTACAGGTAAGAACAGGGAGAAATTTTCTATTACGACATCCAAAGGATGGAAATATACTATTGAGGTCGCTGGGCGATCAACATGATGGCCAATTACTCTTGGCGTTTGAAAATGGCTGAACTTAGAGCCACAAATTAGAGAAAACTACTTAAGCGTTTTTTTCTTTCTAATTATTAGTTCGATGTATATAGAATTGTTTTCATCATAAAAGGTTCTACTAAACTTATCTAATGTTTTACTCAATTCCAGTTTATTTTCGTAGATTCTGATCCAGTAGTAGCTCCTGCATCTAGCTGTAAACACTTGATATACATAAAAATGGACTACGGAGAACAAAATAATAACTAGGGAAGTTTATATAGGATCAGTTGAAAAACATCCGGAAACAAAAGATTTATTTTCAAACATCTGAAAAAGGGTATGCCCAACCTATTTGATAGCCCTAACTATGAGAGGAGTAAATATATTTAATATTATTATATGAAACCTTTAATAAAAAAGCCTTGAATCCTATTGTCCATTTTTTTATTAGACCTCTTATGCATGTAGTAAAAAAGTGTCTACATAATTTCGCTTAATAATAAGAGCTATGCTCATTATTTGAAGGTAAAATGGCTACATTTATGCTATAATATAAATGTGATAATTATTATTGACTTAAAAGTTATGAAATCGATGGTTATAATTGGCACCTAACCTGATGTATTCTAATTGCTAGCCTGAAGTAGCAAGGCGTCAACTACATCCACCGAGCATAAAGTTGCAGACTCTAATTAATGTCTGAATTTGTTTTCCTTTGAATGAAAATAATTTTCTATTCCAAATCAGAGGAAAATTCTTTATTAACAGTCATATAATAATACTTTCTAACTGTTAATTTTTCCTTGAGTTTTTTGGAAAAGAAAAAAAGCCTTATGAAGTAAGATTATGGCTCTGAATATAAAGGGTAAGTAAGGTTTGCCGACATAATTCTTGAGATTAAACCACTTCATTGTTATGGTAGGGCATGATTCCTTGGTACCACGTTACGGGACCTTTCGCTTTATATATACTTTATATAAACTAACACTTGCTATTTGAGATACAGCAATTAGGCTGATATAGAAGACAACACCTAATATGTATACATACAATTATTGGATAAGCGTAGTGTAGACGCTGATAATTAATGAAAAATAAAAGCTTTGAGAAAGAACTACTTTTTTATTCATAAGTGCAAGACTACTTTCGGAGCATCGAGCTATCTTCTTTGAAGATATTTTCTCTTCTTTCTCACATTTATATAAGGTAATATTTTAGCAGTTTGGATAGAGCTGAACAATGCCGCGTGATACTCATAAACTACGCCTGTACTTGTGAATACAAAAGTAGCTCTCTATCGATGCTTTTGTTTTTCATGTATAGAATTGGATGCTATAAGTCATTGAAGTTTTTTTTCTGAAGATTCCTTGGCTGCGCCATGGTATCTAGTTTGAAGTTTAACGCCTCGATTAACTTCTTAATTTCTACTCCCTTTTCCCAAACTCGTGCAATTTCATGCTCTTCACACCCAATTCGCCAATGGTAATGGGCAGCGTCACTGACAGCGGTAATTTGCACGTGATAAAGTCTACCCAGTGTGCACTTACAAAATGATATAGATGAATCTATTTATAACTCTTAACAGATATGTTGACATTCCTTACTTACTTTTGTATTATTGACCGAGAATTTGACATTTAATCTTAGAATTTGATCAATAAATTTTCACATGAAATGCTAACAATAAAATTAATTAAATATTCAAATCCTTTTATTCATTCAAATTTAATCGTCCTTGTGTTATTTTACTTATTAATTTGCCATACTAAAGAACAGCTGTCTCCTCGGAAAACTTGAAATATTCTCCTCTTAATCTATGAATTCGAGCAAATTGTGAATAATCATATTTGGAATTACAACTTTCCATATTTTGAAAATAAGTGTGCGATATTTTGGGACAAGCCTTTCCAATTATCGTATCGTTTGACTAATACTATATGATTAAGTAAGCACACAATTGGTATTAAAGTGTCTGTTCTCTAAAACTTATGGTTTTGACCCCTGTTTTTATTATTATATTTGTTATAGTGTAAAAATAATATCATAGATTTCGAAAATATAAAAAATGGATTTCTATTAGGCCACAAATGAGAAATTCAAGCGTTATAAATAAATACTTACTACAGCAACACTCAAAAAATCCTACAAGTGCATTGTTTAGAATGGAAATCGGAAAATTGATCACTTGCGGGATATTTCAACAAGTAGCGATGACTATTTGAAAAGAAAACAAACTTTTAGATGCAATCATCAATGAATGGTCTCGTGAACCACCTGTTGGAGGTAATTTGCTACAAATGGATTACGTGAATGGAGTGTTTTTTATGCGTTTCGTTAAAAAAGCGTCTCTATTTGTTTGTCTTATACGCACCTTTAGCTTTGCTCTTCTTTCATGTAATCGTAAATATTTTAAGGTAGGAAAAAAATCGTATTTTGCATGAAAATCTTCATGCAGGCGCTTCTTTTTTCACTATCCTCCTTTTATTCAATCACAACCTTTTATGATGCGGTTAGGCTGGCTTTTCTCTCTTCATGGCTTCTTTACCAATGATTAATCCCATTTTAAAAGATATGAACATAAATTGGAGTGGGGTTGTGATAAAAAGATGGAAAGATTTCACTAAAGCTACCGACATCGAACTAACTCTATGATTGAATTCAAACTTTTTGGACAAAACTATTTCCCAATCCTTACTCACGCTGTCAAAGATGCCCCTTTAAAACCAAAGAAAATAATAAAAAACAAGAATTTTATATTATATAACTTTTTCCCACCTTCTGAAGCTTATAACTTCTTGTTTAGATCCTTTACTTAAAGACATAAAGTTTGTTGGATCCTCTTATTTAGAACTTCAAAAATCCAACTTCAGAGGAAAAGGGATGGCCACACCTCATTATTTATGGGAAAAGAGGAGTAAAAAAAGCTTCTTGTGCAATCATTTTTATTAGAATAAATGAACAGAAAACTTAATTTTAACTTTATAAATTATTCACTGGTAGTCAATGGGCATATATTTATTAAAGAATGGCATTTGCATCATACTCTAACACCAGAGTAGTTTTTATATCGATGGCACAGAATTTAATGCTTCCAAGGTTTCATGCGAGTAGTTTGCTACCAAAATAATATACTAAAGCCTCTTTTCAGATACCCCTTGCTGGGTTTTTCATGATGTTGTGTATGAACTTTCTCCTAAAAGATGAAAATCTGAAAAAGTATATGAGGTTTACCCAGTCAAGAAGAAACCCAGATAATGAGTCTTTTTTGATGTTGATTAGGATCCCTTCAAAACGAGGGTAGCTTCGCCTTCCGTGTCAAGAGTTCTCTTTCTTATGAATCATTTTAACAGAAAAAGGGTCTAGAGGCTTAGCATTTCTATAGTAATGCTATTCTCTTAAATAAATATGTTTGTTGTGTGCTTGTTTTATGCCCTTGAATTGTTGCGGAAAAGAGAATTGTAGCATCTGTATCGAATGTTAAAGAACGGATCGATGTTTTGTGAAAAAGGTTTAATTACTCTCGAAATTATGAACGAGATAGTGCGTGTCCCATTACTAGTAGTACCATGTATGGTAGTGAAACATGGATACGGTGTGAAAGGTGAACAATTAAAGTCATATATCACGGGTGAAGAGCCTCTGTAAAGAGGGGACATCTCCGCGGAAGTAACATTCAACTCAATATAAGATCTCGAAATCTATCCTCCTTTATATTTTTCTTTATTTTATAACCATTACCGTATATAAATTATATTAATATTATGATAGTGCTAGTAATAAAACAAGAAAGTACATAAATAGAGTAAGGAAAAAGGTAATAAAAAAGTCAAGATTGCAGCGCGGAAAACTCTATTGCATTGACAATCAATGTATGTAAATGGAATAAAAAGTGACGAGAAGACGCCAAATTCAATGGAAATACATTCGGTGCTTCTCCATAGAGTGCTAAACTAAACCAGAAAAGGAGAGTAAAGTAAAAAAAACACATGGAGAGCTGTCCAAGAGATATCGGCTTGTTGTCAAAGCTTTGATGGAAGACCCTGATAAACGGACGATTAAAGAGTGAAAGTTCTAGGGTTGGAAAGCATTAGGAAAAGAAAAAAAAAACAGCACCAAAGTCGTCAGGCGCGAAAGGAAATGATGATAGCACATCAGCCATACGGAAAACTAAGCGGTTTAAAGACTTTTCCGAGAGAGGTTGTCAGTAGAAAAAGGAAATAACGTAGAAAGAGAAGGATACTAACGATATTGAGAGAGATGTCAAAAGAGCTGGCTAAAAGTCAATTAGTTCACCATCAACAAATTGTTCACAATTCTAAATGCGTAGAATCTTTTGTGATATAGAATTGACAAGTTACTCCAGTTTGTGAAGACTCGAACACAACCAGAAACAAAGCCAAGGCCATGGCGGTATTCGTCTTGGTAGCGGATGGCTAAAATTGACATTTGAATTTAAATGATTTTCACTATCTTCAGAATTTGATAACTCTGAATCATCATTGTTACTATAATTGATAGGCTTGAAGTTCAAGAACCACTGGGAAATTCGGATCACATCTAATTGGTATTTAACATCAAATATGATTTCATTAATCAGAGGAGAGCACAAAAATTACCTGTATATAAATTGTCAAACTTCAAAGCAATTAGAGATGAATTAAAAGAATGGGATTGGCATAAAAAATTCAATAACAAAACACCTGCTTCGGCTGACAGCCTCGTCATTGATCGCATTGAGGGTCGTCAGACTAGATATATTCCTCATAAAAACAGTTTCAAATATACGAAGGACAAACCTTGGATTAACCAATATCTTAAGACTCTGAGAAGACCTACAAAGGCAGATAGAAAGAGAAGTGAACGCTGTTAAATGCAGTCACGAAAATAGATTAGCAGAAAGGTCAGGCGATAATCCCAAAGCATTCTACAGGTATTATAGAACTAAAAACAAAAAGTCAGTTCAGATACTTAAACCCAACCATAGAGTAGTTCAAAATGACCTCGAAAAGGCAAATATCTTAAATTTTTATTTTGCTTCAGTTTTTAACAAGGATATTCCGAATTTAAATGAGGATTGCATAGAAAACATAAATAGTAACATTCAAAAAATATGTGAAATAATAGTTACGGCAGATGATGTAAAGAATGCAATTAATATAACTTAATTCCTGATAAAGCTAGCGAGATTGATGAAATTTACGCGAGAAGTAATAAGGAAGTTAAAAACGAAATTTACACTTTCCTCGCTTTCCTGTTTAATTACTTTCTTGAGGCAAATTTTGTTCCTGAGGATTGGGAACTGGCCAATGTTGTACCCATATTCAAAAAAGGTAGACGTGAGGAAAAGGAGAACTATCGGCCAGTAAGCTTAACTTCACTTATATGTTAACTATTGGAGTCAATTATTGATTTAAAATTACGCAATCATCTGGAGAGAAATCAATTCTTAGTAAATAGTCAGCATTGTTGTGTCACTAGCCTCATCACATTTTATGAGCATGTAGCAAAAGCTGTCGATTCAGTTTCTAGTTACGATTTGGTGTATCTAGATTTTTCTAAAGCCTTTGATAAACTTCCGCCCAATATCCTCCTGCTGCCGATAACTAGTGGAGTTCCTCAAGGTTCCGTTTTGGCACCCGTACTCTTTATAATTTTCGTAAACCCCTTCTTTTCTGGAATGAATTGCCAAGTAAATTCATTCGCGGACGATACTAAACTTGGGCAAATAATAAAGGATAAGGAAGGCTCAAGCTGTTTAAAAAACTGCCTTAATATGTTAACTAAATGTACACTTCGGGGAAAATAATCCTAAATTTAAATATTATCTTTAAGACACCGAGATTATAGAAGTAAAGAGCAGGTCAATATAGGAGTTAAAATAGATAATAAATTAAATTTCTGCAGTCAATGCGTTGCAATTAGAAATAAAGCAAAATGAGTTGCATCTTTTATCAGGCAATCCGTCTCAACGCGTAATTCAGAGACGATTTTAAATTTTTCACGTCATTAGTCAGACCTATATTAGATTATGCTGCTCCTTTCTGGCCTCCACGATTAACTAGAGATGTAAATATAATAGAACATGTACAGCGTCACTATACGAAAATAATAATTGGCATTAAACATCTTAGCTACAATGATAGGCTGAAAAAAACTCAATCGCTTTTCCCTTCGAATATAGAAGGAAAAGGGGTGAACAAATACAAACATATAAATTATTGATAAATATGCCCAATACTGCAGATAATTTTTTTAATTTGACAGGCGTGTCAACGATGCAAGGACACGACAAGGAGATCAAGAAGTGGAAATTCAAAACATCAATGGGAAAATTTGCCTTCAGCAACCGCATCGTTCATGTCTGGAACAATCTACCACAGGAAGTAGTCAGCGCTCCAGACACAGAATTTATGAAAAGGAAATTTGATCAATACTTGAAAGAAAATAAAGTTAAAATAGCTTATAATTATTAGAGGGGGTTCCACCTAATTTAGCCTTATTCTTAATGGGCCTACCATTATCAGCTCTTATGGTACCCTGTAGATGCCAATAAATTGTTTGTTTTTTTGTTTATATAATAATTCATTGTGAAACCAATTAGCATCAGTGCTGAGGGTACCGTGTTAGTTGGTTTTCAGTAAAGTGATCATTTATATTCATCGTCAGTCTTTTGTAATAGAATATCTAAAAAGAGTAGGGTGCTTTCAGTTTCGGTTTTCATAGATTTGCTGTTAGATCAATTCGCATTAGCCTAAAAATATTGATTCTGATTGTATTATTTAAAACCTTCAACGGAAAAATTGCAGTAGTAAATTTTTTAAGTTCTATATAGGTATTGTGCCCTGGGAGCTCATTATAGGCCTTCGGGAACAAGTTTTTTTTAAATGCAAAGGCATTTAAACCATAAAATTTTAGACCCTCGCCTGCCAAGGTAGAATGGTATGAAAAATACAGTTGAAATTAATAATGCATAAAGACTGAATTAAGAACGGTCACAAAAGACAAAAACAGGGGTCGTAGCCGGGTAATTTTCATTTTTTTTGATGAAGGATAATATAATGGTATAGCGTTCATAAGCACACATTGAGTCTCTCTATTCCATTGAATCCATGCAATCAACGTGGATCGTGGCGGAATTGGATTTCTTTTCGCAGTAGCCTAGTTATTAGCAAAATAAGCTAGATTTTTATAGCGCACTCAACACTAGCAGGAACTTGTAGAACATTTAGGTAATTCAAACTACAGAATTACGCACAAGCAATTGCCCTAAAGTCCAATCGAGACTAGTTCACAAGAGGAAAAAGAGTATGGGAAAAGATTTTAGTAAATAAAAAACAGGGATTAATTGTGTATCAGTTATACCGATTTTGAATTTTTAAATATGTTTATATTGAGTCAGGTCGTTTCGATTATTTGCGATGTTATTTTATTTCATACAAAGTTACCCACTAAAAACGGGCCCCAAATTTCGATAGGCCTTATTTCTTAATTTTCTGCAAGGATTAAATGAAACTTTGGTGATTTTTAGTTTATTGTGTTTAAAAACATCATATCAAAACATGAGAGTCTTTGGACTTTTCTTCTTTATTCTTGAGCACCCGTTCGAGATGAACTCCATCTATCTCTGTGCATTTCTTGAGGCTCAGCACAAAGTTGTCCATGACGTCCTTACAAACCGACCGACTAATGGCTCTGGTCTCCTCCCCGATGGCTTACTTGAGATACGTGATGGTCCTGGGTTTTCTTGCGTACATTCTGTCTTTAAGGTAGCTCCAGAGAAAGAAATCTGGAGGGCTAAGGTCTGGGCTGTGAGGTGCACACTCAATATTTGTATTGAGACTGATCACACAGCCACCAAAGTTCTCTTTCAGCCAATCTGTGGACAGGTTTGAGGGATGAAAGCTTGCTCTATCTTGCTAAAACCAGAATTTTCCCATAAGCGACGGGAACAGTGTCTGCAGCTCAATCTTGAAGGTTTAGAAGACCTCAACTTACCGCTCTTTGGTGACTGTCACGGTCGCGCCAGTTTCCTCGAAGAAGAATGGTCCGATGATGCCTCTGGCTGAGATTATAGCCTTTCCTTCAAGATGGAAGTGAGCTTTATCTGAGGTCCAAATGAGGTTAAGGAAAGTTTGGGTCTCCTGAATCTCCTCCAGTATCTTGACTGCCATAGCCTTTCTCTGCTCCTTGTCTGAGGCTGTAAGGTTTTGCTTCGTCTGTATTATTTAAGAGGTAGGCCTTTACATCCATTACTAGCACTCTCCTGCAAGTCTCACGAGACATACCGAGGGACTGACTTGGCTTGCGCATAGAGCGTTTTTAACTCTGCTTAACTGACTCACGCTCTCGACCAGTTCAGCTGTACGCTTTTTGTGGCGTCCTGAATAGCTTGGACGGTTTTCAATCTCTGTATTGAGGTTCTGCACTGTTCCAAAGTTCGCGAAATGGTCCACCCAGTCCTGAATTCTGCTCTTGGAGGGGGCCTTTTCAAATTCAACTGATGCACGAAAGTGTGCTGCACTTTCTTGAACGATCCTGTATGGAAGTAATGTTTGACGCAGTATATTCTTTGCTGGAGCTCCCATTGAAATTCAGTTGTGTTCACAGGCGTTGTTTCTGCCATGTCCTGCAAAGGTAGGGTGATTAGTGAATGAATAAAGGGTATATCACAAAAAGTGTGTGCAGGCCCGTTTTGGGGGGGTCACCCTGTATTAGACTAACATATAGCAGAAAATTTCTGTTATCATATTGTTAAATCTTCGGTTAATAAGTTTGAAACCATTATTTTTATTCGCCGTTCGATTATATTCTAAATCAAAAAGCCAGTCATATTTTGTATTAATAAAGAAATATAATATTTTAAAGACTTCGATTTAATGTCCGCGAAACGACGATTTTACAGTGAACGCAATTTAAGATCCCTCTGTCTGTCTTCATAAGGTTTATTTCTAAGTTTTAGTGAATAATCTTGTCACTCTAGTCTTAACACACTTATGGTTGCATTATCCTTAATGCATATGAGGAGACCATAGTCGAACCGCATACATGACATAAAGGTTAGCAAGGCAATTGCAGATATTTAAAAAAAATATTTTCCGATTTAGACTTTGCTTGTATATTGTTTATGTATTACATAAGCTTCCTTCTCCATTGCCATTACATGTATAAAAAAATGGTAAGATAAAAACGGTAATAACAATGACCAAGTTTTATTTATCTAAACAAAGAACAAATAAATAATAGGCACATGAATTTAACATCTGTTATGACCTCTTTTAGCCTCAATAAAAGCTGTTAGGCGTTTTTATAAGAATGTACAATATTTGCGTACCTTTCTGGAGGATATTTTATTCCACTCATTTTCAGCTAACTTTTCCTTTGAATAATGTTGTGAAAGTCTTTCCTTGGCACACGCTTCTAATATAACAAGTAAATTCACCGCCTTCAATTTAGAGCAGGAATTTTACTGTCATCAAAGCTCCGAGAGAAAAGTTTACCGCGCAGAAACTTCACCGTACAAATTCATTAGATTTTATGATTAATATATACATATATATACATATATATATATATATATATTAATATTATATATATATATATTCATCATAGCATGTATTATTAAAAGCGACCGCTAGTTTCGAATTAGTAATTCTTTTTTCAATCTTTTCGATTTGTCTTATATTCGCCTTTTCTTCATTGTTTTAACCTGTGGATAAGCGTACGGAAGTTCACCGGAGACTGATGTTTGTTATTTTACAAAAAGTAGAAGTAAATTAATGTAACTTAGCACTTTCTTTAATTTAACTGACGCGTTTCGATACATTGAGTACCATCTTCAGAGTTACAACGGGGAATTATTACAAAGTATTCAGTTTATTTATGTTACAAAATGTATTAAAAAAATTAAAAACGGAGCTATACACGTATAGGCTGGTTGGATCCAGGTGATAAAAGGTTGGAGAAGTATGTATCTAGAGAGGTGGGTGGTGTGATGATTTAGCTGTTTGCCAGAGGGGATTAGTGGCTAGGGGCAGCTCTGAGTACACCTGTCCCTCTGTTCGCTTTTCTTGTGCTGGGCAGGATTTCATTGGAGTTAGACTGTATGTTTAAATTCGTTTACTTCTCTTGGATATATATAGCTTCACGGAAGAGCAGTTGGCGCCTGTTGGGAGCAGAGTCTAAAATTTTGGTGTTTTCTTCTATCATTTTTCGGTTAAGACATGTTCCGTGTATTTCCTGTGTATGTCTTTTAGGTGCACCGTTGTTCAGATGGTATGACATTCTTCTTGAGAGCGTGGTTTCGGTCATGCCGACATACGAGTTAAGTAAGAGCTCACAGTCTCCTAATTTACATCTGTATTCGTATATCAGATGTGTTCTTTGTTTCGGTTGTAGCGGGAGTTTAGGGTTATTTTTCATGAAGAAGGTTGAAGTACGTCTATTTTGATAATAGATTATAGGTGCGATCTTTTTCTCGGAATTTATGGGTTTTATCCCTCTGTCTATAATGTCCTTGATGGCTCTTTTATCTGCTCGGTGTTCTGTGCTCATAGTATTCTTGTAAAAGATTTCTATAATATCATCATTATCTGTATTCCTGTTCTTCTGGGGTTCTGTGAGCTACTAGCTGTCCATTTTAATCCTTATGGCTGTTTGTATTTATTTATTGGAGAATCCGTTATTTACCAATACCTGAGTGGCTCTCTCAAGTTTGTTGTGTGTGTCCTTCTATGTGGTGCAGTGGGTAAAAGCACGATTGATGTGCGACCATCTCACACTTGTTTGGTAGCGCTTAGAACATTCTCTGTCCCCATTCATGCAAAATCTCGGATTGGTGGGTTTAACATAAACTTCAGTTGTTATTGTTCCATTGATATTGGTAGTGAGGATATCTAAGAATGGTAATTGGTTGTTATGGCTTTCTTCAATGGTGTAGTTGAGGGAAGAACATACTTTAAATGCTTTTTCTAGATTATGTATTTCTTCTTGTGTTTGTACGTTGATGTAGTTGTCGTTTATGTACCTTCATACAAACACAACGTACAAACACAAGAGAAAATCGGAGCTTAGGTGCTATGGTATCACGCCATGGAAGACGATATTTCCTGTTCCAACATTCCCGAATTTTCGACTCTTGAGCACGTTGGAAAAATATTTCCCAATCCTTTGAACTCGTCCCAAAACTCCCCCCCCCCCCATTGACGAGGTGTGAAAGAGCCGCTCTGTCTCGCCTTTGCTGCTAATGATGAATCGAGTCTGCCTCCGGATTAAGATGTCTGCAGCGTGTGACTCCTTTCTCCAGAATACCTCTTTCCCTACAAAATCGGGCATACAAATACTCGGGTTATTCTGTAGTTCGTTGAGTCCAGCCCGCACCTCAAGGCCTTCCTTATCCTCTCGTCCCGTAAGTGTTCGTTAGACAGCAAGACTTTTTCAGCCGTGATTCTACCCAAGTCAATTGGTATCTTCCGTGAACGTCAAGCCTTTGAATTTGCGCAACAGACTTTCTTCGTTTAATCGAGCCGAAGAAAACCTCCATCGATTACCTTTAAGGAAAAAGAAGATTCCTCTTACAGTAGAATTACGAAAAGTCCCACATTCCCTGTCGAAAGTCATCTTTGAAGTTTAGCATCTTCATCGGATGGTTGGTTCGGATCGTTCCAAACCTGCCTCATTCGAATCGTGCCTAACTTGCCTCAACAGATCGTTCCGCACTAGCCTCGTCGCAAGAAAGACCTTCCTCAAAGTCATTAACCCATAAGACTGAAACCCCCCTCCATTATTAGTATTGTCAAGTTCCCTCTTTTGATCTGAGCCTAGTTACATTAATTAATTAATTCCATTTAAGAATCCCTCCTCATAATAATTATCAATATACTCTCTCAATTTAAATAATTCCCTTTTGTGTATTATTCTTCTTATTTTAAAATAAAATGATATTTTTTTGTTTCATCTTTAACTAACCTTGAACGATACTCTCGGCCTATTCAAGTAAATCTTGTGAACCATTTATGCACTCTGTTTGATTATTAAGGATTGAAACCCCCCCCTTCAAGTGTGACCTCCTAGTCAGTCGTTAATCCCTGTGAACAGTCCTTCAACGGTTCGCGTCGCAGTAGGTGATTCAGTCACCCTCCCTACATATTATAGGAGTAGTACATGATATAGAGTGGTTGTACTAGGACAGAGTGCAAATTTTAGCGTGTGAAAGAAATGTGCAAGTAACTACCATTGTGTTAGCAGCATAGATGTAGAAAGAAAATTAAAATCGGAAAATTAGTTTGTCAGAGGAAAAGGAGTAGATAAGAAACAATATGGAATAGTTTAAGCATTATAAAATATATGAGATTTGAGAAGCAGCGATCAATATTCCGTTAGCTTGATGTGCCAAATGAATGAGAAAAATAATAAAATAATTGAAATAAATCAGACTGCTATAGTCCGAAAGTAAGTCGAGGTGAGAAAACATTAATATTTCGTATCCTGAATCTATGCAAATTTAACGACGTGATGCGTGTATACACAGTTCTGGAGGCTGCTCTGTCATTCATGATTCACACGATGGGCCCCTACTTTCCGAAGGGTGTTGATCAAATTTCGTGGGGACAAAGTTCATCCCTAAATCGTCAAATTTACTCGTAAATCTTTCCACAGACTTTAAATTGGACATTCCATGAATAAATATTAATGACCTATCGAAAAGACAGGTCTATTCTTATTTTATTTGAACTTTCACATTTTATTGATATATTTAATGTTTTAAACGCTCCATGATCCATCATGAAGTATCTATTTCAGTTATATTTATAAGGGATTAAATTGTCTCAAGTAAATGTATTTATTTACTTGAGAAGTTACTTTTAGAACATCTTTTCAAATTCATCTTTTCCATTAATCTGAAATCTCCGACAAATTGGGAGGGGTGCGGGTTAGCATATATAAACACTAATAAGACTAAAGGACATAAAACCTTTCCACCACACTGCTTCCTTACCTCTATTGAAGGGTACCTGTGTCACTATTGCATCTATTCATGGTTTTTATCTTGGCAGAAAGGAACATTGTACGCCCCGCATAAACACCCTCCATGCACACCCTAATACATAATACCAGCATATTATTGCTATCTCATTCCTCTTTCTCTTAATCACACTTTGAGATAATCAACGCATACTTTACTATAATCCTTCGCAATACCAACACAGACACACCTCCTCATATATTTTGATCCGTTCTACCTACATGCCAAATACTTTGATCCATTTGCCTAACAGTTTTATTCGCATTACACATAACTCTTAGCCATTGGTTCCTGAATCTATATAAGACTCTAAAACTAATCATATACATGGACAGTACTTATCCCCCATATTCTTTATCAACTTACTACTCTCGTTATAGTATCATAAAAATATTAAGCATTAATGAAAACAAAATACACAGTTTACAACCTAATTTTAGCAAACAATCCGTAGCAAATTTCTTCCTATATAAAAATTTCATACTAAATTAACTTCTACTCTAGGCATTCGTGAAGCTTACCAAATACTTCTTTATGGCCATGAACTGATATTTTACCAAGATCACGGTATGAAGAACACACTTTACATCTCTTTTTACTACTTTATTCTGCCAGCAGTTTCAACCAAAAGAATTGATTCATACAACCCCGACGCATAGTGAGTGGGTTGTGTGGCTAACACCCTCACGTATATAAAACTATCTATTCAAGCGTTTTTCTTCCTAAAAGATTTAATTCCAGCATAAAATCTTTGCACAGTTTCCACTAGTTTACATCCTACTTCATACATTTTGGAGGCCAACAAAGAACTTCTCTATTGACATAATATGTTATTTTCCCTCGATTAATAAATATAAGGCAAACCTCGACAAGGAAAGGCAGAAATACCAGAAAAAGATACAAATTTACGTACAACCTCCACTCTCCAAACAAACGAACCACACGACTGAGCAGTATTAGCCAAGAAAAGAGGATTAGAGTACAAGAAAAAACAAGGACTAATCGAATCTTACCTCGCAATCGAGGGTAAAATGGAACTAATTAATATAATAATTGCTACAGGCTGCCAACCTTGTTTATGGGATATCTAAACGCAAGATGCTCAGATACCGGCTACAGAAGAAGGAACCAAACAGGAACGGACCTACAAACCATAATAGAAAGAAGAATATTAAGAAAACTAGGACCACACTTTCCAACATACATCGTAAACACAACGTAAACTACTCCAGATATCTGCCTTGCAAACTATAATTTACCTTTGAACTACTATATGGAACGTGTCGATGTTTTCGGCAGCGACCATAGAGCAACGCCATTAACCATATACAGCAACCAATAGAAATGCCCGCAAAACAGTGCAAGGCGTATCATAAAGCTGACTGGGCAAAATGCAGAAAAGAAATGAATGACTACGAACTGAATCTATTAAATGAAGCAACTCTAGAGGAAATTGACGATGAGTTAAAGGAAATAAGGACGCGGAAACAAACAGCCGACTGAATTGCTATACTAAGAAACACCTACAAAACTATTAAATAATTTATGTGGACAGACAAAATTAAGACTAAGAATGCAGAATTTAAAACAATAAAGGAGGACATCATACCAAATGGAATATCAAGAGATAAATACCATAATCTCAGAACGAAGATGAGGGAACTACTTAGCGCAATATCGGACAAAGAAAGAGAATACTGGGACATTGCCGTTCAAAATATTGACAACGAACTAATTCCTCGAGAATTTTGGAAAATCTAAGACGCATCGGAAGCCCAAAAGGAAAAGAGAAAATAAAGATTAAGGACAAAAACAGGACATTAATAGAAGACGAAGTCGAGATTGAAGGACTTTTCAGGGAGCACTGGAGAGAAGTGTTAAACATAAGCGAAGAGTAAAACGAAAACTACGAGATAGACTTCTAAAACCAAATAATTGACGAACTAAATGAACTGATTGAGTTGAGTTTTCCACATCACTACGTAGAGAGAAATGGTATGCAAACGAAGGATTTAACACCGAAATCCCAATCGAGCAATTAAAGAATACCATTTCCAATTTTAAATAAAAGGCCCCTGGGAAATCGGGCCTCACTAGAAAAAAATATATAGAAGCACCGGATAATATACTAGAGGGGATAAGGAACGTGTTTAACGCCTTCGAGGGTCTAAAACTTTAGACCTATGTCCCTTCTCGAGTTAATCGGGAAGGTGTTTGAAAAAAATGCTGAACACATGATTAAATGAGTATCTTACATAAAACAACCTTTGGAACAATCAACAATTCGGCTTCAGAAAGAACAGGAATACGGAGATGGCCCTCAACGTGATTACAGAAAAAGTAAGCAAAGTGAAAAAAAAGAAATTCAGTATAGACATTGTATGCCAGGACGTATCGAAGACATTCGATAAAGTCTGACAAAGAAGCATACAACATAAACTTCTAAATCTGGAAATAAACAACTATCTGTAAAGTATTTTATGACATGGAAAGATATGCATACATAGATTCGTGGAATTACCAAGGTGAAAGAATCAAGCTTAGTGCGGGCCTTGCTAAGGAAGGGTGTAAATTTAAGTCCATCGCTATACTCAGTGTATACCTCGGACATTCCCACACCCAGGAACGAGAACTGTGTAAACATAAAATAAGTAGATGATTTCACTCAATTAATTTCCTGTGTTTATTGGACCCCACAGATGCAGGCTAGAGTAATGGCAACAGAAATAGAAAATCTAAACAAGTATGAACGTAAATGGAAAATTAAAACGAATAAAGATAAATTTAAAATTGAACCTATCGCAAAAAAACTATTCGACGTTTACTTAGATAGAGAGCGATAAAGGTCTAACGGTTAAGTAAAGATTTTAGGCCTAACTATTACCAAAAATTGTTACAAGAAACACGTGACCGAAAGAATAAACAAAGCACGAGGCATGTTAACTTAACTCTACAGATTAAGAAATATAAACATGAAAAATAAGGAAAAGATCTACCAAGCAATGATACAGCCTACCTTGATATATCCAAGAATTGACATGTATTCGGTTTGAAGAAGCAATCTAATAAGAATGCATACTTCGAAAACCAAATAGTTAACGAACCAAATGAACGGATGAACCGAAATAAATATCACTACGAACACGCGACGAATTAGAGAGGAAAAAACAAAGTGACTTACACAACGAAGGAAAATAAAACCATTAAATAAAATAATTGAAAAAGAGACAAAATATCATAGAAAAAACACAACAAAAAGAAATAGGGGAGGAATTAAATGATCAAATAGCACGAGGAGCAAGATGGGGAAACATATGCTGTTTCCTAGTGCTAAAAACAAAGTGCCAAAAGGGAAGAGCAGGAGATTTACGTGTAAACCAAATAAAGAAACCGAATTGTGACAAAAATTTCATGAATAATGACAAAATTCACCTGATTGGACTTAATACCCCCAAGAAATGAAAAAAAAATATCCAAAAAGTTAAAATGACCGAAAAAGAAAAAACAACATAAATATAGAAGGGGAAAAAATAAAGAAATAAATAACCAAGGAACATGAACACACACAATAGATACAGATACGAGAATTGTGCTAAAAAAATCATAGGAACTCGTGTTATTAACATAGCAGGAAAACAAATAATTCTAACAACCGTTTGAACGCTTATCTCATACACACATAACATAATAACAAGACAATCATATAAATAAACAAACAGACGAGCTTCCACTCTAACTTATTTCGAACTTAACTTTAAAATTAGTTTATAGTACAGAGAATAAATAGCGTGACCTCAACGCAACTTGCACCTCTCTGCAAACCTCCAACTTCCTTCCACCTCAATCATCTTCCTCCTTTACCGCTATCTAAAGAGGGGCCAAACACTAACACTAGGGACAGGTACAGCAAATAGTAACAATTAAAAGTTAGAAAAACATAAAAACACCGTGGTCTGGGTCCCATGTTAAGCAGGCCCACATACCAACTTGGTCGACTTTCAAGTCCTATCTTTACTTCTTTATTCTTCCCCTCCCTCTCTCCCTCTCTCCGGAGTTCTTTTCCCTCTGTGCCTTCAGGCTCCGAGGGAGGAGGGCGCCGGGAGAAAATCGGGGGAACCGAGCCTCACCCCGCCTTCCCCGAGCTGGTCCCTCCTTCGGGAGGGAGTGATCGGGGGATTGGGAGTGGCACGGGGATCTAAAACTTTTACTCCCACTTTTTCTTTCATTTCATTTCACTATCAATACTTTTCTTATCCGCCAGAAGACTTAAATCAAAGATTAGATACACCAGGATCCTGAAGCCTATATATTCAACTTAATCACCCCTATCTTTCTGTTCCCCTCCTTACATTGGCTTTTAAATGTTTTTCACATACCTTGCAAAAATCAGAACAGACTTAATCCTATGCATTTCTTTTATTTTAATTTCTAGTTATCTCTTATACAGCTTTATTTTGAAATACATTTTTGCATTCCTCAGCGAATTTTTCACTTTTGAAGTCCTTGTAACACAACCACAAGATAAATTTGATTAAAAAAATCACTCATTCCATATGCCTTTACATTTTTCTGAGCTTTACACAAATCCCGACTTCTTCTTGAATACCGATCGTATCCTAACTCTCAACTAGCTCCAGTTTGCATGTTTTGAACCATTCGTCGTGGAGTTGCATCCTTTTTGCATAGCTTCACCTTATACAACCAATAAAAATACTCACCATCTTGTTCTAGCCTCTGCACTCAAAATTACCCTCTCTTCTTATCCTTGACGTTAAAACAGGGATTTATTTCTTAATTTCCTACCACTCATCGCTTATTCTTAACTACCTTCCTCATTTGAACCGAATGTTCTCTCAACTACTTCTGAAAACTTGAATTTGTGTTCACATATTTTTAATAATGAAACAGTTCATCGCATTTTTCGCCTCGCCTCTTATATACAGACACATCTCTTTGCTTGCTCTTCTACACTATAAAGAATCTAAAATTACGGTTGATTAATACTTTTCACAAATGTGCCCTCTACGCCGTCTCCCAACCAATATTTGAAACGAAAAAAAGTCGTCTTTCTTCTATCCATCAAGAAATTTTATATATTCTGAAATAATTTAACAGTAAACTTTCCGAGATTCTTGACACTAGTTTTCTTCTCGGCTCACATCCCTGGTGCTGTCGACAGCTATTGGAAAACGAAAAACGGCAGCAGAGTTTTATAAATATTGTAGCTTGAGTGCACAAGAATATTTTACTTAAAGTTTTCTCCGTTTTCGAGAGATAGACTTGCGCATGATCTTGCATGCAAATAAAAATTGCCCAACCAAGCAAGAAAGCAAGAAAATGTTATGGAGGAAATAAACGTGCGTTCGATGGTAAGAACTATCTACCACGTTGACAATTGCGAATAAATGGGCAGATAACAGAGAAATTTCAGTTTCTTTATTTGAATTTTTTAACAAGGTAAAGAAAATTGAGTTCAAATATGGAGGTTGTTATAATATATTCGCTTATCACAAAAATGTGCTTTTCTATCTACTCTCTTACCTTGACATATGAGCCCTGTTCTATTCTAACAATTTCAAAGTTTTGCTTCCGATTAATTGCAAATGAATACAAATATTGTAAAATTCTTTAATTTATGTAAAGTGAAATCTTCCCTTATTAATTATTATCAAACAAACATAACATTTAGTGTTATGTATATATATATATATATATATATATATATATGCAATGTCGCGCAGGAAAAAAATGAAAAGGTGTTTCCAAGTACTCTCGAACTTTATTAAGAAGTTCCTTATCCTTGATAAGGAACTTAATAAAGTTCGAAAGTACTTGGAAACACCTTTCATTTTTTTCCTGAAGGACATTGCATTTATTTTCTACCTTCACGTGATACTTTGTGAGTTTTTTATTCTATATATATATATATATATATATATATATATATATATATATATATATATATATAAATATATATATATATATATATATATATATATATATATATATATATATATATATATATATTGGTAAAAATTATGAGAGGGAACGCGTGAATAAGTATAAATATTTGACTGTACCACGTAGGAAAAAAAAAGATTGATTGGAGCTAGTACTTTCGTTATCTTAATAAATATTTTCTAACTTACATTGTTATTAAGATAACGAATAGAAAGTAAATATAGAATAGTAAGATGGCTGGAGACTATTCTTGTTTTTCTGTATTTTTCTTTATATTTTTATCAACTTTTCATTAGGCGTTAAAAACCTTATATTCATTGTACTTGTATCTGGGTATCATATACTTGCACTTTCGTGTGTATTATATTTAGAGTAATTTTTAGCTTTCTCATGTGTTTGTTTTCACTATTGTGTTAGTTATTATTTTGTTATTTGCTTATCGTGCAGGTAATTTTTTGTTGGGGGGTTCTTTCTTTCTTCGCTATTGTTTGGTCATTATTAGGATTTTGTTTGTCAAATTCTAAAAATTTTGGCATTCCAGTTTATTGTTAAGGTGGGTTATATTCTCATTAGGTGTGTCTCGTTGGTTTTAATGGGTATTCAATTCTAGCTGTAACATTTTCTGATTAAATGGCTGTTTCCTCACCGCTTTGTAATTTATTCATGAAGCTCTTAAATTTTGCATTACTTGTAGCTATAAAATTTTCTTCTGAAATTATTATTATCACAGCGTCTTCATTTTTAATTAGTTGTTTTTTTTCTTTGTACTAATATTTTATTAAATGCTTCTAATTTCATTTCTATGTGAGGATCTTTTTGTCTTCTTTTCCCATTTTCTGGCTCCTGTAATTTGTAAGTAAATATGTGCATTTGTTTTACACTCTTTGCATATTCAGTTTCTTCGTGTTTGAACGGCGGAACGTGGTAGATGTTGAATAAATTAGCGTGGCTCTTATTACACCAAACTATATTTTTTTTCCTTTGAAGGTTTCTGAGTTTGTATTGAGTTATACCAGTCTGATTTGCTCTTCCAATCCGAATTGTGACCTGTTTTTTGTACCCAGTTGATCTGATCACCATTCTCAGCACATTGCACTCCGTGGTGTATGGATATCTTTCATCCTCCACTCATACAGCTTATAGTTTATATCGTCCTATGGTGACTATCTTAAATTTTCCTTCATTAGCGCCGAAATTTAAATTGATTTCACACTCGCTGTTTTCAATTTTACAGTCAGTCATTCGAGCATGCATCATTTCACCCTTCCATTGACACCCAATTATTGAGCTGCTATCGTCAACGTATTGCACGTTGAGGCAAATGAAGGTTCTTTGGGTTCGGATGCCTGCCGTGTATATGGATTATAGTGTCTGGCATAGGCCTCCTCCTTGTGGAGGTTTTGCCTGGAGGTGAAATTTTGGTCCATCTGTTAACCATATACTTAAACGGTTTACCTTTAAATAACATAATTACAGATCTTCTTCTCTAAGTTTTCACCTATTCTTAGTTGCAGTACATTATATTGCAAGCCTCTTCTGATTGTTATATCTGTACTTCTGACTTCGCTGGAGCCGTATTGCTAATTATTATTATATAGAGAGATTTTAATCGAGGTGGTCGATGAGCCTTCGATTAAGAACCTTTTCGAAAAGTTTCCGCCATATTCCAAAAGTAAAATTGGCTGGTGGCTTTCTTTCGTCGGGGAAGGCTTCACTGGTTTAGCTATGAATATCATTCTATCCAGTTTATAACTAACTGGGTAGTAACTGGTAGTTATGCAGGCATTAAATATGTTCTTCATTCCCTCAAGAATGGACCTTTAAGTTTCGGTACAATTTAATTGAGTTAGTCTCCAGAGTTACGTTGCTTTCTGTTTGAATAAATACAGGGTGCTTTCTATTCCTTCTGTTGTTATTAGCTCCCCCTCGTCTTTCATCAATTTCCACCGTTGACCTACCTAATGGTTAAAATTCGTTCATTGAATAATTGCATTTAGCAATATCAAACTCTATATCAGTGTTCGTTTTCTTCTTCACTTATATTACACCATGTTCTCCAAATATTTGTTCGATATATACTTCTTCCGTTTTAATTTCTCATGCTATGTTTTTATTTCCATTTTCTGGTGCCATGGTATTCGTTTATTTTTTTTACCATTTTCAAGAATTCTTTGGTTGAAGCTTCTTCGCCTATTTTTTATCGCTTTCTCCCATTTTTACTCATGTTTTTCTTGTATGTTTTACTAGTTCCGGCTTTATTCCTTGCATTCTTCTTAGGGTTCACTTTGAATAATCTCTTATCCTTTCTTTATGGTATAGATCTTCTAAGTCACTGTGTAACTCTTTCATATGAATTGATAATCCTTATTGTGAGATGGTCTTGTGTAAGGTTTATCGGAAGCACCTTGTTGTCTGCATTAATCACTTTCTTCGTTTAGCTGTTGTAGAGTTTTGTCTTTCTCCTCAAAGTTTGCATCCTTGAGCTCTGGTGGTATGTATTGCAACAGCAATTTCCTGTACCTCTTTTAGTATTCACAAAACTATTTTTCTCTTATTGGTAATGGTACCTGAATGTGGTTTCTATTGATAACAAAATAGATTACTAAGTGGTTATTGAAGGGTATGATCCCTAGCTTCATTTAATGGTTAAACGGGAAGTTAAAGTCGTCTAGACATATGTCTTTTTTCTTGGCTGAACGTGCCGTGATGAATGTGGGAAAATTTATGGTTTGACGTTAGATGATGTTCCTCATCATTAATATGCCCTGGTTTGTTGCTATCCAGTTTGTGATTATATATCCAGTCATCTTGCATTGAGGTCGCCAAGTAAGATGGCAGGAGTTCTCCGGTTAGAAATACACAGAACCGTGACAACATGCAAATACTGGCGCCTGTGTAATGGGTAACTGTCAATTATCAATACCTCGAGATCCGTTTCCACCTTTCCTGCTAAGTACGATTCCTCCACGTTCATTAACGGGCAATACTTGATATTTCTTCGGATGGAGATCGCCGCTGCGTCATATTGACTCATAGTTTAATAGATTCAGAAGATCCATATTTTAAGAGACGAGGATGATATGTGGGTCAATTTCCCTGAAAACATTTAAGTATAGGTCGTTTTGATGTTTGGTAATCCATCTGTCTGTGTTTCCTTGCAAGGTTTTCAGTTAATTTTTATGCAGATATATTACTTTATTTTTCTGTCTCTTTCTCTCTTTAAATTTTTAATCGTTTCTGTTGAGAGTACAAGTGCAGTGTCTGTTCTCGCCTCCTCCAAAAGCTGTGATTTGAGGGTTATGTAGCGCATTTTCTGATAACTGGCCTTTTAGCCATTTGACTATGATCTTTTCAAAAAACGTGCCAATGAATTACAAGAGGGATATAGGCGAGTAGTTCAGAAGTTGTTCGGGAGTTTTGCATCCCTTTGAGATAAATATATTTCGAATTTTTAACGCGTCTGGAAAATAGCCGGTGTTCAATGAAAAGGTTAACGAGGGAAGACTAAAAAACACAACCCTTGACGAACAACGAGAAACAAAAAGAAAAAAGTAAGAAGTACCGATAACACTGGAACCGGGCATTCAATGGAGAAAATATAGACATTAAACCCTTTACCTCCCATATTTACAAATACCCAGGCAAAAAAACGACGGAAAATGCTAAAGGAACTAAATAATGAAAATAAAAATGAAAATAGGGTAGTAAATATATCAAGGAGGAATTGAAAAAAACTCCTGCTGAAGGGTGCGATTTTCGTTCCATAAGGCAGTTGGCACACCATCAACATCTTCACCTTCAAGATTTAAATGTGTTAATATATGCTTTATTAGATAATATTAATAAGTGTTAATAACCTATATAAAAGTGATAATAGAGTCTAAGATAGCAAAAGCGAGGAACAAGGCAGAAGTAGTTTCTTTATATCGAAAGTTTAATCTCAATAATCGTTAAAGAGCGCAATTACTAATAATATAAGTGATAAATAATACGATCTTCAAACATAAGTAATATTGATATAATAAAATGTATATTAAAAGTGTAATATAGCCAAATAAAATGAGAATAATGTAAAAAGACGAAGTATAGATGATCTAATTAATAAAATCATCAATACCTATGAGCTTCAAAATGGAAGTGTTTATTAATATGATTTTACTTTCGAATATTAACAAGAGCTAATATTATATATTATTACAATAGAAAAGAATGATTACATTACATCTTAGAACTAATTAATCATATGCATATGTAATTACATACAAACAACTCTAAAAATAACTTTAAATATATAATATTTTGTCCAAAGCTTGAAGATCCAGTCTCCTGGAAACTATATTTCTTACTCCATTCTATATAAGCAATTCCTACCAACACATTTTACCTCTTTCAACACCTTGGAAAGTTTTCTCATATAATTTTTATTTTTTTTTAATGAACTTGGTTCCACTCAGTTTGCCATGAGGCTGACCGGCACAAAGGGTCAAATAAATAAATATGCCACTCGCCAACCTTTTCTGTCGACTTATGTCTTATTAAAAGAGAATTGTCTAAAATGCGAGAATGATAACTAAATCAAAAGAATAACCAATGAAGAAGTAGGAGAGGGAGAGATTTATCAAAAGCAGGTAGCAAGGTCAAACGAAATGAAAAAAAGGCAAAACACAGAGTCAGAGATAGTCTAAAGATGAAGATTAGGGGAAACACGAGAAGTAGCTAAATAGAGGGGCAATGAGAAAGAGAGCGAGAGAGTAATAAAACTGTTTTTAAATACAAAATCAATGAAATAATTAAAATAATCAAACTAGGTACTATAAATATTAGACACAAAACTACTAATATAAGTAGACACTGTTTTTTTAAGAAAGGCCAGGAGAAATGTTAAAATTAACGGATGGCTTATAAAAAAATTAAGCCTAGTTATAAATAAATAATTTTTTTTACTAAACTTAATTCACTCGTTCCTTCTATTAAATTGAATCAAAAATATTTCCTGGTGGTTTACAAGATGCAAGTATAAAAATATGTATGTTGTAGCAGTATCTACAATATAAGAATGATAGTCTCATCCACAAATCCTCCTTACTTCTGTTCATCTCTCTCAAAAAGAATAATGACCTCACTATCATACCAAACACGTCCACATTAAACTCCTTTAATCACCCCCAATACTTAGCTTTGCTTTCAACACTCACATGACCACCTCACAACACGTAGCTGACGCATAAATAAATTAAACTCACTCTCGAACACTCACAAGCACTTTCGAAATATAAAGTAAACACTAAACAAAATCATTTCATCTACAACACACTCAACATCGCCTTTCAAGCCTGGTATGTAACATTTATCATTTCCAATATCGACAAATCAACTGACAGAAAGGAAAGCGCGCCTAAATATTACGGTAATCAACTTATCCACTTCAATTAATTCTCCCTACAGAACCAAGAACATTCAATCTTAACACTCACCTAAACATGCTCAAGAGAAAAAACAAAGAAGGAAAACAAAACCTCTGGCAGGCAACCTCTTCATCAACCTCCCTTTAGCCTGGCCCCAACAGACTTATTTATACATACACACCCAATTTTTTCAGCACCTTAATGAATTTCAAAACAGCTTTGTAATAGCGACTCTACAAAAGGACATAGGCAAAAAAGAGGAAGAAATACCCAGACACACGATAATCACCTTGTCCTGCTCAGGTTTGGGCAGCCAATTATTACATTACCACAGACACCTAATACAGCAATATTGCGACAAAAACTGTCCAAGGTTCAACACAACAACAAAAGCACCAAACACCTGCTAGAAGACTGCTCAAACGTTGAGTTCCTCTGCTAAATACAACGTATCATAACTAAGGGCTTTGTTATTCCGTACCACCACGATGGTGGATTTGTTATGGATAAGGAATGGCACTATAGCCCTTTGCCGGCTATGTTCCAAAAGGGTGTTTATTATTGCAGTCCATCATAAGCCGATGACGACATTCGACATTTCAGGCTGATGAATAATGGATGAGTGGGTAAGGTATTTAACATCAGCGAATTTTTCCTCTCCGCGTGTGAGCATTTATGTGAAGCGAAAGCCCCCTGATGGACCTGCAGACTTGGTCACAGGTTTGGCAGATTAGCTGAGGAACGGTGTCTGCTAGAGCTTCTCTTCTAGCAACTATACCTCTTTTACCAATTGCGCTAACACCCACCACCTGAGATTTACTGTGCATTCAGGGAAAAATATAGACATGTTACTGGCATAAACATACTTATTATGGCCCTAAGATTTACATATAATGTCTAAAGGCATCACGTTTTATATTACAATAGAAACCCTCGCAAAGATTCATACTAATACAGGGGCTTGGATTGCCATAAAAAAGCAAAAATATAAAGATATTTCCGGAGGAAAGATTTATTTAATTTACCTAGATTTATCATTCTCATAAATATCAAATATAACTTAAATTAATTGGCTAAAAAGCAGAGAAATTACAGTTGGTGCGGCAATAAGTACCCACTACCCGAGCCTCCAACATTAGGAAGTTTGTTCGCGAAACCTTTTAATCTCGGAAGGGTGGAGGGATAAACCTAACCTGGTTGAGGATCATCGTCCAATTCTCGATTAACCAGTTCCTGCATATTCTTTGTCCGTTCTTTTATTTTGCACTACTTTTAGCTTCCTCTTTTCTGTCCTCGAGAAACATGAGAGGGTGGAAGCTAGGTATAGCAACGTCGATCTTATGCGTGCATTGTAGATCTTTTTCTTACTGTTTTCACGAAGATTTCTGAACATGTATAGAATTTTGACTGCAGCAGTGGCCCTGGTGATGCTCTCTTGGACGTGCTTCTTGTATCCTGTGAAGTGATCTTTATTCGGAGTATATTGCACTCCGTGGTGTAGGAATAATGTATATCCCCCACTCTGACATCGTAAAGTAGGCTCCTGCCTATGGGGTCTACTTTGAACTTTTCCTGGTTGGTGTGCGGATCTTCCATCGGGCCTCGTAGGTGTTAATGTTTTTAATTTCTGCTGTTATCATGCAAGCGTGCCAAGGCGCATTTCTCCATGGACAAATGAAATCATCGGCGAATTGAATGTTGAGGCAAGTGGGGCTTACAGAGGCTGGGACATCAGCGGTATTTTTGAAGTAGAGAGTGGGGACAGGTACCCCTATCCATGCAGGAGGCCGGCAGTGAACGGAAACTTTGGTCCATCCGTGCACCCTAAACTGCTGTACAACGCTCTCTTTATGATATAGTCACAGAGAGTTCTTTCTAAGTTTTCACTTAGGCCCAGTCGTAAGATCTTGTACTGCATCCCCTGTTGTCACACCTTATCAAACGCTTGTGATACCTTCCGACAAACTATGTCCACGTAACTTCTTTCTCATTTTGCTTGGGCTTGCTTTTCCGTGATGACATTACTCGCCATCTCCGTACTTCGCTTCCTCCTAAACCCGAATTGATGTGGGTTGGAGTGGAAATTCTCCTCCAGGTGAAACACCAGTCTTTGATTAAGGATCTTCTCTAAGAGCTTTCCGCAAAATTCTAGAAGTGAAATTGGCCTGTAGCTCTCCTTCAACGTTGGGTCCTTTCCGTGCTTAAGCAAGAAAATTATCTTAGCCGTTTTATAAGCATCTGGAAAGTATCCCGTTTTAAGACAGGCGTAAAATATCCTTCTTATCCCTTCGATGACATTCGCTGGTGCCTTTTCAAAGTTTAACTTTGTAAGCCCCGACTATCCTGGTGTTTTTTGTCGGAATGAGCAGAGCGCCCCGAGTAGTTCTTCTTCGGTAATCTCGGCGTCTCCGTCGTGCTGTCTATCCACCTGGTGGTGAGGGTGCGTCTTGTGTATTTGGTCATTAAGCTCGTATATGATATTGCTTTAAAATTCTAGGTCATATTCTTCGTTTTTCTCCTGTTATACTGAAGATTTTTTCCCAATAACTTCAGAATATCTCTTTAATTCTTTCTTTTTGCGTTTCGATGTTTTCATCTTCTTTTTGCAACTCGATCCTTTTCCCAGTCAATCCTTTGCGATTTCTGGTATTTTTCCCAAAATCTTTGGGAGTTGCTTCTTAATCGAGGCTATCGATTGCATCATCCCATCGTCTCCATTTTTGTTCGAGTATCAACTGCTTGAGTTCTTTTTTGTTTTCTTAACTACACTGCATTGAGTGAACTGATGCATTCCTGATGTTGGCTTCATACAATAATTTCAGCTTATGGTATAAATCCTTCATGTATTTGGTCCATCTGTAGGTAGAGATGGTCCTTAGTCGGACTTATGGAGACAAGCCCTATCTGCGTTGATGGGATTGTTATTGAGGTCGTCGAGTGCCTCGTTAATCTCTTCGAGAATTGCCTCATCCAAGATGGGCGGATCGCAGGCTTCGACAAGGCGCGCGTACCGTGTCCAGTTTGCTCTTCTGTAGTTCTTCCTGACTACAGCTGGAACTTGTATAGGGTTCATGTTTATAGTGATTAGGATCCATATATGGTCACTACAGGGTACCTGAACTACAACACAGGGAGTAGTTGAACGGCATCTGTCGATTCGCCAGACAGATGTCTGGTTTTGTGGCACTTCCTGCTCTAACAAATGTGGGGAAGTCGGGGCCTATTCGCTGGGCAATATTTCTGTCCAATAACAGGTCCAGGCTTCCCCCTATACTGTTGAAGGTCCTGTAACCGGATTCTCGGCATTTGCCGTCCAAATCCCCCATTAATATAGTGGGGACTCTTTGCCAACTAGGCCAGTGAGAGTGTGAATTTGTAACACGTCTGTCCTCGGCGGTTGATATGTGGTAGCAATGCCTAACTTTCCTATGTTGAATTCGACCTCAACCGCGAGGTAGGATTCTTCTAGATTTCTTATTTGCTTGTATTTAATCCCTTTCTTTATTCCAATAGCTCCACCATTGAACCACTCGTGTGAATAATTCGTAACTAACACCTCGTAGTTCCAGATTTTCTTTAATGCACTAAGCGTGTCGATTCTGTGTTCCAAAATTAAGATGATATGTGCATCAATTTCTTTGAATACATTTCCGTAAAGAGGAGTCCTTTTCGTCTTCCAGCCGTTGGTATTAATTTCCAATATCTTCAGGGCGTTCCGTAATATGGTGAATTATTTTTACCAATGCTTCTTCTTATTCTTCTTCTTGGTGGCTGACTGGGTGGTTTTATTGTGCCCAGGTTTTGCGTCTTCTGGGGGAACTTGGGGTTTTGAACCTGCTCTTCGTAGCTCATGTACGGGTGCAGGGGCCCTCGTAATAGTCCGAAAATGAGGATCCCTCCTCATTTTCAGTCCTTTCTTCTTCCTCTTCATCGTCCTCTTCGGGTTCCTCCGATGAGGGAGCTTCGAAGATCTCCTCTATTCCAGATTTGACATTGTTGTTTCTTATGACTGATTCCTTGAATACCTTGGAGCATTCAGGGTCTGCAGGCATGATTACTGACAGGAGATGTTGGCTTATAAGAGTGCATTGAGTACCTGGTTGTAACAGCCAGCCTTTACTGGATTAGCTACATTTGCATAGGTAATGCAGATCAGTATCTTTGCTCTTAGATCTCCTGTGATATTCATCTGCGCAAGTGCAGGTGCAGTCTTTATTTCCCCATTATTCATGGCGGCGTTCGCGTAGGTAATCTCCTTGGCTAACTTCTTTTCTTCTTCCTTCCTTTTGATGATATCTCGGCGCTTTGGGCAGTTTAGGGCCATGTTCCTGTGTTCCTATTTACAATTGAGACATTTCTTTTTAGTGCTCTCGCACATTCACTGCACCACAGTTTGTTCTTGTCCGGGCATGTCGTCGTTGTGTGATCTGCGAGTTTATAGCATACAAAGCCCATTTGTATGCTATTAAATTTCTCTTGTTGGATGTTCTCAGGTGGGATTCTCATATCGAAAACCAAGATCCCGTCCGTCGTCGCTTTTCAGGCCATGTCGGTGGTAGAGAACGTTATTTTGAACACCTGGATGTTTTCACGGAATTTGATTACATCCCGGACTTTCGCACACGAGTTGCTCCTCTGAATCGACTCTTTCAATTCTTCGGTCGAGTTGTCACCACCCCAACTCTCCACATTGCGGCAAATGACAATGCAGTTCGCTGCCACTTGTGTGTGTGTGTTGGAGGGGGGGGGGGTCTTGGTTTCGAGTCCGATGCGTTGAAGTGTGGTAGCTCCTTCTTCAGATAGGAGCCGGTCCACATCTTCTTCTCTTCACAGTGCTACCTTTTGTTCGAAGTAGAAGGTTCAACAAAGTTCCCTTTTTTTCGGGGCTTTTCTTCTTGTATGGTCCTGTTTGGGACCCTCTTAGTGAGGGTCTTTATACTTTTCCACGTCCTTCTACTAAGTCCTCTTGTGATGACTTTTTTCTGAAACCAAAGTGTTATTATGGTGCTTGGATTGACAAAAGAAGTTATGAGGTGGTGAAGGAGGTAGCGGTTAGTGAAGATAGGTTGGTGAATGAGTCCAATATAATGGTGACAAAAACGCCTCCGTCCATTTTCCAGTTGGTTCCCCGCTCGGTTGCTGCAAGGATGGTGGGTGATGGAGGGATGGGATGGATCTCGAGTAGGAGCCTTAAGTGGAGTGATTATGGTGGACTTGATGAAGTAGCGGTCGAATCAACGGCCGCTAAAGTTTTGACACCCCCTCTCGGGTACTTGCGCCATAACTGCATCTAAATACATAAAGTCGGGTGTTACTTCCCTCGATGATTCTGGCCAGATATCCAGGGCGATAAGGATCTCTCCTCCGAGACTCGCAGTTATGCCCCAGTTTCAAAATAATTTCTGACTTATGCATCCGCTGTGAGCTAGCCCTCAAACCAGTTTTTACATAAGCCCTTAATTATGTCAGTCCAAGTGGTCGGCAAAGGTAAAGGTAATGTTAGGCAATATCTATTCATCGTAGCAAGTTTTGTTGAAAGCGATGGCTAATTTCGTATATGTGATTATCTTTATAAATCTAGCAATGGATTTATTCTTAGAATTTCATTAAAAACTTAGATTATAATGTTAAAGGGGAATGGAAGAAGAGCCCTTTAGCAAAGCACTTTATTTTCTAACTCGATTCGATGCACTTGTATCGACCTCAGGGACAAATGAAAAATAAAATTTAGTACATTGGTTTATATAGAGCAATGAATGGACACTCTTACATACAAACAAACAGCGCAATCAACGAGGGCAAACGTACTGACAAGTTTGAATCCAAGGTAGAACAAGGTAGAAAGAGGTAAGCTTAGGGGCGAAGATCAAATACACAGACGTGTCCAAAGAAGGAGCTTTCTCCCGCCCTCTTTTTACGGGAGCAGTGAGGTGCTTAAGCCCCCATTGAATTATGAATCCTCGATGAAAAATAGTATTCTCTCTTTTTGAAGGGTAAGGCGAAATTCACCAAAAGACTTCCACAATAGGCTCTTTTCTATGTAGGCAGTGCTCAGGCTCCGTTACTAAGCAAGTAAAAATGCTTTATCAGTAGGTAGTCAGCAGAGCGTATGAGTCGAATATTCAGCCGTCATCTATTTACGTCAACATCCTCTATTATTATGGTTGCAACGATAGTAGTGTAAACACCTTTGGGGTAACAAAACGAATTCCTTCACAGAAAAATGATACCATGCAATTTACACGGGCACAGGGAGCATGTCCAGGTCATATGTGACGAAAAATGACGGATGCGGATGTCAATAAATCTTCTTTCTCACTACCCTTTTGTCAGGTAGCTCTTCATAAATGTCCTAAAGGGAGAAATAAATGTGCAGAATGTATCGTAATCTGCCTATGGGTTCCATTGAGTATCCTAAAAAGAATCATTTTCATCAGAAAGCAGAAATAGGTTCCATTTACCAGAAGACTTCCAAATGAAATCCTAGAGACCTTTGTTTCTCTTTCAATGAAATAAGTTCAATTTGTACGTGGGGTTAAGAATGTGAATCTTGAAAAAACATGTCCTGTCAGTAGGGAAATAACCAAGAATATTTTGAAGAGAGTAGGTTAAAAGAGGAATAGTAGCTTCTCAAGTATTTTTTATCTTGGCCTCAAGGTCATGCTTTTTTGTTGGGTATTCTTCTTTTTAGGTGAATATAGTGGGCTTTTTGTCCCTTTTCCCTCTCAGTGGTCCCGCTCCAGAATACCCTCTCTTGGACAACTGTATTGACAGTATTAAGCTTCCTGCTAACCAGTGAGAGAAAATCCAGTAAGATATCCACTCTCGAGGTGTAGGGAATCTCATCTGGGACCTCCCGGATAAAAGATCCTTGTGTTTGGAAACAGGCTAAACTTAGATCTAACCAGTATGTCAAAATCCATTGGGATTTTGGGGCTCCCTTCGCCGTGGGCATGCTATCGTTGTATTATGAAACAAAGGTTATCAGCAGATAAGCAAATTACTATAAAATAATTAGTGTTTAAAATGATCCGAACGACAGAGGAAACTAATTTCTATTGCAATATAACGATTACATTGTCACTGTAAAATATTGGTGTAAGTTATGAATGAATAGTCTTTAGTTTGGAGGTCTTTAATCATTATGATGCCTCGGTTTAGACCTTTGTCAGAATATCTTCTAAACATTTTGAATGTAATTCAGGTCAGAACTCTGTGCAGGCTAGTTCTTAACAGTGGTGTTTTCCTCGTCTAGGCTGTTCTTCACAGAATTGGCCGTGTGACAGTCAGTGTTATCCTGTATGGAAATTTTAGGCGGCCAATTATGTCAAAACCTGCGCTATCGCAGCACTACATTGTATACTTGGGCATTTACTGGGCCCTGAATGATACAACAGGCGAACTGCTTTCTACCAAAATCACAAAATAAACCATAGTACTTCATCTGCCAAACAATCCACCTTTTTTATGCAATTATAGACATTCGTTTGCCTAATCTACGACGAACAAGCCTCCTGCAATCGGATTCGAAAAAATATAGCTTGGATTCATAACTGAAGTCAACTTGGCTCTATTGGTTATCAGTCCATGCAACTTGAACAATAACGAAAGCAAGACGAGTCTCCTTGATCTTCGTACCGTGCAGGGAGGAAGTTTCTGTTCCTCCAGGCAACGTGACACAGCGTACCTGGAGAAATTGTGGGCCAAAATATCGCTAGTCTATCAAGAATTTGGTCTACTCGTCTAAGAACGGTACTTATTCACAACCTAGGTAATATATCGGTATAGATTTTAGGTTTTCCTTGGCCTACCTGTTTATTTACTATCACAGTCCCTTTATCTCAAATTTCCTTTTATTTATTGTCACAGCCTTTAGCTTCTCTTATTTCCAAACAGTTTTTCGTACCGAAAATTTGTTGGCAAAATTATGGAGATATTAAATATTGAACGTCAGAAACAAAAGAGAACTAAGATACTGAAGCCATTCTTATTCGTTCGTAAAATAGAAAATCATATCATTCGTATGGGACATTTGGTTCAATTTCATCAAGCCATCAAGTCATTCTTAATAGCCTGAGCGATATTTAAAATGGGCGGGGGCGAGTTTTTCTCTCGGTAAAAGCGGAAAATTAAATATCTAAAATATATTCCAAAGCACGACTTCTGTCTTGACTGAAAAAAAATGCCTGAGACAAATGTGTTGAAGCAATAACCTGGTTGAATATCAAGGATGAACACAGCTTTTAATGGACCAAAAAAATATGAAATGACATAAAAAACAGAGCAACATTTGTTTTAACAAGCACCTCATTTATACCACGCAAACAATATAATTTAAAGAGGTTAAAAAATACTATAATATGAAATATCGCTAAAAAACAAACGCTTAAATACACCTAAAATATTTATTTATGCCCAAACGTTATCGAAAATATAGGATTAAAAATATCTCCTGGTTTCTGTTATTTTGTTCAACTTTCTGTATGTGATCAAGATTTCGAAGATAACCAAATTTTGTAGTTCCTAAATGTCAACCGCTACTGATACATATTACTAACCAATACAAAGAACAGTTATGGGCAAAAGTTTTGAGACCACGATAATTTTTCATATGAGAAAGTTAATACAAGTAATGATATGTTGCATTTTGTTTTAGTATGTTTGTATCATAATCGGAAAGTGAAATGTACAAAAGTTTAGAGCCCAAACCCATTTTCTTAATTAATAAATTCTATTCAATCGATAGTGCTATCAATATTTATAATGATTTCCCTTGTTCTTCATGACTCCTTCAATTCATTTGGACAAGCACCCGTAACTGCTGACAAATGGATGGCATCATTTCATCAACAGCCAGTAGGATCATCGCCCAAAAGTTATCTATTGAGTTCAAATATAGTTAATTCACGGGCCAAACTCTCACATGTTCGATGCTATTCTCCACTCTATAAGTAGTTGCCTTTTATGTTGTATTCATGCCATCAATAAAGCTGTCAAATTGAAGCAAAGACACTTGGTTAATTAAATATTAAAATGATCAAATTAAATTGATTAAAATTAGACAGATTAGTACTATTTATCCATCTATAAAAAATTAAAGTGATTGAATTAAAAAATAGAAGGATTAAAAGTGATATTGGAATTGAAGCAGAAACTGATAGATTTCCTTACCTTAGATTGTGGAGTCCATTCTAAGAGTAAAGAAAGGGGCGGGAAACCAAATTGTAAGTTACCTTCGTGTTTTGTTGTTAACCAATTTGGAGAGGATGGAGGATTTAGTTTTAGTAAGTGATTTTTTCTAGGACAGAGTGATTCTAATATATTAAACAAGAGCATATAAGGGGAGGAATTCAGAAAAGAAAATTGACCAATTGAGATTGGTTGACAGTGTTATGTGAACGATTTCGTATAATAGTAAATTCTAAATGCAGAGTAGTTGAAAGTTCTCTAAGACTTTCTCACCTATCTAAATATCTTCGGCTTAGGATGTTGGCCAGTTCGACCTATGTGGTATGCATGACAGCATTACACACTTGTATTGGCAAACTCCATATGATCTGTAGTTTGTGAAGTGTAGCGTATACAGGATCGGATTTATATAGTCCGTTGAGGAATCCATTTATGTATTCATTAAAAAATTCAGATGATACATCTGATATCTTAAATAAGTCCATAGAAGGTATCTTTCTTAAGAGGTTTCCAGCTTTTAAGAATTCATTTGTACGTCCCTAATATTTGTGTCCTTTATCCAAGCTATTATGTCATTTCATCTATGTACTACAGCATTAAAGAAATTAAGACAGTTTTTATCTCGGTTTTCTTCGAAAAATTATGTAGTTTCTTTCTTTTCATATAAGGCACACCTTTTTTATCTTAAAATCGTCTTTAGTTTACAAATATAAGTGTTCATCCTACAATGTCTGCTGCATGGACCAAACTGGTCTGTATCTTAAGCAAAGGCTCTAGAATATTTATAAATCTTCAGTATAATTTCAAAACCACTATTTATGAGAGAACTTTCTAGTATAAAAGATTACCCACATAATACTATTTCCATTAGATCAATTTTTATACTTTCTTTTACCCCTTCTATGATCTTACTCAAATAATAGAATAATTCTACATTAAAAGAACCAAAACATCAATTGATAGAACTCACTCCACCAGTCCTTCGCATATTATTTAAATCAACACAAAACAAAAGAAGAGCTCTTTAGCAAACACTTTATTTTTTGACGCGATTCGATGCACTTTGTATGAACTTCAGGAACAAATGAAAGAAAATTTAGAACATTGGTTTATATAGAGCAATGAATAGACACTCTTACATACAAACAAACAGCGCAATCAGCGAGGGCGAACGTACTAACAAGTTTGTATCTAAGGTAGAACAAGGTAGAAAAAGATAAGCTTAAGGGCGAAGATCAAATACGCAGTTGTATCAAAAGAGGGGGCTCCCTCCCGCCCTCTTTTGACGCAACTGCAAATATGATATTTGCCCTTGAGCCTAATCCTTTTGACTATGGCTTACCTTGCTCACAGGTTTGTTATTACGTTTGCACTGTTTGGCCTAAAAAGATACACATCTCACTTTAGGTAAAATGCTACGGGGGAGAGGTTGAAGGAAACTGACGTAAGTAGATTTTAAGAGGCCTCGTCCCTTTAAAGCTTTTCTGTCCTCTGCTTAAATTCTAAGCACATCTTGAAGGAGTCAGGTCGAGAATCGATCTTCTGAAAGTGCATTTTATCAGAGAGTGCAAGGTATTGAAAGATAATTTTTCTTTTAGCTCCACTGCCATATTATTATGATGATCTTTATCCAGTTTAAGTGCCTTTCATACATTTAGCACAAGGTGACACACGAAGGATGTTTTAACATATAATCTATATTACTTTTTTTAATATGGGTAGATCTTTTAAATGCAAATTGAGAGACATTACACCCACTCCTCATCAAGTCTCCTTTTCAATTTTTATTAAAATAATTAAAACATCTTCGATTCTTATCTCGCCCTAATATTTATATAATAATGGCTATTACCAGATATTCTTTTCTTGCAGCAAAACATACAAATTTCTAAGCGAAAAAAGTATTTATCCTTGAATTCTGATATAGCTAGTATGGAGGGAGCTGCGATCATTCTATGATAATATAATCCACCTAAACATGAATATGAGTTTCCACTAAAACAAGAGGTTAATGAATACTACAGAAAATGAGATGATCTAAGTTTTCACAGTCAAAATAGTTCAGCGAGGCTTAAAGACAAATAGAACCTGTTCCCGTCTTTGGTCATTTTCGTACACACTTCTAACCGCAAATATTTTCAGGTGGAAGTGGAGTAATGACATTAAATTGAATGCCACTAAGATCTATTCACTTTTGCTTCTATCATCCTTCAAAACCAAAAAGAGAATAGATTGCTGCTAATGAATTTGGAGGATTGAAAGAAAAATATTAGATTTTGGGGTGTATTAAAATAATCAGCAAATAATTAATTAAACGATATTAATTCAACAAGCAAAATAAAATGGTAACATAAAAGCTGAAATCATTCAGTTAACAGGAAAAGCTAAAGAAAATTAATTTACTATTATTGCCCAGACCATATCGTTTTATTTGAGGCGCTGTAAAATCGCTTCACTTAGAAATTAGTAAATATGTTTCTCACCTTATGTTAAACTTACTCGTATCGTGCCGAGAAATTAAATGTTTTTGAATTGGGAAAATATATAAAAGAAACGCGTGGAGAACTTACCAAAAAATTTAACATAAGCTTCGATTGGAGAATTAGGCCGAAACATCGGCCGGTAGTCTCCCTACTCTCACGTACGGCAGGGGATGGTGCAGCCGATAAGCTGCTTCTATTCACCTAAATCTTCTAGGAGTCACGTTTGCAAGCGACCACTAAATGAGTCAGAAACTTGTAATTACTCAGATAATAATGTTATTTTTCTGAAGTCATGGAGTGGTTTAACTCCAATGCACTCAACGTAGACCATTTTTTCTCTAATTGAGAAGTATATTTTTCAGATATTTCTTCTTTTGTTTTCACTACTATCTTCACAAACAAATGGAAATGGCTTATTTAGCTAGAGAGAGCCTGTTTTCAAAATGAATAACAAGAATGAGGTTAAATTAATGCGATCTTCGAGTAAATTACTGTAAATTATGAGTGAAATTGTCTTTCAATTTTCAACGTATATTTTATTAGAGGGACAAGTGACCTCAAACAAAAAATATATGACAAAAACAAAGGAGTAACTAGAAAAGGAGAAAGAACTTTTACTGAAATATTCAATGCGAATATAAAGAAAGAGCCCCGGATAAAACGATAAATTCTCATCCCTCGAAACGCTTTAGATAATGATTCGAATCCACGATTTTATATTCTTCGAAATCATTGTGTTATTATGCAGTAAAATAAGATTTTAAAATCATTAGAAACTCGAAAATTCATGTAATCTTCCCGAACAAACACATTCAGAGAAGGTATTTTTTAACAAATAATAATTTCTGGTTAAACAACGATATAATTGAAAACAAGAAAAATCAAACAAACAATGAATTTACATATAGATCATTATACATGTTTTACATATGTATTATAAAAGGTTATTCAAAATTAAGCCATAATTAGCTGTTCTACCTAACACAGAAGCGATTACAATCGCGAATCAGGAAGTTCTTGTTCATGTTCACAATTGGTATTGGGGGTTGTTAGTTGGCCTTGACTCTCTCTTCTCTCTCTCTTTCTATCAACTTTGCCTTACATGTGGCAGACTGGTTGAATTTTTTAGAGCTATGAAGCCAAATGTTATGGGTCATATGAGTGAGAACATTCTCACTCACCCACTTGTGGCTCGTGTGGGCAGATTGAGAGAGAGACTTATTCGATCACTTACAGCCTTTCGAGGGCCACTCATGCCCACAATCGACTTGCTCTGCTGAATCTGTTTATGAACATTTAATATACGTTTGCCAAAGAATAATATTTCTTTCTTTGGCTACTAATGACCCATTCATATCAGGAGACATTAGTTTTTTTATCACTTTGAACATGAGAAGAACCTGAATATTTTCAAGAAGGTTGCAATTTACAAATCAACTTGGTTGTCGTTAGAGGCGATGAGGACGGTGTGACATCCATTTACCGCGTCATATCAAAATCTTTTATGTTTATGATGAAAAAGAGAATATAAAGTAAGGAGCATACATAACCTGCTAAAGTTGTTCTCTCAAATCCCCTTTTCTGAAAAGGAGAGCAGAATATACTTAGGTTATTTATATATGACAATTTAATTTCTTGTTCTTGAGATACCTGAGGAACCTTGAAAAAACTAGCTAATGCTTAAATAAAAGTTTTCAAGTCATTCAATAATTGCGAGGAAAAACCTTATCCATCATTAGTTTCTAAGGACCCAATAAATCTCACTATATGTATAAGAGCTGAGACATTCACCAAAGTCACGAATTTAATAATCCTTACAAGGAGGCATATTTAATTAATGATCTATGGAGCCAAATTAGTTCGAAGCCTGAATGCTGAGACGCTAGGTATCGATAGGATTAAGAAAGTTTAATTAAAAACTCTTGCGGAACAGAAGGACATGAAAGAAAAATCACTTAAATGCTCTTACAAAGCATCAACTAATGTCTCAGGTGAACTTTAGAGCTAAAAAGAATGCGCAATATTGAATTTGCACTCACCAATGAATTTCCTTTCTATAATAAAGTAAAGTATGCGCATTTTTATTTAACAAAGAATTAATGCAAATCTTGCAGATATATAACGAAAAAGGTGGAATGGGAGACAGAATTTGTAGATCGAAAAGGTTATAGTTGATACAGGCCTATTTCTGAGTATAAACCTCGTCAACTCTAAATAATGAGACCCGTAACCCTAAGAACAAATCTTATTTTATAAAGTTTATTCGACATGTTGGCAATAATTAGACTATAAGAGCCCCATAGGCTGCAGAAAGGACTATTTTATCATATGTACGAAAGGTTAGCGGAGAATACCGGAGAAACGGTCACATAAATTATTCACAGGGCAAGAGAGGTGCATTCGCCAATAAATCATTTTAGATTGTATAGCAGATAAAATAATTCAAAGATATACGAAAGCTCCTCCTATAGTTGAATTCTATGTGCCACCGGTGGGATGGGATTCACAAACTAAGGATCAACATACAATTTCTTATAACGAGTAGCTATCTTACGAGAAGAAACTAAAAACATATCAAATATATACCAAATTTCCTCTATTGAGATAACCAACCTTTTAAGTTATTGTTAAGCCTGCCATTTAGCAGGAAGTCTCAGTTCCCTTATTTGTTCCAATGGAGTATTAAATGCCATTATTGCGAATGATGCTTGTAAGATTTGTTCTAGGATGTTATAAATACACAATTCAATTCCCCTATTTAATATCAAACTGACTCCTTACTGATTTTTAAATTTCACTAATATGGTAATATTATTTTTAAGTCTATTAAGCAGATATTATTATTAAGCATTATTCCTCTACCTGCTACGCCACAGCAAGTAATGGAAAGCATCTTAGCTCTCATTCTTCCCCCATGCTACAGACTTTAATTTTAATATCACCATGTCCTGGAAATAGTCTTGAACTGATGAGAGCTTTAATGCTGAAGTATTTTCTTTCCCATATTAGGAAGTCATATTTTCACTTCTATCTTTTCTGTAATTATTTAGGGAAAAAATACATATCCGCTGCTTCAATTCAATGGTTACTAAACTATAATTTACTTAGCCACTTTTCTTTTTCTTTATAATAAACTATTTTCACTGAATGGGATACTCAAGCAAGCTTTGACTCAAGCTGGGAATTGTTCTCAAAACGGAAAGTGAAAACATTTTCTATTTCGTGCTTCGTTGAGAGTAAATGCAAAAATTAATTTTCTCGGCATTTTCTTTGCTCTATAAATTTCTTTGCCGGGCCAAAGAAAATCGTCTAGTAGATAAATGGAAAGAATGTAATAAGCGAAGCTACTTTTTCAACAAAAAATGGGCCCCATAATTGCCTTACAATTATATTTCATCTAAAAAAACGAAACGTTTAGCTAATTTTCTAGGTTTTTTAATTGGTTAAAATTTTCAAATCGAACGGAGAGCGTAAAATGGTGATTTCTTGTTAGATAAACTCACTTTTATTCAATAAATGGTTGAAAATAGAATATTAATCACACTGGGTAGCAGTCAATTTTAAGGAAATTTTACACTGTAGAATTATTTCGAGATAATTGCTCAGTCACCGCTATTTAATTGATGTGCTATTTGTGAAGATTTATGACGATGCTTTCGGACATATTTCACTCCAATGAAGCTATTGTGTAACTTTGAGGACTTTCTTGAGCCGTCCAGTCCTTCCTATATCCTCTAGTATATGTGTCCCTTCAAACATCTTTGTAGAGTTCCTCATTGTACTGACTAGCATTTTATGGTTTGGGGATATTTCGTCCAAATGATATTACAGCCTTACAAAATTTTATGATGCATTGCAGTTCAAAATAAATAGTGAGCTCTTGGAATGCATAATAATCATAGATGAAGATGATTTTGAAGCAAATTGAAGAATTCACGCTGTCATAAATTGTGATAATTCCTAAAAAATGAGAAAATAAATTTTAATCCAACTATTTAGTAATTATTTTTCAGATATTAAATGTCACATGTATTGAGAATACTAGTATTTTTAGAAATGGAAATATTCAAAATAAAAAATTCCGAATTGTAAATATCTATTTATAATGATTTAATTCGCACAATTCGAGTTTTATTGAAATATTCGAGAGGGGCCATATTTTATGGCCATTAAAATATATGTAGTCCATTTTGTTTAAGATAAAATATAAAATGAGTAAAGTTTTAAAGGTCTTTACAAATGTCTAATTATATAAAAAATTAATCCTTCGAGAATTGTGGTGGAAAGAATGTTAACATAAGGTATAACACATCTAACCATAAGAAGAAAGCAACGCTTGTCGACAGCGTCATGCCAGTCAGCTACAAGATTTTGAAGAAACCTTAAAAATGTATGACAGAGATTAAAATCTGGAGTTAAAACTTTCCAGGTGTATTGTAAAAATGCATGACCTTTATAAGAGACCTGCACTCTTAAATGGCCATTATCTGCTTAATAAGTTGAGGTTCGCGGTAAATTATGTACATATATCAACATGGAAACTTATTTCAACTAAACCTTCTGAGGATCAGGGTGAGCATGATAGAATTATTCTGGAAACCTATTTCACCAGAACCTTCTTGGAGTCAGGGTAACAAGATAGAATTAGTCGGTTACTATTAAATTTCCCATTTGCAAATAGGTAACAGCGGAATCACGCATGCAGGACAACTAAGAAGAAACATATAGAAGGAATTATTTGACACTGTGTGTTAATAAGAAGATGTTTTCCACAAACTATGAAAAGATGAAGAGCTAGGTAAATGCCATAGAAAACTTTGGAAAAAAAAGTGCCTAAGGTTTTATTGCAAAGTTAAACAGACACCTAGAATGGTCATATTGTAGCTTGAGCATCATAGTGTTATGAAGATAAGGGTATTATTCCACTTATCAGAAGTTGGCCCAATTGTGGTGGTACGGGAAACTGGCAAAATGGGCAAGCCTTATCCAGACTAGAATGCATCAAACTTTTGTCACTCTAGAATACTCAGCTTGCATACCTTCTCGGCATGTAAATTCCCCTCCTACTCCTTCTCCTCTTTTTACCTTCCCTTACCTCTTCAAATACTTACTCAAAATTTCAATAGTTTCACATTAGTACCAAGAGATGTGGTGTATGGTCTTTATTAAACACCGCTCAAACATTTTATTGAAAAAGAGGCTACTCTATGTAATAAATCTCCTTTGCTTCAACCACTTGTATAAATGTTAAATCATTCATAAAAGTTGAAAATTAATAATTTTATAAATATATCAATAGATTTAGATTAATTTACCTAGCATTTCTTTAGGCATGTTTTTTCCTTATGATATACAACACAACCAGGATTTTGCCGTTGTATATACATTTATCGCCATAATTAAAAGCAAACATTGTTTGGTCCGCCGAATTGTTTAAATTAAACAAAGTTTTCATTTCAATCAAACCAAATTATAAGTTTGACATTAGATTCATTTTCACTCAATAATTAAATTTAGAAGTAATATTTTGATGATAAGCACTATTACGAACTTTAATGCAAATATTTATCCGGAAAGTTAAAGAAGAATGTGTTTTAAGAAACAACATTTTGCCACAGATAATTGTTCTTGTACTGATACTCAATTTATCAGCGTAATAATTTAATTATATTACTACAAATCCTATATTCATAATAACTCAACAAGGCCTATGAATATGTATAAAACAGATAGTTCCATGAAATTTATTCCTTTTGGTTGAATAGCAATCATAGACCGTGGTAATTGACACTAATTTCACTATAATTTCACTGCCTAGAGGTAAATTATTCTTTCTTTTGAATTTTTTGTTTTTAATTTTATATATGAAAAGCATTTAAGTTTGAATCGAAAATTAACCAATGAAAGTGTTTTTTATAAACAACAGTTTGCTTTAGTTTTAAGAAATAATCTAGATAATCTAGACTTTATTACATAAGAACATAAGAAAAGAAGGAGACTGCAAAAGACCATTGATGGCCTACACTTGGCAGCTCATTATTTTATTTAAAAAGCTTTGCTCTGTTTTATAACTTTGGTATGGTCATTTCACTTTGTACTGCTGTTTCCACACCTAGAACGTTCTTAATGAATTTCAAAATTTACTTTACTTTTATATTTTTGAAGTGAAGGCGTAGTGAATTATACTGGTCAACAGTGATTGTGGTTCTGAAATGATTTGATATTTTATTGACCTCAGGTTTCCTTCATCATATATATTTTTTAGATTTAATTATTATTGTCAATGTGGAGTTTATTAAAATTACACCATGAACATCTGTCAAAAATAAAGTCCAAGTGTATAAAAGCTTTTATTTTGGACATGATCATCTAATAAATAAAGCAATTAACTTAATTTAATATTTCTTCTGAGAATATTTTAATGAATACTGTTTCTCATTTTGCCAATTACAGCTGTGATTGTCCTTAGTTTCAGCCGTCAGCGTCCAGCAGTAAACAACCATCATGTTGGCGCTGAAGAAGCTTTGGTTACGTGACTTTATTAGTGCTTTGATTTCCTAGAACCTTTTACCTTTTTACCTGTTTTTCCTAGGTTTGATAGAAAAAACAACAGGTGCGAGTAAACATCAAGAACATCCTGCCTCCAAGGTATTAGTAACATTGTAGCATGGGTTCACGATGTATTAGTAGTTGTCTGCACGCAATTGCCCAGGGGTTTATGTACAACATCAGAGAAAACAAGCTAAGCATTCAGTACAGGCTGATTTAGTGCTTTTAATAAGTCATCATCGTCATTGAGTGAACGAAACACAGGACCATTGAATACACCTGCTTTCAATTTCTTCAGTTGCAATACATTTGACTTATGTGGTCAGGGACTGAAAATCTGTATTGGCAAGGTTCATTGCTTTAACACAATTAGATACATATCATACTTCAGATGAAGAGTTAGTAAGAAGACCTGTTAGTGGGATAGAATCTTGTGAACGCAGTTGAATCTACCTGGCTACCTTAAGTTCTTGGTGGCCATTCACGTTGCATGTAGTATTTATCATTGACTCTTCTATTCCATAAGCAGAGGATGCACATATGCATCGGACAATCACTTTAAAGACCGATGAGGAACCGTATGATATTTACATATGTCTGCGCTTATCTCCCAACGGCTGGATTCATAGCTGAAAGCAGCAAGGAATGTTTCCATGCTCCCGTGGCTTTCAGTCATCCCGTAAGTATCTGCGAAAGGAACCGACAGGAATTGGTTGCCATTGTGTAGGATAACGGATTTCAAAGTATTTTTCCGGAATATAGGAAAGTACTAAAATTCTTCTCGTCTATATGGACAGGTCTTGTACAACTTTGTGATCAGAGCCTGAAAAATGCCACAGTACCAAAGGTAGCCATCCATCTTTTAGAATGACGACTATTCCTTGTGTCTGTGACTGGTACTAGTGATCTACACATCGTAGTGCATTAAATTCGTTCGTTTCAGTCATGATCCAAGAAACTCAGCCTTTTCTCCAATAGCTTAGCTTTCGGTTTCCGATTAATCACCTTATTTATTGGGATGTTGTGTAACTGGTGGACTTGGAACCGGTAGCGCATATCTGTGTGGCACAGGTCGAATTGTGGATGTGAGGTTGGGATACTTTATTTTATTTGTGCAAATAGCGTACAATAGGGGCCGCAGTGTTTGCCTTGATCTCAGAGAGAGCATTAAAATGAGTTCATTTAATGATTAAAATGTCTTTATTAATCATTTTTAAGAGTCTTTGGTGTACACAAACAACATCTGTAGAAGTGTTCTGGTTCGTTGAAACATTTACGACGCTTCATTAATATTCACTTTCCATAGTCAAAAAGGCTTGACTTACGCGACAGTGTTATAGTCACTACAAGCTACCTGCAACCAAAAAGAGAATGTAATCAATAATTATTCTGTATCAATCGAGAATGTGAACTGAAGTATTTGATGCAACACATCAGAAAAAATGAGTCGGTCAGAATTTAGGAATGAGAAAGTCTATGAATGGCCTTAAATAAATTGGTTTAATTCTCAAAAGCAATACGCCTTAAATAAAAACTATTGTCATATATGCATTCAGCTCGTTGATTTTATTTATCCTAGATTAGCATTAATTCATATAATAACCATGAAACCTTTTATTTACTAGTGGATTAAAAAAATAATTAAGCCTAATTATACACGGGGTCTATTTTCATTAGATTAATGCGTGGAAATTATTGGCAACAAATAGAAAGAAGAAAACACGCCTAGATAAATAGAGGCGAAAGCGCTTGTTATCATAGTTCTCATTTGCCCTCATTACGCTTCATCTTTAGTTTCACTCTAATTTTGTGAAATCCTCGCCAGTATGACATTAATAAACATGTGCAGGCAGGCCATTAGCACGCATCTATTTAATACACAGTTAAATTAAAACGCAAATTATTTTCAAGTTTTGAGTACCTTTGCACGCATAACATCTCTATAACACGTATATTACAAAATCTACTCATACAGTTAGATGAAATTTTGTAGCTATTTAGTAAGTGTCATATTAAGCTTGTACCAATCAGTTTGAAAGAGAGGTTTACATAAGTATAGCTCTGGAAAGAATTCTTACCACCTACCCACCCACTTGTGATGGCAAAGAGGTCAAGGAATTATGTCTCGACAGGACATATGAGCATTTTCTAATTTATTTATATATTATGCTATGTAATTTAATGTCATATTTTTTTATATATATTCACTTAAAGTGAGAAAGCGTTACAGGATCTAAGAGTTCCAATTAAAATTCCAAACCAGGTTAAGCAATTAAATGTAAAAGAAATTATAACACAATAAATTCCTTCTTAAACGAAAAAAATAACTTCGATCTTTATGCTTTTTGTCTACGTTCAAACAAACTCAAAAGCATGGCATTTTCAATATAGCTATTGAACGTTTAGTAATAATTTTGAAAAAAATCTCTTTTTGTAGTCATGGTGGTATATCGAGCAATAAATGGTTGCATTAAGAAATTTATGCACGCGATATAACAATAAATAAGAGACTGTACAAACAATTAATATGGAATGGAAAGAGAAGAAAGGGTTAATGATTATAGAAAAAACTACCAACGTAAATTGTTTTAAGTAGCTAGGATATGTGGAAATTATTGTGAAGGAACCGATTACACAAGTAGTAGGATGATTTCTCTGGATTTTTCAATAGATGTCCTCAGTTCTCTGATATTTTTGGTACTGGAATTTGGATGATAATACACCTGAAACATGTCAAAAATCTCCAGAATGATCCTCAAACCCATTCTGGACAACCTGGACCCGATGACATGTCTCATTAGCTTGCTGGATTATCCATTCACTGTCGGGTTACACGGATATCCTGAATAAATGTTAATGTTTGCAACCATTGAAGTAGAGGAGACACCGGACAATGACGTAATTATGTAAGTGGTACATCAAAGTGGCTCACCTCCAGTCTGCGCGCTACCGTGTTGACAGCTGTGATCCATGGATCATGGGAATGAACAACACTCGAATCCTACCATCAGCAAGAACCAACTGGAAACTTAACTTAAGAACACTTCACTGACCTGAATGATATGCGTCTAAAACCTAGTGCTTTAAATGTGGGGGTTATTTGATTCTATAGACAATTCTAGATAATCTTCGCGGATCACGATCATTAATAACTTATGGTCGCAGTTTCTGCTGTCCATGAAAGATGAGAAGGTTATGCCTTCTCTGAGGCATTTACAGTAAACACGCGGCACCGTAGATCGATAGATGTTGAATGTACGTACATTTTTATAATTGACGGCGTTTTGCTTGGACCATCCTAGTTAATGTTCACTTGAATACAGGTCAGGAAATTTACATGACGTCACTTACGTAAGGGCTGTCCAATAATACCTTTAATTAATGCTACTCCTTCAAATTTGGCACTTATTTATTTTCCATTGTCAAAAAGCAACAATTTCAATGGAAAGAAAACAATGAATTTTTTGAGGCACAGAATAACATTATTATACAATTAGCAGTAGTGATGTATCAATCAACAGTGATGAAAACAAAGAAAAAAATAATTTTTTGGTCGAATACCTTATATAACATTAAACTATCTACCCTAATAAATAAAACATATCAGCTAGGCTCTTTTAAAACGATCTACAATTTGAACGCTGTCAAATCTGTTCATAACGTGCGACTAATGGAGGCTCGAGTATATTAGACTAATGAAGCGTTGAAAGTTTTTCAGTTTATATATCTAAATTATTGCTTTCCTATAACCCTCATTATTACTCTTCACTCTCCATGTAACTTTTATGTCTTCTGCAAAGTTGCATTTAACTTATTATTAGTTTGAAAGTCGATGTAAAGAAAACAATATACTATAGAGTGGGGCACATGTATTTGTAAACACAAATTTAACCAGCTATAAAATTCCCCAAATTTAACATCTCTCTATTTCATCTCCAACATGCTTGCATGAGCTGGAGTCTATTATAAGATATACAGTACATGATGACACCAGGATAAAAATCTGAAATGATAAGAAAAAAGCAGTTCATGCACAACAAGAGCCGGGAATTTGTGAAACGCACTTGAGCTTGTTTATCACTTGCCGAAAAAGCTCAAGCATCTAGAATTTCTTAATTGCTTTGTTTTTTTTAGTTCCCAAGAACTTTAAACAAGACAATAAATAAGAAAGAAGAATCAATAGCTTTCCGCGGTTATAGTTTTATTCTATGATGAACTATGGTATAAATAAAGTTGGCCATATTTTTCTAGACCTTCATCCCTTGATGTTCCACATCAAAAGGTTGAAGATCTCTTTCATGCCCTGGATCGTAAAGCTAAACTGAAAGAGGCAAACGTGCCCCTCAAGTACCTGCCTTTTCCTATACGTCCTAGCTTACTAAGGAGTGAGTGAGCGAGAATTTTTACGATTATACTACATCTAAAATGTTCCCTATTTCTTGAGCTTTGAACCTCTTGAACTATTATGTCTATGGCCAAGCTAAAATGGGGACCAATCAATGGCCTCATAATAACAAGAACTTGTTTAAGGTGCCATTATATACGTTATGCCGAAACGAATAACAACCACCTGATGCGGGTATGGGAAGCTTCATAGAGGCTGAAGGCCCTTTATTGAATCAAATTTTCATATACGTATGTAAAAACATGTGTACTAAATTCCATGAAGCTATATTGGTTTTCATACTCAATATTTTTTTTTTACTTAATTTATAATAAATTGTTTACAAATAGCTGTTTTACCGTGTATATAATTCCTGCCCATATCATTTTTTGAAGAGTCAAGGAGTAATGTTCATTCGCGGTTTAATTCTAATCTAGAATCACTAAAATCATGATAGTCGTACTAGTATAATAATAATTTTAAAAATTTTTAAAAAATTGAATTCATATTTTCAATGATAGATTTGTACAACATTAACAGTCATTTGTGTACTAGATTGCACACAACACAGCTAGAAACCTGTTCCCTCTATTTCATTATTTTTTAACTAAAATTGTATTTCGAGACAACTTTTTGGAGAGCTCACCGGGTTTATCTGTTGATCCTTTTTGGCTCAATCTGAAAGTCTTTGGATCTTATTTGATATTAATAGTAGTAAACTACATAGATTCCAATTAATTATGACAACTTATGATGATTGTATAGTAGCAGCATTCACTGGAATGTTACTTCTGCATCAATGTGGAAAGGACCAATGCATGTTTTATATCGAGATTTATCTCTTTGAATTCATAGTAGAATGTGCAACAAGAATTACTTATAATTATGTGGGGTACATCGCAAAAAATGAAAATAAATTATAGACCATAATCAAAATATAAACTAAGAAATCCTCAGATATAATATTTTGGGGAAAAATCTTCAGTAAAATTAAATTTCAGAATAAAGCTCACCAGCATGGTTTCTTTATCTACACAAATAAGTACGTAATGGCATAAAATAGCGTGACAATGGAATTATAGGTTTTAAGAGACGCTCTCTAACAAGGTGTGTATTATGTCGTAATATGTTCTAAAAGTAGAAAGAAAGTAAATGAAGGTATCCTAAATCAGAACCTAAAAGCAACATATATTTTATCTTGATATCATAATGGAGGCAGGCGAGAGATATTCCTAAAAGAGTATTCCTTTTAATATATTAGAGGTTTTGCCATTGGGAGTTCTTGCCTACATTAGCAAAAACTGTATTAATTTGGATTTTCATTGCTAACGGAATTTCTCTAATATTATCTCTCTTCATTATTACAAAGGTATTTTGAGATCATTAAGAAAATAGCTTTTGTTTTTGTTTGTTATTAGTAATATATTTGAGGAAGACTTTCGAATAGCAACTGATATCAATGGGTAATTATTGTAATGCATAAAAAACAATTTATCTTCTGTCGATATCGTAAATCACTTTTAAGAATTAAGGTAATATGACTACTAGTTAGCAAGATAACTTAGGGAACTGTAGTATAAAAGCAAAGTTAACTATGATATAAAAGCATGCTATTCATTTTGACCTAGAAAATCTAGGATTGTGTAAATAGAAAATTTAGGTTACCAAAATTGGTTGTTAAATGCCGAGTTTTACAATGAAAAGAACAAGGATGCTTTATTTGGAAAATGGCATGCCGTAAACTTAGCTTCACAAGTGTCTAAATATACACCGACATTCTGAAAATAATCAAACCAGATAGACAGATGGGTCGATTAAATGCCTTGATATTACAGGAGTGACGACGGAAAAGTATATTTCTCTGACAGGTTTAAGAATGTAACGAATAAGAGTGTTTTGATATAATTATGAATATGAGACACATAGGTGGGTGATATCACCATGTATTTTTTTCATAAATATAGACCGAGGTATAAAAAGAGTACGATGGGAAAAGCTGACTAATACTATTATTCGGAGTTGGCTGAGTAAGAAGAGGGATTTGGAATTGGCATTTTAAAATGGTAACTGTGAGAAGGAGATTTATTATTAAACAAGCATAGTTACCCGAAGTAAGTCGGGATAAAAGGTCATGTCGCAAATAAATAGAGATGAATATTATTTGAAATCTTATAACGTGGCACAAAAATATCTTTACATGCTGCATATTATTATTATTTGTGGGATAAAAGCAGATTAAGTATAGCTGGGCATCTTCTCATAATATATATAATATAATATAATACACGCACGCTTGATTGACCCTTAGTTATGAGTGAATAACATTGTGGCCGCAGGAACAGCTCGAGTGTCTTATAGATACAGATAATAATAGAGTAGGATGATAGAGTTTGGTTCTAAGTATGGGATAGGTTAGGATATTAAATTCGTTTTTAGTTTACCCCGAGTAAGTGTGATGTTTGATTACCTTTGATTAACAGGCAGTAAAAAGCTACATAAAAGAAATTTAAACCATTACCAGATTAGTGATAACAAAAAGGTCAGCGAATTCATAAATACCTCGCAATTTATTACTTGTTCATTACTTTTAATACCAAACAGTCTTCCTCGACATATAATAATTTCTTTACGTTATCTTATTATAAAAATGTAATGTATAATATTTTACCTTTGTAAAGCAATGTATGTGCAAATATGGCGCATAAGACCGGAATTTCTATTAAATTGAAGAATGTTATATTGGAACGTTAGTTTATAGCTCTCGCAGAAGAAGAGTAATAAGAAATATAGAGACTTATTTCATGCCTTGTTTGATTTAGTCTTTGAAAATAGCAAAATATATTAAATGAAAAATATTCACATCTTATATAAATATAATAATAACGATGAGGACTGCCGTTAGAGAGCTTGATTTTATATTGACATTAGATGTAGAAAATGGGTTGCCATCCTATTTATTATATCAACCCTTTCGTCGATATGTTCATCTTCATTGGCCTATTTTTATTATTATTATCAGCCACCTAGCAAACGCTTACTTCGGCAAAAGTCGCCTAAAACACAGATAAAGAAAGAATAATAAAAACCGTAGAGTAAATCTGTGAAACTTTAAATTTTCAAAATAAAGAAACAAGGTAAATTATACATTGATGAATGAATAATAGGATAAATGGACTGTCCATAATATTTATTAATTAGTTACATTCAGGATACGTTTAGAAATATACAACTTAATTCGCTAAAATGGTTAAAATTTATCAATATTACTTTAATTTAAGGGAGGGTATGGATTAAACACAAGAAATTTTCTCAAAAAGGCTAAAGATTTCACGTTATGGGAGCACGTATTAACTTTATGGTTATGAAAAATACAATAAATAAGAAGAGGAACCAACCATACTTTGATATTTATACTGAGGGAGAGGTTTTTTATATATAACGCTTTTAATATTTGAAAGGGATTACGGCATCCTTGTAAATTCGAAATTGTAAAATAATCTATGGAACTATCAGCTTTAGACTCAATGTGTGACTCTGATTGCAGTTATTTCTTTAGTACGAAGTATGTTAAGGGTTAAAATATTAATCCCGATAATAGAACAGGATCTTTTATTTCTAGTCTTCATGGAGCCTTCAATGTATGCCAAAGAAACACCTTGGACATTTAAATAAATATATGTTGGAGTTCCTAATACTCTTTGGGACAGGAACGTTAATTGTTAATAATCATTTAATTGTTAGATAATTGAAGAAAAGATTTGATATTTGATTTGCCGTAAATAGATCTTTAACAATCGTTATAGTATTCGATTAATAATTTTACTATACCTACCCATTTACTTCAGAGATTATTAAACAACAATTGGCTGATACACTGCATTTAAAGGTGTGCGGATGGACTTTTTACGATTTTGGAGGGGAAAAGTTAATTTAAGATCAAGGTTTGAGAAACTGGATTTCTTTGTCTATAAGAGGGTATGTTGAACATAAGTTTTATGGGTGGTGAAGAAATGATTTGATAGAATAATTTTTTAATTCTAATTTTCCCAATCCAAATTGCAATGTCGTAAATTATTTCTTCGCATATAATTATGAATACAGCTGTGAACTAAAAAGGGAATAAATAGTAATAATTTCTATGTTCTCAAAAGAATACATAGGAATAAGGAAAATAAAGAAATGATATAATGTGTAGCATCAGCAACATATAACAGATAAGCAGATTAAGTTCTGTGAAAATTACAGTAATACTAAACTCATACAAGAAGCTCAGTAGCGTATCGAGTCTTTTGGTAGTGAGGAAAGAATTTATTCTTTGAGAGATGCTCTCCACAAGGGTACGACACTGGAAAGCAGGTGATGTTGATCCACTCCTTGGTAATAACGCCCTTGAGCTGCTCTTTGTAGGTTGGGTACAAATGATCTTCAAAAAGTTTGAAGAAAATTTGAATTAAATTATAAAAAAAGAAGTATAAATTGATTTTAATTAATGATATATTCGTTTCATAGTGTTTATGACCTTGTGAAGCTTATGTTGAAAAATAAAATTTATACCCTCTTTTGTTTAAATTTTATTTCATTTTTCTACGAACTTGTTGAACACTCCTTGTACCAATATACAAGGAATAGTAGAGAAACAAGCAGGTAGCAAGATTTATACTGGTATTTTCTTCTGACTCACTAACCATCGTCTTTCTGATTGGTTAGTTATAATAAAATGAGAAATAATGATGTAATGTAATACGAATTTTTATATTATGCTATTCAATTGGCTTTGACCTCTGAGACTGTCCAACAACTGAGAGAGAAAATGAGTGAAGAACTGTTTTCATGTCATGATTTAGGCACCAAAGGAGGGCGATGAGCGCAAGCCAGCTGTAAGTTCATTCCACATTCTATGAGCAAATATAGAGCCAACACGATGACCGATGGAGCCAAAGGGGCTACAAGGAACCAAATGTTAGAACGCAGATCCAGAACGTTAGGCTGCAGCGACCAGGATTCGTTCAATAGGGAAAACTGGCATGGCGAACTTGCGGTATTTTAGATAGTATATGTGAGAACTATGCATTCATTTGCATTTTCGATCGACTAGTATGCGAATGCAGATAGCAAATCAGTGCCAATGCACAGGCAAAACATTGAGGATTATAATAACAAGAATGTATTTTTTTTTAGCAAGTTAAAGGTGATGAATAGAAGGTAGCGGGTGGTTCAGGGATGTTACAATAATCGAGGATAGAGGTATCGAAGTCATGAATGGCACTTGCAAAATATTGCGACTGAGTGGTAGGTGATTTAGCAAAGGTTTCTAATAACGGAGAAAGAGAGTTAGTAGAAATTAGCTTCATAATTAACTATCAAATGTTAAAAATAGGTATCAATATTGTCAGAAAAAGTGACAGGAAGTCACCTAAGGTTAAAAATACGAGCATCACTTTTGACATCATTTGATTTAGGAAAGTTGAACAAAAGTCATTCATTAATTCTCTCGAATGAGGAGGAGAGATGATTTTAAGTTGCAAAGGAGACTGAGCCGAGAGAAAGATAGATTTGTGTGTCTTAAGTTATATACACGGGGATGAAATGAATTCGGGCAATTGCCATCTAACACTTTTGGTTTCAGGTTAGGTTCTACATAGTAGACGAAAAGCAGCATTTTTTAAATAAATCGCTACCACACGAGATGAGAGGGAGCTATTAAATATAGGAATCATATAAATGAGGAACAAAGTGGAGAACTGGCCGTCGATATTTGGGGCTGTATCTATAATACGTAGGGTCATCTGCTAGGTCTTGAACAATTACAGAGAATAATGAACTATAAATTACCTTACTACCATACAGGGCATTCATAGAAAATGAGGTGTTTGAATTGGTAAACATCGCATTAGTAGTAAGTGGAAAGCAGTAATAAGGAATTAAAAAAACTTAGATAGAATACTATATTCAAACCTATAATAACTCAATATCGTCATTTTGGCTTCATTCGATTAGTAATTAGAAATTATAACAGAGCAAAAGAGGAGGACTCCTATAGCCTAAATTGTGTATAGGAATGTTTAAGGATATTTTCAGAAATTTAGAGTTGAAAAAAAAGTATTAATGGAAGATATTTAAGACCACTACGCTTTAATGATGCCACTAATTATTTGCCCTAAATTCTTAATATTTTCGTCAATGGAAACAGATTTAACACGCAAACACATTTCTCTCACGATATTTCCATGAAATTTATGAGTTTCCGCATATTTATAGAATGTGATGAGCCATTAGGATAATAATACATAAAATACGACTTAAATTTGTTGCCCGAGAGATCTAATATTTATTTTCAGCCATTTAATTTTAATCAAACACATTTCATTATTTATGTTTGCGTACAAGTTAGAAATCATTAAATATTTGAAAGGCGTAAGCGAGAATCAATCATCGTTGCAAGCTTTAATTTCAATTAGGCTGCATAAACAACCCTTTACATGCTTGGTTAAAGGTCCTAATTATTCACACTCGAGACCCACTTTCCTCAAAATTATCACAGCAATATAACCTGACTCTAATTTAACTCTAATACCACAAATAGAAGCAATAATAACAGATCCATGCGTCTTGTATCTCATCACATACTCAATTTGTCATTTTAAATAAATTAAAAAACGCTAAAAATCAATTATTTAAGAAGGAAACAATAATCCTGAAAGAGAACAGCATCATGAACTAAAAATCTCTAAAAATTAAATCATGTCACTATAATTTTGGTAGACCATTTATTTTCTAAAATACATCAAAGGATTCCTCTGCACTTTTTTAAGTATTATATTTCGAATCTTTGTAAAACTATGCATAAAATATAAATTAAATTTTTGAAGTTCATGCAGTTTTCTTACAAAAAATAGTCTCGAAAATTCTGTTTCCTACTTGCAATCCTTAGTGTATTACCCAATAGTGTATTATCCATTATTAAATTCTAAGGAAAACAATGATAATTCATTTTTCCTCTAAACAAAACTAAACAGAAAATCCTCTGTAAATGTGTACCGATAGCCAATTTAGTTTAAAGAGTAGCAGTCCTAAGACTAGTGGATAAGCGTTGAACTTCCACTACTAGGGACAGAGGCTTACTTAAAGGAATAGCCGCCGAACTTCAAAGATAAGCTTATCTTTATTCTAATATAAAAATAAAATAGTATAAAAATAAAAATAACAAAACAATAACATAAACTAATAGACAAAAAATAAAAAATACAACAGAAACAACAAAGAAATAATAGGTATACCAGGGCCGCGGAAAGAGACTTACATGCCTCTAGGACTTAAACAAGCCACCAAAAATTTATTAAATGTAAATAATATGGATGTTACCCGCATCTTCCAAAAACTCCATCACATCACTGTCAGATGTGGAGGAGCCATCACATAGCACAAACAAGTCACGATCCGTGACTGTGCCCTATCTAGAGAGAATATAAAATGACATGACACCGTGGCGTCATTATGATATAGGCAAACGGAAAAGGTTGGTGTTACATTGGCAGGAATTTTTAAATAACCGCACTCCACCACCCATCTTCTTTTCCATAATTTCCTAAGGGCTGACATGATCTTTACCATGCCACAAATTGGGGAATAGCAAAATGCTGATCTAGTTTATCCGTCTGTGGGAGCATGGTAGGCTCCTCATCACTGCCCTGTTTCTAGCAATACTTACATTTCCAGGAACCCGTTATTAAAGTCCTCTTGATTCATTCACTCTGTGAGCCACCCTAAATATTTCAACCCTCTCTATCGGACATATCAGTAAATGCAAACTCAGATAACTAACGAGACCCGTTAGCTTCAAACAAGCAACGAGGTTAATTCTGTATTTACACTCATAGGCATCTGTGTCCACTGGCAGGGCTTCTGTTTAACAAGACGTTTTAAGAAGTACTAAGGCAATCCTCCTAGTGTTGTAGAAGCTTTTGGAGCAGAGAACGTAGCGACAAACTTTCAAATGTAGTATCTTCCATGGAAGGGTCTTGAGTAGCACTAACGGAGCAATCTAACCGAAATCACATCAATCTCTTGAAGAAGTAGTCCTGCCCTCACCTAGAAATTATGAAGTCTTCTTTGGCAACTTTCTGTTATAAACCAAAAAGAGGATGATATTCAGAGCATAAGAACTTCATGAAAAGAGTGCAGGAGCCAATAAGTCTGCAAATATATGCTTCCAATAAGAGGCTTCGGTCGGATACAAGAGCATGGACTCGCTATGAGTCCCTCACATCCAGGGAACTCCATTTTCGATCAAATCCAGGGTTCATTCTTTTCAGCATGAGTAACGGGATTCAGGACATGTTGAATCCAGAGCTCCAGGATATGCATCCATGACGCGCCAAAATAGTTATTAAAGTTTACATGGATTTTACATGTGTTGCGCATTGTCAGTCCTCAATATTTCGATCAGGAAATTGAATCTATAAGAAAAATCGGTGCAGACTTGTGTTATCCAGAAAATATACTTGATATTTGTTATAATAAAGCCAAAAAAAAGTTTTATAACGAAAGAACTATTGAGAAGGAAGCGCCCAAGAATATCCTCATTTTACCTTATTTTAATGGCTTTGAAACCGTAAAAACATTGTTAAAAACACTTAATGTAAATCTGGTTTTCTCTTATACTAATACTTTAAAAAGAATGTTAATAAAAAATTGCCTTAAAAGAAACAAATAACGAAATATATAAAATCCCTGGTTTGGATTGCCCTTCATTTTATATTAGGCAAACTAGCAAGGATCTGAATGTGCGTATTAAGCAACATAAGTACTCTGTAAACACTGGGCAAACATCAAGTGCCATTTTTATCCATTGGAGTGAAAATTCCAATCGTAATAATTCGAAGGAGAGTTCTGTGATTTCCAAATCAAATGACTTTTTTTCAAGAAATCTTTTAGAATCGGCATTTATACAACTGACTTCGAATTTTAATCTCAGCCAGGGAATGTATTTTTTGGACCCTTGTATCAAAAGAATGTTTAAGAATGATTTTAAAGATAAAATTTCTGAATTAATAATTACCACATAGAAGTTATTTTAGCTTATTTATATAAAAAAACCTTTCCTCATATTTTTCTTTTGTCATATTTTCTAGTTATCATGTGTAAACTTTTTTTGTTTTCATATTGCATATGTGATTCCCAAACATTGCTCCCCCCCCCTTTCTTTTGTAACCCGTAAACTTTTTTTTTTAACCCTGACGGCTCATCTTGTTAATAGTTTTTTTCCAGGTATCTGCTAATCCCACCCCTTTTAATCTTTATATCCCATATTTTCATTAATCAGGTGTATAAATATCTTTCTCTTTTTTCCTGTCTTTTAGTCTGCTTAGTAAAGGACCATTAGTCGAAAGGCCTCGCAGTTCCCTGTTGTTTCATTTTCCTCGTGGCTGTAACGTTATTCATAAATTCCTCACGTTGCTTATTTTCGTGATTCGGTTATATATATATATATATATATATATATATATATATATATATATATATATATATATATATATATATATATTATATATATATATATATATATATATATATATATATATATATATATATATATATATATATATATGTGTGTGTATATATGGTGTTCTGGCTAAATATGACGATCTTTAATGTCTACTTTTTTTAAGGAACAGATTGGCTGATCGGTGAACATTCAAAGGCAAAGGAGAGAGCATCTTGAGGAAAGTTTTAGGTGATAAAAAGTAAGCTGACATGGAGGACTAGAAAGAGACTAAATATTGGAAAATTGATACATCTATCATTATGATTAGGTGATTCGCACTTGTTTTTAAAATGCCAAGGTTATGATTGCTGCTCAATGATCTGTGAACACTGTAAAGGCTGTAAGATGTAACACGAACAGCTTCAACGGAAATTTTCAAGTTGTGGACAGCAGAAATGGACACATAAAGGGATCTAACTGCGTCTGCACGCCTGGATGCATAAAACAACTTCAGCAGAAGCGGATGGAAGACCCAAACAAAGGAATCCGGGCTTTGCTGAGAGAGATGTTTATTATAGTCGCCAACATGAAGCTTTCCTGAATAGGACCATGGCTACCACTTGTATAAGAAGCGCAAGAGGCAAATTCTGGCAGATAAATCAAAGGAAAACCGAATGACGAAGCCAAAGAAGCTGCTGAACAAGCCAAGGCATCCTTTTGAGCAGGGTACGATCTGTTTCTTCTTAGACGAAATGAAATCCTCCCACTGGTATTTACACAACACTAAGAATAACAGGTGGCAGGTGGATTGCCTACAATCCATGCCAAGTTTCATGTATCATGAATAGCAAATTTCCACCAACTGTTATGGATTTTGGTTATGCCCAGTATTTTACCAGGAAATTAGGCACCTTAAAGACGGCTATGTTAAGCTGCTGGAAACTGAAAACAACCCTTTGACAAAGAGGGTAGCTGAGGGAATGCCATGCCTACAGAAAGAGTCAAAATTGTATGTGGGAGACTTTCTAAAACTTCATCAGTGCAACTTTATGGCCTCTTAATTCCCATGATTTTAATTTCATGGATTACAATGTGTGAGTGCCGGTTGAGAAAAAGACAATGCGCTTTTCTTGCGACATCAAGAACGAGCAGGTGGCCCAAACTAAGAAGGTGTTCGAAAATATTCTAAAGAACACATTGTGGAAGGCTTTCGAAAAGATTTGGAGCCGTCTCTAGGCCGCGGTGGAAGCTGAGGGCTGCTACATTGAGTAAACTGTTATATCACAGCCATTATCTAGTTGATAGATTTTTCCGTTATATATATATATATATATATATATATATATATATATATATATATATATATAATACAAGAAAGAGAAATTGGAGGCGAATGAGCAATGACACAAGAAACAGGTGTTTTTTAGAGGTAAGAGAAAGGGACATTAGAAGAAGACTAGAATCAAAGAGAGCAGACGGTGGCACAATGAAGGCAATCCTTTACCGAGTAGACAGAGATAATGCTAGGGGAAAAAGTTTGAAATTCCTGGCCGGGACTTGAACCCGGGTCTGCTGATTGCCGGTCAGATGCTCTACCGCTGAGCTACCAGGCACAGTGACTCTACTTTGCCCAAAGCGTTACCCATCAAACCCAGTATCTCTCTAAGCTAGGAACCTCCAAGGAATTTTTATACCACATCTTCTTACCCACTCACAATTTAAAGGCTATCCCCCCTGTCACATACAAAGAAGAGGAGCAAGTGCAAGTTCTGCGGGTGATAACAACCACCACAGGGCTTTTTCCATATTTACTTTCTGCCTTATATATATATATATATATATATATATATATATATATATATATATACACGTGGGTCGGTCAATAAGTTTTGCAATTCGGATATAAGGAAACGAGATATGAGGAAAAGTGTTTTATTATTTTTCAATATAACTACCCTCGACTTCAATGCACTTGCGCCACTTGTCCCTGAGGCTTTGAATTCGCGACAACCAGAAATCTCCCGACTGCTGTTCAATCCACTCCTGGACGGCGAGCTGGACATCTTCATCGTCCCCAAACCGGTGTCCACACAGTGCAGCCTTGAGCTGGCGGAATAAAAAGTAGTCGCTAGGGGCCATATCTGAACTGTAGGAGGGATGGTTGAGCTCCTCAAATCCCCACTCATGCAGGGCAGCTTGTGCAACTCCGGCCTTATGGACTTTGATGACGTTAAAGTTGATCATGAGGCGTGAAGTTTCTAGTGACCCAACGGGCAGATACCTTGGTCATGGCCAAATTGTCGTGGATGATGTTGATAACACTTCCATGTAATATTCTAAGTTCTCGCTCGATTTCTTCAACTTTCACCCGTCTATTTTCGACGATTATCCTCTCTACACAGGCCACATTGTCATCGTTGGTCACGTCTGATGGGCGTCCTGGACGGGAGTCATCTTCAAGGGACTCACGACCATGGTGGAACTCCCTATTCCAGCGAGCAATGGTTCCATAGGAAATGGCGGTGTCGGTGTACACTGAAACCATGCGTTCATGGATCTCTTTTGCATTCTTGCCTTCCCTGGTCAAAAATCTGATCACTGCGCGGTGCTCAACCTTCCTCATTGTTGAAAAATTTCGACTCACGATCTGCGATCAGCTACTGCTTCTTAAATAGACGAGGTAGGAGCGTGCGGCTGCAGGTGTTGACTTTTCATAACTTGTTCTAACACCCCCACAAACACCCATTCTTCTTTCTCTGTTTTGCCCTGCCGATTCGCAAAACTTATTGTATTGACCGCCCCTTTTATATATATAATGAGCCTGCTCAAGATGGATCCAGAATGCCTTGCTCTAACTACTTTGAGTAACAAGGTAGAATTTTAGGCGATTCTATTGAATCAAATCAAGGCTAATGAACAGTATATCTAAGGCAAACAATAGTTACTTATTGAAGAAAGAGATTTCACATACCCTAAAGAGCACGAAATTGGCAGAGCGTGTGTGAGGATGGGGTATCTACCTTCAAGTGGTGAACAGGATGCAGAACTACTTGCTAGATTTATTAAATCGTTAGGGATCCAAAGGACATTTTCCAACGTTAACTTGTACTTATTTAGAGTAGTTACTATTTATCAAAACATAGGTTACTTGCGATTTCATCATCGACAAATAAACATAATCACTAGGCTACAATCAGTCACCTGAACAGGAAGTTATCAGATGTAAATATACTCGTAGTTTCTTCTGAGATATTTGAGAAAACAAATCCATAAAAAATACCTACATGGAATTCAGAACTTTCATAAAAGGAATGCTAAATTAAACGAATCCCAAAATTAAGGAAAAAGAAAATATCAAGAAAAAACAAAGACCCACAAGAGAACAAAGGCTCCTATGCTGAAAGTAAAAATAATCTAACCAAAAGCAAATCATACTGAAAAACGAAAGCGTTTGCCCGGCAACCTAGGCAAAAATCATCATTACCATCACCGTACCACATCTATCACTATTTTCTAATCCTAACCATCTCATGAACACTCATCCCATAAACAATATTTCCTCACTATCCTATCTTTTCTCTCATCATCATATTTTACACTTTTATTATCCCAATCCTAATTCCAATTTTTTTTCAAGAATAATACAGAAACTAGGACTTATCAAAATCTACATTGCAATATTATTTTACATCTGTACCTATTTAATTTTGCCATTCTTAATGAAAATGATGATGTGTATTATTTACTTAAAAGTTTAAATAATTAAGCATAATGATAATAAAATTATTATAAGCTATTCTTACTCTTTGCAGTAGATTGAGGAGTTGGGATTGATGATGCAAAGAATTATAGCAGGCACAGAAATCGGTTATACTTAGGAGAGTTTGCCACTCCTGATTGAAGCCTAAAAAGTTAAAAAGTATAAGAACAAATGCAGACGTCAGACCGATTAGTTTCATCTCCAGAAGCGACATATCCCTATTCTTAAAACGCGCAATATATTACCTCTAACATCTTCCTCAAACTGATAGAAGAGAAAGATTTGACAGTAATGCAAACGCTATTCAGAAACGAAGAACACTTCAGTGAAACAAGGAACGATACATGCCTAGAATAACTAGAAGGTATTAAGTGTGAATTGTAGTTTGAATTTAGGAGTTAGTATCCAACATTGCCATTATAGAACTCCGATACGAGTCTGAGCATTGCATGAATAATGCACTTTGTACTTGGAATTCTGAGAGTAAATAGAACAATCAAAACACTAGGTAGTAACGACTAGTAGTCATAAATAGTTGGCAGCAGGTCTCTTTCTCGATCTTATACGGAAAAAAATGGGGAGAAAGACCTGTGAGTCGTTTTTGTCCACGGTTAAGAAAAAGAACCACCAAATTACAGATATAACAAAGAAAGTCGCATTTTCTCATTTTTAGCGAAAAGGAAAAAAAAACAAGCGAGGAAATAATATATTTTCGAGTGAAAATTCGGATTACTGACTGATCGATTTCATATGGAAATTGATAAAGACGGAAGTAGCTGTATCTAAAAAAAGTGCTCTTGTCGAGTTATATTGGAGAATCTTCGATTTGAAGGATTTACTGGCCTAAGATGCACAGCCATGAATAATGAATAGGTGAAAAGTTATGTAAGAATAAAGGCGCTTTACTATATCAGTAGTCTTGTAAGGAATAATAAAAAAACTCTTTTAGCGAGATTTTTGTTTGTGGTTTGCAACCGAAAAATGAATTCCTAAATTAGCTTTGCAGGAGCACGTGGGTTTTTAGATGACAAACTTTCCTTTCATTCTACAAAGGTTCTCAAATTGCTAGTTATTATAATAATTCTCACCTTGTTTCTATTTGTAGCAGAAAACTATTCATCCTAATACCGAAGTTAACCTAAACTGCATAATATAACTATAAATGTTGGTTGTAAAAATGAATTTTATTATTTGTGAGCTCGCATGGTTACCTTAATTATGTTCATCGTCGCTAAATACCATATTTAGCGTCAATAAACATAATTACGGTAAGCATGCGAGCTCACAAATAATTAAATTCATCTTTACAACCAACATTTATAGTTATATTATGCAGTTTAGGTCAAGTTAAGTAATAGGATGAGTAGTTTTCTACTACAAACAGAAACAAGAGGGAACCTTTTTAGATTCCTTCCTTTATCACCCAGAAGTGAGATGAATATAATGTAAAAGCTCTTGAAATTCATGAATATAAGATATATAGAAACATAATAAATCTATCAAAATGAATAAGTTTTATAGCAGAATTTGACGATGCATCATAATAAATGTTATTTTCCAGAAAGTTTTCAATTTTAAGACTAGCAAATATCTTCGCTGAGATGTAAATCCCCTATCTATTTTATTTAAAAGAAAGAATAAAATATATGATCTACGTTTACTGTTATATTTGTTTACTCAGATAACTGACATTTTGGTGCTTATCTATAGAATATCTGATTTAATTTTATCTTAATTCGCTCTTAGGTAATTAAAAACTCACAGAAACACGTTGGAGTTCATTATAGAGAACAAAAAATGTTTAAATTCTTTTCTTAATTGAAAACAGAGAGCAGCAATGGTGCAGTGAAGCTTTCTGTGGAGCTTGGTGAACTATGAAAATAAAGACTATATGTATATCATTAAATGTAACCAGTTATGTGTATTTAGCTGCTTAGAACAAACGTCTATTCAATAGTTCACAGCTAATGAATACATAAATAAACTCATGCTCAGAGGTTTTCGTAGTTCACAAGATGTAGCATTCTGTAGCAAAATTACTTCAACTTCTAGTGTGATTTAATATTGGCTTCAAATTCGTTTGGCATACGGCTTTATGAGTATTTATATTACTCTACTAATTACTTGTTAAAAGATATATAGTCATACAATGAAAAATATGGAATCACCCATTGCATATCGATGGAAGAGTATCCTATAACCTACAATAAACGATCATAAATCGCATTGGATACACCTATCTTGACGCAAATGAGATAATCCCAGAGATGCGAGCCCATTACACGAGAAATTGCGTTTTTTGGACTGCTTCCATGGCCATGAAACCTCTACGCCGCATAATTAAGACTCAGATTTCCCGTGGATATGAGCAGTTACGGAAGAACTGTTAGTGAAAGTGAAAAATGTACGATTTAGTATATTTCTTTACCTGTGGAGTGTTGGCAAGGAGAGTGAAGTTTGGAATGTATTGTGGTAAAAACACACTTTTTTCAATTTAAAAATGAAAACATGACCTATTAGATAGTTATTTCATTTCATCGATATTGATCATTTTCACTGTAGGTTACATTTTCTATATTTTCTCTTATTTTTTTTTTGCCAAAGAGCTGAAGGCAAACGATCACAGCGGGCGGCATTACATTGAAAGTGTAATGAATAAAGAAAAGAAAAATTAGTAAAGATAAATTAAAAATGAAAGCGAATTTTGGCTGCATCAACGAGTAGGACGAATGGTACGGCAACTGATGATCATAGGTGGGACTATGGAATCAATGCAAGCGCAACTAATAAAAGAGCAACCGTTGACCAATAAAGCGGGTCATCCACGGCTCGAAAAGGATGAGAGGCCATGGAAACATGCTAGGCAGAAATGCACACAAGCCCTACGGCAGGGGTTGTATTAGATCTACTATGTATCTTTCAACTCTTTCCATAGTTATGAAATAAATAGCAGAGGAAAACATCAGTATAGACGTCGACAACCCGAGCATGAAACAGGTAGTACTAGATTAAATGTTACCAGTGGCGAGTTAGGGGGGTGATTTCATAGCGCTCATCTGGCAACTACCTCAAAGGACACAAGTTGCCGCAATCACTTTGCATCTTAGGCTAGATTTAAAAAGGTAAAAACAAAAACATAACAATAAGGAACAAATACAAAACAGCAAGAGGCAACAAAGCTAAGAGGAGGAAGCACGGTCTCAGAAAAAGCAGTAGCGACCCAACTGGTGCTTGTACCGGGACAGATATCGTGCGTAAGGATCCTGAGAAGAAGTCCAATTCGGAGAAGAATCAGTAAGCGAGCAAACTTTCGCGCCCTGAAAGTGAAGTAAGCCCTCATTGGGTTTGGTTAGTTCTTGAATTTAGATCCGTATTTTATTCGACTTTGTGACGATTTATATATCTTTTAACCAGACCTGATCCGGATTTCACGTTAAACTATAGTTCATTACTGAGATTGGCGTTGGACGGTAAAAATCGGTTGTCGTAAGATTCGATCGAGACAGAAAAGATAAAGACATCTATAAATGTTGGCTATAACCCTTAATTTGATAGCTATAGAAATCAACACTTTGGGGAGAACTCAATTGTTTATAAGCTATAAATGCGCTATTACCATTAAACGGTATTACTTTGTAATTGGGGTGAATACTAATATGCTCTAAAAAAAAAATATTTATTACGGATTTCCTTGTATCTCACATTGTTATAACCTTTAACCTTTTACAACTAATAGACAATAGGAAATAAAACAATACCTCACATCAGGTATAAATTTACTTCGGATACTTCACTTGCATTGTACATATTTTTCCAAAAATGCTATCGAAAATCGAGTTCATTATGTAGAATGCTTTTGAAATTATTCTCTAACCTATATCAAACCTTCTGAATCGTATGTGTACCTAAGATCTAAAAACAGCGGAATGAATCCAAAACATAGAATCTTAAATAATGACATAATTTTCCTGACTTAAAGCGGGTCATGTTTTGAGTAAAGGACGCCTACATTTTAGGATCCATTGGAAATAGTGAAATTTTCACTACACCGAAACCTTCCCAACCAAAGGCAGCAGGGTAAAATCCTTCTCTCTCTCTCTCATAACCTCTTTTACACCTTAGACGTACAACTAATTTTTTAATCATCTCTTCACCATTTGGTGTCAATTAAATCTAAGCGTCAAGCTGAACACATCATTCTGTTCACCTTTTTTATATTATTAACAGCGTACCTTTCCCTATTTTTATCAATTCTCAATATTGCCGATTTTGCAATTCTCTCTTAGTATATTCTCTTTTATTTATGTATACAAGTAAAGCGAGGTATTTTCATTTTAGTTTTCAATTTTTGTATTTCTCAGTTCTGTGTCATACATTTTTCTTTGTTGAGGATTTATTATTTCTTTTCCCGAAAATAAATTGATGCCGAATTTTTACATTATCGGTTCATTTAATTAATTAATACCAATTTCTTTGAGTTAATTCCCCTGCTCTCCTGGCACTTAGCCCAGAACATTTTAAGTAATTTTACCTCTTCTCTTTCCTCCCTCTTTATTTTCTGTGATGTCATTTTTTTGTTCAAGATAAAACTTTCCTCTTCCATTATCATTCAGCCTGATTTATATCCCTGCGCGAGATTCTGGGACTTTTCTTGTGCTCTTTCGTACATGGTCTTTTGTGGATTTTTTTGCCGACGAATTTGTCTCTCCCTTAGCTATAACACAAGTTTTTATACAATAATCCTATTTTCGTATAATGGAATAAAGAAGTGTAATAGTAAAAAGAAAGTTAAAGTCTACAACAACTACTGCATAAGCAAATTTCATCAAAGATGGGTAGGTTTATTAAGCCCCAAAGCCTTCATACTCTATGACATAATCTTATTATAAATCTCCAGGATCTGATGTTTACAAAGATTAAATGTACTCAATGATGAAAAACTTATATCCTAACCAGACAATTCTGTTCAGATATTTTATGTGACATAACAAACCATGTTACTGTAGGATCTGAGCATATCGCATTCAAACATCACGAAACTAAAATTTACTCTACTCGTACATTAGGAAATTGATAGTCTTCGCTGAAGTTCAGATAATGAAAAAGAATTTAATGAAAACTTATCCAATAATATAGAAACCAGGCAATGGTTACGCCACTAAGTTAAAATTTAAAATTAAAAAAAAAGCAGCAATGGTTAATTTTTTATAAATTTTCTGAACTTTGCCAATTATAATAATGATAAAAAGGAACTCTAAAATAAATTTTTTCCTTTTTAAAATATCACGTTACTAATATATAGTTATAGAAGAAGATATATAAAATAAATTTTCTGAACTTCACCATTTTAATTCTTTGATTTTTACAAAATTCACAAAATGTCGATACTGGCGGCTGTATGCTAAGAAAAATGTGAAATGCACTTTTATCAGATTTAGTGTAGCTTCACAATTATTTATAAATATATTATATTCAAAAGGGGAAAATGTAAAATACATAAAAAAATAGGTTTTTTGCTCAAATGTGCATTTCACATTTGTTTTAGCATACGTCCGTTATATTCATTTAAGAACTTCATCATTTTGTTTTTTTGATATTCTAAAAAATGATTAGAAATCACTTTGATAAAAAAAAACATAAATCATAACCAAACTATGATGAAATTATTATTCAAATACTCAAAAAATCCCCTTCTCAAATTATATATTTAGTAATGATGATGATGATGACAAACTTAAAATTTGATCTATGACTCAAACAAAATAACTAAAATATATGAAAAATGCGACGTATCATATAAAACTAAATCTCACATAATCTTAGAGATGCATGTAGCACATTATCTAACGCATTATTACATTCCCTAAATTTCAATAATTCCATCGCACTAGCATAAGCTTCCATCGAAATTATAATCACATATAAACCGGAAAAGCATAAATTTTGAAAATGGTAGGTAAATCATGTCAGAAATAGCCAATAAAACATAAATTTTATACCACTTCTGTTTACGTAATATTCTTATATAGCCTCCCAAGATACCCGTAATATTTGCGGTTATGGCAACCTAAACATTTATTCCCATTTATTGCTGCAGATATTTAATAATAAATACCATAATTCTATTTTGGCTGATACCATCAATTGGAAAATAAACATTGGTTTGAGAAGTCGTTATGTTGCTGGCATCGGTGCACTACTTCATAATGTTTCATTCATTACTAAAATTGCTTTTTTCTACCGTCGACAACACAAAAACATTGATGATATTTCTCCAAACGACAATTTAATGGCCAGCCAGATGATATTTGAAAAAGCAAAAATATCCTACCCATCTCCTTCCTATAAGTTCTTTATTATATATAACCTTGTTTTTGTTCCGACTTCTGTTATGCTCGGGCTGGGAATGAAAAAAATGTATGTTCTATCATATCCAAAGATATCTTTAGTATGCAGATCTCAGGTTTTTTCTGGCCGTTAGTATTGAGAATTTTTTTAATACAAATGAGGTTATCAGAGACCCTTTAGCATATTTGGATATTCAAGAATGCATCAGTGAACGGTTTGTGTTTTTAATCTTTTCTAATTTAGACCGACCGACCCTTATAAGAAGAAAATTATTCATTGCAAACAACTCAGAGGAAGAGATACAAAGTATAATATTTCAACTAAAATTGAGTCAAGAAAGGTCATCGTGGGCGTACCACGATCAGTACTTCAAAATATTCGTTAGCCATCTTGACGAGAGCGACCAACATATTACAAATGCCGGAATTTGGCATCAATTTACAATAGCAAGCACCAATAATGCCATTTTTACTCAGATATCAAATGTGTGAGTAAAAATTTGCATCTATGCTATAATTATTAGGTAGTTCAGAAATAATGTCGTTATTTAAGGTTTAAAATAAAAAAGAATAAGTAACTAATAATTTACTTTTAATCAAAGTAGGTTCTATGCGATAGAATACAATTTGCAATGTATTACAATGCCATTTTGCTTTTATTGTAGATGTTTTCACGCGTCAAGGAAAGAAAGGTCTTGAAAGATTCCTTTGCACCTGCTTAGATTTGAAACAGTGTATTATATAGAAAAGCTTTCAGATATTTAAAAATATGAAATTTTGTAGGAGCGATGCCTGAAAAATAAGGAGAATGAGGCAGGACTTCAATTCCCAACTCGTTTAATTTTTGGTGTAACCTAGACCACAGGTGGACGTGTATTTTCATAGAGAAATGGATGTTTGCGCTTGAATAAAGATGGCTGTTTTTCGGGCAAATCTTTACATAATACTTATAATTTTAAACAACATTCCATTTCTGTATTTGTTCCTCCTTTGTTCTGGAAGTTATAGTAGATAATCCGAGATGAAGTCACCTTTTTGGATGGAACGCGAGCTTTGGGATATGTTTAGGATGCACTTGTCGGTCAAGCCACTGTACAGACCTTTTCATGATGATTAATCTATTTTTTCATTATTTTGAGTTCTTAGCAACAAGGTTAAACAAATGTGGTAAAAAAGATTTTGTTAGTTATCCGTCTCTTTTCTTTTTCAAAATTTAAAAAGTGGATGGAAATGCACGATTTGGTTGCTCCCCATTGTTCAAGCGAGCTTATGTCCCGATATAGAAGGGTTTGCCTCGAATGTTTGCATTAGTGTGTCATCTTCAAATGATCGATTCCTCTTTGGACGTTGAATATCTGTAAGATTTTCATCTACTATTCCAAATCTCTAAAACCAAAGTTGTATTGTAGGCACAGAAACCAATCCTTGACCAAATGCTTTGTTAAAGTTTTATGTAGTTTCAGTAGCCTTTTTCAACTTTAAACTCTTGAAAGTACATTAGGCGAAATTCCTTTTTATTCATGTTACTTTAAAGCCACTAAATTAGAAATAACAAGATTTGAGAGCTGGACAAGACAAAGTTCGTGTTTAACTTATGTACTCCTGAAATTTTACATTAAACCTTATTAAAACTTGGTTTATTTGGTTGGTTTGTCATATATTTATGGCATTGAAAGAAAAACGCAAATATTTTCTTGACGCGATACGTGAAAACATCTATAGTAAAGGAATGAATGGCCTTGTAATACGTTACCGAGAGTGCATTCAATTACATAGAACCTAATTTGATTAAAAATATACTTATTATTTACCTGTTTTTTATTTTATACCTTAGACCTTAAAAACGCCATTACTCTACGACCACCTGATACTTAACATCCAAGAGAGCTGCTTACTTCTTTTTAAAGTAAAAACCAAAAATGGCATATTTGCCTGCATAATTTTTTACGATGATCTTCTAAAACTTCGTGAAATTTTAGGAAATAAAACTGTGTTGAGGGCGCGTAGCCCAGTTAAGCTCTTGAAGTTGTTGAGACAGGCAGGATGATAATCTGGGCGATAATCTGTGTGGAAAATTTTCACCTACAGTATCTGAGGTAAGTGGAACGCACTTCCAGTGGTAGTTGTCAACAGTGAATCTGTTGACCAGTTCAAGTCAAGACTAGACAAAGTCTTGAAAAGTGGCCGTTTAGGGACGCAAAACAATTCAACAGCCATGTGCCCGCTCGATTGCTAGTCCAAAGGTACCCTCTTTGAATGGACCGTAAGGTCTCCTAGGGTACTTTCTTTCCTTGTAACTCCTTATAACCTCCAAAATAACACATTCAAAGTACCAGTGATGGAAGCAACGATTATCCGCTGTTGAATCATAACTATCTTTATTATCATTTGGATCAGATGCGATTGAATGCTTGAAGATTTATCCAATTTTTAATCGCGTGCACGTCTAGTCGCCGGCGACTCTATACCTCACTATGTTGGTTGGTTGGTCAGTCAGTCCCCATTTTGCTTTTTGTTGTTTTGCGAATAACATTCAAACATTCTTTTTCGAATAATATAATTGTTAAGGTCTTGCACGGGAATTATTAAAAGTTTGTAAGGTGGTAAGGTCATATATCAGAATATGTGGGAGAACACGAACTTTGGTCGGCAGATCTCGTTCGTTTTTCACTCACTTGGGGTAGGACTTCAGGATATTTGTATTTCACTAAAATAACTATACAAAATAACGATAGAAATATATGGATTTTTATGTGCTCTTAAGTGAAATCAGTGCGGATTACCCTTTTGTTTGGTACATTTTTTCTCATTATGACTAGGGAATGGTTTGGTTATACGAACATACTCCAAATAGTTAATATATTATTTATTATTGACAAAGACAGATAATATTTCTCTCGAATTGCTCAAGTCGAATGGCTGCAGCTTGCGTCAATGGAAAGCTTGCAGGTTGATGGTGTAAGTTGGCACTTGGTGTATAACGAGGGTGGTAGCGAGTGGCGAAGCGATGAAAACACGATCTCTCTCAGTGGCACTAAAGTAATTTCGCGTGACACAAGGTTTTCAAGTGTTACCATCATGAGGCTGCCAATAGGAAATCCTATTTTCATTATTTTTGATTCCTTAACAAATTGACTCATTTTCTTGAAATCTTAATTATTTTATCTGACTGAGTCCTCTCAAATTCATCATCTAACTTATCGACTCATTATTATAGGGCGTTAAACATCCTGTAATTTATATCAATATTTTTCCTATGCTTACAGGTTACGGCCTTTGTGTTTATTAGTAACAATTACAAAACAAAAATAATTTTAGTAATCCACTAATATAGTATTTATAAAGGTATTTTAATCTAGAAAATTTCCTCTTTAATTGTAACTTTAGTTCAGTACTCGCTTTCTCTCATCTCAAGCATATTTAGAGCTGAGGAAACTTCTTTCTCTTTATTCATTTTTTATTTCCTCTTCCTTCTCCATTCCTTACACAACGAGTCGAAAGAAAGTACATTGTACAGCTGTACAATGAATTGTGAAAATACTTGAAATCTCATTAAATAGCTCATAAAAACCCTTAGTATCCCCATATATACTAGATAAAAACACATGGATGGAACTACTGTACAAAATGTTAGTGTTTTATCTAGGAAACCTTTAGCACTCCTCGCATTTCATTGTAGACTATTTTTATTGAGTCAACAAACCCCTTATTCTCAATTCATATATATACAATTTAGGGGGTTTAATACTATTTAGGTTCTCTTCTGATGCAAACACCTTTTGAATATTTAAGGGGATACCAATGAATTAGAAATGAATAATTGTTTAGTGTTTGCCTTTTGTGGTTTTTAATATTCTCCCTTCCCCGAATTAACTACTTTTTGACAATTACTTTAATTCTGTTCCCCCAGGGGGCATATCACATTCATTTCTCTTAACCACGCAGAAGAACTAACTTTGGTTGCACAACGGGAGCAGAGCCAGTTGAGTAAGGCAACTACTTCTTTCAAGTTATTAGGCTCAGACTAAGCAGCTTTCAAACAACGTTGCTTTCACCTATTTACAACTTGACAAGCCTCTTTTCCAAACCTTTCTGGCAAGGTTTCCACCGCTAGTTTAAAAATTATTTTTTAAAGAAATATATAGCTATGTCACTCCTCTTATCAAAAAAGAATCTAAACATAACTCCAGTTCAGAAAACCTCTGTGAGAAATCAACAATAAATTAAAGTTCCTCCAATACCTAGTTTTCTCAACTTTGAAATGCCCCAAAGTTAGTTTCAAGAAGTCACTACGAATCATTATATAATGATCAAATAAAGAATTACACTTCGCATTGATAGTTTTCTATAAATAGAAGTTTAAACTCCTTATTTTTATATTCTATTTTCTTTTGTTTATGCTCTGCCCTCATGGCCTGAGTCTGAATTGCAAACTTAGCCCAAAGGTTTCATGTCAAATTAATGCTGTCATCAGACTTGTTAGGGACATCTGTCTTTGTCATGACTTTTTCCCTTTTTCTTCCTTCATTTTATTTTCTTCTCCAGGAATTCCTTTTTTTATTTACATGTCTCACCAAGACAATTTGTTTGATGCCTAATCAAGTCTGAGCAGATGACTACCATCCAAACTTTGATACTCTTCAAATCCCGTTTATTTCAATTTCTCTATTTCCCTTTGGATTCTTTTTACATAACAGAGTATGATTTTCTATTTCCAGGTACATTTTTCTAATCTTGTTTGTCTTAAGAAAAGAACCATTGTTATTTTACATATATCTTTGGTATTAGCTGATTGGAAAATAAGACTAGAGAATATCAAAACATTTTTGTAATTATGTCACAGTGAACATTTACCCGTAACGTTCCATACATACATGGGTCAAATTTTAGCTTTCAATCTCAAGGTAAATTAGGAATTTAACAAGGAAATATTATGTTGCTTAAATCGAACCATTCAAAACCCTGTATTAAAGATGAATTAAAGGAATGGCTTAGATAAATTAATGTAAACATCTGGATAACAGAAAAAAAAGCTTTGTTAAAGTCGATAATATGCTATCAATCCCGTCTATGTAACTTGTATCTTTCTTGAAATATATTCATATAATTCGCAAATAGTGTTTTATTTGAACATATATATACTCGTCCCATAATAAATGCGGCATTTTGTCCTGCTTAGCACTATTTTATGGATATAAATTAAATCTTTGAAGTTTTTTATATTTAAATTAGTATTTATTTATTCATTTAATAAGAAATATAATTTAGTCTTTTTTACCACTAGTCTTCATTTTTCTAGTAACTTTTTAATATCAAGTTTATAACAAACGTTTGACTGATTCAAAAAAGTCTAAGATTTTTTTACCTCTTCTGTTGTTGACATCTATTCAGGTGATTCACTAATTCAGGGCTAAGTCGGGAAGGTATGGAAGATGAGTCATTTGTTCCAGATTGAAATACTTAAGCTTCTGTATGGTAACTTTGGTGATATCACCTAGCCAATTATCTTGAAAAAGAGCACTCTTCTCCTACTGATTAATCCTTGACTTTTTCTTTTAATGATGTATATAAACTGTTAAAATGTTGATTGTTAATTTGTGTCAAGAAGTTCAAATCTGATTATGCCATTCATATCCCACCAAACGCAAAAGGCAATCTTCAGTGTATGAGGACACTTTTGACTAAGGTATTGCTCTCCCTCTACGACTAATTAATTCTTTAGAACGTTTAATATCATTATACATAAACTATTTTTCGTCTCCTGCAACAATGCTACTAAAATGATTCGCTATTAGTCGAGAGAGGAGAGATGAACAAATTTAGATTTCTTTTTCACGTGTACTTCTGGGTAGGAGGTGATCGATTACATCTATCGCGGTGACCATTTTTTCAATCAAATACTATTTCCTTGACTGATGCCGTATTTAAAATCGCCTCAGTAGTGCATGGAGCGGGTGCGGTTGAATCCATTTCAAGATTTGACGTAAATTACGTCTCTGTCCCATTAGACGACTTTATGTGGGTTTAGGAGGCCCTTTAGTTCTTCTCCGTCAACATCTTCACCGTGGGCTTTCTTGGCGGTGGGCGAAGTGTGAGGCGGCATTCGAAGAGAAGTGATATACCTTTATGCATTGTAAGCGCCACCCAAACGATTTCACCATCGTTGAATTACGTCTTGCTAGGACTAGATTTCGACATATTTTGAAGCATGCCTGCCTTTCTTCTTGGTGCGCATACGTGTCTTGACCTCACATACGACCCCTCTTACAGAGGCATGCAAGCGAGTCAAAAGGATTGGGTGCAATTTTTGCAGCGCTCCCCTCGCATCTTCTAGGATAATGGCACCACAATTTCAGTGCCCGCGTCCATAGCGAAGTCTTTCGCAACCGATTTTCCCACATTTTCTAGTCCGAAAACTTCTTGCCAGCATTCATTGCGCGCCGCAGACCACCCACTGTCTTTACCTCCAGAGACGAATAACTCTTCAACGATGTAAGTAGAGTTTCACTCTTGCTTCATGCGCGGACACAGCCCCGGGTCAGGCCTATGGCCGGTATGCTATTCTTCGACAAAGAGATGAGCGAGGCATGGCCTTTTTGTTAGATTTGTTCGACAGGATCTAAACTGAGGGTATCCTCAGAGACTCCTGGCCAATGGCTACTAACTGGTTTTTTAAAATTATTTTACTCTCGTATTTTATCTTTTGAGAGGTTTGCGTGTATAATAGAAAAGGTTTTGTACCACAAACTTAAAGATTTACTTTTTTTAGCACTTGTCATTTAAACGTCTTTTCCATTGTGTGCAGGTGTGTCGAGATGGAGGTCAACAGAATCGACTTAATCAGGGATCTAATCTCTACCATGGAAATAGCGAAAGTTTGCGAATCTTGTCTCAAGGAGTAGAATTTACTAGATCCTATTTTCAAGTCTTCTATATACAACTAAGGAGATTGAACTTTACCCCCTTCTACAAAATTGAGTATCTATATGCTGTGTTACCTATACTTTTAGCTTGATAAGCAATGAGTACAACGTTCTTTAATAGAATTTGTTTATTTTCAATTCAACAAAAAGGCTTAAGGATTTTGTACTCCACAAAGGAAACAAAAACCCATCAATTCCTAAAAATCATTTAGTTCTCATTAAGGAATACTAAACAAATGCAAACACTTTGTTGGACATGATCAAATACACAAAACACCACTGGGATGTATGTGGAGATTTCATTATTCTAACACTTCTGTTTCGATATTATAGCTGATTACCAACACAATCATATAGAAGAATGTTTCACACAATGTAGTTAATGTTGTTTTTGTTCATAGAGAGAATATATTGCTTCCTTTACTGCACATAAAGGTGGAGTTGTGAACCAGTTCATCAAATTATTAACCCCAGAAAGTGGATCGTTTTCAAGCACACTATTGTTCTCAAAATTGCCTCATGCCAAATTTAAGCATAGCATCTTTATTGGGCCAAAAATTAACTGATGTTGGTTTCTAAAGATTTGGAAGACTAAATGTAAACTGTTAAAAAAATACACTGCAAGCATTTCAGGAAATAATATTTAGGTTTACTGGGCAGCCCCAATCTGAAAACTACAAAAAGCTGATGGAATTTTTTATTATATTTTGTAGAGAATGACCTAAGGGCATTCGAACTTATACTTCAGAGAAAACTGGGGACATGTGAGTAAAGAACGTCATGGAGAACGGGTTCATTAAGATATTCAAACTGTGGAGAAGAAATATCAGCTGAGATAAAATGTAGCTATAATGGGCGACTACGCGTGATGTTTGATTCGAGATGACCCAAGGGTCCAGAAGAAAATCCCTTTTTGGTTCACCTTTGGCGTAAAGTATTGCTTAAATTCTTTAGTAGCAAGTCTGACAGTAAACCTCATATTCTCTGATGTTTTTTGCTTTCAATGCAAGATAATATTTTGTTTTTATTTCAGTTATTTTCTTAGAAAATGAAGTGAACATAAACATTTCATCTTTTGATTAATTTGGGGGAGAAATTTCTGAAATTATAAAAAAATGTCATCTTCATTTGTGATAAAACTATTCATGCTAGAAAAAAAATGATTTAGACAATCATCTGGGGGTTTGAATACATGAATAAAAAGACCATTCTTTTCTCAATATCATCCTTTATTTATGATAAAAATATTGAAGTTAGAGGGAAATAGTGTCGTTTTGGAAATCAACAAACTCAAATGCATATAAAAACTTCTACAAACACACAAAAACAAAAGATTCCCTTAAATTTGTTGCCAAGAGTTATTTATAAGAGAAGTCTACCAGCTCAAACTTTTTCCTGATTTGATTATGTGAATTGTGAGGCTACGATTTTTCTTTGTTGTTTTCTGTTTTAGGCAGATTTCGGCCTCGCTGCCTAAGACGGCGTTAGATATGTATTATATTAACGGAAATTCGAGTTCGTTGTTTTTTCCTGATATCTTGTAATCTCAAACAACCTTATTTTTATAAGTTCAAATTCTTCTCGTTTATTTACAGTCAGCTTTGGCTGACAAGTACAACTGAATTGTGCTTGGGGCAAAAGAAGCTCACCGTATCACCCCATTGTGAATTAAGAGTTTCCTTTTGCTTTCTTTGAAGTCAGCTACAAAATTATTAAATACGCTTTTGGAAAAACTCAGACCTCCTGTTTGTCTTTCAACCTCTCCCAATATTTCAGATTTTTGGCATAAGAAACATCCAGGTTGGTCTATACTCTATCTTCTTAATTATTCAAAAATCTCTAATTTTCTTTAGACTTCAGAATAGGATTAATTATTCCTTTTATTTAAATAAAGCTCCAAATTCCTCTTTGTATTTCCTCCATTGTTCAACGCATTGTCGATGATTTTTCGGATCATAACTTACCATTACAACTAGATCGATTTATTCTCTTTTCTCCTGAAAATCGATAGAAAACCTTCTTCCAAATTTTTACTGTATAAATAGAGAAGATTTAGAAGCCATCCAAAACATAACCCCACGAAAAGTGAAAGAAATGTTGTCCATGTTTCGAACAGAAGCATCTGATTAAGAATTAGAGCAGTTACTCCACTTTCATTATTGAGACTGCAACTATTTTCTAGATAATTTTAATTAAAATAAAAATGTCTACCTCTGTATTTTTATGGTGCCTTGTTTTATCTTATATTTCTTGTGAAAATAAGTGCTTTTTTATTGTATAAGGTCAATCTATTCATAAGATTTCTATTTCTTGACATGCCACCATCAAATAGCCATTCATATTATTCAGAACCAATATTTTCAAATTGAAAATATAAGAAGACTTTATTCCAAACACTCAATATGTTGACTTTAATTGTAGTATATAAGCTTCGTGATAATATTTCTGCTTAAAAATATCAATGGGAGAAAGGATATAATTAACTAAATTAGGATTCAGTGACAAACAATTTTATAGTGAAGAAATTTCAATTAAGTTTCGATGAGACATTTTTTTATCTCAAAGAGAATATTTGTATTTCTGATTAGCCCCTATTTAAATCTCTTATAAACTTGTTAAGGAACATTTTTATTTTATATCCTCAATTTATTATCCAGTTATATGATTATTACATATATGCACCATTACCAAAGATTGATTTACTAGAAACAATTCCTAACTAAATATATCCAAATAAGCCCTATTTCTGTTCGACACTACAGTTTCTGCTGCAATATTAACCGGACATTGTATATCTCATTGGAGAAACTCGTAGAATTTATTCACTATATTTTATAAATGACCAATAACCATAATAATGCGTTTCTATCTGAACCTTTTAATTTCATCATTCATTAGGTTTAAATTAAATAAAACTTTTGATAATTACCGATTCCCAAATATTTATTTAAATAAAGTATTTAAGAAGCTCGTTAAGCTAAAAATACGATGTTAATTTAAACTAATTTTAAATTCTTTGTCGGGTTTTGCATAAACTTGTTTACAAAATTTAAATTTCCATACTAAATCCGAAGCAGAGTTGTTGCTAAAAATATTTAGCTTGGTAAAATTCTACCAATAAACTAATGGGTTCTAGATTAAACTAATCACATTCAAATTTTACCATGCAACAACTATACACCAATGCTACCGTATACTCACCGTGCACCACCGTTCTCTATTAATAATTGTGAGATAATTCTAACCACCAAATGAAAGTTGAGTTTATGAATTTTGGCCGAGAATAAAGTTTATTATTGTTTCTTATCATATAACCAAGTTAATTACTTTTTCGATTTACTGGTGCCGGAACTAGAATCGTTGATTCTTGTGCTAAACGAATCTCGTCTCTCGAAAATAGAAATGTATAGATCAAAAGTCTATGTGCGATGTTTTTATAGCTAAATATTTCTGAGAATGAAACTTGAAATTCTCGCTTTGTAATATTAATTGTGGAATGACATAAAAGAAGCAATTCAACTTGTCATAATTATATAATTAAGTACAAATTCACGTTAAATAATATCAAGTGAGAACAACTGTCATCTCTTGGAAACAGGTTATTATGCCTTTTGCTTTGCATAGTCTTTTTCTCCGGCGTTTACTTATCATTTACAATGTTTTATAAATAAAATGCTAAAAAAGCAAAGAAATATCTATCACCTAATTTGTTTTGAACTTGATCCGAATTTCAGAAAGAATTAAAAGTCAGTTATTTAATGCGAGATTTATGGGCGGCCATAGCATACTGGATTTACTCCATATTACAGTAATGGCCAAAGGTTTTGAGACTAAAATATATTTTTGTTTTTTCCTTAGTTTTTAAAATTTACGTGATAGGAATAATTATTCTAATATTTAAATTATTGCATGTTTATGAAAAATTCAGCGTTTAAAAAATAATAAGAAAAAAACTGCATTCCTTCTCTGAATACAAAATCGCTCTCTGGTCCGGTTCATGTAAGAGATACTCGTATGTTTCATTTCCTGGAGCTTTGTTATTCGACCAGAATAGTAAAATGATAAAAAATATGAGTTAAATGTTGATGTGTAATTATAATATATTTTGGAAAAATAAATGTTTGAATCTTTTTCAATTCCAGAAATGATTGCTCCCAATGAAAAAGCGTGTAACCATTATTGCTCAGCACAAACTAGCCTGAAATGGTGTTGCATTAAGGAGCATCCTCTTAAGGACCTTAAAAAGACTAGACTCCCAAAAGCTTCAAATAAACACCAAGATTGCCTCTCATAAAGTCTCGGTTTACAGATCGGATTGCCTTCATTCCCAAGCTTCCTTACGAAGGGAAAGAGTAGGTGTGAAGGCTTCATTGCACACAGCGAGCGGAGAAATTTTAAAAACGGTCTCAAATCAAGAAAGGCTGCGAAGAACCCTCACCTAATCAAGATTAACCTTACGCAGAGGCTCCACTTTTGTACAAAATATAGAGAATGGACTGTTGAAGACGAATCTCCCTTCCGTTTGTTTAAAGCTTCTGGATGATACCTCGTTAAGAAAAGAAAAGTTGAGGGCTTTTACGAGTCCTTTATCGTGCCCGTAGTGAAGCTTCCGGACATTATCCATATATGTGGCTACTTATCATCTAAGGGAACTTGAGCAATAACATTTTTGCCCGTGAACACTGCCATGAACTCTAAATTGTACTAAAATATGCTTCATCAGCACCTTTAAAAAAATAGTTCAGGACCAAATTAAGGAATGATAACTGTATTTTTCAGCATGATGGTGCACCTTGTACTAATGCAAAAGCAAAAACAGTTCTTGACTAAAAATAATATTGAACTTTGGGAACTTTTCCCAGGGATTTCGCCAGATATAAATTAAATAAATATTTTGGGGGCGATAATCAAACTGACAATTGATAAACAGTCGACATCTAATTCGGAGCTGTTGCAGGTATTTATTGTACAAAAATAGATCCATATTAATCAAGGTATCCTCAGATATCTGGTCTCTAGAATTCCAGAACGAATTGAAGTAGTCCTGAACAACGAAGAACATCATTGTAAATATTGAGTCGCGCCATAATTTACTGTATTTATTAATAAAATAGATTTGGAGTTTAAATTTTTGTCTATTTCACCTCAAATTATGATGGAAGCTCACTAAAACAAAATTTAACGTTTAATTCGTTCAATTACTTTTTATATAAAATAATATAATATTGGAACCTTTTTCCAATGACTGTATATACTTATCTATATTGGTATTAGTTTCTTCAACACTTATTATATTTTTCCCCATTGAAAAGGATAGGGAAAGAGGGTATTCATTTGATCTACTAATATAATGTTAAATAATAATATGCACATATTGTAAGGCATTCTCTAAGCCCATAGGCATTCGCATAGCGCCCATCTATTGAATATTTCAAAGTTAGAGGGGAGTGGTAAGTCATCAAAGAACGCGTGATTACACTAAAAACAGGGAATGAGCGTATCTTAGCACGCATATTTTTCCACTATCATGAGGCAAATACAGAGAAAGCACGATTGACCATGCTGCACTTTCGACTACGAGGGGCAATCAGTAATGACGTAGGGCCAGGGGACAGGGGTCTAGGGGGCTGGAATAAGGTGTCTGACGAAAGGACGTAGCAGAGTGCAGCCATATGCAAGTAATTATTTGGGGGCAGAAGAAACCTAAAGGTGAGTGCAAAGACGGGCGGACTATAAGTCAGGCTGGATCGTACCTTTTTAAGTTGTGGGATAACTGAGGCACTTCTTAGCGACCCGGTGTCTGTTTCTTTTACTCCGAAGCCATTTCTCTCCTGCTCCTTCACGGATTGGACCTATGTTGTATAGACTTTATACTTTAATAAAAAAACTCTAGAACCCCAAATAAACAGTGTAAAAAGTTATTTTTAGACCCTATCAAATCTTTGACATTATAGAGATGAAAATATGATAGATTAACGTCAATGCGGTAGTGACTAGCCATAATTGAGATTTATGGAAATTTGGCACGGTGAGATTTTATTATTTTAAGATTTTTAATGATTATTTTATATGTCTCCTTCTCTGAAGGCATTTTGATGTAGTTTACCTAAGCAATGATGGGTGAAGAGATGAAGTTTCTCAGGGAAATAAGACTTGTGATTTTCAAAGTTGGTGTGTATTGGCTGTTGTTAGATAGGTAGATCAAAGGAGAAGACACCGTATAAGAACATTCTTCTCTCTCCGCAGCAGACAACCAGCAACTCTCACACATAGAAACGGAATAAACTACAAGACTTATTTATCCACAAAATGTGGTAAAGTACCTTAACTTCACCTTCTCTCTCAACCTACCTTTGCCTTAGAAATCTCAATAGTCTTCTTGCCAAGTTCCCAATTGCCATAACATCTCAGTTTGGTAAAAGATAAAAAAAATTTGATTGTCAAAGAGTGTGTACATACAGATACACAAAACTATCTTCATCCTCTAGACAGTTGCCAGATGCGAATTTATGGAAGCATATATAGGCATCGTTGGCCTTATCCCACTCTGTAAAGGCGTTAAGCTCATCCAAATATTAGCTGAAAGATGCGCAAAGTGGATCGAAGCCATTAAAGGTCAAACTATTCTTACTTTCTTCTCTGACATTTAAATAGGCAGGTTTGGCACACAGATTCGCAAGGTGGTTAGACATTTTCCGTGGTTCCGTGTAATCATTTTGCATCAGACAGAGCATATGAGCCCTTACATTCCTAATTTTAAAGGTACTGTAAAAGGTATAAATCGATCTCCTAAAAGTAACCTTTTATCACCAGACAAATATGTAAATTGACAAAATCTCTCTGCTCAACTGGTCTTAGGGACGAAATATACCTTCATTTTTACCCCAATTACTAAAAGGCTCAATATAAAATGTAAATACCACGAGGTTTGGATACATGTAGTCATGTATTCGTAAAGAACTTGCAAGTCTCCAAAATTTAAACACTCCTTCGTTAGTGTTTTTGAATTTATAGGAAGAGGGAAATAAACCATCAAAATTCATTTTAAGATCCGCACCCCCCCTTCCCAGGTATAAAATTCTTGCCCGCGCCAACCTACAATTACAACAACAAAAGAGGTCCAATTTTTTTTGTTTTCACTCTAAAACACCTAAACCTTCTACACGATAGACCACACATCTCACACGCACAACTGACAGCAACCAAACGATTTCGCTCATGCCATTGTAATGCATGGGCTGTCATAAAAAACTTGAAACTTGAAAGAAAAAGATAGAATAAGAGGGGGTGGAGTTTGGAAGAAAGGGTGGAGGGTAATAGTGAAGAAAGGAAGGAAGTGGTAGTCAGATATGTGTGTGGGTGATCGGTGATCGGGCCATCTTCATTTGTTATTTTTTTTATTTTTTCGTATTTGTTTGTACAAGAGATTAGGATAGATACTGTATTTTTACTAGACAGTGAATACAAAGTATCAATATTGCCACCCATCGCCAAAGAAAAAGACCCCACTCATTTACATTTCTCTTCCGATAGCAGGTAAGAAAATATGTGTGTATTCTTAAATTTCTCATTTTACCCTTCTCTTTCTTTTGCTTGGCTATTTCTGCAAAGATTCTCTCGCTCTTTGTTAACCTTAGGAACCAAGTTATAAGACATTTCACAGAGATGACTACATCGCCTTTCCAAATTTGTCTCATTTATTTCCCCTATTGTTGAGACAAGCTAACCTTTCCATAGCCACTAACAACAAATATCTTATTATTCGATTCTATCTATTTTTTCTTCTTTATAGCCCAAGAAACCCCAATGGATCCATTATCCACTCGGTACCTCATTGTATCAAACTTTTGGGTCTCCTCTAGATCTCAAAACTCATTGCTTACCACTAAACAAGCTAAAAATAACGAAATAAACTTTATGAAAATATTCCATCAGTGCTGATCGTTATTCCAGCGATATTAAACATAATTCATCCGTGTTGTGCTTGCAGTGACATTATAAACTTTGTCAGACCTCAACCAAATATCTCATTTCACCTCTGAATAAATATTCAAAGTTCATTAGGGTTAATGATTTTAGGTAGGAGTGAAGTTTATATGAGTTTTATCTTTTATATTTTGAAAGATTCTACCAGACTAGATACATTGAAGGCTTGGAAGTAAGCTTCTTCAATTTATTAGTTTATAGTTGTCTTCGTTAACTCTTAGCTGCAGGCAATGATTTTTATGGTGGTGTAAGACGTTTATCTTCACTGCCAAATATCCTCACCTAAACTAGAGGTAAAACGTTATTTCAGATCCAAAGTAGCGAGATCTTCGAGAATCAATGGTGCAACAGATGCCTTGTGACTATTTTTAGTCAAATTTAGGTCAATAAAATTTTTCGGAGTGATGGAATATGCCAAGATGTTAATAGTTCTGAATCTATATGGACACCAAAGATCCTTTAAATTCAATTCGAAAGGTAGGATGGATCAATTAATTATAAACTAAGCCTTGCTTTTCTAACAATTACGAATGAACCCTCGTTTTTTATTTAAGAAATTAACTTTGAATCAATTATTTTTTATTTTCCCAAATAGGAGGATATCTGGCGCTGCGAGGAATTATTAGTGCCCTCTCGAACAGTCACAAAAGGGTTCTTGGAAACTTAGGTGTTTCCTAGGGTAGGTAAAGTGAGTTATTTACTGATTGTATGTTGTTTGATGGCTGACAGAATGTGAGCCAGTTTGCTTTTATTAGTTTTATTTGATATTTATAAGTTGTTTGTTATATGTTTAGGTGTTTTAGTTATAATTCCTAATTGTAAGCTGTTTTGACTGTCACGAAACTATGTTTAGTTTTGTTAGGTTTATTTGATGGTTATTAATATTTTGCTATTTGTTTAGGTGTATTAGTCTTATTTATTAATTTTACACTGTTTAACGGCCAAGGAATGGTGTCTAGTTTATTTAGTTTTGTTAGATTTATTTGATGGTTATAACTTGTTGGCTATTTTATAAAGGATTTGATCATGGTATTTCGGCTTGTTGGCGTGAGTTTGTTGAATTTATTAGATGATTATTAATTTTTTCTTGTTATGAGTCTTAGAGCAGGTTGTTTATGTATGTTGCCTTATTTTATGTTTTACTATTTATATTTTTTGATTAATATTTTGTTAACTATAAACTAAGGTAACCCAACTTGAAATGTATGATTAACTCCACTAGGAAAGGATGCTAAAGATGAATGCATCCTTATATGACCATGCGCTTCGTTTTGCACCTATAGAGATGTATAAAGCGGATGGAGCCAATTAGAAGAGTTTGAAATAATATTATTATCTGATCACGTTTTGCTGTTCTGAAAAGTTTATGAATTTGGAATTACTATGAGTATGATTTATTAATGAATCACAGATATAGCTGCTGAAGTCCCGATCTTGCTAGGGAAATCAAGATTTTGCTAATGAGCTGCAGATTTTGATAGTGAAATCAAGATTTTGTTAATGAAGTACGGATTTTGCTAGTGAATTCTAGATTAGCCTAATAAAATCAAGATTTTGATAGTGAAGTCTAAATTTTGATAATAAAATCCAAATTTTGCGAGTAACGTCAAAATTTTGATAATGAAGTCCAGGATTTGTTAATGAAATCCAGATATTGATAGTGAAGCACATATTTTAGAATTAGGGCCCGGATTTTGCCAATTAAGTCAATGCAATTCTGAAAAGTTTATGAATTTGGAATTACTATGAGTATGATTTATTAATGAATCACAGATTTAGCTGCTGAAGTCCCGATCTTGCTAGGGAAATCAAGATTTTGCTAATAAGCTGCAGATTTTGATAGTGAAATCAAGATTTTGTTAAGGAAGTACGGATTTTGCTAGTGAATTCTAGATTAGCCTAATAAAATCAAGATTTTGATAGTGAAGTCTAAATTTTGATAATATAATCCAAATTTTGCGAGTAACGTCAAAATTTTGATAATGAAGTCCAGGATTTGTTAATGAAATCCAGATATTGATAGTGAAGCACATATTTTAAAATTAGGGCCAGGATTTTGTCCATTAAGTCAATGCAATTCAACTGAAGTCTAGATTTGGCTAATGAAGTACAAGATTTTGATAGAGAAGTCAATATTTTGCTAGTGAAGCCTACATTTTCATAATGAAGTCTAGATTTTGCAGTTAGTCCAGATTTCGTGAGTGAAGCTCAGATTTTGCTAATGAAGTCCAGATTTTGCGCGTGCATTTTGTAATAAAAACTAGAAAATCTTCTATTTAGTATATCAAATTTTGTAATGAATGCAACTCTATTTTGCGAATTCATTTGCAAAAAATGTTGAATGCTCAAAGGAATACAGCATAAGCTTACCACAACATATCATCACTTGAAATATCGTATAAAAATTAACTTGTAAAAGTGAACTTTCGATCACTAGAAACAAATCTACTGACGCTGAAAAACGAGTTTTGATTAGAAACAAACGATGAAGGAAGAACTGTCGAATCCCATACATACAAGTGACAAGTAAGAACGATCTTCTCTCAAACAAAGGTTTTTGATATCCACTCTCTTAATATTTGGAAGAATTACAATTATGGTTAATTTAAGAAATTAAATTCTTGTAAATGGGGCTGTCATCTGATTTATTGGTCTTTGTTGACCCCATAAACAAAACCTACTCGAAAAAAGAAACTTCCATTCTAAAAATTCTATTAATTCTACCTTAATTAACTTCTTCTACTTAATTTCTTCATACAGTAATTGGGTATTTTCTGAGTTGGTTTGCAATCATTGAGGATATCGCTAAAGTAACTTTATACTTTACTTATTTAAGATTCGAATATCTCACCATAAGTGAGAAAAACCCGCAACACATACAAGAATTAACTAAACGAAAATTTCCCCTCACTTTATTTCATGTAATTTACAAATCTAACTCAAATAATTCAGTCGAGTACAATATTACGATGCATCTTTTACACATCAATTAATTTCGAAGTTTTGTTTGCTTCGATTGAGGCAGAAAGTAATATTTGATGCAGAAAGGTGTTTAACGATAGGGCATTTTCAGTAGGGTAGGGATTTTCATTATTTCTCAAGAGTCATTTCTAGACCGAGTCTATGAGAACTTCACAATTGGAACGGCTCTTTTTTTCCGTCATATTGCCTCGTTTCGTGGCAAGAATCATACAACTGAAAAGAATTATAAGAATACTTTCGATTGCCTGCGCCTCATTTATGTAAGTTCATTTTTCATATGCCTTCGCTTAAGGCGTCTGCTTGATGAATTTTCTCTTTTCAGGACACTCGAAATGAGTGGCTTTGCTGATGATTGTAGTTCCTTCGGAAGGTGGACAAATATTAAACTGGAGACGAAAATAGTTCCGAGCAAATCTCAGCCAGAAACGAGAAAATACATAACTTTTGCTCTTTGTATAATACATAATTAGTTCTGCCCTTCTATACCATTTTTCTTGATTGATAAAACAAAAGAATCAAAATAAGTAAATTAGTTTCTGTTGATTTCACCCTATGACAAATAGTCTTTTTTTAAAATTTTTGTTCTGACAATTTGTGGTGTTGCAAAAGTTTGACAGATCCACAAGGCTCCTTCTGGTGATTAAGACGTTGACAAGATTTGTTACAGAACTTCAAGTTGTCCTGTACTAATTGCATGTTTTAGCATTCATTTTAGCCAAATCATTCTCATGATGGTTGGCCTTCTCCTTTTCTACAGTAAATCAGTAACATCTTAAACCTTTTCTAACGGTTGAAATATCTGAGAGAGTGTAAGGATTATTATTCCCTGTTCTATTATAATCGTTATTACTTCTTTGAGGTTCGAACAAAAATAATCTCCATTGAGTGTAAAGAGAATGTGTAGCCATCTATAGACATAACTATTCATGAGTATCTACACTTGCTAAGAATATTTTAAATGAACAGAGGATTTGTTAACCTGCCAGCGAGTTACTATGAAATTTCTTTTGGCATCAGCTAAGGTGGCTTTGCTAATGCCAATAAAAATGAGGTTGTACTCTTTAAATGGGCAATATATTCCACTAGTATGTATTAAAGTTAGGTAATTGTAGATAAATTTAACAGAAAGAGAGATCATAATATCTATACTACAAATGGTCAATAATATGGCCAAACCTAATGCTCTTGTAGCATTCGATCCCTTTTTCCCCAAATTAAAAAGGCTGAAACAAATAAATGTTGTACTTCTAGCCCCTCTTGACTCCCTTCCCCCCCCTTAAACATCATTGATCCGAATAAATTCGATTTAAGTGAGATCATATTTCGAATAAAGGCATCGATGCCAGAAAAGTTTCGGTTTTAAAGTCATACAAGTGTTAGTTCTAATACTCATACTCATAAATTTAGAAAGTATTAAAGTTTTGTCATTGTTTATTGGGATTCAGTCTTTTTCATCGATTTTAACGTCATTCTTACACCCTAAATATTTCCCAAGTTTCTGTAGTGAAGGCAATTTCTTCCTTTTAGAACTCTTACTGAATGAAATCTGAACGAATTAGATATATTTTTGAACTATTTAAGAAAGAGATAAAAAAGATGTCCTTGCAAACGCAAGGATGTGATTATCAAGTCCAAACAATAACAATAGCTTAATCAGACTATATATAAAAAACAAACCCTTGATTTTTTAAAATTATGGCTCTTCTCATCCTTAAATAATATTTTAGTATTTACAGTCATAGCTATAATAAGATCAAAATTACCGTTTTTAGCCCATTTGAATTCCCAATTTTTAATGTTGTAACATTCAGACCATTAATTGCATGATTTGATATTTGCAAAGGAATGAAAATCATAAAGGGCTTTCTTTCATAAGAAATAAAGGAACACATTTTAGCGTACTTAATAGTTACCTTTTAGAAAACCCACAGCTAATAAAATAACTAAGAATATACTTATTGAAATGTACAAAGCTCTTAGCTATGTACATTTAGTAATAAGTGGTATATGACAAAACTTATATAGTATGGTAGCCAGCGTTCTTGTTTTTAAAATAATACACCTATGTCTGACCTTATCAAAGAGTGATCAATTACATTTAAGATTCGTTCACATTGGAAAATGGATAAAAAATCAGAAAATGAGGTTGATAAAAATTGTCATCACTGTAAAAGAGAAATCATCTCTTCCGCAAACCCTTGCTACATTTATGTTCCCAAATATAAACCTTAAATGTGTTTTCTAGTAACTAAATCAATTTTCATCTAAGGCCGAAAGCGAAAGATTTTCACATGTCTTTTTTCATATATCTTCCTCAAAAGATGTAGCAGTAATGAGCCAGAAAATTCGGTCAGATAATTCTCAGTTTGTTTGTCCAGGATGGGCATAAATATATAAGTAACCCTTGTTGGCTGGCCTTAACATAGAAAATGGGTTTATATTTTACGAGGAGATCCGTGGTGCATGTAACTTTGTTTACCTTATGAGGAAACGTTTGTCGTTTAATTTTCAGTAATGTAAATGGAATTAGGGGATTTTTCTTAGAAGATAGCGTCTTGCTTTGAGCCAGAAAATTGTCTGGCGAGAAATTGTTCATATGATTATTATAATAATAAGTGACTGAAAAATAAGAAAGCATAAATTAAAGAAAGTAGGCATTATTTAAATTAAGAGTGAACTTTACAAGGAAATAAGTTTGTGGCATGTCCTACTCTAATATTGAAGTTGCTTGGAAAGTTTAGCAGAATTTTAGCTCACTTCTTGACGGAGTTATGACTGAGAATTTATACAGCGTGGGCCAAAAGTTGTTTGAAAATAAGGAAACAATGATAATTTTTTGTCAATTTTATTGACCTATGCGATTAATTAAGTGGTTGATATTCTCCATCTATGTGTATAAAAGTTGAGTGAGCGCTCATTAACTCCACATCTTATCAATGGTCTCTCGCATGACATGAGGTTTGGAAGGCCTTGCAGACAAGCTCACCACTATCCGGGTATAGTCACGTTTGAAAACATGCCCTAGAAAATAGCAAAAGTATTCTTCCTCCCAAACATACAATTTCGTCCCCAAAGATCAAACGCCTGTATTTCTATCACATCTTCCACAACCTTTGCCCATAACTTGCTGTATCATCTTAAAGAGTTTTCTGTTCTTGAATTGTTTTCGGATTCCTAGGTTTAGACCTTTGTCAGACTTTCTTTTATACATTTTCGATGGGATTCAGATCCATACTCTGTCCAGGCCAGTTCATAAAAGTCATGCGTTCGTCGTCCAGGAAACTATTTACAAAATTGTCGTCTAGCAGGGAAAGTTAACCTGCATGGAATTTATAGCTTAGCCTTCGGAGTGTCGCATATGGGCAAGTATACTGTCTACCAATTCCTTGCACACTTTTGTATTCTCTCTACTTCAGCGAACAACAGACTAGGTTATATCGAACGAAATCATGTTCCAGACGTTTACATTTCCTCTGTCAAACTTAAAACACTTTTAAAACAATTGCCAGACTATCTTTAGCCTACTGTGCGGCGAACGAGCCTCCAGTCATTGGATTGGAACAAATTAAGCTTACATTCATTCTTGGGTAGACTTGGCTGTATTGGTCATCCGTCAATGTAACTTGCTCACTGGTGAATGCAAGAGGAGCCTTCTTGTTTTTCGGACTTATCAATGGCTTGACTTTGGCTGTAGGAACTTGAAGATTGTTTTCCTTCAGCGAAGAAACACAGATTGCCTGATACATTAGTGGGCAACATCTCATAATATCTTAATAAACTGCTACAGCTCTCTTAGAACGGTCCTTTTTCCCAATTTGGGTAATTACTCGGTCTTGCTTTGTTATATCTTTTGTGGCAAACTAGTTAATTTTTAGCCTTACATAAACCTAATTTTTCACAGGTAGACAGAAAACTAGGCAATAGACATTTGAAACGTGTTAAAGTCTCTGCAATGGATTCGATTGGAAGGCCATCTTGGTGGCACAGCTTTACAATCTTGTTAGGGTCAGAAATAGTCGTGACAGATTTCTTAATCCTGTTAGGTAAACGACGCGTGGCAAGGAATAGATCCAAATTCCTAGAATGATGCCTAAAAACCTTTTGAGGTTTCATAATATCATAGTACCTTTGATAATTTCATTTTGACTTTATAATCTAACGATCCTAAAAACTATCAGCAAGAGAAAATTATAATTTTATTGTATACAGCCCCTTTCCCCAGATCACTTTCGTACGCAATTAGAGTGTCTAACTCCTTTCTCTAAAAAAAAGGAAAATGGGACTTCCTTGGTCTCTTGTCTTGGAGCTTATAGGAAAAAAGCAACTTTTTTAGGCATGATTTATTAACACCCTTTTTAAGGAAGAGTAAGGGTTTCCTATTAGGGAAAGCTCTGAGGGAACTAAAGTTTTAAATAAAAGACCCAAATAAAAAATGAAGTTTTATAACTTGGGGAAGATAAAAAAAACTTATACAAAATTAAATGATCAGCAAAGGAGGCGAAGTAAACGGTAGCCGAGCTATGATGTAATGGATTCGTCATTGAGACCTTGCGTGGTGGGCAAAACTGGTTTCTGGCTGACGCTGGAAGATAATTTTTGGTTTTAGTTTCCATATAGTCACGGCCTCAGCCATGCGCAGTCATCCTCGATCAGTCTCCCGCAGAATGATGGTAATATTTCTCTTTAACATTTCATGGGTGAGGGGAGTCCGATGCTTTGCAGTGTGGCGTTTAAAGGCTTCGCCTTGGAGATGCGCTGTTAGTCGCCAAACCATGGTTTTAGAAGTCATCCCATTGTACGAGGAAGTGCAATGCTCATTTATTTTCATACGAGAGATCACAATCCTGCAAGTGGCCATTCGTGGTAAAGCAGCTATTTTTAAAGGACGAGGGCGCAAGTTTTCTTTGGTCTGTATTAAATTACTAATTTTATTTTGCTTGTTTGATCGGTGGGGATAACATTCCGGTATATGGTGGCTTTGAGGGCTTTTTCGTCCTTCTATTATACTATGTTCATGGATGCTTAGTAATAAAGGTCTATTATACTTGGTTTTTCATTTGTCTGCCTTGGCTTGTGATATGAATCCATCTTCTGCTTTATGACATTATTGATTGATGTTTTTAGGTAGCCGTTGTTGACAAGCAGTTTAGTTACTCTCTTTATTTCTGTATCAACCGCTGTCCAGTTTGAATAATGAGAGAAGGCTCTATTGATGTAGTAAAATGTGTTTGTTGAGATTTGACGAGGACGTCGAGAAATGGTAACGTGGAGTTGTTTTCTTTTCATGAGTGAAATTAATGGATCAATTTTCCTTTAAAGTTTAAATAAAGGTAAGAGCCAGGCTAGGGTTATCTGCATTGATAAAAAATGTCATCGATATATCGGGCGAAGATCTGTGGTTTCAAACGACACTTGTTCTTGAAAATGACTTCCTCCACTGTTGCCATGTAGAAGCTTAATTAAGCAGCTATCGCTGGCTATTTTAACAAATCTTGCATATATATATATATATATATATATATATATATATATATATATATATATATATATATATATATATATATATATATATATGTATATATATATATATATATATATATATATATATATATATATATATATATATATATATATATGTGTGTGTGTGTGTGTGTCTGTGAATTTATGAATGAGATAAAACTTATGTGTTACAACATACATCGATTGACAAGACTTTAAGAGTATCATATTCTTTCACTATAGTCTCCCTAAAATATCTGCTCTTCATTTGCAATTTATATACAAACGTTAAAATACCTTCATTTCTAAACTTGTAAAATTATGTCTAATAACTCAAAAATCATGCCTGAGCTATAACTAAGAGTTTTTGAATCTCAGAAAATTGATCTTCCCCCCAACCTCATAAGGTTCACAATCCACTCCAGGAGAAAGAGATTCGATCCCAATGAGAGTACGTACAAACAGATCTATCAGGGGTCATGCAAATGTCTTGCTCATATCCAGAGGTCGCTTGTACATAATCGTCACTGAGCACAAAGCTTTTATGCTCGTATTTCTTCCTTCTAGCTTAAAACACTCTACACTTTTCTTTAGCTAGTCGGAATTAATTACTCATTTTCTAAAATAATTAATCTGGTCAAATTCCGCAGCAATCGTACTCGTAATTGTTGACACTCTATGATTGTCAGAACAATTTGCCCCATAAGTGCACAGCAGGAAGTGGTTTTGAGTTCCTCACACTAAAAATCTACTCAGCCTACTGAACATGATGCCTTTAATCACAGAACACTCTAACAACCAGCTTATGTTTCAATAACTACTATTCCTCATTCTGTTTTGAGAGATTGATTACGTAGCACTTGCTGCAGAAATAAAAGCTGTCTCACGCTCAAGGTCAAATTCGAGTGATGTTCCTAAGTCATTTAAAGAACAAATTTTCAATCTCATAAATTGATTAACACATACAGTTGACAGAATGACTCTATCTCTTGTAAGTAAACATTTTGTTGATATTTAAAGATGTAAATTCTCTTCTTCGTATTCCATATTCTGGCAGTAAATACACACGAAAAAATTAATGAGCCCAAAGGCTCGATGGACAGTCGTCGTTAGTGGATAAGGTGTCCGAAAAGTATTGTCTTTTCTAACACCGACCAGGAATAGTAAAACCCTTCACGCGACCAAAGAGAAGTCAAGCGTTCCGTGCTAGGAGTATGTGGATATGAGTACTCACATAAGTATATGTGTGTCCCATCGTTAGGGCACCTAAACAGAGGAGAAAGTGTGTATGTCGTGCTGTGAAAGGAACTGAGAACGGTTTTGTGATTGGCTATGTCTTAGTGACATGAGCAGGAGTTACCTACCACCGCTACCGAAAGATCCAGCACCTCCCGCTGACTGATCAGGAACTCCTTCAGTTAGGATGAAGCTTCATTCAGCTCTTAATGGATTAAACCCATCATCTCGCCGCCAAAAATTTATGCCTAATCCTTTAATCTAGCGAAAGTCTATAAAGGGAAGTCCTTGAAGTCGCTTACATTGATTTTCTTACCACTGTCCTGCCTATCGGTGGAAAACTGAATTTATTTCGACCGTTATAGTTTATTGTTTTGGGAGAGTGGGAACAATTAGTTACATGAGACTCGCTATATGTGTGTTTATATTAAATATATATATATATATATATATATATATATATATATATATATTTATATATATAATGTATATCACATGTGTACAAAAAACTTGGTGTAAGGTTTAAGAAATTTTAGTGTCAAGGAATTTCAGTTTATCTACTCGTACACCTGAAAAACGAGACAAGAGGCCTCAAAACTACTATTTATGTACTGATTTTTTTAAAAATTGTAAGTATATAGCTGTAAAGAAAACAGTGAAGACGGAAGAAGTGAAAATGTGCGGAAGACAGCCACAGATCGCCCCGCAGGCACCGGAAACAGCAGGGTCGCTAACGCTGTTTTGCAGTACCCAGGACAGATTTGCGCAATCTTCCTGGTGTTGTGGTTATTCTGGGGCATGTGGGTAGGCCTCTCCCACGCTAAAACATGCCTTCTTTTGCTTCTTTTTGGTTCGTTCATTTGTTTACTTTTTGTTTGTTTACTGTTATGCTTACGGCGGCTTTTACCGTTGTAGGCTGATGCCAGAAGATATCTCTTTGGTAAAAATTGCCCTACTTGCATTGGGGCGTACAAGATACACAAAGCTCAAGATGTCACCTGTCATCTATTCAGAATTTTTGGAGTGAGAAATCTGATAATATCGCAAACCTCAAATTATTGAATTTGATATTCTTGACACGATCCCCCAAATCTTCTTTGCTTCCATTGCTTTTTTCACGTCATGATAACTTCTATCAAATAGATATCAAATGAATTTTCGTCGCATGTTTAGAAAGTGAAGTTGATTGTGCTTTGCAGGAAGGAAAACATGGGACCGCACAGTGAAGTACACCCATACAGGAGAAAGAATATTAGGACTACTGATTTTATTCTTGTGAGTACAGATTACTTTGTAAAGTACTTGATTACTAGTGGATTAGAGCAACTGACCGGATAGCGGAACACCATGGTTTGAATAATTGTCAAGTAAAATCTTTATGATTTTAGAGAATCTTAAACCAGTTTCTTTCCACTTGGGCCATTTTTCATCTTGGGCCATTTTTTTATTGCAATCTGTCCTTCTTATTATTATTCTGAGTTTTTATCTTGTTTTCTTGATATTCCTTAATATGTATCGTTCCATTATTCTCAGGTTTGTTCGAGATTCTTACCTGTATTTGAATCCAGTTCTCAAGATAGGCTTAAAGAAAGTAAACCTGGTAAAGTAGATTAGTTCATTATGTAATTGGCTACTTTATTTTAGAGGCAGGTTTTTTGGGGTTTTATAGCAAAGAACATAGGAGAGGGAGCAAGAGTATTCAAAGTTCATACCATTGCGCCTCGACATTTCCCGTGGAGGCACCTGTAGTTAAGCTTCCCAACTACTCTCGAGACGATTTTTTTTCTTCATATTGGTACAGCCAGTGATCGCTGGCAATCCCGTAATAGCGACAATTAGCAATCCCGCGCAATGTGAGGTTATTTTAGTGCCACTGAGAGAGATGCGAATCATAGATCATGTTTCGATCGCTTCATTTGAATAAGTTTTACTTAGTGCCTTTGGAAGAGCATTTATTAAGTCTATTTATCTATTGCCAAAGTACGGAAAACTAATAAAATTACTTAAATTTTGAGATCCGGACTCTTTATTAATTTCCCTAAATTCGATTAATTTATAAATTTGTTTGTCCTTCAATGAATCCAAGTACTATAACTTTTAAAGTATTTCTAAGTGGAGTAATTTTTATCTAGAATTAATTCACTCGATTTATTGTTACCTACAAAAGGTTTTATCAACGCACACATGGTTGGTAAGCGCTCTTAATAATATAGCTATTTTTTCTTTATTTACATCAATAGTTATATGTGAATGTTTTAATTTCAAAATATATGGTGCTTTTAAATTTAGTATTTAATATACGAGTACATATATTAGTAAATTTAATTTTATTTTATAAAAAATCTATTAGGTTATTTTTCATGGTATTAGCAGTTTTGTAACTCTGACTGCTTCCTGCGCGAATGCGTTTCACACTTAAACGAGGTGGTTGCTGCAGACAAAATTTCCTGTCAATGATTTTAATTGGCACTTCCTAAACTTCTTCTTTTGTTCTCTTGTCGTGGTTCTCTCTGCAAAATTAAACATATTTTCTGAATTATCAAGAATATTTCCCAATAACTAATATGTTTCTATTTGTTTCTCCAGTTTCCTTCTATATTTTAGACTAATCGATTGATCATTTTAAGCCTCTTTTCGTAGCTTAGAAGTTTTACTCCGCAAATATTTGTGCATAAATTTACTATACCTGTTTTATTAATTCTATACCTTTCGCTAAGGCATGGAGACCAGAAAATAGCGATATAATCTTAAACACATTTATCACAATAAATTGACCTGCAAAATCATTGCATAATTTGATTAATTTACTTAAGTCGTTTTGTAAGTTGTTTCAGTCATATATATATATTTAATTGTGATGTAGCTCACTCTCATCCTCAAATAAATTTACTTGGTATTCCAATTCCAAACCTATGATGCTTACGAAAATAATAAAATGTTTTACCAAAACTGAACCTTGAAGAACTCCACTTATTGGTGGTAACCTACTAGATGCAACCACATTTAAAAGCACTTTCTGTTTCTGATCTGTTAACCAGTTTTAATCCAATTTATTATATTATAAATGTCGGTAGCTCTTTTGTACACGTTTCTAATTAGCAAAATGGATTCTACTAGCTTTCTCTACAAAAATATGACAGCGGGTTATAAAAGTGGTTGTTAAAACTGTTTAGTAATTCTTAATATGTTATCATTTGAATTACAGCGGATAATTTTAAATATTGATTATTCCATTTAGGGAAATATTAGTAAATAAATCTTTAAATCTTACTATTAGTAAATAAATCTCCAAACCTTATTATTATAATGTCACCATCGTCTGAGAGGTTGCAGAAGTTTGATACAAATTTATAGGAATTACAAATACTCATTATGGATATGTTTAAAAAGTATAAGTACCAGAAATTTTAATATTCCATAATAAATATCCAAAAGAATGCGTTACGAGCCAAAAAGATAAAGCGAATTGAAATTACTTCATTATGGATTTTTTGCTAACCATATAATATATGCCTTGAATGGAATCTAATGGTAGGGGGTATATAATTTTCAATATATATTCATTATCCTTTAGCTTAAATAGAAAATTCTTAATGTGGTTATCTAATCGAGCGAAATTTTTAATATTGTTCCGTTCAGTTTTTTTCAATTTAGTTCCATCAGAAAGAGGAAAGATAATTTTTTCAACATATTCTCTCCTTTACCAAGTCGAGAAATTGACGTTTTAGCATTAGCGAAAGATTTAACCAGAGCCACAATATACTGGGACTGACTATGGGAGATAAAATTATGAATTACTTAAAATGATAGAAGTATTTATAACTTATTAAGTTTAACATCATGAAATATACATGTTTGAAAAGTGCCTTAAGAGTTCTCTCCTGAATTAGGGCTGAAGAAAATTTGCCCTTTTTTATATACAGTATTGGCGGATTTATTATGGATTTTTCAAGTTGAAAGTTTTATACAAAAATGCAAATAAAACTATATTTTTTTAATTGCAAATAGATTTATTTTGACACATTGGCATAGTGTTAAGTCTTCTAAATTTATTAGTAAGCAGTTTAGTGACCCTTAGCATCCAGGAGTGCTTTAACACGTTTTGGCATGGCATTGATCAATGTTTTGCACATTTCCTGGATCTAAACCAAAATTAAATGACATAGCATATGAGTTGCTGTTCCGTCGGAAGTGGCTCTGTTTGTATTTCGTCTTTTAATACACACCATAAAGTCTTAATCGGATTCATGTACTGGTAATTTCTGGGCCATGGAAGCAGCTGAACTCCATTTAGTTGACACCGTACCTTCAATGATTTTGCTGTATGACATAGGGCCAAGTCTTGTTGGAATATCCAAGGTTTGTCGCCATTCCATTCCCTTAGTTGAGGGAGTCAACGATCTTTAAGTACTTCTATATACTTTTCTTGTATCATTATGTTCTCAATAATGTGCAAACGACTTGTTCCATGCACAGAAATGGCTCCTTACACCATGATTTTCGTGTTGGAAATTTTACTGTTTTCATCAGACATTCTGCCATAAATTCTTCTCCCACCTGCCTTCTTACAATCTGCTCGCGGTAATCTAGCATTGCAATGGTTGATTCGTCACAGAATACTACCTACTATAGTAGAAAATATAACATAAATTGTTGAACAGCCAGAGAAGTATTGGAAAAGCCATTGAAGTAATTAATCATCAAATAAACTTTATGGTTTATTTGGATCCATTTAAAAAATGCGGAAGAGTTAAAGTTAGTAGGCCTTAATGCTTTTTCATAAATTAACGGTAACTGGTTAGCTAGATGTGTCATTCTTACATTTCCACATTGTTCTGAAGTCCACTCAGAGTAATTCTTTGCCCAGGAACAGCGTTTCTTCACCATTGTTTCCTTGTCCATGTGTCGAGGCTTTTTTCTCGAGCGATATGATTTCAATACAGCTTCAAAAAGGCTGTTCTTCACTGTTCCTGGGCAAGGGTAACATCCTCTGTTGCCAGCTCAATAGAAATCTTCTTGCAACATGTTCTTTTATTCTTACGAGACTGTTGTATTAATTTACTATCTGTTCTTAAGTTAATATTCGTTTTCGATCACATTTTCGAACTCTTTCTAAATATAAATTTTGACCGTTATCCTTTTTTCCCTAATAACACTGATAGTTTAAGTTGAAACACCTATTTTTTCTATTTCTTTATCTTTAATTTAGTTTATTTTCCAATTTTTCGAGGGCTCAAATTATTCTGTTTACCGATTTTAGTTTAACTCATTTATAGATAAAAACCTAACTGAAACACACAAAAACACTATTGTTATCTATTCGGCTAATTCTAACCAAATTTGATACCCTTATGTTATTTTACATTTTTTTCGAATGCTATAATTGCCAATGTTGTTTTACATTCTCTTTCGAATAATATAACTTTCAAGGTTCTCCCAATGTTAATCCGGAAATTATTGAAAGTTTTGAAGGTCTTCAGATCATAAATCAGAATAAGTCGGAGCACGTGACTTCTTTCTTGGTCAGCAGACCTTGTTGTAAAAAAAATCAAATTTGGTGAAAATCCATAATAATTCCGGCAGTACTGTAGATGAAAGTTTTTTTTGGCTCCTGATTGGTTATGTAACAGTACAAGACGCTAAAATAGATGTTCTAGCACTCTAATAGCAAGAAGGAAACTTATAAGCCTAAAAATATCCTTCCCCTCCTTATGAACCAACCACTTTTTTTTACATCTCCCAAGTCTCCTCGGGCACTTTGATATAAATTCTGTTTGTAAATGCGCGAACAATTTTAATTTTCCTCTTCTAAATAGTTCTCTACCCAAATCAGGCATTGTTTATACCATGAAATGTAGTGTTCAAAAGTGTACGTAGGACGAAAGGGGTTGAAGATTTACAGGTAGGAGTTAAACAATATCACACAATGTACGTGGTTATAACGCTCAGAGAGTCATTAATGATCGTGCTCGTTCCATTTAAAATGTGTCAAAACTGATTCAAGAAATAATTTTGTGGATTTGCATAAATTTCATCTTGATCATTTATTAAACCCTGGTTTCTTCTCTTAAGACACAATCATCATGCATATATGTAATGCATTTCCAAGACAAAAAATATTTATTAATGCTCTTTTTCTTAGCCCAATCGGCTTCAGGTGTGAAAAGACCTCCTCTGATCTCTCATAATTTAACCATTCATCAATGCTTCTGATTAATCGAGATGTTTATGACAATAAAGACGAAAGAGCTATGAATCTAACTTTTCCTTCTTACTTTTCAGTTTGCACCATATGTGTATATATATATATATATATATATATATATATATATATATATATATATATATATATATATAAATATATATATATATATATATATATATATATATATATATATATATATATATATATATATACATGGATATAGAAAACTCGCAAACGAGCGCATAAGTCGAACAGATATCTGTTGTTCGGATCTGCGTTAATCAGTAGGTCCCCACTGAAACGTAAAGGCATCTTAATTGATACTAAATCGGTTATAAAAGAGCCCTACCATTATATATATATATATATATATATATATATATATATATATATATATATATGTAGCGAGAGAAGTTGGTTCTTCTTGAGGAAATCCCACTAAATAAGTTCGTATTGGGATTTTTATAAACGACTTAATAAAAATATAACTATATTTCTGAAGTTGAAGTTTTATAAGAAGGGCTGAAGTTGGTGAGCCTAGATCCCTTTTTCAGTGGAGGGAATAAATGTTAAACGAAGTGATATGATCAAACGCCTTAGAAATGCCGATCTGATTCCATGAGCACAATGACTCTTGTTTATATGTGTAGATAAGGTGGGCGCGACCAATGAGAGAAAGAGCTTTAAGGAGCTACAAGGAAAATAAGTACCCTAGAATACCTTACGTTCCATACAAGGAGGGTATTTTTGGCGCAATCTTTGAAGGTATCCGTTGGCAACCTCGAAGATCACTCGCGAGGATCTTAACGGCGATTTCGCAAGACTTTACCTAGTCTTGACTTAACCTGGTCAACATATTCACTGTTGACAATTTCCGTCGAAAGTGCGTTCCAACTACCGCAGATACTGTAAGTGAAGAATTTTCCACACAGATTACGGTGGTATCGCTTCAGTTCAAGTTTAAAGCCGTGATTTTTTGTTTTTCCCTCACTGAGCTGTAAAATATCCCCGTAGTCCAGTATGTTGAAGCCTCGAAGTATTTTTAACACTTCGGTAAGCTGAACAAGTAGTCTCCGGGCCTCCAGCGAGAACATATTTAATTACCTTAATCTATCTTCATAACTTTTATGTCTGATAGAGGGAATCAGTTTGGTTGCCCTGGCTTGTACGCGTTCCAATCTCGCGATGTCCTTTCGAAATGAAGGACTCCAAAATTGTACGGCATATTCCATCCTAACATCCTGGGGCTTTCTTCTCCACCCCAATACACTGTTTCAAGAACTTAAGGTCACTCGTGATAGTTACACCCAAGTCCTTCTCAGTGTCAGGGGATTCAAGTGCAGTGCCCTTAAGTATATAGGATGATTTAGGATTTCGGTGGCCGATATGCATCACTTTGCATTTGTTTACGTTGAAAGGCATTCGCCACGTGTCAGACCACTCCCCAATCTTTCGAAGATCTTCCTGAAGACGGGCAGTATTTCCATCTTTTGCAACGTTCATACCAAGCTTGGCATTCGGCAAATTTAGAAATCTTGACAACCATGTCACCGTCCATGTTGTTTACGTAGATAATGAATAGTAGTGGTCCTAGGACAGAACCTTAAGGCACTCCGCTAGTAACGGGCACCGACTCAGAGGCCTGTCCATAAACTACCACACGTTCCGGAGAAGGCGACGTTGGGGTATCTTATCAAAGGCTTTCTGAGAGTCTAAGTAGACCACTTCCCCCGCCTTGTCCCGATCATGCTCGCTGAATAAGAAGTGGAAGAATTCCACAAGGTTCGTCAAGCATGACAGTTGCCTTCGGAAGCCGTGCTGGGAACTCATCAGTAGCAGCTTTGACTCTAAACGCGACGTCATTTTGTCCACCATGATGCTTTCCCTGAGTTTACCGACTATCGAGGTCATACTGATAGGTTGGTAGTTCGACGGTCGGCTACGGTCTCCTTTCTTGAAGATATGAGTCACCTTCGCTTCACACCAGTCTCTAGGAACGCTTTGGTCCGGATTGACATGTTGAAGATTTGCGCTAAGGTGTCGTAATACTTAATCGCGAACTTCTTTCAACACTTTAGGTAGAAACCCATCCGAGCCAGGTGACTTATTCGTCATTAGGTCACTAATCTTCTTTTTTATTTCTCCTTCAGTGAAGTCCAAATCCTCCAACTTTTCCCCCGAGTAGGAATCCGTCGGCTGAGGGATGGGACCACACTCTTCAGTAAACACTGAAGAGAAGTAGTCGTTGAGGAAGTTAGCATTTTCTGCATCTGAGTGCTTTAATGTCCCCTCCTCATTCCTCAAAGGGCCAATTGTTCGATGGATTGGTTTACGGCTGTTTACATATCCAAAGAACTCCTTGGGATTCTCTTTAACAAGTCTTGCCACTCGGAGTTTCTCAGACCGCTTAGCCGCCCTTATGCTGGACTTCACTCTTCTGGCCTCCCTCCGGTGTTCGTCAAAGTCACCCGAGATTTCGATTGCCGGTACACAGTTCTCTTCTCCCTAAGAAGTTGGCCAATTTCTCGATTAAACCACTCTGGTTGAACAGAAGACCGACGGGGGCATTTCAGAGAGATGAAACGCGATTTAAGACTCATGAATATGGTTTTGAAACTGTTCCACGAGTCTTCAACAGCATCGCACACTTCTAGCGTCGCGTCAGTCAGTCCAGCACGAAGACCTGCAAAGTCTGCTCTTCTCAAATTAAGTTTCCGCGATTTACTAGTTGCAGGCCCTGCCTTCGGGACTTTAAACTACAAATCTAATTAGTCGGTGGTCACTTCCACCGACTAGAGAGACAGAGAAAGCGAGGTCGTGTCTCCAAGGAATTTGACAGAGAGGTCGAGGGAGAAAGAGAACGAAGTTGCAAAGCAGAATTGTTGGTGTTACGAGTTAAAGGTCAATAAATAATTGTTATAAGGGTCTTGTGCCGGCAGAGTTTAAGAGGAGATGAATGAAGCTCATATAGTCGTTAGGCGATACCTAATACCTAACTGTAAGAAAGAACGAGTATATGAGTGTGCACAATCTTTGTGTACATGGATCACTATATATATATATATATATATATATATATATATATATATATATATATATATATATATATATATATATATAGAGAGAGAGAGAGAGAGAGAGAGAGAGAGAGAGAGAGAGAGAGAGATTATATGTGTGTCTGTGTGTGCGTGCTTGCGTGTGTATATTTACCTTGAATATTTTTTTAAATATTCTTCCCGAACGATCTAACATCGTCAATTATCTAAATGCTTATTAGCCTCAATTTCAGTAGTGGTTAAAAACTCTTGCCTAAAATTGAAATCTATACTAACTAGATATTTAACCACACAAAGTCTGGACGGATTAATTGGATGGAAGTTATCTCGTTTGTAAAAGTTTTAACTACAGTTACTTTACTCTTTTAATTTTTAACAAATGACAGCTCTGTCTGGTATACTAAGAGCATAAAATATACAATATATCCCCAAAATTGACAGCAATTTTGAGAACCAAGATTAAAATAATAACCAATGAAAGATAATACCTTTTTTAATAGTTTTAAGGCTTGTTAGTTATAAAAACATTTAATGCCACAAATTGGCTTACAAATAAAATATATTTTTGCATATCATATATATTCTTTTTTTATTTTTTCTAATTGATTATCTTTTATTTTTTTAGCTTCATATGACGTTCTGTGCCTTTAAGTTAAACTTAATTTTAAATAAATGGCTCAATCTGTATTCTGTCATAGCCAATCACAAGCTGTAATCTGGACCTACAATTTGAAATTGACCTTTAGATCGTTGTTTTTTTTAGATTTTTCAATGCAGATTGCATTTTGCAACGAAGAAGCTTGACATCGTCGATTTCTTTAACCATTGTAAACTTCTAACCATCTTAGATATTTAATGATAGTTATAAGTGTACCGTGTAGTAGGCATTTTTTCAAGCTCGATAAAACCAAGAAACATATTATTGAGAGATCCCATCGTTTCTTTGGATGTATGAAATGGGCTTTCATCTTGAATGAACACACAATCGGGGTTTATCTCCATGATTTCTGACAACATTGGAGAAGCAGGTGATTAGATTGAGTAAATTGGATTAATTTAAACGCCTCGATGAATAAAATGTGGATTTTTTCCTCACATAATCATGCTAAGAAACCATTATCGACTCTTTAAAGTGTAGAGGGGGATAGGTGGGGAACAAAGGTCCTTCTGCATCAACATGATTTTTACCACCGTTGTTTCGGAAATACGTTCAGAATGTTGGGCATTTTTCGATGTTTCGATTGTAAATCATTTTTCTACTAAAGATTTTTTCCCTCAGATATCTTTGAGATATTTCTTCTTGAATAACCAATTTACTTCCTGTAAAACAGTAATGAAGGCGACCTCATTCAAGGGCAAAGTATGAATTCAGGTACTTGAGGCATGAAACAACAATATTCAATACCAAATAAGAATACAAAAAGAGAAAAATTTTGATATAATACATAATAAAGCCTAGTAAATGATAAAATATTATATGGAAAATAAGAAAAACTGCTAAAAGCAGTATAAAACTTGGAAAGCCGTTACGAAAGAACAACTAGTTTCATACATTTTTTACCTGGTTTTAGCTGTAATTATTGTATCATTCAGTGGATTGTTTTCAGTTTGTTTTATCTCGAAAGTTTCATTTTATTGTAATTATCTATAGTATTTTTTCCTTTGTTGTCATTTATCTTAGACATCCTTATTCTAAGTTGTTTATCAATGCAGTATAAACAGTAGGAAAACACAGCAAGAAAATGGTTTAAGAGCAAGATTAATCAAACACCAAAGACACAGATAAATTCCTATATAATCTTTTCACTGTGAAAACACTAGAGAAATAGAAGATTTATAGAAGCATATTGTTGCAGTTGTGGCGCTCTGAGTTTGGGGAAAGCAGCTTGAGTAGGAAGACCGCAATATAGAAAGAAGATAGCTCAGAGTCATCAGATGTGTTGACCTGTTATATATCCAAGTAGTTAGTTATTTGGGATTAAACTCAATTAAACTTAAATATAATGGGAATAAGATCCTTCATCAAATCCTCTATAATTTTAAGAATTTATCTTGCCTTTGCAAGATTGGCCATCAGCCGCGTCCATCCGAGCGACTCAAGTTTTTAGAGAGAATTAAGAGAAAGATGTATACTCACTTAAAAAAACAAGTGAAAACCATACCACAATGTTTTTAAGAGAGAGCGAAATTGAAAATATGAAGGTGAACTATAAAAAACAGGGATAGAGTATATTCCCAGATATAATACTAGTAAAACCGAAATTATATAAAAGTACTGTACTACCGATGCAACGCATTCATATTTTCCTAAAACAAATGAGTACATATGTTACAAAACTTGGATATAGTTATTTAAACTACTGTAAACTGAATTAAAATTGGTGCGAAATATAGTTGAAAACTAAATAAATGAGTAGACAACGATGGAACACTTACTTTCCGAAAATTGCGCTGTGCTCATTGGTATGCAGTTAAATGAACTATTTTGGGGGAGAAGAGGAGCCAATATTCCGTTATATGAGGGGCGGTCAATAAGTTTTGCAAATCGGTAGGGAAAAACAGATGAAGGGGGATGGCTGTTTGTGGGGGTGTTAGGACAAGTTATGACAAGTCAGACCTGCAGCCGCACGCTCCTTCCTCGTCTATTTAAGAAGCAGTAGCTGACCGCAGATCTTCAGTCACCGATTTTTCAACAAGGAGAAGGTTGAGCACCGCGCAGTGATCAGATTTTTGACCAAAGAAGGCAAGAATGCAAAAGAGATCCATGAACGCATGGTTGCAGTGTACACCAACACCGCCCTTTCCTATTCAACCATTGCTCGCTGGAATATGGAGTTCCGCCATGGTCGTGAGTCCCTTGAATATGACTTCCGTCCAGGACGCCCGTCAGACGTGACCAACGACGACAATGTGGCCCGTGTGGAGAGGATGATCCTCGAAAATCGACGGGTGAAGGTCGAAAAAATCGAGCGAGACCTTGGCATATCACATGGAAGTGTTATCAACATCATCCTCAACAATTTGGCTATGACCAAGGTCTCTGCCCGTTGGGTCCCTAGAAACCTCACGCCCCATGATCGACTTCAACGTTGTCAAAGTCCACAAGGCCAGAGTTGCACAACCTGCCCTGCGCGAGTGCAGATTCGAAGAGCCCAACCATCACTCCTACAGTCCAGATCTGTTCCCCAGCGACTACTTTTTATTCCACCAGCTCAAGGTTGCACTGTGGGGACGCCAGTTTGGGGACGATGAAAATGTCCAGCTCGCCGTCCAGGAGTGGATTGAATAGCAATCGGGAGATTTCTGGTTGTCGGGAATTCGAAGCCTCAGGGACAAGTGGCGCAAGTGCAAAACTTAGTGACCGCCCCTCGTAGCTCGTGGAATCCGAGACAAATTAACCCATAAATGGCAAACTAGAGATAATAAAAAAATATCCGCATAAACCACACCCTTATATTAATGCAAGCACTAAAATAACGTAAACCCAAACATCCTAAAAGGCTGGTTCTATTAATGAGTTGGGGGAAACCAATAATTATATGGGTGCTCGCAAAGTCTCAGAGCTCTACACCAGCAAAAATATGATGCTTTAAATCTTCTTCTCCAGTCTTATAACAGTCAATAGATTATGTAAGAGTTTTCCAGTGTCTTTGATGTTTGACCAATCTTACTCATCGGCCATTTACTTGTTGTATTACTCTTCTGTTTATGCCGTATTGATATCCAACTTAGAATAATGATGTCGTTTAGCATGTTAATAAATTAATGTTTAAATGTGACTAATATAAGAAGCTTTCTACTCGTACTATATGGCAATTCTTTTGAGTACTATTATATTTGTTAGAACAATTAATCATTGAAGGCACGAAACGAGATTTATTAACACTGCAACAGCATCTCATTGGGAGTGTGATATGAGTGATTGCCAAACCTGTTTTTGTCCAAATCAGGCATCTACTGGGTAGTTAACCAATGGTGGAATGTTATTAAATTCTGATGGTACCTCCGAGTTATTATATTTTTTAAAACATTACATAATAATTTCTTTACCTCTTTATAAAAACTATAATCATTAGTTTAAAACGTATTATTTCTCTATTGCTATAAATCAGGACATCGAAAATGGAAAGAGAATCAGGATTTTAATACCGAACACTTTCATAGATTACAATGCCTATCGCTAATTGTTTAATTTTTTATATATACTTAATATTGAGTTTCAAAAACAACTCATCAACTAAGGATGCTTTTCTTATATTTATATTGCAAATTTATATTTTTTCATATTCATTTTGCCCCCAAAAATGGATCTATTTTTGCTTTCCTCTATTTAAACTTTAGCGACAAACGCACCGTCATACCTCGACACCAGATTCAGATCGAATAAGTTGAATAAACCTGTGTATTACGAATTATTACACAATCTTATTAGCAAACACTTATATCTGTCTAACCTGAACAATCAATGTAGCAAAGTAGGAATATGGTATATATTTCGATTAAGCGAGAATGCAAAGTTCAGCGAAAAATGAAATTCCAAGAAACTCGTCTGGATTTGAGCGATTTATTTATTACATTCGGAAGGGTTTCTGGAGGAATGGCACATTAAATACGGGCAGGGTTCCCACAGAAATGAAGAGAAAAGCAAACAACGGATATGTCGAAAATGAAAAACTTCCTCCACGCAGATAAATAATCCCGAAATTTCTCCCTTCCATTTTGTAGGCGTTGCCTGCTGTTCTTTGAGCGACATGTACCGAAATGATCTTTTCCCTTGTCTACCGTACCTGGTAATTTCATTTAAAAGCAAAGATTCTTTCGTTTATACTTCTGGCATTTTTGAAGAAAAAATAAGTCAAACAACCGTTTTATTAAATTAGAAGTCAATAGCTTGCAAGGATGTGACTGATATAATATTAATTTATAACACTAATGTAAAGGCTTTGAATGAATGAAATGATGACCCGATATGTTAAGTATTTAATATAAGGACAATGGTTCTAAATAAAGAAGATATGGATTCAATAATAAGAAAAAAACACTGTGGAAAATGTTTTAAAAAAATAGAATCATATTACCACTAAGGGTAGAGACGAGCAAACATACATGCATATGTACATTCCCTATATCAATTAATTATCATTCCTGCTTCTTCGTTAGGGAAAATACTTCCATAATTCGTGTTTATATTGTGTTAGCTGTGTGAATATTATTATGTCACTAATACAAAAATGTGCGTCTTCGCTGTATCATAATCAAATAGTACGTTCATTCCCCTTGTGCTCTTTTCGGCCTAATTTAGCACGTCTCTTTAATTAGCTGACATCAATGATAAAAGATAAGAGGCAATCTTTCTATGGGGTAAAGAAATCTTTTTATCTCTCGGATTCTCACATATAAATTACGTGGCGAGGCGTCCAAATGAAGCAAGAAAAGTATTGGACTGGGATTTGGGAAGAGGAGTTTGAGAAGGAAGAACGCAATCTGGATATAGAAAGAAGATAGCTGAGAGTCATTAGATAGGTTGACATTTTTGATGGGTAAAAATATGTGTGATCAGCAGAAAAAAGGAGATTGCATGGTTCTTTGTTTTTCCGTGTGCTTTTAACGTTCTCCAGAGAATGATTCGTTCATGAACGCCAAATTTTGTAGGGGTTTGTATTTTGAAAGTTAGTACGAGATAAATCTGCCTTAAGAAGCATATATAGGCTTATATAACGATATATCATACCCGATTTAAGATAGATATATATTAGAAGCTGCTATTTCTTTAATAGAATGTTTAATCTTTTCAATAAGAATTCTCGAATAGGTACGAAAAGGATGTTAACGCCCAATGTTCTTTATAATTATTAACTTACACAAATCCTCTGGACACATTAGAAAATTAAATGGTTTCTTAAGACGACTTTTGAATTCTTGAACAATGTAGTTGCTGTAAATACAAAGACGCCTCAGACGACAAATATCATAAGTGAAAGTTATTAAAAACTAAAGAACGTTGCCAAGGAATGTTATAATCTTCTATGTATCATTTCACAGATTAATCAAAGAACGTTGCCAAAGAATGTCACAATATTCTATGTATCATTCCACAGATTAACCTGTAATATTTTTAAAATTGTAATGAAAAGAAAATTGAAGTAACTTTTAGTAAAGGCATACCCTAAATTGCAGAAGTTCTGCTGCACTCGTTACGATGCTCTCAACAAAGGATGCAATGATAGTTTTGATGCAGTTAGACACGTTTTTATTATTTTAACTTATAAATATGATTTTAATTTGTAATACTAATCAATGTGGCAGCACATAATCCAGGCTAGACCCGAAGGCCGCGCCCACCTTGCGGACGAAGTCCTTCCTCATGCTAGCTCACATGCGGTTGACAGAAAACTGCAGGCTTTGCCTTCGACAAACGCCACAGGGTCTAGTCGAGGAGATTTAGGTCAGGCGACTACGGTAGACAAAACGCCCTCGACCAGAAGTTCATGTTCGATGCCAAATAACCTTGCATTATCTGGGCACTGTGGGCCGGGGAACCATGTCACCAAAAGACTTGGTTTGCCTTTTTCGTGATCTTTCTCAGCCGGTGCAGAAGTTTCTTGGCCAAGATGTTTTTGTTATCGGCTTGGATGAGCCTGTACTCTCCCCGAGCCACACCACTTGCATCTTTTAAGATTCGAAGCAGAGCATCTTGGACACATCAAGACCTTGGAAAAGCCCTGACCGAAGCTTACTATGCGGTCCTTCTTTTTGTTGATGACCGGATACAGCGTGAAGGTTTTTTATCATTAAAAATAAGAATTTTATTGCCACGAGCCTACAAGTCGTTGAGAAGGCAACGAGAGTACTCCCGACGTTGTTCTCGCATATAGTAATTAACAGAGGCCTTTATACGCACCTCAATCTCATGCTGCACGCCTATTTGACGGCCCTTTACTATCTGGCTACCGAGATGTTTTCCATTTTCGCAAGCACAATCATTTTGAGCTTCTAAGCACTTCCGAATGTCTTTTCCACACAGCCAAACGGTTGATAACTTGAGATCTGCCTGAACGACATAGATCTTTGAGGTGTTCCCCGTTCTTGAGTCACTCAGCGTCTCTGACCACGGTCATCTGGCTGACGTTAAGCTGATTGGCGATGCCGGACTTGTTGTGGCCCACAGGCTGAGAGCAGAGATCTCGATTCTTTTCACTTCCATCTCAACTAACCTGTACAGAATGAAAAAAAATATTGTGATCACATATAGTGTTAAAGTAGAAATTTGAGTTTGTTTTACGGGTTTTTTCATCACACACGTAGACCTCTCGAAAGATAAAAGAAAACAAGTTTAAGAGAACTTTTGCAAAACCTGATATTATAAATATTACTATAAACCAGGTGATATTTTAATCCACTTTATAAATAGTTAGTTCGGCTGAATCTTTAATAAATGGTGCATTTCTGGTGCCCTTATTTTGAAAATGAAATATAAATTTTGTAAAGGGTGCAAAGACGCGCGTCTAAGATGATTTCAAGGCTACACAACACAATAAACTTTATGAAGAGCGTTTAACAGCTCTAAATCTTCACTCAATTTAGACAAGAAGAATAAGCTGCGAACTATCAAAGTCTATAATATACTGTATAGTTTTGATAACGTGAATCATCCACATAGATTATTTCTACGATTGGACGTGTGTGAAAGAACCAGGAGTAACGTTTATAAATTGGACAAGAGGAGATTTGGGACAAATTTAGCTAAGAATTACCTTACGCATAAAGTGCTTAATTTCTGGAATAGTTTGCCAATTAATGTCGTCGATTCATCATCTATAAATATATTTAAAAATCGCCTGAATGTCCACGTTAGATGTATAAGAATATTTTGAAAAAGGGCCCGGTTTTAAAATTGTTTAAATCATAATAATAATTACTGATAATTATAAAAGAATTATGATACTCAATCAAGTTAAATGGGATATTTATCTGTGCCACATTTTCCTTCCAGTCATTTTTTCTTGTAACAATAAATGGATCAGTTTTAATTGAAGACAAGCGCAAAGATCTAAGGCATGAGTTTTCCAAAGGAAGAATAAGAGCTAACGATCTTTTTCTGAATTCTAATCAAACAATTGAATGGAAATTTCGGGCATCCAATACATAAAATTTATTATTTAGCTGAGCTACTGAATGATATACATACTATAAGGAATGTGGGGACAAACGTAGAAAGACATTCTCTCTAAGGGCCCATTCCAAGCATTACTTGTCTGAAATCAACTATTAATTTTTCTTCTTAATCCAATGGCAATTATTTACTTAATATCAACATGTCGGGTCAAATGTTGATTTTTAGAGATACTTAAAATTTATAGTCTGACAGAAAATCACATTTTAAAATAGGATTTAATTATATGAGCAAGAAGTTTTTTAATATTTCCTTTGAAGGAATACAAGTGATAATAATACACCTGGCTTTAAACCCCTAAGAAGACGTTGAATTGCAATAAGAACGAAAATGAATAAAAAAGATTGCTAGACGTGTTTGTGGCTCTTATCTGAAGAAATAAGGCTCATATATCGTTTATATGTAATAAAATTAGAACTCAGGAGCTTTTCATAAGGAGACAAAAGCAGTTGAAATTTTTAATCAAAGACACAGCACAAAGAAGGTTCTTTATATTAAAAGAGAACTACCGACTACTTTAGCTCAAAACCATTGCAACAATTGCAAAAGAACTGATCGATAGAAAACATGCGATCTTTATAGAATAGGAACTTTACCAAAGCACCAATACAATAGAGAAAATAAAAAATAGATACAGCGAGAGATAGCAGCTTGTTGAAAACAAAATTCTATAATGAACTTCGTGACACACTTACTAGAAGTACCGGTCAGACTGTACACAATGAGGAGCATGTTTTGGCTCATATTGCCAATGGTTCGATTTGGATCGGGAAGTCGTGCACTATGACAAGTGGAAGAATCTGCATTGCAAACTATCTAGTTATTATAGTAATGGCGTGGCCACGTTCATACTGTATTGGCCATGATTGAGGGACATTCTTCCTTCATTTATTCGGCCCTAATACTTACCCTATACTTATACAACCAGAATTTAAAGCGCTCATAGATGGCTAAAATGTATTTTCCAAAGTAACAGATCTACACGAATCTCCATGGAGGATTATATATTAGGATGAGGAATACGTTCTTGCGTTTTTTTTAATGTTGTGTTGATTTAAGTTTTGTTGACGTGATTTTCTGCACATATTAAGAAACAATAATATATAATGAGAGAAAAATTTGTAAAGGTTAGGCTACGTCTCTTAACAGCGTAGACTATTGGGCTTTTGCTTAGGCTACGTCTTGAAGTTGAATAATAAGTCATTGCGGTTCATTTGAAAGTTGTGTTAATTTCATTTTTGTTCTGTACCCTCAAAATGGAATGTCAAGTGGAAAGAAAGGCGGATTTTCGACACTTGTTGCTATTCATTTTCAATCGAGACGGGAACAATGCAAACGAAGCAAAAGCTCGTCGCGATATTTGTGCTGTGCACGGAGAAAATGCTTTATCCTAAAGGACAGCTCAATTGGGGTTTTCACGTTTCAAAAACGGTCATTTTAATCTTAATGACTAAGAACGTTCTGGTCGCCCCATTAAGTGGAGGAAGATCGATTGAACGACCTTCTTCATGAAAATTCTCATCAATCGACTAGAGAATTGGCTGTAAAATTTGCGTGTGATCAGAAAACTGTAGTGAATCTCCTTCATTCGATAGGGAAAGTTCAAAAACTCGGTGCATGGGTTCCGCACGCTTTGAGCGAAAGTAACAAACTTTAACGCTCCACGATTGCCACAGGTTTGCTTGCTCGTCACAAAGCTACTCGTGGATATAAGGGCAGATTTCTTAGCTGCATCATCACTGGCGACGAAAGGTGGTGTGTTTATGTCAACATGAACCATGGAAAACAATGGATTAGCCTCAATAAAAAAAACACTCCGGCAATTAAAGCAAGGACTTCATCCACGAAAGACGATGATGTGTTTGTGGTGGGATTGTGAAGGCATCCTTCTTTATGAGCTCCTTGCGAAAAACGAGATTGTCAATACATAACTCTACGTTCAACAAATGTATCGACTCGGCGAAGCTATTCGTGAAAAGTAACCATATAGACGTTATGGAGTCCTTCTGCAACACGTCAATGTTCGTCCTCACATTGCCAATATGACGAAAGACGCCATCCAAAGGCTTAATTGGGAAATCCTGCCGCATCCTCCATATTCGCCAAACTTGGCTCCATCGAATTTCCATCTGTTCCGATCGCTCTCCATCATTTTGCACGGCGTTTTGTTCAATACTGATGAGGAACTAAGAACCTGGTTAGACGAATTCTTTGAGTCAAAATACAGAAATTTTTATTGCAGAGGAATCAAAAAAGTAGTTGGACGTTGGGAAGAAGTCGTAAATAACAACGGAGAATACATTATTGAATAAATTGCATATTGTTATCAATTAAAAATTAAATTTTTCTAAAATTGTTAATGGTAATGAATAAATTTGATAAAACTACAAGAACTTATTCCTCAACCCAATAATTCAAGGCAGTATTAATGATCTCTTATGGAGTTTGCAATGACTTTTCCTTGGTTTTCGACTAAGTTCTTTTACACAAACGTTATTCTTCCTTTATAAATAAATGAAATCATGAATATTGTATGTGATAGCACGTCGCCTTGAGTGAAAATAATAATACTGTTGAAGGAGCCGAAACGGCAAAAAAAATATATAGACTAACTCATCGAAATAGTTAATTACCTTTACATAATATTTCACCATTAACTTCAAATATTTTGATGCTTACCATTTTTTAAGGTTTACTACTAATCTTAGAAGGAGATCCTTTACCACCTCATGCCCAAGTTAGGGAAAAAATCGCGGCAAAAAAAAGACCATAATAAAAATAAAATCGAAAAAGAAATCAAAGCCAAGAGTAGATCCCTTTGGTTCTTTCGTCTAACTGTAAGTAACACTTTGGTTCTATCTGGATTATTTACCCAACAGAAAATCTTTCAAAGACTCCAGTCTCACCCACATCAGCAAGACCACAGGGATTAGAGAGCATTCTCTAATAGAATAAAACCAGGGTTAATAAGTTCAGAGCGTGGTTTTTCTAACGTTTATGCGTATTTTTCACTTGAATTTTTTGGCCTTTATTTTTTCCGGCAAAGTTCTTGCTGAATATTTTATACAACATTCAATAAATATTAACGCAAATTCTCTAGCATCTTTTTACAGGTATGTGCACTTAATATTTATAAATATTTAGCCAAAATTCAGAAATTTTCAGCTTGGATTTTCCCTCCTGACATTCAACATTTTATTTTACGGACTATTGGTCCAGACCTCTTTAATTTTTATATATTGCTCCGATAAAATAGATCATAATATCCAAATATGAGTTAATAAAAACCAAAACATTAGATGCAAAGGAGATTCTTAAATTAATCTCTAACTACATAAATAGAGCTCAAGAAAGATTTAAGCACTCGTAAATTCAAATACAATGTATTTTAAAAGACTGCATGACATTGAGGAGGAAGAACTGAAAAATTGGAGGGTAGCGAGTTGGGTAATAATAAAGTTTTATGGTCAATAAAGTTCAAAAAAAGAGGCTCAAATGATTTAATTCTATCACTGTTTATTAGACATTTCTTGAGGATATTTATTTATAAGTAAAATATCTATGAATTTCCATTATTAATATAATATCAAAGGGATTTCAGTGGAGTATTCTAACAATACACTTACATTCTTTTGTATGAAATAAAGTTGAGAACAGGCATGATAATATGGGAAGAAAAGAAAGACAATACCAAATGGTACCTTAAGGAAACTCTAAACAAATTTTTGGGATAGAGAGATGAATTTACCAACGTTAAATGATCTTTGAAATCATGACCGCTTATATTTCTCATGAAGAAAACCACTTGTAAAATAGAATCCGGAAAAGGATTCCTTGAAATCAGTAAGTTGCATTTCAGAAAACCTTTTTCATTTTCTGGGAAATTGAATTCATAACTTATTGGCGTCTCAAGTCCGATTGAAGCAGCAATTTTGTATTTAATTGTAAAATAAAAGCTTTAAGAGAGGATGAAATTATTAGATACCAAGTACAATACTAGTTTTGGACCATCACGTTCTATCCTTCAACTGTGCAATGACTAACAAGGAATGTGCTAAAGTAAGATTTTGTCAGTTTTTGTAAATGTGAAGTAAGAGCGTGATGAGAAGACACTAGGTCTATTTTTGTGAATTAATAAAGTTCTCTCGCAAAGCTCATGTTTTTCACTAATTATCAGCATGTACACTACGCTAATCAGAGATTTTTTTAATTTTAATAGACCGATACCTTTGGTAAAGTAATGAGCATGTATATGAGGTTAAGTATTCATTTTAAGCACTGGAGTTTGACGATGAATGCCTCCAGAGCAGATTTTCTATCTTTTCTAAAAATGTATTCGATTCTTTGTTGTTTTTTTAAAGCGTGTATACAGTGCCTCCCGTACCATCTAATAGCAGCCTAAATATTATTTCTATTATTATTCAAAGAGTTGGTATGCATTGATGCGATAGTTAGAAAAATATACAAAAGTAAGCAAATTTATTAGAATTCGTAAAATGTAACAGAATAACTATCTTAAGGGATCATGGGGCCGCGACGCCGTTAATCCAGCTCAAAGCTGTTGGGAATTATTAAATAAATGAATATTTTAAAAAATTCGTCTTCGCTCATTTACTTTGCTATGGAAGGAGAAAGTAAGGGAAAAAAATAGCCTGAGAATTTTAAACAGGTTAAAAAAAATTAAAAACCCCTCTTGATTCCTATTAATTAATAATTCCTTTACATCAGCTATTCTCAACATTTTTATTCCATTCACACAAATAGTTATTGTAGTGAGTTGTTAATAACTCTCGCTCTCTCCAGAAATTGTATAGACTTAAACCTAAACATGTAAAATACAACGCCTGCTCTTCTTGAAGGTTAATTTCCTGGCTTTGATGCCAAAGTTATTGTTGTTATATCTGACCTATTCTTTGCATGGTACATTCTGTATCTTGCCTTCTTTCTCTTTCCATTCAATTAAGTAAAATTATTTCCTTAACCTAATGACGGTCACGGCAATTGAATTGACTTCGAAATAGCAGATTTGCACAAATGACTGCACCCGAAAGCCTGTGGGTGTCTCCACCTGCCTCATAAGCTGATAGACTCTTCTGACACCGGCTCTTCATCGTCACTCAGTTCCTGTAAGATTTATGTTTCTCCTGGGAACTTCAAGCTAATCACTAAATTTTAAAGTACTTGGAATCCTTCAACACCTTAAAGAATCTCTTCATCCAGCCTTCTACAAGGTTATTTATCGCCACCGAGAGTCCACTCGCAAAAATGTCTAACTCGACCCTTTTGATGAGTAGTTTTTTCACTCTTTTCATGAATTCAGCCTGGAGGAAAATTTGCGCGCAGTATCTGCAGGCACGTAGATGAATGAATGTATCCATGACGCTTTTATACCTGGCCTGGCTTCGGGCCGAATTCGTACACAGCTGCTAGAAAATTGGACATGGTTGACTGAGCCTCGGAAATTTCCGACTGAAATTCTTACTTGTATGCCACTACAATGTCTGTCTCTTAGTACTGGACGACTATTGTTCTGATATCATTCTCAGGATCCCGTTCCTCTGTCAGCATTCGTCGTTTAGGCTTGATAACTTGTATGTTTGTTCTTTGCCAGCAATGTTAATAGCTTCCTTGAGTGCCACCTCACATCTACCTACTTATTTTTAACCCAATTCTACCAAGTCCCGGCCACTCAGTGTCCGATCGTGATTTCAGCCAATCAAAGATTGCTCGCATACTCGAAGAAGGGATCATCGAGCGATCAGATTCTCCCGTGAGGAAATAAGTGCATGTCATGAATAACAGATAAAATTAAAGGTTAGTCGTCTACAAATAGGTTTACCTACCTCGATGCCTACGTACTGCCGAACCTTGATTTTTTTAACTAGTTTTTTGGGCTATAAGTTCTTTAACACTCACAAATGGGGTGGCTTCTTTCCAAAGAATCATGAACGACTTCATCCGTTCCAGTCTGCTCATTTGGACAATGTTCAGATTGCGGGCCTACCTTACAAGAGGATGACTTTAATCTAGCCTGTTCCTTTCAAACTGCACCCACCTACAACTTAACATTGAAGAAAGAAAAATGTTAGTTCTTGCCAGATACCACCAACATACTGGGGTATCAGGCGTGCCACAAGAAGCTCCGACCAAACTTTACTCGCTTGACCCATCTCCGTGACATGCCAGTTCTATCTGCAAGAAAGTTTTTGTTACGGCTAATCGGCTTCTTTGTATGCTGGGTCAAATGGGTCTCACGGTTCTCCTAAAGAATACGACTCTTGGTTGACGCCTCTTTCTCTTGGTAAAATGAGGATAAGGCCGCCATTGTTGACATAAAGCAGGAGCCAGCAACCTCCGGCCTGCGAAGGCCTAGCGTATGGCCCACTACATTGCTTGGCATTAATATTGCAATCCGGCCTGCGAAACCCCAGCCCCCCCAGAATTAATAAATTCTGCCAAACAGATCTGTCACAGTAGACTCACCGAGGAAGAGTACGAATGAGTCTTACGTCTGGCAGTAAAAATGAGCAAAAAATGAGACAAAATGCATTTCCCTCACAGATACAAAATATTTCATAGAAAGTAAAGTTGTAGAGGAGTCAGTTCTAAATAAAATTTGCTTATGGCTTTTTCCGCTGGTAAGCATACCATTCTGTGCGACTACACTGGCAGATACTGTTTGGCAACTGTGCAGCAAGCAACAACAGCCGTCTCACTGATTTGTATGTTTTTCAATAAAATTCTTACATAATGTATTCTAATATATATGTACCTATATATATGGTCACTTTAGGAATTTGATTTGCCACTTCGGCCCGCGGCCTGCTGCCAAAAGTCTCATCTGGCCCTCACTCTGAAAAGCTTGGCCCCCCGGACATAAAAACTGACATTATCTCAGCAGTCAGAGCAAAGATCGAAAAAAAGGAACCATTCCCCTATTAAAACTGATGCCTCTGAGTCGACCATCGAAGCAACTCTCAACCAGAGTAGCCGGCCTGTCACATTCTTTCCTCGCACCCTTACTTCGTCTAATAGAAGGTACTGCGCAGCGGATAAAGAAGCCTATGCAATCATTTAATCAGTTTGACAATGACGGCACTTCTTTCTCGGACATGAGTTTACCATAATCACAGAGCAGACTAAAAGCTCGGTAGCATCGTCCAGAGAGGTCAGAGCTCCTTAGAGCTCAAGAACCATTCGATTGGTTGGCTATCGATTTTAAGTGACACATACCTTCATTTTCCCCGAACAGCTATCTTCCGATCATCGTCGACAATTATTCGCTTTTTATTTTACTGGCTCCTGTAAGGAAATGTCATCATCTACATAGCTTGTGTGCTTAGCTCCATATTCCTGAGTGACAGAATGAGTCCAATCCGATCAATGGATGTTCCTTATGCCCTAGGAATGCAAATTCTTCCTTCATGAAAACGAGGAAGCTATGAGTCGCACTACACCATACAAGCCGGGCAGAAATTGACTATTGCATTGGGATCTAGCAAACACCCCATTTCAGTCTTGGAATTGCTATTTCCTGATGCTTTGCATGCTATTCGCTCTCTTCCTTTCCTTTCCACCAATGCCACTCCTCATGAGAGACTATTTTCCTACCCGGGGTAGGGGGCATTTTTCATCTTGCCTTGCTCTAATTCTAATTCCCTGTCCCCTCTGTACACACAAAAAAATACGGAGTAGGAAGCTTGTGGTCAATATGCTGAGTATCGTGTCTAACTCTTGTGTGTAGGCAGCTCCATCCCCAAATGCAACCCAGAGCAGAAATAGCTAATCCTAACAACGATATCTCTTACATCTCATTTACTTCGCCTCTTCACCCAGACAACACATTACTCTTCCCCCACTGAATATCCCAAATCTATTTCTATATCATCCTTCCCTTACGCAAAAGGAGAAGCCCTCCTAAGTTGGTACGCTCTTAGCCCCCAGCAAGGACCGTCCACCGAGGCCTTCGGCCCCTCGTTATCCCGATCTAGCGGGAATTTCGTCAAAGTTCGATGTAAGATCAGCGTCACTGATTTAGTAATAAAACGAATAAAATAATTAAAACAACATTTAACTTTGTTCCAAAGGTTATTATATCTTCATAATTATAATATATTGCTTTATTTAGGTGTAACTTCAAATTCACTTCTGAATCTCTACTAATGTTGAACAAGGGTAAAACATCACATGGTAAAGTACTTTTGCTGACGCCCAATTTTATGTTAGCTATTAAAGTGACTTCATTTTCAATCAGTTCAATCATCCTGTATTCGTATTTATTCATTGAGGTATTATTAATCAATCATTTCAATCTTGGAGCATTTCTATTTAATCAGTTCAATCATGAAGTATTCCTTGTCAATACTTGGGATATTATTTATCAATAATTTCAATCGGGAAGGACTTAATTATTTAAATCATGGGGTATTTGTATTGATTCATTTGGATATTATTAATCAATCATTTCAATAGAGAGGAAAATATGCATTCAATCATTTTAATCATGAGGTATTTGTATTCAATCATTTAAATCAAAAAGCACATTCGAGTTCAATCACTTCAATAATGAGCTGTTTGTGTTTAATTATTTGGGTATTCTTAATCAATCAGTTAATTAGAAGGTTCATTCGAGTTTAAAGTTTGCCTAATAGGATATTCATATTAATTAAGTTGGGTATTCTTAATCAATCATTTCAATCGGAAAAGTCATTCAAGCTTCATTATTTTAATCATAGTTTATTCATATTCAATCAATTCAATAATTGGCTACTAACTCATTTGATCACTCTAAGAGTCTCACTTTGTAAAAGTACATCGGAAAGTTACAGAGGAGGAAGACTTAAAGAAGGGAAGGAACCCAACGGGCCAATCTTTTAGATCCCATGAGATAGTAGCTATTAGAGTATTTCCAATATTTGCATAGCTTGCCGTTCGCCGGTAAGAGATTTCATATTCGTTCCTATTTCTACCTATTTCAATAGTTCAAAGGATGCACCCATTTCAATATCTCATAAATGGTGGATAGAGGCAGAAAAGGAAAAGTCAAAATGCTGATATTTTTTATTTCATGTATTCAAAGTGTGTAATCTGAATAAAAATGAATACTATAAATCTATCAGCCGAGATTTATATGATGAAAAAGGTCCTTGTACCCTCCCCCTCACCAATAGCCTTTTCACTTTTTTCTTATCTTTCTTAAATCGTTTATCCTTTAAAGCTTTCTTCTTCCAAATGGTCAGATCAGATTTTTTACACTTCCTTTCGGTGGCAAAGGGCCTATCAAAGGTTGCGCTAGAATGAAAAGGCATTAAAAAGGTAAAAGAAGAAAATGGGCGCTTTTAGTGCGCGCCGAAGTCGGCATAGCCCGCTCCTCTCACTGATTCTGATCTAAAAGCTATCTAAACTCTTTGCTTGGGAGGTTAGATAAAGCCTCTTTATGCCCCAATTCAGCATAAAAAACTCTCCGATGGTGATGGAAGTTTACCAAATTTCGACTTCTCATAATCCAAAAGGAATTTTCCTAACCGATTTTGGCCCTAAAGGCATTCACAAACGCTCTAATACGTGAATAAGGAGCTGTTGACTTCTGCAAAGTACTTCAAGAGCTTAGGGATTTGCATATGAATTCCATTTTTCCCATTTTTATTCGCTGTATTAAATTTGAAGCTTAATTATTTTTCTTCCTTCTTTCGCACAAATTTCAGATTATCTCCCGGCTGGTTTTCCTTGTGTTTCCATTTTTTTTAATATTTTGCATTTTATATTATTATATGCGAAAAATTCTCAAGAAACCAAGTATGAAAAATAAACTGTTTAAAAGCTCGATATTCCCATTTCTTCTCAAAAATGAATCTATAAGAAACGAGAAGCTGAAGAATGATTGAAATATCTTAAATTCTCGGAAAAGAATAATTCCTGGGAAAATATCCCATTCACTTTATATTAAAAAAGACAGAAACTTGCGTGAAAACAATAACGGAGTTTCGTATAAATTTTCAGTTTTTTTCTAAATACACAAAATCATTTGGGATTAATTCATTTAGTATGGAATTTATTGAACATTTATCCATTTAATAAAATTTTACATCTGTATATTTTGTTTTGAATGATTATTTTTTAATGAGATGGAATTAATTTTACATTCGCAATCAGTGAAATTAATCTTTTTTAATGTTATTATGTGGACTCGGTAGCAACTTGACTTTAATCTTGACCTTACCTCTAACTTTATCAAAGAAGATGCAAGATATTCTGCACTGAGAATTAATTGGTGGATGCGGGATGACGGTTAACACAAAATATTTTTGTCACGTCTTGGTGGTTTACCGCAATTATGTATTTTGGCCGGATGAGCTGATGTAATTCACCACTACGAGAAGAGAAGGCATCACCTAGCCGAGAGGAAAAATATTAGGCATTTTCTTCAAATCAAATGACATGCAAAACTTTAGAATGATCATTAATGTATATCATTCAATATATTTATTCTGATTTTGAAGTGGTAGATTTAATTTATTCCAAGCATTAAAATTTTACCACTAAGAAAGCAAATTATTATACTTGGTCAGGATGTTATCAATATTAAACTAAAAAGCACTCATAAAGCGAAAATACCTCAGCCAAAAGACAGAAAATTCACTATTTCGCATTGCTAAATGGGTAAATGATCTATTTGTCATGCTCATCCTCAGACGAAATAAATCACTCATCGACCCACCACCATACCAGCCTATCTCCTCATTCTGCAGCCACTGAAAAATCTTGTAACGTCTTGTACTAAACAAAATCTCCCTCCCCCGCACATCCCAATAGATTCTTCACAACTTTCAACGCAGATTCCTCCTCATTACACTCAACAAACACTATACTTACTAACATCACCCAATTCAAATAAAAAGGTTTAAACCAGCCCGTACCAAAACACAGTAAAGTAGTGAACTACAAAAGAGAGAGAAAGAGAGAGAAATAATTCGAAACATTAGATAGACACCTCTTCATCAACAAACTAGTAAACACCAAACTTGGTTTTCCAACTTCCTCACAAGCTTTCAAGTACACATCTAATACATAATGGTGTCCCGCAAGGAAGCATACTCTCCTTTTGGAAACTTTTCCATTCAGGACATTCTCTTCGAGTTTGACACACTCCCGGTGCGTACCGAAATTTGATGGAGCGCCCTCCCCTGCACCTCACTGCGAAGACTGCGTTTGGACCGCAGACTGTTCCTCACATTTTGTTGTCCCGACGAGCGGTGTCGTTACCGTGTGTCCCTTCTACTCGACCTCGTTCAGACTGACTTGTGAACAATTTGACTTTGTGAAGGAGACTGGCATATTCTATTTTATTTGACTATCTTTAGTGTGCCGCGGCGTGTTTTCTTATTCTTCTTGCTTTTGCTTTGTTTCTTATTTTCGTTTATTTTTGTTTTTTGCTTGGAAATTTTACTTATTTTGATTTTAATGTAATGTAGTATTAGGCTTAAAATTAGAATAAGGCAACTCTAAACTTATGCCGATTGCATCGCCATACTCGTCTAATACCCAAAGCACACCCAACAAGCTCGTGATTCACAACTTTAAACAAGCCTCGAATGACAGGTACATGAGAATATAATAACCCTCTAAACTTCATGATTTTCTATATCCCTCTTAACTACCCACATAGTAGAGTAAACAAAATCCCTACATCCATATATCAACCCCCCATCTCCTTCTCAGTAGAAGATATAAAGTGCTAGGTATTTCACAGGAGACAGGACTAAATTTCTGAGGAAGCATATAAAACACAACAAACGAAGTTACTACACCAAATCAACACACACCGAAAACACAGATCCCACATTCGAACAATCCAAGGAATCTATCCTCCACATAATGTACTATGCCTTTACCAACTGAGCACTCGATTTTGCATTTCCTTAACTCAGCACACTACAAAAGCCCAAACCAAACCACTTCCCTTTGCCACAAGATCTACTCGCAGTACTCAATTTAACCACATACACTCTGAAACAAAGGATGTGTCCATAAAACTCAAATCCTTACCTCCTTGAAACGCACTCCTTCGTAGTACGCGAAAGCCAAGCTACCCATGCCATTTTATGCAACACCCCTCACACCCTCCATCACAAACCACCAAATTCATAATAAACGTGATGCTCTACTGAATCCCGTAACACTGTAACCAGGCCATCATTTACCACATCGCGATCCACATACACCTTAAGCAGAATGGCATCCAAACTCCTCGTCACTCACACCTCAATATAATTTCCATGGATATAATCCCTGAGTAAACGTCACATCCCACATCACCCACACGCCAACCAAATGTCGCTCTTTCAATGGTTCGGTAAAGTCACAACCTAAAACTAGACATATACAAATACCGCATCAGCTATTTTTCATCTAAGTAACCAATCATTATTGAAGTTTAATGCTGCATAACAAGATCAATATTTATTGGCTGGTGTGACGGGGCCTCTGAATCGGGAGCATTGACTACTCTTTAAAAATGATATTTGTTCTAATTTTGCCTTTTTATACAAAGTCAAGATATGGATATTGCTATCTGAATAAAATGAAATAAATGTTGGCCATAATATTAATAAAATATTTAGACCCCTTTAGTATTAAATTATAGGGTGCGGTAAGTAATTTGGCGCAGTTGCGAACTCTAAATTCAGCGCATGCTTGATGTCTGGCGTCGGTTCTCTCTTTTTCCTGTCGTACTAGACTCAGTTCTGCAACGTCTGCAATGTAAGCACTACCATAGCTGAATTCAAACCTCGCAAACTTTTGAAAAGACAAACTGTGCTGCTTGTGATTCACCCCGTAAGCTCTAATTCGAAGAGATAAGAGTGCTTGGATGTCAATCCGATGAGGATGCAGAGAATCAGGAAAGATGTGGATGATTCAGGTTGTGAAACATCCCACGGAGGGTTACATGAAGTGTCTGGAGAAGTTCGTGTTGCCCTGGATTTAGAAAGTGACTGTTGGTTGGTCATATGTGCAGCTGCATGATCGACAAAAAAGTTTGCATGCACGACCAAAATGTAGCTTAGGTCCACGATCAAAGTTTTCACCGATTTATACCTACTCATAGGACCGACTTGAAGGCCCGCACCAGATTCCGACACCACCTGGAAGCCCTGATGGAAGCTGACGGTGACTTCATTGATTAAAATTACTAGTTCATTTTTTCAAGTCTTTTACATGTAACTTTAGTATAAATATATCTGTAAAATGAAGGCTCTGTGTTATTTTTGTTTATATATACGAGTACATACATATATGTTAGGCGATAAATTACGAAACTGTATAACTGATTTTATAATATTCACTTCTCCCTTAATGTATTATTTAACTTTTTTATACATTTAATACTCAAATTTGTTTCTTGTTTCAGATAGAGGTATTCAAAAAGATATATCTGCAGGTTAATAAGTTTACATAAATTAAATAAAATGAATTTATGACTGCATTTCGCTCTGCTTTGTTTGATGCTCCCCATTAAGGGGCAAATCTGAGTACGATCCATTCTTGGTTAAGTTTAGCGACTAATATATATTTCTAATTTTTTCTTTCGTTTTCAAAATTTACGTAATGGAAATAATTATTGTAACATTTAAGTTATTGCAGGTTTATTAAAAAGTCAGAATTTCAAAAAAAATATAAAAAAATGCCTTCCTTAGTTGAATCCAAAATCGCGCTCAGGTACCTTCTCCTGTAGGAGGTTAGAGTCAGTCCTTGGAGCTTTGCGATTTGGTCAAAAGAGTAAAATGATGACAAATGTGGATTAAATGAATTATATGTAATTATAACACTGGTCAACACACATTTTGCTAACTAGTGTTTTGTGGTCGTTTTTAACTAGTTATGATGTGCTGATTTAAAAAAGGGCATTTATTCTTTTGTAAGATATCAGATTTTCATTCTACAGCATATTCCTATTTTACGACGTACTGCATGTATTTACTCTGTAAGGATAGTTTCCTAAGTGTTATAGCCTTAAATCATAACTTAAAGTTTTAACAAAATTTGAAAGGAAAAATACATACGGGTTATTTTTCAAATATAATGGAGAAAACACTAGCACTCGTACACATACTTATACATTCATGGAAGAAATTTTCGTTTGCGAGAGTGTCTGTAGTGTTTGATGTATACACAGTCTCGTTGAATAGTCCAACAGTAGTCTTCCATCATATTTGTGTTCCATCGGCCTTGATATCTCACCTCCATAATCTTGATATCTTGATGAAAACTCTCTCCGTGTCCATCACTCACGTTGCCAAGATTAGCAGGAAATTTATCAAGATGGCTCTTGAGGAAATGAACCTTTATTCTCATGTTGCAGCCTACACGATGAAAGCTATCAACTAACGTCTTCACCTAATCCTTGTAGTTAGCAGCCTTTTTGTTTCCAAAAAATCCTTTCACAACAGCCACAAATGAATCTTATGCCCCTTTTCTATGTCAGTCATCGAACTCGAGAAGTTTTGGTTTTCCATTAACTTTCTGATTTGTGGCCCATCAAAAACTCCAGTCTTTATTTTATCATAACTTAATGCCAGGAAATATTATACACATAAATTTGAAACAGTCACCCTCCACATTAAGAGCTTTCACAAATTGTTTCCTCAGCCCTAGTTTAATATGAAAGGGTGGGAAGATGATTTTCTCTCGCTTAACAAGTGGTTGGTGTATAATATTCTTCTCCCGAACAGTCAGACTTTCTCTAATAAGCCAGAGTTCTGTTCCCAATGTTTGTCCTTGGCTCAGCTGTCCCAAAACACAGGAAATACGGATATTTTGTACAGCTTCCTTGCTGGCCAAGTAAAAAATTCACCATTTTCAGATCAACACATATGATCCATTTATGTTCATCATATTTAAGTAAATCTAATACAGATCCTATATTTTTATGCTTCACTATTAAATACACAGAGTCACCAATAGGAATCGGACCGAACAAGTTTACATTTATGAGTAACACACATTTTAGACTCTTCTTTGAACTATCTATAAAAAGTCTCCATTCACTTGGATCATGCTCTGAAACACCCATCGCGTTTAACAGTCCCACCAAGTCACAAGAGTAAACAAAATCTTCTTTTGTTTTAAAAAATGCAAAGAAATCTCTCTCTCATTTCCGATAAAAAGATACATTTGTGTTTTCCTGCAAAAAATTCTTCCCTTATAAGTCTAGAAGCTAAACGCTTCTGCTAACTCTTTTGACAGGCTTAGGTCTCTAACTAAATCATTCAATTCTAATTGGCAGAAGTTTACACGTTCTTCGGTCGTTGTATATAAAAAGCCTGGATCACTGTCAAGTTCATTGCTTACATAAGATTCGCGTATATCACTTACATCGTCTAGGGAAGGAAGTTCTTTGAATACATGTACTGGAATTTTATGGCAATAAAGCACTGGACGAATTGCTGAATCGAGATTTGATTAACTTATTTTTTGTCGAGTTTTTTTGCTATAGCCAGAAGTATTTATGAGAAAAGAGTAGGATTCGTTTACATGTTTATTTTGGTTCCCGCCACACCATAGGAATGCCAAATCTTAGTTGTTTCGTTGTGCCCTTTCTCCATTGGCGTAGATTTTCGACACATGGCATACGAAACATTGTGCGGGACCACGGTTTATCCTGATCACCTAATTTAATCTTAAACTAAGTTAAGTATGCTCTTTTCACAAAGATACTAATGTTCATTCTTTGAGTTGGTGCAGTAAAACAACCACATACGAGTATATAGCAAAACGAATCATGGGAATTCAAACATTTCCTTCGTAATGAGGCCATACTACTGAATGTTATTTCATAAAATAAATCTGAAAAAAATAAAATTATATTATACAGAAGTGCTTTATATATCTATATGTGCATAGAGAGAAGTCTAAATACATAGATAAAATACTAGACGTATGATAGCCTGATACTATGGGTGGGACCAATATGGACCAGTCCATAAATAAGAACTTGACGTTTGACGTGATAGAAGAAATCTATTGCCATTTTTAAAATTAGTGGCCCGGAATTTCCCAAGAACAGATCTCAAACTTAAGTCAGCAGAAAAAAATGTAAAATCTTTGGACTAGTATAATTTATTTTGTAATTTTTTTTCAAAATTAATATTTGAATCTTTTTTTAAATTACAGAAATGGTTCTTTCACCCCCAAAGCGTGCGACTATTGTTGCTCTGCACCAAAGTGACCTAAAATAAAAGTAATTAGTTTTTAAAGGAGCCTCATCACTAGAACCATTATTGGGTGTAAAAATACTGGTTACCATTCTGTGAAGAAGTCTTATGATTAGTTTAAAGGAATCTTAAGCGCTTGTTCATCTTTGGACCAATCACATGAATCCTTTTCCTACCTGATAGACAATTTGTTTATCTCTCCTGCTTTCACACCGGAAAGAGGGCGTCAGTTTATTAAATTATTCTCTTTGTCCTAGATTCCTAGCGTGCTCCCACGCCATTACTGGAATATCTTGAGTTCTACTCCTATCATTGAAAATAAAAATAGTGGCGATTCCCACCCATGGTCATACTTGTTTGTTTGTTGTGTTTAACGATAATTGCCGAGGTGACCACAGACTTCACTTCGCCTTAAACTTTAAAAAAAACACATTGATGTAAGTGTTCATTCTTTTAACTCTCTAGTGTATAGGCTATTTGGTAAAATACCCACATATTGGAAAAGAAAACGTATAGGGTCTTTACATTAGCGTGAGTATTTATACTTTGGAATATGTAGTGTATAGGCTATTTGGTAAAAATACCTACATGCTGGAGAGGAAAACTTATAGGCTATTTATCATTTATCGGGTCAGAGAAACCATACAGTTTAATCTCTACGTTACCCTGTTAAATCATCCTTTACTTGCAACCGTAAATATTTTAATAGGTTTATCTTATTGTGCATTAAAATGTTTATATAATCCATAATGTGTTTCCATATTTTGTGTCTAGGGCAAGGGTTCTCAAACATTTGGTGCTCTGGAGCCCTTGAGGAGGTCGAACATTGTTTGCGTAGCCCCCGCATTAAATTTTTAAGGAATTAAGAAAAAAATAACATTAACACTTACCAAGTTAGGTTCTCAAGTAATTAAAATTGTTATTTATTTAATGAATTGGATGCATGTGCTGTTTTGTACATATTTCCTTTAAAATTCTGGTTTAATAGAATTAACTTGCAAGATTATGTCATCTTCTGCATTTAGCTGGTTTCTGTATTTAGTTTTCGTTGCTGCATACAATGAAAATGTTTTCTCGCACAGATAGATCGTCGAAAATCTCGCTAAAACGCTTAGAGCTTAAACCGATTTTTCTGGCAATTCTTCGCTCAAGATAATCTAAAACTTTGTTAGTTCAGTTTCTTTAAATCAACCTTTTAATTCAAAGTTTGCTGAAATATTAATCAGCTGTTCTTTTTCTTTTAAAGGCAAGGATTGCATGTTAGGAGAATCAATAAATGTATTAGAATCCTGAGAAAGGTATTAGTGTCTGAAATAAAGTACTGTCCCACTAATTCGGCTAAAACAGTTAGATGCAAAGCGATGGAAGCTTTTGTAGTCTCTTTCAAAACAAGCTGGTTGGAAAGAAGATATTCGCATAAATTTCCCAAACATTCATATTTTCCATCAAGAATGCATTCTTTTCCCAGATTGATATGCCGTTGGATTGCAAGAATCTTCCCCTGAGCTTTGAAATATGTAACCTTGTTGCCTTGTAATAAAATATTTGTTTCATTTAAGTGTGCAAAAATATCTGAAATATATGCCAATCTTTGAATATAAGCTTATCTTTTAATTTAAAAGCTAGTTTGTGCTTCTGATCAGATAAAAGGCTGCACACCTCTTCATGCAACTCATAAAATCTTGCCAACACCTTCCTTCTTGAAAGCCACCGAACTTCAGTATGTAACAATAACGCTTTGAGACTATTTACCATATCTTCAAACAATAAGATAAAAATTCTGGAATTAAGTCGCCTAGCTTTAATAAGGTTAACAATTTTTCTGACATCATTCAGCACTTTAGTTCAATCAGTAAGCATTCGCTTAACTGCAAGTGCATTCCGGTGTAAGAAGCAGTGAATGCCAACAATTTCTGAGTTCTTATTTTTTATTTGAGCCACAACTCTTGAATATTTACTTACCATCGCTGTAGCTACATCTGTACATACACTCGAACAGTTTTTCCATGATATATCATGCTCCTCAAAAAAAGATTCAACTAATAAAAATATATCTGCTCCTTTTGTATGAGATTTTAAAGGTTTACAGAAAAGTAAGTCTTCATCAGTCTTAAAATTATAGATTTAAAGAGAAAATGTTGGACTTTGTTTTACTTTCTTAATTACTTCTTTTTTACAATATTCTGACATGTTACTAATACGCCTGGAAACTATATTATTTGAATGGGGCAAAAATTATATGTGGCGAACATAATTTTCGCCGATCATACTCTCAACTTTATTAAATTTTCAGCTGTTCTGTAATCCTCGCCTTGCTGTGCTATGCTAAAATAACATTATAAGAAGCAATAAGGGCATTTTTATGATCTTCACTGACAAACGATTTAAAAATTGTTCTTATTTCTTTTAGTTCTTAGTTTTTATTTCTGAAATAATTATTATTTCTATTTTTAAGTTCAGAGTGTTTCTTCTAAGGGCCGTTTGAGCTTTGCCGGGTAAAGACTGTTATTTTAAAGAACAATGGCACATTCTACACAAAGTCCATTTGGTTCTTCCTCATTACCAATCTAGGTCAAGCCAAAACTCAAAAAACTTTCGTCATATTTTGTCTTCTTAGAAGCCTCTGCAGTTTTATTATTATTATCAAGTTTCGATGACGAACACGATGTGCTTGAAAGAGGTTAGACAACGGTTCCACGTGTTTCAGTCGAAGTAGGCCTACTTTGGTTTCCTTTTACAGTTTTTAACCAGTTATCCATTTTAAGGGTATTAAGCAATTAAGTTTTGAAACAGGAAATATAAGTAATCACATTTCTCATATTTATATTGAAATTATAGCTACGCTGCTACTGCACATTCCACAAATCTTACCAAAAGTTTTATCGTAAATGCAACAACTAATTAACGCGGCACTTCAACAGGAACAACACGAACACACTAACATGCATGGATGATGAAATTGACGTTTGGCAAGCATAGCATAGACAATGTTGCCATATTTACATTACCATATGATCAATTACAAAAAGTGTGACTTTTATTGCAGTTAAGCATGCCACATTTCGCATTTATTTCAAAGTAATACATTATGGCCCTGTTGCTACATTTCACCACCACCTTTGCTAGATTTCATTAATGCCATTATTGCTTTCTTCTTATAGTTACAAAATTGGCCGGGTTAATATTTGAGAACCCCTGTTGTAGGGTATTAATTTTGGAAGTACTTTTTCAGTTATGCTCAGTCGTTTCAAATGGGCTTAGCTGGAAACAATTTTAACTTTTTAAAGCTTATGTCAGGTTCTCTTTACCATAATATTATTTTATTTTGGCTTAAAATATTTAAAGTTTGTTTTAACAAAGTCTGACCCAGTCAGTATAAACAAATGCACGTGGCCTGACCTTTATGGGAGAAATTTCTTATATTATAAATGATTTAATGATTTGACTCATAAATATATTAAGGATACTTATTTTTCTCAAGCGTCTTCACCCTGGCAAATTAATCCAGTAGTCCTCTTTGAGGTTCCACGCTCGGAAGAGGAAAGTAATAAAAATTGAAAGTGAGGATACCATTTTAAACATAACTTTCGGGCTTCATCCCTTTGGTATTGTGGAACGGAGGGATTTTGCAGCCTTGATAAGAGCATACAGCCAGAATATACTATGATTGCGAAGCCAACTGTCTTTAAAAAAGTCCAAGAAGCTGCTTTAGATGTAAAAACCAAACTTATTGCTGCAATGTGCAAGACTGAATAGGTTGCAACAACACAAAGTGTTGGGCATGCAGAATAGGAAGCAATACTGGTTTAACAGCCCACTGGATAGATGTCAGCATATTTGGATGACATTCAGCAGTGTTAGCTTGCAGGCAGATATAAGGGAACCACTGCTACAAAATTCTGGCTCGTACCCTGTATGAAATCCATTCTGAGTACAAAATTCAAAGTAAAGCAGTAAAAACAACAACAAATAACGGATAAAATTTCTGAAAAGCATTTAGAGATATGGAAATGACATAATTCAGTCAGAAGAGGATGTACATACGAGTATTACTAATAAGACACTAGATCAAATATATTACCGCCGTCAAGGTGGTTTAATACGAAAAACTGTAAGTGTTGAGTAAAGAACATATTGCCACTAAGTATAGCACATAATGCGCTGATGAACAGATAGTCCAATGATTTAATATGTATGTAGCTTCCTCTTTCGTTTATACGTTTGTATATTTTCGTACTTTAAGAATCTTAATATTGTATAATCATTAATATGCGGCTTTAGAACTGCTGAGGTGCTTTATTGCATTTTGGGATAGTTCACTTAAGATAAATACCCCACTACTTGCATCTGCTGCTTGTGAGTGCCTGCTTAGCTCTGCAGGGCTAATTTTGGCCCCCAAAGCTTTTGAAGTTGATAGCCAGGACTTTCAAAATCAGTTGCTTGTAAAGCCTGTTAAAAAAATTTCAGTAATTACTTCCTTTGAATTTTTTTACGTAATAATTAGTTTAGCTAACCAGCCTATTATAGTCTGGAATTCTGTTAAACTGGATAATTTTGTAGAGTTAATTTTACTCTTCTTATAAACTAGATTTTTTGATCAATAGAGAGATATTTACAGCTTTATCGTTAAGTCCAGTTTAATTCAATTCCAATATATAAGGGTCATTACAGCGGGTATAAAAGGGATTACTGTACAGTATACTGAATAGTGTCTGGTGTGATGGGAATTTACTATTTGCCGCTACTTTTTACTTATACTACTTGATTATTTCATCAATAAGATACTCTATTACTTTTACTCAGGTACATTTACTTGTACTTTGAGTAAAGTTTGTCACGATAACAATACTTTTAGTTGAGTATAAAAGTAAAGGACATTTTACAACACTGTTGTTGGCGCCTAAGATCACCTCCTGGAAACATTTTAGCTCAAGGATAGGATTACGCCCAGTGCCAAGCTTGCTCACGACTGGAAAGAAGGGGATGTAAACGCTTCAGCGCGACCAGTGATGCGGAAACCTTTTCACAAAGGTCTGAAGTCAAGAAGGGCTCCAAGAACCCTCATAATGCCAAGAAGAACATTAAAGATAGTTTCCATTTTTGTAAGAAATATGAAGGAATAGTACCACAATGTGCTTCAACAGCACTTTTTTCCAACAGTTAAGGAGAATTTTGGGGATGATAATGCATTTTTCAGGATGATAAGGCACCTTATCACAGATCAAAAACGAAAAAAATTCCTTATTTGAAAATAATATTAAACTGTTGACATCTTACCATGGGAATTCACTAGGTTCGAACCCAATAGAGAATGTGGGAGGATAGTAAATTAAACTGGTTATAATTAAACAAACAGTATCTGATTACGAGCAGTTCTGAGTCCCCTCTAGACAAAAAGGGAGAAATATCATCACAAATTTGATTTCCAGCACGCTAAAACGAATTGAAACATTCCTTAAGGAGATGTCATTGAAAATATTTTCTGTGTGGATCACTTGACTGTATTTATTAATAAAATGGGTTAGTGCTCTATATTCTTGTAATGTAAACATATCACGAACTTTCTGATACGTTATATTAACAATATGCTGTCGAATGTAATTAAAAAATAAATATATGCGGATATCTGTGGAAGCCTCGCATCCCTTCTATTTCTAGAAATCTGGAACCATTAACTAAATTACCATAACTACTCTCTTATAGTTAAAGCCCAAAATATACGACGAAGATTTATATCCACAATTCATGGTTTTATCTATTGTGGTGATAGTCTGATGCACTTAAATGAGAATAGGACCATATAATTATATACAGTTAAATACATCATAAATTTCTTGGTTAATGTGGCTAATGGAAGATTGCGGGCAAAATGTTATAAACAATAAATGGAATGGCTCCCCAAAATACCATATTATTCAATAATAATTAGCTTACACTTGAGTCATTGAGCTTGCACTCCTTGTGAAGGTCGTATAATGATATAAGAGGGATCTTCAAAAGGATCTGGTGCAAGCATTTAATTTAAAAGATTATTTGAACTTTTCAAGTCAAAACACGTTGGATCATATCTCTGGTTTGTGCTGATACCTACAAAACCGTCAGTTATTTCTCTGACGTATTTCAGGCAGCAAGTGACAGCTTACAAGAAATTAGCTCTAATTATCCATGGAAAAGCAAACTTTTGAGATCAGAGCTCTAATCAAGTTTGATTGAAAAGCCCCCGCTATTTTCGATTTTTTGTTGCATGTTTAAGGTGAGTCTACACCACATGGAAACACTGTTTTGATGTGGGTGAAACGTTTCAAAGAATGAATAGACCCTATTTACAAAGAAATGAAAGGGAAACCATCTACTTCAACTAATGCAGAAAAGTTGGCCGCCGTTTATAAACTTCTTGATGAAGATTGCAAGATTAGAGTTGCATTTATTGAGAAAGAAGTTGATATTTCCCAAGGATCAGCATATGCAATTTTAACAGAGCATCTTGGTCTCAGCAAGCTTTCTGTTCATTGGAAGCCAAAGCGTTGCTGGATGATCAGCTGGTACAAGAGAGTCATGTTCCATCATGACAATGGTCCAGCCCGTTCTTTACGGTTAAGAGGAGAAACTTGGGCGGGAATTTGATCGCAAATCATACCCGATCTACCCTATAGCCCTGACCTTGCTCCCTCGGACTATTTCTTGATTCCTAAGCTTAGGGAATATTTAAAATTAACAACATTTCAATCGATCGAAAAGACAAAACATAAAGTCAAGACATGGTGCAATGAGAAAAGCCAAGATTTTGAAAACTTCCTTCAGAATTGAGTTAACCTAAATGGAAACTATGTTGAGAAATATTAGTGAAATTTGTTTAATTTTAATTTTTAATAAATATATATTTCATTATGCACCAAGACCTTTTGAAGATCACTTGTATGCTTTTGTTCATATTATTTTGTGTTAAAGAAGTTTGTTGAAACTATTGCCATATTAGATGTGCGCTGGTTCAGTTCATTGCTTTCAAGTTATGAATTTGTGCTGTTTACATTTCATGCTTTCTTTAAGAATCTCTTTTCGGTGTTTTTTTGTGGCGGAAAAGACTCCGTTTGTTTTTGTTTTATATTTTTATCCTGATAAAGCTTTATTAATTTATTTCGCTATTTCTGACATTGTTTATCAGTTTGGTTTTGTGAACATGATTGTAGAGACATTCCTTTCACTTATGGATTTATCTTAATTAGGAAGAGAAAATTCCAGAACAAGTGAAAACTAATGTCATTTAAGAGTATTCCTCGCCTCTAGGGCATATGCATGCCATGAAGGATTTTATAAAGCTACTTAATAATCTTAATATTTTCTTATTCCTCCTTTAAAACAAAGGTAACCATATATAAAAAGTTTAAAATCAATGTAAATCTAAAAATACTAAGAAATGTATTCGTAAAATTTTTATTTGCCTCATATTTTTGGTAGCTAACCTAACCAAAACTTTAGGTACTGAAAGTTGTGGGAGACAAAAAAAAACAACTAGTGCAGGAATGTGTCTGATGATGTTTTGGGGCTCGTTTGATGGTATGAGACTAAAATTCATTTAAACTCTTATGGGTGAATTATTTCCCTGAATCTTCCAATACATTAAGATTTTTCATCATAGTATATGGTGATTTTTGGAAAATTCCAAGGGGAATCTCTCCAACATTGTGTTTCGGGAAAAAACTTTTCTAAAAAGAACTTAAAAAAAAGATGATTTGAAAATCTATTGAAATGTAAAAAAATGTGTCCAAATATTAGAGTAGTTGGGACAATGGCAGACATGAATGAGGTTGCGCAAATCTTTAAAATTGACCTCTTCCCAAACCACAGACTCAGTTATGGAATGAGAAGAAAGAAATCACATTAAATTTGCTTATAGCGCACAATTTGATAATTTTTGAAGGAGTAAAAGATTTAACCCCAAATTCTCTTTTGTTAAATAAAAACTATACAGCCATGACAAAAATTAACAAATGCCACTGACTGAATAAAATATGAGTATTCAAATTCTGTTGTTACTAAGCTTCATATTCAAATAATTAGTTTGAGCAGAAAAATGCCTATCCCAGAAGACATTTGAGAATCAAATTTCAGACAAAATTTTGGATTTGCATTGAAGATGTGTTTATCATCAATCCGAATATGGTATATTATAGTAACACACTGAAAATGTTTAGAGGGGAATATTTTAAAGCTACTAGGAAATATTCCCCTCTCAACATTTTGGGATGTAAAGAGGTGAGGGCATCCCCTTGCATTCTTGAATAGCAGTTGAAGTAGCTTCACCACTCTCTGTACTTTCAACACTGTTATATACATATTAAATTATCAGTTTCTTTACAATCCTGTTCAGAGCTTCCTTTCGGATTTATCTTTACTGTTTAGAGCTTCTTGTTAAATTTATCCTCGCTGGAATGTTTGCTTTGTTTTTTGACCGATAAATGTATAATCTTATCATTTATATTTTACAGTCTTATCTAATATTGGCCCAAAGTTGTAAGTCTATTAGATGACTTTAATAAGGATAACGGTAACTGTATTGCGCTTTTTCCTTTCATTTTATTGTCTCATTTGAACAATTAGTAGAAGTCCAATTTCCGGGAACAGTTCACTCTTTTTCTCAATTTGAAAAATTATCTATAGTAATATCAGGCTTTCTTCATCGATTAAATATCTACGTTTCTTCATATGCGTTACCCAAAGCACTACACTAATTCAATCCTGCATTAACTGTTGGTTATTTTCCTTTGTTATAGTACTCTCAAACCCTATTCATGTTCACTGCCTGAAAACGTGATATCTGATTTTGTGAAAAAGATACTATCTCACAAAGTATTCCAATTTATTTTATTATTTCGCTCTCCACTAAATTCTCTCTTTTATTACGTGTAGTTAAAATGATATTATTCTTTGGTATGTCGACAATTTCCACTCATCTACAAGGATATGAAAATATAAACAAAGATAACTCTTACCAGATTGACCAGTCATCAATATCTCTTTCTTAATGCCCAGTTCCGCAAGCTGTTACTTTTTTAATAGACGTAAATTACCTCAGAATTCGTGTTTTCGACATGTTTTAAGATGAAGATTTTACAATCAAATCAAACTAAAACTAATAATATTCGCTACAAACATGCAAAAGAGTATATACTTATTACTTACATGTCTCCTTTATGTTGGCATCATTGCTTTAAATGACCGCAATATAAATAAAAGTTATAAGTAGGGATGAAAATCTTAGTTTCTTTGTAAGTTTCTCATCACCAGAATGATTTGTCTTCCTTTCATTATAGAATGAGTCGAGAAGTCATTTCAGAAATGATATGCGGAATGAAACGTGAATTTTTTTTCCCTTGACTTTGTGAAAGCTCTTTAATTTCCTGTCTAGAACATCTTCAAAGAGACATGAAATGTATAATTATGACAGCGTATATAGTTTACCGTTCCCTTAGGAGAGGTTTCTTTCATTTATAGCTACATTACTTGAAGATATGACTTAAATCTCACCAATTATGCTTCCTTTGTGTTAACAAATAGCCTTTTGCTGGTATTAAAATAATATTATGTTGGTTAAGCGTTGATGCTGTTTCGTGATTCATGTTAATTGTTCAATATATTTCAAACGAGGCCTAAACAACTTGATTAAGCAAGAAAGAAATTTTTGTCACGATTTTATGATTCTCATCGTATGATAATTCATTTTTAAATATTTCTAGAGTATCAAATGATAATTATTTCAAGTTTTAGTTATAGTTAGGAATAAAGAGTAAACTAGTGAAATGACAGAGTTATTAAAAAAATAGAATTAATAGAATAGTACAACATATTTTTCAGACTAAATTACAAACTTGTAGCCATTTTTTGCAAATATCAAAAGCACGTAAAGTAATTCGAACGTTTTGCAGGTTGTACGGGATAATAAATACTCATTAATTCTTTATGCTGATGTATTTTGGGGAACATATTGTATTCTTCACAAATATTCAATTACATACATAGAAAATGCATGAAATAATCTCATTTCTATCTTCCTTCAGAAATATTATAGCTATTTTTCAAGTAATTCCCGCCTCGGTTCTAGATAAGGCTTAATTGAAATGAATTTTTGAAACCATATTGATACTTCCTTACATACCATTCATTGCACCTTGCAGATTTTTACCAATTTTTTGGATTCGCTTTTGAAGATGATAATTTGAGATGTGGACGAATATTCCAAAAAAGCAACAAGTTTCGATAATTTTGTGGACGATTTGTAGTTCATTGGTTTTCAGTCGAAGTTGTCATGTAAAAACGTCTTAGTCCTTTAATGTTTGTTACGGACTTCAGTTGTATCGGAGTAATGGAATCTGCTATTTTGAAGGACACCAAAAAACATCCTTAGTGTTTTTCTTGATATACAGTAAATCAAACAAATGAGGCCATGTTTAGATTGCGCCGCTACATAAAAGAAAGCGAAAGGTGAATATAATATAGACGTCCACCATATCCTTTTGAGTAAAGATTTTTTAAGAAAATACATTTAGAATAACTAATTCACTTCACTCAAATCGCGAAAAATGAAATACTATAAACAGTCCAATCAAGATTCACTAAGCAAGTTAATGACAAGCGTTTTCTTGGTTAAATCAAATCAATGCTGCAGCTGGCATCTGAATATGTACGTGCCTTACTTAGACACAATAACCCCTATTCAAGTCAGAGGGTCATTTTTCGACCTTTACCTCTTCCTTTAAAGATCTCTCATTACAAACCTTGAGGGGAAATTGCCTTATTTTGTCTCCGCTTCAATATAGACAAAAAGTTAAAACTCATTTTGTCAGTGCCACTCGTCACATTCGAGGGCAAGAACGCTATGGTTTTGGTAGTTTTTCATCGTCTATTAAAGATTTCAGTAAAATTCATCTGTGATAATATTTAGCTTTCCTTGGGGCTAACAAAGAGTTACTAATTAGTCATTGAAAGTTAAAACAAGCGATTATTTTCATTATATTTTGGCATTCTTCTACATTTTCTTTTAAAATTTGCCAATAACCTTTTAAAAGATTATAATAAAGTAGAAGGATTCCTTTCGCTTGAGCAGCGAAGGCGGTTTGTGTTCTAGAGCATGTAAAAGTTGCGATTGTTGAACATATAGGTCTGCAGTAAATATTTCTTATTATTTCAGAGATAATAATAGAGAGCTTTAAAAAAAATAGATCTTAGGCCAACTTTCAGTAAATTCGAAACATTTGAAACGTCTCAAAGAACCCTTTTTTCCCCCAAAAGACAATAATTTCTTAACGTCTTCAATACATTCATTCGCGCTTGGTCAACTACTTATAGTATTTAAGTTGAAGTTAAAATGTATTCTGACCAATTATTTCCATTTTCTTCAAATAAAATTATGTTCTATTGTAACAGTTAAAATATTTGCTCTGTATATTTAAACCTGAAAAAAGTGGCTTGCCTTAAGAGGTTAAGCCAATCGTAAGCAGTGCATTATTTGAATCTTCACCCAAAAAGGCAATTCGCTAAAGCTACATTTTTCCTAACTATCCAACTAACAAAGAGTGCTAGAAAAAATAGCAAGTACCTTGATTAAATCGAGGTACTTGCTTAGGATTAAATAATTCTTCTTAGTGGAGATAATGGATAATGGATTTACAAAAGGATTTTGGGACATAGAGGAAACAATTTATTAACAAATTTAAAATTGTATAACAAAAGTCTTTAACTTTTCCGTGTCAAAACGAATAGAGTAAAAGATCTGAAACTTTTAACCTGGAAACATTGAATTTTATGACTGATATTGAATTCAGAATTAAAACATGCATGCGAATCCGTACGTGTATGTTTTATGTATTCATTTCATCAAAATTCATGTATAAATATGCAGGTATAAACAGAAAGAAGCCTGTTCGTTCAATTTCTTGTGTAAAGATAAATGAACAAACAAAATTAACAGTCTAGCTAAAGATTTGTAGAAGAATACGTCGATATTAGTCATATTCATATGCGAAAATACAATAAGGTAATAAAAGCTATCTTAGCTGCAAACAACACTGCACCAAAATATGCGATTAATAAAAAGAGAGAAAAGTAAAATAAATTTACGATTTTGGACTGCAGAAAACTGTAAGTGAAAGAAGCAAAGCAGGGAGGGTAACGAGGCCGATAAAAGCTTGAGTATCTATAATACTTAGTTTAATGACTCATGGTCGCCAACTTAGCCCCGAAGAATGAGAGAGGAGATGACGACCGGCAACATAGAGAAAGGGCAATAAAAATCAAAACCCAACCTGATCCTTTCGGTATCTAGCAAATAAAAGGGTTTAGATACTTAAATTTATATCTCAAGCTACGAAAATAATAATATCAGAAGAAGGATAATAGGTCCGCAAACACTTAGCTCATGTAAAATTAAGCATAAAAGCGAAAATATATTCTGATAAATAAAAGATAAAAGAGACGTTGTTTAATAACACCTTATATACGAGAGACGGTCAATAAGTTTTGCAATTCGGATATAAGGAAACGAGATATGAGGAAAAGTGTTTTATTATTTTTCAATATAACTACCCACGACTTTAATGCACTTGCGCCACTTGTCCCTGAGGCTTCGAATTCCCGACAACCAGAAATCTCCTGACTGCTCGTCAATCCATTCCTGGACGGTGAACTGGACATCTTCATCGTCCCCAAGCCGGCGTCCACGCAGTGCAACCTTGAGCTGGCGGAATAAAAAGTAGTCGCTGGGGTCCAGATCTTGGCTGTAGGGGGGATGGTTGAGCTCCTTGAATCCGCACTCGCGCAGGGCAGCTTGTGCAACTCTGGCCTTGTGGAAAATGGCATTGTCGTGGAGGAGCAGGACACCGCGTGTCAACCTGCGGGGCCGCTTCTCACGGATGCAATTCTTCAACCCAGCCAGTTCCTCGGCGTAATATTGGCCTGGGATGGTCCTTCCACGAGGAGCATAGTCCACCATCAACACTTCCTCAAAATCCCAGAAGATGGTGGCCATGATCTTCCCGGCTGAGGGTTGGGTGTGGAACTTGATGGGGCTCGGAGAGCCCCTGTGCTTCCAGGTCATGCTTTCGAGCTTAGTCTCGGGATCCCAGTGATGGACTCACGTTTTATCACCTGTCATTATGCGTGACTCGACTCATGCCGGGTTTTGGTTGTACAGGAGCAGCAGCTCCTCCGAACTTTGACGACGTTGAAGTCGATCATGGGGCGTGAGGTTTCGTGAGGTTTTTAGGGACCCAACGGGCAGAGACCTTGGTCATGATAAAATTGTCGTGAATGATATTGATAACACTTTCATGTCATATTTCAAGTTCTCGCTCAATTTCTTCGACCTTCACCCGTCGATTTTCGAAGATCATCCTCTCCACACGGGTCACATTGTTCTCGTTGGTCACGTCTGATGCGCGTCCTGGACGGGGGTCATCTTCAAGGGACTCACGACCATGGTTGAACTCCCTATTCCAGCGAGCAATGGTTGCATAGGAAGGGGCAGGGTCGGTTTACACTGCAACCATGCGTTCATGGATCTCTTTTGCATTCTTGCCTTCCTTGGTCAAAAATTTGATCACTGAGCGGTGCTCAACCTTCTCTGTTGTTGAAAAATCTGTGACTGACAAACTGCGATCAGCTACTACTTCTTAAATAGACAAAGCAGGAGCGTGCGGCTGCAGGTGTTGACTTGTTATAACTTGTCCTAACACCCCCACAAACAGCCATCGTCCTTCCTCTGTTTTGCCCTACCGATTCACAAAACTTATTGACCGCCCGGGTATTTTTGAATGGTTCCCAAATAAAGTTTCAAGTCATTCCTCTGATAACTTGTTCCTGGGATATTATAAAAAATAATCTGGGTGCCAATATTTTGGTGGTGACGAGAAACCTTTTCAGTAATTTCTTTATTTTTATATATTAATTCGTTCCTTCGTCATTCCCACTAGTCATTCCATTTTTTCTTCTTTGAAAGTGAAGATTACATCATTTTTCTATGTTAATTTCTAAAAATAATTTCGAAATTACTACCGATATTACATTGTGGTTAATTTATTGCATTTTATAGTTTTATAAATTCTAACTCCCATAGTGCATATATTTAATATTTATCTACAAATATTCCAGATACCGAAACTGGAGAAGTATTTAAATCATTTTCCTGCTGTTAACCCTCATTTCACATGAAAGGTGCCTTACTTTCAGCATATTTGTAATTTTGAGGTTTCTTCTTCTCAAGAACATGAAAATTTAAATAATTTCTTTTAATCTAACAATGATTACGATATGCTAAAACACGTATCACCACATCAACATGATCGGCTAATAGCCCGTGTAAATAAATGAATATATAATTAAAAAATAAAGAAATTCAATGTTCATGTTTTAATATTTTGTTCCTTTCATTTATTATTTAATGAGAAGTATTTTGAGATATTTGTGGCGATATATATTTTCAAACAAGAAAAAATAGAATAACTAGTGAAAATGACGAAGGAACGAATGAATATACAAAAAGAAAGAAATTACTGAAAATGTTTCGCGTCACCACCAAAATATTGGCACTCAGATTATTTTTAGAAAATCCCAGGAACAAGTTATCAGAGGCATGACTTGAAACTTAACTTTTGAAACCTTCCAAAAATATATAAGGTGATGGCTAGTTGAATATTATAGGTAATGGCTTTTCTACCATTAACCATACCTATTCTATGGGATTCATAACAGAAGAATGGTCCACGTAGGCTGATCCACTGTTATCTTTTTGTTCCTATTTAGTTGCAACGCGGTATGAAGCTAAATTTTTCATTAACAGCCAGATCTCCTTTTCTAATAAGCTAATGGCAAATAATTACAACATATGTTTCAATAAAAATGTATGTTTTCGAATCATTATCACCAAAATCAGTAACGAGTTCTAATCAATAACCTTTAAACAGTCTTCAACTTCCTAACACACATAGGATTATATTTAACCGTCCCTCTATCACGTTCATATTTAACTGTGTATGGTAATTAACAGACTAATTTGCTTCCATTCTGTGAAATCTTGAATTATAAAAATATTAAATAGAGATATATTAAAGATGAAAAGTTACCCTTATCTCGTTATTCCATTCTTCTCGCTTTTTATTATTCATAGATAATCGTGGAGTCCATCCTAATGGTACGTTAATATTAAACACCAAATAAAGAGAGTGGTAGTCTCTTTATTCGTTATGACTGGATTGACATTTAATTGATATTTATTCTTTCTTGATTTATGTATTTTTCTAGTTCACTAAAATATGTTAAAAAAATTTCATTATTTCCAACTATTCGACGCTGGCAAATTTGATTGAGGAATATCTGCTCTGTTAGGATAATAGTATCAAAACAAAAGAAAAAGAATAGCAATGGCTTTTTTACTTCTATACTAGGCAAATAATATAAGCGTCATAACCATGACCGATAGAGAAAAAAAATTACGCACCACTAATGGGCCAAATTTAGTTCAGAGGAAATTTCAACTTCACTCCCCTGGGCCACCGTCATTCTTTTGTCAATCTTGAAACTCCGGTCTTGAAAAGCGAAATGAATATCACTGAATAAATCTATTCTTTGCGAGGTCTGTGGCTCTCTACGTCTCTCTTCTTTACCCTTCATATCGATTGAGTGAATCAAGAATATCTCAAATTAAATGGGGATATTTAAAGGGGAAGGGGGAGCCTTAGCTCCGTTTTCACAATTTCACCTCTTCTTCGTTATGTATGTGCACTTAATGGAGAAGGATTTCCCCAATTCCAGAAGAGGAAAGGAAAATATTAGCCCAGATTTTCATATGTAAGATATATTATTTATTATACGTCTTCTTTTTATTTTATTTTCTAATCGAGTAAAATTAATCTTTTCCTCCATTTTGATATTCTAATTCTCGGACGACTGTATTTGTGCACTAATTTGCTCTTTTTCAATTTGAAATGTCTGTTTCTGAACTTATTATTTAATTATGAAGTCCTGTTCACCCATGGGAACCTTTTACGGAACCAGCGCGAGTTTCCTTCTTTACTTTATTATTAAAAATCTTTTTCATTTCCTTACTATATTTTTTCCCATTCTTATTTTTTTACAGGAATGGCTACAATGAAAGGTTGCGAAATTGTATTATAAAAGCCTCTAAGACAGTAAAACTTCTTTATACCAGAATAGGTCTCATTTCTCGTTTGGAATCATATGACCTGAACCAAGTTGATCCCTAGCATTTTATTCTGGTTCTTTGGAGTTGACTTTGGGGCGAGTCAAGTTGAAGATTTTTAAACTAGACGTATTTAAGGGGCACATAAAGCTTTAACTAACATTATCGCAACGATATTGTTCGTATAGCTGTTTATCGGTTTTTTTCTTTCTTCCCCTCCCTCTTATCCTAAAATTTAAAAGAATATATATCCTCTCTCTCCCTTCTCTCTCTCCCTCTCTCTGCATCTTTATCCTTCCCTCCCTTCAACCCTCAATATCTCTCTCTCTCTCTAACTATATATATATATATATATATATATATATATATATATATATATATATATATATCTCACTCTCTTTCTATCTCGCTCTCTCTCTCTTTGTTTTTCTTAAGAAGGGAATAATTCTCACTAAAGCTGAAACCAACACCAGATCGATCGCCTGCCTGAAAGCTCTATAGTTACATACAGTAAATTCACTGACTTTCATATACACAATAATGATCATTTACAGAGCACCATTGGGCATCTTTACCTTTATAACGTAAAAAAGAAGATCCATTTACAGAATGTACGATATTAATTTATCACTCTCTATCATTTTGTTTCTCTCAGGGTGGCCTCAAGCAAAATTATAGTCACTATCCGAAATGCAAATATTCCTCGTTTACTGAATCAAGAAAAGAGAATTATTCTCTCAAGAGAGCGAGCAAATTGTTCCAATGGGTTATTTTGATTCGTTATGTTATTGCATTGGCCCATATTTTCTAAATCTTTCAATTAAGCCCCCTACTAGGGCTCATAATACCCTCCATTCCTCCCTAAAGAAGAGCGTACAACCTGTGATTCTCTTTCAAGTTACTCTACACGAGGTGAGGCGTGAATGTGCCACGTCAGCAAAATATTGACCTACCTGTGCCTAATTAGATTAAAGGTATCTGAAGGACATTCTTGGATAATCTTGGTTTCCTCCATGATCCTAATATGTGAATTATGATTTTTTGTGAATAAAATATTGTAACACCAAAGAGAGTCTGGTTTTAGGAGCAGAAGTATGGAAACGAAGATTGAAAAAAAAACGAAGAATAAAACTAGAAGAATGATATGCTAGAATAAAAATGAATAATATGTATGTACAAAAGTTTTTGAGCTGAAAGTCTGAGGTTGAAACACTATTAAATACTTATAGAGTAAACATGTAAATTCGTTTGAATACTATTTCAATCCACTAATAGAATGTGCTATTAACAGACAACAAAAGAGAAATCATCTTTTATTGAATTTATTGCGTCTTCTCCGGTTCTTCTTTGGGGACTGAAAAAGTTTAATTCTTCTTTATTTAATATATTTACTCAATCATCCTTTTCTTATATCCCAGCCATTTAAACGAGCTAAATTTCACCTGGGTAAGTCCTGTCATCTTTTGTCCGCTTCGATTCATTCATTCGCTCTTCTTTGCAATTCTGAATTGTTATTTTTACCGTAAATAAAAGTTAAATAACAAACTATAGGAATATTTAAGTCAAGACTATCAGTTCGACGTATTATCGAAGCCTATATAGATCGAGCACAAGTCGGTGCGGAACAATTCTGTATTATCAGTTCTCCTTCAACGAAGTGATTATATGAGGCTTTCATCACACTATTTAACCAATAAAATTAAAAAATAGAACATAATAGTTCGAAATAAGAAATAATGCTATAATTAATTATTCAATTTATTTATTTTTGAATACCTTTTAAAATTAAACCAGGAGAGAGAAGTCATTAAATGCAACCATTATTTTGAAGTGTTGTTATATTCGATTCAAAAATAATATTCAATTTTAAGGAATACTGGGGTTAAAGTCACATGCACGAGCCTCGAAAGCAATAAATTATTGCTTTAGTAATGTAATAAAATACATAATATATATATATATATATATATATATATATATAAGTTTAACTATTATATACTAATCATATACTCATCAATAATACCTTACCGGATTATCCTGACATATATCGAATTTTAGTTACTTAGACCTTCCAGGCATAAACGATATGAATAGTAACTCCACCTCTGAGAGTAAAACGTAATAAGCTCACCGGACAAAATATTAGCCACCTTATAGAGAAAAAACATAATTTAACATCAGAAGCGTGTAGGAACCTTATGCAGCCGAGAGGCGTAGCTTAGTTTACGTCGAAACGTTAGTTAGGCTTAAGTTGTGTTGCGGACGGCGTGAAGATCTGTAGATAGCAAATCAGCTCTGCTTAAAATGGGCCCGAAAAGCGACGCCATGGAATATCAAAAAGGTGTGAGTGCATTTGGCCGTGCCAAAGGTCATCATGTGAGGAAAGTGGCGGAATTTGATTGTTTCAACGTGTATGGTCATTTGGATTTACAAGCAATGGTAGAACTCTCAAAATGCGAAAAACTCTTGCCAGAATTGCGGACGGAAAAAGGTGTTGACAGAGAGGGACCGTCGTAGAATCACCAGGCTTGTAATTGCAAATCGATTTGGTTCCAGACAGGAATTGCTACAAAACATCAATTCTGGTCTTTCACCACCCATTTCAGAAAGAACATTACACAGAGAATTCCATGGCATAAACATATGGAGCAAAGTGGCGCGCAAGAGGACCTTACTATGATTCCAAGTGACTATTTTCTTAGTCCGGTGAGCTTATCTCGGGCATTTGTAAGGCTGTATTTCGGTGTATCCAAACCTCTTTTTCCCAGGCTCCACTATAACTTTCCATAAAAACGTATGACCCACCTGTGGCTGAAAAGAAAAATACAAAGATTATAACTATTTTTAATATAGAAATTATCAAGATAAGGTGTGTGATATAAAGCAGTTTGATACCTCATTAATTCTCTCGATAAAATTGGAGATGAAAGTAAAGATGAGTTTTGCAAAAATAATCTATTTCGTAGCCATAGAAAATGAGCAGGAGAAAAATGAGATTGGAAATTTAAAATTAAAATTTAATGATTGAAGGATTAGATGTATATTGAAGATTATTAAAATCAAATGAATATAAAATTAGTAAAAATCAAGTTAACTTATTAATTTATTATAATGAGCGATACGAAACTTAGTAAAATTCGGATATTTTAACTCGAAGCAAAATATGAATGAGAAATAATTAACAAACTTTATCTAATGAATTGAATTGAGAAAGTATCTTGGATGATATATATATATATATATATATATATATATATATATATATATATATATATATATATATATATATATATATATGATAAGGAAACGACTGTATAGGAACATAGAATTTATTTATGAGAGTAGTTTCGGTATGAATTTACCATACCCTCTTCAGTCAGTATACGACTAAGGAGGGTATTGCAAACTTCATACCGAAACTAGTCTTGTAAATAAATTCTATGTTCCTATACTGTGGTTTTACTATCATATACCATAACTCACTATTGAGTTCTTTTACTTATATATACATATATATATATATATATATATATATATATATATATATATATATATATATATATATATATATATATATATATATCGGTTACTGAAAAAATCTTTACATTCGTTAAAACGCTCTCAACAAAGAATACAACTATAGCTTTAGAGCATTTAGACACGTTTTTATTGTTTTAACATATAAATATCGGTTTATCTGACAATATTAATTAAGGTGGCCGCCCTTGGTGACAAGCACGCGCTCCGGTCGAGACCTGAATGCGTCGCACACGTTACGAACAAAGTCCTTCCTCATGCTAAATCACACGCGTTTGACGGAGGACTTCAGCTCGTCGATGTTGCCCTGGTGGAATTTGCAGGCCTTGCCCCCGACACGCGTTTACACGTTGTAGTCAAATAGATTAAGGTCTGGTGTTTGTGGTGGCCAAAATCCCTTCGATTAGAAGTTCATGTTCGACCACAATCACTTTTGTACGGTCGTGGCCGTGAAGGCCTGTAACCAGCCGCGAACCACACTGTTGGGACCTTCTCGACATTCGAAGCCACAACGCCGAGTATTTTCATGGAGGTTATGTGCTTGGTCTTGAAAATCTAACGGATCTGAGAGACATCCTGAACGAAACTCATCACGCCGTTGTTTTGCTCGTCAATAACAAACTCATCCCTGGAGGTTTTCTCATAAAAAAGTTGTGAAGGCAACGACAGCGCTCTTGATGTTGTTTTTGCAGTTGGTCGATGATCAGATGCCCTTGCACCCACCTCAAGCTCTTGCCGCCCTTCTCCTTGAGGACACTAGACACCGTAGCCACCTAGATGGTCCTATTCATCGCAAGTGAGGAGATTTTGAGCTTCTGAGAACATTGGAAGGATTTTTTCACAGGGAAATCTTTGACAAATTCAGGTGTGGCTGAACGAGGTCGATCCTTTAGATCTTCCCGAATTTGAGCTTGTTAGTAAATCTGTGGAGGGTCATCTGGCTGACGTTGAACCGCCTGATGATGTGGAGGAGAGCAGATATCTCGATTCTTTTCACTTTCATCTCGTCATAACTGCACACAATGGAAAAGAAGTTTTAATGACACGTATTGGAAAAGTAGAACTTTAAGGTGGTTTTACGAAATTTTATTTTATCACACACGTAAGCCTCTCGAAAGGAAAAATCGTGTGTAACAGAACTTTGAGAAAAATATGAGTTGATTTAAAATATAAACGATTTGGATTGAATTTGCTAATTAATTAAGAGTAATTCTGGGAAAGATAAATTGATTAAGTAAAGGTTGAGATAACTATTGGAATGAATATGTAAAAATGTTAGAAATATATGATAATCGTAGGAATATACAATAATGTTATGAATAAGTGATAATGGTAGGAACATGTGATAATTGTAGTAATTTGTAATAAAGTTTAAATATCTGATAATTTTCTGAATATGTAAAAATAGTATGAATATGTGATAAATGGAAGAATATGTGATAATGGAAATAATATGTAATAATAGGGATATGTGATAATGGTCGGTATATTTGATATTATTATAAACTTGTAATAATGTTATGAATATGTGATAATGGAAATATGTAATAATGTTATGAATATGTGATAATGGAAATATGTAATAATAGGGATATGTGATGATGGTAGGTATATATGATATTAGTTTTAACTTTTAATAATTTTATGAATATGTGATAATGGTAGTAATATGTACATAAAATACAGTATGTACTGATGATGAGGTGGTCTGGAAAGGAAACTACATGAGTTAAATTACCATACTTACAATTTTATAAAGGTTTCTCTTGTACAAGTTCAAAACAAACCTTTTAAAGCCGGATGCCATACAAGAGTGAAATATGACCAGCTTGAAAGGGACGCCAACATGGAAGAATGTTGCAATATTGCAGAACAAAAAGGTATATGTTTAAAATATAGATAGGAAAAAGTCTATTTGTTTCAAATGGAATTAAATAATTAGATTTTATGTTTGTATATATTACAGGATGTTTATGATGTATTGTAATCCACTACATAATCTTAATTATTGAGTACAAAACAATCTACCTCATATATTTACTGACTACAAAAGAATAAGTGACTCACTTTCGTTTAGTTACAACATTTTGCCTGGCGATTACGACAGATATTCTTGATTCGAAAAGACAACTTTGTTATTTCCGGCGGATATCACCACATTTTGTAATTTCATAGTCGACTCTTTTATGTTGGAGAAAATCATAAAAAGCACTGAATCCACATTAAGTCAAATAAGGCAAATGAAAATGAATAAAAAGCTTTGTCTCCAATATCAGTCTCAGGGTATTTTCTTTTTACCTCGTCATATAAACATATAAGGCTACCTATTGGCTTATCAATATGTATGGCAAATAAAATAGAAAATAGGATGCCAATCACAACCTATCACAAATGAAAATAACAAGCAAGTTAAAGCGACTGAGCTATATCGGCTAATGAAGCAAATTTTTTTTACTTGATATTCCCGTTGGTTGCCAATTTTCCCTTTAGTAAAATGGTAAAAAAGCAACAAAATGAACAGATGAATGCTCATTAAAAAAATATATATTCTTGTATGTTACGCTCACGTCACACTAACAATTTCCTGGGCCCATCAGTTGGACATAATTTCCACTTTGGGATTCATTGCTTTATTTGAATTAGGATCAAGATCGAGATTTCGCCTGAGTTCATTACGCTTGAAAATAAAAGTAACTATTTTCGACAATTTCTTAGCTAATTTTAACAGTAAAAAAAGGAATTCGATTCTCTGTAGCCTATTATTAAGAAATATAGATTTTCCGAATATATTATATTTAGCAAACTTTTTAAAGTGTTTATTCAATCTACCTTGTAGGCTTTTATTCTTAAACAAATATTTTTTGAAAGCAAAAACAAGTGAAAAAATTCGAAATTCATATTAGATAGCAGTGTGCGCCTGATCTTTTTGTCCCCTTAAATCCAAATGCCATGATAATTTGCTTCCGAATTTAATGCTCTTTTACCCCTAACCGAGTGATATTAGAGGAACAAGGGAAAGAGAATTTGGATTGTTATATCGTATCATTTAAAATTATTTCAGCAAATTTACATATTTATTAAAGAATAGGCGTTCTTAAAATATACCACATAAAACACCCATAGCCTTGACTCTATAAGAGATTATTTATATATTTTATTAAGTTTTTCTATTGTCTTGCAATAAATTAATAAAAATTTCCTGCAATATGTTGTTTCTTTTCTCTCTAAATGCCTTTTAGCTTTACTATAAAAGTGTCAAAGGTTACGAGGTTTAGTGTTTACTGTGCAATGAAACCAGAACTGGAATCCCTAAAAGAACTAAATTTTTTATCATAAGAAAGGGTCATCTAATTGAGCAAAAAAATATGCCGTTAAAGTCAAATAAATATCCTATACCATCTTCACAATTGCTTTATGTACTTTATTTGGGTGGATTGTTATGTAAGTAATACATATGAAAGTTTATTACATATTTATGAAATTTTTCTTATTAATAGGAGCTTGATTTAGGTTAGTAGAAATTTTTAATTTTCTATTTTAACTCTTATCTGATTAGTAGAAATTTATTTTTACCTTTATAACTCTATTTCGCAAGGAGTATGAGAGTGATTTTGATTTCCAGCCCAGCAATCTACCAAAGCTACAAAACATTTCTGTAAAATATCAACAGGGCTAAGAGGAATTGATGGAAGAGAAATCCTTTATTTTAAATGAGATTAATTCTCCTGTTTAAGGAATATGTAAACTCGCTTTCTGGCTAATATGAGGTGGTTTTCACAAATCCTTACAAATTTAATGAAATGAAAATAATTTTAATCATTACCTTACTGTAAAGTGGATAATTAATGAGTTAAAGTAAAAAGTATTATTTTCGATTAAAATTATTAATGCACTAAAAGAAAAAAGATCAAACTGTTGATTTGTTTGCAATATGTATTGTAGAAGAATAAGGTCGAAGGGCGACCTTGTGACCTTCAGTACCCACGTGGTCTCGAGATCGACGCATGGATCGTGGGAAGCGAGGCTGATCTATGGTGATGAGGCGGTCCACGCCGTTTTATTGCACTCCAACTGCATTTACTTAGGGGCATATTTTCCTCTTGCCATCCAGCATAGATCAAAGCTCTTCGAAGATTCTAAGACAACTTTATCTCTGTTCCCCGAAGGAGTCGCTGCCTTCCCCCAAGATCGCGCGGGTTGTGGAGACTCTTGCCCAGGTATTCCCTACCACCAGTGGAGCGTCTATATAATCCCCCGAATTGGTTCTGAAGTGAGAACTGTATTACGGTAGCACCAGAGCACAGCAGCCCGGCTCAGTACTTTTCCTCCTACCACCGCGTGCGAACAAAAGACATGCTCACCCGTCGCGATCGGAGACACCGGTTATTTTGATTCAAGAACGAAGGCTAAATCCACATCCCTGAAGTCTGTCATAATCAACCGGCAAGTATCTGACGAGGAAATACATCTCCAAAGGCCAAACTACAGGTGCTCCCTATTCAGCACCGTGAGGTAACCCAGCTTCCCCATCGCAGTCATCGTATCCCGACTGACCCTTCCCTCTAACGAACACTTGATCAGTTGAAATCGTTGAAGCCTATAGATTATTCTATAATGAACTCGCGGATTAAAATCCCCTTTTTTAATCTCCGATTTGAACCCGACCACTAATCCCATATTTATCATCCTGTGATCTGTCCCGTGCCGACATTTAATTTTTCATGCACGATAATTCCATTTAAACTCTGTATCTGTATATATTTTTGTTATTGTCTTTTTCTTGTAAACCTAAACGAGTACCAGCTACCTCTTAATCTTTGGTAAATTTACACTCTGAATTGTTTGTTTTGAAAGGACCCCGCAATTGAAAAGTAAACCATTCCCACTGAACTTTTAACTATTGCCCGTTCACGAACTGGCTAGGTCGACTCTCAAACCTACTTCGACCAAACCCCACAAAAAGCATATATATATATATATATATACATATAGAGTCCGGCCATTCCACGACATGTATTTTTGAATTGTATTGTATTGACATGTATTGTAATGTTCTGTTCTCTGAACAGTATGCATTATATTATCCATAGGTTAAAGGCCTCTTCCAGTCAAAGCTTATAAAAATAACGTTGAAATTTAACAAAAGCTTCAGACACTCAATTCATCTCTCCCGAAATTCATTCAGGTTTATACATTTGAAAGTTTCAGTCATTGAGCCTTGCAGGTTAATTACTTAAAAGATATGATCTTTTCCAGCCACTTTGTTTTTGTACCCTTTCTTCTGTCTCTCGTTTGTAGCAAGAGAAATGCCACAAGAGCATACAGCGACCGCTGGCATGTCATGGATGGCGACACCAGGCAACCTAACGCTGTTGGAAATCTACATAACATGGAGGTATGGGAGATGAGAATTAATTCGCAATTGTCATGCAAACAAGGCCATCGCAGCCACACTCGCTCCACGCCAAGTGTCAGCTTTTACACAAACTCCAAATTGTTCCCCATATACGCAAGCTTTAAGACATCAGATTTGAGGCAAAGAATATGAATTCCAATCGTATATAGTTAATAATAAATAAAATATTTATCTTGTGCCTGTTTTATAACCAACCGATCCACAATGCTTTGTATGAATGTGGGGGAATTAGCTGTCTTTGTTAATAGGCCAGCCAACTTAAGATTTATAGTCCAATAGTCCGACTCTAAGCAAGACCAAGTAACTATACATTGAACAGTTTGAAAAGATTCCGAGGTTCAAATAAAATAAAATTCAATCTAATATCATTACCACCCTTCATTATATCATCTTATAAAGGTGAAAGTTTAAATATTGATTGAATGAAACCGTAAGAAACAAACAAGGAAATTATAAAATAATAAAGAAAGTTACATCCCTTAATATATATGACAAAATATACCCGAATAAACCAACTACAAAGGAACTCAAAGAATATTGTATAAAACAATCTTAAAATATCTCCTTTTGCTAAAGAACGGAGCAAATATCTTTCCATGAGTGTATTTATCCTTAAATTTGTGCTATACAACTGAACCCCTATCAGGCCATCTCTTAAATCAACTTAAAAAATATAGGAATATTTCCTCATGTGAGATCTGGAGTGCAGTAGGTATAAATGTATGCTCTTTTCCTCTCCATAATAGTAGCAGAACGGCGAATTTTTTTTTAATACGGAAACAATAAGTATAAAGCCAAATGACATTTTAGATCGGTGAACGTGGTTATAACTTTCCCGCATCGGCTAGACTCCAAATATATCGCAATCGGACTTTGCCCCGGAATTTCTCCCATTAAATCAAATTCGCCAGAGCTGCGAATTTCTCAATATCGGATTTGAGAATTGACGCTGAATTTTCATTATTTTCTTATATTAAAGAATAACAACTCTATTTCAAATGCAAAGTACCAGAGCATTAAAATAAATCATCCGTGCACCTTAATTACATATATATATATATATATATATATATATATATATATATATATATATATATATATATATATATATAAAAGGTCTTTCAACAAGGACGCTCAAGATTTGTCAGGCAATAGTGGCCATGTTGTTAAAGCGACATCTAGCAACTTCATTGTGAACTGTTCACTAGTACTTGGCAAGTCACGATGGAAGGTTATAGCGTTAAACAGCGTGTGCAAATCATCAAATGTTATTATCAAAATCTGTGCTCCGTTCGACAAACGTTCCGCGCATTACATGATTTCTATCCTCGACATAATCGTCCTTCCGAGTCCACTGTTCGACGCTTGGTGGCCAAATTCGAGGCAAAAGGGTTGATTTAACAATCAGCCAACATCCGTACGTTGCCGAAACGCAAGGTTTGCTGAAAACATGGCTGCCGTAATTTAGAGTGTAGGGGAAAATCCGAGGCAGTCAATTTCTCGTCGTTAACAAAAACTTGGCTTTTCTGCGACTTCCGTTTGGCGAATTATGCGAATTATGCAAAATCCAACTTACCCAGGAACTTAAGGTAAACGACCATAGACAACGCCGTGTGTTTGCTGATTAAGCACTAGAGCAGTTGGAAGTTGCCTCAAATTTCCCCCAAAAAATCATCTTCAGCAACGAGGCCTATTTTTGGATGAATGGATTTGTGAACAAGCAAAATTGTCGGATTTGGGACGAAAATAATCCGCATGAGATGACCAGCACCAATTGCATCCCAACAAAGTCACTGTTTGGTGCGGATGTTCGTCTAACGGAATTATCGGTCCGTATTTTTTGGAGAACGAAGATGGGATTTCCATAACCGTCAACGGCGACACCTACAGATCGATGATAAGCAACTTTTTGTGGCCTCAACTGGATTATAGCCTGATATGGATACTGACGACATGTGGTTCTAACAGGACGGCAATACGTGCCACACTACGCACGCTACGATAGAAATTTTGCACCGGCGATTTCAGGCCAGGGTAATCTCGCGCAGCAGTGACATCAACTGGCCACCGAGATTATGCAATTTAACGCCATTAGACTACTTTCTTTGGGGCTAACTTAAATCGCAGACCTATGCGAATAATCCGAAAACAGTTGATGTCCTTTAAGTCAAAATAACGAACACAATCCAGCAAATACAGCCAGATTTATGCGACAAAGTCATCGAAAATTGCGCCTCCTGAATATGTTCCACCAAGCGAAGCTGCGAGGGACATTTGAACGACTTCATATTCCAAACTTAATGCCATAAAATGTACTTTAAATTTAAAATAAATTTAGTGCATATATCACACGCAACTTGTATTTACATTTAAAAATCGAGTGACCTTATTGAAAGACCCTATATACAGTGTACATATATATATATATATATATACAAGAAAGTGAAATTTGACGCGAATGAGCAATGAGACAAGAAACAGGAGTTTTTTAGAGGTAAGAGAAAGGGACATTAGAAGAAGACTAGAATCATAGAGAGCAGAGGGCGGCACAATGAAGGCAATCCTTTACCGAGAAGACAGAGACAACGCCAGGGGAAAAAAGTTTGAAATTCCTGGCCGGGACTCGAACCCGGGTCTGCTGATTGCCGGTCAGATGCTCTACCGCTGAGCTACCAGGCACAGTGACTCTACTTCGCCCAAAGCGTTACCCCATCAAACCCAGTATCTCTCTAAGCTAGGAACCTCCAAGGAATTTTTATACCACATCTTCTTACCCGCTCACAATTTAAAGGCTCATCCCCAAGTCACATACAAAGAAGAAGGAGCAAATGCAAGTTCTACGGGTGATAACAACCACCACAGGGCTTTCGCCATATTTATTTTCTGTCTTTCAAAACAATTTTGAAGACAGAAATAAAGGTGCAGAAACCTTGCATTGCAGACTATATTACAATATAGTACAAGAAAGTGAAATTTGACGCGAATGAGCAATGAGACAAGAAACAGGAGTTTTTTAGAGGTAAGAGAAAGGGACATTAGAAGAAGACTAGAATCATAGAGAGCAGAGGGCGGCACAATGAAGGCAATCCTTTATATATATATATGTGTGTGTGTGTGTGTGTGTGTGTATGTGTGTTTATACCATGTAAGGAAAAATAAAGATTGATTGGAGTTAGTACTTTCGTTGTCCTAACATTTTAAAACTCACAATTATTTCCAAAATAGAGAGACACTTTATTTATACAAAGCAATGTTTTTCCTATGAGGTCAGATATTTTATGATTTCTGATTAGTCTGATTTAATAAAAAAGATAGGATTAGATCAAAGGAAAACAAACCGTGGCTTATATTTTTATTTCGCTCCTCTGTGCTCGAGAGTAGGAACGATTCAAAGACATTTCTGCTAATAAAATCATTTCTATGTATCGTGGTATTTGCTTATGACCAGTTAATCCGGTGACCCATTTTAGGCCTGTGGACGGCCAAAGACCTATTGAAATATTCCTTAGATACTGCATTTTGATGATGCTTAGTTCTTACAGATATTTTTTTAGAAGTTTACCTACATAGAATAAATTACAATCCAAACAGGGTATACTATATATTACATTATTATCGCCCTTTTGTCTCTTTTATTAACATATTTTTTAATGTATAATTGTATTTAAAAATTACACTTATATGGATTTGTTTGAAAATTGGTACTGTATACAAAGAAATATCACGATAAGGTAAAGATAATATGTTGTGTCAAGGCTCTGTTTTCCCTAACTTATGGTTATCGAATTACTTTTACTTTACCATGATATTTTTTTGTATATATACCTACAAGTATATTTATTTTAATTATTCCTCCGTTATAGATTTCAAACCTTTCAATTAAATTTTATGGTAACTTTGTTGATCTCTGTATTAATTTAATTTATTTTTTTTTGTAGGCATTTCGTCTTCTTAGTGTATTTTTAATTTTGCCTGACCTGCCTTTCCCATGCGTCCTGATTAAGTAAGCCTCGTTCGAACGGCTTGAGTTGCTAGGGGTCGCCATCCTAGGGTTGCCATCGGTCACTGGCCAGGCAAGATTCTCGTCTCGTCTCATATGGGCATAAGTAATCGAACTGGCTGAATACTTCAAACTAAAGAAAATTATGTGATCAGAGATCACACGATAAAATTTAAAAGTGAGATTTCTATAGAAGATTGCTAAATTTTAAATTCACATAACTACCCAATTACACTTCGAATTTTGGAAACATTATATATAAAACAGCTCAACTCAGACTTAATAGTGATTTGTCCTCGTTTCCCCTCCCCCTACTTAACTAAATGAAAATGTTGCCGTTGAAAGTTAATAGTATATAGCTTAATAATAATTTTGTTCAAAATAGTCCAATATATGTAAATATTAAACTAATAATTCAACTTTCTAATTTAAGGGTTTTTTTACAGTTACTAACTAATTTAATATAAAAAAGTCTTTTTACTATAAATCTAAACTCTAATTTTAGAACTTATTTAAACTCTATTTTTTCTTATTCAAAGCTAAAGCAATCAATGTGCTAGATGTAGCTTTAGAATTGTACTATATTATATATTATATTTGACGAAGAAAATGACCGTATTATGGTCGAAACGTCGCTACTAAATAAAAGAAAAAAATGTTAGCAGTAATTTTCCTTGCTTTGGGATTTCTGTTAAAAATTAAATTCAGGCTCTCTAGAAGCAATTCTCATTACTATATATATACATATATATATATATATATATATATATATATATATATATATATATATATATATATATATATATATATATATATATATATATATATATATATATATATATATATATATATATATATATATATATATATTCCCCATAGCACGAGGTATAAACATGTTCCAGCATATGCCAATTCTCTCAGACGTCTAAGCTGATAAAAACACTTCAGGGAAGAATACATTTTGTTTGGTAGGCTACCACGTGGTAAGTTTGTATGTGTCATGAATGAATGTATTTTAAGAGAAACCTGGCGCGCTTTCTGGTCGCAAAGGATAGCTGCGGTTTCTGCGTTAACGAGTGTTATCTGCGCATTTTAACAGGAAAAGGACCAATAAATTCGTTGAGTAATTTAGCGGTTTTACATGTTTCTATCATGTAATGGCAACCAGACATCAACTGTTCTGGCATTCTCACATCAGCCTTAGTAGAGTGAGAAGGTGTTCCACAGTTGCTCCTGAACCCCAATCTCTAACTCAAGGTGACCAGTTAAAGAAATATTTATTGATAATTTTACCGCATTTAAATCAAAGGAATTTGAACAATTGTGTGGAAACTGGAATATAATGAGACTTTATTGAGCAGCTTATAGGGCAGAGGAAAATGGCATAGTGGAGTGCAATCATCGAACTATAAATCCATTGACGAGATCATGTATATCAGACCTCAGAATGTGATATTTTAGTACAATATGGCGCCACAAACAGGAAAGGATGAAAATACTGTTCCCCAGAAATCAGTATACATGTATCAGTGGAGACATTTAACTGTTGAGCCTGTTGGGCACGGTACTGCAACTCTCCTGAGGTTGTGGATAGGAAGGAGGTTTGGGTGAAGCAACCAATGACGCGCTGTACTTCACATTGTAGGAGAGCTGCAGTGACTAATATTAACTCCTCTAACAACATTTCTGTAGATGGGGTGCCAAGACATATACTTGATATCAGAAAAATTGTAGTTCAGGTAGATGATATGGATGAGGGGAGTTTTGTTTGAGGGCAGAAACATGTTAATACCCCGAGGTACCCCTCAAGATTAAGGTGGCCTCCAGTGTGGTCAATGGATTACATCCTTTTCTAGGTCGTAGTTGTATGATTGTCCTGTCTCTCTGTTCTTTATAGTTTAGTTGGTTCTTTTCATTTTAATGGGTAATATGTTAGGTTGTTGATCTTTAAATCATGGGGGGATGTAATATCAGCCAGATATCAACTGTTCCTTCTTTGAATCATCAGGCTTAGTAGGGTGAGGAGGTGTTCCACAGTTGCTCCTGACCCCCAATCTCTATATCAACCTTTTTAGTGATTAAGTAGGACTGTGGTGAAGGGTTTTTTCTTTGTTGGTTTGCACTTTTACTGTTCTGACAATTGGAGGAGAGTGCAGTTTGTTATAATTTCCCCCAGGGCTGTCAGTAGTAGTGTATGGTTGCTGTGTCACAGTTTTTTGTTGATGTGTTGACTGTCAATGATATCAGCCAGCTGCTTATTTTAGTTTGTGAACTGATTGATGGTGGTTAAGTTGATTTAGCCCTTCATTGTTTTAGGATTAGCTGTCTTTCATATTCTGTACATTTTGCTGAGTAGATCCTGTAAGAAGAAATCTTTTTTATTTGACTTGATTCATGTGTACGTCTCCAAACTTACACATGGCTGTAAGTTTGTAGATAGTTACGAATGTCCACCTTCTGATCGGGAGGGATTTTAAGCGATAACGTGGGACACATTCTCTCATATGAGTTGTTAGTGCCTCCGCGAATTCACTGAGGGAAATGGAAGCATCTAATGGATTTGAAAGTATACACATAAGACATATTATAAGCGCAATGGTGATGTAGTAGTAGGGTATGTCAATTTTTTCAACTTTCAAATTCCATAAATAAGGGGCCCAAAAAGTTGCAGCACTACTTATGAATTCTAAAGATATTTTAGTCATTTGAATATTTCGGTTTGGTAATAAGCTACTTGAAAGGGGGTTTTTTTACTGTTTGGAGGAATTCAATGACAATCATTATATTTATATCTAATTTACTGATTTTTTCGTATTTCACAAGGTGAAACATATTTATCAGTGTGTTGAAGATTACTTTGTCATCAGTGCTACCATCCTAACTGTGTCAATCGACCTACAATGGCTATTAAAATTAGGGCAAGACTGGGGACATTCTCACGTATGAGCAACTAAAAAGGAAATGGTAGAGTGTTGTTGTCCTCTAATACACATAAGACATATTAGAAGCGCAATGGTGATCAAGTAGTAGGGTGTGTCAATTTTTTCAACTTTCAAATTCCATAAATAAGGGGCCCCAAAAGTTACAGCACTACTTATGAATTCTAAAGTTATTTTAGACATTTTAATAGTTCTGTTTGGTAATAAGCTACTTGAAAGTGGGTTTTTTTTTTACTGTTTGAGGGAATTCAATGACAATTATTATATTAATATTTATATCTAATTCACTTACTTTTTCGTATTTCACAAAGTGAAACATATTTATCAGTATGTTGAAGATTACTTTGTCATTAGTGCTCCCATCCTAACTGTGTGAATTGACCTACAATGGCTATTAAAATGAGGGCAAGACTAGGGACATTCTCACATATGAGCAACTAAATAGGAAATGGTAGTGTTGTTGTTCTCTGAACTCCCAACTCTGCGTAAAGTTGTGAAATATGGACTATTGCACGAAGAACAAAGTAGTGAGGATGTGATAAACTATCCATCAGGCAGTTTTGCAAATGAAATTTAGCCTAAATACTTGAAAACTAGGAACAAGCGAACAGTTAGTTCTTTTGTAGCCCCTATTGTAAATTCACGACTCACAATCGTAAAGAAAATCCAAGAGAATTTTGAGCAGGCCAAAATCATATCTCTTGGAATAGGATAGCTACATCTCAAAGAAGCTTTCATTGGAAAACTTGACAAGCTTCTTGAAATCCTCAGTTGTAGGTATTGCAAGTGTAAAATTGTTCTTTGCTGTGAATTTGGCTGCTCTGGTTTTAAAAACAAAACTCACATTAAATTTACATACCATAGAGAGATCAAGATCGCTGTAAAGGAAAGGCCTTTCAATAAAGGTCAGAGACAAAAGTTTGATTCAATGTGATCACATCAAATTGGCTTACGAGATCAACTTGAGCAAAACAGACAAGTCAAAAACAGAAGCTGAAAGTGGGAGAGTTAATCATTATAAACACACAATTAAGCAAGCCAATGCTACAATGCCATTAATTCAAATACTTTTCTCTCTTGATGAAAATGAAGGAAAAATATCTGATGCTCAAGATGAAAAGGCTGGAAGTTATGAAATGACATTAAAAACCCACAGTACAACACAATAGAAATAACTAATGTTGCTATGCATAGCATCAAATAAGGTGTAGGCCTGAGTGCCAGAGCTGCCATTACCACTGCCGCTTTTATGGATGCTGGTAGGATCACTGAAGAGGACAAGAAACTTATGGTTTATCACAATAAAGTCAAGATGGTCCAAGAAAATGTTAAGATCCCTGGACCATGATTTTAATGAATTTTGTCAGAAAGGAAAAATTGACTGCATCTTCTATGAAAGCCATCTTGTTACAACTAAGTAGAAAGTTCAGATCGGCAGTTCCCCAACTTCGTCAAAGAAGACCATATTTATGTGTACAATGAACGAAGTATCTCTATCACTTCGCTTCGCTCTTGAGAAAGACTCAAGGAGTAAAAAAACTGCTGACGTTATTGCTGATAATCTCTTTAATTTCATGAAGAAGGTTATTGATAAGACCTGCAGAGCAGTCGACTCAATTCTATAAATGTTAACACTGGTTGGAGGGGGGATGCATTAGGTAGAACTTCAGCTTAGCCTTAAACTGATTTAGTTGGTTTGTGCTCTCCACAATAGGGAGTTATCCCTGCGACACTTGGTCACACCACTAGATGGGAAGACCTTGTCTAACAGGATGACAGGTAATGTTGGCAAGACCCTAGACACTGCAACCAAAATTGGAATCTACCCTTCATTCAATAAACTCGCAATTGGAGATCCTTTTACTTCACTGAGTAATAATGTCGTAAAAAATCTCTCTAAAGATCAAGCGTATGGTATAGGATCACAAAGCCCATGAGTACAAGAGAACTCTCCAGACATCTTGAAATTGGTCCAGTGAACCATTTTAATGTTTGACAAAAGTAAACAGGCTTTCTCATATATTTGTTTCCAGATATAGCCTTAAAGAACGAACCCTCAACAACTTAAGACTTATAGTGGAATTTTTTGTTGTTGTGTACTACTCCTTTTGGTTCAACATCAAAGTTAAATATTCTTGGGCGGAAGGCCCGTGCCACATCTTGCTTTAGGTGTGGCTACATAAGATGCAAAAGAAGGCTGTAGTGGAGGTTGTTTTGGCAACTATCAAGCGCTCAGAATGGTATTCATTCAGCCAAATGATTATCCAGACACTCTTGTATTCAGATGTTAGTGAGCAGAGAAGAGCTGATGTCCAAAAGATTGTTGACAGGAGAGGAGTTGATGATCACACACTTAGAGATCTCTAACGGGATATCCTCCTTTGAAGTGTAAACTGACTAGAACAGAAGTAAAGAAGTTCCTTGACAAGCCTATGCAAGTTCCATAGTGACCCTTTTATGCAAGATCAATAGAAATTTGTGAAACAAATTATAGAGGCATCAGATAGAGTGTATACATATGGGAAACGTGAGGGCTATATCAAAAAACAAAAAGCAGATGAAACTTGATGAAACCTTTTTAATTATTTTTTTAACTGAGGTCAGCCCTTTCTAATGTTTTATGAATACTCATGTTTTAAGAAGCAAAAAGTAATAAATGTGTTTTTCTGAGAGCAATATCAGAGTTTTATTTCAACGTAGATTTGCAAACCTAACTGTTGGGCAATCACAAAAAATAATAGCAGATTTGTATACCCTACATCCAAACACATATTTTTAGAACCACTCAGTGAATGAATTGGCAAAAATTTATCTTCATCCTACAAATTGACACAACATAATTCTCCAGAGTCCTCCTTGTTTTGAAAGCGGTGGGCAAGAAACATCCCTAGTAATTTTTTTTACAAATGATCAGATGGGGAACCAGCAAGCAGGGAACGTTTGAGCAGAGAATGGAACGACTCGAGGACATTATTACCACTCGGATTCCAAGAGAAGTGAAAACATGAGGAATGCCAAGAGTCCGAGTGAATTTAGAGATGAGAATAATGATGTGCTTTTAGCATGTATTGTTAGATGCACGGCTGAAATTACCTGTGGAACCTGTGCACGTCAAGTCCTCGAACAGGCGCGGTGAGAGTGAACCGTAAGATGCGAAAGAACGAAGTGGCGTAAATAAAGTTTCCAGACACTCGGTTCGTGAGAGCACGTCCTTTTAAGACTAGGATTAGCCAGAAGTGTTGCAAGATGACCGTCCCTAAGATGAGATGACCGATGTTTTCAAATAATGAAACAAAGGCAGATACCGTCCGGGTAGGATAGAGATCGAAAGATATTTCATATAATAGCAGGGTATAGGCTGAACTGAGAGAGTTTATAGCGTGGAGACCTTTGGAGGTTTACGTCTGTCCTGAGAGGAAACCGGAAGTATGTAGGCGGTAGAGACGCTTTCAAAAAGAAAAATCGAGTCTCGTATCTAGATCGAGGATTAAGAGGCAGGGGTTAAAACCCTGCATCGCCACCGTGGTGAGTGTTGAAGCAGACTGATTTATGAGGCACAATGGAGAGATTGGTAGCAGAAGAAGAGTTTGAAACTTTAGCAGGAACTCCTTGAGTGGTTTCTAGCAGCAAATGGGACGATGAAAGTACCTACATCCTTAGAGGAAACAGGAGATGATAGTCATGATTTTGAGGCATTTGAATCGCCGAAACATTTCCGTGTTCGTTGTAGAGGACTGCTGATTGCTTTGTTGAAGAGTGATGACGAGTGCGTGGTTCAGCGATGAGGTTACTTGATGTAGGCTTGTGAGAGTGTAGCTAGCTTATTTACAGCGGAGTCACCAATGGATCGGTTGGTAATACAAGCACGTTGCCAATTATTATTCTTTATTGACAAGGTATGGTTGGAATTCTTCTTGATACTTCAGGTCAAGAGATTTGAAGCTCGCGTGAATGCAGAGCTTCTTGGAGGTTGCTGTGAAAGCTGGCATTTGGCGTTGAGCGATGGTGGCATTGAGCGTTGTATGAAGGAGAAATAATCTGCCTTGTTCGTTCGTCCAGATCAAGGTTACCAGGTGTCGCCATCCTGGGATTACCAAGGTCGCTAGCTGCGCCATTACCATATAATTTGTGGTGATTTTTGTTATTATTCAGATTCTGATAGAATTCTCTAACATTTTCAATGATCTTTTTTGTTATTTTATTCGTAAGTTTATCCCAAATAGTTTGTTGTTTCATATTTTTGGTGATTTTTTGTTTTTAATAAGTTTGGTGAGTTAGTATATTTGCTTCTTCCACGAATTAGCCTTTCCGTTCCTTTTCGCCTTTAATCTAAATTAATTTCACCGCGCTAACCTATTTCTTTAATTAGATGACTTTGAATCATTATTATTATTTCCGAAAGTTACACACTAAAAATGGATTCTGTTATATTTTAATCCCAAATGTCTAGTGTGGAATCTGTCACCTGATCAATAAGTTTATTAAAGTTCTTTGTTAATTTAATTTAGACAGCATTAATTTTTTTTTATTACTTGCTTTGATGTATATTGCTACCTGTCTTGAAAGCGCTAATTACTGATTGGGTCAAGCGTACTCATAATTACATCTAAAGAATATCTATTTGATATTTTTAGTTGGTGACAAACAATAAAGTTTATCTAATCCTCAGCCTTCAACAGTTTTTCGGTCCAGCTTGCTGAAACCTTGAAGTAACCATACAAAATTTGATGGACTTGGTTGACATGGACTTGGTGGAGATCCTTTGTTCCTCCATTCATTTCTCTAATGATTTACTGATGGACTTGGCCTCCCTCCTTGATGGATTACCTTATGAGTACTGCAGCTTATTTCACATGCTTACGTCATCAACGCAAACTTTATTACAAGCAGCCACTCCGTGTGTAGGAAAAACTAGAGAAGCAGTATCCGGCTTTGATCAATCGAGGTCAGGCTTTGTTTCAGCAAGAAAATGCGAAGCCACATACTGTTATGTTGTCTATAGAGAAGTTCAAACATATTGACTGTTTTGAGATTTTTCCATATCAAGCATTCTGTCCCAATGCTGCTGCGAGTGACTATGGCTTATTTCCCCCAATGTTACACTTCGTCCGCGACCAGTGATTCAACACTTTTGATGGAGTGAAGGAAGCTTGTTTAGAGTTTTTCTATTCAAAACCCGGTGACTGGTAGCTGAGACACCTTTGTTTGCTAGCCTATCATTGTAAAAAGATCGTAAAGAATGAGGGAGTTCATTTTGAAGAATATATGTTGGTATTGCTCCATAAAATTTTGTTGTTGTCTTTACGGCTCCTAAGTGAGTCGTGACTTTATGGCCAACCATATATGAAGTAGAATATCTTTGCCCCCTGGAAAATGCAGTACAAATGCTTTATTCCTTTTCTACGACCTATTGATGCCAGTTCCCATTCTTGTGCCTAACATAAATAAAGATTTCTTTGATGGCCTGCATGACAGAAAAGCACCTAAAAGACAAAGAAATTTGCACATACCTGTTACAAACAGATATCTAAAGCTTTCTCGAAAAAAATCTAAAATGTCATTAAATGTTGACTGAAATTTAAATTTATTTAGAATTGCCTTCTTTTAAGTTGTATATAGTACATATTAGACCATTAACAATATTTAGTATTTGGGGATTGTTCTGTAAATACAATTAATTTCTTGATTACCTCCTTATTATAGAACTGTAGATTACATTTGAAGCTTCAAGCAATCAAAACTTTCCTCACCTCTTCGCCCATTTTGACCTGCGAGTGACTTGCTTTAGGTTTAAAGTAAAGAGCAGTATCGAACATGCGGGACGCTCCAATACTACTCCTTTCCCCTCAACTCCATCCCCCGTGAGGGAGAGAGAAAAGAGAGAGAAGGAAAGAGGAGAGATAAAACGAGAGAGAGAAAGAGAGTGGGAAATAGAAAAAGTCGGAGAAGAGAGAGAGAAATAGAGAGATAAAGCGATAGAGGAAGAAAAAAGAGACATAGATAAAGAGAGAGCAAAAGAGAAAAAAATAAAGCGATAGGGAGAGATACAGAAAGAGAAAAATAAAGCGATAAGGAGAGATACAGAGAGAAAGAGCTATAAATTGAGAGAGAAAGAGAGAAAGGAAGAGAAGGGGAGAGCGAGAGAAAAAGATACCAAATTGAACAAAATATTTGTGCTTAAATACATATAATATTAAATTTAGTGAAAATGGATAATGAACGCACTGAATGTCGCTAAAAAGGTTTCGTTCAAGTTAATGCAATCCGAAGATAGCCATCTTGCAGTGGCCTGCTTGCGACTTTGATCTTCCTCTTGGAGACGAGAAATGAGCCAACTGCAATCTCCTAAAGTGCATATGATGGCGGTGCTCTTGCTTTCGCGGCTACTCCTGGATTGTTGAATGCTCCGCTGAGCATTAATGGCGAAACATTGGGCACTTCAGAGATTAAAGGCTTGAAAGAGAAGAAAATTTTGCAAAATGACTTTGTTACACATACATATTTAGTAGCAAAGTGGAACAGTTGAATGCTGTGGCATTCAGATTAATTTCCAGAGAAATGAACCTAATGTGACGCATCCTTTCTTTGTACGACCAAAACCTATCAGCTATTTGTGGTTTGCGTGGAAACTAGCAAGCATCTACCACGTTCAGGCTCATACTACCTGATAAAGGAGGTGTGTGTGCAAGGGTAACGCTCATCAGAAGAACAAATGTCTTACAAGAGAGGATCCCGAAAAGGTCACTAGAAACAAAAACACATCGCCCTAGCAAAGACTTGAAGCTCAGAGCTCTGGTTATCTCTACTAGTGTTCTATCACTAAGCTAACAGGACTAACACGCAGGACGACATAATTTTTTCCAAATATATTTATTCCGTCGCATCTCCATAGATCACGCCCACCCAAATCTGTGCTTGTAGGAGAGTAAATATTGGAGTGAAATATGGTGTGATTAGTATAAAGCAAAAATTGACAAATAATCTTTCTAACAGGTTACATTATACTTACCGCACCATTTGTCTCAAGTTTCTCAAATTTTACCCATTTCTAAAATGTATTTGGCAAAGACAACGGTGGAAATAAATAAGCAAAATAGCATTTTATGTGACGGTAAACGCTGATTACCCAAAGAAAATTAATTGCTACACTTCTTTTATAGAGAGTGTTAGAAAGATTCTCTGACAACTCCTTTCTGGCGATGCACGAGGCCAGGTACCCAGGAAAAGATGCAGTGTCGGTTTTTACTGTATACTTTATACTAACCGCAACATTTATATCAAGTTTCTCTAATTTTAACCGTTAGCTCAGCGGTGGAGCGCTCGACTAGATAACCAGAGGTGTGAGGTTCGAGTCCTTGCCGGGGCGAGGTGTACTTTTTCTTGTGTTTTTTCTTCTAGTCATCTCCTAAAAGATATCTGTTCTGCTGTGTATGTGTATAATTCGGCACACATTTCTTTTATCAGTCGGCATAAGCATTAACTTGGTAGATGTTTGATAATTTGCACGCCAAGCACAACTGCCCGATAGCTTTCGGTCGTAAAAAGAAGGGATGCATTTACTTTGCAGTTTCAACATATATCATCATGTAGAAACAGTTTCATTTGGGTGATGGTCTTTGGAGATGCAAACGGAAATGTTTACATCGGCAAAATATGTTACCATGTGCATTAGTCCCGCTAACTCAGCGGTAAAGCACTGGTTTAGATAACTAAGGTCTGAGTTAGGAGTCACTGCCGGGGCATCATGATTTTTTTCGTGTCTATTCTCGGGGTCATCTTCTGTAAGATCTCTGTTATCCTGTTTCTCTGTAACCTTTGACATATGCACAAACACACACACATATATAAATATATATATATATATATATATATATATATATATATCAGGTTTCGATGGGAGCAGCTTCTCTTCCATACATATGTTTTTAAAGACCAGGTTGTATTTTAACTTTAGCAATTTTATTTTGCAAAGTTTTAACTGGCTAATGCACTTTTTGATAGGTAGCTAGAGATTAAAAATCAGCTAAGGAGACCCATTTTATTTGTTTGTATTTAAAAATAAATTCAAATCATTTGAATTAGTTTTTAAATATACCCATACAAAATTGATCTCCCCTCAACTCATTTTTAATCTTCAGCCAGATTACCAAAAATTGCATTCGCCAGTTAAAACGTTACAAAATTAAATTGTAAAAGCCAAAATATACATAACTTGGTATTTAACAATATATATATATATATATATCTATATATATATATATATATATATATAGTACAAGAAAGATAAGTGGACGCGAATGAGCAATGAGACAAGAAACAGGAGTTTTTTAGAGGTAAAAGAAAGGGACATTGTTTTGAAAGGCAGAAAATAAATATTGCGAAAGCCCTGTGGTGATTGTTCTCACCCGCAGAACTTGCATTTGCTCTGTTTTCTTTATATATATATATATATATATATATATATATATATATATATATATATATGGGTCGGTTCATATAAACAAAATCTTTATACAAACACTGAGTCAAGCGTCTTGGGGGCCGGGCATCGTGCTTTCCCATAGAAGGGTTTATTCAAAGTCTCTTTCTAACACTCCTTATAAAATGAGTGTAGGAATCTACTCATATATATATATACATATAGGGATGCCCAAAAGTCACCCACAGCAAATCAAAATCATTTAATTTCAAGATACATTTATCTTTGACAAATGAATGAATGTTATAAAAGCATCTAAATATGAAAATTCATAAAAATTGTTCAAACTGAAGTCATTCTTGAGCAACACATTTTTCGATTTGAGTCAAAAAGGAATTATAAATTCTACGACAAAGTACCTTATTTGCATTAATTAGTTCGAATTGAGTTGATATGGTAGCTTGCAACTAAGCTATATTCCTGGGTTTCAATTTAAAACCTCGATCTTTTCTCATCCCAAAATATTAAAGCCCATTGTTGTGGGGTCACATGAACGTGGAGTCTACCCAATAGACCCTCTGCCTCCAATCAAATCTGCAGGCATAGTGTCTAACAGATCAAGTATCTTTTTAGAGTAATACGGAGGCACTCCATCTTTAATGAACAGCAAGGTATTAAAGTCCGGCCTGTCTTGCAACTGCGAAAACACATACGCATTCAGCATTTCAAAATAGTTATCGCCATTGCCAGTTTCATTAAAGAAATAAGGGCCTAATAATCCATCAGAACTGAGAGCTTCACAGACAGTGACACCAGGCTGATTCAGTTATTTTCGTAACTCAAATGCGGGTTTTCAGTAGTGTGAATCACACAATTGTGGCGATTAATCATGCCTTTTAATTTGAATGACGCTTCTTCAGACCATATTATCTTATTGAATAGTTCAGGATCATGGTCAAATTGGCTGATAAACAGTTCACATATTTGTAATCGCATATCTGTATCGTGAGGTCACATGAATTAATTTAGGTTGGTATGCTTTATAGCCATTACATGCAAAATGCTCCGAAGGGACGATCTTGAAATATCAAGTTCAGCGCTTAGTCGAACAGCGCTCATTTTTTAACTTTGTGAGATAATAGTAGCCAGTTAATCTGTCATTTTGGGAGCCCTAACTCTACGTGGCCTACCTGATCTTGGTAAATCTGCGATAGTTCCATTTTTTATGAAATCGATCTCGTAAATGATTAATAATATCTTTATGCGGAGGATTTATTTCATCACCATACTCGTTTATCCATTCTTCACGGACTCTTTGTGCATTACCATATTTGTAATAATTTTTAATAACAAAGATTCATTGCTGCATAATCAGTTTGTTAAGAAACCTGTAAATAAAGCAAAATATTATTTTATAATAAGACTTCGCTAATAAAAATAAATGTTGAAACGGCAATTTCGACTCACAGCATTCAATTATTAAACATAACTGGAATGAATAAATAAAATTGAATATTAAGTGTAAATAAGGGATATTTATTTACTGTCAAGTGACTTTTGGTCACCCATATATATATATATATATATATATATATATATATATATATATATATATATATATATTCTGTGTGTATTCAAGATGAAAGTAAATACGTGTAATCAGTTTTCATTTTTCATGCATTGTGACTTTTCTGGCAATACATGCCCATCGTCGGGTACTATAAAACGGGAAGAAATTCTCAACAGCGGCTATGAAATAAAAATTTAAAACTAAATTTAAAGTTAAAGATTAGAACCAAAGAGCCAAAAAACAACAACAACAAAATAATGAAGAGTAAAGTAAGAATGATCAGGCGAAGAGAAATAGCAAAGAAGTAAAGTTGGTTTACGGTGCGGGGATAATATTAGTTGGTTGAAATTATTCCATTGACAAACGGAAGAAAGATAAGTTGCTAATGAAAGAAAATTTCTATTGCTTAATGCATAATGATTCCAAAATCTCGAATGACGTAGTGTCTTGAGTGGATCCCAAGATTTTAAAATTATTAGTAGATATATGGGTTTTCCAACTATTGTAATTGTTGGCGATTGCAGGATTGTCTTTTATATAAATGCCATTACTTGTTCTTAGGATAATGCCAAGATTTGAACAAACTCTTTCATTGTCTGTTTTGCTATTTTTTGGAAGAAGAAAGCAAATTATTTTCAGAGTATTCCTTAGAATTCAAAATAAAAATTAAATTTATTAAAGTTTTGCCTCGAGATATATTAGTATGAATAGCGTCAAGATTCACTTTGCTGTCTCTGTACTTCCCATGGTTAACTCAATATCCACAATATTGGTTAACAGAGCAAATGAAATGATTATTTTTCGGGCGACAGCCTATCCTTACAATAAAAGTTATTCTCAGTTTAAAATTGTTAGCAAAGGCAATTGTAAAATTAGTGTGTAAATAGAACTTTTTTGATAATTTGTGGAATTGTTCAAGAGCAGTCTTATTTAATGGGCCAAGTTCTCAGACCACGAAATATCGATTATTTTTAGATATATTATATGTTAGTAATTTTGGAAAATAAATGTTCAAAAGGTTGTTACAAATCAACATCGAGTTGTTTTAACAAAATTTAATTTCAAGTGGTTTGTTATATATAGTATCTGGGTTGTCGCAGGATGGAGTTTCGATTCGGGAAGACTACTTTGCTGTGCCCTGACATATACTGGAGCGAGCCGCCATCGAATCTGATGTCTCTCCGGTCTGCAGCCAAAGTATGTTCTTAAAATTTACATGAAAACAATCGAATGAAGAAAAAGAACAAAGAACGAAGATAAGCGTTTAATGGGACACAAGATCCATTTCTGTTACAGACCATGAAATCTTTCAATATTATTACGCGTACATGTGACATAAACCTAAGTTAACGCAATGAATTAATATTGTGGGTATTATTTCTTTAGTAAAAACGGGGATACAACATCTAGCAGGAACAAACAATGCAAGATTCCTATCGATTTTTAATGACACAGAAAACAATTTTTCAACAAAAGGACACAAATATCCTTATGATAATTGCCTGAAAATATTGTGGTATTTTTCCATTAACCTGCTTTGTCTGTTTTGCTATTTTTTGGAAGAAGAAAGCAAATTATTTTCAGAGTATTCCTTAGAATTCAAAATAAAAATTAAATTTATTAAAGTTTTGCCTCGAGATATATTAGTATGAATAGCGTCAAGATTCACTTTGAAAAGCATTTACATATGAGAAAAAACAGCTGGTGTGCAGGAATAATAAATGGTGTACGATCGAGAAAGGCAAGGTTTCTATTATATTTTCTAGTAAGTCACTAGGATCTATTCTTGAATATTGTTTTATTATTATTATTAATATTATAAAGCAAAAGGCCTGTAATCAAAATGTTGAAAATGGAGTAAATAAAAAATTAAGTATATAGGAAAATATAAAAGTGCGAGAGTTTGAGGAGAGTGAGCATGCAATTGTTCAGATGTAAGCTGTAGTATTTTCGCCTACGCTACACTTGAAACTTCAAGAGGTGTCTCGTTTGTAAATAGTATCATTTATTAGGTATACGAATGATTTAACTCTTGATTTCTCTAGTACGATACTCGAAGTGATTGATAAAAGATACAACTGCAAGCGAATATAAACATTGCCTGTGAATCTCTGAATCTAAAGACTCTTTAGTTTCTTTCTCGAGCGCGAGTAGTTTAGAAGCCAAAATACCTTTATCCGTCTATGGTGTTTAATAATAGACTATGCCGCTCTTCTAAATTAATATGTTCCACCTGAATAAATCAGCAAAAATAACTCCAGAACTGCTATCACTTACATTAACACTATAAGCGACTTTAATTTACACGAATGGAAGCGTGTACGTTAATGCAAACATTTTAAGAACTCATAAGACATTGATTATATTATCGAATTTTTTACAAGTCCTAAAATGCTAGCGTCAAAGGTAACAGAACTATCACAAATTTGTGTTATAGTCCTCTAAACATTAACTATTTAAAAATACGCACAAAAATTAACATAATTTTGCTGAAATTAGTGCATTTTTAAATTTATGATTAAAATATATAGAAGATTTGGACTATGATTGTATCATAGAACAGAAAATGAGCAATCACAAAATTATGTAGAAAGATGTTAAGAAAGCTGAGCTACATCTAGACAAGTCATGTATTTAACCAATCCGTTTTTCAAATCTTAACATAAAGATCTAAATAGCCAAAATAATAAAAACCACAATCAAAAAATAAAGATAAATCAAACGAATATAGTAGGAAACAGTGAAGATAAGCCACACGGATAAGAAAAAAACAACTAAAAGAGATACATAGTTTTATGAACGCACATTGCGAAAGCGAGGTCATCGTTGCAAAGTAAATTACTTCCAGTTAGCAGCAATAAAAGGGAAAACCTGTACCCTAAGGATTTCTGTGAGCAGGAGATATCCAGTGAAGACGAAATGTCCCAGAGGCAGCGTTATCTAAGCACCTGTAACTGCCTAGCAGGATCTTAGACCAATTTTCTTCTGTTCTTCTCCTACTCTTCGTGCTACATAGAAATCTTCGTTCAGGATTACCTATTTCGCTTATTTACTGATGAAATCTTTGTGTGCTGGGGTAAATTATAAGGGAGTTTTGCTCATTTCCCTTTAGTAAATATGGATTCATTTAAAGTGGGATTTTAACCACAGATCTGCACTGTTTGTGACCTTTCCTTCTCATTAAGGACCTAGAGTTTAACATAAGGATCACAGGTCGTTACAGCCTTTGAAATCCAACTAAACTTGACCCAACGTAAATCTAAGCCGATCTGAATAGTAGTCCTAACAAATGTGGCTTCTTTCACTCATATTGGGGATTAGGTATTATCCCAGTTTAGGACATACAGAAGCTACTACAATGATTCGTACACTATAATGATTCCAGCACCAAACCTACACTACCTTCAAACCAAATAATAGGAAGTAATGCATGACAAATTGCAGATATAAACTAACTATGGCTATAAGTTTTACATTTATATTGTAATGATAGGATTGATGGAACGGCAAGTTGTGGGCAAAAGAATATTTATATTCCAAAAATATGGTGGTAAAAATGATCAGGACAGATAAAACAACAGGCATGTTTGAGTCTCAGAAGTTGACAAGATAGTGAGAAAAGTAATAAAATTGCGCTGTCCATATAATTTTGACCACCATATTTTTGCAATAAAAATGCTCTTTTGCACGTAACTTGCAGTTTCATCTATCCTAACTTATAGCCATGCTTAATTTATATCTGTAATCTGTTATGCATTACTTACCTTTAATTGGTTGGAAGTTTCTGTTAGTTTTGTGATGAAAACCTAAGTGTCCGAATCATTACGGACGCTACTGTATATCAATTTATTGAAATTGAAGTTATTCAATTAAGTGCCTCTCAAGGAATAATGTTTTTAAGATCCTTTACGTGACTAATGTTAATAAATTTCTCAAACACGACTTGAGAATTTTCTTTTAGTTCTCTCCTTTACATTATTGGAGTGCCATATTTTCTTCAGAAACTCCCGAAACTGTAGGAATACATTTCTATTAAGAAATCCTCCAATCGCTATAATTTACTATTTTTGGATGGCAACAGATATTTTCAGTAATTATTTTATTATTATTAGCCTTTCCTCCATTAGGTCCCATATATTTCGAATACGAAGGACAGTCACTAATTTCTGTGCATTGAAAACCATGAACAAAAATCTTTCGGCTTTTTGTCAGAATTTTTTTCTTGCAAAAAAAAGTTTGCTTCCATTTGTACTGTCACATGGCATTTGTAATTTAATAAAGGTATTTTTTGTCTTCCTTATCATTATTTCTATACTTTCGTGTCCTGACATTAGGATCAGACTCATTTGTTCTAGTTTGTATGGGATTTCGTGCTCTTGGTCTTGCGTTTCTATTCCATAAGCTTTCTGCAAATTTTCCAAAATAAACTCTAAAAAATATGTATGTGCAGGCCTAAAAATTGAATTCGTTCATCATAAGATTTAAATAAGTAGAAGAGAAAGTTTTATCGCCAGCACAGGTCCCTCTCCACTTTCCTCTCCCGAGTAGGAGAAGGGGTGGAAATAGACCCCCGATCGACCCTTCATCTAACTCCCTCTCCTCCCTCAAAGGATTCAAATGGACGCAGATGGGGAATGGTTAGCGAGAGCCGATGGAGGTAGAGAGGAGTAGGAAGAGGAATAAAAATTGGAGGTGAGAAAGAGAGTAAAAGAATCCAAATTGATCTACTTTGACCTCGTTATAGGGAATAAATTTGATAGATTGGAGCGCTGTGAGCGGTATCGAGATATTCATTTTGATTCACAGCGAGTGTTTCTTTAAACTGTCAAAATCTTGCCATTACCTAAACTTATTTTGTTGATTGACAATGCTTTTTTTTAGATTTAACATCTTTTGGTTTGGTTTAGGAAAATATCTCCTTTCTTTGTTCGAGTGGGAGATTAGATTCTACATTAAAGCACAGATCTAGCTCTATATGACCTACTCTTCCAGCACACTTTACAAAAGGCTTATATAATAAAGTAACTGGAAAGAGATATAATTTCATTATATATACGAGTATATTGAAATCCTTTCGTATTTATTTCCTCTATTTTTTAATTTATTGAATGAAATTTATATAGTTGACCACACCTTTATTAAAGAGCGCAAAACAAAGAAAAAATCTTAAACTGCCTATCTCTTATTTCCTTCACAAGAAGCAAATGAATGTAGAGGAAACTGCATTGATCAACATGTTTCACAGCGGTACCCTGTTGAGTTACTCACATGGCGAGAATACTGATTAGCCTCTTCGGGAAAGACGTGGAGAAATTCGAGAAACGTTGACTGCACATCAAATATATTGCGACGGTTTGAATAGAAAGCGTGACATAACAAAGGAGTGAAAATGGAATATAAAACAAACTGATACAAATATTACGTTAACGATTATATAATTTAATGATAAAGAAAAAAAATAAAATAAAAAGTGAGATTTCTTTTTACTGAAAAAGGCCCTTACCCTATTAAATATCTGTTACAGGTCTGACTGCAAAGGTTTTACAACAATTCGCCTTGTGACATCTTTCAATGCATTTGGTGGCTGACAAAGTGAACTGCACAAGCGTTTGATGCAATTAGCGCACAACCGAACCTGACCTAACTTACTTACCTAACAAATTTTAATAATAATTAATTTTTGATAATTGTACCCTTTAACTGTGACCTTTTGAAATTAATCGTTTTATATGATATATATCTCACTTCCTCATTCTGTCACTTTTTCGATATGTCACTCTTTTAAATAGTTTTTGTGTTACTCATTTGTTATGTTACTCCCAAAACCAAGTTTCTTAACTTTCGAAATATAATTACAGGAAGAATTGCTTTAGTTCGACAAACAGCCAATTAACGGCGGTAGACACAATTGGAAATAACACATGTAAATTAGTCTACTTTTAAAATATAGATGGGAAATGTCTATAATGCCCAAAATATAAATTCGAATTGGAAATAAAATGGTGAATATTGGATTAATAAAAGTAAATTAGCCAAATACAGAATTAAGGCCACCACACACTTTTCGATCCACTCAAGCCCAGCCTGAGAAGCAACAAGGTCAAAGTTACAGAAAACTAACTTCATCAGAAAATTAAATAGATTATAAATTACGGAGGTCTTAAAGATGGCCTTACTCAAATATTAGAAAGAGGAAGCTTGTACAGAAGTAGATTAATTATAATTATTCGATTTTTTAATATTTCTATAACTAAGGTACACAAGTATCTGTATATGCACCTATGATTCATGCATGGTTCAAATACAGCTAGAGACAGTCATCCAATTGTACAAGAGAGAGGATAAGGAAGATATTCTCTGGCAGAGACTCATCTGCTAGTGTTGAAAGCAATATAGTGACAAGAAAGTCAGAAAGGAATTTTATTTATTTATTCTTTATTCCGCAGCCCTTTTAATTTTGTATTAGAAGTTTTCTTCTATCCTGCCGGATAACTAATATTTATTTTCGAAAAATGCTCAAGCTGATTTTTAGACATATTTACTAATATGCTTTCCATACTCGGTTAATTTCGTTATTTCAGGTATGTATGTGAGTCTATAACTAAAATATTTTTGAGTTATGGCCGTGTTGAAGCGTTTATTGTCATATTTGATGCAAATTTGAAGACCGTTTACCCTATCATCTATCTTGAACAGTATTCTATAATTAATTAAGTCAATCCTTTTATGTTTGAAATAATGGCATACCCTGAGGGGATAATATGTTTAATGTACCGGTCTTTTATAGTAGACTTTATTCTTAATCTTATGAATTAGTTTGGTTTTCAAACGTTGCACCCTTTCTAACAGCGGTCTTTTTTTAGGTACCAAGACCAAAGTTGCACAGTATATTCTAGATGAGAACAAGCGAGTGATTTACATAGGGGTAAAGTTATACAACTCAACATAAATATCAAGTTTAGAGCAATATAACTCGCTAATTTCCTAATATATAACTTTGACACATTGATTTAATAATTTGAAGTCCTCCGAAAATAAAACCACTAGGTCATTTTGTTGATCCGCTTGTCAAATCCGAGCAATATCCAGATTAGATTATTTAACTATAGATTGCCCAATATCCTATCTCTAATTATAGATTTTAGGAATATCTTTTTTACAAAGATCTGATTTTTATCCTTTTTTGAAGACGTGGCTCCAAATCGATTCCTAAGCTTAGTGTGGATAGCTGTGACATATCCTAAGCAGTAAAAACAGTCATGAAGGGCTTATTTAATATCATAATTTATTCTGTGTGGTGGTTAAGAAGTCCTTCTCTATTCTTTATGGGTACTATAACCTCCTTTATGGGGTTTCTACTGTTCAGATAATTATAGAAACACTTAGGTTCATAGTTAATGTTTCGTGCCAGGTCATTTTCCTACCTTCGTACGCTCTGCTTTAACCAGTCTATGATATATTATCATGCTCGATTTACTTTTAATTCTTTGTTTTATCAATAACACTAGCCAACAAATTTTAACTTTGTCTCTGCTACTTGAGTAAATGTTGTTGTTATAACTAACAGATTTTGGTGCGCGATTCCAGATCTGTGCTCAGATTTGTCCTAGCACTTAAGGTTCCTGAGTTATGCAACTAGGCTATATGGCTCACTTTGTCACCTTGGAGCAATTAATGATATAATTATTACGAGTTTGAGAAGAATGAAACGTTTCTGGGCAAAGGTTTGTAATCGGGGCACCCTATTTTGCATTATGTATGTCCTTTTGCAGACACAGACAAGATATGTATTACATATAAAAGAGGTACTACTCACCTAACTATAAATTTCTTCAAAAATATTTAAGACTCTTGCTCTTGTGCTTGTACGGGGATATAAGATACTCCCGTTGTAGGAACCAGCAGGAGTCAGCCATCATGTTTTCGTTAAAGCAGCCTTGATATCTGCTTTCCATCATTGCGATATCTCGGTGGAACCTTTCCCCATGATCGTCACTAATATTACCCATATTAGATGGAAATAAATCTAGATGCGAATGCAAGAAATGCATCTTAAGAGACATCCGACACCCCATTCGTTGATTGTTCTTTAACATGTTGTCCACTAGTTCTTCATACTTTTCAGCCCTATGATTACCAAGGAAGTTCTGCATTACATGGTCAAATGAATTCCATGCTGCCAACTCAAGTGGAGTTAGTTTATTTCTGAACTCCCTGTCACGTATCAATTCTCTGATCTCTGGCCCTACAAAAGTGCCAGCTTTAAGTTTAGCATCGGTTTTCTTTGCACCAAATTTTTCGTTAAGATACTAGAATCCATCAGAATCATGGGCTATTGCTTAAAAAAATATGTGATAAGGCCAACTTTGATATAAAGTGATGGAAGGTAGATCTTCTGTCGATCTACCAAAGACATTTGCTTCACATTATATTGGTCAACGATGTGTTTTTTCCTTTCGTGCCACCTTTTGAAAATATAATTATTTTTGTCGTCAGGGCTGTTCCATAGGCATAAGAAGCATATATTATTTGTATATCCTAGCTGCAGTTCAAGAAGTAAAGAAAGTACCTTAAGATCACCACAGATATTCCACTTATGATGCGAGTAATAAACACCTTCCTAAAATAAATTTCATTGAGATAACTGTCTCTATCATCCCAAAAATAAGTGCGAAAGGAATTGAAGTTTTTTTGTTACCATTGTGTTGCAACACAGCTTTGAGGCTAGTAGATCTTGCATCGATGAATAGTCTCTATTCATCAGGTAAATGCTCGCTTCCTAGCTGATTCATGAAGCCATTAACATCAGTACAGAAACAAGCATCATTATCTTCTTTATATAAGGCAGCTAAGGTCTCATGGCGTTTACGGAATGTAGATATTTTTAAACCGTGCTAGGAGATGCCTTTGCTGTAGTCTGGTGCCCAACAGTTCTTTGTTCTCCTTTAACAATGACAAATCCCTTACTAAATCATTAGATCTTTCTTGATTTATCAACGGATCTTCTTTTCTTTAGAATTATAACATAAATTTCATCATCATTGTTATCTTCCTCTTCAGGCGATGGATCATCTTCTTTAACTGCACTAGCCGATGGAGCAACTGGGATTGGCATTTCCCTATTATGAGGGACTGGTTGTATGGCTGAATTACAATCTGAATATACAATTTTGGACTTGTTCTTATTTGAGAATCCAGCAATATTTGTCTCACGCCAAAGCATTGGTACATCAAAAGGCATACCCTTTACTTTCCTATTTAACCACTGTGTGAGCCTCTTATAACACATATTATGAGATTTGTGAGGTGCTCAGGGCTTGTCTTAGTCACCAACTTTACAACCAAAATAATAATTGTATAGAGTTTTCACTCTTTCAGCTAAAGTTTTTCGCTGGTTGCTAGGAGTATATCTTCCACAGATATAACAAAAGTTGTCTGGGCTATTTATACATCATCACCGATTCATATTTTCGACTTAGTTTGTATATATCCTGTTATATACTTTTGTACAATCTTATTTCATTTACAAATTAATTGAGAGATAAATCTGAAAGAAAAATGCAATTAATCAATTTATTTAAATACCGTTTCAACGCCACTACTATAATGGCTAAATTTGATAATGTGATAAAGCAGGAGTGTAACACAGGAACCAAACACACACAACACATCCTCTCACTACGGTAGCCGAAGCAACGCAGCCCAATGTGTAACTAAAGAGTATATGTGTAACTCAGGAACCATTCTGACTACAGATTCGAAATTAGCATACTCGGTTTGGTATAAATCACAAGCTAATGCCCAAGTAGCAAAATCATTGTTCACTAGTGTAATAGATGAGAGAAAATGAATGTCGTTATCTCCCCTTTCTATTCGGGTGAGTGGCTTATAAATAATTGAGATATATTTTTATTTGTTTGCCTCAACTCTGCGATCACTACCTCTGCTCTCATATCGAGAGTTGGTATTTTAACCGTTATATAAAAATAAATAAATAAGTTGGATTTAAACCTGTGTCATCGAGCGTCGTGGTCATATAAGCGATGAGCGCTTGATGACACAGGTTCAAATCCAACTTCTTTATTTATTTTCATACAACGATTAAAATAGTTTTCCCTACTTTTCCGTTTTCTACATCTCCCAGTTTCCTTCTTAAGCTATCATTGGTACATTAAATATTCTCCTTAGCGATTTTCCGAGTTATGTTACCAATTTCCATTTCCTTGGGCCTTTTAATACAATTATATATCACCCGTCATGTGATTCTCAATTATTACAAACAAAAACGCCCGTGCTCGTTCTACTAGAAAAAAAATTGTCTTGTCTCTCACTGGATAAAAAAAACCCTACACTTCGTTATTCAAAAGGTTCTTGAATCAACCTTTTTCGGGGTTGAGGATGGTAGCTCTGGCGATGACCGTTGAGGTCATATAATCGATGAGCGCTTGATGACACAGGTTCAAATCCAACTTCTTTTTTTATTTTCATATAACGGTTAAAATAGTTTTCCCTATCTTTCCGTCTTCTAAATCTCCCATTTTCCTTCTTAGGCTTTCATTGGTGAATATAATATTCTCCTTAGCGTTTTTTCTGGGTTGTATTACCAATTTGCATTTCTTTGAGACTTTATTTACATTTTTTAAAAAAAATATATAGTGGAATAAATGTATTACTTTCGCATTCTACCTCTGAGGATGATACTTGTCGTATCGAAACGCGTCAATATAATAAAAGAAAGTCATAAGGGAAATTAATTTCCTTCCACCCTTTTTTCTTATTTAATACGTCTCTAATGAACTTCGGTAAACTTATTCACGGGTTGAACATTGAAGAAAAAGTGAACATAAGACATCAAGAAGATTAAAAAAAAAAAATCAACACGACCCTAGCGGGCGCTTTCAACAAAACCTGCTATAATGAAAATGTACTGCCTAAATTCACATAGTGATTCATTTTATACTCTGGTACTTTGCATTTGAAATAGAGTTGTTATTCCTTAATATAAGAAAATAATGAAAATTCAGTGTCAATTCTCAAATCTGATATTGAGAAATTCGCAGCTCTGGCGAATTTGATTTAATGGGAGGAATTTTGAGGCAAAGTTCGATTGCGATATATTTGGAGTCCAGCCGATGTGGAAAGTTATAACCACGTTAACCGATTTGAAACGTCAGTTGGCCCTAAACTTATTGTTTTGGTATAAAAAATTCGCCGTTTCTGCTACTATTATAGATAGGAAAAGACCATACATATATACTTACTGCCCTCCCGATATTCTATTAGGAAATATCCCTATATTCATGGAAAGATTTTTGCTCCGTTCTTTAGCCAAAATTTAAGTTTATTTAGTTTTTTTTATTCTCTTCAAGATGTTCCTTTTTCTGCTTCTTTAATTTGTCCTTGTTTGTTTTTTGCTGATTGTTTTAATCAATATTAAAATTTTCACATTTATTCTTTGTATTCCAGCCTCTGGATCCTTTTAGTGTTCAATATATAATTGATGGGTCTTGCTTAGAAAGAGATTATTGGTCCTAAAATCTTTAGTTGGCTGACTCATTAAGAAAACCAGCAAATTTACACACATTTCTCCAAAGCGAAGTGGAGTGGTTGGTTATATAAACACGCACATGATTAATATATTATTATTATTATCAACAATATACAATTGGAATTCTTTTTAGTTGCCTCAAGTCAGATGACTTAGAGCTCGGGTGGATGGAGAACTTTTCGAAAGTTGAGTGAAAGCCTGGCACTTGGCGTAGAGTGATCGTGGGGTCGTTAATCTTATGACACTTACTAATGCATTCTCATCTCTCGCAAGTTCATAATATGTACACCTCGAAAAGCGTTATATTGCCTGCTGTGGCCACCAGAGAGTTAGCAGCACTCTTAGGAATGGCCGGTGATATTCTTCTTCCTAAAAATAAGCAAACAACAGCGAGAAACTGAAATTCCGTGTGGCTAGAAAAGCCTGGAAGGCTTAGCAACTGGAACTACCAAGTGTATAAGCCTGAATGAATTTCGTGGGATCAGATGTGTTTGTTAAATTTCAACGTTATTATTATGAACTTCGAATGGAAGAGGCACTTAAACTATGGATAATAAAATGCATAGTGTTCATAGAATACGAGATTAAATAATATTTAGAAAACTGCAAGAAAATACATAATAATAACCAATTAACCGTCTGATTTTTTAATTCTATTCATGGCTTTCACTCTAAAGAGTATTGAAAGGTCTCAATCTTCTTCGATAAACGCAGAAGAGGACCTATTAACCCGATGCAAGGGCAACATGCTTGATTGCAAACCGTGTAATTGAAGTTCAGCGGAGGAGGACCGGGGTTCTGACGTCGTTGCAGTCTCTTCTCACTATGCTCCTCCATGTCTCTAGTTCGTGTAAGCTCGAAAGCTGCCACTCCTTCTTTCACTAGTAAACGTCCGTTATTTCGATCTAGGAATTCTGTCTACCAAGTGTCGGCAAGCATCTGACACCTCTTAAGGTTCGACTATATGTCCTCCTTGTAACGCTTTTTCGGCGCCCCGACGTTTGGGTAGGCGTTATTGTCCATTGTTACTACATGGCCAGCCCAGCGGAGTCGTCATTTATGGATCAAAGATTCTATGCCAGGACAGCCAACGTCCTAGAAACGCTCAAGTTTGTTCGCAGATCTCACCATTTGATTTCTAAAATAGATCTTAAGTTTCTTTGAATAAAGCTTTAAAAGTCTTTCATATGCTTGCTGTATGTTTTCCAAGACTGATTCGTAGAGCAGTGTGGTGATAACAATTAATCCTACATCATTTATTTGACATTAATTTATTAATCATCCGCTTTCGAGGTAAGGTAATGATTAAACTTATTTTTATTTTATTAAATTTGAAAGTACTTGCGAAAAGAATCTAATATTAGACAGAAAGTGAATTTACATATTACCCAAACTGGGGAATTAATCTCATCAAAAATAAAAGGCTTCTCTCCAAACAGTTTCTTTTAGCCCTGTTGGCTAATATTATACATTACTTTTTTGTAGTTTTGGGTACTTTGCTGGGCTGGGAATCAGAAAAACTTCTATACTTATTCCGAAATAGAATAGTTATAATGTTAACAAATAAACGTCTACTAAACAGATAAAGAGCTAAAAGACAAAATTTTCAATTTTCTACTATCCCTCAAACAAGCTTCTATTAATAAGACAAAATTCATAAATATGTTATAAACTTTTGAATGTATTACATACATAAGAATCCAGCTAAATAAAGTACATAAAGAAATTGAGAAGACAGTATAGGATATTTATTTGACGTTAACAGCATATGTTTTTGCACAATTAGATGACCCCTTCCAATGGCCGAAAATCTAGTTCTATTTGTCTAATTTCATTGCGTAGTAAACTTTTAAGACATTCATGGTAAATTTAAAAAAGGGTTAAAGAAAAAAGAAAAACATATGAGAGGAAACTTTACTATTACATTGCAAAACAATCAAAAATGTTAATAAAATATATAAATTATCTCTTATACAGTTAAGGCCATGGAAAATTATGCGGTATATTTTAAGAACGCCCATTTTTAATAAATATGTAAATTTTATGAAATAATTTAAAAAGATACGAAGTAACTGGACAAATCCTTTTCCCTTATCCCTATAAAATCACAGTGGGTGGGGAGAGAGCTCAAAGCTTGGAGGGAATATAAGATGACTTCTTCTCGTTTCAGCATTTAGATTTAAGGGGGCGGAAAGATCAAGCTTACATTAATATATCGCATCTTACTTTGATATGAATTATCGAGGTTTTTACTTGTTTTATTATTTTTAATTTACTTTAGAACAAAACCAGCGCGGAAGATTAAAAGAACAATTTATAAAATTTGCTCAATAAAGTGAAATGGAAAACTCTTCATCGTACATAAGTTATAACGAATTAAACTTAAAAATTCAAATCTTTTGGTTTAGCAGCTTAAGCTCCTACCCTCAGTTAATAAATTTAATCGTCAATTACTTCATACCCGTTTAAGGCACTTCTTTGACTAAATAACAATTGATTGCAGCTTTAATGGCTACATTTATCGTGGGCATAATTTCAATTAGTGCTACATAATTAGGCTTTCGCCTTTATGGATAATAATTTAGATAGTAATAACGATGAAATTATTTATACATTGTATCAAACCTGAGGATATTTTTGCTGACCTAAACTCTATCATTTGTAGAGGCGTACGTTGCAATTGTAAGTCGTCAATTGAATATATCGCATCCCTCCCCCTCACCTTGAAAATCATATGTTTCCTCTCGTGGTGAGATCAACTTTTTCAACACATTGCCAGATTCTATCCTAAACTGCACAGGCTATTATTTTCAAGCCACGTTTTAAACTGTTCCAAGGTCTAGGTAAGTGTTTGAATATCGCTATAATATGCTAGTTTTCTTTTAAAACCTATTGTGAAGTCTGTTATAAGAGCCGGCTCCTACCCACCCATGTTATCGTAATGTTTATTATTCTTTATCAACAAACGTATCAAAGTTCTGTCTTAAGTTCGTTATCACCTCTTTAAAAGCTGTATTTTCACGGAGAATCCCATTGATCTCTTCTCACAACTCCGTCACCACTTTAGGAATTTTAACTTCCAACGCTTGATTGAGTAAACAAAGGTGGAAGATTTTATTACCATTATCCCTAGTTTGATTGAGAATCCTTATTAAAGGAAGAACTCCATTTAAAATGTTGCAACCTAGACTCCTACATGGTATAGTATTTGCGAATTTAGTAAATGAACGTCTTGTAACGGGGCCCCTGAAAGGACGTGGTAACGCTCCCCTTTTCTATTAACGGGGCCCCTGAAAGGACGTGGTAACGCTCACCTTATCTATGACCCAGTAAGTACTATTTAAGAACAAGCCAGATATATATTTTTGCTAACTAATAATTAATAAATAATTTAATTAATCCAACAGGAGGTACCTCAGGTGCTTCACTTGAATTGTCAATAAATGATGGGAATCTTCTTAAATTGCCACGGGTCTATTCTTGAATTGAATCACTTTAGGTTTCATATTTGTTCCAATTTATGTGGTAGAACGGGTCTTCGCCAAACTTATTTTAGAGATTATCTAATAATATATCTGAATAGTAAGATATTTTAATGACATTTAAATCCTTTGCATTTATTTTGAATTTATAATATGTACCTACATACTTTTATTTGTTGCATTCTTTCAAAATTGATTGAATAAATTTTGCCTTCGTATATCTTTATATTTTTCTTGGATCTTCTAAAGATGAGGCATTTCAACTAACCAGCCTTATTTTTACAAAATCCGTTTTTCTTTCCCTTACCAGATGCCGAGCAAGACGTGTCCAGGTCCTAGCCGCCTTTTATTTGCGCAAGATGCCTAGTCCTGAATTGAACAACTTTAGGTTCCTTATCTGATATTGGTTCTAGGCCAGATGCCTATACTAGGGATTAAGTTGCTTGAGGTGCTTATTCTTTAACAGAGGTTTCTTGAGGTGCTTATTCTTTAACAGAGGTTGCTTGAGGTGCTTATTCTTTAACAGAGGTTGCTTGAGGTGCTTATTCTTTAACGGAGGTTGCTTGAGGTCCATATTTCTGATGAAAGAGTTTATGTGACTTGAATTTAAATTGATTCCAGGTCATGCGCTGTTTATTGAAATGCGGTTTTTTTGAGGTTTCTATTCTTTGAATGAAGTTGCTCGAGGTTCCTACTCTTGAATTTACCAAATTAAGTAGACTTATCTTGACTAGATCCAAATAATTTCAAATATTTAAAATTTGGTCACGACATATTATAATACCATAATTATAACTTTACCAAAGTATAAAAGACATGCCGGTATATCACAATTGTAAACTTTTTCAGGCAGAAATGAGAATTAATCACAAACATAACTTAATATGCTACAAAACAGTAAAGTAAAATCCTTGACAATAACACTACAAAGCTGTTTTGCATGTTGCAACCTAAACAGCAGAGGAGGAAAAGCATTAAGTACAGCATTAAGCACCATTATATATATCTGCGATGAAACCAGTAATATTGATAGAAGGAAGCACAACCAAGGAGATAAGAGAAAAATGTATGGTATTAATGCATAGAGTATCTGTATATATGTATATTGAAACATTTACTTCAGCGCCAGAAACGACTGGGTTCTGTCATGGGATTTTATTTTGCATGAAGACCTGATACAATTATTTTTAAATACTTCCCTCTATTTTCATTTAGAAATTCATTCGTATGGTATTAAATTCGCTTCTTTTTATTCTGAGAGTTTGTTTAATATTGATATTATAGAATATTTCAATATCTCTCCATCTAAGACTTGAGCAATAATTCTTACCGCGAGTGAGCCTTTCAGTGGAAAACCAAAACAATTTTAATCTCTTCAAAAATCCGTGTTTTTCACACGCCTGTTTTTAATATGCGCAACATCTTGGAATTGTATTTTATCCTTGGCTGACTATTCTAATGGAGCTTTACACAGTTACTCGCAGAAAGAGAAATTTTACGTCCTAATTTTATTTATTCCGTTTTGATGAGTGTTCCTGTCTCTGCCATGTGTGCTTGTGAGGGTTGGCTGTTTATATGATAGAACTACACTCTCACTCTCTTTCTTTCTTTTCCTCACTAAATGGAAAACTGGGCTAAAATAGTTTTAGCAACAATTACCTCTATTTAATAAGACAGAGATTTTATTTACTGCATTTTTCTGTATCACTAATCGCCGTGGTTAAATGCTTTAGTATCTGGACGCATGGTGATGAATACATACCTAAAAAGAAAATGTAATCGCTGTAATCTAGTCAAAACATGTTTATTTACGGGTAAGAGCAAGAATGAAGGCTTAGTACGCAAAAGAGAACTTAAATGAGAAAGCAGATAAAGCGAGAAGTAATTCAAGACTGAAATTGGCTTCCATAACAAACCCATATAATAGTAAGAAAACTGCAATGTATGCAGTGATGGTATGCAGGTAGTGGGCATTCATTGCCCAGCTTCACACAGCAAAGGGCACGACTGGGGGCCGCTTTTCATCCACGATAAGCAAGTGCGTTCCCAAGTTGTTTCCAAAGCAGTACGAAGGTTTATACTCATTTACTAAACATTGAAAAATCGAAATATTAATTTCATTTTATTGAACGCGTGGTAAATGCATTTTCTTCCAACCTGAAATTCCTTAGTTGGCGCAGATCTGATAAAAACACTTTCTAACTTCGTTCGAGACAGTAAGAAATATAAATAAAGGGCTTTGGAAATGATCTCACGTATGCCGATCATCAGTGTGGCAAATTTAGCAACCACTGCTTCTAGTAAAGAAAAGAAAACTAAAACTCTTCCCTTTTTCCTAAGAAGAAAGTTTTAAACACTCTTCACAGCTCCTTGGTTTGGCTTGATACGGAATAGATAAACGAAGTGAACAAGGAATTCAAACCAAATCTACCCCAAAAAATCTTTTCGATTAAGCAGCGTGACTATCAGATGGAACTGCCAAAGACCCTAACTTGCTGATAAGTGTTTTAGAATCCTCGCATTTTGGTCGTGAGTCAGAATAAGACCAATGATTTGAAACTCATGTTTGGATAAAATGCTCTAAAATAAAAAATATTTTTTCTGCCTGAAGTTTTAGATTTTTAATATCCAGAGAACTCTACAAATAAAACAATCCGTTCTGGCGAATTCTTGCATAAGTATTACCGCCTTGTGAGTTTTATGAATAGATTAGTTAGAATCGTTGATAAGGATGCTAGGTGAGACTGAACTTGTTGATGGGAGCAGGAGCTGCCTCGTATAGCCTATCGATTATCCTTTTGCAGATGCCTTCTTCTCTTATGTTCTTATCTTAACTTTTTCATCCAAAGATATTCAGCTGAGTTTTGTTCACTCCTCACCTGAACCAGACTTTTAGATTAGAAAGGTTGAGTGGAGAATTCTTAAATCTTATTTTAATTTTTTACTCTCTAGCTTTTATTCCTTTTTTTCATCACCAAAAAATGTGCTTGTTATATTATATTACAGGAATTGCAAACATTGAGTATTTTTACTTGTTAACTATTCTAAGGAGTTCTAGGATATGTGGAAAGCGACCCTCTTTTAATTCTCTGGCATCCACCCAAAAAACTTTAACTATTTTATTTCGCCCGTTTCCTCCCCTTTTGTTTTGGGGCCTTTCTTCCTGTTTCTCCGCTGATAAAGCTGCGAATTTCTACAAATTCTTTTGTGAACGTTTTTGGAATAATTTCTTTCGGTCTTTTTCTTCTCCATCACCTGCCCTATACTCAAGTTGATAATTCTCATGGAAAACCTTACTTATTTCTCTTAGTAGAAATGCTGAAGGGCCTATTTTACTGAATCACGAATCATACAATACTTTAGCTCAATGCTACCGTTTTTATGTATTGAATTGAGAACAAAAATTCTGAAAATGTTTTAAGGGTTCTTCAAACTTAACACGAATCCAAAAATCAGCCTCATATGGCAACAACGATAGCAGGTGACTGCCATTAAAAGACACAAATAAAGATATTAAATAATAGAAACAAAAGATCATACGTAAATACCTAAAATATAAGTGAGGATTAAAAGCCAGATTAGTAGTAAGAAGTTGAAATCGTGATGGTACAACTATAACCACTCCTAAACACGCGACTTTGAAAAAGTACTGCAGTTAACGAAAAAAAACTATGGCCTATCTGAGCTTCTGGGCAGGAACTTTATAGGAGTAGACAAATCGGTATTAGTTGCTGGTATTTTGCAATAAATAGTACTCTAGCATACACAAGCGAGGAACATATTTATAACATCTGTATTGGGATGAAAGTTTCAATTGGTAAATTTATATAAATATTTCCTCCTTTATTTATTCATATACTTTTAAAATGAAATGGATTTTGTCGCTCGTCTACGCAATGCAAGCCCATTCTTAGGCCAAATAAATCTACGGACGTGGCATATTCAATTTCATCACTTTTCTTGCTTTTCGGATGAGCGTCACGTCCCAAATTCTAATTGGTAAACGAGGCTATAAACATACGTGCCACATATAAAACAGTACCAAATATAACTATGTTTTACAATTATAAGAAAATCATAATATTTTCTCTTTTAATTAAAATATAATTGTATTTCCTGACCAGAATTAATTTTAGAAAATAAATTTACATACTATTAAACCAAATTATTCATAGTATCTATATCTCGAATACGAAAATAGAGCTGCCTTTCACAATAACCTGATTGATAAAAAGAAATGGAGTATTAAGGATACGAATGCAGTTATCGATTAAATACCCCCTCACCCCTCATAAACAAAATTAGTCATAAATTCGATTAATGAAATATTCATTGAATGATGTGAATATGAAATCAAATTCATCCTAAAACTTGAAAAAAATTCAAATGCCAGTAGAAAATAAAAGCATGTATCTAATCTGTTTAATTTCGATATTTACATTTTTAGTATTTATATTCTTGAAAGTTGAATGGTTTATGGCTTTACCCGATATGGTGTGTAAAGTTCCATTTTCTTTTACTCAATTTTGAGTGGCTTCCTTCCGATCGTGTTTTTGCCCCAAAAATATGCGTCTCAAAATTTAGGATAAAAAGTATTTATATTTCTCCTTCAAATTTCTCAATCCTGTCGTAACTACATTTATAATTTCACTAGAGCGTATAGAACTAATATTAAATTACCTGTTTTGTATACCGTACAAAATATAAAAAGAAACACTAAAATTAAAGTTTCCCTATTAAATATGTTAACAATTTGAGCTTTGCTTTCAATCGTGATTTCTTCTCCAGATATCGAAAGATGAAATTTGGTTCGCCTACACGCAACTCTTGTAAGTTACTTTGTCGGTCTGATGGTAGCCATTTCACTTTTCAATGCGTCTTTGAATTTTTAAGGTCGTATGGTTAATTGATAATACGTTTGTTAATTATTTTTTTAATTATTGAAATAATTGAGAGCACGCGACTCAGGTCTGTTGATCTTGTTTGATAAAATTCTACGACTCCTTCGGTAATTTTTTTCTTCATTTGTGGTTTGGTTTCCTTACATTTAATTCAGGATTGTCTTACCCACACGCTGCAAGGTAGGCTTAATTTGATTAGGAAGCAGAGACAAATTCCTGACCGCTCTACCCCCTATGAGTATCAAGCACCTTAATAAACCTAATTTACTTACCTTTTATAAATGTTTATTTCCACTAACTCTACCAATTTCATAGTTACTTTGCCTGTTTATATTACCTATTGTCCCTTAACTTTTATGCACTAATTTAGACTATTATAAATTGCTTTATATTTAATGAAAATATACTACTTTATTATTTATCATTAATAAATATCAACTTGAAACTATATTTTGTGTGATAGGTGAAAAAATCGTTCATATGTGGTTTGTAAAATGTTGAGTAAAACTTCTTAGTACCAAGGATGAAGAACGTTCTGGTCGACCCTCTCCTGCTAATGACAAATAAATTATGGTTGCGTCCAATGAAAAATAACGTTGCATTTTAATTACTTAGGCTACATAAACAAGTACGACGTTTGAGTTTCTTTCAATTGGTCATAAAAGTAATTAATTGAACGGATGTCAAACTATGACTACCTTAATCGACGCAATTAAATCGCACGTTTAGGAGAACATCGTAACAGGTGACTAAAAATGGTTCGCATATGAGAATAATGGGAAGACGACCTCCTGGATGAAGCGAGATAAAGCCACTTCAACTACCTCCAAAAATAGGTATTCAAAAAAAAAGGTAATGCTGCATTTCTGGTGAGACTGGAAAGGTATAGGGTATTATGAGATCTTACCAAAAAATCAAACGAGAAATTTGGAAATATATTGTTTCCAATTAAAATAAATGAACTCTGCCACCAATGAAAAACACACAGCATTAGCAAACAGAAAAATGTTTCCACAACAGCAGCACTAGACCACACAATTATTTGAGCAGATATCATACAGTATTGGAGCTTAGCTGAAAAGTGATACTGCATCGTTCTTACTAAGAGCTTCATTTACTCTGTTCCGTGAAAAGTTACCATAATTGTAAAAGCTTTAATTACGTGGCATATAGCAAATTTCACTGTGACGAGTTCTTTAACAAAAATTCGAGGTAATTTTAGTCAAAAGATTTATCAATCTAACTTTAATGATAGAGGAAGATTAAAGATATAGCAGGTGCATAATTTGCTTAACAAATATATATATTTATATATAGTAATGGTTACAGTCACTTTATTTATTCCTCCTTGGTCAAAAGTATAAAGTATCCTTCATAGATTTATATAATTTGACATATTTTAAAATTCATCATCTTACTCATACAATATGTATGATAATTTGTATTTGGCTAATATGTTTGAAAAACATGGTATTTTGCTAAATTGAGTTCAATTAATAAAATGATGCGTTTCGAAAATCAAAATTTAAACAAAATTTCATATATTTCGGTTTAACATCATTAATATTGTTTATTCACTATCCTTTTAAATAAGTAATATGTTTTAAAACTAAAGAAGTTAAGGAAGCACAGAAAGAACAAATCCAACTTCTACATAGACACGGGTTATCGCAAGTAGAAATTGCTTAAACGATATCAAAAGACCAGGAGCTTTGTATCAAAGAACAGAATTGGAAATAAACGTCGTATAACACTTAGAGAAAACCGATCTATCATTTAGGCTTTCCAACAGAATCGCAAACAAGCATATTCCCATCTTTCAATGAAGCTTAGAGCTAAAAAAATATTAACCGGAACAGTTAGGAGAAGACTTAAATTTAAAGAGCTGAAAGAATGTAAGGAGAGAACAAAGTCATGGATATCTGAAGAAAAAAATAAATAAAAGTCTTCCTTGTGTGAAGAATCACAAAAATTGGACACATGAACAAAGATTTGGTCAAATGAAAGAATGATTAGGTAAGTAAGAAAGACTATTTCATTATTGTTTTACATTTAATTCATGTAATTACATTTAAATATATCTTATAAGGAAATTATTTATAAATTTAAAATTTTTGTAACAAATTTTCAGATTTTCAGCTCTTCTAGGGCTATGTTTAGGAAACGTAGCCTTTTCATCCTGCTTGTTTGGTGCCGAATGAGAAGCATGGATGCGGTTCTATCATGGTGTTGAATATATTTATCATGGAAGGTGGAGATGTTTTTATGACAGTGAATAATCAACTCCGCAACATATAACACCCTAGTATTATAGGTTTTGGAGCCATCAATCTATAAATATAATTCCATGACAGCCGAAAATAAAGTTATTTTTAAGTAGGATAATGCCCTACATCCAACTACAACCAGAATTGGTTTGGAGAAATGAGTAGCCACCATAGAGCCCAGTCTTAAATCCATGCAGTACTTGTGGCGGCTAATTGAAAAGGCCCTAAGAAGTACTTCAAGTACAAATAAAACACGACTGTATGAAAAATTACGTGCTGAGCGAAAAAGAACACTTCAACTATTTGTGAAGAGATTTATCGCTGCAATTAAAACTAAAGGGGTCAAACTACGTATTATAATAATAAAAAATAAATAAATATCTTATATATATATACTGAATTCATTTACCACAAATATATAAGTACATTATATGAATTATTCCATTGAGTGTTTAATATTTTGGGCAAGGGTGTAATTTAATAACAAGTCTGCACGATCTTTACGAACAATCTTATATTTAGATGCACAAAACAAAGTTTCACGAAGTATGGCCGACTTCCATAGGCCATATCTAATGCTTTATTTTTGAGCTTTAGTCAAGAGATGAACATATATGGAGTAGTATTAAAAGTTTTATTGGCGGAAACTAATAGAAAAACAATCGGTGTTTTAAACCTGATAAATATAAATATAAAAAATTAAATATCTCTCATGTCCAAACAAAAAATGGCGTTACAGTGATTAATAATATTTCCAGATAAATTGTTTCCTTGTAAGTGAATTGTTCATTCAATTCCATCCAAAAAGTCATTGACGATGGAAATTGGGAATAGAAGATATTATACAAAATGAATGGGTTAATTGAAGCCACTTCCATTGTTAAAATAACAATAACTCTATTAAGGAGTGAAATTTCAATAAACAACATTTTAAATGTTATGTTAGGGAATTAATATTATTAGTAACATAGTTGCATGTATCGAAAGTTCTTGCAGAGATTTTTATTTGTTCCATTAATCGGGTTGTAAATAGTTTAATAAAAATAGGATAGAGATAGAAATAAATGGCGGAGACGTTTTTTCAAATATAAAAAGCTATCTAAACCGGATAGTGAAAGATTTAGATAAGATTTATTGAGATGAAGACTAATAGATGCAAAATTAGTTTTTCCGAAAACGAAAAATAAATTATACCTTTTGAAACTATTTCGAAAATAATTAGGCAAATAATTGCTGTTTTATGTCGAGGCTTTAAAGAAATTAAATAATATATAAGTAAATGCAACCAATGTTGTAAAATTCACAAGAATATTGTAGAGTTGGCACCTTGGACCGCTAAAAATTTCATCGTCGGCTTGTTAAACGTAGCATTATGAGGGTTAAAGTTAAAAATGAAAAGAAATTTTCGATGGTGTCTACATGCAAACCCGAGATTTTTTAGATATATAAATAATCGAAAACGAAGGATGCGTCGGTCCTATGGACGAGTGTGATGATCGAAAAATTAAAAACATGGCCCTTTAGACAGGGTATTAAATGCAAAGTTTGCAAATGTCTTTACCTTTAAAGACACGAGAAATTTACCAGGTTTTCCAAAAGTAATTACTTTTGATAATAAAAGTAGAGGATCAAAGAAATGGCCAAGTGAGGTCGTGAGAAGCTTTCCTAAAGTGGACATAAACTTCTAAATTTTAACTCGTCGCTGATTGCTTCATTTTGTTTTGGTAATTTTCAAATTAGTGGAATAATTCCACGGCATTTATTCAAGGTAAAGGTTGCCTGAGGAACCACAGTCACCGCTTTCCAGTTGATACGTTGATCTATAACTTGCAGGTCTTCATGTTTGTTTCTTATGAATGGATTAATAATCCACTCGTATCGCTTAACTTCTAAATCAGAGAAGTAATTATCAAATTTATTCTTTATTACTTCCATATGATTAGAAATTATTTCATTGTGATTAGAACATATGGTGGGAAACATTCGGAAATTTTCATTCTAACTTAATTCAACCAAAATAGTTTATTTTAGAATTCACTTTTTATAGAACTTTATATATCTCAGAAACATAAGCCAAATTTAACGACCGAATTCATATTGTATCCTTCCATAAATATTTGTGTTATTTGCGCGTGCAAATGTTTCATATATTTCATCTATGAGACCTTATCGATAGCCAAAGAGCTTTAGTATGAAATAAGAAAGTTTGGGATTCCATTTAATTACATATTTTTAAAACCACTCATGATATAATTTAAGATGATTACTTTTATTTAAATCACCATTTTACAACCTCATCAATGGTAGTCTAAAATCTGGTGATGTAAAATAAACAATTAATATATATTATTTCACGGTGGTTTCATTCCTTTCCTTGATGGCGCTCCATCTGTACCGATATCAAAATAATTCCAACATGATAAGTTCATTAAAAAGATCTTTAAGATTAATAGTTTCTGAAATTTTTCTAACTTAAATACTATCCACTAATCCTATATTAATAAATAAGGCAAACAAATGTCAACACTTGTGATGATCTACCAATAAACAACGGTTCATCAATCTATAATCTGTACAATGTAATATTCATGCCATTTGTTAAAGTAACCTTAATGTCTTATTAGATGTTTGTAATAGTCAGGCTATGGTATTAGCACAAAAATGGATTTTTACTGATTAAAAGAGGGTGTTAAGTACCAAAACAAGAAAGTAACTATAGCATAGTTAGATGAAACAGGCATCCCACCTCTTACTTTCATACTTAGGAAACATACACTTGCATGTAATTAGATAGATCAATAGATAATAGCTAGACGAATATATATGAATTAAACGCTTAGAAGTTTAAAACGTCATTCTTTTCCCAAAACAGCTCACCTATTCTTTGCATCCGCCTCTCTCATTTGCTGAAGAAAGTCTGTCTTTCATTTTCCCGAAATCTCAATGATGTTACAGCGGAAATCGTACCGTGAAAGCATTAAAACCAAAGCCCTGCTGGAAAAATTTCTTCTTCTTAAATAATTCTAAAAAAAAGCTTAAGAATGTGTTATACGGTCAAAGACCCTTTCTGTTGGACGTCATACGTTTCCGGTACCACCCACTTTTTAAGATAGGTTAGCAGAAGTAAATGCCCGTCTCTGGTTGTGAAAATAGCAAATAAACAGGTAGTGTTGTAAATTAACTTGCCCTTTTTAGGTCAGTGATTGGTAAACCCATTTAAAATCCTGTGGAAACTCCTCCAACGTAATATAGGATTGGAAGACTTCCATTAAACTAGCCCATAGCTAGTCCTAAGTATTTTCCTATTGGTAAACACCTTTATAGGTGAGCCCCTACCTTTTCTTAATATATACCTTTGTGAATTTTAGATCAGCAGGCATTCTGAGCAAAATCTTTTACTTTGAATAAAACTAAGCCATACCCCTCTGTTTGCTCTCCGCCCTTGCCTCGTACCGGGTTTCAAAGACGGGAAGCTAATTAAGTTGAATTCCTGTGACCACAGAGTGTCACCGCCCTTATTCCTCGATCAAACTCCTTGCAAGAATCAGCTTTTAACGTCAGATTGCACCCTGTACCAAATACCAGGCAGTCCTTTCCTTTAAAGAAGGATTCCGTTGCACCGACTGGCTGATCACTTTGACTTTGTGCCCCATATACCGACTGAGGGTCATTGGTGCCGTCGCTAAAATGCCAGAAAGGAGCACCAAATCAACAGAGGGTATAATAAAAGATTCTGCAATTGTTGTTGGTTTAATTTCTTTTTGCAATAAGTTCAGCTTATATATATATATATATATATATATATATATATATATATATATATATATATATATATATATATATTTATATATATATATATATATATTTGTTTCTTGTACTTCATCTAAAACTATGAACATTTCAATTAAATTATATTTATCTGTTTTTTTTCCGATTTATAAAAACCTCAAAAATACGCAATAGATTTTTTTATTAAGATTATGATTTGTAGAAAAGTTTCTTTCATTTCATAGTTTCTCATCACATAATTAGAAAACGGTTCATTTCATTTCCACAACAAGTAAAGAAAGATACTAAATAATTTTCACTATATAATCGACGTTTATATGAACCATTCTGATCTGATGTTAAAAATTTTCCACCTGATGTTCCCTCAGCAGACGGATTTAGGATTCGACTTTTTCACTATTTGTTTCATTTACATTTTTTTTTTTATTGGTATAGTTCTTTATAAGAAACTTATCCCTCTAGTGGTCAAATAAATAATCTATATTTAAGACTCAAGATAAGTTTACATTAATATCCACTTTAAATAATTACGGACTCACAGGGCAAGAAATAAGATTAATCGAAATTATTATGGCCTGAGGTAATTTACTAATGAGTAACATAGTCCACCCAATGAAAAATGGCAACCTAAATTTATATTTCAAGACGTAACTGTAATATACATCACTTCTTAATAAATTTGTAAAGCTATTATTTTCCCGTTATATTTAAGAGAAAATTATGTTAGAAAGAATGATAAATAAACTAAAAGATAATGAAAAAATAAATATTGGCAGAAATCAATTTTCCTACTATATGATAAATGGCAGTGTTTATTTGCAACTGAAGACATGCTTGTAACATGTCGTTTATAAGAACATAATAAAATTATTATTTTGGTAATATTATGTGTAAATTATTCATAAAATTAGCTATAATTATGAAAAATAATAAGATTTTAACAAATAAAAGAATTACGAAACTATTCTATATTACGAAAAAATGACTCGTATTTAGTTACAAAAAAATCCTAGCGTCAAGCGTGGGGAAGAAATGAACACTTTAGCGCATTTATTTGGTTATAGTAAAACTTTGCTTTTTTCATGATAACGAGACATTTTTATGAATATGCCGAAAAAATTGTCAAAGAACATTACATATATACAACTATATTGTTTATATAACTTCACCAGAATTAAAGGCACTTATAAAAAAAATTCTCTTAACAATCCAGTTAACCCTTTCATTAATGTAGGGGGATTTCCTACGCTAATAAAATCGTTTAGCATTGGCCATTTAAATATTAGATTCCTGCATTAATTAAAATGAGTTAGAGTGAAATTTCAACCCTTTTAAAAATACATTCAAACTGAGCGTTGTCTATATTAGACACAAATAGGAAAAAATATATGCTCGAATGGAAATATAATATCCATTTATGGCCTTTTCTCACATCACCCCACTCTTACCATTTAGAAATGAAAGAATAGCATTTTTCTCAATTTTATTTAAATTTAAAATTTCCCCACCCCTTTAACTACTGTCTACGCCACTCCGGTTTTAAACCACTGGTATGCCTGAAGCCAAACAACAAAGATAGCTTTGTCCACAACTTGTCAGATCAAAATTTTGAAAAATCTATATAACAGAGAAGAAAAGATAAATGCTACTGATTACTCTGGCACTAATTATTCAATATAATAATTACTAAATCACATTTATCCAGTACAGTAAATGATATCAGACATTGATAGATTAACAATACAAAAGCTTGAAAGCTTACACAAGGTATAATGAACGCAAAGTAATTAGGCTCGTTTTAATAGAGATACCGTTTAACCATACAATATTCTTTCCTGTATCTATCATTGTTTAATAACTTGCCCCCAGTTTTCACTTTATGACATCCTATCATTTACTGTATGTATATGTGCATTGTCCAATTTCTTGTCATTCTGAAGAAGCTCAAGTCGAGCGAAACTTAAAATAGATGACATTCATACTGGCTCGGATTTTTCTTTTATCCTTCACCCTCAATTTATTCTCAAAAAGATATTCAGCATTAATTTTGATAATGGCCGCCCTCCATCGAATATTTCTGTTATCCAAAATGAAATAAGCCACAATATATAGTAAATAAAATAAAAATATCCGAAGATCCTTGGCCCGAAAAAGTACCCATTTCATACTAAAGAAGCACAAATTGAATTATAAAAACCTTTGTACCAATTTATATTCATCATTTAATGAAGAAATAGTTCTAAATGAGTTTCATGACTCATTTCATTAACTTCTAGCGCGGTGAACCTCCTTGAGTGAGTCTATTATTAGGGACTGTATCATGGAGCATATAGAGTCCCTAAACTAAATATATCAACCCCAACATAGATTTAGGTACCAACACTAGTGTTTGAGAACTCTACTTGATTTCCTCACAAAATGTTCCTAACCTTCCACCAATATAAGATGTCGATATAGTTGATATAAAGCGTTTAAGTCTATATCAGATAAAAGATTTTGAAAAGATTTAAAGAGCATGGAGGAGAAATTAACGTAATTGTACCTATATGGACTGGAAACCTCTTTTTAGAAATCTACAGCATTTAATGCTGATGAAATCTAATCTTGACATTTGGCATCAAGTCGAATGTCATTTAACAATGAGTATTATAATAAAACGATATTATTTGGCTCCGAGTGATGTAATTTGTTGCGGTCTAGGTTATAACCATTCGTGATCCAACATATGGAACCAGAAAGGCCTAATCAACCAGTGATATAAAAAACGACAAACTAAAGAATGGAACAAAACGGTAAAAAAATTGACCACCGATAAGTACTATGCTACAGCGTTTTATTCCTCAATCTGGATCTACAGCTTAACGTGCGCTCTGAAACAAGGCTATCAACACTACATGGCAGCCGTCATGAATTCAACCCGAATTCGACTCCAACTGGGGACGTACAAAATCCGATAATGGGGCTTTTATTCGACATGGTCATATCCCACTAAATAATATAATAATGTTTTTACTTACTTAAAAATGAGATGATGATACCAATGAGGGCATCTGTGCCAGAAGGTTTTTGAGGAGAGCTCCCTCAACAGGTTTTGGGATCGGAATGGCAGAAACTTCTCCATATGTCGATTACAGCATGATTACCGATGCCACATCGGCTGTAATCATTCTTTAGTAGACCTTGCGGACTACTAAAGAATGAATTGAGTTAAACATAATATTTGCCTTACTTAGACTCGTCCCAAGGAAGGTCCTGCTTGCAATTACACCCCTGCATTGGTGCATTAATGATCATTTCAATAATTTCACTTTTTTCTTTTGTTTTTAAATTATGTAGTTGGATACTACAGGTAGAGAATCTACTGTAGATCCTTTCCAATGATCTTCTAAATTGACCTTTTCTTAGGGAAGGAAGAGTTTCCTAGCTATATTTAGGGTAAATTGAATAGCTCGATATTAAATTAATCTTGACTATTTTCCCTACCTAATTCAATCTACATGAATAAAAGGCAAGTCGAAAATCGACGTAGGGAGGGGAAACAGTTCTTAAATTTGCTTATTTGGTTACCAATTTGTTATTAAGTAGCGTTTGTTATCGCTGAGGAAATAGGGTAATAATTGCCTTCAAAGGCTTCGTAAAATTGTAAAACACGGCTCAGTATTAACTTCAAAAATCTTAAAACATCCTCATAATAAAAAATACCTTGGTTCATGTATAATGTGGTACGTGTCTTGTTAACTATAAGGAAAAGTAATACTAATAATAGAGGAATAATATCCAACACTTGTGAAATATAAAATTAAAACAATATTTGAAAAAGAATATCAAAACAAAATTTGGACTATAAATTGAAATAATATTTACATGAAGCGACAATACTTTCGAACCACCCTGTATACTAAAACTAAATTTTAAAATTGATATATCTGGCCACTTAATTTGAAAGTAGAAATTTTTGGTTTTGTAAAGAATAGTGAGGCCAATTTTACCAGTTGAATAAAAACGACCCAAATATAAATATCATGTAAATATATAAGAAACTTATGATCTTCAGAACAATTGTTAAATCCAATGACAGATTTCAAATATGTAAATAAAACCACTGTGGAGAAGCGTAGTAGTTTATTATCTCGAGACCAGTTTAGGCATGGACTACTACGTTCCTCCACAGTGGTTTTATTTAAAAATGATCTTCACTTTAAGGAAAATGAATAGTATCCTAATTTATTGATAAAGGAAATTGAGTGGCAATTGATTACTTTATTTTATATTCAATCCACATCAACTGTCCTTGTAAATAAGCGAAGAAATTCGCATTTGTATCCTCGCATTTGAATTTTTGGCTTAGGTCTTCCCCCAATGTGATTCATATGTTGTGTATAAACGTGGATTAACGATGGGCAAACATTGATTGACGGTTCTTTCCTGGTGATTTGGATAATTAGGCAGATTTCTCTGGGCTCACTATTCATCACTCTGGATAACTTAGCTATCTCTCACCACTTTTTCTATTATTAGTTAAAGTTCTTTGGGTTATCTGTGTTAAACTAGCTCCATAAACCAAACTGTTGGTTAATTACTCGTATCTAATCGGCTAAACATACAAACGTGACTTCTCGTACTCCGGTCTCGATGGTATTTTGGTTAAATTAAGTTCGCATCGGATAAACAAACCTTAAGTAACCCAAGCCTACCCTCCCTAGTTATGATATTGTCTTTGGGGACTTACCATGTCAAGAAAAGCAAACTCAATTTTACCAGTCAAGAATAACCATCCATGCAGGTGAGGCCTACCGACTTTTCTAGCGTGTCAGAGCCCAATCCTAATTCGTAGTTGGTAGAACTAGTAAATTACTAGTAAAACTTCGATACTTCAGGGATTCTGGATTCCATCGCGTTCATCTGGTTCGTATACCCCGAATATATAGCCAAAGATGCTATAAAGTAATGAGTCAAATAAATAAGTTAAAAAATAACGTTGAGTAACCAGAAATTAAATAAGGATTGGCGTAGCTAATAACAACCCAAGCTTTCTTTAAACTTAAGAAAGATGGAGAAACTTCTCATAAGATACTAGAAGAGTGTTAAAATAAATTTCTCCTTAGCTTGTTTCATATCTGGCGATAGGGGAATCCCAATTAAGAATTTTCCGCCTCACTTTGTTTCACTATCTGAAAATCCTTCTTTCCTGTAACTCCGTAAAATAACATAATTTTAAACTACCTCAAACCTTAAAGGTTAAAGCCAAGATGCGAAACAATAATAAACAACAGATTCGTATTTTTTGAAATAATTACCCCGTCTAAGCATAAAAATATAAACAATCCAACCACAATACCTCAGTGAACGCCCAGTTCACTCATTTAGGATTATATCAACTTCAAACAAGTCGTTTAATGATTGGGGAAATATCATTACCTAAACATGCTTAAAAGAGAAATATACGAGTACAAATTAAATTAACAGCAATAACCTATGACTAGTTTAAGGTGAATGAATTAGCTCACACTCATGTTTCGAGTTAGATAAAATACGGTTCTTTTATCCAATAACACATTGTTCTCTGGTGAAGAGTAGGAACAGCTTATGAAACTTCAACTACAAACTGACCCCCATTTTGCCATCAGTTTACTTATATCCATAAAGTCATTAACTATATTGGTTTTCCTCGCAAACCCTTCCGGCAAACACCCAAGATCAAAGAAACAAAGCCTATTTACAAGCTATGCAAAGTGGTCAATGCTCTGTTTTGTATCATTTACAGCCATTTTAATTCCTTTCTCCGAGTTTCACGTTTTAAACTATCCATATCTCTCATAGCGAAATGCCTGAAAAGAAATTGTATTGATCCAAGCAAAAAAATGACAGGATAAATGATGATGTTTAAACAAGTTAGGCATAGACTGGTTTATAGTTGTATTAAAGCAGCTGGTTGTTAATGCATGTTTTTACGGATCTGTATGTAGAAGTCGGATTTGCGCGTAGATAAGGAAAAGCTTGAGACGTTATAACAATGTGTGGGTTTCCTGTGGAATAGATGATCTTATATGTTTGCAAGGGAGTAAATAGTTTGCAATGCGTGTGTGTGCAAGTTAATCGTGTTTTCCTTTTGCGTGTTTTTTTAATATCTTTATGGAAGATGTATAAGGTGGGTTTTTTAAATGTCATAAATTAGAAGCCTACACCTTCAGAGATCGCTAATATTGACATAGAAATTTTGGAGATGGTACGAGTAAATATAGTTTGGCTATTTTTGGTATGGTACTTGACTGTTGAATTTGGAAGAATGTTTAATGCAAGTCAACATTTACAAATGTTAATGTGCCGAAGTAAGAGAAGAAATGGAGCCAAGAGCAAGTCAATACAAAAAAACAATTGACCAAGGGTTCAGGTGGCAAAGGTGTATTAAGTAAGGAATGAGTGGCTAAGTGGTGCACATGGTGTCAAGAAATACGCGGTAAAAAGATGGATGAGCAGAAACATGGATTAAATCGGCTATGTGTTTGTGTTCTAGAGAGCCTGAACCGGCAAAGCGACTAGTGCCGGCTATTATGTATGTTAGGCCGACATGTAGAGCGTCCGAAACGCATTCTGCTTTCTGTGATAACCCCCGAATGACTGACATGTTGTCACCTCCTCCCCTCCCCCATGTCACTTTGGAGGGCGAATGCCGGCCAAAATGTTCTGTAGCTTAATAATGTATTACGGGCTTGGGTAGAAGGCCCAATGACTGAAAGATGAAGGTAGGAAACACCCAGAGGAGGCAATTTGGCTTTATCTCCGCCGATCCAATTCAGTTAGACTTAACATCCAATCTGTTAAAAGTAGCAGCCATTTCCAGAATATAAATGTAGCAATGACTCAATTTCAACTTAGCTTAATTTATAGCAATTCTAATCACACGAGTCAATATTATAGAGTGCTTTAGATACAAGCAACGCTGTCACATTCTCTACAATCCTAAGTTAAGATTGTTAGTGTTTATACAGTTTAGGGATAAGGTTGAGCTCAGGTTAGGTAGCGTTTAGCCTGTTAGCTTTACATAGTGACATTTAGTTAACCTATAGACGCCGGGCTATCAAACAAAGTCATAATACTTAAATAGGCCTGATTCCGCTTATCACCTGAATTTTCTGAGTTGAAATTCCCCAATCATTCTCCGACCCAACTGTCGAACTGATCCTTCGTATCCACATCCCAGATAAAATTGAAGCCTATATCAATCCCACTTGGTCCTTCTAATCTTATAAAACAGGTGAATCGGCCTAATTAAATTTGCCATAGGTTTTATTTGTTATTTTTTATTTGATATTTCTAGTAATGAGTGAATATTAAATAGTCACAACTTAATTTTATGGACTCTAAGAGTCTAAACAATGTTTTAATTTATCGCTGTTTGCGTTAATGGCCTTTATGAAGTTGTTCCTTTGCTTAATTGCTTGCAACAAAGTTAGTGATATATTACCTAAAACTCTGATCTCATTATTTCAAGAGTTTGTATTTAAAGTTATTTATTTTCAAACAAACTTCTTATACAAATTGCCTTCCCTTGGAGTTCATTCACCATTTACATTATAGTTTTAATGATTATAATAACGTTTATTTTATTTGATTAGGCGAGTCCTTACTATAAATAAAACAGAGTTTCTGTAAATAACATTTATATTCATTTTCAAGCTTTGGATCGATGGTGGTAAAGAAATTGAGGGTATCTAGAGGAGACAATATGTTTACCTATAACCCGGACACGGTTTCTAATTTACCTAAGGAACGGTCACTTTTTAAACCATCGAATTTAGTTCATCAGCTGTTTAGTTAGATTAGCCTAGGGCCTTTTGGTAACACCCACACTGCGCGGTGGCCCTACGGAAGCACTATATTATTCAGCGTATAAAGGTTGATCTATCTTAGCAGAAGGAGGCTTGGTTTTGCTCTTCTTTCTCTTCACTTCTCTGAATTAAAATTAATACATCAGGAAAATAATTATCAACAAGCGAAGTGTTACTCCATCATATCATTTTCAATATAATTTACAACTAAGAAAATTATCCCTAAAATACTGTATATAACGCTCTTTGTATCGTGATGCAAAATACGGTCCTGTTTCTTCACTGTAAGGCCTTTTATGGTTGTCATTTGTTTTTTGTCTACTTTCTTTTAGGTATGTTTGATTATTATTCCTCTTTGGTTGCAAAAAGCATTAATTCTCATCAACCGATGACAAGGGGGAAATAGGCAGCGAGAAAAGATAAATATTTTCCCATATTACTTATTAATGCAGAAAACTCAGGATACTTAATTTGTATATTATGTCAATTAATTATCTCTAACGATCTTAATAATTGCTAATTATCTTAGTAGAATTACGTAATTAGTGACAAACGCAGAAGTTCGAAAGGCTTTTGTCTTCTGATAATATTTTTAAGCGCCTGTTTATAGAGAAGAAAAGAAACAGGCTTTGGGCCCGCGGCCTTTGAGAAAACAAAGGAAACGTGCTGTCTTTTGCTTAAAATAGTAAGGATGGTAGTCAAAGTGAAGACTCCGAAGTCTGTTCTTGATTTGGTTGATGGTGACAAAAAAAAATAGTAATTAAGCGGGAAAATATCAGAAAAGAAATTAGTATTATATGGAAAACATGGCGCTAGACTTCTTTCAGGGTAAATGGGGATCCTGAAGAAAATGAAATAGGCGTTGATGTGGAGGCAATGTAAAAGAGGGGATTAAATATTTTAGCGAAGATATGAGAAAGTTAATAGGTCAATAACAAAATAAAGTGGAAGAAAATGAAACTAGATGAGTTACACTTGTAATTGCGTGCATGCTTTTTTCAGATTAATGAAAGAAACTTTTCATTAACATGATATTAAAAGTTATAGTATCTGGGCCCGCAGCGGTGATCATGCAAAAAAGTCAACGCAAAAATACCACTGTAAATCTTTCGTTGAACGAACTTTTTAAATCCAGTTTTACATATTAAGACTTTTGTATTTCAGGGTCTCTAAGAACAAAAATTCTTGGAATGGAGTGAACTCCAAGAGTGCATTTTTAGGTGTTTATGACCGCAGAGGGAGGAAGTTTTTGCTAATTCTCATCGGGTTATTGAGTGTTAGGATTATTTTCATAATTTAGAGGCTATTTTCATAATTTTTTCTTATCTTTATATCTTTGTACTATCGATACATGAGAAAGATTCTGACAAGAATCTAGTTTGAGAGAGCTTTAATCCCATTATTTTCTTTGGCTGCAGTGGAAATCGAGTTTCAGTTTATGTACATCTAAGACTTTTCGTTATCATCACTCTGACTTCTTGAAAGTATTAGAGTAAGTGTTTAAGAAGAGAAATGTATTTTTTGAATGGACTTAAAAACCATAAACGCAGTCTGGTTAACCACAACCTGTGCACAACCAGTATTGGCTTGTCTCTTCATAGCTAAGTAATTTGGGCTATACACCATTATATGTGCCCACTATATGTAAAGAAAGTAAACTCTGACATAACATATTAAGTTATGTGGTGCTGACAGGCCAGAGGCTAGTCATTTAACTTTGTAAAATTCACTCATTCCTTTTATCAATAATACTTGAAATAAAAGGGCACTTTCTCCTAGGTGTGCGTCCAGAATAGCCACTTACCTATCATTTTATCAAAAGGTTAATGGTGGTCATTTCTTTCATACATGTTTTGTAAAATTATGTTGTTTCAAAAAACCTGAAAATTAGGAACACGGGATATATCTGATATGGTGATAGAAAAGAATAGTTGAGAAATATAAATGGCCTCATCCTTTCACAAAATTTGGCGCGAAACAAAGACAACATAATTCCAAAGATATTTCTCCCTAACTAAATTTACAGTAATCTGATTATATTCTCATATATAAAATAGATTTAAAAAATATAATTCAAGAAGAATAACGACAACTACAGGAACAAATAAAGAATATATTTAGGCAGCAAGAAGAAAAGATTCCATTCTTCGCAAATTATCCATTGTGTCTAATGGACCAACTAAAAATGTCCTGGATGGGGGTAGGCATCCCACACAGTACATTGACCTTCTTCTTGTGTGCGGCAGTGAAGTGACACCACTTTTCAGATAAATCCTCTTAAAGAGAATGAAAAAGAAGAAGAATTCAATATAGCAAGTAAAACTATGACAAACTTGCAACGCAGCGATGTAAATATCGGGAGGGGAAAAAGAATGTGTGCAATTCGAGGGCCCCATGAGGATGAATTCTAAAACAAGTACCTTCTTTTGGTTTTGTGACGAAGTAATCATGTAGTTTTATCTTTTTCATTAACCAAATAATGCACTTATCTCACCCTCCAGCCTCAATATTGCTTGCTGTTCGTAGTGTAAGAAGGCATCTTGAAAGGATTCATTTCGAAAAGAACACCTTTTAACTCTCTTTTGAGTACTATAGTTCCAAAGTTCATCGACATCAGATAAGGCAAATACCGTACCTAACGCTTATGTTCTTCGCTTCCTACCTTACACTCATAGAAACGCTCTCGAACCCAACTTTTCGGAAGCCATCCAGCTGCCTTTAGTGCCTTTATGTGACAATTTTATGGTAAGAAATGATCGACGTAGCTTTCATTTCAAATGAAACCACTATAAATTGTTATTTAAACGGATTCTATTTACAAATACCAATTAATATAATTATATAAGATACCCACATATCTATGGTTTATTTAAGTCGTATTTAACCTATATTTCGTTCATATTTGTATTTTCGTCTGCCAATATTGATACATTTGTAACTCTTGTTTGTGTTCCTAGCCAATATTCCTTGTAAATAGCCTTTTATTTATCTTATGATTCCTATCTATTATTCTTAGTATGAATACGTCTGTTTCTTTTAGTTGTGCTTAGCTTCTAGATGTATTTTAAGTTCAACCTCAAAAATTAAATAAATATTTTACCTTTTAAACCAGACGTATGTCGCTTCTAAAGAAATAGATAAGCTATTCAATCGCTCTCTAGCTTAATTAGTTTTTGTTGGCTTCCTTTTTCATTCTGCCAACACGATTTCTTAGCGGTTCGAAAGAAACGTTATTCTACGTGATCGCTAATTCGATAGTCAATCCAATTGATCTCTTTTCTAAGAACTATTGTTCATTATGTTTGTCTTCGAAAAGTTAACTTTCTGTCCCATTGTAAGAAGTTTGTGAAAATTATGTAATTTCCTATCGTACGTTTTCTGGATTTGAGGAAAATAATATTGTGAAGAAAGTAAAGTTTACTTAAATGTCTCCGCATTAATTTTAACTCGGGTACAATTCCCATGATAAAAAGTACTGAAAAACTCCGCAGGCCCTGTTCGAGACAATTTTAGAGTAATACGGGCTTAGTTTTCCTCATATTTAAATTTGTGTACTGACTTAATATAGCCCAAATGCAAAGTTTTCCGGTTTCTCATGGAACTTTTCGCCAGGGCTCCATATTAGACACAAAACTTTGACAAACTATAGTATTAGATAGGAAAAACCTTAATAAAGAGAACTGTATATTTACTATTAGTTTTTTCCATATAAACACTGAACTTGAAATTTAATTTGGTTTGATTTTATTTAATATAATTCTGATATAATCGTTAAACATATACAGGTATATATCCATTCCGTTTATTTTGCTAAAACCTTCATCCACAGATGTGAATCCATTTTTTGACATTTTAGATGCAGGCAGAGAAAATTGATCAATCATTGTCGAAAGGGTTTTCTAAATAGTGCGTCTTTGGATTCCCACAATGTGTAAATAGTCCCACTAATTATATCTCTATTCAGTTATACATAACATTTACGTTCAGTTATTGCATAAAAAGATCCCAGACAAATTGGTACGGTTAATGTAGTTGCATTATTAGACAACGGCTCTACTTCAGGGCCAGCGTGACATCCTTTTTTCCTCGAACGGGAAGACTACATTTATAGGATAGCTAATCTAACAGTCCCTAAAAACTGGTTTTCAAAGTGGCCGCTTTATGTTAGCCTCTTTACAGTCACAGAAAACTGTTATTTTTAATATATTAACACCGTTATCTTAGCCAAAACACTCGAAAAGTGGAAAAAGATTCAGACAAATTGGTATGGTTAATGTAGTGGCATTATTAGACAACTTCTCTACTTCAGGGTCAGCGTGACATCCTTTTGTCCTCAAACTGACAAAAGAAAGCCGTGTGTTTTGGCTAACCAGTTGATAACCGATGAAGAGGATCGTTCATTTGTACAGTCTCAAGAGAGAAAGTTAGACGAGACTATATAGGTAGTGTTGATAAGAAAACAGTAAGGAATGAAGAGAAAAATTGCAAAAGAAGTAAAGAAGAATCGCAGCAAATTGAACGAGAATTGCGTAGAAAAGTAAATTTTTAGTTGTTCAGCTAGCAAGTAGCTCAAGCGAGAAAATTATTTCACCTAACTTAGTGGCTACATTAGACTGAACAAAAATGATTGATCGTCATGCGATGATGGTGTTCTTAGCAACAGCATTAGCTCTTGGAAGAGATATTGATGATATAACCCTAAGTAAAAATACACAGCAAAAAAATGAAAAAAACTGCGTAAAGAAATAGCATATAGTTTGAAGCAAACATTCTCTACAGTTGTATCTCTTAAAGTCCATTTGGATGGTAAATTAATGCTTGATTTAATTGGCACTGAAAATATAGAGAGACTGCCTGTGTTAATGTCTGGTGGTGGTAACTCTAAGCTTTGGGGAACACCAAAACTAACGTCAGTTATAGGTGCTGAAACAGCAAAATCAGTTGTGTAATGTCTTCAATATTGGAATAACGAGGACATTGTAAGAGCCATGTGTTTTGACACGGCTGCTATTAACACTGGTCCTAAGAAAGGTGCATGAGTGACAATAGAAACAAAACTAAATAGAGCTCTTCTTGCTCTTCCTTGCAGGGATCATCTTAATGAAATATTTGTATCTGAAGTATTTCAAAAGTGTTTTAGTGCTTCTTCCGGACGAGTAATTTAATGTTTCAAGCGGTTCCGTGATTCCTGGAAGACTATCAATACTTCATCATATGAAGCACACAATACATGTGTTTCTTGGAAAGAAGCTGTGCTTAGTCTTCGTCAAGAACAGTTGAAATGTAATCAGCCTCGAGCAGATTACAAAGAAATTTTGCAACTATCATTTGTATATTCAGGGGGTGATACAGAAAGCTTTTCCTTTAAACAACCTGGAGCAATGCATCGAGCACGTTGGATGGCAAAGGTTATTTATTCAACTAAAATTGTACTTTTCAAGTCACAATTTAAAATTACCAAGAAAGAGCAGGCATTAGTCAAGCGATTTGCACAATTTGTTGTACAGTACTAGATTTCCAACTAGCTTACATCTTCAAGTACATTACTGCTCCACGAAAGGATCTTGAGTACTTGCAAAGTTTCCATGTATCTGAAGAGAAGGAACCTGCTTCTGTACCCAGCAAAGCACTTGGTCGTCACCTTAGGTAGACCCTTAAGTAGACCCTTTAGATTGGAGTGAAAAAAATGACTATCAAACAGTAAAACAATATACTTATACTATGAATGTCATCAATGACAATGCAGAGAGAGCTGTAGCCTTGATTAAGAGCTACAATAATTATCTTACCAAAAATGAAGATCAGCTTCAGTATCTTCTACAGGTAGTCAAATGTCACAGAGAAGAATTTCCAAAAACAACAAAATATGCATTAAAGAAATGCATGAGCAATTAACAAATTAATCCGCGTTTATTCCACAACACTGTAATAGGCCTCCTGGGGATATGACCTTTATAAAACTGTGCCTATTACAGTTACCTCATGGAGGGGGGGAGAAAAACCGGAAAACGTCAAACTATGTAAGCTTTGTGGCACTACTAAACCTCGTTCAATTGAGCTAAAACATTGTTAAAATTGTTTTTATAGGAAGCCTCACAATTTGTATGGGTGAGACTAAAAAGTTCTTAAGCATGGAAAATCGTCTCTATGGATCTGGCCTAGTCTAATATATATATATATATATATATATATATATATATATATATATATATATATAAATATATGTGAAAATTAACGCACAGGAAAATGAAAAGTTGAATCCAAGTACTTTCGAACGATAGTTGCAATTTCATTTTCAGGAATAGCATGAAAATGGAGAAGACAACCTTATATAGGGTACAAAGATACGAAGGGAACGCCCATCTCATAGTACAAACCAATGAAAAAACACAAAAATAAGACAGAAAATACTAGGAAAATGAACAATAGGCAACTAAAAACAGACATATGCATCCATAAAACGATATATACACAACAACGCCATGTATATGAATGGAATATGGTGGGTGAAAAAAAAAACATTTTAGGGGATTTTCATTAAAGTAAAAACATTTAGGGCTAAGAGTTAATCCACAGTCACAACAGAGACACGTGATGGGGAGGCAATGCGAATGATATTACACTAATAAAGAGTGACAACAGGCTGCATTATGAAGTTATTTCATTCAGTACAAGCTTTTTTTAAAACAGAATCGAGTTTAAATAAGCCAGGGTAAATGTTTATATTGAGTAAGATGGCAATTAAGGAACACTCGACAATATTTCTTTTTGTGTAATCAGCGGAAGATGAAGGAACTTTGCAGAATTCCAGTAAATGGGGTGGTTATTTTCAGATAAATGTAAAAATAAAGCGCTGTTTATTTCACCTCTTCTAATATTATACTTATGTTGGTAAATTCTAGTAGATAAAGATTTAGCAGTTTGCTCAAAGTAAGGTAAATTACAAATAGAACATTCTATAGAATATACTCCACCTTTTTTCCTGGTATTTTTGTGGACTAACATTTTATATAAAGTGGATTTATATCTAAAATTTGAAACGATATTAAGTTGCTTAAAAATACGGGTGAGACAAAAAAATGGTTCAAAGTATGGTAAGATAAGACAATTTTTGTAATTGAAAACCGGTGGGTTATCAGTTCTAGAAAAAGTTCTCTTACCAAAGTTTAATGAAGTATGGAAAAGTTGACGAGGATAGCAAATTTTTCTTACCTATTTTAAAGATATTGGACAATTTCTTATCTAAAAATTCTGGACTAACAAAGCGTAATAGGTCATCTCCTGTGAGATCTCTAGGATCTCTGTTCTCATCTATATAACCTTTGCAAATATCTTTTTTAACAGGCAGCATAAGCCTGAACGTGTTAGATGCTTGCTAGTTTGCACGCCAACTACAGAGAAAGAATGCGTTCACTTTTCACTTCAATATTTAACATCTTATAGCATAGTTTCGGTGGGCGTAATCTTTGGAGAAGCGAAGTTTATTTGGGAAGAAATATATCGCTTTGCACCTTAGTCCCGTTAGCTCATTGGTAGAACACTGGTCAAGATAACTGAGAAATTGTTTGATAGTCGAGATTGGGTCCTAGATTGTGTGTGATATAGTACAGACCTGCTACCACACATACGGCCTTCTAATGGCCACCTCTTGGATCCAGAGCAACAGCAACTACTCTAAGGTAAACGTTAGCAGCGGTTGTTTTGCGAGTTCTTGATCTTGGCAAAATTTCTTCTAGTCTGAGAAGAACCAATGCATGCCGGACTGAAAGAGATGCTTCACTTTAGTCAAAAGATTTACAGTACATTCTTTCCGATAGTGCTGCACCTTCTGTGACAGAAGCTGGCCATTTCTCATCTTGAATGAGTAGAACAGATTATCTCGTGCACCAATTGCCTGATGAGAGACTAACACTCCCTTATTTCTAGATATGGACCTTTTTTAACTTGCTGTGATCGTTTTCAATGATGGACTGGATCTCCATAACAAATTGGTGGCTTCTTTTCGTTTCAGAACGTTTAGATTGATGATTTCCGAGTGGCCTTACCCTCTTTATCACAGCCTGACTCATCTAAATCTTTCCTGATCTTACGCATCGTCCTCAGATCGACAGCGAATCACTCGGAGATCTTCGCATTAGGGCTCCAGATGTGAATACCAAGCAGCACAGCTTGCCTTTTCTAAAGTGATGGAGCATTGAAATTCACTTATGGTATTGTTTTATTCACATATGATTCTCAACTGAGTCTTCTAGGATTTGAGGAAGAGGGAACCAACACTAGACAAACCCATGCGTGGAATTCAGTGTTGCTAACGGCGAAAATTACCCACCCCACCCCATAAATATTGATTAAATAAAATGTATTTAATAAGGAGGGATTCATTTATGCGTCCGTGAAGGTAAATGATAGAATTAAAAATATTTAGCTTTTTAAAAATCTATTGCATGATCTTAATTCGACACATGTAAAAACGAGCTCGAATTTTGCCTGCACCAGCGTATGTCGCATGTGTTCTTTTATTCTCGAAGCAAATCAATATTATGGACGACCAGCCAAGAGGAAACTTCTTATATATATGACCAATATTAAAACAAGGAGAGAGTGGGCTAGAGAAAATAGCCCAAAACATTTGACTTTTACAACAGCAGGAATATGGCGGACGAATCAAGGTTTGTTAAATTTTTAGACAGTGAACGAGTATGTGTTTGAAGTTTACCCCTTCACTCCTTCCTTAACCATTCATATTGTCGTTGCCTGGGGCGATGTGAAAATGTATTTTTAAAGAGAATGCTGATTAAAACTCTGCTTATCGATTAATTAGTGTTCTGCTGACTAAAAAAGTATGAATTAAAATTTGGAATTTCAAAAGTATCAAGTAACCAAAAGGTTCGCCCTTTTTTAAATAAAACAAGGAGAGAATAAAATTTCACGAATATTTTTGGGTTATCTGATACAAAATAGTTTTTATCCGTTACAGAAGTCTGTTCCCCTGATAATTGCATGGTGTTCATTAAACATACAAACACTTGGTAGACTTTTGGCTGCTCCAGCGTATTTCGCATTTGTTTTATTTATTTCTCGTCGGAAATCGACTGCCTTCACCAACGTATAATCGATCATACTTTTATATTGCGAATATTGCATACTCTGTTTTTTAGAAACTCATTGATTTTGGACAGTTATTTGGCATTGCATGTACGTATTGAAAAAAAAAATTGATGTTGTAGGCTTCAGCTTAATCTTTTAAGTTATTCATTGCAGCATAATACGGCAAGATTTAATTATTACTCCCTTTTTCATAGGAAGTAGATGGCGTTGAGTAGAAATTTGATCTGGTTTTATAATATTTTTCAATAATCCATTGATAAGCCGTCATAATCCACCTTTCTCTTAAAAATGTCTTTTCGCATCACCAGTTGTCAATGTTTTGGTTTGCAACTTTGTGTTTGTAGGTTGATCATTTTTCTGGATTCAATGATAAGCGACCGAAGATGAAGGACGTTTCTGTCAAAACCTAGTTTCGCAATAAATTAAGCAGCAATACAAACTTTGGTTTTATTTTCTATTTACATGCACGATACTCGTTAACAATAATTTGCAAAATTAGTAAATACCAGAGGTATACCTAAGGATAAATATCGACTTTTTTTAAAACGAGTATACATTATGTACTAATATATCCTATATAAAAATACATTGCTAATAATACATTATTGGCATGGGAATGGAAGATGAATAATTATCACTGGGCGAAAATTTTAATTTAAGAATAAAAAGGAATTATATGAAACGTCATCTATACATACACGTGCTTTACAAATTTTCGAATGTTCCCGAATGGTACAGTGGCCAGAACTTCATTACATTTGCCCTTGCGATTCCTCTGGCACATGCCACAGATCATCTAGCCTAAAGATGGTTCGCGTAGTTTAACCAAACGTGTTCAACTAAATCGAGATTTGTGTTATCAAACAGGATTAGGTATTTGAATTTAAACAATGTCGCAATCTTTGTGTCATTGTTCAGCGCAATCATTAAGCCAAAATATGGAAAGTACCTCAAGAAATGCGATTAATTATGTTGTGAATTTAGAGGCTTGTAATCTAAAATATGGCCGAGACCATCACCTAATCTCTTTCTACGTAGAAGCGGCTTTCGGAGAAGATTTATCTTGATAAACGTTAAAAGCATGTAAATATGAGAGGCGATGAGCTTAAGAGAAAACCTTTATCGATGGAATATTGCTTGACCGTCGTAATTCAGTGTTTAAGGCAAGAATGATGAACAGGCAAAAAGGTCTCCATCGAGAATGGTGTGCATCGCAATAGCCTTATCAGATAAACAAATAGAACTCATAAAGCTTATGCAAAATCACGTGTGGGTGGTTTGGTGATAAAAAGAGGCCAGAAAGGAACCATAGAAATGGGAAACAATTATATGTCTGGGAGGGATGGGCTTCTCTTAAATAAAACGTGTAGCATTTTAGATATTCTCATTATTTTATAAGGTTGAAATATATGTTATGGAGTTGTTTATATTTTTAAATTACTATATCCTTTTAATGTGGCTGAACCTTGAAACATGAATTGAAAAATAAATATGAATGTTTTCACTTCGACTGTAGTATTATCATTTTGAAGACAGGGGAAGATAAATTTGCACGTAGATGAGACCATGAGACTGTGTAAAGAATCGATTTGTCTTCCGCCAAACGATATATTTATTTAAGAATTCTATAATCATTAAATATTCAAAAACTAGCAAAATTGAACTACTGCCACTCTTCCATTGAGTGTTTTATTTATTTTATTAACGCTAACCAACATATTCACCACCACTAGTACTTTTCTTCCATTGCCCTGTCTCATTTCCTCCTTTCAAGTCTCAAATATTCTTACATCTTAAAAATTCTTTATTAATAACCACATAAATATCCAAATAAATTAAAACACAAAATATGGGGATTTGATTGATGTGCACTATTTTGAAATGAACAAAAAACAAACTTCAAATGAAATACCTACAAATTTAAATAATTCAAATTTAGTAAGGCAAAGTTACTTGGACATAAGAAGTAATATGTATTTAAGTACTAATTACGAAAATTTTGATAAAAACTCTGGAATGGATAGTTAAGAATTTACTAGTATCTTCCACTAATATTTTCAGCAAGTTATGACTTTCGAAATTTAGACAGCCATGCATTCTTTTCTCCCGATGCACCAAGATTGTCACCGTAGCGAAATAGAAGGCACTCTCTATTGAATATAAGGAGGAAATTGTTAATATTTACAATGAAGGGTTGAGTTACTGTACCCAGATATATTGAAGAGGCTAAATGATCCATTTTGTACCAGTGGTTCTCATATTTTTTGAATGGAAAAGGAGTGATACGGTGCACAATCTTCCTAGAACTGATACTTAGTCAGAGCTAAGAGAAAAATTATTAGAAAGGTTAAGGTAAATCTTAGGTATAACGATACGTAAAGAGGTCCAAGGAGAACTGCTTGCTTCAATGACTACGGTATAGAAACGAACAATTAGTAAGGACCTGCAACGCAATAATCTGAAACCTCGACAACCATGAAGAACACCCCTAGTGATTAACAAACCCAAAGATGCGTGCTTTAATTTTGCCAGAAGCATTTGAAGAATGATATATAATTTTGGAGTAAGGCGTTATGGTCAGATGAAACAAAAGTTGAATTTTTACGAAGGAATTTAGCTCGTCATGTATGGAGGAAAGATAGAAATGCTTATGATCTAAGAACACCATCCATAAAAGCAATTTTGGCGGTGGAAGCAGCATGGTATGGGGTATTTTACAGCTAATGATACTATAGATGGCATAATAAATGGAGATTAATTTCTTATAGAATTCTGCAAGAAAACTAGGTAAGCTCTGTCCAATGGGTACAATATGGAGATGATTGGTACTTTCAACAAGATAAGGACACAAAGCGCATTACTAAAGGGATTCAGATTTAAACCCACTTAAAAGTAATAGCGAAAATCTAAAAATAGATTCACGCGTTGGACCCAACGAACATAACAGAGTGAGAGGGCATATGTAAGGAAGGGTGGGCGAAAATACCGACACAACCATGCAAAACATGAAGTTATTACTAACAATGGTTATGAAAATAAATACTGAGTTTGAATAATACATTTCTACGAATACTTTATTTCCTACCTAATTTGAATAATCAAAATTTGTAAGTACTTCACTTGAAGTTTGGCTTTGTTCATTTCAAAATAGTGCATTTTATTTGGATCTTGGTAAGGTTATTAATAAACAATTTGGGGGGTGTAATCTTACTTTTTATTTGTTGTCTACTCTTTATTTTGATGCATTTTACTAAGAATAATTGTTTAATACAGCTGTTGTGTGTTAAAAATTCTAGCCAACAGAGATGGTTTTAAATTGACGTCTGAAATGTTTGAGAATTTATGATATATGTTGCTCCCCGTATCTTTCTTTCGGTAGAATATTTCTACTGTTATTAAATGATTCACGGCAAAATACCAAATTGCTACATTTAGATGATTTTGCGCTTTGAATCAAGCTCAAAGAAGCTCACGGATCTTAGACACTCAAATTATTCTCCTTTGAAATTTATTCTAAAAGTAGAGCTGCATCCAATGTTATAAAGTATCATTTTTGCTGGTGAATACAGATCTGCTGTCTCATTACTGGATTTCTGCATTTTAATTATAACTTTATTTCAAGTTTTGTGGAAAACTTTAACTGCTTCTTGAAACAGTCAAAGGTGCAATCTCCAGCATTTTATTCATAACTACGACTTAATCGAACTAGCTATTTTTTTCTATTTTCAAATTTAATTTAAAGTTTTTAATTATTTGTTATAGTATAGTTACTTTAAATAAGCTTGATTTAAAAAAAAAAAAACAGCACTACAATAGGTGATTCATGTTCCATAAATTATGTATTTACTCTTTAATATATTGTGCAGCTGAAGGACAAAAGCAACGATTTTCCTCGTAGTAGTTAGTTGTCGATCGATTTCGGCGTTGACGTCACTTCATGCCCTTAAAAAGAATAATTTAGGCATAGAGAGAAACTTGCACAAAAGATGCTTATAAGGGGGTGTGCATTCCTCAGCCCACTATCTTGCCACTCCTTAGTTGGGCTGGTGGCGAGGTGGTCCAAGATTACCAGCCATTGTGGAGTGTTCCAGGAGACTGACGAGGCGTCGGTCTAATAACGCTCACCTAGTGCGGGTCGCCACAGCAAATTTTGCATTAGGGGTTGTCTCCCGTAGTCTTTATCCAGTCAAGGACAATCGCATGACAGTAGGTCAGGAGTTGATGGACCAAGGTCCAACACCTCTGGGGTCTCCTGCTGCTCTGAGATTATCTTGATTCGTTGATTTATTCCCTCGTATACTCAAAGAAAACAGTATACTTAATACTCATGAGAAAAGATTTGCTTCAAATTATTCTTCAGGCAGGATTTTTTGTCTCCCAAAGACCCAAAGTCAATTTAACATTGCGCCTCCCTGCCATCAATACTCCTAGTATCTAGGAGTATTGATGGCAGGGAGGCGCAATGTTAAATTGACTTTGGGTCTTTGGGAGACAAAAAATCCTGCCTGAAGAATAATTTGAAGCAAATCTTTTCTCATGAGTATTAAGTATACTGTTTTCTTTGAGTATACGAGGGAATAAATCAACGAATCAAGATAATCTCAGAGCAGCAGGAGACCCCAGAGGTGTTGGACCTTGGTCCATCAACTCCTGACCTAAATTTTGGTTTCCTTATTAACACTCTCACTCACAAAAGGTGTTGTATGACTGCCTAAGATGTACTTTAGATTCTTTAATTACTAATGTCAAGTTCGATGAAGCTTACAATATTATAACGATTACTATATAATTATTCCAGAATATTTTAGGTATAAAAAACTTCATTTTAAACTTTTAAATTTATAAGTTAAAAATACTGATTTCTCTTTGAAGGTGCAAACTTTCACCCCAATGAGTGAAATGTAATGAGCTTTCACCTTGTTCCCTCATTCACTTTGATAAGGTTATTTGGTTGGTTGTTTGCACGATTTGAGTTTATACCCAAACTTTCCTTCACCTCCTTTGGACCTTAGTTGAAACTGACTTCCATCTTGAAGGAAAGGTAAACTCGAAGACAAATGCCTGCTTGGGGACCACCAGATCGAATGAGGTAGTCACTAAGCCCCTACACTCCTCTACTTGTACGGTATGTACTGCAATCTCAGCCAGAAACTTCATCGGACCATTCTTCTTCGAGGAACCTGGCGCGACAGTGACAGTCACCAAGGAGTAGTATGTTGAGGTCCTCAAAACCTTCAAAAGGGAGTTGCAGACCCTGTTGCCGTCGCTTATGGGGAAGTTTTGGTTCCAGCAAGATGGATAAAGCTTTCACACCTCAAACCTGTCCCGAGAGTGGCTGAAAAAGAACTTTGGTGGCCGTGTGATCAGTCTGAAGACTGATTTTGAGTGGGCACCTCACAGCCCAGACCTTAGCCCCCCAGATTTCTTTCTCTGGGGCTATTTTAAAGACAAAGTGTACGCAGGGAGACCTAGGCCCATCACGAAACTCAAGGAAGTCATCAGAGAGGAGATTAGGGTCATTAGTCTGTCGGTTTGTAAGGAAGTCATGGACAACTTTGTGCTGCGCCTCAAGAAATGAACATAGCTAAATGGAGCTCATCTTCAACACGTGCTCTAGAATAAAGAAGAAAAGTCCAAAGACTTTTATGTTATGATATCATGTTTTAGACACAATAAACTAGTTATCACCAAAGTTTCATTCACTCTTTCCAAAAAATTAAGAAATGAGGCCTATCGAAATTTGATTCCCGTTTTCTTGAGGTCACCCTGTACTGGCCCACACGTGGTTGATGGACTTCAGCTCGTCGGCTCACTGTAGCGGTTATAATTCCTTTGGGCAGAAGTTCATGTTGACTTCAACTACTCTTACAGGGTATTGGCCGCATGGGCCGGGGCACCGTCCTACTGATGTTTCTCAACTAGGGTAGGACTTTCCTGGCCAACATGTCAATGTATCAGCCATGGTGAGGTGCAAATCACACTGGTGGGATCTTCTCGTTATTCGAAGCCATGACGACGTGATCACCACGGAGGCATGTCGCTTGGATGTTGCCACTTATCTGACCTCGGAGACGTCTTGGTCGAAGCTTACAATCGGTTGTTCTACTTGTTGATGACCGGATTGAACGTGAAGGTTTTTAAATCAGAAAATAATGAGAATTCGATTGCCATGGCACTTCAATCCGTTGAAAAGGCGACGACACCGCTCTCGGTTTTCTTCTCGGTCAGTGAGCAGAGGTCTTTCCACGCACCTCAAGCTCTTTTCACCCTCCTATTAGAAGTCTCTGGACACTGTGGCCAGTGAGAACTTCTTCCTCTTCTCGAACGCAATCATTTTGAGATTCAGAACACTTTGCAAGTCCTTTCTGACGGCCAGGCGGTTGACAACTTGAGCCTTTTCGCAACTTTGTGGACGGTCCTCCTCTGAAGGACCGCGCGCAGGAGAGGACAGATCTAGATTCTTTTCACTTCAATCACGACACACTTGCACACAATGGAAAAATCTTTTATTGACGCATGTTGGAAAAGGAAAACATTAAGTTTGCTTGAGTGAACTTTTTATATCACACACGTAAACCTCTTGAAAGGTGAAAAAAAAGAACGAGTGTAACAGAGCATTTGCAAAACCTGATAAATATATGTATCCTAGCGCTCAATAGCATAGGTTTGAACCCAACCTATTTTTGTACTATGTTTAGCGGATAAAAGAGGTTATATTCTTTTATTCATTTTTCAATTCTCTGCTTTCCTTCTTACTTACTCTATATTTGATCCTTGTGTAGTCTTATAATATATACAGTATATATATATATATATATATATATATATATATATATATATATATATATATATATATTATATATATATATATATATATATATATATATATATATATATATATATATATATATATATATATTTAATTATTTTTAGTTCATTAAGTGCGAAATATGATTTACTCTTATTTTTTAATAGAACACAATATTTTCATCACCTAATTCCCTCTAAACTCTTTGCAGTAAGGTTTTTAGAATTTTCTTCATTTTCAAAATAATACAGGGTGCGGAAGAACCGATTGAGCAGTTTTAAGGAGTTATAAAAAAGTAAGGGGGGTATATAGAGAAGAAATGTTATCATACTCGAGGTTAGCAGTACATACTATTTATATTCCCTAGGTTTCGAGAATAATCTCATGAAGATGGCGGCCGTTAACAGCAACACACTGTTGGACTCGATCTCTGAAGTTTCGTACAGCACGTTTGCACATACTGCGGGGTATGGCGTTAACTTCTTTACTATTCCGCTCCCTTAGCTGTGGTAAGGGGTGAGGGCGACGTTTAAAAACCTTTTTTCAGATATCCCTAAAGAAAGAAGTCACAAATGCTCAAATCAGGTGACCACGCAGGCCACCCTAAATCACACTTCAGAGTTACCAGACGTCCGGGAAACATTCGTCTCTAAACATTGAGTGAATTTCGGGCTGTATGAGCTGTAGCCCCATCCTGCTAGAACCACACGTCCCCCAATCCCTCATCTTCAACAATCTCCTCCATTCTGGGCTGCAGAAAATTTGTGCACCATTGAGACATAACGTTCGGAATTCACGGTCACGGTCATTCCTTCCTCTTCAAAGAAGTATGGGCCTATCACGCCAAATTGTGATATGGCACACCACACTGTTAGTTTAGGAGAATGTAGCGTTATTTCTTGCATAATTCGGGGGCTATTTTCAGCCTAGTAACGGAAATTTTGCTTATCCACACCCCCACTGAGTTGAAAATGTGCCTCGTCGCTACTGAAGAAAGCTGCCTTGGGAGTGATCTGTGCAAGCATGTTTTCACACATATTTTGGCGGTTGGCAAAGTCTGCTTAGTTCAATTCTTGAGCCATCATTATTTTGTAGGGATGGAAATTCAAGTAGATATGCAGAATCCTCCTCAAACTGCGGTCAGAAATTTCCAAAGCAACAACATGTCTTCAAGCAGAACGTCTCAGCGACCGCACGATCGCTGCTCTCACCTTCTCCACATTTTCTGGTGTTCTAATGGATCTGCGTTGGTCATGTGTATCTCTTTTTAGTGTGCTACCAGTTACCTCCAACTGCTTAACCCAGGACCAAATTGTGTTCGCCTGAGGAACGGCATCGTTGCACGGAATATTAAACCGTCGCGGAAAAGCTCTTTGCGTCGCAATCACAGATTAATTGTTCTCAAAATACGCTTGCACGGCAAAGCCACGATTTGATCCCGTCCACACCATGTTTGCTACTGAAATGGGGATGTCTAAAGAGCAGAGTGAAGCCACGCGCACCTCCCTCCCCCCGAGCATTGACTCCTCAAATCTGCTCAATCGGTTCTGCTGTACCCTGTATATAAAAACAAATTGCAGTAAAGTATAATTAAATGTTATTTACCATAATTTAGTTTACATAATTATTAAGGAAAGCCACTCAACGAGAAGCCCATTTTAAAACATTATCACCTCCTAAATCTGCATTTTTTTCCGTAAAATATTTTTTGAGAATCCTGTGTCAAGTTCTATTGTGTTTCGTACTGTCTTTCCAGAAATGAAAAGCTCTACTAATTAAAACGAATGGATAATCCGTTGGAGCTAAACCTAGTGATTATCGATAATGTAGTTCTTTCTGTCTTAAGGTTTTTATCTTTTTCTGCTTTGTATTTATCTGTGAGCCATCGAATCGCAATGCTGGTAAATTACACTTTTTCTCTTTACCTAAACTGTGCACCTCCAAGGTAATGATTCATTTTCACGATCAAGTTGTGGGCAATAAGATTTGCACTAATGACCTTTTTTTGTTCCAATAACACATCCTAATTAAAAACTCATGCCATGAATTGCATAACAACTTACCTGTCGATACAACTCCTGCCCTGGTGTAGACACTAGATTTTCATTGGTTGATAACTACTGTTTTCGTTTTCTGTTGATGTATCTATAACAATTTGGTGCAAATATTAGATGAATATTCTTGGTTGGGAAAATGACCATAGTTGGAATGTTGAATTGTGTTCTCGATTACTCATGAACAGAAACGGCACCAAGATACACTCCGCATTCGGATTATATTATGTATTCTTCGGTGCATTATCTTGTTAGGTAATCTTCCAATTTGTAACATCTGAAGAATATTTGGATGTTTATATGCTTCTCGCGTTCCTTGTGCCGGGGCGAACATTTTTAATTTCTATTTTCTTTTTCATTTTATTCTTATCGTACGATCCTACCCAAATATTTACTTTCTGGCGGATCACGCTTCTATTAGCTGTGATCTTGGGGTGGGAGGGGGGATTTTCGACACTAAATCTATCTTCAAAGCTTCTCGACGTCTTTTTAAGCGTTTCACTCAGGATACCGACATTTTGGACGTCAATGAGCCTTAAAAAAAGCCACCTTCATATTAGTGTAGAGGGTTTCTTGTCCTGAGCTATGTATGGTTGCGTAGTGTTTCTCGTATCAGCTTTCTGTTTGCAACTGGTAATTTCTTACCTTTACCCCAAAACTGAAAGTAAAGACAGCAGGAGCGTTCCATAATTACCTAATAGCATATGGCTTCCTATTTTCCTACCTATGATAAGCACTTTACGACTATAATGCCTATATCTACCTATGCCGCCACAAAAATACGGCTACGTGGTCTAAAAAAGCCCCAATATACGTGCCCTGTAGTGGAATTTTCTTCCAGGGTTCACTATACCCTTGTTCTGAGTGGGTCTTGGAGCTGTTGTAGTCGTGTTATATTTTTTGAATATGTGAAGTGTGTGGAGGTTATGGCGTAAAAATGAGAGGAGAAAAATAAATTGTTTAACGTTTAAGGTATATCCCTCCCAGTGAAAACAGGATAAATCTCCAATCAGTCCAACGGACACAGATATTTTTTATCTGAAATTGCTTGGACTGACTTCGGCCTTGCCCAGCTAAAAAATTTATCCTCCTTACCCGTTTCTAAGCTCTTAGTCTGGACTACGCCACGATGAAACTGACTGATTCCGTTCACATTAACCGATTTCTGTTAACGTGAGGCTCTACAAGGACTTTATCTTCCATAAAAGCAAACTTTACTTTTAAATTTGTATGTCGCTTAAATGAACTTCAGGTGATAAAGGAGATTTGACATCGGTTTCTGCTATTTAAACTTGATCTACCATTGATTGATTTAATTATAGTAAGCTTCCATTATATCGTGGACAAAAACTTCTGACTGGATAAGATTAGAAGAAAATCGATGGCAAAACCGAAGGCACCATGACCGGTTCTCATCGGAAGTTGGGGTGGAGTATTGTCTTTGGATACCAAAAAGCGATTATATACCCCTTCGTGGTTCAACCTCAGGAGTATGGCGATATTAGCATCCCCATAGGCATACTCCATCGGCATAGTTGAAGAAGATATGAGAGAGTGGTATGCTGTGCTGTGAGTACGGACAAGGGAAAAGCGTCGCTTTTTTAGGTTATTTGCATGATGCTTGTGGAGCTACATACTCCCAAGAGGGTGAGTATCAGCGTATCCGCCAATAGGTGGTCAGCTCGAGAGGCCAATGAAAATTTTGTGCTGACACGGGCTGTGTTCGAACTCTGCCTCCTCTCTGGATAACCAATGCAGTAACCATTAAACTAAATTGTGCTCCGCCAAAACTTCAATATTTTAAATATCATTTACTTACTCGAGCCAATCCAAGAATTTTATTTATTTGAGCACAAGAAACGGGTCCTCTTTGCGTTGATCTTTATGTATGTTAGACTCCTCACATTAGTATCCTCACACTCATATTCTTACCAAGCTGAAAAGCGACGCGGAATTTGAAATAGTCCCAAAAGGTGAAATAGTGTATTTAAAGAGATTTCTTGCGTCTGAATTGAAATTTTCAGCGATTTTTTCCGTTTTAATGAAAATTTCATGCTTTTACTTCCGTTTGAAGTATAATCTTAGGCGATTTTTTTCGTCTAAGGTAAAGTTTCGAACGTGATCTCACGTCTGAAGCCAAATTTCCATCGATATCTTCCCTTGTAAGTAAAATTTACAGCTTTTTATTTCCGTTTGAAGTAAAATTGCCAGCGATTTCTTCTGGTTGAATTAAATTTCAGCGATTTTTTGGTCAAAGATAAGATTTATAGTGATTTCCTTCGTCTGGACTAAAATTTCTAGGCATTTCTCCCATCTAAGCAAAATTCCAGCGATTACTTCCGTCTGAAGTAAAAGTTCCAGCGATTTCTTCCATCTGAAGTAAAATTTATGTTATTTCTTCCATCTGAATTAAATTTTAGCGATTTTTTGGTCAAAGATAAGACTTCCCGCAACTTATTTCGTCTGGAGTAAGATTTCTAGGCATTTCTCCCATATAAGCAAAATTTCTAGCGATTTCCACCGTCTGAAGTAAAAATTCCAGCGATTTTTTCCATCTGAAGTAAAATTTTAGTTATTTCTTCCGTCCGAAGTAAAATTTCAATCGATTTCTTCCTTGTGAAGTAAAATTTTCACCATTTCATCAGTCTGAAGTAAAGTTTTCAGTGATTTCTTCCGTCCCAAGTAAAATTTCAAGCATTTCTTCAGTCTGAAGTAAAGTTTCCAGCGAGCTCTTCCATTTAAATCAAAATTTTCAGCAATTTCTTTCATCTTAAGTAAAGTTCCAAGCAATTTATTCAGTTCAAAGTAAAAGTTCAAGCAATTCCTTTCGTCTGAAGTAGAATTCCAAGCGATTCCTTTCGTCCGAAGTAAAGTTTTCAGCGATTTCTACCATCTCAAGTAAAATGTCCAGCGATTTCTTCCGTTTGGAGCAAGATTTTCAGCAATTTCTTCCGTATGAAGTAAAATTTCCAGCGATTTTATCCATCTCAATTAAAATTTACAGCAATTTCTTACGTCTGAAGAAAACTTTTAGCGATTTCTTCCCTACGAAGTAAAATTTCAAGTGATTTCTTCCGTCTGAAGTAAAATTTCTTCCCTCCGAAGCAAAATTCTTTCATTTACCAGCGATGTTAGTTAGGCTTTCTGTTATACCCTCTCAAAAATGCCTCCTTCCTTTAAATTTAGACTCGATAATCAAGGACATATATATTTTCTATAAGTTGAAAAACTATAGGTCTGAACCATATCCTACTTCTTTAACATTACATTATGGAAAATAGTCGCTTAACCATGTCGGAAAATAACATACCAATTAAGTATATATGAAAAATTTATTCAGAATGATTAGGACCATCTGCGACTCAATTGTTTTCTCTTTCTATTATGCCTGCTTCAGTAATTTCTATAAACGAAATTTCTTATAATTTTTTAAATAATAGATTTTTCGACTATTCCTATTGTTTTTTGCCTTGGGGTCATCAAACGTTTCGATTCTATTCTTGCAATATTGTTCTATCTTGGGGTTGTGTGATTTATGCGTTTTTCCAATCAACAAAATTATCAGAATATATACATATTTTGTATACAGAGTTCTTATCTACGGTAGGTAATTCAGAATAGCACAATATCTTCTCAAAATGCCTACCATAGCCATCCAGTTAATAACAATAAGAGGTTATGCAAATCGTTTAGAGGGTTTACTGCCCTGTTTATTCAGTATGTGGGTGGAACCATGCATAGATAGAGAGATGATAAAAAAGAGAATGGAAGTAAAAGAGGGTACACTTGAAACAGCTAGAACCAAATTCTTAACAAAGAGTAAATTTAGACCATGTATCATGTGCCTTAGATCAGAACTAAAGATATATAGAAAGCAGGAAACTTTTAAGATTGTCCTATGGCTTACGTCTACCTTACATGTACAAGCAATCATGTCTTAAATTCTTTGTTAAAAAGCTCAAATGAGTTTGCAATTAGCTGTCAAATATCGTCTAGGGAAACCCGCAACATATTTTGAACTTTTAGGGATCTCTTTTACCCTCAAATTCACCTGATGTTTTCATATCAGCACCCATGCACACTTCACCTCATAAAAGCACCTAACTTTTGTCTTAGCAGGAGCTTAAAACAAAATTGACTTAATTGTGACTCTTCTAGGATTTTTGTGAAAGATTTCATATATTTATTCGTTATTCACGTTAGATTAAGTAAAATAATTGATTATTATTCCTTTCTTTTCTTTTTTCGCTTATGATACTTTGTCTATAGTAACTTTTAACAAATTGGAACTTTGTCCATAATACTTTTATTTAATTTCAACATCAAAATAGTAGATTTTCTATCTTATACCCCAAATTTTGATCTTATGTTATTAGAACTTATAAAAACTAATGAAATTTTCGTCAATTTTTAACAACACATGTAACCTATGTGACTATGTGGCCCACCTTCTGTAATGCACTTGATAAGATCTCACTATATTTGTTCCTGCATTGAACTTCTGATTTCTGCTGTTTCTAGAGATGGTGACTTCTTCGAATGTCTGACCTATTTGCTGACCATTGGCCAACTTAGTGATTATATATATAGGTAGTTAACTTCTCTAAAGCGTATCTTATCTATCGTGTCCCTTGTTTTAAACATCCCTGGTCCCTTGTTACCCCTTAGACTCATGCAATTTGGAAAAACCCCCAGTAATTTTTTAGGTTTTATGAACCTCTAAATCTATAGTATAACTTACTGGAATTGGGAAAAATGGTACCTAGATGATTAATTTATGTGTAACTTTGTAAATATTGATTATTTTAATAAACTAATATAATTAGTTTTTCTTTCTGATTATTAAGAGCAGCACACTCAAACTCCGCACAGTCAGACGGCCGAGCTGGCATTCTGAACCTATGCAAAGTTAAATATAATTTAGGCAAGACCGCCCTCTGAGCTATCCTTGGAAACTGATTTGAATTAACAGAACAAAAAATTATGCTCTTTGTGGATAACCTTAGTGGTTCCTGGTTCTTATCATATTTGGAGAATAATTAAAAATCCGAGACCCATATAATGTATAAAGCACAACTCCTAAATCTATATATTTAATATATCTTTTTAGCTTATAATATTCATAACTATTCCTAACTATATGTTCGATTACTTTATTAATCTGTTTGTATACGGCGACTAATGCCCATGTAGGCAGTCGCCAGAGGAGCTCTTAAAAAAAAAATGTTAATCCATTTAAAATACTTAGTAGTATTTTACTAAATAGATTCTATTTAATAAAATGTTATTTTCTAAAATCAAAATTTAACCAATATTTCTTGTTATAGCTTATATTTAAAACTATTATTTTCAATATCGTTCTTAATAAGTAATAGGAATAAAACTTAACTAATAGAAGCACAGAGAACACAAATACAATATCTCCATAGCAAAAGGTTATCAAATGTAATAATTGCTAAAAATTTGTTCAGAATCGCAGAAAAACATGTTCCGATTTTAGGATGAGTTAAATGGGGCTTTAAGTTCAAAAGTATCAAAGAAAGCAAGTAGAAGGAGTGATGAGTCTTCTGAAACTTAGTGTTTGTGCACATATTTATCATCTCCCCAAAAGGTTTTTGAGTATTGAAAGGGTAAAATATGAAGGGGTAAAAATATGCAGGATGAGACAGAAGCCATGGATATCTGAGAGCATAAAGATCACAAAGATCACAAAAATCAGTTAAGAAATCCTTCATCTTATCGTAAATCTTAAGATTCTATAGCATTTAAAGCCGTCTCTTCCTTCAAAGCTAATTTAACTTCATTAGTTTTACGTTCATTGGTTTAATGTACCTCCTATACTTTATTGAATCATCTCACTCCAGAGCAAGACGGATTTATTATTGCTCTAATAAGACCAGTAACGTTCCACCAACACCTTTATTATATTTCCTTTTACCCCACAACTTTCCGATCTAAAGGACTTTGCCGCAAACATCAATATTAAGATAGGCTATAAATAAAACCAGAGTATAGAAAAATGTTTTTCAAAGAACAAATCGTGCAATCAACACTCCGGACTGTATCTTATTCCATGCAATAATTCCAATTTAGGGAATGTAGGGTAAACTGGGAACTTTAATAAAAGCATATATGCACACTGGGGGATGTAAGAAGAGGAAGTTTATTTTCTAGTTTCTTCAACCACAAAAGTAATTGTAATCACCACATAAAGGTTAATAATGTCAAACTAGTCCATAAGTTTGAAAACTTTTCAAATTACAATATATGTATCTGAAGGCTGATATAAATTTAACAGAATTATTAAAAATTCTTTTGACCCAAAAATTGTTTCGAAAATCGTTATAAATTTACCTGCTTCTTAATCTATGCTTTCCTTTGTCCCCATTTCCCTTCCCTGTCATCTTTCTATCATTTTCTCCTATATATAAACCATTTGTGTGTCGAGTCTTCTCATTATACAGCTGTATTTTGCAGTATATACCGAAATAGTCCTGTAATTCAATGAACATATTTTACTAAAGTGTTTTTTTGTATAATGAAACAAATCCACGTTATTGTGAAGTTCTATGGGGGAGGGGGGGAAATCATGTCCTTCTTATCCCCATTTATTTATCAATATTATTCTTGCTTTTCACTTAGTTTCCTCGATACAGGTTGTCTTTCCTCGAATCAATTTTATTCCTCTTGACTGAAATTCCTGATTTTCTTCAAGTTGGCCCTTCAAACGCTTGTCTCTACTTTTCTTGACTTCCTATTCTTCTTGGCTGGGTTTGTCTTTAATCTTCGTTTTCTTTCTTGATGCATCTTCTTCGAATTGTCTTCTTCTTCTTGAGTTGATGATTTCTTGTTCCTTCTTGTTGAGTTAGTCCTTCAAGCCGTTTTTTTCCGTTTTCTTTCTAAACAGATCTTCATAAAGGTTTTTTGGACTATTGAGCTTCGAACGCGGTACCGTTGGATTTAAACGCCAATACTCTAGCCTCACGACCAGGTTTTAGTCTGTTCTTTGGTTGGTAATTTTATCGGCCTTTTATATTATCGAGTTGGAAGGAATTTCTCTGATACATTTTCGCACCCCTACAGTACTTATGCATATATATATATATATATTTGGTTGTACCACGTAGGGAAAAAGAAAGATTAATTGGAGCTAGTACTCTTGTTATCTTAACATTTTCAAACTCACAATGGTTTATAAAATAGAGAGGCACCGTATTTATACAAATCAATGCTTTTCCTATAAGGTCAGATTTTTATGACCTCTGATAAGTTTGATTTGGGGACGAAAGATAGGACTGGATCTAAAGAAAACAAACCGGGTCTAATATTTGCATTACTCTCCTTTTTGCTTGAGATTAAGAACGATTCAAAGATATAAACTGCTAATAAAATCATTTATATGCATTATGGTATTGCTTTTGAACAGTTAATCGGGTGACTCATCTTAAGCCTGTGTACGGTGTAAGATACATGTATCTTAGGGCACTCAAAATATGTAGTCCTGACTATATAGATCAAGAATTTACAAAAATTGAGAAGATTCCCTTCAATCTATGTTGTCCGAAATATTTTTGGGGAAAACTTCATGTATAAGGCTAAAAAAACATTCTATAACCGTAAGTTAGGGAAAACAGAACCTTTACATAACATATTACTTTTACCTTATCATGATAATTTCTTCTATGCAGTACCAATGTTAAAACAACTTGATATAAATGTAACTTTTAAATACAATTATACATTACAAAATATGTTAATAAAATACAGCCCAAGGAACAATAATAATGTAATATATAGTGTACCTTGTTTGGATTGTAATTTATTCTATGTAGGTCAAACTTCTAAAGATATCTCTGTAAGAATTAAGCAACATAAACATGTAGTATCAAAGGGATAAAAAAATAGTACTTTGGTCGTCCATAGGCTTAAGATGGCTCACCAGATTAACTGGTCAAATGCAGATACCATAATGCATATAAACGATTTTATTAGCAGTTATATTTTTAAGTCGTTCTTAATTTCAAGCACAAAGGAAAGAAATGTAAATATTAGCCCCGGTTTGTTCTTTTAGATCCAGTCCTATCTTTCATCTTCAAATACGGTGCCCCTATTTTATAAACCATTGTGAGTTTGAAAATGTTAAGATAACAAGAGTACTACATCCAATCAATCTTTCTTTTTTACTACGTGGTACAACCAAATATTTATACTTATTTATGTGTTATCTCTCGTGATTTTTACCGATATACATATATATAAATATATATTTTAAATTTTAATCTTAGTAGTAAAGTGCAAGATCACCCCGTAAGGGGGAGTGGCAAGGCAATTGCCTGTTATATATATATATATATATATATATATATATATATATATATATATCAAGGCTTTAGGAAGAAAACAGGAAATAGTCACCAATATCACCGATATCTTCATGACCTGGTTTGAAGGTCTACTTTTCAACCAAGATTTGGAAAATATTATACCTATTCCCTACCGCCGCTTTGTTGGCAATACATACCTCTTATTTAACTCTGAATATTCCTGTGACAAATTCCTACAACTCGCCAAACGCATGCATTCCTATATCTACTTTACCTGCGAAAAAGAGCTCAATGGTTCTCTATCCTTTCTACATATAAACATTTCCCATTCGCACAGTGGATTCTTAACCAATGTTTTTCGAAAACCAACCTTCAGTGGTCAATGCCTCAACCTATTCAACTGCTGTGACTTTTCTTTCAAAATCAGTATAATAAAAACACCAATATTACGTGCCTACAACATTTACTCAATCTATACAGCTTTCCACAAAGAAGTTGAGTTTTTGTGTCATTACTTCAAAGGAAACGGCTTTCCCGTGTCGCTGGTAGAGAAAATTACGTAGAATTTTCAAACAACCTCTATCAACCGAAATTAAAACTTTCTACTGTAAGTAAAGACATCCGTTATATAGGTTTCCAGGATACAGGTTACTTAAACCGAAAATTCTCAAAAGAAATAACAACAATATTAAATTAATTCTTTTATCATACCGAATTTAGGATAATTTTAAAAATTAAACATCTCCTTGTACAATATTTTAATTTTAAAGACATAATCCTGCCAGAAGCCAAGTGCTCTGACATATACAAATTCACTTGCCCCGGATGCAATTTGTGGAATTACATAGGAAGTACGGTGCGCTCGGTGAAGGCGAGATTCCGTTCTCATATGGAAATTAGCCACAGGACTGGAAGGGTTCTATCAAAGAAAGAGTTTTCAACTGTTCGGCTACATTCATCCAATGTAAAACTGATGATGTATCTATTGAAGATTTCACAATCCTAAAGACATTCCTGACTCATTATCCTAACGTATTCAGAAATCAATGTTTCTAAAATAAATTCTCCCAATCTAAATTCTGACTCCTCTTCCCACCCACTACTTCTCTTAAATAAACAAGCCCATCCCCCCCTTAAATTTTTATTTCTTCTAACACCCCTCACTCTTTCCCGCCAGTCTTCGTTTAATAGCTGTTCGCAAAAAGTTAGTATTTTTCCCTAAAAATGTTTTCCAGTGTTATCTCTATCTATTATTATTAAATTTCATTATCTATTGAATTATCTAACTTTGAAATAACAATTCAGTAACCTGTTCAGCTCTACATTTCCCCCGCTTATATTAAAAGTGTGATTCATCTACTACACCCATAATTTTTTAATGTTTCAATTACCAACGTATAATACTAGTCTTTTACGAAAAGTTGTAATTTTTTCAGTACCAGAAGATGGGTAAAACATTTGCCCGAAACATTGTACATATCAGATAAACTAAATGAACTTCCCGTTTTTCGTCATATCCTTCATTCTGCAAATTAAATTGCAGCTCAATAGGAGAAGCACTTATCAATAATATATATATATATATATATATATATATATATATATATATATATATATATATATATATATATATATATTGCGGTTGTGTGTGAAATTCTAAAAATAATATTCTCTATACGCTCTACAGTTGCATGCTTCAAGCATCAAGGCCCTGCAAATTATTCCTTAATGAGTGATCAAGTACGCACGCAAAGAGAGGTTTAGTGAGTATGTAAGAGGCAAGTTCTGTTGAATGATAAACAGCTACACGTTATAAGCCGGCCTCTTCGTGTCTAGGCGCTTACTATGTGCCTCTTTAGACTGAGTTGGCGCAGCATGATTCCTTGCTATACTATGGATCAAGCAAATATTATATTAGCTATATTCATTTTCCCTCTACGAACATTATTGACTAACTCTTAGTAAGTGATCAATTAATTTTTATTGACATGGAAATGATTAGTCCTTTATTTTATTTTTTCTTCCTTTGACTGATGCTTCTTATTCCTGCGACGTCTAAAATACCTCCTACATACATCACCGCGATACATACAAATGAAGGGGCTTAGTGTGGAAGTGCGAGCTATTTTTCTTTCACTATATTTCAATCCTTTTCTCTTTCACATAGTGGTTACACTTGATTATATGGAGATTGTTTTTTGTTATGCATAGATTAGCGGTTGTATCTGTTAGTTCAGTCTATGCAAAGGACATGGAAAAGTCTACAATATTTTGTTGAGATCATAAATGTCATGATAAGGGATGCAGTGGCAGCCATCATTTTTATAGGCACTCATATCAAAAATGAAATTCAGGTAACTTGCTAGAGTATGTTGTTGTTGTTTATAGTGCCCAGGAGAAGATGAAATCTCTGCTCTCTCCGACCGTTTAGAAGCTTAAGGGAAAAAGCTTTACTGCGACAGCCTGTGCTGTTGACTCCAGAAAATTTACCACAATTAAGAAAAGGCTTGAATTGCGCCTGGGAGAGTAAAGACAAAATTTCAATTTCAATCGTAGAGCTGTAGAAAAAGCTCCAAATCTGACTGAAGAAAAAGCCCCAATTTCGACCGTGGGACTAAAGAAAAAGCTTCAATTGGAACCATGCGACTTAAAAGAAGTTTCATTTGCTACCGTGGATTAAGAAAAAGCTCGAAGTGGGAAAGAAAAAGTCCCACTTGTGACAGTAGAACTGAATAAAAAGCTTCAATTCCGACCATGGGACTGAATAAATAGCTCTGATTGCGACAGTGGGACTGAAGAAAAAGTTCCAACTGCGACCATCAGCCTAAAGAAAAAGCTCCAATTGCGAACCATAAGGAAAAGGCTCCAGTTTCGACCCGGGACTGAAGAAAAAGCTCCACTTTTGACCGTGCAAATCAAGAAAAGCTTTAATGCGACAGTGGAAATGAAGAAAAAGCTCCAATTGATAGGGTGGCACTGAAGAATAAGTTCCAATTGCTACCGTAGGGCTAAAGACAAAGCTCCAATTGAGACCGTGATACAGAAGAAAATGCTCCAATTGCGACTGTGGACTTGAATAAAAAGCTCTAATTCCGACCGTGGGACTGAAAAAACAGCTCAATTTGAGACAGAGTGGCAGAATAAAAAGTTTCAATTGCGACCATTGACTGAAAAAAAACTCCAATTACGACCATGAGACTAAAGAAAAAGCAATAATTGCGACCGTGGAACTAAAATGGCTCTTATTACTACCGAAAGAGTAAAGGAAGATTCCACTTTTAACTGTGGAGCTGAACAAAAAGCTTCCTTTGCGACCGTGGGACTGAAAAAAGTTCCAATTACAACCGTGGGACTAAAGAAAAACCTTTAATTGCGTTAGAGCGACGAAGAAAAAGCTCCAATTTTGACCGAGGGTCTGAAGAAAAGCTCCAATTGAGACCGTGGGAATGAAGTAAAAGCTCCCCTTGCGACCAGAAAACTGAAGAAAACGCTCCTAATCTGACCTTGTAACTGAAGAAAAAGCACCAATTGCTACCCTGGAACACAAGACAAATCTCCAAATGCGTCCGTTAACTCTAATATGAGACTAAATTTGATATTCAAGCTAAACTCATGATCAGAGTCAGGATGCGAACAACAAACTCTTCCAGGCTTCTTTCTTGCTGAAAAACTCACGCGAGAATCCATGTGAAGAGTACATACATGGCATAAAGAGAGTGGAGATGCTTGTTTACAGGGATTTTTTTTTATTGGCATGTGTGACATGTTTAAGTTAGTAATTACACCTTTAACTTTTTTTTGCATCTTTCTTCTTTCTTTATCCTTTCACTTCTCTGTCAGGTGCGCTAATTTGTTGTACTCTTTGAACCTATCATTAATAAGGATTTAGTCTCTTCCTTTTAATAATTTCAGCATATATTAATTAAAAGGGCTTTAATAACTAAAAGTATCAAATTCATCAATCATCCCTCTTTACTAAGCGCCTTGTCCTCATTAGGCCTTACCCCCCCCTTTTTTTCAATAACGTGTGTGTTGGCGGGGGAGGGGGGGCTCAATTTTAAAGCCCAATAGCAACGAGGGTATATCCCTCAGAAACCTTATGAGAAGAGATCTGTAAGGAAAGTGGTGAAGAAAGAGGAAGTGAAAATGTGTGGAAGAGACCCGCAGATCCTTCTGCAAACATTGGGGCTGGGAAGGAGGAATGCATGTGCTGGGTGGGGCTTGAAGGGCATACAATCTTCCACAAGTCTTGATCATTTGTCTAATTTGATGTAAGGGTTTTTTTATTCTGGACACTAGTATCTGAAGTAATTGGTTTCGCTGTTCAGTCACTTTGGAAATTAGTCTCAAAAATAAAGTTTTTCATTTCAACTGAGTCATTTTTTGCTCATTGAAATTTTTAGAGGGAAAAGAGTAAACTCGCGTTGTTGATAACAATTTAACTCGCTTACTGGATAAGGCGTTGGATTTCCTCGCCTTTGTGTCGGGTTCGATTCCTGACGTGAATGAACACAGAAAATATTTGTTGTATATAGAGAGCTAGTCGCCTATTAGCGGTGCACCAATTTTGACGCGAGGACGCCGGTAGCTACAACCACACACGTCATCACCCACATTGTCAATTAAAACACCGCTGTCTCTCCCACCTCCTCCCTCCATTTCAACCACAACACATTACTCTTCTTTTCCAGGACCGGCCGAAGGGGTTTATATGTCCACAATCCCCTGACGCGGAAAGAGTGGTTCTCCTATAGGCCTTACCCACAAAACGAAAACTACCGCCTGCTACCCTTGGGCTTAACAACGTTTGTCAGTCAGATCTTTATATTAATTTCATTATCTGTTAGACTGACCTTATCCACGAGGAAAAATGAATGGTGCCCACAAATAACTTAGATACCATTAGGTTGTTGTTGTTGTTGTTTTTGTTGTAGTAATACTCTCTAGGAAGAGATGACATCTGGTCCCTCCGATCGATTAGGCGATTAAGTGGGGCCGCCCTTTTTGTGAGAATGTCCTGAGAGACCAGTTTAGAGAGGACGGAGGATGTTTCAATATGTGTGTATATTATACCACTCCTGTCTGGTAGTGGCACATGCCACAAGGAACTAGAAGTTCGATTGCAGCTTAACCTCACGCAGATTACATCAAAGTTGGGTGGTCCCACTCCAGGATTACATCTAAGTGGGTTGGTCCCTCTCCAGAATTGCATCTAGGTGGGGTGGACGTGTCGTATCCAATTAGAAATGACTGACCTTTTACTTTCCGTTAACCATAACAAACATGCTTTAACATCTAAGTGATCATATGGAAAGATCTATTAACTTTGTGTGTTCAAGTGTATTCAAAAAAGTCGGGATCTTTACCCAATTCACCCGAAATGTTCTCAGTTCATCGTGAACTAATTTCTTCTGTACATTTGCTACGTACTCTTTCCCTCAAGTTTGGATGCACGAGTATAAATGGAAGCAACGATTGCTGAAGTTGTCCATTACTGTGAAGATCCCATTCGATTCAGGTCCGATTTCTGCATTCGTTTCCCCCTCTCCTCCCCCCTCACATACGACACGCGCATATTTAGTTTCTGTGTGGCCCTTTTCCATCACGTATTTATGTATCTGTTGAGTGCTCGATGCTTCCATTTTCTGGTAAAGCGATCATATAGAATCCTATTTACCCAAGTTATCCTATTCCACTTGTGAAATGGAGCGCCTAAATTGGGCTATTTTCAAAATATGCAAGAGTAGAGAACTCGAGTTCATGGCACAATACCCACAGAGAGTAGCTGCGTTTTATAGAGATTCCGATCGTTGAAATAACTAAGAAAATGAGGTTTTCGTGTGAGGAATTTCCATTTATGGATGAAAGGAGACATGGGGTTCTCTGTTGGGGAAAAATCGCGAACGTAGGCATGGAATTTGGTAAGATTTATTGTTGGAAAAAGATTCCCTTGGGAACTTAGCTCTTAGTTGAAGGGTTTAAAATATCACGCCTACTCAATGAGTGCGCTACGAAAAGGTCTAGATTCGTATGTTTGAATGTAATTAGTCTTTGTATAATTTGTATTGGAGAACTCCGATTGAGACTATTTAGGTCCAACATTTAAAGATGTTTGCTCTTCTTGCCACTACTACCGGTGATATTTTGTCTTCTTTCGTGCATAGGACAATTTTTTCGTTGTGTCACACTCTTCCTCTATAAAAAATCCAACTATGAATCACAATGAAGGTCTGTTTTGCTAAGAATTTCCCTCCCTACTTGTAAACGAGACAAGACTGAATTATATTTTTAGTTTTATTTCTTGTTTTTGTATTAAATCTAAATCAAATTCAAAATCATTAGGATAGTTTCTCTTTAAAAGACCGAAATGTAGCTTTTAGGATTATTGCGAAGCAAAAAATCCAGTCCAATGATTCAAGAGAATAAATGGATACTATCCCAAAAGCTAATAAAATCCATTGTTACTACCAACATCTAATAGAGAACAGAAGAAAATTGAATCAAGATGAGATAATAGAATAATAGAAAAAAGTATTTAAAAGACGTAAGAAACATAACAGGCAATTAAAACTATACCAGTTTGAAGCAGCTGCGTGTGCGATACCTCTCTTTCTGCCCCAGCAAACAATGTCATTGCCTCTATGTATTCTAGGTGCTTGCATCAAGTTCTTGCATGCCTTGTTACGTGAGTCTTAAGTTCTCGAAGGAGGTGAACTTCCTCCCTATTATAACTCTTAGTCTTTGTGCTGGTAGATATATTTTTATTTAGACCGTACTCCTGTCGTTGAAGAAAGTGACAACCTTCGTATAGGTCTGTGTCGTAAAATGACCCTTGGTTTTGATCACTATACTCTTTGACACCCTTTTAGTAGTGGTATGCTTTAAGGGGCGTGAGTAACTTCTATGATGAAGTAGGCTTTGTTCTAAGAGTGCTAATTCAGTAGTTTTGTTCTTAAGGAAGAGCTATTTTTAAACACATAAGGATAAGAGGAAACACCAGAATCTACCAAAATAAACATGTATTTTAAATGAAACACTTAACTATTACAAACCAACAGTTAACACATTTCTATCTTTGGCATCAAAGATCTTTCAATGACAAAAAATAAACAAATAGGCTTCCCGTAAACATACCAATTGCTGATTAGTATTTTTTTATCGCGACTCTATTTAATTAGCGTTAAACATTAAATTAACGTACTCTCGTCTACAAACACATATGACCTAGGTTCAAGAACGATGGTTTCTACTCTTCTTTAAAACGTGGGACGTACTAAACTTCTACTATCGCAATAGAGATATAAATGTTATTTTTAACTTACAGGTAGGTATTAGGGATTGCCGTATGTCGCTGGAGGACTTATCTCTCGCTTTGAAGTGTTGTGGCCGCTGGTTGAATTTTCGTCGAGGAGGGATTTCTTGTCACCTGTGACGGGGGCTGATTCTTCAACGTAATTAAAGAACGGTAGCTCGTTGGGGCTAGGTTCTTCTCCTCTCACTCTTACGGAGCTTAAGATGTGAGAGTCGCTCGAGGGTAAGCGGCTTTGCTTTTCTTCAGTCGGACTTCTTTGCAGACTGAACAGGCTTCTTCGGTATGGCACCGATATAAAGCTTGACTATTTAGGTTAATACGGCCCTGAAAGGGGAGATCGATTTTCTCAATCTGATCCTATCGTTTCTTACGGAAATAGTCTTGTATGGCTGATGGATCGATCTTCACGAACTAACCCTTCTTCTGGCGTATCGACTTCTAATCTTCTTGTCTAGCTGAAAGATCGATCTTCACGAACTAATCTTTCTTCTGGTGAATCGACTTCTAATAATCTTCTTGTCTGGCGGATGGATCGCTCTTTACGAACTAATCCTACTCTGGCGTATCGACTTCTGATAATCTTCTTGTCTGGCCGATGGATCGATCTTGCCGAACTAATCCTACTCTGGCGTATCGACTTCTGATAATCGTCCTCTCTTTCTTTGCGGGGCTTATTTATAGGCGGATTGCCGCCCCATCTAAAGGGGGAAGTGAACAAGCCACAGAGGCAAAAGAGGGGGGGGGGTCGAATGGTGAGTTAGCATCTGGGGAGAGCGAGAATTCCTGAGGTGGCACTGGGGTGCCCAAGTCAGTTCGCAAATTAGAGGCTCGCAACCGCACCGCTACTTGGCGTGCCTTCTGACTCGCACCACTTTTTTTTCCATAACCACGGGTTTATGGGTCTCGTAGGTAATTGGATCGTTAGAGCGTCGTTTAAGGACCTTAGGTGGTCGCCTTAAAACAGATGTTAGCTCCAACTGCCCACAGCGGCGGGGAGATCACACATGGTAAGCAGTTTCGCCGGCTACCTTTCCCACGCTTCCATTCATGAGGGCGGGGGGGGCTTTAATGTACCTATACTCCTCCAGGATGCTTAATGTAGCCATTTCTCTACAGTCTGTATGCCTAATTGTTTGTTATAGAGTGACCAAGCCATCTAATTTACTTACGCTTACTTAATTTCATATTGATCATTTCGATGTTTCGAAGATTGCTTTCTCTTCTTTCTCGCACTTTTCATCTTCATTGCCTCTTCAGAATATATTTATTTTTTACGTTTAAGGAAAACAATAGTTTATTCCTTTAATAAATGATTGTAGATAAGTTAAATAAACTGCTTTCTTCCAGCAGGTCACATTCTTTGAGCATGGAGAAAAGAGCTGCGGATCGAGCTGACAGAACAAGAAGATACAAATTGACAAAATTTACAGGACTAAATAGGATAAAAAAAGATTAATAATGTATCTGTATATGAAACACGATTAATCTCAGACATTAGAAGAATGGTCTTTTTTCAACCTTCTAGAACTTGGTTATAAAGGAGAGAAAAAATGCCTTCCGTCTATTATTAATTTCTTCTTATCGATATGTAAACGAAGTGGTTCACTCATTTTACCAGAAATATTAGGCATCTGTATTTCTTATTATTATATTGGCCTTATAAAAGAAATCAGTGAAAGCGTAAAGAACAGAGAGAAGAAGATCACTCTATTATTTTGACTTCAAATGGAAACAGGAAATTAATTATTTCAGATGACTTATGGAAGTCGTATCTTATAAACTGTCTTCAAGTTATTTATAGACCCATCTTAGGGTTCCACCCATCCTCCGATTTGTATTTAAGATTAAACTTTCAACACGATTTACTCCAAAACGCAAATATGGCAACACTGAAGAACGGAAATAATAAATGGAAGATGAAAAGAGAATCTGAACACTAAAATTAAAAAATGCCTGCCAGGGATTCTTTCCTGGCTTAATAGATCATCATGCAAGATTATCAACCTTTATTACTACGGCTTGATCCGCTCAGGAGAGTTGAGCGCTGTCAATATCCACGGGATCCTTAAGCAAAATCCTCTATTTCGTTTGTATCTTCCAAACATCATCGCTTTCCCTAAATTCACTAAACTTTTTACCCTCTTTAAAATCTCTCCATTGGGTATGGGCACATTAGTTTCCTGTTAGTCTAGAAATGGCTAGCTCCTCCCACACCACCATTCTACTACCATGGGCAGATCAGGGTGGCATTCCTCATCCATGTTAAGCAAGTGAGTTTCCTCAAGAGGCCAATCTAGAAGAACGGTTTCAATCCGGTGTTTTAACGCTTACCCGAGGGATACGCTACAATTGTGCGTTAAAATGACCCTTATTCATAAGAGGAACCCTCTGGACATTAAAAGGGGGACAGAGGGTCAATTTCTTGCTTTTTGGACGAGTACTTTGGGGGGTATTTTAGGCTTTACTCTAAGGTGCATCTTAGGGTATACTTTAGGATGTATTCATATTTAATTTTATTTTGTACTTTATTGTCTATTTTATGGTGTATTTTAGGGTTTACTTTAGGGTGTTTTTTTAGGAGTTACTTTAAGGTGTATTTTGGGGTATAATTTAGGGTGCATTGATATTTAACTTTAGGGTGTATTTTAAGGTTTAATTTGGATGTATTTTAGGGTGCATTTGATATTCCAATTGCCAAGTGCCCTTGGACGTAGTCACCCGATGAACGCCATAAATAAAAGAACATCTAGTTTTGAAATGACCCTATCACTCTTTGTCCTTTGTTATTCCATTTTGTGCCTAATATTATATATCTCTATTACTCTCAGGCTATTTTATTTGAGTTAAGTGACGAACCCGCAACGGGGTTTCAGATAAATCAGGCGGATAACTTTGTTGCAGTTGACATCTTGAGAATTTCGTGTGCTTCAGCTCTAATACCGGCAGTCACGTGATCTCTCGCCTGCAGGATGATCTTTATCTTTATATCTTCCACACTTCCTCACTGCCTTCATCTTCACCACTTTATTGATACCTCCTTATAAATTTCTGCAGAAAATGTCCTCGTTGCTATTGCACCTTAAATTTAGTAAAAAAAAGCAGGTGACGCTAAGTAGTTGCAACCTGTGAATCATATCCTTCCTGAAACAATGGCTGGGGAAGAATTCACAACCTCGGCATCGTCTCTTCACTCTTTCTCTCCCAGAAGGATATTAATTTGGGGATTCTTTCACATACACAGGCTTCTTCCTCTTTTTCATACATCTGTTCCTTTATCCTATTCATACACGTGTTCCTTCATCCTGTTCATACACCTGTTCCTTCATCCTCAAGTTTTATAAACTAGAGTATTGGCCTCAGCCTCTGCGCGCGTATGTTGAAACCCGGTTCCAAGTCGTTCTCTCCCGGAGCCATTATAAATTTGATGCTCACTTGCCTTGGCGCATCATCGCTCGGGTCATTGAATTCCAATTAGCTCATATCACTCAAGAAACGGCTTCGTTTTAATTTGGATTTTCACAAAATTTAAATCCGTTGTTTTGATGTCGAATAAAACAGGTTTAAAGCTTTTGCAGTCCCTGATTTTTCGATTTATGATTATTATAACCCAATCTCAACCCCAATTTGTGTAATAAGTATTTAAAATTTAAAGAGTACTATCATTCATTTACGTCCGTAAAACCTCACATACTCGCTTATGTGCACCGCATATGATAAAATGCTAACACCAGGAATAAAAAATAAGAAAATTAGTTTTTGTAAATAGAGAAGAATTTGGGGGGAAAAGATGGCTAATTAAAGGGCTTACCTGTTCTCATCTATAAATGAGGTTGTCCCTCAGAAGCATTTTGAGGCCAAAATTGTTTGCTTTTCCTTTCTCTGCAAGGCAAAATATCATACGCAGAAATGCGGTTCCAAGATTTTTAAGATAAGACAGTGATGGGTGCAGAAAAAATGGATCTTCTTTCCACCAATTAAAGAATATTTACTAAACCTAATCCAACCCCTTTAAAAACGTCTTGATCGTAGTTTATATTTGTTTATAACTTTTCTTACAAAATTAGCTCTATTTGCTATCACAAAGCTTTGAAATAGGGAAACGACTCATTTTGAAAGCTAATTGCTTTGTAATGAGGAAAAAGAGGTCAAATGAGCTTTCAAATTTGTCTACCTTGTCTCTATTGAACGCTTCGACCAAGTATACACCATAAATAAAGGATTAGTTTTGTGTAGAAGGATCATACGGCGTTTTAATAAGCTTAGTCAAGAGAGCGAAACACACCTCTCACACTCAGCCTCGAAAGAGTACTGAGGCTGCGTCTTTCCTCGGAACAATTTTTCCCTTTCCATTCATAACTGATCTCTTTGAATTGAAAAGCAACTTTAAATCTTCTTTGAAGTTATTTCGTGATGTCATGAGTATAGCTGATCAAAGGATTTAGGAAATTAAATCAGTTGTACGATGAAAAATCCCCTTCATATAAGGAAATTTCTTTCAGGTTTAAGAGTCCGGCGTATCGTATGGGGTCTGCTCTCTTTGCAAAATCTAGAGCCTGGAATATTATATACTCTATCACAAGTGTAGTATTTAAGACTGACGATATTTGGTCTTAGAACCTGACATTTATACACAATTTTATTAACAATCTTTCTTATATTTATCGCGTTTTCCTGTCTCTGTTTGCCTAATTCTGTTAGCAAAGATGTGGAAATGCTTTTGTTCGTTTTTCTCAAACTAATAACTGTGTGGTTGTTTGGATTACATAGCTCCATGTAATTTCGTCTTCATTTTGACCATTTGCTATTTGGTCACACATATGTATAGAGATTCAAACAAACCAATCGTTTCACGCCAGAGGAAATCCAAGGTTTCTGAAATTGATTTACAATAACATAGCCATGACCAAAAGTTCTGAGACTACAATATCTGTTCATATAAGAAAATTAATAGAATTCATCAAACGTTGCATTTTGTTTTAGTATTTTTGTGTCATAATTTTATGGTGAAACATACAAAATTTAGAGCCTAAACCTGTTTTATTAATAGATACAGTCAATTAATGTGCGCAGTCAAGGATTTCAATGATGTTCCTTGTTTTTCCGCCGTGCCTCTATTCCTTTTGGCATGAGGGAGATCAAATTTGCCAAGATACCTCGACTGATTTTGCTTCATTTTGGTTCATTAATTACCCGCAGCTGCTCACAATTAGATGGCTTCTGTTTATCACCGCCAGGTTGATTATCGACCATAAATTTCCATTGGGTTGAACTCTCGCGTGCGCCAGATTTGGTGCGCATCATCCTGAAAAAATTCAGTTATCATTCCAATATTGGTTCTCGACTGTTTGAAAAAGGTGCTTATGAATCAGGTTTTGGTACTATTTTGGTTCATTTAACTAGTCTTGGGCAAAATTGCTAGCGACCGGATGATTCACCTTGGGCACAAAGCACGACTTGTAAAAGCTTTCCCTTTTTCTCCTCCTAAAGTTGGAAGTTCTAGAAGCTCAATAAAAGCCATAAGGAGCTTCATTAAAGAATATCACTCCGCCCGAACCTTCACCAGCCCATTTTCTATATTTCCTAGAAAAGCAGATCCTATTCATACCTATTGTCTTGGTGATATGAGGTTTCTTCCCAGCCCTTCTTGACTTAAGACATTTGTCGAAAAGTCTCTACCTCACTGTTGCACTGAAGCGTTCACATCTGCTTTTTTCCAATCGTTAGTAAGCTGGGTACTAGATACAACCTAATCCTTGAATTAGGCCCTTATCAAGAGGAGTTATTTGCTTTCATTTGAAACTCTTGGGCATCCAGAAGACTTCTTCACAGGAGTGTAGCAATATTTTTAAAGTTATTAATGATCTTAAAGATGGTGTTCCTTGATGCAATATTTGATTTCATTTGAAACTCGTGGGCATCCGGAAGACTTTTTCACAGGAGTGTAGCAAGTATTTCTAAAGTTATTAATGATCTTAAAGATGATTTTCCTTGATGAAATATCCCTAGCAAATATTTTCTTGCATTTCAGGACATTTTGCTGCAGATCAACAATGGTTGCAAGATTTTCTTGGAGAGAACCATTTCCCAAAATGAAAAAGATTCAAAATTTATTTTTAAAATTACACAACAGGATTCATTTAATCCCGATTCCAGAATTGTAAAATAAGGACTTTTTCAATACGGCTTCACAAGTTTCCAGAGAGATTTTGGCCATGAATGTATCCAAGCAAACTGTGTTACTTTGGCTGAAGGTAGACAATCTTCATGCTCACACACAGGCGGTCAAACCATTGATGAGTACGAAGAACTAGGCTTATCTTGTAGGAACATTGAACACTTTACATAGACAGATGACCAATGGAGCCAAGACCACTTCTGTAATGGTTTTATGTTCCATTTGTTTAGATCCGATAGCATGTATATCGTTCTTCACAGAGCAGGCTAAAGATTGTTTCCAAATTGCAATAGAAAAAAAAAAGGTAAGTTTGGCGGAGGAAATGTCATGGTTTGGAGAGTGATTTCAATAGAAAATATTGGATCAATCGGGCGCTTAAAGAATGCTGAAGTGTGCTTTTTCCCATCTCTGAGCCTCCGAAGCCCATCCTTTAATTTTTATCCCCGATAACGGCCACTGCCCCATGGTCAAGTAAGCAGGGGTGGAGTTAAGGAGGGGTGAAGGGGGATGCCCTCTCCCTGAAATAAAAATGGTCAAAATCTTTCCCATTCTAAAACTACCATCTTCACTTTCCAGCCCCTAATCCCGAATGTGATTTCATCCACAAACAGGGTATTTCTGCTGCTATTTTGACATTAAGAATTGCGCAAATTGATATGGGAGAAGGATCTCGAGTCCGCATCCAAAAACATTTTTTACAAAGTCAGACCGGCTATAATTCGAGGACCCAATAGATGGCACCAGAGCGAGGTGATGCAGTTGTGGCTCGTTTGATTGACGAGCTAGTAAGTAACCTGCCCAGCGGATTGAGCGCAAGTTACCAGTAGTCATCATGGCCAAGAGAACAGGACATCTCGATTTGAGAAACTTTTTATAAAGTCAAGAAACAACACAAGTAACTCAAGAGTCATTACTTTAGTTAGCGAAGATAGAAGCTCTGTTAATATGTAATAACAACATTAATTTGGAGCTAAGCTATGTTTTTCTCTTTCCATGAGGTGATAATCTAGCTATATAATCATAGCCTTAGCTAGCTAGCGTTAGCTAGTTACAGCTTGTTAACGTCAACTCAAGTAGCTGGCTAAAAGTTCGCTTAAACATGAACTTCATTCACTAAGCTAGTAAGTGTCACTATCAGCAAACCACATTGAAAAGGGGAAGGGAACTATTTGCTTATTCAAGAGAGCAACCACCAGAGCGCAAGTAGTTGCATACTGCTTTTTGGCCAAGTTTGAGTAGCTAACGTTAGCTAAATAGCCACTGCTTTTTTTCTCCAGATGATAACGTTACCCAGCACTAAGAAGATGCAGGCACGTCGAAGGGATCTGCAGATTCAGAGGCTGAAAAAATTGAAGGTTTGATAACTATAAATTTTACCATAATTTAACTATTTTACAGTTAATGTAACTGTAATTTTAGGGTCTTTTTATCAATATCTGGTAGGAATTTATTAAATAGAGGTTGTAGAATAAAAGTTTGGACTAAATGGTAGATGTAGAATAAAAAATGTTGTTTTTGCGTTCATCGATTAATCGACTACTAAAGTAATTGTTTATCCCAGCCCTATCTGGACACTCAAACGATATTTTTTTAGTCAAGAGATTGCAATCGGAGCACTTAGGGAGGTAATGGGAATGAGTTACAATGTGATAGTCTCCTAAAATCTAGTCACTGCTTTGAGAGTAACCTAACAATTAATAATCTACATTTGGCCACTGTTGTTTTTTCCATAGATAGCAGATAGTATCAAAAAGATTCTGTCTGGAGAAGAGGATCTGGAGCAGATTCGGAGAATTAAAGCATTGAAGGATTGATAACTACCAGCATTAATTTTAAGATAATTTAACTCTTTCCCAACATTTCTATTAACCTCTGGAGACTCACAGAATATTATTTTATATGAATATTTAATAGTGATATTAAAGAAAGGCAAGACACTCCCATTTTCTGCCCCAAAACTGAAATCAGCCTATATTTTATCTTCAGTTTTCTTATTTAATCCAAATTTGAATGTTGAACTTTTGGGTAGAAAATAGCTTGATTTAAAAATCAACAAGAGGAGTATTGTCATGTTTTTGCATAAGAAGTCTGCTCAATTATTCTAACAAAGCCTTCTTTCCCTCACATAGAGGACAACTACAATCAGGAAGCAGGACATGATACAACAGATTGATAACTCTACATACTAGGTCAAGACACTGTTTTTAAGCCCAATACAGCTCATTACTGTTAATGGACATGAAGCAAATTAGTTCATTATAGATGTTTTGTTTTTGTAGTTGAAAGAAGAAGATAAGATAAAGCATCAGGGCAAAATAGTGCAGAAAATGCCAGCATCCCAGATTATGATAGCCCAAGTTGCCAGGGAGAGAGCCTCAATGATCATGATATCCCTAAATGCTGGACATCTAACATGTTCTGAGGGAAACACAAATTATATCCATGGCTAATATGCCAAAACAAAAAACCTGGTTGTCTAACCTGCCAAAAGGTAAAAGCCGCTTCAAATGCTAGTGGGAGTTAGAGGCATATTACTGATGAGTGGCCTATGGTACAGCACAGCTTCAGTCTCTTCAGAAGAAGATACACAAGCAAAGAATGTCTGATTATTGTCAGGTAGCTGAGAAAACCATGAAAATGGCAAAAGATAAAAGAATAGAAACGTTCACTGCAGATATGCAAAGAGAGAAATCACTTCTTAAGTACTGATCGCGTATTTCGCACAGTTTAAGGATAGTGAAATCAGTAAGGCCTTTCATAGTGCTACCAATTGATATTGATCTTCAAGTCATGAATGGTGTTAACATGGAAAGAAATTTGCATTCAGAATGGTCTTATGCAACAATCAGCTGACACATAGGAATTGAGATGAGAAATAGAGTAGTCGAAAAGGTCCTTCAAAATGAAACAAAATATTTTGTTCTCATAGATGAATCCACAACCGATAGTAACAAATCAGTCTCGATAATATATATTAAAGCAAGCCTAAGTATGAGTGAGGAAACACTAACATTATTTTTGGATCTAGTTGAGCTTTATGCTACCAATGCTGATCGAATATATCATGCTCTGATCACTGCCGTGGTACAACATGGCTTCAATGAAGCTATTATGAAGGAGTACGTAGTTTTTTTGCTTAAGATGAAGCTTCTATAATGCTTTGAAGCAAATCAGGTGTTGTAACCATAATTGTAGAAAAGCTTTCCAACGTGATGGTGTGCCACTGCATGAACCATCGGCTTGAGCTGAGTAAAGAAGATGCTGTAGAGGAAACTGCAGGGATAAATTATTTCCAGTTTTTCTTTGATAAATTGTATAGTCTCTACGATGCATCCGTCAAAAACCGCCGTGAGCTCACCTACATGTTGAGAGGAACTTTCAGTACAATGTCTGATCATAGGAAGAATCCTCAGCCTTAGATGGCTGGCATCCATTTACTAGACCATTAAAGCTGTATGGTAGCAGTATCCAGCACTCAGCAAGCTCTTTTCTGATATGATTAGTTGATCCTCAAAAAAGCTCAATGGAGAGATGCATGTTCAGTGGTTTAGAAAACCCCCTCTCTAATGCTTCCTTTGTCTAGAATAAGGCATAATGTATGATGCTTTAGAAGATCTGTCTGAATTTCTCTCTCCCTTTAAAACCGATACATGACACTCGCTAAGGTTGAAGTAAGTCTCAAAGGGCAGGTCCGAGTGCTTAGGTCCATGGCAGAGAAACCTAGATTAAGGACAGAAGAGGCTCAAACAAAAAAAATAAATCCGGAACAGTTTTTCAATTCTCCGGCTGAGAGTATTGAGACGAGAATAGGTTGCCTGCCGGGTAAACAGAAAAGTAAGGAATAATATCGAAGCTTTCTAAACGACGTCTAAGTGATTCAGCCATCAGGCTGGCTAGATGAGCGTGGAGTGCGTTATGTTGAAAAGGAAGTACAGGAACTCTGCTCCCTTTTTAAGCTTCATGGTAGACAGGTTCAGAGAGGGGTGATGGAATACATTGACATGGTTAGACTCAAAACTAATGAAAGGATACTACCAGCAACCGAAGAAATGAAACCCCTCCTCTAAGCAGTGAACACACTGGCCATCTCTACCGCTGAGTCTTAACGTTGGTTTAGTCAAATGAGCATTTTAACCTCAAGTAGTAGAAGCTCCCTAGAGGTTAAAAGCATGCCAGCCTTGCTTTCCATCAAGTTTTTTGGGTCCACCATTAACAAAGTTCAGACCAGATGTGAATGTCAAGTCTTAGCTTCAAAGCCATTGCTTAGCTAATGACCCAACAGCAAGAGCCAGAAAGTTGAAGAACAAAAAGCATGACTGTTAGAATCTTTGGAAACCAGTGAAATGAGGGAGAGTTGGTTAAGCAGCCATTGAAAAGACTGGTTCTTTTTTAGATTATGGGTATACTCTTTCATATTATTATTTTTAGGCATTTTAAGAACCTCTTTTGTACTATCTGCACTATATATATATGTGGGGAAATTCCGCGGAGAATTTCTTTTCAGGCACGGAAGTGACGTCCATGCGCTGAAGAAGGTTCTAGAATTTGGTTAGACTTAAATTGTAAGCCTCTTCACCCCCCCATCCACAAGCGGTAGCCTCGAACCACGTCCACCTCGGACCACCTTTTCGCGGGTTAGAATCGCCTCGACGTGAAGATTCGAGGCCATTCGAGAGTAGCGCTGTTTTCCCCACCCCTGCGGGGGGGAGCCTTGGATATATATAGGGCTTGTCTTCCAGGAGGAAGACACAAAGTTGAGGAGTCCCACAGAATCCACCAAGAAGCATTCTCCTAGTTCCAAGTCAGGTGCTAACAACAAAGCAAAGTGACGGCTGAACTTTTCGTGTTTTGGAATTAGCTCAGCCAGTGAGGTAATTCCATTTGACGATCGCCACCGAGCGATTTTTCCGACTCTACTCATCAACTCTTATCAAAGCCCTCCTCGTTCCCTCCTCGTTTTCGGGTGGCCGAAATACTCTTCCCTGGACCGGACATTTACCGCCCCCATCCCCTTTGGAGAACCGTCACACGTCAACTTCCCGCTCAAAAGCTCCGAACACCCTCGCCCTCACGTTTATTGCCTGCAGAAGACATCCGTGAAGCCTTACCCTGACGTCTCACCCGGAATCCTCCGTAAGCCAACCCCTCTCCCCCTTCAGCAACCCATTTGAGCTAATCCTCCCCATTTGAATAGTCTCCTTCTGTAACGCATTAATTTTTAACTTCAGAGTCTGAAGCATAACTCTGCAATTCCCCCCTCATCTACCAATTTAATTTTGTCCATTTATTCTCTTATTTTATGTAAATAAAATTATATTTTTTTACATGCCTCTTTAAATAACCTTGAGCGTTGCCATTGCCCAAATTTTACCTGACCTCGTTTTGCACTCTTTTTTCGCTGCTCTGTGAATCGAAACTCGTGGCGCCCCCCTTTCCCCTGTCGGTTCGCCTTTAAGTTATTAGTCCCTCTTCCCATAGATATAATATTGTATTGATATAATGTAATGACCTATTTAAAAACAAACTTGGGGAATATATACATCCTTAAAGTACAATAAAATGATAAATCAATGTTTTTTCTCATTCCTCCATTCTTTCATGAAGGGATTTTGTTGTACATAATGATTTAGTTAATCACAATTAAAACAAACCTTTTAAATTTAACAACTAATCTATCTAAATAATCAACTAATTTAATGTATAACATTGGATTGTAATCCAACAAAGAGGTACCTTGGGACTTCCATTACAGCTGCATATGACGCGAACTATAAAAGCAGCGGTGCTATGGCAGCCCAGGCAGGGACCAAATCCAAATTCTGATGTTCCTTGGTCATAAGCAATAACAGAAGGAGTACCTGACACCTAACATCCATAGTGTGTACCAGTATGTATGTTGTTTTTGAAGCAAATTATCCTAGTGGTTATAATCATCAAAAGGTACGGTACACTGTTGGTCCTCTGTGCGGTTATCAGCACAAATTCTATCGCCATCTGATAAAATCCATCATCCCCCTTAATTCTTTTTCACAACTAACTCACTTAAAGTGAGTGAGCACCTACATGGACCACAAGTGCATTATTGTAACGAAGTGGCCTGCACAGTGTCCAGACCTGAATCCCATTAAAAATGTTTGAAAGACTCCCAGAGAGATGTTTGAAGCGAGAAATCAGAAAACAGCTGACGAACTCTGGAAAATCTTTAAAGATAAATGGAGCAAGTTATTATGCAGGAGTCTCAACAGTAGGTTCGTTCTTGTGGCAGGAGACGTCAAAGTATCATCGAAAATAAAGGAATCCAAAATAAATAACAATTACATAACACTTTTTTTCGACTTATTTGCAACTGATTTAGAACATTTTGAACCGTTGAAACCAGAATATGAGATTCGTTTTTTCCGATCAGGTGAGGTTTTTGCCAGTCGATTTTTGTGACATTTGGAGTTGATATTTGTTAATATTTCTCATCCGAATAGGTTTTGAAGAAAATTTTTTTACAAAATGTTTTCAAAATTATTAGGGGCCATTTAATAGTAGATATTGATACTTGGTCTCCATCTCTTTTATGTCATGATGGAATCTCTCCCCCTGCTAGTCTCTCATTGACTCCAGATTCTCGGGAAACCGATCCATATGTACGAATAAGTAATGCATTTTGATGATAATGTTGCTTTCAAGGTTTCTAAAGGCAGTTAATATATTGTTCACAAGTTCTGTGTAGTTTCTGCCATCCTCGTTGCCTAAAAGGTTCTTCACGACCAGAACAAATGCCCTACAACTGAATAATGAAATTCATATAAAGATTGGAATAAATATCGTTGACAAGACTAAGAGAATCAGGGTCAGGTTCTAGTTTTAGAAGTAGGAAAGTGGGAGGTTTAGGAGTAGTAGTAGTGTGTTTTGCAACCAACCACTAGCAGAGAACCTTTCTGACCTATGGCAGGCTACCAGTTCTACGTGGGTCGGTGTGGCCGGTGCGTAGGTTCCTCGATGAATTTGGTGTGGTGTGCATGCAAACATAATGGGGTGGGGGGGGGTGTCATTGGTGTTGTTAGTGGTGATGTGCGTGACAATTATGGCTGGAGCAGCCTGCACCTGCATGCGGGGTATGCGTGTCAGAGGAATTAAACACGATGCCTAGACGTTGGAAATCCAATGCCAATAAGCAAAGGAAAGCTCCCAAACTAATGTAATGAGGATGATGATGAACTACAACCATTTTTCCAAATATTCATGACAAATGGTGAACTCCATCTTTACAAAAGGTATATGGTAGAATTGTTCATTGAGTCATTCTGAAAATTCGTTCCCCTGAACTATTTAAATCCTAGAATGCCCAGCAATTGTAATAAGCCTGAAGCTAAATTTTACTCAGAGCCTCCTAATTAAAAAAATGATATAATACATACATAAAGCACAGCTTCTTTATCCTATGCCTTTACCTTCTTTGTTTTAAAGAAAAAGGATTAAATCCACGTGAATTGGTGTTCTGATCATAAGCAGCAGACAGAATCAAGGAGAGAAATTAGCAAGCTAAGCATTAGCAGAAGCAGAAGAAGTAAGAGAAATTGGCCCTCTGAACATAAGAAGAAAGCATAAGATTGAAGAGAAATTGTCAGTCTGATCATAAGAGGCGAGCATAAGCTCGTAGAAGAATTGGCGAGCAAATCTTAAGTACTGATCAGACGCAGATAGAAGAATTTGCAGTCTGATTCTAGGAGTAAGTAGGTAAAAGAATTGACTGACTGACAATAAGCAGCATGCAGAACAAAGGTGTTTGTTTGGAATGCTTATCAATAAGCAGCAACGGAGGCAAGGAATTAGTAATTTTATCATACGCACAAAGAAAAAGCAGGTAGAGGAATTTGCGTTCTGATTATAAGCAGCAAGCAGAAGCATGTAAAGGAATTTGTTACCTGATCATTATATGAAGCAAGCAGAAGCTGGAAGAATAATTAGAATGCTGATTATTAAATAAAGCATAAGCAGAAAGAAAAAAATGAAAGGTTGATAATAAACAACAAGCAGAAGCAGGAAAATAATTTTTTAGTCCATTCATTTCTGAATATTTTTCTATCCTTCTCAAGCAAGAGAGAATGGTATAAGTAGATTATTTAGAAAAACTAATTTAATTTAACAAAAATCATTCTCTTGATGGTGAAAATATATAGGGTTGACTGCATTTACAGTCATCTCATTGAATTCAATGTCACCAAAAAATAAATAGTGGAAAGGAACACAATCATCCCAAAAAGCAAATCATAACCTGTATTACTGGTTAAGGGGGATTTTGCAGGAAATCAAGAAGGATGAACAAGCCAGAGACATTTGAGCAGTAACACAACCTGTTTTCCATTTCAGAGAATAAAGCAAAGTCCTTGTCCCGTCTGCTGAAACTGATGATCCTTACATCTGCTTCAACCAGGTTCCACTGCTTAAGCCGGGAAGCCAACAACTCTAATTGCTACAGGCAGTCTTCCTGTGTGGTCCAGTGGGGCTCAATTCAACTTACTCTTGAATAAACAGAGACATTGTATTGTCTTCAGAATTGATCGGCTTGGCACAAACTTCTTCATCTAATGAACAAAGAAGATCCATAATTACCGTGGTGTAGAGATTATCTGAGTCGGAAATAGGTCTCATAGCTAAGGGAAGGTTGTGATATTTGATCTTTTTTCTATAAGAATCATTAAAACCAGTTATATTTGTTAGACAAAAATAACAATCATCTGCATGGCTTCGTGGCTCTCTCTAGAGCATCGCGACAGCAAAGTCGAACTATGCCGTTAACCAACATGCAGATAGCCCATTGTAGCAGGGTTTATAACAGATCTGTGGGTCCCTGAGTTTCTATGCTCTCCAATTTACAGTCAAAATATTAAATGTAAACAGTTCTCAGGAGGCAAGTAAATTGTTCGGCGTGTGTCGTGAAATCCACACAAACTTAGCAGAATCAATTTGACTTGTTGATGGATCATCGGTGTTCTGATATGTATCAGCTCACATAAATCCAAGAAAATAAAAGAGAATTTGAGTTAATGAATTTGGTTAATATAAACATGTTCCAAAATATAAAACGGTGGTGTAACATGGTTGTCGAGCAGCACTAAAGTTTCGCTCTCATCGCCAGTAACTACTAGTGTACCTAGCCGCATTGTCTATCAGCGTTGTATGATGTTTTTACTAAAAGTAGAAGATTTATCTTATTAAATAGACAACAATTCCTTAAATTAAATACTAACTAAATATTTTGAATTGGATATATGTAGAAAAATATACCTTTTCGTGTATGTGAGAAGAGCTCCTTCCGAAGGCTTTGAGGAAGACTGGTTTGCCAAAAATAGCCTTCTAACCGCATAATTAATTGCGTTACTGCAATAATTTTTCTTAATATATATATATATATATATATATATATATATACTTGGTATTTTCTATATGTCCTACTTTTGAAGTATAATAAACTCAAGAATAATTTTGTGATCACAATGAAACTTTAGAAGTTGTTGGTAATAGTTGTAAGTTCTTTCTCCTAAAATGACTAAATAGGTCATTTTTTGTTTGAAACGGAAGCGTAAAATGTTTTGTTAAAAAAAAAGTGATTTTTAGAATGCTCGATTCTTAGCAAAATTTTCACGAAAATTGTGAAATAACAAATTTACTAGAATCATAGTCATTCTTTGACTATAAAAGGAGAAAAATTTTCTCGTAAAAATCCTTATTAAGAAATTTTTAAAACTCAAAACATGGAAGCTCCTGGAAATTATTAGAGGAAAATGAAATTGTTGAAATATTCTTCAGATGCAACTGTTCAGTGTTTTCAACTCAACGACGGATGAGACGTGAAGGATCTCAAACATCATGACGAGCGCTATGCAAACTAATTAAAAAGTTCAAGACATCGGTAGTGTACAAGATGGACGTAGAGGGCGTGTTGGCAATAAAAGGCGTAGAACAACATAAAATTGAAAGGTTGCGTCAAAACGTCAAACGGTCGGCGCAGAAATCATTGAAAAGATGATCAGAACAAATGGGATTGTTAAAAAGTGCAACATACAATCTAATGAATAAAAAAATGAAACTTAATCCATACAAGATGCAGGGTTTGAAAAAAATAGAAGACAACGATTTCGCGGAAAAGAAAATCGTATGCAGAAGAATTTAGATGAAAACTTGAGGAAGTTGATGTACCACCCGTGATAATGTCTGACGAAGCGCACTTTCATCTCAGCAGATGCCAATATAAGCAGAACAACAGAATATAGACGATCACAACCAAGAAGCTATACACCAGAAGAGCTGCATCCGGAAAAAAACTACTGTGTGGTGTGTGATACCACCTCAGAAGATCATTGGCCCGTATTTTTTATAATAATGAAAATGGAAATTCAGTCGCTGTGAATGGCAAAAGATACCGACACATGCTTGAAGAATATTTTTTACCAAACTTACAAGGCTTCGAAATAGAAGACAACTGTTTTTCCAGCAAGATAGTGCAACATTACATAGATCGAATGAAACAATGTAGTTGTTAAGACGAAACTTCAGAGAAAAAGTCATTTCTCGAAACAATGAATTTAAGTAGCCTCCAAGAACCCCCGATCTAAAACCTTTGGATTTTTTATGCGGATATTTAAAAGATCTTGTTTACTGTAATGATCCTAGAAATATCCAACAACTAAAAAATAATATCACTGAACAAATTAATATCATCGATGAAAAACTTTTGAAAAAATTGATGAGGGCAACTTCGTCACGAGTAAATGAATGTTATGAGAAGAATGGTCAGCATTTAAAAAAAAGAATCTTGAGATGAATTAAGTTTTTATGTTATTTATGCAAACGGATTATTAGTCTTAGTTTGTTTCTATTTTAAGCAAATAAAATTAGTTGAAAAAAAAATTGGTTTTAATAATCGATAAATATCTGAATGTTCAACGAAAGTTTGTTAAAAATCACTGATTCACTAAAACTGGCATAACTTCTACAAAAATAAATAAATAAATTGGCCATTTTAGGACAAAACACAACTATTACCAACAACATCTGAAAGTTTCATTATGCTCACAAAATTCTTTTTGATTTTATTAAACTTCAAAGTAGGACATGTAAATAAAATACCCTGTATTACAAGAGAAAGAGAAATTTCACGCGAAGTAGCAATGATACAAGAATCAAGAGTATTTTAAAGGTAAGAGAAAGGGACTTTAGAAGAACACCAGGATAGAGCAAGGGGTGGCGCAATGAATCCAATCCTTACTGGAAAGACAGAAATAACGCCAATATATATATATATATAAATAAATAATCATATATATATATATATATATATATATATATATATATATATGCTTTTATCCTCCCTCCCCAATTTCTTCATTGGTGATTTCTTGTATCAGGAGTGATGCTTAACTTTTTTTTTCTTATTAATAACCTTGTAATATTATTTTTTTTGTAGTTATCCTTAATAAGGAATAACTAGACGGAAAACTGAAGTCGAATCTGAACACTGCACCCCCAAATTAGGCTAGAACAACTGTTTTTATGGTTGCCTCAATTCTTCTGTAGATTGGTGTTATTTGCGTATTAGAATATTTAGAGAAAGGGAACAGGGGTATTTAGGTTTTTAAAAATTAGGATAAGCTCATGGTAATAAGCCTCGGTGACTCCATGCTTGTGGCCTGGCCCGGTCGGAAAATAAGAGATACGATTCGTAGGTTTTTGTTTTTCTGAAAAAAAGATTATATAAACTAATACCTATTGTGGTATTTATGGAAATAATAAAAAAAATAGTATTCATTTATATGAATACTTGCGGTGGCTAAAAATATAAGTTAATGTCTTTGATTAGGAGGACGGTTATAACAAATGACGTCATTTAAAGCTTTTGTGGGGAAAGGACATTGACATCTGCCATAATCTTTTGAGAAACTAGTAATGGGAAAGAAAAGTGGAATGTTTCAGACTCGTTGAATAATACTATATTGCAACAAGGCTGTCCTTTTGTGGTGATAAATATTCACCGAATTCCTTGAAACGAAATTATTGAAGATCAGAAAGATGTGTTCGGAAATCACTGAAGAAATTGTTCTTCTTGTAATTAGAAATATTGAAATCATATTTGAAACCTAAAGTGTACATTATCTCGACTTGAAGAATCTAGGGGTATTTCCTGCAGATAGTGATAATATTACTAACTTGTTTTCGAAAATATTTTGGAAATGAAGGATGTGCTACTACTTATATAATAAAGTAAAAAAAAAAAACAATAACGTGACCAAATAATGGGATAATCGTTTAATAGATATATACAAAAAGAGTAATGATACCCTTTTATCTGCTCTTTCTTGAGTTTTCCTTGTTATTAGTGATTATACGTATAAACATTAATATAATGACAAAAAACAAAAGCGCTTCGCAAAGAGTTAGATTTAGCAAAAAATCAATGTGAAGTTCCAATTTGGGTGATCTATTGATCTAATTAGGAATCTGCGATGATGAGTAGAATTGACAAATCATTTTGAGGATCCATTAGATTGTGATGGAATAAACAATTATATTTCGTCATCATTATCAACCTCTTTCCCACAAATTGTGCTCGCCACGATTGAGCACTACTGAGAAGAGGTATGCCTCCTCCTACTAAACCGTATGAAGCTAAAGTGATTATTGGTTGTAATGGTGTGCAGTTTATTGTAGCATCTAGACTAGTCAGAGGTTGATCCATGGACAGTAGGAACATAAGAAAGTGGCACACAGCATCCTTCGTAGAGACCTATATTGTCCAATATCATTCTCTTGTTCTTCAGTCAGCACTTTCTATTCCCTTGAGACACACAATTCTATGTGATAAACCTATGTTACGTGATCTTCCGACCCATAATTCATCTAATACTCTACCTATACATATATTGTTTTAAAAAAACAGTGACCAAAAATCAAAAATATTCGGAATTAAGATAATGGGATTCCGATTTGTGTTTCCAAGATCTAAAAAGAAGAATTATTTTCTCAAGAAAATAATAAACGACTCGAACCCCACCTCTGATCTCCAAAACACTGACGGTTCCAGTCATCAACCTTTTATTTCTTTCTTTAAATATCCTTGAAATGTTTTATATAGAGTGAAATATGCAATTAAAAATAACCTAGATCATCAATATTTGATTTGAATAATTTCGATTCGTTTTCCAATTATTACAAACTCACTGTAAATATAAGTGTAATTAAACATACTCAAAAAATAGATGTAAATACAATAATTTCACGCGCAAAATTATTATATATATACATCTAGGTGGTAATTAGAAAAACAGATGCATCGTTATTAAAAAAACATCACCCAAAAAAAGGAAGCCGAATACTTGAGTTTGCCTTAAGACCGGCTAACATTTCAAAATGTCTCTTCAGGAGCCTTGATCTCTTCGGTGCCATTTTAAAAAAGTGAGTTCACACTTTTTTCTAATAAATGTACCTTTCTCACCCCGAGAATTTTATTTAGTAGATTCTTTCTTCAATGGATTTTTAAATTTTTTACCTCAGGAAGACTGCCATAATCGGTCATTGAACGACGATACATGGCAGAAGAGCCGATTTTGATTCTAATACCTGCTTGAATTTTGTTACTTCTTTGTTTTTCCAGAGCTTGAATTAGAGGGATTAATATATCACTATGCAGATATAAAGAGATTAGCCGTATCGTATCGTTTTAATTATAAAATTTTAATGCTTTTCCTTCACATTTACGTGATACAGGGGTTTTGCCTCCGGAATCTGTTAATTATTTTCATTTGAGATTTCCCTAATTTGTTAGGGATGCTTCATATTGGCGATATGATTCCACGTCTCTCTTTGAAAATCTCACTTTCTTTTTCTCTCTTTTTCATGTGTCAATGATAATGTCTCTTTCTACTGAGGAAGCAGTAGCAAGTAATGCACAGGAACAGGGTACACCCATACAACGATTGAACCATCACATTTCTGTTTTCACGCGTCAAACGACAGCAGTATTGTTAAATGTTTGGCATTGGTTGATCGCCTGCGTGGGAAAGGGAAGAGCCTGAAAGAGAAGAATAAAAGTCAAATGAAGTTTTGGGGAAAATATGTACATAAGAAAAAGATCTTTTCGTCAATTATAAAAATGTAAACAATTCCAACCCAAGTATCATACGTACTTGTATGTAGTTTGAATATTGAATATGATAACTATCAATGAGATTGTCTCCCATGGAAAATTGTACATAACCCCTTGCTTATTCTCTAATTTTGAGATAAGATTTATTCTAAACCAGAGCGTCCTCAATTATTTCATATTTATGAGACGCATCTTCCATAGCTGTGTCGTTCGAGTTATCGGTAGAATTATTGGCTTCCGTAGTATAAAATTGAGTTGGAAGGGATAGACCAACTGACAAAAAAGAAAATAAGATACAGAAAGTACTGCTCTGATTTTAGGGTATTTTAGAATGATTACTTTCACACACTTTAGAATTAAACGGACGTTTGAACTTCACACACTGACTCTATATTGAGGAAAAGTTATCTATGTACCCAGACAATTTTATTTGAATAAAAAAAGATAAAGGATTATAGATGTTAATGGCCTTTGTTGAGCTTTATGATGAAAAAAGGCAGAAGGATAAGGGAAATTTTCAGTCAGAAGCCTATTGGAAGACACCTTAATTTGGAAGTTGGAAATTTGTGAACTTATCCCTGATGTAGGACTTATTCATAGGATCTGGCTTGTTTGTATTATTTTATTTGATCGTTTTAGAGTGGGGGATTTAACAGAAAATTGAGTTCATGAAGAGTGCATTAAATTTCATTCAAATTTATTTGGTCGTAATGATATTCTTATTTGAATATCTCAGATCGGATACTGAAAGCGAATTCGGCAGTCAGAACCATTTACACTTTTAGAAACCTCAGCATGAAAAACAAAAGAAAATTATACATGACACTAGTAAGATAAACTGTAATATACCGCTCTGTAACTCTCTTAAGTGTCGCAAAAACGACACTACAAGAGTTGCAAAGAATACAGAAAAAATGCATGCATATCATCACAAACACAAGAAGAAGGGAAATTAAGAGAGCAGAAGACTTACATAGAGTGGTGGAGATCTCTTCGCTCATCGTTCAAATAAATGAAAGAGCAGAAGCCATGAAAGAAAAAATAACATCTAATACCACCGAGAAGGTCAAAGTATTCTTAGAAGAAAATCAAAGGAATCCATGCCAAGCAAGATTCCCAAGCAGCGTGAGCATAAGAATACGAAACAAATATAGACCAAAAATACAACCGACAATGAAAATAACTAAACATATTCGAATTAAAACGTGAACAAGAATGTCTCTCCCATTTAGCCGTTTATTTGTAGAATCGCTTTTATACCTTCCAGGTAGTAGCATAATATTTTGCACAGGTTGGATTCAATATTTAAGTTGCTGATTTTAGCTTGAAGTCCGGGTATCCACACCTTGTCGAAAGCTTTAGCACACATCGCGGAGTATAACATCCACTCTGTTTCCACGCGCTGTTGCATTGGGGATTTTTTCGGTGATAATTGTCATCGCGGTTGTGAGTTGTATAGATTGTTATTCTCGAGGATTTTTTTTAGCCACTCGTTTAGAAGTTTCTTGAGGAGTTTACCGAGAAATTCCAACAGCAATATGGGACGGCAACTTTCGATTTGGTGCTTCGGTTTGCTAGGATTTGGTAGGAGGATCATCTTTGCCATTTTGAACGCCCGGGGAAAGTACTCGGCATTTAAGCAATCATTGAAGACCTTCAAAATTTATTCATGTACGTTATTTGGTGCATTGAACAAATTTGCTCTGGTTATGCCACTTAATCCTGGTGCCCTTTGCTTGAATGATTTGGTTGCTGCCAAGTACTCTTCCATTGTAAATGGCATGCCTTCTTCCGAGTGAGGGCGTCTATCTTCGTCGACTTTTTCGTAGGGTTTTATATTTTCTTGTTGAGGCTGTAGCATTTTTATCACCTCTTCTTTATATTCTCTATCCTACTCCTGGTTTTTATTTATAAAGATTGTGAATATTCGGGTCCAGTGTTTTCTGAAGTGTTCTTGAAGTTCGTTGTTTCGTTGCACTTACTCGTTTTGCACTCTAATTTTTATTTTCTCTTTAGGTTGAGTTCCCCGTAGTCTTCTATATTGCCAGAACTTGGGAGGTTCACGTTCTATATCCATCTCTTCGATTATGTTGTTAGAGACCAGTTTAGCCTTGTCTTTTATTAATTCTCCTACCTGTCTTCTGACCGTTTTTAGTCTTTTGTACCTTTCTCTTGAGCTGCCTAGTTCCATTATCTCTTCTGTAAGTCTTTTGAAATCTTCCCTTTTTTCTTTAATATCATTGTCCCACTGCAGTGCCTTCAGGGTTCTGTGTTATAGTTTTGGTGTGTATTTTTTGTCTGCTTCAGTTATTTTTTCGGTTATTCTTTGTACCTCTGCTTCTATTGCAGTGACTTCTTGATTATTTAGTGATCTGGTTTCAATGGGGCTTAGGAATTCTTTGAATTTGTCCCAGTCTGTTTTGCTGGGCGCTTTTCTTTGTGGAATCTTTATTTGGATGGGGCAGGTAGATATGGTTGTCACCATACTTAGATGGTCCGATGGGGTTGCGGGTCTAGGTTCCGTGTGAAGATTGAGGTTGAAGTTCGGGTTGAAGAGGATGATGTCAGACGTGGTGGAAGCTCTATTGGTTAGGAATGTTGGGAAATCAGGTCCTTCTCTGTGTACCAAGTTTATTTTCATCAATAGTTCATGTGAGAGTGTACCCCGCTTCTCTGCACCTAGCGTTAAGTTCTCCGATTAGTATTGTTGACGCTGGTTGGGGAAAGGCTTTAATGAAATTCGGGACTGGGAAGTACGGGCGTCTTGAAGGCTGGTATGCCCCGGCTATTATAAGGTCTCCGGTTGTCATTTCAATTTTGATTGCAGTGTAAGATTCTTTAAGTCTAAGACTTCGGTGTAATGAATCCCCGTTTTGACACCGATCATTACACCATCGTACCTGGTCTGGGTGTGGTTTGCACATATAATTTTGTAGTTTGGTATTTTCATTCATTCGGTTTCCATGTTTATTCCGTTCTATGTTAAGATAACTATGTCTGGTCCTTCTTTTCTGATTATGTTTGAGTAGATAAGACTTGTTTGACCAACCGTTCACGTTCAGCGTAAATATTTTTAGTTTTCGCTGAAACTTGAACATGTTGGGTTTAATTCTTGCATGTTTTTATTTTGTCTGTTCTTGCTGGGAAACGGGCACGACCAGTTTGCTTTTTCTTAAACTGGTCATTAAGTAAATTGTATCAAGATTCTAGGAGAATGAAGATCATTTCTTGTTTGATGGCATTATGTACTTCTGTTTCATCGATGTCTGCATCGTAATCCCATTTGTATATTGCTTTAACTAGTCCGTCCACAATGTCATTTTGTTTGAAGGTTTTTGGGGAGGGGAAGACGTGTGAGGTCCGTATATTTTAATGATTAGTTCTTGTGTAGTTATTTTAGGCATTTGTTTTTGCTTTCCTTTCTCTAGTATATTTGCAATTTCTTTGATTGATATTTTAATTTCTTCGTCGGAGGTTTCTTCTCCGAATTCTTGGTCGGTGTCTATTTGCTTTTGTTCTTGATTATCCGTCTTGTTCTCTTGTGCATCTGGTTTCATGTTGATCTTGTATATTTTCGGTAGAGGGTGGGTTCTGGGGAAACCACATTTTGTTCAGGCAATTTTTCTTGAGCATTGTGTTTAGCTCCGTAGCCTGTGTTCAGGGTTTTGAGATGTTTACAAAATGTACGCGCATAACACAGAGTATAAGGTCTGCGTGCGTGTTTCCTTCAATGTTTAATGTAGTGGTTTGCGGTGTCGTAGTCTTTGTCGTTCCTCCTCATGCTGCAACGGCATACGAAGTATTTTTTTTCTTTTACCTTCTTCGGATATTTCTGCTTTCTTTTTCTTTTGTACTATTTTTTAATTAGGCACTACATTGCCAGTGTTCTCTGCCCATTCCCGCAGTTAAGATACCTTTTCGCTGTTTTTGCATTGGTCCCAGGGATCGTCTGAGGTGGCGCATTCGGAACAAGCTTTAACTTTGTAGGTGCATTCTTTTGCTGTGTGTTCATCCAGTACGTAGCAAGTGAAACACACGTAGACGGAGACAAGATATCTGGAGATATTTTCTTATAGAATGCAAGGCGGCCCCGTTTATCAGATTTTTTTTGCCATTTCGGTGGTTCTAAAAATTACCCTAAAGACATGTGTATAGTCCTCACCATTCTGTTGTTTTAAATTTAACTACGTCTTCAATATTGGCCCAGTTTTGTTCATTTTCGAGTTCAGTCTTGATTTCGGCAGATTACCGATCTCTTCGTAATCACGTTCCGGGGTATTAGAAGTGCGAGTAAGATTTTGGCCTGTTTTTTTGGCTGCATCCTCACTTAAGAGGAGGTCTAAATCCTTCTATGTGTCGCAAAGTGCGACATATCCGTTTTATTGATTTTTTAGTCTCAGTAGTATGATTGCGATGTCAGCGTATATTGTTTACAGGGTTTTCTCCCATGAAAGTTGTTCCTGGGAAGGATACGAAGAAACCTCTTCGCATCCTCTTAATCTTCCACGGTTGCTCGTGGGGAGCCTCTTTCTTGATGTTGCGTTCCTTGTACCTGTTTATGTTTTGCCTGGGTATAAGAAATATAGTTTGTGAAAATGAGAATGAAAATGGACCCTCTGCTCCCACAGTCTTTAACACAGCCGGTGTAACTGCCTGGATGAAAATGATGGATGAATGGGATGATGGACCCGGGGAGGCTCTCTAGAAGGATGAGTCATAGCGGACTTGATAATGGAAGGTGATCGAATCAACTATCACCACCGAGGTGCCACCCCTCCTGGGGTTTGTTTATCGAGGTTGCTTCCGGTGTACATCGAAACGGTTGTAAGTCCCTCTATGGGCCGATAGGAATAGAGGTAACTCTTTCCCAGTGGTTGCAGCACCGCCTCTTTTCCGGGATGCCTATGACGAAGGTTCCACAGTGGGCTAGTCCACAAACCTGCATTCCCAATCGCCTCAAAGTATACCTTGTCCCATGACGGGCATAGTTTAAACTTGGTTATGAGTGGCAGTACATAAGGATACGCCTTAGAAGGCAGGAGTGGCGAGGGTGATGAGTTTAGGAAGCCATGAATAAATTATCACAGCTTAGTAAAATAATCTCTTTCTAAAGTCCTCCATAGCGTAAAGAAGGATGATGCTGGATAGTTGTGTTCGCTGACAAGCACGATTTAGCAAAAAATGCCCTTGATACTTTGCTAATCTTCGAATTCTTTTTCTCACCAAAAAGCGCCAGCAGGTACAAGAGTTCAAAATAAACGTACGAGAGTTCCTTTGGTTGTGAGAGCTCAAATTATGGGCGTCTGTACGGTGCTGAAGCGTGCGAGGAATAGTTCAATAATGAATAATTATTATTTTTGCATTTTGTGTATAGAAAGGACAGAGAGGGATCCCTGTGTAACACAGGTAAACAGGCAATCAAAGAGGAAAGGTTGCGGAAATAACTTAAGAAGCGATAGGAGGAGTTGATAGGTCGGGGGTTAGACACCGATGCGTGGTGTAGCTAAGGTTGGATCGGTGTGATCGTGACTAGACGACGGTTGGAGGCTGGTCAGGAAGGAGGGCGTGTCAGCTCGGTCGGAGACGCGTTATTCATGATACCTTTAGTTTATGCGAAGAACGGTATGGGTTGCGAAGATGCATGGGCAGCGGGGTATCACAGTGTCATCGCATAGCTTCTTACATGTAGTGTGGTGTATAATGGGTTTCTGGCGAGTTTCCTGAGTTGTTTTGTAAGTCTGGTGTGAGCGTATGTGTTTAGGGGTGCTAATTTGTTGTTATCGTGTAGTGTGGCCATTCTCGTGTACAGGGGAGAGCGACAAGCGCGCTTCAGAACGGAGTTCTGAATGCGCTAAGCCTTCTGCTGCCACGTGACACTCGCGGCTACGAGTGGAGCCTACGTGAGAATAGGTCGCACGAGTGTTTTATATAGGTGTAACTGTAGTTTTTTGCCCGCAGGGTAGAATCTGCGCAGCGATGTATTTGTACGTGAGGCTCTTGCTTGTGAAATGTTCTGATGTATATTGAACCTGAGGGTCTTGTCTAAATATACCCTGAGGATTTTTGTATGTTGTGTATAGTCGAGCCTTGTGGATTTAGATGGTTTATGTCTGGTGTGTGTGAGGAGATTTGTAGGTTGTGCATGAAGTGGTCTCTTGTGCCGTAGAGTGTCATCTGTGTCTTCTGAGGGTTCGTGGCAATCAGCCATTTATCCTCGTAATCTGTCTTCGCGTCTAGTATTCTTTGCACATGGAGCGTAACTTCTTCTGATCCTCGGCCACTGACGAGAATGGTCTCGCCATCAGCGTAGGATACTGTGTATGTGTGACAGCAGTTTTCGGGTGGGCGTGGGGGTTTTGTTTGTGTACATGATGTATAGTGTGGGTGCCAGTACGTTCCCTTGGGGAATGTCTGACCGTGGTGTGAAGGGTTGTGTTGGAGTGTTGTTGTATTTTATGCGGCATCTCCGCTCAGTGAAGTAGTGCAAGAGGAGCCTTCTGGTGCAGAGAGGTAAGTCCGTATTGTTGGCGAGTTTCCAACGGAGTCCGTGGTGCCACACTAAATCGAAGTCCTTCACCAAGTCCTTGCTGATGGAGAGTGTCTTTTGATGTATCGGGCTTTTTTTGTATTCTGTCATGAACGATTGTCACGGCCGCCTGCGTGGACCGGCCCCTCCTGAACCCATATTGGTGGGGCGAGAACCAGTCCCTCTCTTCTAGGAATTCCCGTAGGTGGCAGTTGATCATGCGTTCGAGTATTTTGCCTAGGTGCTCTAATAGAGCAATAGGCCTGTAATTGTTTATGTGTTTGTGGTTTTTGTTTGTTTTGTGTAGGAATATGTTGTGAGAGACTTTAAATATTTTGGGGAAGTGGCCTGAGGCTAGTGAGGCGTTAAGTAGGTGTGTAAGTGTGGGGTATATGTTTGCGGAGAAGTTGTGTATTAATGTGGCTGATAGCCCGGAGGGACCGGCGACGCGTTTTGGTGTTGTTTTAATGTAGTGTTTTGTTTCCTCAACGGTAATTGGAGTGGTCAATGTGGATGTATAGTCGCGCAGCTCGATTTTTATTAGGGTGGCGGGCCTTAGCTCGTAAGCGCGGGCCCGACACCACTCCTGGACTTTATGGAAGTGCTCCCACGCTTGTGGTTTCCGTGGGTTGTGTGTATGTACTGTGTCCCAATATGACATAAATTCGTCAAAATGACGTTAGTGTCTGTGAGTGTTAAATTGTTTACTTGGAGGGTGATGGGTTTTGGTGGGTCGGTCCCCATCATCCTTTTTACTTGCTGCCAGAAGAAGGAGGAGTTAGCGCAACGGGTTTCGTCCGCTATGCGGACGATCTCACGCCACTGCCGGTTCCTATCTAGCCGCACGCACTGTAGGATGTGGGCACGTAAGTGATTAATGTTATGTTGTCGTGTGCCTCTAGAGTAGTGATTGTTGTACTGTGTGATCAGTCTCTGAGTGTGTATGGAAAATGGGAAATGTTTTATGCAAGTATAGGTTTTTTGTGGTGTGTGTAGATTGCGTGCTATGGTTATGGTGTTTGTGATTGAGCACCAGTGGTCATCTAAAAGGTGTGAATTGTTGTGCTCTAGGACGAGATTTTTTGGCGTGTTGTCTGCTATGTGACTCTTGAACTCTTCCCATTTTGTGTTATTGTAGTCGAAGAGAGGCTAAAATAACAATTAGAGGTGCAGGTATGAGTATGGGAGATGTATGTATGATAAGGCATATCGGTATATGGTCGGAGAGTTCTGTGGGGACCTAGTGATATGTGCGTGTAGAAGCGTGTAGGCTGGTCGTTGCGGCAGACCACGTCAGGAGACGTGGTACCTCCGTGAGGACCGAAGAATGTGGCGAAGGCAGGGCCGATGTGCTCGTAGCGATAACGCCGCAAGGCATCGGCCAGGTACCTTTCTGCGTCATTCGTGCTGTCTAAAAGGAGTGTTGGGTGAAAGGCGTTGAGGTCCTCGCGAAGAAGAGACCGGAGTGCGGCTTTTATGTTTAATTGTAGGCGTGGTGGTCTGCAGTATGTGGCTACTAGAATGGGGCTGCAGCTTGTCTGTATCTTGCAGGCTAGAAAGGAGTCGTCTTGTGTTTGGATGAAGCAGTGGTGTATGGAGCGCTTTACTAGGATCGGTGATCCTAGGTGCCACACCTGTGGAGATAGTTATGTGTGGTATCCTGCGATGCGGAGTCTGTTTTTGGGAGGATGTAGGCCGGTTGAGTTCAAGAGTACTACATCCGGTCTTTTGTGTTTAGGACCCAGTTGGCAATTGTATTGCGAAAACTGTACCAACTGTATACGTTTAGCTGTATACGACCTATTGTCGTGGGCGGAGTGCGCGGGAGGCTGATTTGCTCGGTACCGTTCCTCTCTCCTTGGTTATTGCCCAGGAGGCGTGAGGAGTCAGTACCTTTTCTCGTGTCGTCGACTGTGATTTGGAGAGGTTGTCATTGCTGTTGTTGGGTGGGTAGGCCTTGGTGGAGGAGAGAGTGTGTTCTGTGGGGGGGGGGCGGGGAAGTTAGGAGTAGAGGTGGAGCTAGGAGATGAAAGGCTAGGGATAGTAGGAGAGGTGCAGATTATGAGAGGTGGGGTGTCGGGAGAGAGAGGAGGTTGGAACGAAGAAGGAAGGGTGGAAGGGAGATAAGAAGGAACAGCAGGGGGAAACGTGGATAGCTTAACGTGTGGTTGTGCGTTGAGGGGAGTTTTCGTGGTAGAGTTTTTATGTTGAAGACGAAAGGCGGGGGCGGTGGAGGCTGTGGTGTTACTGTGAGTGGGATTGGAGGCTGCGAGAGGGGGAGTGGAGACGGTTGGAGGGGGGTTGGTGGCAATAGGATGAAGAGTGGAGGTTGCCGAGGGGAAGAGTTCTGGAGGTAGAAGGGGGTTTAGGTAAAGAGGTGGATGGAGTGGGGGCTGTGGAGGGAGCAGATGAGACAGTTGGGAGAGAGATGGGAGCGGTTGGCAGAGGGGTAGGTGAGGGAGGTGCAGTGGCGAGACGTGCAAGGTCAGAAGGTCGGGAAGAGACGGGAGCGAGGTAAAGGTGGTGGATGGGTCCGGGGGGTGAGGTGTGCGTGCCCACCGGGGGGGGGGGAACTGAGGGTCTCCTGTTTGTGTGTTTCTCGTTTAAAGCGAACACCTTCTCGAGAAAGGTGATCTGCTCTAGACCGTGCGAGGCGAATAGTGTATTTAGTATGTTTGCGTATAGTCGAGGATCACCCCTTGACATGCCTTTTGCCACTGTTAAGAGCAAGGTGGCCAGGTGTAGTCTAGAGTGGGTGGTCTCATTAGGTGTGTTGTGTGGAGTTCGGGTGAGTGTCGGAAGTAGTGAGGGTCTCTTGGTGTGAGGTGCTGGTGTGGGGGCGGGTTTCGGGATATGGGGATGGGTTTGGGTTGCTGCCTGGGTTTATGAGTCTTGGGTGGGACAGAGAGCGGTGCTGACACCGTTACACCGGCAGCGGTGGCGAATGTTCTTGTGAGGGCGAGGGGCGGGGGCTGAGTGCGTGGTTGAGTAGGTGGGTTGAGGATGCCGTATAGCCGCTACGGCGTCAAAGCGGGCCTTACTTAGGTAAGGACATTTAGGGTTGACGGCGACATGGTCGCTGCCACAGTTGGAGCAGAGAGGGGTGGTGGCTGTGTAGGTGGTAAAGTGGTGGCCCACTATGCTGCACTTTGAGCAGACTAGGTCTGCTTGACAGTTTCGTGTTGTGTGGTCGGTTTTGTATCACCGGTGGCATTGCGTGGGTCTAATGTTGAGCTGTGACTCTATGTTATGCGGGTGTGTTAGGGTGCCGCAGACCTTGATGCCTTGGTCTAGGAGCAGTGTTTTGTGTTGTACCTCAGACAGTGTGATAACTGCCCATTGTTTGTTACGGTTGAAGTATATGTCGGTGATGACCTCCTCCCCATACTTCTGTCAGAGGTGTGTACGGAGGTAATCTGTGGAGAAGGCCAACCCTAGTGGGTTGGTCTTCGTGATTCGTATTTGGTGTCTTTTGGTTACACCGTCGGCTAGTTTTGTGTGTAGGTCTAGAGCGGCGGGTATTTCGGATGCGTTTTAGTGGAATTTTATTGCGTCCTCCTGTGAGCGGAAGACGAGTTTGTGAGCTGTGTGTGTTTTAATGATGTTCGTGATTGGGGTGTCATGTGTAGCGGCTAGGTTTAGGAGTGCGTGTTCATTGTTTGTTGTTGGTTTTGTGTTAGATGTGTGTAGTAGTATGAGAAATGACGTGTTACTTGCCTTTTCTTTTTTTTAAACTTCCTACTCTTTTCTATTGGGAGGCCCCCAGCCCCGCTGATAACGACCCTATGAAGTGACTTGGATGTGGTGATGAATGATAAGTAAGTCTGGACCTGGTTGGGCTCCTCAGAGGGTGCAAAAACATGGCAGACTTAATGATGACTGAGGCTAGAATCAACTGACTCCAGTCGGGGTGCCGCCCCCTCTATTGCGTTTTGGGTATTTAACAGTTACATCTGACATCTCACAGAGACGGTAGAGTCTCCCTGTGTGGTCTTAGACGATACTGCAGGGTAGTGTGTTATGCCTCTTCGTGTTGGTAACTGAATGCCAATCCAGATTGCTCCTTCCTTTGGGTTCCGCAGGGGGCTAAGCCTCAGACCTCCTTTCCCCAAAGTGTGCAATTATGCCCTTTCTAAGTAGAGTGGCATAGTTTCAATGAAGCTCTACGTGTAGAGTCACATTTACAGAGCCAGATCATGGCAGGGCAGGGATGGGGAGGGTTTTATCACGTCATACCACCATGACGTGCCAGGGAAATAAAGGAATTTTTATTCATGAGGGGGGTGATTGGCTCGAAGATCTCGTAGATCTCGTAGGTAGCTAGTTGGCTGTCAAGTACCGTTCACGGTATGTCCTGCAGGAAATCGGAGCGGTCTATGAGTTGACCTCCTTCAACTTTTCCTCCTTTATCGGCTGATAATTCTTGTAGAGCGTAGAGAGCAAAGATCGTTCCAATTGATGAATAATGATTATGAATATGATTATGATTTATTAAAGCAATAAGTATACAATAAGTTTTTCCATTTTACAAATATTAAAATAGAAAAAAAATTAAATACATAATTGTAAAATGAAACAATAGATAGGTGTAGTGGTGAAGTTATATTTTTTGAAAATTTAGCGGAGAAGAGTAAGACTAAACTGTAAGTATAAGTAGGAAAACAGATTCTCTCGGAATCAGCGGGGAGGTCAACTTATTAGCACTATATATTGTTGTGAAAGAATACATGAAATGTTTTTAATTTTTGTTATTTAAACTTAGTATAATTTTTAGAAATATTTTTTAAGTCAAATTTATAAAGAAAGGTTTTAAGTAATTTTTTTAATATAATACTTTAATGTTTGATTATATTTATTTTAGCAATTATTTTTAATTGAGTTCTTTCAGTCTTACTTAGATAAATTAATTGTACTGGTTTTACTATTTTCTCTTGTTTCGTTTAAAACTTTATTTTGGTAGCACTTTATGATATTACTATTTAAACACGAGTAAAATTATTATCTAATCTGTTAAATAGTTGTACATATATTATTATTCTTGTTTAGCTTAATCGTTAGTTTATTTTTCTAAGTTTTACACTATTAGACCATTTTAATTATTATTCACTCGAATCATTCTCTTATTATTCTATATTTTACACTATTATACCATTTTAATTGTTATTCACTCGATTCATTCACTTTTCTCACTTTGATTGCATATTTTAGACGCTTTAATTTGTTCAATTGTTCGCACTTTTGACAACTTGTTTTAATCACTTTGATTTGTTCACTTCTTGCTAACACTAGTTGCTATTTTGGAGGTTAAGTAATATTCTGAAGTCTCTTGGCCATTCTCCATTACCTTAGGGACAGCTGAATCGATGGTGTTTAACCACCAGTCCGGGATGTAAATCGCGCGCTCCATCAATAGTCCACCCATTTCCTTCGGGGACCATGGTCATTCGAATGTCCATTTGTATTCGCCTTTGTTGATTTCGTCGAGCAATTTTTCATTGTGTCCCTTTGGGGGTCAGCATTGAGTGGAACCATGGACTTTAAGGTCCACTTCCATGGCGTCGAAGAAACAGCCCCACAGAAGCATATCCCTTTTCTCCGTTAGTTGACATCCCGGATACTTTAGGATTTCACCTTCGTCTGAGCTTTCTTGAGATTGGCTTGTTTCCTATTCTTTATTTGCCTCTTGTACCACTTGTTTTTTCTTTTTTCTTATTTGTTTTTCTTCTTTGTGAACTTTTTCGTGTTTCCGTTTTATGGTGCCGATTCACAACTTCTTCTTTTCCAGTGTATTTTTTGCTGGGCAACGTAGATAAATTGTATCCTTAACATTTCCTGCGATGCGGTGTTGGGCGGGAACCATAGCTTTTTCTGAAAACCGTTCTTTTTCAGTAGGCGATTTAACTCATCTGCAAATGAACTAGGGTTAGCTAGATTCGCCAAGTGAGCAAAGACGATCATGGTCATAATCTCCTTAGACTCACCTGGCATTACCTGTTTTGGGGCAGAGTTTTCTGTTGATGTCCCTTGGTTGATGCCACTTCCTCGACGTAGGTCTTGGACTTTGCCTTCTTTACCTGCTTCATGACATCTCGTTTTGCCCGAATGGCTTCCTTGCGGATGGGGCCCTTCATGGCTACGGCCTTGTGGTCCTCTCCGCAGTTAGCGCATCTTTGTTTCTCGTAAGTGCACTCTTTCCATTCGTGACCGAGTTTGGAGCAGATGGAGCAAGTGACGTCAGCCGCCATACATTCTTTAGTGGGATGTTGTTCCACGGCCAGGCAGCGTTGGCAAAACTCGAGTTGGATAAACTTTTCCGCTTTAACTTGTTTTGGGGCGATACGAAGAAAGAATCCCAAGAGTCCATCCTTCATGGCCCCTTTGAGCCATCTCGATGTTTGTAAAGATTACTTTGACTGTTTTTGCCGAATTTTTCTACTTTGTCGATTTTTGCCCAATTCTGTTGTTTAGTTAGCTCGACCTTGATGTCCTCACAAGAGTTGTCCGTGACGAACGGGTCGAGTCTCGTAAGTATGATAGTTCGGCATGCGAGGATTTCCTTGGGGATAACAGCTTCGAGGCCAATCGCACGTAGGGGCTCATTGGCTTTCTCCGATACCAGTCTCTTTATATCTTCGTCTTTCCAGCACACTGCTGCGTAGCCGTTGGGGGTATCAATAAGCCTTATTAGGGATATATTGAGCATGCCGAAGATGGTTTGCATGACTGTTGAAATTGGTGCTTTGGTCGCTTTACTGATAGTGCGGAGGGGCACCCTCTTATAGTGCCGGTTAGAAGGCCCCATGGCTTCCTTCGGGCTTTTTTTACTCCTCTTAGTGCACGTATGGACTGTCTTCTTCTAGAAGATATTCTTGTTTCGAATCACGAGGCTCGAATATGAGCGGATCTACCCTAAACTTTTCCTCCTTTGCCACGACCAGACATGATGACTCGGAACGCCACTCAGTCAGTCGTGATGAATAATAATCAATTCAATTGAATTTGTGTATAGAAAGAACAGAGAGGGACTGCTGTAACACGGCAGTCAGGTAGTCAGAGAGGAGCGTTGCGGAAAATAATTAAGAAAGGGACAGCAAGAGTAGATAGGTCGGTGGCTATACACCGAAGCGAGATGTTGTTATGAGGGTGTAGGTTATGTGGTAATTGACTGGGCGAGGGTTGGGGGCAAGTCAGGGGGGGGAGGCTGACAGTCCATCCGGAAACGCGTTATTCACGATGCCTTATTGGTTTATGCGAAGAATGGTACGGGCGGCAGGTGTTCGTGGGCCGCGGGATATCGCGGCGCCATCGCGTACCTTCTTACGTGTAGCGAGGTGTAAATTGGGTCTGTGGTGAGTTTTCCGAGTGGTTTTCTAAGTCTGGTGTGAGCGAAGGGTTGAGAGGAGTTAGTTTGTTGTTGTTTTGTAGTGCATCCATTCTCGAGTACAGCGGCGAACGGCAAGCGCGCTTCAGAGCAGAGTTCTGAATGCGCTGAGCCTTCCGCTTCCAGGTGTCGCTTGAAGCTACGAGTGACAGTGGGGCGTACGTGAGAATGGGACGCACGAGTGCTTTGTATAAGTGCAGTTTTAGTTTTTTACTCGCTGGGTAGAACCTACCCAGGGATGCGTTTGTACGTGAGGCTCTTGCTTGTATTATGTTTTGGTCCTCCTTTCCCCAGAGTTTTCAATTATGACTTTTCTAAGTAGAACGGCATAGTTGCAACAAAGCTATATGTGTAGAGTCACGTTCACGGAGCCAGACATCACGGCGGAGCAGGGATGGGGGGAGGGTTAGCACGTCATATCAGAATGACGTGCCTAGGAAATAAAGGTATTTTTATTCGGGGGGGGCAGGGGGGGACCTAAGGTCCTATTTAGGTCCAGGGGGTATCTTGTAGTTGATGAAATCTCGTCCTCGAGAAAAATTCGGTGGTGAGCGGGAGTGTCCTGGAAGTGACTTGCCCTCAACGTTTCCTCCTTTGCTGGCTAAGACTTCTCTTAGGTGGTAGTGCTCACGTAGAAATTCAATCGCTGTATGAATAATAATACTTCTGCCTGTCTATACGAACGCCAATTAAGGGGGCGTGGCTTCTCTTCTCTTAATCTGAACGCGAGGCGGAGCTTATCGGGTGCTGGTGTTCTCTACTAGACTGATGGGCGAAGTCAAAGGGTGTGTGCATGTTTAGTGTAGGTACGTGTGCACTAAGAGAGTATTTTCATTTGCCCAGCTGACGAGCTTATCAAGCCGACATTCATAGCATGGTTGTTTTCGTCGTTTCGCAGATTCATGTATAGTCTGGCTGGTCAGATTAGGATTCGTTCTATGTGTGTCCAGCTGTTTTGCACTGCCTCTGTTATCTCTCTCCAGATCTTTATCTCACACCTGTTTCCTCATGTGTGTGTTTATACATTTGCGTGGGAGACCAACGATTTCGCTTGCATCTTTACAACATATTCTCTTTCCATTGATATGTATTAATTTGCGATTTAACAGTATTTACAAGTATTTGCTTTGTTCTACATGGCATACTATTTTCCGTGTTCGATTTGTGTACCCAATTTCCAAGTTTCATAAGGCAATTGGGGTGATCATTTGTTAGGGAGGTTGTTGTTGAGTCTACTCCACCTTGCAATTGGCCGCCACATAAACAATGCTGTAAGGAATTGTGTCCTGTCTTTTATAAAGAAAAGAGTATCATTAGTATTCCTTGTTTTGTGTTTTCCATTACTTAATAATTAATGATAAATATCATATTTCGATTCACGATTCTATCTTTCAATCTGTAAGTAGTGTATGTCAAATGAACGTTTTCTCTTGATTTACATTCTGCAACTAGAATTCGGTGGAATAGTTCAGCAGGTTTGATTAAGTTTTGTTTCACTTCAACTGGGTACATCTAACGATTAAGAAAGGTACCTACTATTATTTCGAGGAAAAGCGTTTAAAACCATATGGAAGGATTATGCCAAAGCTCTATGCCTCATCGTAAAGAACAAGATAATGAGAAGTGTATGAAAGTATGAAGCCTTTTTCCCTGGAGTCATTCCCGTGCTCTCAGACACAAAACATGTAAGGCTAAATCTAAATACCCAATTTAATATAATTTTTTAATCTTTTTCATCAAACATGTTATGAAATTTTTTATGCTACATTTTTGGATTCTTGGATATTTTATAGCTACTAGTTGATTCGTATAAACAAGCTAAAAGAATGCCAGCAAAGTAATTATAATGTATTTATTATTATTATTATTATTATTATTATTATTATTTATATTATTAGAACCTGCTACTACAAAATTTGATAGTAAGATCTATTCAATTTCTTTTCCCTGTTGGAAGCAAAACGGTACTCATGATCCGACAACAACAAATACAGAATGGCTATACGAGAAATTTGTCTCTCAATACCATTTTAAAGGAAATAGAGACCAAAATCGGGTAGGAGTATTTTTCTCCATGTTATGGACGTAGAAACCAAATAAATACTGTCCCAAAACTGAACCTTGAGGAACACCAACTGTGCGACCTGTATAAAGTTATTATCTCATATTGAAAGTCAATATTCCTTTTCCAAATTGTGCTGTCGCAATTATTAAGTTTGGCCTCATTGAGTATGTACATTTAAAGATTACTAATTTCCTTGATTTTTAATGTGATATTAATTATTAACAACTAATGGTATTAATACACATTAATATTAAAAATTTGCATCTTTATATGATTTAACTCTGCTAAAATATGGTGAAGCCATGAAATAAGAAATAATTGTTTCTTCAGTTGTGAAGTAACTCAAAATGAAAATACTAAATGCACAATTAATTATTAAAATATTAGGGTTAAAAACTACGAAATAGGAGACAAATGAGTGTTTACGTTTCGTTACGTTTAAATACTTCACTCTTCTTGCACACATCTTATCTTAGTGTTAAATAGAGAAGAGGCAGCGTTTGAAAAGGCGAGCACCATCTTTAAATCAAAATACCCACGTGTCTGACAAAATCGCATTAGATCTCAAGGCCATACAAAACTCATGAATGAGTTATGATATAAATAATTAAGCAAAACAACTACGTACATATGAGATGTTTTTCAAAAGCAAAACATCAACAAAATGAAAAGACCGAAAATATAACAGATTGGACTCTACCTGATATAAGATGACCCAAAGAAAGATCAATAACAAGATAAAGACATGAAATTCCTAAATATAATATACCCAAATCTGGAAGAAAATTGCAAAAATATCGACATAATTTTGACAGAATGTTTTAAGTGGTCTCGCGCGTACGAATGATGGAGCGAAGTTTGGTATATGTTTGTGTATACTGATAATTTTATCTATTGATTTTTGGTTAAATGATGAAATTTTTAATGACATTCTTTATTAATTAACCCACAAAATATGATCTTCCCACAAAGTTGAAATTTATTTTTATTCCAGTTCAGAAGTAAAAGCAAATTAAATAATTTCCCTCTATGATCTTCTAAAGCACATCCAATTAATGGTACGAATTGTAATCTCTACTATTCATCGTATTTGAACCCTTGATTACAGCCCCCAATTTAACTATTAATGCACCACCCTGGACAGCACATCTCAGAAACCATTTTATATTATTCTCCAAAGGTGGAATTATTCCTAAAAATATAAAAATATATTACATTAAATAATGGAGAAGGGTTTGACCCTCTAAGTACTAGTGGTACAAGCGATGAATAACACAGGGAACAATTTTAATCACATTTTCTGGTGACTTAGATTTATCTGCCAATTTTAATTTGTTTTTTTCATGCGGATTTCAAATATATAATCCATTTTTACCTACATGCTATAGTTATTCTGTAATTTCTATTTTCTCGTTTCCCCGAAAACTGCCCTCCGGACGGACAGAAATGGTGCTTGTAGAAAGAAAATACTTCACAGTACATACTAGTAAGATAGTAATAAGTGTTATTGTGCAAAATATTGACATTATTGTTACTTTTTTCAGGTATCATGTTAGAGTGATGGCTTCGTCAAGAGGAAATTGCTTTAATGATCCAGGTACCTTCTGCTACATATGTGGCTGTTACACGCTAGTCCGGCAAAGGCGCAATATATCAAACTTTGTGATTCGCACTTATAAGGCATATTTTGATGTTCCTCTTGGCGATCAAGATAAGAAGTGTGCCCTACATGCTTTTTCCATAGTTGCGTGGAACATCTTCGTGAGTGGACGAAAGGAAAGAGAAATGGTCTTCCTTTTGATATCCCCATGGTGTGGCGAGAACCAAAGGATCATGTATCGGAATGTTATTTCGGTCTGTTGAATACTAAAGGGATTGGCAAGAAAAAGCGGCACAAGATCGACTACCTTAACATCCCCTCGGCAATCTGGCCAGTACCTTATTCTGAGTCATTACCAGTTCCGATTTTCAGAGGATATGCTTCTTATGAGGATGAAAATGATGTACCTGATATGGACGTCCACGGAATGGATTCAGAGTCTGCAGATTCATCATCAGATACTAAACAGTCATTAGCTTCTCACTGTTGCAATCGAGAGGATTTAAATGACTTGATACATGATTTAGCGCTCTCCAAGAAAGCTGCAGAACTTTTAGCCTCCAGGTTGAGTGAAAGACATATGCTTGAAAGGTCGGTACGGGTATCATATTACCGAACAAGGGAGAGTAGATTTGTTTAGTATTTCTCTGAGGACAAAAAATTTGTATGCTACCACGATGTTCCTGGTCTGTTTACCGAGTTGGGACTTGGAACCTATAGCCCTGCTGAGTAGAGACTGTTTTTGGATAACTCCAAGCGTAGCCTTAAGTGTGTCCTTTTGCATAATGGCAATGACTTTGGTGCAGTTCCTCTCAGGTACTCTGTCCATCTGCGAGAAACTCACGATGACATAAGAATGGTCATGAATTTACTTAAATACCATGAACACAAGTGGATCATATGTGTAGACGTTAATATGGTCAACTCTCTCCTTGGTCAGCAGAAAGGATATACAAAGTTTTCATGCTATATCTGTATGTGGGACAGTCGAGCCAGTTCAGGAAACTTTGGATGCATGAATGCCAAACATTATTAATGGGCCAATAGTAAGTCGAGAGAAGATCGTTTTCCCTTCACTTCATCTCAAACTGGTGTTGATGAAGCAGTATGTCAAGGCGATGAGCACTGACAATGATTGTTTTCAGTATATAGTATCGGCGTTTCCTGCTTTGTCATGCGAAAAAATAAAAGCAGGAGTATTTGATGGTCCCCATATCCGAAGACTTCTGAGTGATGTTAGATTCGTGAACACAATGAATGAAAAAGAGAAGGCAGCCTGGCTCTCATTTTCTGCCGTTGTTCGTAACTTCTTGGGAAACAAAAAAAGCGCATAACTACGAGGATCTGTTTACTAATATGCTTTTAGCCTACCGTGATCTGGGATTCAACATGAGTGTGAATCTGCATTTCCTAAATAGTCACCTCGACCGATTCCCAGAGAATCTGGGAGCCGCGAGCGATGAACAAAGGGAATGCTTCCATCAGGATTTGATGACGATGGACGAGCGCAACAATTAGAAGAGATCAGCCAGAGAAGACTTAAAAGAGAAAGAGTTACAAACGCAAAAATTTGCCGGAATGAAATCAAGAAGAGGTCCTCCAGTATTTGTAATCCTAATGTGTAATTCAATTTTATTCTCATATACAATAAAATGTTTGTGAAAAAAACCTGCTTTACTATAAAATAACGCAAAATGATGATTCAAAATTACTTCAGTGCATGATGATAGGCGTGATAAAGTGAAAATTATTGTATAATATTAGTTATTGATATTAGGAAAGATCTGTAGCATTTAGAGAGAATCTGATTTCAGATTTGAATTCAGTATGGTCGAATGAGGTAGGAAAATGTACTTTTGTCAATTCACCAAATACATTGTTTACTACGATTTATCCCCTGCCTTCTTCACTAGAAGAAGGTAAGGGATAATTGTGTTAATAATGTTCCTACTACCCAAAGAGTGAAGCGAAATAAAAATAGATCCATGTAAGAAAGGTTTACTACCATTTGTCTGCTACATTAAATGTTTGTTGGTCAGATTATCTTATATTTCAGTTGATGGATTCATGCCAGAACCAGATATGTTGCTCTTATACTTATCCTTTATTTTGATTTACAGACCCATGCCACTGCCATATATTTTCTGTTTATCTTACTTATATTTTGCTTGCTATACTAACGCTAGAGTCATATGAGTTGATCTGTTTATCTTTATTTCGCTTCCCAGACGCATACCGGGCCATATTTGTTGGTCCCAATTTCGCTCTGTTAGCACTGAACGTTCGTCACGAATAGTAAAGGATTTATAAGAGATTGACTAATTAATCATGGATATGCAATGGCACTTTCCTCCACTCTCGTGATTATCTCTAGAACTGTATGGTCGGTCTCCTAATCAAGAGACCGACTATACAGTTCTAGAGATAATCACGCTTAAAAATTAGAATTTTTTCCATTATTCCCATAATATATTACGTCAGAACTTTAATTTTTGGCTATTTGGGGCTATTTTCTCTAATTACGAGTGAACAAACTTCCTTTGCCGTTCTCCCTTTATATAGCATTGATTGTTTTCCCACTAGACTTTTATTGGATAACTACGATTTGATTTAAAGACCAGAAAATAGTAAAACAAAAAATTTGAATTTGTATTTAGCGTTTAGGGTTTTATATTATTACATGTTACACTCAGAATATTTTCAATTGTGGCACAAAAACCCATTCAAGGGAGATAAAGTGGCAAAAACTATATAGAATAATAATCATAATAACAATACATATAAGGTATATACGAGTATATACGGTTATAGGCACTGGTATATTCTTTCGCGCTGTATTACGAATGCTTAATAGATGCTTTATATCCATATTTTGTGATTGACTGTATTAAATATGCAATCTTATAGTCTTAAATAAAAGTTTCGATTGCTTAGTTCAATAGCACTTTTGCCATCTGAATGGAAAACAGTTTTCACGTAATGTGGCTATAAAAGAGACTATTAAACTACTCTTCCAGAGATCGTCTTAATTACTATCTTAAAATTTACATTACGTTTTACTCTCTATTCTTTTATCCTCTCTGCTATTTTTCTGAGTACCTTATCCTTTTGAGGGAGGATTAAATTGCGCTCTCCTTTCTAATACCATGGCTAATGGGCAGAAGAAATCCACTGTAGTCACCTGGAAGCTATAAATTAGGATGCTAATTTCAGAAACTGGGTACCCCTATCAAGGTTCTAGTATTCATGTCAATTATTGTTGTAATTAAGATAAAAATCTGACCATTTGCGTAACTATGACAGTCTTCTAAGCAGGTTTTCGTCTCTTTCTCTCTATTTCAATTACACAAACAATTTCATAACAATAAATAGAAAGGTCTCGATCGAATTCTAATCCTTTGGTTCTGAAGCGAATCAACTTATGAAAAAAAGACAGTTTTTGTAAAAATTAGAGATTCTTAAATACTTCCTGAATGTGGACACGAGTGTTCATGTATCAATTTAAACAGCCACCAAATCATTTACTCCTTGATAACTTTTCGTTGCAGGGCGGCTGCATTCTGTATCACAGTTTAAAATATGACAAAATTCATCTTATTGCAAAGTTCGGTATCTTTTATATGCTATAGGAGAGAGTAATCCAAAAGCGAGTCTCAGATTTGAATAAATATTTGTTATCACCTTTAAACTACGAACAAGAATCGTTTTTTGAAGGAATGGTAATAAAAGATAACAGATTCTCATAAAATAGCCACAAAAACAAATGGCAGGAAACTGAAAAGAGGAGGCAATCGGTCATTTTTAAACATTGCAGCAAAATAAATGCAAAGTTCAAATTTCTTAGATGATTCTGATCTCATACTGAACATTTTAAGGAAAATCAAAGTTGAGAAAAAGATTCAACAATGTCACAATCGGCTTTTATGCAATATAATCATTCACATAAACTGTAGTAACAGGTTTTTAAATAAAGAAAACAAAAAGAATATTTTTTTCTGAGTGAAATCAAAAAAATTGAACAAACTTGTAAATACAAAATAATCTTACACAAAACAAAAAAAAGCGTTCAATTATGTAGTAGCATTAAAAACAAAAGAGTTTAGGCCGAAAAGAGAAATGGATATAAAATTCATCACTATCCAAATACATGGAGACTTTCTGAACGTAGATATTGGCAAGAAAATTAAATCAGAATTAAATTATCTTATTTAAGACATTAAAAAACAAAGTATCAGCAAAGAATTACGCAATACAACACAAACTTACTTTCAGTTAGTAGCTAGTAAATACTTTTTCAAAAGTACATTGTAAAAATGCTAATATCTAGTATGGCATCAGCAAACAATATCTATCTCCAGAAAACACTAAAATATTACCTCTAAACTATTATACCAGGGAATGTGTCGATTATCCAAGAAAGTATGAGAAGCAAATAATAGGAAACACACACAAAAAGATTATACCTCCTTGAAGGATAGAGCCACCTTCATTTGCTTGAGCACATTATTAGCTCTTGCCTACAAGGTAAGTTTAGATACTGGCAGCAGGTCCCATCTATAAAGAATAACTAAACCCTAAAACCCCTCTACATATGTAGCTATTTGAAGTCATAGGAATTGGAATGTGGCAACTTTCGTTCCTGAAACAAATAGAGAATTCCTTTTGAGTTTGCCCATTTTCTATAGAGTATGGCAAGTTTTTAGCAGAGCAATTTTTCGAAGGGGGAAGGGGTCTCGTGAATTTTACAGATAGAGATTATTTAACTAAACCATTCGCATATTTCGATGGTATCCAATCAATTGAAAGTACCTACATGTTAAAAAAAGTGTTAAAAGTTTCTTCTCCACAAAAAATAAATTATTAACAGTCAAGATTTCTATTTAGGACATCTATTATCCTTTTTTTTCCTTGACAAGCTTGGAAGCACTCAAAGTTTGACAACATCTGTTTGCCCAGTCCTTTGTGAGAATCAAGCATGGCTTATCAAGTGATTACGATATGGAGATCTTTGAGAAAATAGAATCAATCTTTTGATTGGTATCTCTATAATACTTGTGCTTAATCATGTTGAAAAAACATGAAAACTCGCACAATTTCTCTTTGGCCTTTTACTCTCTCTTATTTCCTCTCGTATTCCTTCTTTTAACCTCTCTATCATTCTCACTCTCATTCTTTCTCTCGTTCTCTCTCTCATTCTCACTGTGATTCTTTCTCTCATCCACAAAATCTTCACTTAGATTTCCCTACATTTTAGTCACACCTATATAACTATATCAAAATTTACATCAAATTCTACACGATGATAACTCTGGATATATAATTGAAGGAGAAGAAAAAGAGAACGATCGGAATAATCTCCAGAGCTCCGTCGAATCCACGGACCTCTACTCAGGGTGTGAAATGGCGATTTCGTGTCTGGTTTAGGGTGAATCACAACTTTTGTCCGTTGTCCATGATCGCCAGCGTAAGACAAACTTGACCCCAATTTTACCATCCAGAGAAATAAATATTCGGTAAATGTGGATTCTTTTAGTTTCAATGGTTTTATTATATCCAAATTCTCTGACGAGACACATTTGTTTCCTTTAATTGCTCGTTAAATCTTGGCAAAAGTATAATTTCCTTTAAATTATTTTTCATAAGTTAAAAATGAGTAGAAATTGTAAAGACATATTTTTTGTAAGAATTTGCCCGTCATCGCATTCAACTCCTTCTGTCGCCAAATCTTGTCAGAATTTCATTCACTCCATTTGTACATTTCGTGCTTTTTTCCCTGTGAATCCTTTTATTTATATATCCTTATCTTCATGTTATTAAAAATAGCTGTTTCTGAATTGTTTAGGCAAAATTAGTCGGAAAGAATAGAGAATAAAATTATATGTGTCAAATTTACAAATAAGTGGAAGTGTCAACATTTGTTGTTGTCGCAGTTGTTTAACAAACTTTCAATGTTTGAGAAACGTACAATCATCAGCTTCAGAATTCGTTTGTTTTTCTATTTTCACTTTCTTTTAAAGGCGGGTAAAAGTAGAGAAAATTACGATTAAAACCCATACACACAGACGCACATATACTGTTCTACCATACATGAAGATGAGTTTTGTTTTACTGCCGAATTTTTGCTTCCCTTTTCATTCCTAAATTTAATCTATCCCTCAATAATCATAAATCTTCAACTCCCGTGTGCGTATCACGCGTATATACAACCGTATGTACCACTCGAATGTAAAGGATTGGAAGCCCTGAGCCTCAGACTCTCTGTACCTGGGAAAAAGAAAGAGAAGTAGGGATATAATCAAGTCCTTCATTGAAAGCCCAAAAGGTGGTCCTAGCTTTGATTCTGGAGCTCGATAAAACAACAGCTGTTCTTCGAATCGATTGGATGGAGCTCATTGATTAGAGCTCTCTCATTCAAGAACTTTCATTATTCCATCTCACCTTCATGCATACTATCATGTGCAGCCAGTTACTGAATAAACTAATATCTCAGCCTCTCTTGATATTTCACCCAATCCCCACAATTCTGATGCCCACACGTATCATATATATTAATTTCCAATTTTGGTGTATACGAAAAAAATTTTTAATAATTATTTATTTAATGCTCTGTATTGTCACTGAATTTATCTCAATTTCCTTCTAATTCACCCCTTTATTATGCAAACAAAAAAATACAGTGCCGTGAAAAATTAAAGAACAAAATACCAAAATTTACATATCGTCGGAAATACTACTTTAATTTCAATGAAAATGACACAGAATTTTCTATAAATCTACTTTTGTTTGTAGCCATGTTTAAATTCATAGAACAGAGGATAAAATAACTATGAGGAAAGTAATCTGTATTAGAAGAAAGATTAGTTTGAAGCAAGACAATAATAACCTATTAAGTTTAGTTTACACGTATAAATTTGAGATGTATATATGGCAACACTGGTTTATGTGTATTATAAAATGTACTGATGAAGTCACTCACTTATTTGGATAGTGAGACCAGTTAAGATTAACAAATCTTATAGATAGCAAATTGTCCAGATGAAGAGTGAAAGAATAATTCTGCCATTTCGAGGCATTATTGTGGGTTGAAAAGTGTGAATTTTCAAAGAATAAGCCTCTAAAAGGACATCTGGTCGTGCGGCTCGACGAAGAGACGAAGTCACCCTCGAAAATCCAATTGAGACTCGGGACATCAATCATTACTAAAATCAATTTTATCTATTTTTATTTTTTAAGTTATGGAACAGTTTTTCATATAGATACATATAGAAATTCATAATATTCATACTTTTAAATGATTAACTCAAAGGATGAAAAAGATACTGCCAACGTTTCACCCATATTTCTGAATTCACCAAAAATTCATTAATATCATAATTGTTAAACTATAAAAATAGCCTAAAAAGGCTATTTTAAATTTACTTAATTTTTAATTAATACATGAATTTAGAATTTTCAGACTAAAAAACAGGTAAGATTGTACGCTTTCTTATTGGAAGCGTGAAGAGCGATTGATCAATCTCAACAATAAACCTTAACTTGAATGAAGTGTAGCAGTTGTCTCTCCATTTAAGTGATACTCCGTTGGCTTCTCAATGAAATGTTCAAAAACTCTTTTAGAGCATAAAATTGGGAATATATATATCTATAATCCTACTTTGTTGTTTTCTTAATTATGTAAATGTAATACATGGAAATTATGTGCTTTGGTGATTTTATTTCATGGTCATTGGAATTAGCAGTAAGGTTGTGTGCTTAATAATGAAAATATCAGCTTAATTAATGTTTATAGGAGCAAGGATTGACCAGGGGATCCAAACGCAGGCAGCTCCATAAATTAGAAGTGATTTATCTTTTTCCCTAACAATCATCCTACTTTTTGGTGTAAAGGGAAGCGTCTGTGCTGTGAATTCATTTTAATTCAAATTGGTTCCAGCAAAAATATTTAGACATCTGTTGTTTACGAAATTAACCGTGTTGATCCAGATCTTGTATCCATCCATCTTTCAATGTTTTTTGCTATTTAAGCCAAATTCTAGCTCTCACATTCTGCATGTTGCATGCAACATAATAAAGAATATGAACACCTACTCTAAATTATGATAAAAAGTGTTTAAATTATTATTCATATCTTTTGTTTTTTTCAGGAAAGAAAGAATGACAAGAGATAAAAAAGTATATTGAGACCCTAACAACAAACCTACAGAGCAATGTGAAATTATTAGAAAATGGAATGTTGCAACTTTCGTCAGTGGAAGAAAGTGAAAAATCCTTTTATGGTTCCTCGTTTATTTAGTTGATGGCAAATATTTTTGGCAGAGAAAAATTTGGAGGCTCGTGAACTTTACATACAGCTTCAGGTTATTTCACTAAACCATTTACATATTTTGATGGTATATAATAACTTATAAATACTTCCATTTTTAAAAAGTGTTATAACTCTCTTTCCTACCAAACAAAAGTTATTAACAGACAAGATTTCTACTTATGATATCTATAACTCTTTCCTGCCTTAACATGTTCAGGAAGTACTTAGAGTTTGTCGGCATCTGTTTTTTCAGCCTTTTCTGAAAATCTAGCCAGGGTTATCAATTGATTAAGCTCTGAAAGGTTTCAAGACAATGGTAGCAATCCTTGCATTGATTCTCATTTTACAGGTCAATGCTAGAGCCTGATGGTTGCAAACTAGTTTCCTACCTGTGAAAAACTCGTTCTCTCTCCCAAACATATTTTTTCATTAAGTGAATTGATCAAGTATGAATTTGGTTCTGCTGAAATAATTTGAAAAATTCTTGACTGATTTGTTTTATTATATATTTTGATTCTGTCATCAGCTTTTCTCCATCGGGTACAGTTTTATAGATTTACTCAAGTCGTAGAATGGCCAGTCTCTCTCTCTCTCTCTCTCTCTCTCTCTCTCTCTCTCTCTCTCTCTCTCTCTATATATATATATATATATATATATATATATATATATATATATATATATATATATATATATATATATATATATATATATATATATATCTATATATATATATATATATATATATATATATATATATATATATATATATATATATAATGGAATGAAAGATATCACTTTAGCGTGATGTATATCAGTGAAAGATAGTGGTATCTTTCCGAAACTAGTCAGATAGTTATAAATAAAATCTTGATTGAAATATTGTGGTTTATCATTATCTTTCATATATATATATATATATATATATATATATATATATATATATATATATATATATATAAGGTGTCCAAGAAAAAAGTTAACAGTAATTTGAATTAGTATAATTCAAAACCTATTAGAGATTTTTGAGTCTTGCAAATTAAAACAAATTTACAAACTATGTTTATGTCGATTCTGGAAATTTTATTAAATTCCCTTTTACGATATTGATACACTAATGGGTTTAGTGGAGGCTGTCAAGATTATGTTTGCGCAAGGAAGTAAAGTAATGAAACTTCGAAGTTTAAAATCAACAAATATATTTAAATCCATTGTTAACAAAAACACCTCCTCATATGGGTAATATAAATTCATTTGTTAATTTTCTAAGCACCGTTTCCTTCCACATGTCCTACATTTTTTTCCAAGCACAGTTGCGCCTTTGATCGCATTGATTGAACAACTTTTTAGATTAACTTGGGATTTTTCTTAAGTCTATTGACTTCACGTGTAATATTATCTCTTAACTGGTTGATGCTTTGCGGGGGAGTAGAATACACTTTATTCTTTAGATATCCACATAAGAAATAATCTCACGGTGTCAAGTCAGGGGATCTTGGGGGCCATTCAATTGCATGATTTATCGCGATAATGCGGTTGTCAAACGTTTCTTTTAGTTTTTTTCATACAACAAACTATCTATGAGCTGGTGCGCGGTTATGAATATACCTAAGTCTATTGAATTGATTGCCGTAAATCTGGCGGAGTTCTTCTCATAAAACAATAGGCCGACAAGATAGCCATTCCCTCATATTTCGATCCACAGAGACATTTTCTGCTGCCAAATACGTGTGTCAAAGTTAAATGCTTGGGAGGGGGGGGGGGGTTAGCGGCGCATATTGCCGAATGTTATGGCTATTTACCTTTCCATTTATGAAAAAGGCTGCCTCGTCACCAATCACAATGTTTTCCAAGAAACGAGCAGGTTTATGGAGAACCCATCCGAAAAATTGTCTATGGACATGGAAAATCAATTTCAAGAAGCTGGTGTCTTGCATGCATCTTATAAGGAAGCCATTTTAAGTCATGTTAAATAATGCGGTTAAATGATGACTTTGACAATTGTAGCCCATTCTTTTTGACTGATACATGTGGATTTTAAAGAAGTGTCATCTGAATATTTTAGATATTTTCTGTTGTTCTTATGGTTCTCATACGACCCGAACGACCTTTATTTAGATTTAAGCATGTTCCTTCCTGCTGGTATTTGTGAACATTTTTCCAAATTGTGGGTTTGCTTGGTGGGTGCCTACCTGGAAAACGTTGTTTAAATGAATCTTGTTCTTGTTTAATACTGCTAGTCTTAATAAAGTTTGTGACTACAAATACGTGTTGATCTTTTGTTAATTGCATGATTAAAATGGTTCTATGGAAGTAAACCTTTACACAGAAACGGTTTGATTTGCCTAGTAAGCAATAATGACGAGACCATACCACAGTGTGGATGAAAAAACATTTTAAAATGGCTTAGGCTTTGCTTGAAGAATCGCACAGTGACCTAGGCTATCTAGCCTCCCAACGCTTCTCTTGAAAGTACACGGTGGCCTAACCTTCCTAGGTTTTGTCTCATTATTGTACTTTTTTGCGCAAACATATTTTTGACAGCCTCCACTAAACTCATTAGTGTATCAATATCATAAAAGGAAATTTGATGAGATTTTCAGAATCGACAAAAAGATAGTTGATAAATAAAACCCTTTTGCAAGACCCAAAGATATGTAATAGTTTTTGAGTTATACTAATTAAAATTACGGTTAACTTTTTTCTGGGACACCCAGTATATATATATATATATATATATATATATATATATATATATATATATGCCTAATGGCGGTTTGGTCTAGGACTGTTCGAGAGTCGACCTAGCCGGTTCGTGAAGGGGGTATAGTTAGGAATTTAGTGGGTATAATTTACTTTTCAATTGTGGGGTCCTTTCAAAACAAATATTCAGAGTGCAAGTTGATGATTGCCTAGGAGAGAGTCTCCACGACTCGCGAGATCTTTAGGGAAGGCAGCAACTCTTTCGGCGAACCGAGATAAAGTTGGCTTAGAATGTTCGAAGAGCTTAAATCTATGCTGGAGGGTAGGAGGATGGCTTAAAGGGCAGGCGAGACGAGGAAAATGTGCTCCTAAGTACATGCAGCTGTTGTGCAATAAAACCGTGTAGACCGCATCCTCGCCGTAGATTAGCCTCGCTTCCCACGCTCCATGCGGCGATCTCAAGACTACGTGGGTTGCGAACGGCACGAGGTCTCTCTTTAACCTTATTCTTCTACAACTTATCATTGGCAAAGTTGTGTTTATTAAAGTTGTACTCAGAACAAGTTTCAAAAATAAACATCCTAGTGTATGGAAACATTTGAGGGGGATAATGAACATCTCACAAATATAGCAATTTACTATTTTTGACATCTATCTCAATTTAATATGCAGATATTTTAAATAAACGTGTTTTATTACATTACCATAGTCTACACGCTTAAAAATTATCAATGTGTACACTATGCTAATCCAATACAATGATTTTAAATGTTTGAGGTAATAATACAATTAGTAAGTGCACCTTAATTATCATTTATGTTAAACATGATCTAAGTATAGAAAGGATTGTTAAATAATTATTAAAATGTGATGCATTTTGTGTTCACATCCCAAGTCTTTATGATTCTATTTAGTCAAATATTTATCTAATGATTTTTATCAAAACCAACCTTGTATTAACATGAGGGATTGAGTGGACACTACTTAATTAAAGTGATTGAAAGTCCTTCTAATCATTTTGTCTCAAGACTAATCAATATTTGCGATACCCTCTTCAAATATCGATCCACCTTACTCCTCAGACCTAATTGATAGATCATGTCCAATTCGCTTCATCATTCCATACTTCGATTCATATCCGCCTCAGGATCTGCCACTTCCAAGTGAGCTGATCAGTTCAATATTGCCATTGCACTTAATGTGGATTGAGTGAAATCACCTTGTGTTTTCAGATTCTCCTAAAGACCTGTTGACTTTTATTCTTTTACAGTCGCAGTTTTATTCTCTTAAATTGATGATACACTCACATTAACCTTGTCTTTAACAGATTAATATCCTGTGATGTGTCAACTCTCAAATTTGTTTCCTTCTTTCATATAAGTTTCTTTTACAGCTTGCTTATGTAATCCTTATAAGGATCGTATATGCTCATTATGGAACTGCCCCACGTTCACCCCAACATATGCGACCGATCTTGATGATCTAAGTCTTAATTCGTCCCGCCTCCCATATCTCCAAAGTTGTCACTGACCTAACATGCTTTATCGCTCTATTTATTCATTTTACTGTTATTTTCTGACAATCTTTATCTTAATATAATCTCTCTACCTATCCGCAGACGGTAAACTTCATCACACCCTCTTTGAATGGACCGTAAGGTCTCCTAGGGTACTTACTTTCCTTGTTATTCTGTTTTTTATTATATTTTTCTCCGAATAACTACCAATTTTACATATCTAAATATATAATTTCATCTAAATTTTCAACTTTATTTTCCTAAACTAGAATCTATCCACACTACATTTTTAATTTATCATTGAAGTGTGATTTTCGCCTATTTTTTGGTTTATTAGAGTCACTTAAATGTTTTTTCGAATGATTACACTTTTTAGACAAAATTTTTTTCAGGGCCTTTCTTCAATGCTCAGTACGATTCGTATTCAAAAACGTGTAACTGTAACATCCAAGTTAAGATCCATATCAGTCGTTTCGCCGAAAACAGAGGTTTGACAAAGAAGTGTCAACTGATATCGAGCCTTTTGATGTGACGAACGTCTCCCTTTCCTTTTCTCTTATTTTAGTTCCCTTTGGATTTTCTCGGTTAAAAATAATCCTCACACATCGGGAGGGATGGCGGCCGAATCGGATTTAAAAAAGGATTTTACATTTGTTTAAATGAGGGCAGTAAATTAAAGTCAGACGCGAAAATAGCCAAAGGTAAGGCTTATCTTCGCACTAAAGCTCGGCCGGCCATAAAAAAGGAAATTTGGAGAAATGGACGTTTCCATTTGCGGGATATTCTGCTACAGAATTTTTTTTACCCAAAAGGTGCCATCGATGAAAATTAAGCATGTTAGATACAAATGGGTTGATATCTTTTTTATATTGCCTTGGGGGAAGGTAAATGCATAATAACCATTGTCAGATTTTCGTATATTTGCTAGAATAAGTAAATAGGCGGAGAAATAACCTTCGTAATTCATCCTAACACCAAAAAATGTCTTCATCTTTGTAACTAGAAAGAGAGGATGGGGGGGGGGATTAATATTTTTGAGATCGTTTTTGGCCATTTTATTAAAGTTCAGCCTAATGGAATACTAAAAATAGTTTCCTTTATCAAATTTAGATAGAGGGTACCAACGACGCACTCCTACCTTTTCCCGCTAGATCTATGCTTCTGGAAAAAAACTTTGCCCTTTTTTATCTTTCTGTATTTTTCATAGTTACTAAGTTACAGGCAAGGAATACTTAGCCCACTCACCATGATAATAAAACAAGTTGGTAGCTAAGGGTCTTCAACGAAGGAAGTCAACACGATATATATAAAATATATATACATATGTTAGGGGAGCTTGTGTTTTGCATACCGACCTTTGGCCTGTGGCCAAAGACTTATCTGGCCTAGCAACGGGGTTTTGGTCGAAAAAAGTTAGAGGTTTTCGGGACATATCTATTACACTATATTTTAACTTTGGAATTTTTCTGAAATTTTGCTGTTTGAAAAAAGGTTTGTAGGTACAAATTGACCATAAACAATTTTTAGGAAACGGATAGAGTCATGACCAAATGTTTTGATATTACTTTATCGTAGGAGTTTATTTTATCCTGGGTATTTAAAAAAGACTACAAGGGGTAAAGTTCATAAAAAACTAAATATGATTAGCAAAAGTCTAGCAATTTTTAAAAATAAAAATACGTTGAATTTTTTGCTATATTTCAAGGTTTTATCGAAGTTTTTTCTAAAATAGATTTTCAAGTATAAGCTTTAGCAACAGGTAATATCTACTGGCCTCGAAAATCTATTAATGCAAAATAAAATTATTAAAATAAATTCAGGTAAAATAAAAAAGTCGTGGGGATTGTTTTTCCTTATTTCGAAAGAAGTCTAATAAAGTTTTTTTCTTGCCTTTAGGACTAGTATTCGTCGTCTTCGTCGTCTTCGTCGTCGTCGTCGTTGGCTCCAATTCCTGTCCGAGCATCGGTTTCGTCGTCAGTTATCCGGTCTCCTCGGCTGATTGTTGCGTCGGATAGGACTTAGGAGACCCAGTCTATATGAAATCTCACAAGAGCCAAATCGTTTATTGTGATATTTGTTTGCGTCTTTAAACTATGTTTGCATCGAAGATTTAATTCAACAGTTTAGAACTCATATCCCACATAGTGAATTGAAATTTACTTTCCAATAATGCAAATAATGATAGACAACATTCTGCACATATTTACCGGTAAAGATCAAGATAGATTGACTTGATTACGTTTATCCTTAAGACACCAAATTAGGCGGTCAAAAATGGAAACAAGTGTTTCATCTTTCCAAGAGAAACAAACAAAAAATGTCATAACTACTGAGTATTAATGGAATAGTGAATCGCTCTCTGTAACGCTTTCAAAGGAAGAAACTTTTAAAATGGACTCCCAACCACACATCCAAAGTCGGACCCCTCCCAATATTTAGAAGCCCTAACATAGATCCAAAGGTATAAAACATTACTCTGAAACTCACTTCTTCTCTGCCACATACTAGTACAAAATCCCTGCGATATGCGGTCTTTGCCCTCTTTTATTAATTTCCTAGTTTAATTTTAATCTCAGTATTCCACATATTATTTGGTTTAAATAAAACAGATTTGGGTTGGCTTTACTTTGCAAATAAAGTGAGATTAAATACAATAAACCAAAAATATAATATAAGAAAAAGAAAGCTTGTAAAACTACTATATTTAATATTAGAAATCATGAGAGCATTATTCACCTGACGTGGCCAGAAATTTGTTATTATGAAGAATGACAAATGATGCAGCCAAAGACGATATTTTAACTCGGTGAAGAATGTGTTACGGTACATACCTATAAAGGGCAACCTCTCCTGGCTTAATTTGGAAAGTCAAAATCTTACTTGGCATTGGTAGTAAAACGATCAATCTAAGGAACAGTGGACAGAAAGCAACAAAATAATACATGCTCTCGGTAATCCCCAGCTATCGTAAAAGTAATGCTTCTATACAAACCCAAACAAGGGTGATGGCTAAATAAATACAATAAAAGGTTAAAAAAATGCCCTAATTGATTCTCTTTAAACATATTCTAGAAGATGAGATCAACTTGCTCGAGCTATGGACCGTGATCATTGGAGATTTCTTGCAGCCTTATTTTGAATATTTTTGAATGCTGCGCTGAGAAAAGTACTATGGACTGGGAGGTAAAACTTATTTTTTAGGTTTATGAAGCATGGTGTTATTTAACTGCTATATTGGTGTATGTTGATGACCTACTTGTAATGCAGAAGCAAGAGTGATTCTGAAATTTTGAACGATCCATTTAGGATAACATGAGGGAGAATGAGGATTAAATCAAAATGTACAAATCATAAAATGTGAGTTGATTTATGTGGCTGAGGATGGAATGGAGTGTGATGTTAAACCCCATGTTAAGTGACTATAGCAATTAGAACATCTTAATTATCAAGTGTGTGTCTAAAATAGGTATAAAATGGTTGAAACTGACTACGATAACAAGGTTGTAATTGGTGTAGGATTAGAAGATTGATGAATCCTGACTCTGAAATAGTGTAATGTGCAGGAAAGTGGCAAGATATCGATGAAATGATGAATGGTTAAGAGTATATATAAAGGGCGAACAAGGGTGTAAGCGAGAAAGGCTTTTGGAAGTAGAGGCGGGTTAAGAAAATAGTCTTGTGAACTAAATGTGATGATGAGCGATAAGTATGAAGAGCGCATAAAATGTAGTGTTATGTGAGTGAATATTTAAGCCTCAAAGATTGACAGGAAAGTGTGCATGAGATGTATATAACTTTGGAGGAGTTAGATGAGGGGACCTGTATGGGATTTTATGCCAAAGCCCCATTGCTTTGAAGGTCCATGCCCCGGAATACAAAATTGTACCTTTGCACTTAATGGGCCATAAAGGGACGAAATACAGGGTGGGCATCAACACAATCTTGTTTTTATGGGTGATATGTGGAGGTGGTATGCAACCATGGGTTGGTCACCATTATCTCGCATGTTGCAGTGTCACCCGAAGTAAACCAACCATAAGTCCAAGCCTACGATGACCAGGATTTTGGTTGATGATAAAATATTTACAGCTTAACTAACTATATCCCTACCAAAAAAATGTTTCCTATTTATTATATTAATTTGATCAAAGATGAGATCAAGGTATAAAAAATTTATGTCAAAGAAAGAGAGATAGAGTAAGACTGTTCAAAAGAGTCGTATGAAACGAGAGTTATCGGGAAAAGCAATGCCTTATGCACTTCAGCAAACTTCCGGCGAGATTAGCCGAGAATTTCTTCGGTTCAGTTGGACCATCAAAACCCTGCCACCGAGCTATAAACGCCGAAGCGGTGAGGCAGGTCTTAATTGCTTCTGTTAGCAAATATAAGAGTTCCGGCGAACACCTATATATTCCCTGTCACAAAATCAATCGACGAAGTATTCCTTCAGAATCCTCCAAAGGAAGAGTCTCGAAAACGTACTTCCCCCACCCTTGGAGAAGATCCCAGATCGTGGTGGTGAGCTTTCTCTACTTTGCTCCGAGTGAGCCAAGCCCGGAAAATACAGAAGGTATTCGGCGGCCTTGTTTAAAACGTCCATAGAATCATCCACTGACGGCGCATATCCTCGAGCGATATAACACGGTGTCATACAGGCCTGCAGCTAGAATCTTATTTTGGAAAGAAGTCATCAGTATCGAAGGACCCGTTCAGAAGAAGCGCACAGTCTCAAGCCCCACGTGAGTTTTCCTCCTCCGGCGTCTACAGGAGAATCTTCCCCTTTTGAGTGTCTACTTGGAGAATCTTCCCCCAGCGTCTACTTGTGTTAACATCCAAATAATAGTAAGATATTTACACCTTTCCTTTCTTCGTCAAAGCGGTGCGATGCCCTCCGACTAAGACTCGTCACGTAGTCTCCTCTCGAGTCATCTCGGAAAACTAAAGTGAATTATTGTGCCTCTAAAGTTAGGATTCCATTCGTAGTTTCTTCCTAAACCCTAATGGGTTAGTACTCAGAGTATTGAGCCCTTACAAAATTAGTAATTATTGGTAATTATTTATAATTTTTCAATTGCTGAATTAATTAATAACTAGAGAGTGTAAATATTTGTATTATATGTTTTGTTGTGTAATTAAAGATTATTTTTGCAATTCTTGTTTAAGTTCTCCAACCACCAAAGCTTAATTAAATAAGATTAATCCCGACCAACCATATTTAAAGGATTCTAATAACAAAAACGCCGCGCATTCAACGAAATTCAATTCTAATTATTATTTTAGGCTGTCGTATTCCTTCTTCTAACTAACGAAGGAATCGAGAAATAGGCGATAACCGCCTAATTCTACGACACTATCTTTCATAGAATCCACGATATGTCTTCTGAGCTAAGACTTTGGTTATACCCAGAGCGTTTAAAACTAAATTCAGCGATATTAAAAAGGAAAATAGACACCAAGTTATTTACTGAAAGACCCTTATTTGTAAGTTTAAAGAATAGAATGAATTTAGACCAAAGAAAATATATTATTATTATTTTACTTATCCTAACCGGCTTTTAAAACCGCAATTCACCTTGGCACACTATTAAAAAGTTTTGAGATTGCAGCTGTAGTATTTCCAATCATGTTGCTGTATGAAATTCAGCAATCCTGAGACTGTTCCTTTTTGGAGGGGGGGAGGGGCTTCTTCTCCGTTAAGTCTAGTATCCTCCACTCATTTTCTATCGGGTTTATGTTAGAGGATTAACTGGAAAATGAATTCCTTTGATGCCGCTTTAGCGCTCCCATTCTCATGTCTTTGTTGCACTATAACAGGGCATTCTAACTTCTAGGAATATAAAACCTTTGGAGGTATTAGTGGATATTAAGATATAATCACCAATCGAAGGTGTCTAGTTACAAATTGTTATTTTTACAAAATTCGTATAGTCCTACAAACAGCTCCACTCTACAGGCTCCACCTACGGCCAACTACGGTCTCCCTAAAATCCATAAACCTAATGTACCCCTTCGACCTATTCTAGCAACATATAACCTCTCGAATTATAAAACAGCCAAATTCATTGCCCCACTTATTACCCCCTTTGCCACAAACCAATACACTGTCAAAAATACAATACACGTAAAAGAAAAAATTACAAAACAAAATTACAACCTATATATGGCTAGTTTTGACATATCCTCCCTATACACCAGTGTCCGACTTTTATAGAAAAATTAATATTTTTCTTTCTCGTACATTCCTTTCCCCCAATTTCTTCCTTCGTGGTTTTAATGAGAAGCGAATGAAGAAAATACTACTTACAGTCTCTCCAAAAACTATTTCTCATTTAGTGGAAACTTTTTACCAAATAAGTAGCCTCGAAATGGGAAGACCTCTTGCCGCCCCTCTCTCAAATCTCTTCATGTGTAACTTAGAAGAAGAAGCACTTGATAAATGCCCCTTAAAATTCCGTCCTATCTTCTACAGGAGATACGTAGACGACACAATCACCCTTTTTAGCTAAAAAGTTCATCTGATAAATTTCTAAGGTACATAAACCAGATACATCCAAATATTAAATTGACTCAAGAAAAGGAAGAGAACAAATCCATCACATACCCGTATTTGCGCACATTAAGGCATCAGCAACAGAACTGGAACCCCACTCACTACTCTTTAATTCTCTCCCATCCGAAAACACTACGAAATCAGACATCCACACTATAAACTCAACTAAAATAATTTTTTAATTAAAGATACAGCAAACACCGAAAACCAACTACCTACACATGAATCTCTTTATATTCGAATTACAAACCACACTTTAAACTCCGACACAAGCTGTGATAGAACGGGTTAAGGCAGCGTTAGTTTCAACTCCTATCACATATTATTCAAAAACACGATGCTCCCACGTGCATCTTCGCTTCGAAGCTTGGCGTCTTATCGCAGCCACCGGATGTCAATGTTTAAACAAGGAGGTTATCGTCCCCCCGTTCGCCCCCATACGCTGACCTCGCCAGATTAGGTTAGGCTTATGGGCAGATAAGGCATTGTTCCCAGCCTCGGCTGTGCATTCCCTCGAAGTTCCCACTCCATTGGGTCCCACGCCAAGGGAGTGTCTCAACTATTTAGATAGAAACTTTACCACTAAGATAAGATTGGAGATCCAGATTTTCGTAGCGAAACATCACCACGACCCTCTCTCACATTGTGCGCCAAGGAACCTCGACCTCGAGATTCACCATCACATGTCCAAAAGGTGGACAATATCCCTTGAGTGCCAAGGTTCGAGCCTTTCGTGACGCCAAGTCCTGAGGCTTCCCCTTGTTGTTCAGAAAGAGAACAGCGTTAGAACAACCATTGTTCGTTTTGAGCCAGTTCGCCAAGAAACGGTTCTCACCCTTCCCCCTTGTTGTTTAGAAGAGACAAACATTAGAACAGCCATTGTTCTTGAGCCCGTAGACAAGAGACGGTTCTCACCCCCCCGTTGTTGTTCAAAAAAGAACAACGTTAAAACAGCCATTGTTCTTGAGCCCGTAGACAAGAGACGGTTCTCACCCCCCCCTGTTGTTCAGAAGAGAACAACGTAGAACAGCCATTGTTCTTTTTGAGCCCGTTCGCCAAGAAACGGTTCTCACCTTTCCCCCTTGTTGTTCAAGAAGAGAACAACATTAGAACAGCCATTGTTCTTGAGCCCGTAGACAAGAGACGGTTCTCCCCCCCCCCTGTTGTTCAGAAGAGAACAACGTAGACCAGCCATTGTTCTTTAAGCCGTTCGTCGAGAAACGGTTCTCATTCCCAAGACGCCACGTCAGGATCCTTTTATCCCCCCCCTTTCAGCTGGAACTGGCCAGCGGACCGAAAATTCCTTCACGTTGCCTTCCACTGCACCGCTAGTATAAAATTACGTAACTTGAACGTTACCTTTGAGTATTGAACCCTTTTGTCAATTCTATCATGTGCTTTAAATGGTTTAGCGAACCATCCCATCCCTTTAACTCTATATTTGTTTTACCTTTTTAAATCCTTTAATCCTTGGATTAGCCCGAGCCCCCACGACCCTTTCCATTCTCTGTTTATGTCAATATTTTCCGTTTTGTGTATTGATGATAGTTATTATTAATAAAACTCTATTTTATTAATGATAGCAATATTATTATGCTTGAGCTCAGTTCCACTTCTTAAGCATATCGAAGATACATAATATCGGCCCGCCAGATATCAACGCACTCTAAAGATAATTAAAGAAGTTCCCTCAACGATTTGGTATCAGGTGTGTAAGGTTTAACGCTATATCTTTGCAAACACTGGTCTCATTCGAGTAAAGCATAGTGTTATTCATTATAAAAATAGAGTACAGTAGTTCCCTTTTGTTTTAACGATTGCTATCCCCTTTTTTAAAACTTAAGAAGCTGGAGTAGCTCAAGGAACTGTTATAATAATTTTTTTGTGTTTTTTGGGGAGGATTTTAGTCAGTGGTTATTTAGATCGAGAAACCAAGTACGAATAGGTCTGTGCCCATATTTAGGTAGGCTAATTCTCTAGAAGGCATAATTCTTGTTGCAAGGAAGTTAAGTTGGTTGACTAGTGCGCCCCCAAGTGTAAAGATGACTCAGTTCGAAATCTTTAAAGCGCAAGGATAGTCCTTGAGACTTTCTGGGAAAGAACTAATTGAGTACGTTCAAGAGGAGCAAAGAATAGAGCGTGAAGAAAAAGAAAAAGGAAGAGGAAGAGAAATCCAACGAGAGGAAAGAGAAAGAGAAATCCAACGAGAAGAACGAGAAAGAGAAATCCAACGAGAAGAACAAGAAAGAGAAAGAGTATTCCAACGAGAGGAAAGAGAAAGAGAGGAACGGATAAGACAAGCTGAGCTTCACCATCAGATTGAATTAGCTCGTGTTGAAGCAGAGATACAGTCCGCCAGTTCCCGTTCCGAAGCCCCCCCCCCCCAATCTCTCACTTATGCTCCCCAATTTCAAGGATGGAGAGGATTTCGGAGCATTTTTAGCCCACTTCGAAAAGATCCTCGAAATCAATAAGATGGATCTGGAGGCTGAAGGTGTAGCCAGATTACTTCCCCTGTTAAATTGTAAATTGCGCGAAATTGTTATATCTTTACCATCTGAGTGTATAATTAACTACAGCACCTTAAAAGCTGAGTTATTGGCCGCTCATAATATGACTCCCGATTTCTACCGCCAAGAATTTCGAGGAGGTCGTATTAAACCCGGACAGACGTTCCGTCAATTCGGATCCATTCTCCAGAGGAATTTTAAATTTGGGTTAAAATCCTCAAAGGTTGATCCGAACTACGAGTCCTTAACAGACTTCGTGTTGCGAGATCAATTTTTTGGCGTCTCTCCCGACGGAGATCCGCGCGTTCGTCAAGGATCGTCGGTGCCAGACCATTAGAGAATATACCGAAGAAGCGGATGTCTATGCCGCAAGCCATAATTTATACCTAAAGGAGAATCGAACTTCTCACCAATCCCCCTACAAGGAAAGAAGGAAGGATTCGCGACCCTTCACAGAAAAGCCGACGAAGTTTCCGAGCCCCGTAAAACCCCAAAACTTCTTTCCCCAAAACCAACAACGGGAATCCAAACCTCCCGTTAAGATTTCTCATCCATCTCTCTTCCCGAAGCGACCAATCATATGCTTCACCTGTGGTGTAGAAAACCACATGAGCTGGAATTGCCCCCAAAATTCTAGGCTTAAAAGCGGACCAGCCCACCAAGTTCACCAGATTAGTGCAACCCCGGCTCCCCCGGTGGTGCAGACCCAAGCAGCAACTTCTCCCCCTCCGTCAGGCCACCATGTAAATTTTATTTTTGATAAAAGTTCACCAGGAACTTTAAAATTTGAGGAGGGCAGCGTGAACGGCTGCCGAGTATCGACTCTCGTCAGGGACAGAGGATGTACGTCTTTCATCGTGTCCGACTCCTCCTCCCCCCAGTGCACCCTAACCACGAAAAATTTGCGGTGGTACATGACTACCTTGGGTGGGCGAACTAATTCCCCGTCGTTAGATGTTACCTGCAGTGTCAATATTATGATGGCTGGGCTGAAGTCATTTCAGCACCCATACAATTCTGTTCCGTACTTATAGGACAGAGCCCCCAAGTTAGTTCCGACCCTGTCTCTCAGGCCGCCCGTCCTCGAGGCCGAGCTAAGACAGAAGCCCAGGAGCCCGTCCCCATCAGAACCCCGATACCGTCCGATTTCTCGGAGACCCCAAACCAGAACTTTAGGACGGCACAAAAGGAGTGTGAATTACTAACACCCTTAGGCGATAAGGCCCAAGACAAGGACACGGAGACTGTCCGTGGACCCCAAGAAAAAAAGAACCCCAAACGCGCCCATGGAGATACCTTCGCAGAACTGGACGAAACATCGTCGGTTGAAGAAGATTACCCCGCGGAGTCCCTTAATGTAATACAGATAGTGTTCACCCAACCTGATGCCGATTACCCTCCTCCTTCCCTACCAGGCGAGTCTTTGGAACCCTCTGACCTGGATATTGACGCGCAGCTGACACCACATCAAAAGAGTCAGCTACAAGAACTATTTAAATGGAGTCACCATTTAACCACCCTATTAGCTCTTTCCGAGCGGCTGCGCGAAAATGGCCTCACCATTGGCCCCCTCAAATGCCATTTTGCCCACGAAACCATCAAATATTTGGGTTTCAAAATAAGACAAAGCAAGTTAGGTCCCCAAGAGAACAGGATTAAGGCAATTGCCGACATGCCCCTCCCGATTACAAAGAAGCAATTAAGATCGTTCCTAGGATCAGCTTTTCACTATCAGCGATTTGTTCCGAATTTCGCTGCAATTTCGGCCCCCTTCAGCCCCCTTCATAAAAATAATTCACCCGATCGTCTACGTTGGAATGATGTCGCTATTTCCCATTTTAATCAGCTCAAGAGTGAGTTCATTTCTGCCCCCATTTTAAAGTTGCCAAACCCGGAAAAATCCTTTGGGATTAAGACCGACGCGTCCAACGAGGGCATTGGAGGTGTACTCCTTCAATATGAGGATGACGGAACAAGTCATCCAGTTGCATATGCTAGTCGTCAATTATTACCACGCGAAAAGAGATATGCCACTATAGAAAAGGAAGCTCTATCAATTATCTGGGTCATAGACAAATTCAAGATGTACTTGATAGGTAAAGAATTTCTGATAGGAACCGACCACCGTCCGTTAGCCTATATTAGGAATGTGCGACACTCCAACGGCCGAATCATGCGCTGGAGTTTACTCTTGCAAGAGTATCAATTTAAAATAAATTATATAAAAGGTTCCGATAACCAGGTCGCTGATGCACTCAGTAGGAATGCGTTACCGAATAGCGTAGTATAATTGTATTCATAGGATTAGTATCTCCATGTAGGTATATACCGTCTTGTACAACTTAAATTAAGATTCTCTTGTATGTAATATAATTAGTTAATGTATATGTCTGAATTTTGTAACGCTCAATGTCTATTTTTTTTTGTATGTATATATATTTGACCCATTAATTTACGTATAAATTATTTTGTCCCGTATGTACTAATTTTATATGATTTCATTGTTCCATGCCTTTTTTTTTATTAAGTTGTATTAAAGGTTATTTTCCCCTGTAATCTAAAGATCAAAATAATCATATGTATTGAGGTAATGCTAGTTAGGTGCAGGAAGGTACGGTTGGTACAAGAAAACGAGTTACCCACAACGGAGCTCTATCGTTGTCCCTTCTCTCTTTTTTTTCGAAGTGACAACTTCCCCCGGAATGGAGGGGTGTGATAGAACGGGTTGAGGCAGCGTTAGTTTCAACTACTATCACATATTATTTAAAAACACGATGCTCCCACGTGCATCTTCGCTTCGAAGCTTGGCGTCTTATCGCAGCCACCGGATGTCAATGTTTAAAAAAGGAGGTTATCGTCTCCCCGTTCGCCCCCATACGCCGACCTCGCCAGATTGAGTTAGGCTTATAGGCAGATAAGGCATTGTTCCCAGCCTCGGTTGTGCATTCCCTCGAAGTTCCCATTTCATTGGGTCCCACGCCAAGGGAGTGTCTTGACTATTTAGATGGAAAATTTACCACTAAGATCAGATTGGAGATCCAGATTTTCGTCGTGAAACATCACCACGACCCTCTCTCCCTTTGTGCGCCAAGGGACCTCGACCTCGAGATTCACCATCACATGTCCAGAAGGAGGACAATATCCCTTGAGTGCAAAGGTTCGAGCCTTTCGTGACGCCAAGTCCTCAAGGCTTCCCCCTCGTTGTTCAGAAAGAGAACAACGTTAGAACAGCCATTGTTCTTTTTGAGCCCGTTCGCCAAGAAACAGTTCTCACCCTTCCCCCTTGTTGTTTAGAAGAGAACAACATTAGAACAGCCATTGTTCTTGAACCCGTAGACAAGAGACGGTTCTCCCCCTTCCCCCCCTGTTGTTCAGAAGAGAACAACATTAGAACAGCCATTGTTCTTGAGCCCGTAGACAAGACATGGTTCTCACCCCCCTGTTGTTCAGAAGAGACAACGTAGAACAGAGAACAGCCATTGTTTTTTTTTAGCCCGTTCGCCAAGAAATGGTTCTCACCCTTCCCCCTTGTTGTTCAAGAAGAGAACAACTTTAGAATAGCCATTGTTCTTGAGCCCGTAGACAAGAGACGGTTCTCACCCTTCTCTGTTGTTCAGGAGAGAACAACGTAGAACAGCCATTGTTCTTCAAGCCGTTCGTCTAAAAAACGTTTCTCATTCCCAAGACGCCACGTCAGGATCCTTTTATCCCCTCCCCCTTCGGCTGGAACTCGCCAGAAGACCTAAAACCCTTCACGTCGCCTTCTACTGCACCACTAGTATAAAATGACGTAAGCCGAACGTTACCTTTGAGTATTGAACCCTTTTGTCAATTCTATCTTGTGCTTTATATGGTTTAGCGAACCATCCCATCCCTTTAACTCTATATTTGTTTTACCTTTTTAAATCCTTTAATCCTAGGATTAGCCCGAGCCCCCACGACCCTTTCCATTCTCTGTTTATGTCAATATTTTCCGTTTTACGTATTGTTGATAGTTATTATTGATAAAACTCTATTTTATTAATGATAGCAATATTATTATCCTTGAGCTCAGTTCCACTTCTTAAGCATATCGAAGATACATAATATCGGCCCGCCAGACATCAACGCACTCTAAAGATAATTAAAGAAGTTTCCTCAACGAATAGTTATATATGGTATATCGTCGAGAGTCCATTCTACGACACAAGCTCATTTCCACTTTTACTACAACTGTAATAACCCACGAATTACACACTCTAAATCCACTCCCCACCAAAACAACCCATATTGTTCAAGTATTTCTATTATCTTCCTGTTTGCAACGAAAATGACGAGAATATCATTACCCTTTAAGGAGTGAATGGTATGTTACCAAACAAATTTTTTGTCGGAAATGTAAGAGAAAAAGAGTTTAGGTTTACCAAAAAGAAAAACATTTTGGCGTCGCCACCTCTAATATTTCATCTTCCGTGTATTGAAATGGACAATGAATCCGATGTTGAAGATAAAGAATAATTAGGTATTCTTTGTAATGGTTTTTTTATGTCATAATTCTTTCATGGTTAAATTGGTAAAGTAAGACTTTATTAGTGAAAGAAATAAAGTTCAGATTTAGTAAAAACATTTTAATATACAAGAGAAAAGTGTTTTTTTTTCTGTGAAAGCGATTATGATCCTAATCTGTCCGTTAACCCTTTATTTTTTTAACACGGAAGAATTTCCTCTTTAAGTGTTAATCCTGCCAACAAACTCAACCAAACTTGACCTATTATAATTCCAAATTGATCAACACAGCCTAACAGAAAAGCTACGATTTTTCATGGTCTCTTGTAACTCGATTATCTTAACCTCACTTGTGTATTTTACAAACCCATACCAGTGTGAATTGTAAACAAACCTAGTTTTTCATAAAAACTATCCTCTCTCAATATTCTAAAGACTCGATGCTTATTTTTTTTCCTCCTCTCTTTCCTATTTCTAATATTTCTAATTACTCCCCTCCCCTTTGGCTGCGCGTGCAAAAATCGAAGAAAGAGGGTTTAGAAACATTAATTGGCTTCTTTTGCCCATTATTGGGACGAGACAGGCATGGAAAAGATAGTGAGAGATTTATAACAAGCAAAACGAACGACCCGATAGAGAGCACCAGTTTTCTATGTGGCAATGGGGTCAAAAGGGGTTGGCATTCCTCCGGCAACAGATGTGGCAGTGGCATTAGCCCGGTTACTCCAGTTACCCTCTTCTCGGTACCCAGGAGTGTTCTGGTATTTTACTGTTGCTCTTGTGCTGATTTGAAATGTTTTGGCCACTTTAGAAATATTTTTATCAAGGGTGGTTTTCAAAGAATCTACGATCCGCACAAAGACATCTTGCAGAAGGCTCAGGACAACCAATTCGTGACTCCTGCGACCATTTACCCTTTTTTAAGTTAAACTATATTTCTGTTACAGAAAAAAAACGTGTATTCCAAGAATCCTAAGAACTTTTATTTGGAACGTGTTCCGACTACCGCGATTGCATATTGCGCTCTCAGGAACCTAAGTTCTGGGTGGCCGTCTTCGCAGCCGCCTCTATTCTCCTTAGTTGCCTTTGACACCAAGCTGCTACAAGTAGCCGTAAATACAATGCATTGAACTGGAAAGGTATTTGAAGCAAAGGGGTCTTTTAACGCAGCCACACAGTGTCGGTGAATAAATGAAGAGCGCTATATTTTATTTTACGAAACCTTCTTTTATTTTATTCTTATTTTCCGCTTATCCACGCCCTGAGCGCTAAAGTCTCTTTGCTTTCGCCTCATTTAGCGTGGCCAACGTGTCCTTCTTAACGCATTATATGTGTTCGTCGTTCAATGATGTTTCACCGCACTTTTTTTTTATCTGCAGAAAATCAATTAAAGGCTTGCCAAATCGAGGTGACTTGGGTTTTGTGTAAGGTGCCTTGTGTTCTTTGTTTCCTAACAGGGACAAAATAAAAGTTTCGTGATGGTTCTCACGTTATCCCTTCGAATTCTTTAATTTTGTAGGAGGGGTTTTCCAACTTAAACATCTGCACACAAATCGATTTTGAAACTTAGCTTCAGGATATCTTAACCTTGATCCTTGATTTTATTTTTGAGACTAAAATAAAGCAAACTGAAAGGAAAAAACATCTCCGATGAACTTTCGGATAACAACTTGAAAAGAAATATATTTATTTCTCTGAATTATGATGAAATTTGCCTTTTAAAATAATATGGCTTTCTAAAATGAAAAGATTTTCATATATTAGAATTTAACAACCACCTTTTGAAAGGGATGAACTTATATTACAAAATAATCACTTTCCTTTAATGAACTGAAAAAAAGAAAGGCGAACAAGAGAATTCAAAAGTATATTATTACCCTGAAGAAGCCTCAGAAAGGGCATTTCAGTATTTCTTCTGCGTAACATAATCTGAATTCCTTAATAACCGGTAATTAATAGACACATGGTAAAATTTTTTAAATATGTTACACTTAAGTTGCAATGATAGAAGAGTAAAATTATTAAAACAATAGAAGAATTTATCTAAAATAAATTTGAGAAAAGCTAAATAGGATCCAGCGTAGAGTAACCAAATTACACACCAGTATTTGCTGATAGGAATATTGCAATGGATTGAAAGAAATGGGGTGATATGATCTATGGTTTTGTTTTAAAAAATTATAAATATGCAAGTATTAAGAGTCATTATTTACTAAATCATTTTAGATGTTTATATACCTAAAATAGGTTTGGAAGGAAAGAAATGACCAGTTAAGAAGCATTGTGGATTAGTTGTTTCAAAAAGCTTTTTGCATCCATATCCTCAAATTTTGAGAAACTTGGACTGGGAGATAATTAATATTGATTCTATCGAACCATCTAAGAGGAGATTAGACATCTTCATAGCCCCCCTTATGACTAGGCCAGCTTATGGTTGCCTATTGATTTTGTGACTGGTCCTGTGGAGATGTACACCAGTATATATGGAAAATAATCAGTGTACATAGGAATCTCTGTAGACAGGGGCAGGTTTAATTTTAACATGTATTGATAGTGTTTATGTATATCTTCATCATGAGTTTTCCCCTTTTGGTGAGGCCATTAGGTGTTTAGTGGGTGTTTTTTCCTTATTTTCTTTAGTCCTCAAAACAAAAGGGTTAAAATAATACGTTGGGGGGAATTTGTACATAACCTCTCACTAAAAAGCGATCGAAACTTTGAAAGTTTTTACTTTACATTTTACTCTGCCCAAATGATGAGAGCAAATATAATAAAAAATCAGACTTTAAAATAATAAGAAATATTTGGAAAATGTAATAAAGAAAGCGTTTCACTTTGAGAATATCTCACAATCTTGCAAGCCAAGAAATATCATTTTGTCTCTACCAAACGGTGATTTTTTTACAGTAGAGAATAAGGAATTTGTTGTTCTTTTGAATGACCATAAGAAACCAAATGACCAAAATAACCCCAAACCAATAAATATCTAAATCCAAACGTTTGAGCCTAAATCACTTTTATTAAAGTTTATTACATTTTTTAGTTTTGTATCAGAAGTTTTCAAAATATAATAAATGTAACACAACAGAAGAGGGAATTAAACTCATGCGCTTTCAATAATTTGATTACTGCAACAAATCCAATACATTCATAGGTAATGGATTTTTTCTCAAAATATTTTATTTTTAATTAATATGGAATTAATTAAAAGTTCTTAAACTAGCAAATATCACGAACTGGTTAGATTCCAATATATAATCGATTTACTTGGTCTCAAATTTGGTCGCATAAAGAATCTAAGAAAATCTCTCATAAATAAAAATAACACCTAGAAAATGAGTTGGGGTTTAATGGGGGAGAAAAATAAAAAATCAGCAATGAAAATTATGTATAAAAGGAACTAAGAGTAATAGAAATCACCAAAAAGTAGTCAAGAACTAAGCTTTGACATTGCTAGATGAAGTTTAGTGACTGCTTAAATCCACGGCAAACAAGCAATAAATTTTGGGGTGAAATAGATTTAATTAGTGACTGCAGTGAAACAGAATAAAAAGAAAGAATTATGTAAACGAGAGGAAATAAGATTGGTATATCTAAACTTTGATCTGGATTCAAAATTGTGCTTACAGTGCCGAGGGTCTTTGTACAAACTTTATAGACATTATAAGATAACCATTCTTTCTCACCCTCTATATCCTTCTGTGTTTACCCCACCCTCTCTTTCACTCTGTCTCTCTCTGTTTCAATTTCTCTATCTCAAGCCCAAACTCTCTGTGTTTCCATCTCTCTATCTCTCCTTTTCCATCTCTCTATTTCACTGCCTATCTCTCTCTGATCCCCTCTCTCATCAACTGAAATGAAAATTAAAATGAAAAAAGAATAACAGATTGACCAGTCACCGCCTCCAGGCCATCCTGGTACTCCTTGGAGTGCCCAGGAAGAGGCGGGGGGGCCAGGTATTCCCTTGTAGTCCTCTGATTTCCTTCTGTTAGTCTTTCCCCAGTCGCAAAGTGGATGGCACTATATTTTGTCTCTTTTCCCTGTGTTAAATGTTGGCCCCATGAGCGGAATTACGAGAGTGACGTTTCAAGTATGTGGAACTAGAATGACCTAATATTGACCTATTGTTACACAGGTGTAAGATTGCAGAACATCAGTGAACGAGAAAATCGTAAAGAATACCCACATTTTCGTATTTGAGAATTCCCCTTCCGCTGTTGTCACGTTTCTGAAGGGGAAAAACCTTCTTCCACAACCTCTTTTCTTCGAAAATAAAATTACATCTTTTTGAAGCCGAAAATGTTAAAGGATTATGAAAGTGATCTCTTTGAATTAAAGCAAACACATTTTTAAAGGTTTTCTCTGCAACAAAATGGCTGCGTCGCGGCCTCGTAAAGTTCATAAAAATGCTTTACACGCTAATGAACTTTAACAAAGACGCGAGTCAACGAACAATAGAGTAGCAATAAACAAAGAAGAAAGGAACCACACGAGAGTGGAAATTTTGCCTATGCAACCATATTGACGTCTCGTTATTTCACAAGACTTACCTCCCATTTAACTTATTGAAGATTAATGGGAGAATGATACCTCGAACGATTTATAATAGAAACATTAACGAATTGGAAAGCAAACAAAAATCACTAAATAAAAATAAATATGGGATAAATATAACAATTTTTTATGACACTAAATCGAGATCCCCACTCCGGCGAGGGTAAGTACGAGTATCTATTCAGGTAGCGTCATGAAGATAGCCAAATACTACACCACTTTCATTCCCTGAATTTAAGATCGGCCCCAGGTTTCTTCTGGGGCGCCAGCGATTGGCAATCTATTCCTCTTGCGGTCGACGAGTCTGGTTAGACGAGGAGAAGAGAGAATAGCGATACCTAACAATGGGGCAGTTATGAGGCGACACCTAACCAGAGGCAGTTATGAGGCGACACCTCTCCCTGATAAAGGGCAGTACTTTAGTGCATACCACGAGCAAAAGGCACTTATTCTGTGGTTGCTATGAAAAGAGTAACTGATTCTGAGATGACCAAGAAAACGGCATTGCTTCTGTGGTTACCACAAAAATACTGCTTCGGTGCATGCCACGAAAATTTCAGTGATTTTTGTAGTAACTATGAAACCGGACACTGTTCTGTGGTTGCCATGAAAAAATAACTGCCTTTGCGCATGCAATGAAAAGGGTTACTGCTTCTGTGTTTACTACGAACAAGTCACTGACTGCATTTGGCAAGCAAAAGCCACTGCTTCCGTGGTCGACAAAAAAACGTACTGACACTGAATCTGTTGTAGCCATGTAAAAGTCACTGTTTCCTTGGTTGACACTAAAAAAGGCACCCCTTTCGTTGTTGCAACGTTAAAAAGGCACTTTTGTGACTTTCAAGTTAACAGTGCTTCACTGGTTGAGAAGAAAACAGGTAATGATTGCGAAGTTGACACGGAATAAGCACTGGTTCTGTGTTTGCACTGAAATACCCACTAAATTTGTTCTTCCCACGAAGAAAAGAATTGATTCTGTAGTTGCCACGAAAAAACTCACTGCTTCTGTTGTTGCCATAGAATGGTATAAAAACAGGCAGTGCTTCTGTGGTTGCGATCATAGAAGGCACCACTTTTGTAGGTGCCAAGAAAAAAGGCACTAATTATTACATATGGAGTAATTCTGTGGTTGCATAAAAAATGCCACTGCATCTGAGGTTGCCAAGAAAAAGCCACTGCACGTTAGCTTAAAAAAGCACCAGGCTAAGGCATCGGACAAGGGTGATCCCATGGCCATCAAGTACACCTGTTGCTAATCCTGCTCAAGAAAAGCAAAGGTGTTGAACCTCAAGTGGAGCTTAACAAGATTCAGAAAATCATCCTGAAAGTTGGGTAGAGAAGACGAGCGCAGATGTTAAGATAAAGTAATGTTTGGTCCTAATTGTATTAAAGCCGGCGGTTCTGATCCTTTCTTGATTTATTTTCTTGTTAGTATGAGAAACCTCCAGAGGAGCGAAACCTCAGTAAAGAAGAACCTTCCACCACATATGGTATCTCTTATCCTTCCTATTCATTTTGTTGTCGTGCTTTCCAATTATATATATATATATATATATATATATATATATATATATATATATATATATATATATATATATATATATATATATATATATATATATATATATATATATATATATATATATATATATTATATATATATATATATATATATATATATATATATATATATATATATATATATATATATATATATATATTGTAGCAGAATTCCCCTTTTCTGATCACCCCACACCTGACACCCTTTTTATGTAGGAGAATGCCCCTTTTTCATCTCTCTACACACAAACCGCTATTGTAGTGGTTTGCTTTGTGGTACGTGATGTACTTCTTTAATGAAGTAGGCTTTGATCTAAGAGTGCTAATTCGGTAGTTTTGTTCTTAAGGAAGAGCTAATTTAACACGTAATGATAAGAGGAAACACAGGATTTATACCAAAGTTAACATATATTTTCAAACAATTAACACATTTCTATCTTTGTCTCAATGCTAAACTCGACTATTCCTGTTGGCATCTAGGCCTATCGCACGGATGTGATGACAAAAATAAACAAATAGGCTACACGTAAACACACCAATTGCCGATTAGTATTTTTATCGCGACTCTATTTGATTAGCGTTAAACATGAAATATGACCTAGGTTCACGAACAATGGTTTCTGTTCTTTCTAACTTACATGACAGGAGGTATTAGGGATTACCGGATGTCGTTGGAGGGCTTATCTCTCACTTTGGCATGTTGTCTTAAACGATTCTTGAATTTTCTCTAGGTGGTACGTCGATAGAGAGAGAGAGGCGGCGATGTCTCTTCTTATTACAAACTTGCCTCTGGTCAAATTAAGTAGACGGCGAGAGTTACGGGGCTCTTTGCTCCAAAAGTCCTCTTGGGAATGACCTTAAAGCCTCTTGGTGTCTGATTCTTCAATCCAGCTCGTTGGGGCTGGGTTCTTCTCCTCTCACTCTTACGGAGCTTGAGATGTGAGAGTCACTCGAGTGTGAGCGGGTTTACTTTTCTTCAGTCAGACTTTTCTCCAGTCTGTCAAGGATTCTTCGGCATGGCACCGATATCAAGATTGAATATTTATGTTAATTCGGCGCGGAAAGGGGGGATCTATTTCCTCAATCTGATCCTATTCTTTCTCACGGAAATAGTCCGTTTATGGCTAAAGGATCGATCTTTACGAACTGAACCTTCTTCTCTCTTATCGAATTCTAAATTTCTTGTCTGGCTGAAGGATCGATCTTCACGAACTGATCCTTCTTCTTTCGTATCGACTTCTAATCTTTTTGTCTGGCTTAATGATCGACCTCTACGAACTGATCCTTCTTTTTTCGTATCGACTTCTAATCTTCTTGTCTGGCTGAAGGATCGATCTTCACGAACTGATCCTTCTTCTTTCGTATCGACTTCTAATCTCTTGTCTTTCTTTGCGGGACTTATTTATAGGCGGATCACCGCCCCATCTAAGGCGAAAGTGACCAGACCGCAGGGAGGGAAACGCGAATGGTCAAAGCAAGAAGTGCAGAGGTTTGCCATGGGGGTGCCCATGTCGGCTTGTAATTAGAGAGACTCTCAATCGCACCACTACTTGGCGTGCCTTTTGACTAGCACCGCTTTTTATTGTGACCTAACCACGGGTTTATGGGTCTCGTAGATACTTGGATCGTTAGAGCGTTGTTTAAGGGCCTTATATTGTCGCCTTGAAATAGATGTTAGCTCCAACTGCCCAAAGCGGCGGGGAGATCAAACAGGGTAGGCAGTTACTGTAATTCGCCGGCTACCGTTCCCACGCTTCTCCTCATGGGGGGGGGGGGCCTCGCTCCTCAAGCTTTCTCCACAAGGGTGGGACAGGGGCTTTAATGAACATTTCCTCCTCTGGGATGCTTAATGTAGCCATTTCCCTATATAAATATATATATATATATATATATATATATATATATATATATATATATATATATATATATATATATATATATATCTGGTTGGAAGGAAAGTAATCTCAGATTTTCTGGAATAAAGTTTTAAGATTTAGATATTATTTATTAATAGAGTGTCTCTTGTTTCGTTTAGGAATGCTACAATGAGTAATTTATACCCCTATGTCCTTCTATCAGAAGATCTTACAAAGGTGTTAATTCAAGTAATAAACAAAAAATCCATTCAGAGCTCTTAAGGGGATGATGCAGTAAATGAAAGGGGTTGAAGAAGGTGGTTTAAGCAGTTTAGTTTAAAAGAAGATCGTACAAGAAAACTTGATTCTGAAGAGTTGGACGCTGATGTCACAGATAAGCTTGATTCAATTTCTAGAGAACTCTCAAAACATCTTCACCGAACCCATAAGACTTTTCTGTCCAAACCTAAAAGGATTGGAAAGATTCTAGTGATTGTAAAATTGTTCCCGCACGAACTGTTTACGGCAAACCTGCAAGATTGTGTTGCTTGCTGTAAGTCATTGCCTTCAAGCCTCATTTTGTTGATGAAAAGTGTATCCTTTATCATAACTTTAAACACTGCCCTTCCTGGATCACCAAAGGAAGCAGAATTTTTCAAAAAGCTAGAAAAGGCCTTCATCCCAAAAAGGTCATGTTGATGGTATGGTTGGATATTGAGGTAATTGTCCATTATTAGACGGATCGCAGTTGATTTATTCTTACTTACTTGCGAAGGAAAATTGATCAACCACAGAAAGCCTTAACCAATTGTCCACGAAGAAGACGAAAATCATTCAACCGAGAAAAAACTGTACAGGACTTACTGGCCCTACACCTGACTACAGAAGAATACCTTTGCTTCTCTATCCACCTATACCGGGTGTCCCAGGAAAAAGTTAACTGTACTTTGAATTAGTATAACCCTATTGGAGATTTTTGAGTCTTGCAAAAAGTGTTTTATTTACCAACTATTTATCTGTCGATTCTGGAAATTCATTAAATCCCTTATATTATTTTGATACACTAATGGGTTTATTGTAGGCTATCAAAAATATGTTTGCGCAAGGAAGTAAAATAATGAAACGAAGCCTAGGAAGGCTAGGCCACCGTGCACTTTCAAGAGAAGCGTAGGGAGCCTAGGTAGCCTAGGTCACTGTGTGATTCTTCAAGCAAAACCTAGGCAATTTTACAGTGGTTTTTGACCACACTGTGGTATTGTCTCGCCATTATTGCTTACTAAGCAAATAAAAGCGTTTCTGTGTAAAAATTTACTTCCATAGAACCTTTTTAATCATGCAGTTAACAAAAGATCAAAGTGTATTTGTAGTCACAAACTTTATTAAGACTGGCAGCATTAAACAAGTACAAGATTCATTGGAACAACGTTTTCCACAATTTGGAAAAATGTTCGCAAATACCAACATGAAGGAACATGCTTAAATCTAAATAAAGGTCGTTCGGGTCGTATGAGAACCATAAGAACGACAGAAAATATCGAAAATGTTCAGATGACACTTCTTCAAAATCCACATGTATCAGTCAGAAAGAATGAGTTACAATTGTCAAAGTCTTTATTTAATCGCATTATTAAACATGACTTAAAATGGCATCCCTATAAGATGCATGCAAGACACCAGTTTCTTGAAACTGATTTTCCTCGTCGTAGACAATTTGTCGAATGGCTTCTCCATAAACCTGCTCGTTTCTTGGAAAACATTGTGATTCGTGACGAGGCAGTCCTTTTCATAAATGGAAAGGTAAATAGCCATAACATTCGGCAGTATGCGCCGCTAAACCACCTCCCAGCATTCAACTTTGACACACGTATTTGTCAGCAGAAAGTGTCTCTGTGGATCGGAATATGCGGGAATGGCTATCTTGTCGGCCCATTGTTTTACAAGAATAATTGAATGGTGCTGCCTACCTGAGCATGATCAACAAGAGGACCTTTCCGGCACCCTGCCAGATTTACGGCAATTATTTCAATAGACTTTGGTGGATTCAGGATGGTGCACCAGCTCATAGACAGTTTTCTGTAAGAACAAAACTAAGAGAAACGTTTGACAACCGCATTGCCGCGCTAAATCATGCAACTGAATGGCCCCCAAGATCCCCTGACTTAACACCGTGCGATTTATTTCTTATGGGGATATCTAATGAATGAATGTATTCTACTCCACCACAAAGCATAAGCCATTTAAGAGATAGTATCACACATGAAGTCAATAGATTTAAGGAAAACCACAAGTTAATCAAAAAAGTTGTTCAATCAATCCGATCAAAGGCGCAACTGTGCTTGGAAAGAAATGGAGGACATATGGAGGGAAATGGTGCTTGGAAAATAAAAAATGAATTTGTATTACCCATATGAAGAGGTGTTTTTGTTAAAAATGGTATTTAAATATATTTGTTGATTTTAAAATTCGAAGTTTCATTATTTTACTTCCTTGCGCAAACATAATTTTGATAGCCTCCATTAAACCCATTAGTGTATAAATATCGTAAAAGTGAATTTAATGAAATTTCCAGAATTAACAGATAAATAGTTGGTAAATTTGTTTTGTTTTGCAAGACCCCAAATTCTCAAATAGGTTTTGAGTTATACTAATTCAAAGTACGGTTAACTTTTTTTCTGGGACACCTTGTATAGGGCGCTTCGGTTAGAGAAGCTGAGCTTCCATAGATACTCATACAGAAAATAAGCCATATCTTATTGAGCGGCCTACTCAGCGTAGGCCGAAGCTTAGCCCGGGACCTGTTAGTACCCGTGTGAGCGGCGGATCCCTTTTAGTGGAGCAAACTCTAATACAGTTAGGCTATTAGCAGGTAAGCAGGGATTTACCGACACGTTAGCGGAATAAGTCATAGTAATAACTGGATCTGAGCCTCAGACTATATATCTATCTATTCCCCTCTCTCCTTTTTCTTTCTCTTCTATCCTCCTTTTCTCAGCCTCTGAGCTCTTAATGAAGAAAAGAAAGAAAGAGCAGAACTAAATGGAATTAACGGAAGGGTCCTTTTGCGCAGTCTTACAGGTTCGCGAAAGCAGAGAGAACATCGGTGTTCAAAATAATATATGGAGAACTGGAAATAGTTCTAATTAGATGACTTGACCATACCTCAAATTATGTTTCGATTTATGAAGCAGAAAAGTATTTCGATAGACTCCTCATCGAAATAGCAACAAAACTCTTAAAGACTATAAGGCTAGTGGCCAAAGTGCCGCCTCAAATAGAATCTCAAAAAGCTATTTACTGTAGGCAAATAGACCCATGGATAGGAAAGCATACGGCCTTAGAAATTCAAGAGAAAATTGAACAACGCCAAGAATTGGCACGAATAAAAGAAGTTGTGAAATTCAAAAACAGACTTACAAATACCGAATATACCCATGTCTTTAAAGTTATATTAAAAGAAACAGGTATGGCTCGCAAAGCTAAGGAAAATAGGCTACTAGTGCTTAATTTAAAAATAACACTGGAGCAGATAAGGAGCGAGAAATTCCTTAATTTTTTGACGTGCTTCAGCTGCTTTGCACTAGACCAACACATAACAAAGGTTTGTTCCAAAAAAAGGAAAAGAAATGCTATGAATGCAGCTCTAACATACATACTCAATTGAACTAAACAAAATGCTAAGTGTGATAGAACGTGTTGAAGCTGCGTTTAATTTCAACTCCTACCCCGTATTATTTAAAACCACGATGCTGCCCACGTGCATCCTCGATTCGAGGCTTGGAGTCTTATCTCAGCTACCGGATGCCAATGTTTAAACAAGGAGGTTATCGTCCCCCCGTTCGCCCCCATACGCCGACCTCGCCAGATCGAGTTAGGCTTATGAACAGATAAGGCATTGTTCCCCGGCCCGGCTGTGCGTTCCCTCCAAGCTTCCACTCCATTTTCCCCCACGCCAAGGAGATGTCCTGGCTATTTATATGGAAACTTTACCACTAAGATCAGATTGGAGATCCAGATTTTCGTCGCGAAACATCACCACGACCCTCTCTCCCTTTGTGCGCCAAGGGACCTCGACCTCGAGATTCACCATCACTTGTCCAGAAGGAGGACAATATTCCTTGAGTGCCAGAGGTTCGAGCCTTTCCGACGCCAAGTCCCCAAGGCCTCCCCCTGTTGCTCAAGGAGAACAGCATTAGAACAGCCATTGTTCGTTTTGAGCCCTTCGCCAAGAAACGGTTCTCATCCCCCCCCCCTGTTGTTCAAGGAGAACAGCATTAGAACAGCCATTGTTCGTTTTGAGCCCTTCGCCAAGAAACGGTTCTCATCCCCCCCCCCTGTTGTTCAAGGAGAACAGCATTAGAACAGCCATTGTTCGTTTTGAGCCCTTCGCCAAGAAACGGTTCTCTTCCCCCCCCTGTTGTTCAAGGGAGAACAGCATTAGAACAGCCATTATTCGTTTTGAGCCCTTCACCAAGAAACGGTTCTCTTCCCCCCCTGTTGTTCAAGGGAGAACAGCATTAGAACAGCCATTGTTCGTTTTGAGCCCTTCGCCAAGAAACGGTTCTCATCCCCCCACTGTTGTTCAAAGGAGAACAACATTAGAACAGCCATTGTTCTTGAGCCCGTAGACAAGAGACGGTTCTCATCCCCCCCCTTTGTTCAGAAGAGAACAAAGTAGAACAGCCATTGTTCTTCAAGCCGTTCGTCGAGTAACGGTTCTCCTTTCCAAGACGCCTCGTCAGGATCCTTTTACCCCCCCCCCCCCCTTCGGCTGGAACTCGCCAGCGGACCGAATATTCCTTCAAGTACCTTCCACTGCACCCTAATGAAAAGTTACGTAAGCCAAACGTCACCTTTTGAGTATTGATCCCTTTTGTCAATTCTATCCTGTGCTTTAAATTGTTTATCGAACCATCCCATCTCTTTAACTCTATATTTGTTTTACCTTTTTTAATCCCTTAAATCCTTGGATTAGCCCGAGTCTCCACGACCCTTTCCATTCTGTTTATGTCAATATTTTCCGTTTTTGTGTATTGTTTATAGTTATTATTAATAAAACTCTATTTTATTAATGATAGCAATATTATTATCCTTGAGCTCAGTTCCACTTCTTAAGCATATCGAAGATACATAATATCGGCCGCCAGACAGTAACGCACTCTAAAGATAATTAAGGAAGTTCCCTCAACGAATAGATATAGATGGTATCGTCGGGAGTCATTCTACGACACTAAGCAGTAATGGCCTGGAGCCGATGTTGTTTCCAGAGAAGCCACCTTCAGCTGACATACTAAACATACAATATAAACCACCCAAATCAGGAACTCAAACGGGAACTGACGAAATAGAATCTCCTAGCCAGATCAAAAGTATAAACGAGGGATTACTGAGAGACCCAAGGATCAGACAGACGACAAGCCAAACACCAGAAGAAAGAATGGCTGTGGAACAACCAACGAATATTGCTAGCTACTCAGATATCCAAAAAAAAGGAGAAACGGCAAAAGAGGAAGAAATAGGAAACAAGCTTTCCTAATGTCAGACACAAAAAGAGAACAAAGAAGAAAAAGGATTGAACTTAAGATTCTACACTCAAGAAGATAGACTCATCCTTATAGGAAATACAAAAATAATCATACTGTGAATAAAAAAATGAATGTATAAATATAAATTTGAAGGCCCTTACTCGGACAAAGAAATGCATAGATTCATAATAAGCGGTGTGAAGATCACCAAAGAAATGTGTTACAATATGAAAAAAGAGGAATTTTAAAAGAAGCGTTTTAGAAGAACAAAATCTCCCTGCCAAAGAGAGCTTAAGAAGAAGAAGAGAAGACACTTACTGGAAAAATAGAATATCACGAAACAATAGAAATCAAACGAAAACAAAAAATAATATGTCATAAGGTGGCGAGATGGGATGTAAAGAGACATTCACTTTGTAATTCATATCTAAAGATAAACCCAGACATTATTATATTGAACGAAATAAATATCAATCCCGAAACCAAAGACATCAAAATATACAACTATACAATAATATATAAAACCACCACAGATTTAAACCATGACGGGGTAGCTATGGCTGTAAAGACGTGATTAGAATTTACTAGGTTAAAAGAACTCTATGAAGCATACTAGCTATTAAAATAAAAATGGAAACAGGCAACATACACATTATGACGGGGTACCAGCCTCTAAGAAGAGGATATTTACCCATGCACAACTTTATGGAGATTTGGGAAAAATGACTAATTCCTCTTCATGGGAGATCTGAATGCACTCACGATGACCTCAGGGTACACTGGGAACTTCAATAATGCAGTCAAAAATCTGAATTTACTAATGGAAAGAGGAATAATAGAAACAATAGTTCCAGACTTTCTCACATATATTGGAAGAACAAGAGTAACAAAACCGGACATTGTACTCGCGTCCCCTAGGTTCCACTATAAGTATCTAATAGAAATAGGCCCTCCATCTACTAGCCACCATGAAATACTGGTTGTAAAAATTTCAGCTAATCCTATATAAGTGAAGTGCCCTATCAGGAAAAATTTCCAAAATGCAAACGGGCGGATACGCCGAAGATCTAGAAAAATTTCAACAACCAGATCTAAGCGAAGCTACTATCGAAGAAGTAGATGAAGCTATCCATAAAGTAATCGAAGCAGATGCATTACATATCCCGAAAACAACATTTAAACCTTACCACACCATGCCCGTACTCCATTAATTACAGAACTAGAAAACAATAATAAAAACTTAAGAGATAGAATAGAATAAATTGGTCCACTTCGAGGATATAGAGAACGTCTCCTTAACATTAAAACTAAACTAACTGGGAAAATTTTGGCCGAGAGGAGCGCTAGATATGAACCGCTAATGGAGTCGATAGACGATGAATTAAGCCCAACGAAGTTTGGGCAAAAAATCATCATGAAAAGATGAAATAGTGAACAGAAAACAAAGATATCCATTAATCAGTGGGGAGAAGATATACAGGAACCGCAACAAATAGAGATGTCATTCAGAAAACATTGGAGTGAGGCTTTTAACATATCCCCTGAATAAAATGTGGATTTCGACCACGAACATGAGAACACTGTAGTGGCACCAATAACCCTAAAAGAACTTAAAGCTACTAAAATCGCTACTAAACAAAAAGCCTCAGGGGATTCTGGGATTTCACAGAAAAATTTCATAAGAGCACCAAATATCTTTCTAGAAAAAATGAAAGATATTTTCGACACGTCAATCAGCGCAGGTTACTTCCCCGATGCCTCAAAAAGAGGAAAAATAATATTCCTACCCAAACCAAGCACACCTTCGAATCAACCTGGAAACTTCCGACCCATGACTTTATTCGAATCCTTAGCTAAACTTTTAGAGAAAATGATGGAAAGAGACTCAGCCAACATCTCGAGGATATTTTGTATCAAAACCTAAGGAAATATACAAGCTTGGTACTTATAAGCTTGTTGACAGATGGAATGAGATTTTAGTAAACAATGGAGGTTATATTTATGAGTAAATATTTCAATAGTCATAAGTTTTTTTTATTTTAAATTTATTCCCTGAAATTATTTTCCTTCAAACTTGATATAGTAAATCGAGGAAACTTGATAGACAAACAAAAGGGTTGCTATGGTCGGGTACTATATTCAATCACGTCTTCGGTCAATTTTTCTTTAGAGAACGAACGAGTAATCACTGTACTTTAAAAAAAGGCGTGGTACCATTGTTTTTCTACCTTCTAGTAACAATTGATTTTGAGACAGATGGTGGACCAGCTCACTGGAAGGTATTCGTTTGTAAAGGCACCTAATGTCTTATGCCGCTGACATAGTTTATTGACGAATAGTTCAAAACGTCGATGGTATATTACCAATACATCATCTAAGCGGTTTCCAACTTTTATCTAAGTCCTGCTTTTAAATGTCTTATTGAGGGTTTTATTCCTTAGTTTTCCCCTTCTCTCTGTTTGTAGCTGATTGTAGCCTTTGAACTTCATTTATGGAGAGTTTTCTTTTTTTTCATTTAGTCCAGCCGTTGAGAAGTCTTCTTCACAGGGCGTCTCTTGGAAAATCTATTTTGAAGAGCAGTAAGATTTTTTCGTCTAAACAATATAATCCTGTATTCAAGTTTTACATTGCAAATATGGCATATTACAAATGAAAGGAAAAAATATGGATGAAGGGCGGAGGATGCGAAATGAATATTTCCACTCTTTCATAAAGTTTGAGCATCCAAGAAGAGGATCTGGCTTCCACTGAATCTTTTGTAACCTCGGTTCTTCGTATCAACGTTTTTTCCTGAATAGCCGAATGGAGGACAGTAACAGGCTCTGGACCCTTCGATTCGCAACGCACTTAAAAAAGTTTTTTTTCATTTTGTTTTATATTATGGTTCAGTTTTTCCATACATTCTTCTCAACCTTGGAAAATACCATCACAGAATTCAGCATCGTAGAAAATGGATTTGTTTTTTAGATTCGCATCTACCATAATATTTCGAAATGTATGTTCATAATTTTCTTTATACATTCTTTTCTCGTGATTTTCAAGATTGGAATAGAGAGAACTAATGTAATAGGGAAAAAGATAAAAATCTCTATGATGATATTATTTTTCAATAAACAGTAATTTGTTTACCAAAATAAAATGTCTTGTACCTATGTAAAGCAGATATTGCTGCTGCATACTCGTAGTTTGGATCCGCTTTACTTAGATCTGCTTCTGGTTTAATTTTATTTCAACTAATGTTTTTTACACTGGTACCAGGGTGATTTTTAAATATAAGGGAAAATATATTCCATGACTAACGGAGATTTGGACGAAAATTAAAAACCATACAGATGATAGTAAAGAAGAAAAAACTACAACTATAGCTAAGAGTTATAACCAATGCAAATATTGTGGTTCCTAAACTGTATGGTTTTAGATTAATTTTTTAGCTGCACCATTCACATCTTCTTAAAGCTACTTGAAGAGTACTTTAAATTAGATCCATAGGTTTCATAGATTTTATATCTCTTCTTGAAACGGCTAGGAGTTATCAAGATTTGTGTATTCTCCTTCTCAACCACTCATTTTGAATATCAACCAAGGATTCTTGATTGGAATAGAATCTAGGCTGTATTCAGGACATTGTCCCATAAGTGTAGTGCCGATGGCGTCGTACCACTTCTTTATTTCTTGAAGATTTCATCTGAATCTCAACATATCACGTTAGGAAACAGACGGATCATAACCGAAATTCTCGAGAACCTTTAGTAAGAGTTACTCTTAGAGGTCCTTTTCACGTTATTCACAATTATCTACAGTTCTTGTAATCAACTAATGACCGTATTTTCTTGAGTGAGGAATGAATAGCCAAAGAGAAAATGAATGGTAAATATATCAGATTTAGGGAAAAGGAAAAGTGATAATCAGAACTGCGGTAGTGAATAACATTTTCTTCAATGCTGGATCCAAGAACGTGGGGAGTAATCACCTGTTTTAGTTCATTCAGGAATTCAAATAAAATCTAAGAATGATTTTACTCGTGGAGTGTCAAGATAAAAAAAAATAACTGGCTTTATTTTAATATATTACTACTTTAGATGTGAAAATTATAACTAAGCTAAATGTGGTTTGGGTAGTTGAAGATGACCTAATTCGAGAAGTACAGTCAAGGGAAAGAAAATTTTAAAATTCCCACGAACGAAGAATTCCAGAGAATGGCGTTAGGAGCAAATTAATCATGCTTTGGTACCATAAATAATTTTAAAAGTATAACCATTTTGCTTAATGACACTTTTGAAACTATTATTTTTTTTGACTGGGTTCAAACAAATTCACATGAAATTTTGTAACGCTCGTCTTGGCAAAACTTACTCAATTCATTGTGTTTGGTGGTGTCTTGCATGTAAGTGAGTCTTTACTGTATGCTATATAAATTTTATATTTGGTTGAGTTCTAGCGACTGTGTTTGGGGTTGTTGTCGTATTGAAAGACACATCTTCTTAGGGAAAGCTTTCGAGAATCACCTTTAGGATAATCTTCAGGAATCTTTCCCTAGGAATCTTTCTATATTCATCGTTCTGTTGATTCAATGAAGTGTACCAAGGCACGTTTTACAGAATCTACCCTATAACATAATGGATCCATCTTCATATTTTACTGTGGAAACAATAATTTTGGAAGATTCCATGAATTTCCATTTAATGCAAATATTGGACACTGTCCAAACTAACATTAACACCTTCCTCTCGTAAGTGATCTTTCATCTTTCTTCTAGTCATTCTTGGGAGACTAGAACTTTGCACAGTCAAATTTTTAGAGGACTACCAAAAAGAGTGAGATATGCCTTTGCCTTCAATTGATTAAAATTTATTATGTGTGATTTTACAGTAGATTTAGAGACATTAGTTCTTCAGAAATCATCTAACTAATCTTAGATTTGAACTTTGTTTTTATTATCGATTTAATGGCAAAAGCCTTTTTACACTGTGATTGCCGTGATAATTACTTACGAGAAGCGGTCAATAAGTTTTACAATTCAGATATAAGAAAACGAGATATGAGGAAAAGTTTTTATTATTTTTCAATATAACTACCCTCGACTTCAATGCACTTGCGCCACTTGTCGCTTAGGCTTCGAATTCCCGACAACCAGAAATCTCCCGACTGCTGTTCAATCCACTCCTGGACGGCGAGCTGGAAATCTTCATCGTCCCCAAACCGGCATCCACGCAGTGCAACCTTGAGATGGAGGAATAAAAAGTAGTCGCTAGGGGCCAGATCTGGACTGTAGGGGGATGGTTGAGCTCCTCGAATCTGCACTCGCGCAGAGCAGCTTGTGCAACTCTGGCCTTGTGGACTTGGACGACGTTAAAGTCGATCATGGGGCGTGAGGTTTCTAGGGACCCAACGGGCACAGACCTTGGTCATGGCCAAATTGTTGTGGATGATGTTGATAACACTTCCATGTGATACTCCAAGTTGTCGTTCGATTTCTTCGACCTTCACCCATCGATTTTCAAGGATCATCCTCTCCACACGTGCCACATTGTCATCGTTAGTCACGTCTGACGGGCGTCCTGGACAGGAGTCATCTTCAAGGGACTCACGACCATGGCGGAGCTCCCTATTCCAGAGAGCAATGGTTGCATAGGAAGGGGCGGTGTCTGTGTACGCTGCAACCATGCGTTCATGGATCTCTTGCATTCTGGCCTTCCTTGGTCAAAAATTGATCACTGCGCGGTGCTCAACCTTCTCCAATGTTAAAAAATTTGTGACTGCGATCAGCTACTCCCTCTTAAATAGACGAGGCAGGAGCGTGCGGCTGCTGGTCCTGATTTGTCATAACTTGTCCTAAAACCCCCACAAACAGCCATCCCCCTTCCTCTGTTTTGCCTTACCGATTCGCAAAACTTATTGACCGCCCCTCGTATAATAAAGACACATTTCTGATGCCAAAAAGATGGTAATTAGAACATAAAAGGTCTCAGAAACGACATGATTTGGTGAGATAGAAACTGGCATAATTTAAACAATATAATTTTAAAATATGGATGTGAAAATTATATCGTATAAATACTTTTTGGTTGCTGAAATTCGTAATGTTTCCATAACAGTCAAAGGCGCATTGTTATAAATAGTTGTGTTTTTAAAAAATAAGCCCTGCCTTAGACGCAAGTTTAGGGTCTCTTCAGTCTTGCCTTCAAAATGCTTGACGTTTGTGACGGTTGTGAGACACAATGCTTTCGTTTTAGCAGGAATTCTATGTCAGCTTCTATGTTATAAATAAATTTTCCCTATGACAAATGCTAAGCAGAAAAGAACAGGTTTGTGAGTAGTGCGGTAAGAAAGCTCAGTTAGATTTAAATCAAAAGAGGTGAAAATGCCAGAAATCTCTCGATTCATACACAAAAAAAGAGGCAAATGTCGCTCTTAGGTTCCGATCGCCCGATTTTAACATGGAAAAGAATGAATGTGCACTTAAAAGCAACGTACAATGCAGAATTGCCTATAGAATAGAATGGAAGTATTTTATCTGCATAAACGGTGGATTTAACAATCTGTAGAACTAATATATATATATATACCCCGTGAATTTTACACTTTCCCTCTTTCGTCTATTTATCCTTCTTTCGTGTCTTTGCTTTCTTTGTCTATCTATTTAACGCGTGTCTAAATCTCCCTCCTCAAGCATAGATCTAGTTCGATCATTTATGACTATTTGAAAGCTTGTTTACGACCGCCCTTAAATGCACTTTTTAAAAATGTGTTGCACCAGTTGTGGCTCTTTTCCTGGATGGAGAGAAATGTTTGCAACTCTCTCTGCCCCTACTTGGGGTTGGCAGATGGGTGTGGGAGCCAGAATGGAGTTCAAATTTTTTGTTTTTCTTCGGCTTCCATTTATAGTTAAATTTTTCCCGTTGCAGGAAACTTTCCTTGAAATCTTTTAAGCTCCTTTCAAGCTGCTACGTGCAGTTTTTGTAGATTCATTTTTTTCATCCTGCATTGGACTTGCATCAGACCTCCCTTTCAAATGCGGGACCTTGCAGACTGAGGCAAGTTAGTCTTATGAAACCTTCAACACCTTTATCTTTACATAATCTTGCAGTTAAAATTATCCCTTCCTACAACTACCTAAAACTAACGAGAGACTTAAGGACTCAACTCGTCTCTCAGTATTTCTGGAGAGGCATTTATCATTTTGTCTCCAAAATAATCAATCCAAATATTGCTTACACTAGTCTCCTTTTAAAACACTAAAGGCTAACCCCCTTACTACCGTGAAGTCCCATACTAACTAACTAACTAACTAACTAACTATATATATATATATAGATATTTGTGTGTGTGCTCTTGATCTATTACAAAGGATAATTTTTATACTGAATAAGCTCCAAGTGCTTTCGTGTTTACATCTTCGGGGCGGAGGAACAGCAAATGAAAGGATAAAAACATGAGAAAATTTAGAAAAAATAGCTTATTTCAAGCGAACTGACAAACAAACCGGTCATTTATTCTGGAAAAAGAAAAGTATTACAATTTAGAGATTATTATGATAAGTTAAACATATATTGCCTTTTTTTATTAATAATGAAGCTGTCAAATTTAAATAAACCGTGACTTAGGTTGAAGCAAATTTCCTGAGAGGATTTATTGAAAGCTGATGCAACTAAATTTCTCTCGATAATTTTGAGCAAAAATACAAATGACTTTCGCATCTATTTGATGGTTTAAGGTAGACTGATATATGAGAAGTGCACTTGAAGTTTACCCAGTCCGAAATTTGTACTTATGATTTTCGATCGTTGTCTGACCCATGTAAAAGCCACACAAAAATGTGCTGGGGACCATATATATACAAGTTATTTTATTAGAGGGAGAATTTTTATTTAACAGATTACTTACAGTGGACTGATTAAAAAAAACTAAATTAACTTAAACGTGTTGTAACTATTTCGGAACATGGGACAAGTGGTCATTCTAAAGAAGCATTAAAATAATGTTCTGGAGGATTGAGCGCTGATTTTTTTTTTTTACGACGTGTTAAATTTCCTTTAAGAAATATGGAAGGTATTTAACTTTTTTAATGCGCTGTAAAAATATATACTCATCATCAATAAATTCAAGATCACGAACTCGAAGAGCACGAAAATATAAAGCAGTAAAAACGGTTTTCTAAATGGTTTGGAGGTGGTTAGAATATAAATGAATATAAAAGGCAACATGGTTAAGCCTCTGGTAGACATAAAACTTGAAACCTTGGGGCGTACGGTGCACCATGGTATCCAAAAATACTAATTTACCAGCTTCTTCTAATTAATAACTAAAATTAATATAGGGTGCGACATTATTGAGGAAATTAAGGAAATTATTTACCTTACACTCAATGGGCCAAATGCAATAAAATAAATCGACATACCAGTATCAAATATTAATCCTAGGTCGGGTGGGAGGAAGTTTAGATTAAAAAAATTCCATATAAAAACAGCTGAACAGAGTAAAGAGTCGGTTCTTATAGCCCAGATAGCATTTTCCATTAAATCTAAAGAACAATCTAAAATTCAAAGTTTGATTATGTCCATCAAACCTGGAGAGAAAGAGTTAAAGAAACTGGTTCAAAGGCTTCCAGGTAACCACATAAGAAGGTCATTCAGAGAAATTTCAGTAAATAAGGAGACGAAATCGAACTTAATTATTTTAATTTGAAATTAATTTTATGAGACTTACATGTGCCAATGAAATCACGATCATTTTTAATAGCAGAGGAAATTTGCATAAAAAAGGGATCAATAGAGGTTTTTGGCAGAGGAAATTTGGGGGGGCTCATGAACTTTACATTTTTAAATTTTTTAACTAAACTATTCACATCTTTCTATGGTATCAATTACTTGAAATAGCTCCTTCTTTAAAAAGTGTTATAAGTTTATCTCCTATCAAACGGAATTTATGAAAATTCAAGATTTCTCTTTATTACATTTATAATTCTTGCTGCTTTAACAAGCATGGAGGTCCTAGAGTTTGTCGGCATCTGTTTTTTTCAGATTTTAATGAGCATCAAGCCTGGGTTATCTATTAATTAAGCTCTGAAAAGCGTCAAATCAATGCATGTAATCTTTTAATTGATTATCTTTGTACACCTGAATGATTGAGCGTTGATACTCCGAAACTAGTCCTGTACTTGTCGAAAAAACCTCGTGTTCTATCTAAGCATTCATTTTTTATTAATTGACCTGATCAACTGTGATTTTTGTTCTAAAAAGATTTGATATTTTATTGACTAATTCAATTACGCTGTTTATGAATCTGATAACAGTTTTTTTCCTTTAGGAACAGTTTAATAAATTTACTTATCATTGGCAAAATGGTATTTATTAAAGATGTACTCCGAACAATTGGCCAAAAAAAACATTCAATCATATAGAAACATAATTTGGGTCATGAACATTTCACAAATAAAGCAATTTACAATATTTGACATCTATTGCAATCTGATTTGATGATATTTCAATCAAAATTGTTCTAGTGGATTAGTGAAGTATAGTGGGAACACTATACAAATCTAGTGCAATGATTTTAAATGTTTCGGGTGTTAATAAATTAATTAAGTGCACATTATTCCTAATTTATGTTAAGCATGATCTAAGTATACAAAGTCTTTTTTAAAAACCCATTAGAATTTGATACATTTTGAGTTCACATCCCACGCATTTATGTTTCTATTCAACCACATATTTACCAAATTATTTTGATCTTAACTACCGCGGCATCAACATGATGTATTGAATGAACATCACTCAATTAGAGCTATTGTTAATCCATCTAACAGGTTTTTCTCAAGACCAATTAATTCTTTGTCATTCATTCTTTCAAGTTCGATCCACACGAACCTAATTGATACATCATGTCGGATTCACTTCATGATTCAATACTTCGATTTAACTCCGATTCAAGATCTGCTACTCTTAATTGAATATATCAATTCATTATTGATATTGATTTTATGTAAATTTGAGTGAAAACATCTTGTTGTTTCCGATTCCTATATAGACCTTTAACTCTTCTAGGTATACAGCCGCAGTTCATCCTCTTAGATTAGTGAGAGGATCACATTAACACTGTCTTTAAAAGATTAATTTGTGATGTGTTACTCGTACCGTTCAATATGGTTTTTTCCTGTATATACATTTCCTTTATGACGTGCTTATGTATTCCCTATGAGGAAAGTACATATATGCTCTCTCTGGAAGACTCCCACGTCCGCAACCACATAGGTGACCGGTCTTGATTACGTAAATCCTAAAGCGTTTCGCCCCATAACTCCCAACTTCTCACTGACCTAACAGTCTTTATCGCTCTATTATTCATTTTAATCTTGTTATTTTCTGACAACCTTAATCTCAATATATTCTGTCTACCAATTATCTCACTGTGAACACCTTTATTCTGTTTATTTATTAGATTTTCCTCCAAATAACCACCTATTTCATATATGTAAATACATAATTTCTTCTCAAATTCCCACATTATTTTCCTTATCTTAAATCTTTCAACAGCAAAATTTCTAATTCTAATTTTAAGTATATTTAGGTTGTGATTATCGTGGCGGTTTTTTGGTTTTCTTTTTGTTAATTATGGTCATTTAATTTTTTTTCTAATGAATATATTTTTTCACACAAAATATTTTGTCATGGTCTTTCTCCATTGGTCAGTAGCAGTTTTATTTAAAAACGTGTAACTGTAACATCCAAGTTAAGATCCATATCAGTCGTGTCGTTGAGAACGGAGGTCTTCCAAAGACATTTCAACTGATATCGAACCTTTTGAATGGACGAACGTCTCCCATTACTTTTCTCATATTTTAGCTCTTTTGGGATACTCTCTATAAAAATTAGTTCTCACAAATCGGGAAGGTTTGGTGGCCAAAAGGGATTTAAAGAAGGATTTTACATATTTTATAATGAGGGCAGTAAATTAAAGTCAGACGGGAAAATATCCAAATGCAAGGCTTATCTTGCTAGTAAATCTCGTTCGGCCATGGAAAAAACAAATTTGGAGAAATGGATGTTTCCATTTGCGGGATATTCTAGTACGGATATTTTTTCTGACCAAAAAAGAGCATATTTAATAGAAATGGGGTGTATCTTTTTTGTATTTTGTGGAGGTGAATTAAATGCATACTAAAAGTCGTCAGATTAACGTGTATTGGCAAGAATAAGCAAATAAGCTGCGAAATTTATCCCAACACCAAAACAGTCTTTATCTTTGTTCCTAGAAAGAGACGGGGAGGTGGCTTAATAATTTCATTCGGCCTTTTTCTAAAAGGTCAGCCTGACGGAAAACTAAAATTGGTTTCCACTATAAAAATAGAAGTGTACCAACACACTCCCCCTTTTTTCCGCTAGTTCGATTCCTCTGGGAACAAACCATACGAAAGTTTTATTATAACAATGGAAAAACATGTGATAAAATTAATATATATATATATATATATATATATATATATATATATATATATATATATATATGTGTATTTATAAAGACAATTATTTGCAATATCGCGATCATAATAATGCGGTTAAGAAGGCAATTTTTTGGCTAACTAGCTCTTTATCGAAGCCCTCGGAAGGAGCTCTTCTCACATACATGAGAGGATAATGTTATCTTGCAAAAACTTATTTTATGGGTTAAATTCGCCTATATGTGAGTAGAGCGCTTTCCGAGTACTTGTATGAAAAGTTAGTTAGCCAAAGAATTGCCTTGTTAACCGCATAATTATGAATGCGTTATTGCAAATAATTCTCGATTTTACAAGAGGGTCTGATTTTTTTTTAGAAATACATATATATATATATATATATATATATATATATATATATATATATATATATATATATATATATATATATGTATATTGGCTTTATTTATTTCTCCGTCATAGCAGTCAAGCAATAGACCTCCCTTTCAGGGAGGTTTATTGTGTACACGAGGTACAGCAACGGAGTCAGAGAGCTGCCTTGTGGAACTCCCGCCTCGAGTTCGAATTTGTGTCCTGGAAGGACTTAATGGGGATTTGGGATTTTCTCTACACGATATAATCACAGAGGACCATTTCCAGGTTTGAGTTCAGTTGGAGGTTCAGGATCGTAAATTGTAGACCTCTTAGCAAATCCTTATCGAAGGCGTTTTGTACATCGCAAAGGAACATGTCTACGTATTTCCCCTAGGCTTAGTAGTGGGATATTTTCTCCGTTAGGAGGGCAAAGGCAGTTTCCGTTTCTCGCCCGATGCGGAACCCGCGCTGATGAGAGTGTGAGCTCCGAGTTCTGCTAGTGGGTCTTGGAGCCAGTTAGTTAGAAGTTTTTGTAGACTTTACCCAGGAACTCAAGAAGAGAGATTGGCCTGTAATTTACCAGTTGATCTGGGATCTTACCAGCCTATGGTTCAAAGAAGATTTTGTCAACCTTTAGACCCTCTGGGAAGTAGCCCGTGTTCAGGGAAGCGTTGAAGATATTGGTAATTCCCTGAATGATCTGCTGTGAGGCATTTATCAGATTGTTTTTGGTTATACCCGTTCAGCCTGGTTCCATTTGTTTTGAAGGCGTTCACACTGGCCACGACGTCCTACATTGTTATTGGACGACCATGATCAACCATCTCTCTTCCCATGTCCGCATGGGGGTGTGGATGCGTTTAGTATATTATCTGATTCAGATCGTCAATCAGATGGCCCATCAAATTTCTGGTTGAACTCTTCCTTGTCTTTTTCGTTGACAGAGAAGATATTTTTCCAGTATGCTCTGATTCTTCCCTACAGAAGCGCCATATACTCTATATATTTCCCGTCCTCTTTAATCAGTCTACTGATTTGGTGCCAAAATTTGGCCGAGCTCAGCTATTCCTTTACTCCAGCTATAAGGCTGTCCTAGATCTCATCCTGTTGGATGTTTAGTGCTTCTTTTACTTCAGAGCTTAGCCAACGTTATAGCAAGCTTCTTTTCCGCCTTGAACATTCCCGTCTGGTTTTCTCGTACAGTTCCCTGTGCTCAACTGCGATTCTTATCATTTCCTTGGTCCATCTACTCTCTCTAGTTATTCGTCAACATCCTCCAATGTAGCCTCGCTCATGTCGGCCGTGGCGTACTGTCGTTGAAGAGTCTTGTAAATATCCTAGTCAGCAGTGGCTTAGTTTTTAAGCAGTGTGACTGTCAGGTGAATCGGCGCGACTGAAATTGTGGTTAGGGTCGCAATTTGGTTGCTGCGAATTGTTGTGACCGGTTCGCTATAATAATTTGAAGGGAAACCTCAACTTGTCATGATAATGTCAGGTTTGGTGGCAAACCTGCTAGTAATGTAGGTCAGTAAATTCGATCTTATCCTCTGGATCTCTTTCCTGTCCATTATTATTTCCAAGTTTCTGGCTAGTCCGCCATTCGGCATCTGGCATTAAGGTCGCCCCCAAAGGATGCCACTTTCTGTTACCCGAAAAGTGCGCAGATGTTTGTGACGGGTAGGTAATCTCGGCGAGGGGGTTGATAGGCTGCGGCTATCTTGAGGTTTCCTACAAATATGGGAAGTTCGATCACCACAAATGACTTGTCCAATTTTGGGCGACGCTTGAACGTAAGGTTCCCTCTGACAGCTATCGCAGCGCCATCAAGCCTGTCCTGTGAGTGATTCTTAATTAGCACTTTGTAGCCTGGTATTTTGAGTTGACCTTTTGTGGTGTTAATACAGGGGTCCGTTATCAGAACTAGGTAGGAGTCTAGTACACGGAATATATTTCTATATGCCGTTGACTTCCTTAATCTATTCTTTACTTCAGCATGCTGGTTTTCATCTACTGGTGTTTCTGGGTGATGTTCTTTCTCTTCAGTTTCTCTTCTTCTTAAATTTTGTGTTGGAGACCTTCTCATACGTGTTCTCGTACATAGTAACATTATGGTGGTGTAGGGCATCCTCAACCACTTCAACCTCTATCGATGTGTCATACTCCCATTTGTATATTTTCTTTTTTACTCATTTTGTAATTTTGTTTCGTCCATATTTTCAGGGAAGGGGTATTTGGTTATGCATAAATAGTGAGGTTGATCTCATCTGCATCGAACGGTTTTTTGGTTGATCTTTTGCCTCTTTTGTGTTTCCTGTTTTTAGGTGCTTCTGAGTCGGAAGAGTCCGAGAAGTCTGTGGAGTCCGTTGATGCCGGTTCCATTTCTTCGTTTCTCTTGGTGGATTCTTACTCTGGTTGAGTCTGTGAGTTTTGCTTCAGCATCTTTAGCTTCCTGGGTTTTGGGTTTTGTCCCGGTTTTATTTTCCATTTATCCCTTGGTGTCAATCTGATCCGTTGTATTTGGAACCATTTGTAGCTGGACGACGTCTCCTGATGGGAGGTCGTCCGAGAATCACATTTGGCTCATTCCGGTTTGGCTAGAATTTGGTTGAGTTCCTTTGCAAAGCAACCAGGTTGAGTTAGATTCCTGACTTAAGCAGAGAGGATGCACCTCAAGATTTTTGTTAGCTCTTCGTTTGTAACTTCAAATAGGTTCTCTTCGTTTCGGTTTCGTTGTACGTGCCTTTAGCAACCTGTTCGTATGTAGTGTTTGAACTGCATACATAATCCTGTTTCTTTTCAGTTTGCTTTTGTTAATTATTTGCTTTTTGACTGGGTATACCATAGCTATTGATCTGTGACATTTCCCGCATTTCTGCATCCCTTCCAGTGGTGACCATTCTCGCTGCAGTTGAAGCACGTTTCCTCAGGGTGTAGACAGTCTTTGGTAGCATGCTGCTCCCTTTTGTAGCAGCGGAAGCAAAACTGGACTGGAAAGAATTCCTCCCGCTTTATCTGTTCTCCACTCACTTTGGCGTTTAACATAAGCAGCTCTTGTTCTTTCGGTTTTTGGGCGATCGAGGTTTCTGCAAAGAGAACTAAAAATACATGGGTGTACTCGTTGTTGTTGATAACATCTGCAACTTTGGCCCATTTTTGTTTAAGCTCGTTCTCCTCCTTAATTTGTTCTCTACTAGGCTATCCAATCCAAGGATCGAGTCTCCTGAAAACAACACTGCAATGGGTTTGTATTTGTAGAGTGATGAGGGTCTGTAGTACGATGGTTTTTGAGGTTTCTAGAGCCGTTTCTTTCGTAATGGCTTCAACGCCCTTTTCTCATTCGCAGATCGCGACGTATCTTGAGGGGACGTCTAGAAGCCATATAAAGGCGATGTTCAGTTTTCCGAACATGATCTCGAATATCTTCTTCCTGCTGGGCTTGTTCTGCCCGTTGATTACCCGCAGAGGAATCTTTATGGTATTCTCTTGGGCCATTTTGCAGCAAGTGAGGCCCCACGGGACTTTTCTGATTTTTGCCTCTTCTTCTTCTCTTTTTGCAGGTGGTTGGTTGATGGCTCTATATCCTGTTTATTCTTCTTTGGGGGGTTGTGTTTTCTCGTTACATAGGTTAAGTCAGTGGCTAACCCCCTTCTCGTTCCAGCGCAGTGTTAGTGAACCTCTATTAACAGATGGGAAGGGTGATGATGATGATGAGTGAACCCTGGGGGCCCTCACGAGGTCTAATTGTATTAGCGGATTTTTTGTTGGTTAGCGCAGAATCAATCATCGCTAACTGGGGGGGGGGGCGCCTCTCTAGGGTTTGGGCATCAGTGCTTCAGTCTGCATACATTAATACGAGTGCTACTTCCCTATATGGTCCTACCTGGGCTCCCAGAGTGGAGAAGTGGGTGCCCCCCCGGAAGTTGCAGTCCTGCAACTTCCGCTGACTCAGACGACGAGTTCCATAGTGGACTAATACTCAAACCTGCTTTCCTTATATCTATCACAGAGAACGACATAGTTGGGTCGAGGCTAGATGAATGGCAATCCAGTTCCCCCCACTCCGCTGCCACTCATAAAGGGTAGAAGGGGGTTTATGCAGACATATGTCGCCTATTTACAGCTCTAAATGTATGTATTATTCTCTTCTTTAAGTCCCTGCAGGGAAAAGTGAAAAAGATTTGACATGGCCTCCTTTTGCTGTACCTCCCTTACCAAGGATTAGCAAGTTCTTTGTTAGCGTAGATATTTCCAAACTTTGAATGAGCATTCATGAATCCTGATAAATTTGTACTTGGACTTAAGAAGTTGGTAAAAATTAGAGAGAGTTACATAGTGAGAGGAGTACAGGTGGGTGCCAATGGCTTGCTGGATCCTCTTTGCTCTCTCGTGCAGTGCCACCTTGATCAGAGATAATCCAACCCATTCGTGGAGCTCCCTCTGTCCTTTGTGTTCAATTCTTCAGGTGTTTGTGATAATAAGCATTGCTTTGTTCTGGCTTCCTTGTAGTTTCACAATCTGGGTCTCTGCGCTCGCTTACAGTAGCACGGGAGAGAGGGAGGGTACAGGAGCCTCGAGCTAATGTACAAATTGGATATCTTTAGTTTATTTGACGGATTTAAGGTATGGAACCTATAAAATTCATTCAAATCTCTCTTGGTATTTGCAACTGTACGCTAGATATGACTTGTGTAACCCCTTGGTGATCTTGAACCTCAGAACCGTCCCTTTCGTTCAGTAAGGAATTCTCTCCCCGTCCACACGTATATCATTGAAGGTTTGGCGAAACATGGGAATTATTTTGAATTTTCGTGCATTGGTTGATATCTTCCATCTCCTCTCGAAGAAGTTGATGTTAGCTATCTCCCTAGCCGTGTTTCTCTCCATAAATTCCTTGTGAACATAAGCGGCGATACAAATTTGTGATATATCGTCAGGAACTGAACGTAGGTCACGTGTATAAATATTGTATAGTAGTGGACTAAGACAGCTCTTTGAGGGACCCCTGCTTCGAGTTAAATTTCGGGGCCTTTATGTCCCATGATTTGTATATATGCTCTCCGCTCCAATATGGAGGGACACACAATCCTCTCAAGAATGGAGTCGAGGCCTATTAGCAGGATCTTATATTGTAGGCATCTTTTCCAAACCTTGTCAAAAGCTTTTTTGACATCGTGGAGCACCAGATCGCCATGCCTTTTATTTGCTTTGATTTTAGCGTGCTTTTCGGTGACAACATAACATAACATAACATAACATAACATAACATAATTTCACGGATGACAAAAGCCACAAGAGCCTATCAAAGGTCATCCGCATCCGTCAAAACACAAACACAAAAAGCACCATCGCCAGGGAAAGACAAAACCAAAGTCCCCCACAATATAATATAACAGATGACAAAAGCCACAAGGCCCATCATAAGTCCTCTGAGTCAAACGGCCTCTTTTTTAAGGCACCCAAACTCCCACGAAACATCCAGAGGATAGCGTCCAGAAACAAGGGTATCACCAATCAAGGCTTGTCAAGAACTAAATCATGCAGCTATAGATATATACAAACAATATTAATATATACAAAACTTAGGAACCATCACAACCTTCCCTCCCCATAAACTCATCCAACCTATTCTTAAATACATTTAAATTTAGACTACCTAGTACACTCCGCGGCAATTTGTTCCAGAAGTCTACCAATCTATTGGTGAAAAAATATTTTCTTAAATCCAACCTAAACCCTTGCTTTTTAATTTTTAAGTAGGGACATTTAGTCCGATTTCCATCATCTAACTCCAAAAACTTGCTAACATCCAATTTATCTATCCCATAAATTTTTTTAAAGAGTTCAATCATATCCCCTCTCACACACCTCCTTTCGAACGAGAACATATTTAATACCCTTAGTCTATCTATATATTCAAGGTGCTTCAGGGAAGGTTAATATCGTGTCTAAAATGTGGGGACCATGCCTGTATACAGTACTCTAGATGTGGCCTAACATAAGAGTTATAGAGTTTAAGAATAACCTCTTACTTTTGTAACTGACATTTCTCTTAATGAAACCCAGCACTCTATTTGCCCTATTTCTTGCTTCAATACACTGCTTAGAAAACCTTAATGACTTATCTATTACTACTCCTAGATCTTTATCATCCTCTACTGAGCTCAGCCAATGCCCATCCATTTCATAGTTAAATTCTCTATTATCTTTTCCCATGTTAATAACTTTGCACTTATCAAGGTTGAAATTCATTTGCCACTTATGTGCCCAGGATAACAATTTATTTAAATCCCCCTGCACTAAAAATTATCATCAATATCTTTAACTACAGCTGCTAATTTTGTATTATCCGCAAAAATTGACACTTAATTATTAACTGCCTCCCCAAGATCGTTTATATAGATTACAAATAATAATGGACCGAGAACTGATCCCTGAGGAACCCCACTGATAACATCCCTCCACTCTGACTTTACACCATTTAGCACTACCCTTTGCTTCCTGTCTTTCAGCCCCTCAGCTATCCAATTTGAAACACCTTCACATATTCCAACAGCTTGTGTCAAGTCAGTCCCTCTTTTCCTTCTGAAGCCGTGTTCGTTATGCAAGTTGGCTTCGTCAAGAAAAGAGTTGACTGTGTTATCCAATATCTTCTTGAAGACTTTGTCAGCAAATTCTAAATGAAATATCTATCGAAAGCTGGCAGGGCTGTAGAGGGGCTTTCCCGCTTTAGGAATAAATATAATTTTAGCCAACTTCCACTGGTCGGTAAGTGGCCTGTGTTCAGGGAGGATTTCATGATGTTAAGTAGGTCACTTCAAACGTTAGGCAGGCCCTGGATATAATTCTCGTGGGTCAGCCCCGTGCATTCCGGGCTTTTTGGTTAAAGAACTTTAGATTAACGGAAAGTTCTAAGGTAGTTATTTTGCTGCCATAGTCCTCCATTACTCTTTCCTGCGACACATAATGATGAGGGGAGGTTTGTGTATTTAGGTATTTAACCGTTGTATTAAGTCTGCTTCGAATTCGAGGTAGAAATTGTCATTTTCTTCTGGGGTAATTTTAAAGATTGAAGACAACAAAATTCTAAAGTTTTCTTTAATCTCGTCCGTCTCCGTAATTCTTGTATTGTTGTGTTTGATAATAAATTTTATGCGTGGAGGTTTTCCTTTTAGGCGTTTTATCGTCTGCCAGAAAATGTGAGTCATTTTCTATATCAAGCCTGTCTATTAGTCTGTCCCATAGTAGTGTCTGTTGGTTTGTGATTAGCGTCCGTAGTTCGTCTCTTATTTTCCTTACTCTTCTGTAGGCATTGTATTAGGACCTATCAACGCTACTACATTGGACAACTCCGTATGGGAGGGATCCAGGGGGAATGTTATTTAAATCGGCTTCAAAAAGGGAATTGGTAAGTTGATCCAACTTCTCATCTATTTCTTCTAAGTTTGCATCATACAACGGGTCTGATATGTAATTTGACAGGTAATTTCTGTAGTTTTCTCAGTTTGATTGCCTGTAGCTTTTGAGTTCAGGGATTGGAATTTAAATTGGGTTTACTGCTACCGTAAATTTAGTAGCCGGATGGTCGCTCGGAATAATTGGGCCCGGTTCAATGCAGTAGTTTAAGGTGAACTTGGTACTACAAAAAACTATGGCAATTTTTGTGGTTGTCGTCGCACTTAGGAATGTCGGGAAATCAGGTCCGATTCTTGTCATATGTCGGTCGATCAGTTTCTCGATGTTTCTACCTGCATTGTTGTAGGAGTTATATCCTGCCGCTGCATATCTTGCAATTAGATCACCGACAAAGATAACGTTTCTCCGGTGGCCAAATATGTGCAAGATATTGTGTATGTGCACATAGCCGCGTCTCGGAGTTTGGTACTCTGTGGCAACCACCAGTCCCCCGAGTGCAGTACACACTTCAATACCGTTCCAGACTGTGGTTTTTGCTAATGACGTCGTATTTAAAAAAATTAAATGTTATTGCGCGGACAGTCCGTGTTAGGAAATAAGTATTACGTCAAGGTCACTCTGGCGCATAATATTGCCATGGATGGAAGCTTTTCAGGCCCACCCATTGTCATTCATATGTATTATCGTAAGTCTGTCTGCCATTTTGTGTAACGTAGGTTCTTTAGGGTGGGTTCTTTAAGTAGGCGCTTATTCACGTTATACTTTAGCCCCGTGTGGTGTACTGGACGGGGTAAGCTTCCTGCCCTTTTTTTCTGTATTCAGTGTCAGTGATCGTGAGGAAGCAGTCCGGGGTCAATTTCGCCATGTTTTTTGCAAGGGCCTCTTCAACCTGCCTCTTGGGTGTTCCGGGCGCTTGTTTTTGTGTTTGTGTGTGTGATTGTTTGTTCAAGAGCGGGAGGCGTTCACTAGCTGTGGTTTTGGGAGGAAAAACTTTTTAGGAGGAATCTTCTTGCACTGAAGGGCTACGCTGACTCGCATTGCTTCCTCCGAAGACGGATTCTCCGGGAATCTCATCTCTCCTGCATACCCTTTTTTAGCAGAATGCGGATGACCTTCGTTGCAAAAAAAAAACTACATTAACTTTAAAGTGTTGGAACTATTTCAGAACATAGGACAATAAATATAATGTTCCGGGTCAATGATCGCTTATTTTTTTACTACGAGTTAAATTTCCTTTAACAAATATGTAAGGTATTTTAATTTTTATCCATACGCTCTATAAATATAAACTCATCATCAATAAATTCAAGATCAAGAACTCAAAGAACACGAAAATGTAAAGCAGTAAAAATTGATTTCTTAGTTGTTTGGAGGTGGTTAGAATAGAAATGAATATAGAAAGGAACATGGCTAAGCCTCTGGTAGACATAACACTTGAAACCTTGGGGCGTACGGTGCACCATGGTATCCAAAATGCTAAGTTACTGCTTATTCTAATTACAGAGTGAACTTACTAGGGGGCGCGCCATCATTGAAGGTATTAAGGAAATTATTTACCTTACACTCAATGGGCCAAAGCAATAAAATAAATCGAAATACCGGTATCAAATATTAAATCTAGAGCAGATAAGGGAAAGTATAGATTAAAAAAATTCCATATAAAAACAGCTGAAAAAAGTAGAGAGTGGGAGTCCTATGGGCCTTCCATGTCCCATTAAAGCTAAAGAACAATTTAAAATCAAAGTTTGATTATTTCCATAAAACCTGGGTAGAAAAAGTGAAAGAAATTAGTTCAAGGGCTTCCAGTAGAAAAAGAATGAGAAGAGATAAGTACTTGAACCTTGAAACACATCTACATACCTATGTGGAACTAAGTGATCAATCCTTATGAGTATACTTATTTTCTATAAAGGATGGACTACGTTTTTGGCAGAGGAAAATTTTGGGTCTGTGAACTTTAAAGCTTTAGATTATTTAACTAAACCATTTACATATTTAGATAGTATCCAATCACTTGAAAATAGTCCCTTGTTAGAAAAAGTTTTATAACCTTCTTTCCTACCAAACAGAAGTTATTAATAGTCAAGATTTCTACTTATAACATCTATATTCTTTGTTGCCTTGGCAAGCTTGGAGGTTCTCGAGTTTGTCGTCATGTCTGTCCAGCCTTTAGTGAGAATCAAGCCTGGGTTATTTATTGATTCAGCTCTGAAAGCCTTAAAATAATGCAAGTAATCGTTTAATTATATTTTTAAGGCTGAATGACTGAGCGTGATGCTTCGAAACTAGTCCTATACTTAGCGAAAAAACTCGTTCTCTCTCAAAGCATTTTTTTTATTAATTAAAATGATCAACTGTGATTTTAGTTCAGAAGATATTTGATATTTTATTGACTGATTCAATAGCGCCGTTTTTGAATATGATATCCATTTTTTTCCATTGCGTACAGTTTAATAGATTTATTTATTGGCAAAGTGGTGATTATTCAAGTTGTACTCCGAATAAGTGTTAAACATAAACATTCAATCATATAGAAACATTTATTTGGGACATGAACATCTCACAAATAAAGCAATTTACAATATTTGACATCTATTTCGATATAATTTGTTGATATTTCAATCAAATTGTTGTATTGGATTAGCTTAATATACATACACGCTGATAATTATCATTGGGTACACTAAGCAAATCCAGTACAAGAATTTTAAATGTTTAAGATGACAATCATATCATTAAGACCACATTACTCCTTATTTATGTTAATCATGATCTAAGTTTGCAAAGGCTTTTCAAAGATTTATTATAATTTGATGCATTATGAGTTCACATCCCACTTATTTATTATTCTATTCAGCCACATATTTACCAAATGATTTTTATCATCACTACCGCTGTATCAACATGATGTATTAAATAAACATCACTCAATTGGAGCTATTGTTAATCCATCTAACAAGTTTCTCTCGAGACCAATTAATTCTTTGTCATTCATTCTTTCAAGTTCGATCCACACGAACCTAATTGATACATCATGTCGGATTCACTTCATGATTCAATACTTCGATTCAACTCCCATTCAAGATCTGATATTCTTAATTGAATGTATCAATTCATTATTGATATTGATTTTGTGTGGATTCAAGTGAAAACACCTTGTTGTTTCCGATTTCTATATAGACCTTTTACCCTTATAGGTATACAGCTGCAGTTCATCCTCTTAGATTAGTGAGAGGATCACATTAACACTGTCTTTAACAGATTAATTTGTGATGTGTTACTCGTACCGTTCAATATGTTTTTCTCCTGTATATACATATCCTTTATGACGTGCTTATGTATTCCCTATGAGGAAAGTACATATATGCTTTCTCTGGAAGACCCCCACGTCCACAACCACATAGGTGACCGATCTTGATCACGTAAATCCTAAAGCGTTTCGCCCCATAACTCCCAACTTCTCACTGACCTAACATTCTTTATCGCTCTATTATTCATTTTACTCTTGTTATTTTCTCACAATCTTTATCTTAATATACTCTCTCTGCCTATCCCTTGACTGTGAACACCTTTATTCTGTGTAATTATTACACTTACCTTCATATAACTAACTATTTTACATATCTAAATAAATAATTCCATCTAAATTTTCAACATTATTTTTCTGATCTTAAATCTTTCTATTTCAAATTTTGAGTATATTTGGATTGTGATTTTGGTGTTGTTGTTTTTTTTTTAATTAGGGTCACTTAATTTTTTTCCTTATGAATACACTTCCACACAGGGTATTTTTTATTATGGTCTTTTCTTTTAAAAACGTATAACTGTAACATCCAAGTAAAGATCCATATCAGCCTTAAGGTCGACAACGGAGTTTTGCGAAAGACGTGTCAAGTAATATCGAGCCTTTTGATGCGACAAACGTCTTCCATTCCTTTCTCATATTTTAGCTCTTCTTGGATTTTCTCGATTAAAATTAATCCCCACAAATTGGGATGGTTGGGGGCCAAAAAGGATTTAATGAAGGATTTTACATATGTTATAATGAGGGCAGTAAATTAAAGTCAGAAGCGAAAATTGACAAACGTAAGGCTTATCTACCCAGTAAATCTCGGCTGGCCATAAAAAGAAGCAAAGTTGGAGAAATGGACGTTTCCATTTTTGACATATTTGAGTACGTATATTTGTTTTTATCAATAAGGTGCTGTCGAGGGATTATAAGCATGTTTTATGAAAATTGCGTGATATATTTTTTTTTGTATTGCTTTGGGGGAAATTAAATATATAATAACCCTGTTCAGATTTCCGTATATTTGCAAGAATAAGCAAATAACCTTTGTAATTCATCCTGATACCAAAAACGGTCTTCATCTTTGCGCCTAGAAAGAGAAGGGAAAGGGGTTTAATATATGTGAGAGCTTTTTTCGGTCTTTTTCAAAAAGGTCAGCCTGATGGACGACTAAAATTGGTTTCCAATATCAAAATAAGAGGATACCAACGTACTCTCCCCCACCACCCCTTTTCCCACTAGATGGATGCCTCTGGAAACAAACGATATGAGAGATTTATTATATATGTCGTGGAATTGCCGGACTCTTTCTCAATATATATATATATATATATATATATATATATATATATATATATATATATATATATATATATATATGATGAAAATTAATGCAATATCTCAAGAAAAGATGAGGAATTAAACCACATTCTCCGAAGACAATTTAATTCAGAACAGTTTCGGTGTATCTCACACCCTTTTTCAACTGACACTGGGCAGAAAATATAAGAGAAATGCATATAAGCATAACACAAGATCCCCTCTTGTTTCTCTCAATCTCCTACTTGTGGCTAATTTAGAGGGGGGGTAGGCCTAAACATATTGAAGGGCTGGCATTTTACTATTTTGTTTATTTGCGATCTTATTACAGGATTAAAAGAAAATTGACCCTCAGATAGATTTAAATTAGGAACTGACGATATCAAGCTCGAATCTACGATTCTTCTCTTAACATAGTTAGCTGATTTAAATACCATTTTACTTCCATTGAAATCGATCGTATGATTCTTGTCTCTAACATGGCAAAATATTCCACTACTTTCACTGCCCACTCTAATATCTCTTTTGTGTTCGTACAATCTCTTGTCTAGATTTCTCCCCGTTTTCCCTATATAAACTTTATGGCAATCGTTGCATGGTACTGCATATACTCCTATGTTATGATTTTCTTTGGGTTTCCTGTCCATCATCAGTTGGTTTAAGGAATTAATATATTTAAAGGCTAGATTAATACCCGCTTTACCAAATATGTCCATTAAACTATTTAATTTATTATTAAATGTCAATGTTATACATTTGTTGAAGTCGTTAGTGCGGGAAGGCTTATTACCATAGAATGTTTTCCTAGCTGCAAAATGGGCAGACGATATGAACCAATCGGGGTAATACAAATTAGAAAAAATGGTCCTGATAATGACAATTCCTTCATCTAAATAGGAAGGATGACACATTTTGTATGCTCTAAGGAAAAGGTTAGAAATTACCGATTTTTTAACAGTATTATCGTGAAACGAAAAATAATGTATATAGGCATTCGAGTGGGTTTTTTTTATTTATACACGTCAAGTTTTAATTCATGGTGATCTTTTTTAATGAAGACATTGTCGTAGAATGACTCCCGACGATACTATATATAACACTATTCGTTGAGGGAACTTCCTTAATTATCTCTAGAGTGCGTTTTACTGTCTTGGCGGCCGATATTATGTATCTTCAAAAATGCTTAATAAGTGGAACTGAGCTCAAGGATAATAATATTGCTATCATTAATAAAATAGAGTTTTATTAATAATAACTATAAACAAAACACAAAAACGGAAAATATTGACAAACAGAATGGAAAGGGTCGTGGAGACTCGGGCTAATCCAAGGATTTAAGGGATCAAAAAAGGTAAAACAAATATGGAGTTAAAGAGATGGGATGGTTCGATAAACCATTTAAAGCACAGGATAGAATTGACAAATAAGGGATCAATACTCAAAAGGTGACGCTTGGCTTACGTAACTTCATTAGGGCGCAGTGGAAGGTACTTGAAGGAATATTCGGTCCGCTGGCGAGTTCCAGCCGAAGGGGGAGGGATAAAAGGATCCCGACGAGGTGTCTTGGGAAGGAAAACCGTTTCTCGACGAACGGCTGGAAGAACAATGGCTGTTCTAGGTTGTTCTCTTCTGAACAAAGGGGGGGGATGAGAACCGTCTCTTGTCTACGGGCTCAAGAACAATGGCTGTTCTAATGTTGTTCTCCTTGAACAACAGGGGGGGTTATGAGAACCGTTTCTTGGCGAAGGGCTCAAAACGAACAATGGCTGTTCTAATGTTGTTCTCCCTTGAACAACAGGGGGGGGGAGAGAACCGTTTCTTGGCGAATGGCTCAAAACGAACAATGGCTGTTCTAATGTTGTTCTCCTTGAACAACAGGGGGGGGATGAGAACCGTTTCTTGGCGAAGGGCTCAAAACGAACAATGGCTGTTCTAATGTTGTTCTCCCTTGAACAACAGGGGAGGATGAGAACCGTTTCTTGGCGAAGGGCTCAAAACGAACAATGGCTGTTCTAATGTTGTTCTCCTTCAACAACAGGGGGGGGGATGAGAACCGTTTCTTGGCGAAGGGCTCAAAACGAACAATGGCTGTTCTAATGTTGTTCTCCTTGAACAACAGGGGGGGGGGATGAGAACCGTTTCTTGGCGAAGGGCTCAAAACGAACAATGGCTGTTCTAATGTTGTTCTCCCTTGAACAACAGGGGGGGATGAGAACCGTTTCTTGGCGAAGGGCTCAAAACGAACAATGGCTGTTCTAATGTTGTTCTCCTTGAACAACAGGGGGGGGGATGAGAACCGTTTCTTGGCGAAGGGCTCAAAACGAACAATGACTGTTCTAATGCTGTTCTCCTTGAACAGCAGGGGGGAATGCCTTGGGGACTTGACGTCACTAAAGGCTCGAACCTTTGGCACTCAAGGAATATTGTCCTCCTGGACAAGTGATGGTGAATCTCGAGGCCGAGGTCCCTTGGCGCACAAAGGGAGAGAGGGTCGTGGTGATGTTTCGCGACGAAAATCTGGATCTCCAATCTGATCTTAGTGGTAAAGTTTCCTTTTTTATAGCCAGGACATCTCCTTGGCGTGGGGGAGAATGGGGTGGAAGCTTCGAGGGAACGCACAGCTGGGCCGGAGAAAAATGCCTTATCTGTCCATAAGCCTAACTCGATCTGGCGAGGTCGGCGTATGGGGGTGAACGGGGGGACGATAACCTCCTTGTTTAAACATTGACGTCCGGCAGCTGTTGATAAGACTCCAAGCCTCGAATCGAAGATGCACGTGGGCCTCCTCGAGGTTTTAACTAATATGGGATAGGAGTTGAATTTAACACAGATTCAACTCGTTCTATCACAGACATCTAAAAAGGGTAATCTATTATCATATTCCCATTCATATTTAAATTTGATTGAGACATGCAAATTATTCAAATTATTAAAAAAGGTATCAAAATCATGGCCATTAGGCCATACAGAAAATACATCGTCAATGTACCTTAACCATATAAAGTTAGGGGGAGAAATTGTGGGAAGGAGTTCAGTCTCAAAATATTCCATGAAGAGACATGCCACTATCGGAGATAAACTATTTCGCATGCTAAGGCCAAATATTTGTCTATAAAACTCATTATTTACTCGAAACACATTGTCAGAGAGACATAATTCAACTAAATCGATAAATTTACTCATAGAAATGGGAAGATCCAAATTAAGTCTAGGCATGATTTCCCGCAGAAGGCCCATGGTTTGGTCAACCGGAACTTTGGTAAACAAAGAGTTTACATCAAAGCTCAAAAGTTTTCCATCCAGTAATTGCAAGTGGTTGAGGCGGTCAACGAAATCTTGAGTGTTCATAATGTGTGCAGATGAGATTCTTCCAACTGTTGGAGATAAATGCTTGGCGAGCCATTTGGAGAGCTTATAAGTGGGAGAATTAATATTGGAAATGATTGGGCGTAAGGGACATCCCTCTTTGTGGGTCTTTGGGAGCGTATACATATATATGGGCTCCCAAAGACCCACAAAGTCGGATGTCCCTTACGCCCAATCATTGTCAATATTAATTCTGCCGAAGCCTCTACCCCTGGGTTGAAGGCCACTCTACTGACAAAATAACGAATGAGATTCTTCGGAATCAATCGTAGGCGAAAGTTGCCGAGGTTATAAAATTCGAAGGCTACATACGTTTTAAAAGTAGTGTTCGCCTAAACCACTATGGCAATAAAAGCAAAAGAAGCTGGCCTCCTCCTCTTTACTTGGCCTATCTGCCCCAAGCACGATTGAACGTGAGGAGTTCGTTGACCTGCAAATGTTCTTCAAGTGTTGTAGGTACAACGAACGCATAACTGCCAAGTGCCCAAACTCTACTACTCAAGTTTGTTCTGTTTGTGTTCAACAAGGCCATTCATGACGTGAATATAAAAGTCATGTCCAGAAGTGACTCAATTGTGGTGGTCCACATAGGAGAATGGCAATAAAGTGGCCTGTTAAAATAACAAAATGAAAGGGCAAAAAAGAGGAAAGTTAACGCCGCCTACGCGAAGGTTGCCAAGGCAGCGGTCGCAGAGGTGTGGCCCTTTAGCCTACTTTTCTGCAAATCGAAAACGAGAAATCCACCGAAATAATGTGCTGCATATATTATGCACACATTACTAACTTGTCATGGTACCTTCGCGAAGGAGTTAATCACCATGCTCGTGAAAAACGGCATTAAGGAAATATGTGGTTTCCAAAAAACCATCCTTCGAACGAAGTCCTAAAAGTTATCCTCCAAAGTCAGAACGAGCAGAACAGCGCAAAAAACCCTGAAGTCCAGGCTATGGCAGCCCGACAGAATGCTCCAAATGCACAAACAAACACACACACAACAAAGAGCTCCAACCGATTCGCTAGTGGAGCGGGAGGAAGCCTTGACTGAGAGGCCCAAGAAGATGGAGCATTCACGTCGACCGAGTAGGTCCTCGTCATCGAAGAATCGGGCCCTCAGGTACATGTACTACTCGAGGATGCCTAACCCAGTTTCCGGACGAGGTGGGCCCAGATGATATTATCGATGGCCTAAGGGCCGGACAATACAAATGGGACTACACCGCCTACACGCCATAACACCTAGTTAAAGAGACTCTCTTCCGCGGACTTGTAAAGTTCTCGACAGACACTTATGTTTTTCTTAAGGACACTGAGTTTCGAAAGAAAAGATCTGGCAAGGGGAGGACACCACCGTCTACCCCCTCAAGGACAAAAGTGGAATGAGAATAAACACGTACAAATATAATAAAACTACCCTACATTGTGACCGTAGTATCTATTACTAGCCGCGAATTGAAGAAGACCTTACCGAAACATGACCCCAACCTAACTTAATAAAATAATAACCAGAATATACAAACCCCCAAATTACTACAAATATAACCCAAATTTGACAAACTACAGTGAAGTGTTTTTACTAAATAAATACGAGGGCTTGAATCCCAACAAATTGTAAAAAAACATAAATTACAATTTAACAATGCCAGAGCTACCCTTTCTCCAGGGCTCTTACCAACTTACCCTCGTATACTATACTATACTACTCTTTATGCTATTTCTACTCAAACAAAATTTTCCTTTTCTATCTTTTCAAAAAGGTTTCACCACTATACCTCTCTTACTAATCGTTCTACTATTCTCTTCTCCACCTTAATATGTCCAATCCCAAACTTTCTCTTCTCTGCTGAAAATTTCCTGCTTTACATCACTATTACTCTTTATTTTTACATATTTTTATTTGTTGCTTCCTATTTTCCAAAATCTTTTTGTATATTTAGTCTTAATAAATAGTAATTTGAACAGCATAAATGGTTGATAAACAACAAGTAAAGGTGGCAAACCCATAGGTAAAATTGGTGCAGTTAGGGTCAGAGTAGGCGTCTGTTTGTCGAGGCGTTGCCTGAATGAATCCGTTGGGCGAGCAGCGAGGTGTCTGGAAAGAGCTGGATCTTGATCCTTGGCTTCTCTTAGTAAAATAATAGTGCTTCAGCCATCCTTAGACGGGCAAATTGGGGTCACGGTAGATGATTTTTGGATCTTCTTTGTAGCTAGTGTTCATCGCCGCTCTGTTGTATAAGTCAATTTTCTTTTGAGTTTACCCAAAATAAAAAAAATTGGAGCCGCACAACTCCAATATTCCATGTTCCGTGTATTGAAACGGACAAAAAATCCGATTTTCAAGATGAAAAATAACTAGATAACTTTCCTTATGGTTAAGTACTTTCATGTCTCTTTCGTGGTTCAATTGGTTAGGAGAGGAGGAGTTGGTAAACTAATGAGGAGTTGATTAGGTTAGGTCTATCTCGATAACGCTTCATTTCTGAAAGAAATATATTTCGGATTGAGTATTACCATCTTAAATACATAAGAAAAGTGTTTTTTTTGTGAAAGCGATTATGATCCTAATCCGTACTATTAACCTTTTTTTTTTAAGACGACGATTTTAAAACACAAGTATAAGTCCCTCTTTAAGAGTTAATACAGCCAACAAACTCAACTAACTATGAACTTCCATCATTCCAATTTTATCCCTACACAATACCAGAAAAGTCACCAAATTTTCACTCCTGAACAACAATGAGATGCTTATATCTAGAAACAATTATCCTCCATTCTTGATTCACATTACAAATCTGTCATATGACAAATGAAAGCAAGAAAATTTAGATGAAGGCCGAAGGATTTTAAAAGAATAGTTCCACTCTTTTATACAGGTTAACAATCTAAGAATAGCATCTTGCTTCCACCAATTCTTTTGCAGCCTTGGTACTTTCTATCAAGGTTTTTTCATGAAAAGCCGAGGAGATCTCAACAATAAGATCTAGGACCCTTCACTCCCAACGCAGTTCAAAAATATTCTTCAATCTTGTTTATATTAGGGTCCAGGGCTTCCATACATTGTTCTCTCCACGCAAACATACCATCACAGAATTTAGCATCGTAGAAAATCAATTTATTTTTTTAGATCTGCATCTACTATAATATTCAAAATGTATGTTCAGAATTTTTTTTATGCTTCCTTTTCTCGTGATTTCAAGGAGTTAGAATGGGAAAACCAACGTAGTAAGGAAAAAGATAAAAATATCCTTAATGACATTATTTTTCAATAAACGATATTTTGTTTACCAAAATATATATTTTTTGTACCCAAAGCAATTACTGCTACTGCATAATTTGGATCCCTCGTTCCTAGACATTTTGGGGAATTTTTTTTTCATTGAGTGCGTTTCATTAGTGGCAGGTTGATTTTGGAATATAAGTAATCCTTGGATTATGAATGAGTTGATCTGCTTTATTACCACAAAATAGTACAAGTGGCTAAGACCTTGATCTGCCAGACTCATAGCATGGACTGACGCCTGCCTCTAGCATCGACATAAGAATACCGGGTGGAGCTATGACTATCACGGCACCCGAGGGTTGTTCCATCTACGAGCTTGAATTCCTCGCCCTTGTGTTGCTCATGGACCTTTGCCCTCGTGGTCTTCTATTTTTTGATAACCTACTGGCCATTTACAATGCCGTCTGGGACAAGGTACCACCGAGACTCCTCAAAAGCATTGAGTAGTACCTTAAAACTACTTTTGAACTTATTTAGTTCATTATCAAGGAATAAAGATAAACTTTACAAAGCAGGTATACGAGGGGCGGTCAATAAGTTTTGCAATTCGGATATAAAGAAAGAAGATATGAGGAAAAGTGTTTTATTATTTTTCAATATAACTACCCTCGACTTCAATGCACTTGCGCCACTTGTCCCTGAGGCTTCGAATTCCCGACAACCAGAAATCTCCAGATTGCTGTTCAATCCACTCCTGGACGGTGAGCTGGACATCTCCATCGTCCCCAAACCAGCGTCCAGGCAGTGCAGCCTTAAGCTAGCGGAATAAAAAGTAGTCGCTAGGAGCCAGATCTGGACTGTAGGGGGATGGTTGAGCTCCTCGAATCCGCACTAGCGCATGGCAGCTTGTGCAACTCTGGCCTTGTGGACTTTGACGACGTTGAAGTCGATCATGGGGCGTGAGGTTTCTAGGGACCCAACGGGCAAAGACCTTGGTCATGGCCAAATTGTCGTGGATGATGTTGATAACACTTCCATGTGATATTCCAAGTTCTTGCTCGATTTCTTCGACCTTCACCCGTCGATTTTTGAGGATCATCCTCTCCATACGGGCCATATTGTCCTCGTTGGTCACGGCTGAGGGGCGTCCTGGACGGGGGTCATCTTCAAGGGATTCACGACCATGGCGGAACTCCCTATTCCAGCGAGGAATGGTTGCATAGGAAGTGGCGGTGTCGGTGTACACTGCAACCATGCGTTCATGGATCTCTTTTGCATTCTTGCCTTCCTTGGTCAAAAATATGATCACTGCGTTGGGCTCAACCTTCTCCATTGTTGAAAGATTTGTGACTGACGATCAGCGATCAGCTACTGCTTCTTAAATAGACGAGGTAGGAGCGTGCAGCTGCAGGTCTCGACTTGTCATAACTTCTCCTAACACCTACACAAACAGCCATCCCCCTTCCTCTGTTTTGCCCAACCGATTCGCAAAACTTATTGACCACCCCTCGTATATATGAGAGACAGCAGAGTAATTCCCCGCCCATGTACAACGAAAGAGCACCAAATATAGGAATATTATCAAAGCCGGTTATGAAGTATAAAACCAAATAGATGAGTTCTACTTCCTGAAATTTCAACTGTGAGAACAAAATGTAGACATTTAGGTCACAAAGATAAATACACACACACGTAATTGTGAATACATAAAAGTAAACGAGAGAAACATAACTAAATTAATAAACCAAAGAGCTGAGATTTAAAATAGACAATCTCGTTATATATAAATAAGCCTTTTAATAACAGGGTCCAGTTTAAAAATACTGCAGGATATATTAAAATTAGGCGAGGAAATAATGAATGAGCATTCAACAATATTTCTTTGAATAAAGTCATCAGATTTGTAAATAAATTTAGCCGAATTCCAATTGATAGGGTGACTGTTTTCAGATAAATGGATAAAAAAGTCCTACTGCTATCCCCTCTCCTAATAGGTATTTATGTTGAGTCAAGCGTACACTTAATGATTTACCAGTTTGGCCAAAGTATTACTTAGGGTAAACTGAACAATCGACAGAATAAACCCCCCTATACTATTGTTATTATGATGAATCGGCATTTTGCACATGGTAGACTGATACTTGATGTCGTAGAATGACCCTTGGTTTTGATCCCTCTACTCTTTGACACCCTTTTAGTAGCGGTATGCTTTAAGGGGCGTGAGTTACTTCTATGATGAAGTAGGCTTTGTTCTAAGAGTGCTATTTTAGTGGTTTAGTCCTTAAGGAAGAGCTATTTTTAAACACATAAGGATAAGAGGAAACACCAGAATCTACCAAAATAAACATGTATTTTAAATTAAATATTACAAACCAACAGTAAACACATTTCTATATTAGGCCTCACAGATTTTTCAATGACAAAACATAAACAAGTAGGCTTCCAGAAAACATACCAATTGCCAATTAGTATTTTTATCACGACCCTATTGGATTAGCCTAAAACATTAAATTAACGTACTGTCATCTACAAACACATATGACCTAGGTTCAAGAATAATGGTTTCTACTCTCCTTTAAAACGTGGGAAGTACTAAACTTCTACTATCGTAATAGATATCTAAATGTTATTGTTAACTTACAGGTAGGTATTAGGGATTGCCGGTTGTCGCTGGAGGACTTATCTCTCGCTTTGAAGTGGAGTGGCCGCTGGTTGAAATTTTCGAGGAGGGATTGCTTGTCGCCTGTGACGGGGCTGATTCTGTAACGTAATTAAAGAACGGGAGCTCGTTCGGGCAGGGTTCTTCTCCTCTCACTCTTACGGTGCTTGAGATGTGAGAATCACGCGAGTGTGAGCGGCTTTACTTTTCTTCAGTCGGACTTCTTTGCAGACGGAAAAGGCTTCTTCGGTATGGCACCGATATAAAACTTGACTATTTAGGTTAATACGGCCCTGAAAGGGGGGATCGATTTTCTCAATCTGATCCTATCGTTCCTCACGGAAATCGTCTTGTATGGCTGAAGGATCGATCTTTACGAACTAATCTTTCTTCTGGCGAATCGACTTCTAATAATCTTCTTGTCTGGCCAATGGATCGATCTTCACGACCTAATCCTCTTCTGGCGTATCGACTCCAGATAATCTTCTTGTCTGGCCGATGGATCGATCTTCACGACCTAATCCTATTCTGGCGTATCGACTTCAGCTAATCTTCTTGTCTGGCCGATGGATCGATCTTCACGACCTAATCCTATTCTGGCGTATCGACTTCAGCTAATCCTCTTGTCTGGCCGATGGATCGATCTTCACGACCTAATCCTATTCTGGCGTATCGACTTCAGCTAATCCTCTTGTCTGGCCGATGGATCGATCTTCACGACCTAATCCTATTCTGGCGTATCGACTTCAGCTAATCCTCTTCTCTTTCTTTGCGGGGCTTATTTATAGGCGGATTGCCGCTCCATCTAAAGGGGGAAGTGACCAGGCCACAGATGCAAAAGGGGGGGGAGCGAATGGTGAGTTAGCATCTGGGGAGAGCGAGAATTCCTGAGGTGGCACTGGGGTGCCCAAGTCAGCTCGCAAATTATAGGCTCGCAACCGCACCGCTACTTGGCGTGCCTTCTGACTCGCACCGCTTTTTTTCCCTAACCACGGGTTTATGGGTCTCGTAGGTAATTCGATCGTTAGAGCGTCGTTTAAGGACCTTAGGTGGTCGCCTTCAAACATATGTTAGCTCCAACTGCCCACAGCGGCGGGGAGATCACACATGGTAAGCATTTTCGCCGGCTACCTTTCCCACGCTTCTCCTCATGAAGGGGGAGAGGGCTTGAATGAACCTATACTCCTCCAGGATGCTTAATGTAGCCATTTCCTTACATTTACCTCCATCCTTAAGAAAATAACGGGAGGGGGGGGGTTCCAATCCGACGCTTACAATAATATACATGGGTAACTTACGGAACATTATATTATACAATAAATTCTAGTTCACTCGGGAATGCCTCGATAACATTTCACCTGACCTTACCTTAATTCCTATATTACTGTGCCAACTTAGGATTTTCTTACCTACCACTAGGGGGTTACTCGCCCCTACTTACTTACAATTCTACTGATTTACACTTAACTTTGCTATAATACAATAGTTGGGCTGCTCCTTAATCGTCGACAGGGTTCCGACTTAACGAGTCAGCCATATAATTGTTGGACCCTTTTATATAGTGAATGGAGTACTGGTACTCCATCAAGAGTAAACTCCATCTCAGGAGTCTTCCATTCTTACACTTATTTTTACCTAAGTATGACAACGGTTTATGGTCGCATTCCAACTTGAACTCGCGCCCTATTAGATAATATTTGAATTTACCTATGGACCATATTATGGCCAAAGCTTCGATTTCGATAGTAGCGTAGGCTTTTTCTCTACTCAACAGTTTCCTACTGACATAAGCTATGGGATAGGCTGTTTCGTCATCTTCGTATTGAAGCAATACTCCGCCTAACCCGTCCCGACTAGCGTCCGTGCGAAGGCCGAAGATCTTGTTGGGATTTGGTAAGCGAAGAATGGGCGCAGTTACGAGTTTTCCTTTTAGAACCTCCAACTAAGTTATTGCATGGGGGTTCCACGTGACAGGGTCTGACGCTGTCTTTTTTAACAAATCATTTAGTGGGGCCGCAATGGAAGCGAAGTGTGGTACAAAACGCCTATAGAACGAGGCCGCTCCCATAAACGATCGGAGTTGTTTCTTTGTTTTCGGCCGGGGCATCTTGACTATGGCGTCCACTTTTTCTTGCTGGGTAGTCAAGTGTTTTTGTCCTATTTTGAATCCCAGGTAGTCAATGGATTCGTAGGCAAAATAACACTTGGTCGGCCCGGCGGTTAGACCTTGCTCCTTTAATTTCTCCAGGAATGAGCGTAAGGCGTGTAAGAGTGACTCCCATGTACGGGTAGCTACGTACACGTTGTCGAAGTAAAACGACACGTCACTTAGTCCAGCAGTAATTCGCCTCATCATCCTATTATAATTGCTACCGGCTGTAAGTAGTCCGAAGGGTAGCCTGGTAAACTGTAACAGACCTCTCTCGGTCGCAAAAGCCGTCAGTTTTTTGGACTCCTTAGCGAGAGGTATTTGATAGTACGCTTTACACAAATCCAATTCGGTGATGAATTTAGCGTCTTCAAATAAATGGAGATTTTGATCTATTAGTGGGATGGGCTCGGCGTCGAAAACGGTCACTGAATTCAATTTTCGGAAGTCCACGCACATCCGAAATGATTAATCAGGTTTCTTAACCATTACTATGGGGGAGCAATAATCGGACTCCGATGGCTCTAAAATTCCCAATTTTAGTAAATTCCGGACTTCCTTATTGAAGGCTTCTCGTAGGTGGATTGGTAAAGGATATGGTTTGCTCCGAACCACTGAATTAGTTTTTAGTTTTATTTCATGGATAAAATCCTTGGCACATCCGGGGTTTTCAGAAATGACTTCTGGGAATTCCATGAGCAAGTTCAAAATTTCCGCTTTTTGTTGAATTTCTAAGTGGGGATTTATCTTTAAATCCACCCGAGGGTCTTTCGGGGTAGGTGAGAGCGAGGGAAGTTCGTATTCCTCGTCTTGTTCCACACACACGGTGTGTATGACTTGCAGGGGCGTAACGGGGTAAACGGCATCCATCGGTTCTGAGGTGAATTGGCGCCCTCCATCCGAAAGAATTTCTTTAGGCAGGCCTACTCGTGCAAAAATTGAAATTAATGCTTCCGCGCAGGAAATAGTGTCAATCTTCCGTAGGGCCACGGCATCTGGGAACCGGGTGGCACAATCCACTTGGGTGAGGATGTAGGAGTGTCCTCCACTTGAAGGGGGGTGAATTGGTCCCACCAAATCAATTGCCACTCGAAAGAATGGTTCGGTTATAACGGGCACCTTTTGTAAGGGAGCGGGAGGTACCCGTCCTCTGGGGGGATCCTTCTGACACACGTCGCATGATCGGCAATAGGCCACAATTTCCCTGGCGGCCTGGGGCCAATAAAAGTGTCGGAATATCTGCTGCGCCATTTTGTTGTGCCCAAAGTGTCCCGCTAATATTCCATCATGCGCGGTATTCAAAATTCTTTGCGTGTATTCTTGAGGTACACACAGTGCTTTCTTGTTCTCCTTATCCTCCTCGCTGATAGTACGGTAGAGAAGTGAGTCTTCTACGATATACTGGATAGGCTTCTTACCTTTCACTTGGAGAATTTCACCTTTAATAGCTTTCTCCCATAGAGGTTTAAGAGTGGGGCATTCCTTCTGAGCACTGGCGAAGGAAGTCAATTTGAACCCATTGTCTTCGAGGGTAATCCTCGGGGTCAACTTAGCAGGTTGTTCTTTCCTCTGGGCTTCTTGTGCCCGGGTGACTACTTGTTGGGCCACTTCTTGCTGGGGAATTAGGGGGTTTTGTCCGATTAGTACTGCGCAGAACTTAATCGGGGCTACTACCACGTCCGTCCAACCGGTGAAATATCTGCATTGTATATGACATCTCACGACGGGGAATCGATTGTCGCGTCCTAAAAAGTCGTGGACGATTGCGAATTTCTTATGGGCAGGGTTTACTGGGGGCAGCAACTTGTCGGATACCACTATGCACGTGCATCCGGTGTCTCTGACTAAAGTGGATACTCGGCACCCATTAACAGTGCCCTCTTCAAATTGTAGGCCGCCTGGCGAACTTTTGTTGAATAGAAAGTTTACCTGGTGCTGGGGCCCTTCGGATGTTGGCGCGGGGACGTAGGACAAAACAGCTTGTCCTGCTGGGATCGCGGCAGTCAGATTTTGCACCTGTTGTCTCGAGGTCTCCCTCAGTCGGGAGTTCTGTGGGCACTGGAAACTCAGGTGACCTATTATCCCGCAGGTATAACAAGTGACGGGCTTCCTTGGATACGTGCCGGTATTAGGGTATGATCCTTGTGGAATCCTAACTTTTTTTTTCTTTTTTTCTCCTCCAAAATTTGGTTTATAAGTTCCTTTTGCTGCTGAGAACTTAAAGGGCTTCTTCTGTAAATGCCTGGGTGGCGGCCCATTTTTCTTTGGGGAGGGAGCCTTCTCTTTCTTGTACTCCCTAGGATATAACCGATGATTTACCGCGTGGAGGTCAGCCTCGTCCAGACACTCGTTGAAGGTAGAAGCTTTTCGGTTCTTAACGAATGCACGGATTTCCTGGGGTAGTGTACTTAGTAACTGATCTCTAAGCATTAAGTCGACGACCGCAGCGACTTCGTTCTCTACCCCTTCTGACTCCATCCAAAACTGTAGGCTTCGACGAAGCTCAAAGCCAAAATGTTTGTATGTTTGTCCAGGTCTTATACGAGACTGCCTGAAATTCATCCTATATTCTTCCGGGTTAAGGTTTGCAGCTGAGAGAAGTTCGGCTTTGAGAGTGGAATAGTCCACAGTCGCTTCTGAGGGTAAAGATACGAATATCTCTCTCATCCTACGATTGAGTAGCGGTAACAGTCTGGCGACCCCATCTTCTTCTAGGTCCCAATTATTGACTTCAAATATTTTCTCAAAATGGGAGAGATATGCGCATAAATCTTCTTCGTCCTTGTACTCCGGGAGTTTCATGCTGGCCGCTGGTGACACTCCTGTTCTAGATGACACTGACTGCACCTCTAACTGGTCTTTACTAAGAGCTCTTTCGTGGGCCCTTATCTTATTCTTTCATCAGCTTCCATTTTCGTCTTTTCTCTTCTTTCTTCTCTTTCGTTTCTCTCTTTCTCCTGAATAAACTCTCTTTCGTTTCTCTCTTTCTCCTGAATAAACAAACTCAGCTCGGTTCCTTGCAGTCCGAGGCTTTGACCTTGCTTCCGATAAAGGTCAAACAATGCCATCGCGCTTATGTCAGTCATCTACCTTGTTTTTAAACAAGCCTGACCTATTCCACCACCGAAACTTACCACTTGGCCTAACAATTACCTTTAGATGGTATCCACCTCTAACGTTACCAATTTCTCACTCGTCAAATATTCTATTATTCCTGGTGTTCCTTTTATGTGTTAGCTCTTCCTTAAATAGACACTGCTGGGTTCTTTGTAATATAAAACCTCTAGACCTGACACCACTTTTATAATATGTCGTAGAATGACCCTTGGTTTTGATCCCTCTACTCTTTGACACCCTTTTAGTAGCGGTATGCTTTAAGGGGCGTGAGTTACTTCTATGATGAAGTAGGCTTTGTTCTAAGAGTGCTATTTTAGTGGTTTAGTCCTTAAGGAAGAGCTATTTTTAAACACATAAGGATAAGAGGAAACACCAGAATCTACCAAAATAAACATGTATTTTAAATTAAATATTACAAACCAACAGTAAACACATTTCTATATTTGGCCTCACAGATTTTTCAATGACAAAACATAAACAAGTAGGCTTCCAGAAAACATACCAATTGCCAATTAGTATTTTTATCACGACCCTATTGGATTAGCCTAAAACATTAAATTAACGTACTGTCATCTACAAACACATATGACCTAGGTTCAAGAATAATGGTTTCTACTCTCCTTTAAAACGTGGGACGTACTAAACTTCTACTATCGTAATAGATATCTAAATGTTATTGTTAACTTACAGGTAGGTATTAGGGATTGCCGGATGTCGCTGGAGGACTTATCTCTCGCTTTGAAGTGGAGTGGCCGCTGGTTGAAATTTTCGAGGAGGGATTGCTTGTCGCCTGTGACGGGGCTGATTCTGTAACGTAATTAAAGAACGGGAGCTCGTTCGGGCAGGGTTCTTCTCCTCTCACTCTTACGGTGCTTGAGATGTGAGAATCACTCGAGTGTGAGCGGCTTTACTTTTCTTCAGTCGGACTTCTTTGCAGACGGAAAAGGCTTCTTCGGTATGGCACCGATATAAAACTTGACTATTTAGGTTAATACGGCCCTGAAAGGGGGGATCGATTTTCTCAATCTGATCCTATCGTTCCTCACGGAAATCGTCTTGTATGGCTGAAGGATCGATCTTTACGAACTAATCTTTCTTCTGGCGAATCGACTTCTAATAATCTTCTTGTCTGGCCGATGGATCGATCTTCACGACCTAATCCTCTTCTCGCGTATCGACTTCAGATAATCTTCTTGTCTGGCCGATGGATCGATCTTCACGACCTAATCCTATTCTGGCGTATCAACTTCAGCTAATCTTCTTGTCTGGCCGATGGATCGATCTTCACGACCTAATCCTATTCTGGCGTATCGACTTCAGCTAATCCTCTTGTCTGGCCGATGGATCAATCTTCACGACCTAATCCTATTCTGGCGTATCGACTTCAGCTAATCCTCTTCTCTTTCTTTGCGGGGCTTATTTATAGGCGGATTGCCGCCCCATCTAAAGGGGGAAGTGAATAGGCCACAGATGCAAAAGGGGGGGAGCGAATGGTGAGTTAGCATCTGGGGAGAGCGAGAATTCCTGAGGTGGCACTGGGGTGCCCAAGTCAGCTCGCAAATTATAGGCTCGCAACCGCACCGCTACTTGGCGTGCCTTCTGACTCGCACCGCTTTTTTTTCCCTAACCACGGGTTTATGGGTCTCGTAGGTAATTCGATCGTTAGAGCGTCGTTTAAGGACCTTAGGTGGTCGCCTTCAAACATATGTTAGCTCCAACTGCCCACAGCGGCGGGGAGATCACACATGGTAAGCATTTTCGCCGGCTACCTTTCCCACGCTTCTCCTCATGAAGGGGGAGGGGGCTTGAATGTACCTATACTCCTCCAGGATGCTTAATGTAGCCATTTCCTTACACTTGAATATTACGAAAAATATTTAACTTATTCTAGAGGCAGAAAAGCAATGAAAAGGACTCAGAAAAAGGGAAAACAAGGGAATTCTTAAAATTATATGCGGGAGGGACTTCAGTTCTGTAAAAGGTTATTTTTGCCAAATCTAGGCATTCTGCAAGAAATTTTTGAGGGTAGAAAAGATTTATACCTATTTCAAAGATCTTGGAAATCTCAAGATCCAACAATTTTGGGTTGGCGACCCGCAACCCCAGGAGAAACATTGAAATAAATACAGACCGTTTGACTTTATCATTATGACCTGAGTAAAAATGAATATAAGAACCGGCGTTGGTAGGCTTACGGTAGACGAAAAATTTAAATCCAGATGGAGTCCTATGAATAAGTAGATCTAAGAACGGGAGGACACCATTTTGTTCGAGTTCAAAGGTAAATTTAATAGAGGAAACCAGAGAATTAAGTTCAGTAATGTTTCTAGGAAGAATGGGAGAAAGTTTAGATTAAAAAAATTCCATCTAAAGATAACTCAACAGAGAAAAGAGTGGGTTTCTTATGGTCCTTTCAAAGCATTGGAAATTCTATTTCCAATTATAATTAATAAACGAGTCAAAATTCCAAATTTGAAGAGAATAAGGTAAAAAAATTAGTTCAAAGGCTTTCGGTAACTACATAAACAGGTCATTCAGAGAAACTTTAATAAATACCGAGAGAACATCGAAAATAACCATTCCTATAATTTATAAGACACAAATCCTATAGAACAAAAATTAGAAACATAAGGATATTCTCTCTGTGGATTTTGGTCAATCCTAATATATATAAGGTAATGTAGAGTAATATACATCTCTCTCTCTTTCTCTCTCTCTCTCTCTCTCCCTCTCTCTCTCTCTCTCTATCTCTCTCTCTCTCTCTCCCTCTCTCTCTCTCTATCTATCTCTCTCTCTCTCCCTCTCTCTCTCTCTCTCTATCTCTCTCTCTCTCTCTCTCTATATATATATATATATATATATATATATATATATATATATATATATATATATATGCGCACCATCTGTTATAAAAATTTTCAAATTTTTCCAAAGTCTTTAGCTTAGATACCCAAAGAAATTATTGATAATTCCCCGTTTTCTCTTAAAAACAGCGAGAGATCAAAGTATAAGTTTACTGTTTCGAATGAATCTTTTTAGGACCGCTAGAAACGGTTGACTGCAACTTGCTCTTACCTGATGGTGAAAAGGGGCTTCCACGAAGGTACTATATGAAACGGGCGCTATCATTCATTGCTTTCCACTAACCGCACCATCTGTTATAATTTTTTTCAATCATATACATAATAACGGAAAATCACATGACAAATATGTACATCTACATATAAAGGCCAGCTCTTGTTCGTGCAATGCTGAGTTCTTTCCTGCCTATCCAATATACACAGAAAGTACGGGTACCTGGTGAACCGGGACTGTTGTCCCAACAAAAAGTTTACCATCTCCAGTTCAACATGAATCAACCACTCTTGCTGATCATAACGAATATTTTCCAGCACATAATTAGCGCTTCATACTTCGCCTTCAGTATAGTTGAATGAGCGAGGGGTAGAGAGTCAAACTGGTTGGAATTGTGCATCAGAAAATATTTCAGCGATCGCTTGCTACTCTCAATGAGCAGTCTTCAATCTTCGGGTCGGTAATGTGGCACTTTAAGGTGGTTCAAAAGCTAGATCATATCTGTAGAGTACATCATATCCTTATTTCCAGACAAAAACGGAACTACTCTTAATGTATGTCAGGGTAGAAGGTGATGCGAGCACTGTCAGAAAGAAGGTTTGTTTTTCTTTAATTTGCATGCCTACATATCATCAGAGGACTTTGACACGCTTGAGATCGCGAACTAGATCATTTAGCTCTTTTAGGGAAAAATAATATCGATAATCATCGCTAAAAACAATGCTTCTTCTTCGGGTTTTTTTCAACACTGAAGAAATCTTCGTCACTAATGTCAGAGACTTCTCCAAAGAGAGATACTGGAATTTTATCATAAGTCCTAAAGGACGACGTGCTTATTAAAGATCATGATAAATGAGGCTGTTCCGGTTCTTTCTGATGCTCCCAGTTAAATCAAGAGTGCAAAAGTAGCAGTCAGTGCCATGGTTTGTCGGCTCCCTCGAAAGAGTCCAACCATGGGAATACAAAACTTGGGACAACTCTTCTTGCCTTTGGTCCAACAACGCAGATACTCGGTGCATGCCTTGCGAACCATGTATGGCGCCCAAGCTTTATCCTGGTCTCCAAATTTCATCCCAAAATAAGCATGGTAACTAAGCTTTATAAACAAATGGTGTATTTGCCGCAGATATATCAGAATAAATCAAGATTATTTTTGCAAGATCTTCTGGCTGAATCCTTTTCATTCACCGTCAAAAGAAAAATACTAGTTATTCAAAAATTGCCGCACGTAAACTCTTCAGAATTCGTTTATTTTAAAGAAATAAGAAAAAGAAATGAATGCCGGTACATGTAAAAAAAAATACTTCATGTGGCAATAAAACAAAGTTTGACCTGTTTGACCAAAACCAATGTGATTTTAGGATTTAGTACATCGAAATTGTCCTAAAATAGCTAAAAACAAATTCGACCATAAAGTTGGTGCTAGCCAGTGTTATAATTTAATCGATATATTCCATTTTTCTTCTATTCCTTTTGGACACTAATCTTTTTAGTAATATCCTTAGCTTGATTCATCTAAATTTGCATAGCTCTTACCCATACGTAGAATATAACTATAAGGTATTTTAGAGAAATTTTGAAAACCTTAGGTTTTTTCTGCAAAACCTATGGAAGATTTGTTATGGAAATACAGGGGTTATCTTTTTGGACGTTATGGGCATACCTAAAAAGTGTGTTACAGAGTGGATATCTGAAGATGTCTGGCCAAGGAGATGAAAGGCATATGTCGTAGTATAAGAAGGAGCGAGTAATGGAAGGGGATCGTACGTATGGGTTGTTTACGTACTACACCAAAAAACCCTCCGCGATTAACGTTTTATCTCTCTAAGAGTGCTATATATGTTATTATTATTATCTTGAATATTATTGATTTAAACTTGGAGGGTTCTTTGTACCATCCCTAAAGTTTAGAGGATAAATTAAAAAAATTTGTTCAAACAAACTAAAACCTTAATTAATACAAAAAAATAAACATGAACCAAACAAATACTGCACACTAAATACACATAAATGACTTCAATAATTTTTAAGTAGAGCTTTCTAAATTCATCTCTCGAAATTATAGTGACGGTTGACCCACCGCCCACTTTTATATAAAAAATGCTAACTGCCTTTACCGACCGGATACCGGAGTTTAAATACCTTTGTCCCTCTTGTGACGGGTTTTAGTATGACCTTGAACTCAATGAGCTAAGTCACCTCAGGAATCTTGTTGTTTTGTTGACGCGTGCCTCGGCCAGATGGTTGATGCGGACGGAATAGTTTTTAAAGCCACAGAGGACTTTGGCGACTGTGGCAGATGGGGGAGCCACTCGTCTTCGGCACGAAATGATATGACCAACGGATTGTAAAAGAATGTTCCTTTTTCCTCTTCGGATTACTCTGGGGAATAATTCGCACTGGCTAACGATGAGCCAGGCGGGAATCCTTTGACTCGGGATAGTGCTGGGAGAAGTTTACTTGGGGGTCTTCCTCAAGACCGAGGACTATCTATGTGCTTTGGGCTGCACCAGGATAGGAAGGGGAGGGGTTCTCTGACGAGAGTAAGTTGAACTTGATTCTTAAGTCAAGTTAACTTAAAGTTCGGTGTGACCACCGGGAACTAGCTCGAGGATGAGCTTCTTCATAGTTTCACTCGTCTTCAAGAGCGAGTCCTATCTAGGTGCTTTGAGATACACCAGGATAGAGGGGGGTTGTTCTCTGACTAGAATAAGTTGAACTTGATCAAGTTAACTTAAGGTTCGGTGTCATCACCAGGAACTAGCTCAAAGATGGGCTGCTTCTTAGTCCCTTCTCTTGGTAGCCGGAGCTTATTGCCGGGAACTTCGTAGCCTGCTGACTCACGTATTCTACCGCGTTTTTCCAAAGTTTTTGGTATATATACGTCGTCACCCCACTGAGGTAAGGGTAGAATGGGGGGGGATTTGTGGTCAGGCCGCATAAAGGTTCCTCCTCCAACGGTTTTTCTCAGCGTTGTACCTTTTGTCTTGAAGGACCTTCAGGCTTGAGGGAGACGCGTCTCCAATTTTGTACTTGAGGTGAAATTGAATACCCACTCTTAGGGAAGATTTTGCAGTTTTAAACCGATGTTGGGGTCTCCAGTCCGACCTGAGCTGATTATTGCATTCTGTGGTCTTGAAAGGTCGTTTGGCTTCCCGACGGGAGGAGGGGCGAGAGCGACGTGGTTAAAATTTTGAACCATGGCGTCTACAATGCCAAGATATTTTTGGTCAACGTCCCGTGGCGCAACTGAGAGAGGAGGAAGGGTATCGATTTCCCTACTGGAGATGTATCTTGCATTTTGAGGCTATTTGTAAGAAAAGGAATTGCGACAACTTCAGGAACCTTAGAAGTATAAATGTTTGCTCTTTAAGGCAAATGGAACCTTACATATTAATGAAACATCCAAAAAGAGCAAAAATAATAATTTAAGGGTATTTCTGGGGACATTTCATCAAAATTTATGGATCCACTTAGGTTACAATTTCTGCTATCAACCAGGATTGTCGTGGTACGACCACTCTATACCATACACTACTCTTATATTATGTGGGGCAGAGGAGGTGACTTCATCACCTACTGCAACGCAAACCGTTGAAGGACTGTTCGCAGGGATTAACGACCGACTAGGAGGTCACACTTGAGGCGTTGGTTTTCACATCCTTAATAATCAGACAGAGTGCATAAATGGTTGGCGAGATTTACTTGAATAGGCCGAGAGTATCGTGCAAGGTTAGTTAAAGATTAATCAACAAAAATATAATTTTATTTACACACATTAAAATAAGAATAATAATAGACTGTAAGGGAATGGTCACTTCCCCCCCCCCTCGACCACTCTTGGTGCAGTTCCAAGGCGGTTACCGTAAGGACATCCGCCCCAGGCATCGGCGGGTCAGTGTTTAACCACAGTGTGGCACAACTCGGGGCCATGTAAGACCCTAAAGGTCAAAAAGGTAAGATCTCCCCCAGGAGAGTGAGATCCAGTTTCACGTCGAACAAGAAATTGGAGACGGGTTTCTCCCAATCTCGATGGCTAACGAGGAGCCGATGTTTGACTTCGTGGGAAAGACCATTTGGAAAAAGAGCTCTCCTGGGGCCGTCCTCAAGCCCCTCTCACCCTTACCACTCTCCCAGTGGGAGGGTGCGAGGTATAAATGAGGAACTCTGAGGAAAATCGTAGTAGTATACGTCAGTCTCTAGGTTACGAAGTCCTCGGATCCAAAACCGAGCTACCGAGACTGGAGAGGTAGTTTACTTGTGTCGCCAGACCAAGAAGCACCCTGCAAGAGAGGCAGGGCTACCTACCTTAAGGGGCTAAGAAAAAGCTCATCCTTGAGCTAAGTCCCTGGTTATCAAACCAAACGATAAGTGAACTTTGGTAAGTTCGACTTACTCTCGCCAGAGAGACTCCTCATATCCTGGTGCACCTTAAACACCAGGGGTATTCCTCGTCCTTGAGGAATTAAGAAAAGAAGAATTGGTAGTATACGTCAGGCCAGGTGACGAAGTCCTCGGGTTCAAAACCGAGCTACCTAGACTGGATAGGTAGTATACGTCAGTCTCTAGGTGACGAAGTCCTCGAATCCACAACCGAGCTACCGAGACTGGAGAGGTAGTTTACTTGTGTCGCCAGACCAAGAAGCACCCTGCAAGAGAGGCAGGGCTACCTACCTTAAGGGGCTAAGAAAAAGCTCATCCTTAAGCTAAGTCCCTGGTTATCAAACCAAACAATAAGTGAACTTTGGTAAGTTCGACTTACTCTCGCCAGAGAGACTCCTCATATCCTGGTGCACCTTAAACACCAGAGGTATTCCTCGTCCTTGAGGAATTAAGAAGAAGAAGGAAAAGGCTCCCCCTCGAGCCCGTTATTCGGTGGCCACACCAAACTTTAAGTAACTTATTCTCGCCAGAGAAACCCCCCTCCGTTATCCTCGCACGTGAAGAAGACCCTCCCCGAGTTCAGTCCTCGTCCATCAGGAAATAAGTAACGAAGGAGAAAAGCTCCTCCTTGAGCTCGTTACTCGGTGATCTCACCGCACTCCAAGTTAACTTGAATTAAGAACCAAGTTCGACTCACTCTCGCCAGAGAGACCACGACTGCCTGGGTGTTGCATAGAGCACCGTATTGGTTCTCGTCCTTGAAGAAACCTTCCCCCCCCCGGAAGAACGTGTGGACCCCCCAGCTGCTACCCTCGCCAAGACGACCGAGGAATTCCGCCCATCTACACGCGTCAAGAGTAAATATTTCTGAGGGCCTTTAAACTCCACATGAGTCCGTAAGCCTAATTCTTATATTATTGTTTTGTCTAGAGAAAACGTTAACCAATTTTTGTGGGGAAACTAATTTAATTAATTCTTGTTTATAATAATATTTAGAGTATTGCTGTAGTTAAAGTATAAAGGTTGTGTATTCAATGGTTAAAGATAAAATATAAGTTTATTTTGTGAATTAGTGGGCGTTTCTTTTATATCCTGACGTGTTTGGTGTCGGCTCTATTCTTTAAGATATTCCGATATCAAAGTATATTAGACAGCTCTTAGCACTCTTAGAGATAGAACAAAAAGGAGGGGCATTCTACGACACTAAATAAAAGTGGTGTCAGGTAAGTAGGGTTCTTATCAGAAAGAATTCTACGACATAGACAAAAAGGAATTATTTAAATTGAGATAGTCTCTTAATAATTATTATGAGGAGTGATTCTCAAATAGAATTAATTGTTTAATGTAACTAGGCTCAGGTCAAAAGGAGGAACTAGACAATACTAATAATGGAGTGCGTTTCAGTCTTACGGGTTAATGACTTCGAGGAAGGTCCTTCTTTCGATGAGTCGAGTGGGGAACGATCCGATAAGGCAAGTGAGGCAGGATCCGAATGAAGTAGGTTGGGCACGATCCGAACCAACCTTCAGATGAAGATTGCCAAACTTCAAAGATTACGTTCGACGGGAAATGTGGGAATTCTCGTAATTCCAACTGAAAGAGGTCTTCACTTTTACTCAAAGGAAATCGATTGAGATTTTCTTCGGTCCGATTAAACGGAGGGAGCCTGTTGCGCAAATTCAAAGGCTTGCCGTTCACAGAAGCTACCAATTCACTTGGATAAATTCACGGCAGAAGAAATTTGCTGTCTGTCAAATGCTCACGGAACGAGACGATAAGGACGGCCTTGAGTTGCGGGCTGGACTCTCCGAACTACAAAATAGCTTGAGTATTTGTATGCCCGATTCTGGAGGGAAATGAAGAGTTTGGAGAAAGGAGTCACAAGCTCCAGACATCTTAATCTGGAGGCGGAGTCGATTAATCATTTAGCAGCAAGGGGCGAAAAAGATCGGCTGTTTTACACCCCGTCACCGGGGGGTCGGGGGCTTGGGACGAGTTGGCAGGATTAAAAAATATTTTGCCACGTGCTCAGGACTAAAAAATTCGAGAATGTTTGAACAAGAAATGACGTCGTCCATGGTGTGATACCATAGAACGTGTCTCGATACATTTTTTTTTTGGGGGGGGGGAGGTTGTTCTTTTACAAGCATTTAACAGTTAAATGATCTCAGGTGTTAAATCCACGTAGATAGCATAAAGTTTAAAAGGTTTAACTATAGGTTAATTAACTATGCGCCCTGTGAAAGAGATCCCCCGATCGAATAATGAAATTCATATAAAGATTGGAATGACACTCCTTGACAAGCTTAAGTGAATCAGGGTCAGTTCCTCGTTTTAGAAGTAGGGAAGTGGGAGGGGTAGGACTAGAAGTGTGTTTGGCAACTAACCAGCTAACAAATGACCTTTGTACCTATGGAAGGCCACCCAATCCACGTGGGTGGGTGCGGCCGGGTGGTCGGTGCGTAGCTGGCGTGAAAGAACTTGGTGTGTTGTGTCGGTGACCAAAATGGGTGAGGGAAGAGTCAAGGGTGTTGTAAGTGGTGATGTGCGTAATGACAAGTATTGTTGGAGAAGCCTGCGCCTACATACCTGGTCTGCGTGTTAGAGGAATTAAACACGATACCTAGACGTTGGAATTCCAACCCCAATAGGCAAACGAAAGTTTGAAATCCAATGTATTGATGATGAACTACGACCATTTTTTTCCAAATATTTATGAAAAATGGTAAAATCTATTATCTTCACATAAGGTATATAGTAGAATTGTCCATTGAGTCATTCTAAAAATTCTTTCCCTCCACTATTTCAATCTTAGAATCCCCAGCAATGGTAATAAACCTTAAGCCAAATAGTCCCCAATACCTCCTAATTATAACACTTGATAAATTGCATATATAAAGCACAGCTTCGTTTTTCGTTGCCTTTGCATTTGTTGTTTTAAAAAGAAAGGATTAAATCCACGTTCATTGGTGGGCTGATCATATGCAGTAAACAGAAGCAAGGAGAGGAATTGATTAAATTAGCACTAGCAGAAGCAGATGAAGTAGGATAAATTGGCCCTCTAGACATAAGAAGCATGCATAAGATTGGAGAGAAATTGGCGAGCTGATCTTAAGCAGCAATCAACGCAGGGAGAAGAATTGACAGTCTGATCATAAGTAGAAGTGGGTACAAAAATTGGAGGCCTGATCAAAAGCAGCATGCAAAAGCAAGGTGTTGATTTTTCAGGTTGATCTTAAGCAGCAAGCATAGCCAGGTTAAGAAATTTGTAAGCTAATCATAAGAACAAAGCAGAAGCAGCGAGAGGAATTCGCGTTCTGATTATAAGCAGCAAGTAGAAACAAAAAAATGTTTTAGGAGCGGTTGGGAGAAACGTTAGAATGGTGATTATTAGATAAAACAAGGCAGGAAGAAGAATTAAAGGCTGATAATAAACATAAAGCAGTAGCAGGGAGAGGAATTTTCGTAGCCCATTTATTTTCTGAGTATTTTCTATCTTTTTCAAGCAATGAAGGATTATATGGATTATTTAGAAAAATAAACTAATGTAATTTCATTAAAGCACTTTCTCTCGATGGTGAAAAGATGTAGGGTTGTCTGCAAAGTACAGTGCTCTCATGCCGAGAGAATATATTTAATGCCGCCAGGAATAAATAGTACAAAAAAACACAACCATCCCAAATATTAAATAACATGTGTTTGTAGTTAAGGATGAATGCATTTTGTTAATCGCTTGAGTGGCAAAAATATACCATATTCACAAATTAAATAGTAAAACTAAAAGGGTTCAGCGGGAAGAGATTCACTTCAGTTCGAGAATCTTTGTTAATTCTAACCTTAAGAATAAAAGCCATTTAATAGAAACAAACTTCTTAAGGGAATAAAACAAAATAAAAGTTTGAAAGTGGAATATTCTTTGTTTTAATAATACTTAGACTTGGGTGGATAAGTAGAAAAATTCGAGGGAGAAGATCTTGAATTTGCAAGCTGAATAAATTAACGAGTGAAAATAGGAGTAATTCCTACTTTGGTAATCTAGCCGCTCAAGCAGAATACTTCATGATATTAGAAAAGCGAAGCGAAGATAGCCTTTTGTGAGAGGATCGTCAACGTAGTTAGTTTCTACAGAAACAAGAGGACGAAAACTTAAAATTTGTTTGTTGCGGATGAGAAAATTTGAAAGCCACCGAATAGTCTTAAAATGCCAGGAAAAAATATATTTACCAATTAAATAATAAAAATAAAATGGTTCAGCGGAAAGAGATTCACTACCGCTCGAATATTTTTATTTATTCTAGCAGTATGAATAAAAGCCATTAACCAGACAGGAAAAAAATAATAATACTTAGATTTAGATAGATAAGGAGAAAGATTCGAAGGAGGTTATGCTGAAGTTTGTTGTGGATGAGTAAATTTGAAAACAACAGAAAGGTGTAAGAAGAGTTAGGGAGTTTCGTCTATTCAAGGTCAAGTGAGACATTTTATAATTAGTATAAATATACCTTTTTTTGAGTTAAAACAACCTAGCTTTGTACACGTTTTCTTAACAGAAAAAGCACTGTTCTCTACCCATATTAACAAAGACTACTATAGGAGTATTAAGAGAAAGGGAAGAGGGGTATTAAGTTTTTAAAAATTGAAAATCAGCACATGGTAATAAGATAGGGTGGTTACATTCATGCGACGGGGCCAAATGGACTATCAAGCGTTAGAACTTCTAGATTTTTTGTTTTTCTGCAAAAGAGATAATGGAAAATAATACTCAATGTGTTATTTAAGGAAAGAATCAAAATATTTAGTATGTATTTATAAATATAAGATTGCAAGGCGCCAAAAATCTATGATATTATCTTTTATAAGGAAGAGGAATATTAAGGAAAATGGTCATTTGAAGTCTTGTGGTGATAGGCCATTGTCATCTGCTACAATATTTAAAGAAACTGGTAAGGAAGAACAATAAAATGGGAAAGAAAAGTTGTATATTTCAGACTTATTGAATATTAATTTATTACAACAATGCTGGCATTTTGTGGTCACAAATATTCACCAAAATCCTAGAAACTAAAGATCAGAGCGATCTGAAAACTCATCACTGAAGAATTTGTTCTGCTTGTAATTAGAAATTTCGAAATCACGTTCGAAACTGAAAATGGATATTATCTCGAAGGTTCTAGCATAGTTACCTATAATAGTGCTATTAATCTTAACTGGTGTTCGAAAATATTTTGAAAATTGAGAAATTGGTACTATTTATGGATAATGTAAAAAAATACCAATATCGCTACAACATAATGGGATAAAACTTTAATAAAATGACCAAATAAACGAAAGCACATCACAAAGAGTCAGATTTAGCAAAAACTCAATGTGAAGTTCCGAATTCTGTGTTCTATTGATTTATTTATGAATCTGCGATGATGAGTCGAGTTGGAAAATCTTTCAAAGATCCTTTGTATGGTCGTGAAGTAAACAATTACAGTTCCTCATCAATATCATCATCAACCGCTTTCTGACAAACTGTGCTCGCTACGATTGAACACTAGTGAGAAATAATATGTCCCTCCCTCTATACGGTATGAAGCTAAAGTAGTTATTGGTTTTAATAGTGTGTGGTTTATTGTAGCCTCTAGCCTAGTGACGTTCGATCCATGGACAGAGTAGATTCAAACACGGGGGCACACTACCTCCAAGATAGAGCCCTATATTGTCGAATATCATTCACTTCATCTTGGGTCGTTACTTTCTCACTCTCTCAAACACTAACTTTGACGTTATATACCTAGTTTTATTGAATTCTCCAACACCTCATTCATCCTCACATTCACCCTCATATATTTCCTCCTAAAATCAATGATCAAAAAACAAAAAATATTTGGTATTATGATAATGGGATTCCGATTTGTGTTTAGAGATCCAAATAGAAGCATTATTTCCGAAAAAAAAAAAAACCTCTTCCAACCCCACCTCTTACCTCAAAAAGACTGACAATTCTAGCAATCAACCGATTATTCATTTCATTAAACATTCTTGAATTGTTCTTATAAAATGAAATATGCATTAAAAAATTTGTATATCAGCGATATTTGATTTGGTTAATTTTGATTCGTTTTCCATTAATTACAAACTCGCAGTTAGTTAAAAATTGATTTCACAATTTCAAAAACTAGATTTAGATACAATGATTTCACGCACATTATGTTTTTTCATGAATCAAGAAGGTAAATACAAGTAGATGAATCGGTATTCAAAACCATCACCAGATAAAATAGCAAACAAAAAACTTGAGCTCTGATCTCTTTGGCTTCATTTTAAAAAAAAGTGCAATCGCACTTTCAGCAAATAAACGAACCTTTCTTAGCCCCAGCAGTTTATTCAGTAAATTCTTTCTTCAATGGGCTTACAAATTTTTGAACTCAGGAAGCTGCTATAATCGGTCATTGAACGCCGATACATGACAGGAGAGCTGGTAATAATTTTGATACCTGCTTTACTCTCGTTACTTCCGTGTTTTTCCCAATTCTGAATTAATATTGTGATATCACTATACAGGTGCAAGTTGATTAGTCTTGTTGTATCGTTCTAATTATACAACTTCGAAACCTGTATTTTTGTATTTACGGGATCCAAGCTATTTGCCTCTCGAGTCTGTTAATTATAATTGTTTTTCATATGTCCATCATAATCTCTGTTCCTTCTAAGCAAGCATTAACAGAGAATGTACAGGTGCATGGTGTACCCATACAATGATTGAATAATACCATTTCCTTGTTCATGCGTCAAAAGAGGCTCGTATTGTCAAGTGTTAGGTTGATTGCCTGCGGGCGCAAAAGAAGGTTCCAGAGGAGATGAAATAGGTCAAATGAAGTTTAAGGAAAAATAAAAGGGAAAATACCTAAAAAAAATTATGTTTTCGTGAATTATGGAAATGTAAACAATTCAAACCAAAATATCATTTCTCAATTCATGCAGTTTACATATTTGATATGATAAATCTACACAGGATTGTCTTCCAAGCAAACTTGTATAGAACCCATTGTTTTCCTTGTACTTTCGAGAGAGGACTTGTTACAAACTAAATCGTCCACAATTATTCCATATTTACGAGACGCATCTTCCATAGCTGTGTCGTTCGAGTTATCGGTAGAATTATTGGCTTCCGTAGTATAATATTTGAAAAAATAGAACGGTCACGGTAATTTTCAGTCAGAAGCCTATTGGAAGCCCCCTTAATTTGGAAGTTGGGAATTTGTGTACTTATCTCTGACGTAAGGACAAATTTTATAGGAACTGGATTGTTTTTATTGCTTTTTTAAATTGATTGATTTAACGAAAATGTAAGTTATTAAAGAGTGCATTAAATTTTATTTGAAATTATTGGGCCGTAATTGATAGTCTTAATTGGACGCATAATTGTACCTCTGGATCTGCATCTATGGTTACTGTAAGTGAAATATATCAGATCACAATGCAACTGAGGACTTTGAAGTTTAGCCAATGGGGACAAGATTAAATCCTTAGATAAACAAAATAAATTCAAAAGTCCTAAACATATCCTCATATTTATGAAAGGATATTGAAAAGATTTTAAGGCGGATATTTCATATTGTCTATGTATGTTGGGACAAATTCAAAACATTTTCTATATATTTGCGCGAAAACATTTTTTTTGGTCGATTAATTTCTAAAATATTGATGAAAAGTTTAAGTAATCATATTAGTATCGATGACTTGCATTTCAAAGATATTCTACCACATAACTAAAAAATATTTTGTATTCATACCTACGAATGGAATAAAATAGCTCTTATATTATATAATAGAGCTATTTCTTTTTACCTAAAAATATTTTTATTCCATGACATTTTTAAGTCAAATTGCTTTAATTTTATAGAAAACACCAATTTTTTTTTAGAAAATTTAGTTACTATGGTTGGGGGCGATATTTCACTCAGTACGGGAGATTTCCCGCTTCCTGCGGTACCGGGCACAATTTTCAGTTAAACGCGGGAGAATAGTTCCATGTGACACATGAAGAGTTAATTGAATATTGACCGCCAACATCTATGAGTTGAATTTTGTCTCTGCAATGTTTCGGATTTCATGAGGTCTTCTAGGACTCACAATGTTGGTTTACAGAGACATACTAGGACTAGTCGCGCAAAACTTTATAACAAAGTGTATGCAGCCGATTTTGTGCAATTTTTCGATCTAGCAGAATTTTTTCCATCCTAGGATATTACTTAATCAAATGATCGAAAAATAATTCTGATTGAAAGAATATAAACTCCAGGTAAAAAAAAACAAATAGCGAATAAAGCACAATCGGTATATCTCGGCTTTATAATAGAAAGATTGTCATGAGTTTGGCCACCGTCAAAGGCAAATTCGTGAAACAACCTTTTCTTTGGAGAATTTGCGCGAACCACTCTTCTCATTCCGTCGAAGAAACCTTGTTCCTCGTCTGAGATTACTCAGCCAAATTCAAGAGTGTCTCACCCAGCCTGGAAATAACCTTACTCGTGCTCCAGATAATTCTGACCCCTCCGTCAAGAGTAAAACGCCCCTCGAGCCGCAAGACTAGCTCGCCTCGTAAGAATTTCTCCTCTCACCCAGAGTCAAGTCGTCAAGGTAAAACCCTTTTACCTCTTTTCGAGGATAATCAACCATTTTGTCCTCGCCACTTGATATCCTCTTCACGACTCTTTAATTGGACTCCCCAGTGTTTACCCACATTTTTCCTGTCTAACCAAGTCCTATATTTTGATCCCCGTTAAACTGATTAGTATTTGATTTATTATTTCATTGGGAGCGACATTATTTTTCCATTCATTTACAATGGTAGACATTTCCATAATTAGCATTATTAGTGTAATTAAAGTATATTTTTGTTTTTAATCTTTAAATAACCTTGAATGAAACCTAGTATTTAAATCTTCCCTTCAGCCAACCATTAATCACCACGCTCTCACCTCTTATTACCCCTGTGCAGCTGGTGTATCCATCTGGCCACCTGCAACAAGGGTATACTGCATTCTCTGCAGAGAAGGTATCCGCTCATGAATACCACGACAATGTTGTTTGAAAATAATTTGAAAACAAACCTTAATTCAATGCTTTTAGGTTACAACTAAGATCAATATTTGACCTAAAATAGCAGGGAAATGCAGACTCATGGTAAAAGTATATAGACAACGAGTTAATTACTGAATACCTTTATTGTCATTTTCAAGAAATGAATACATTTTGAGCAATAAAAGTATGTACATTACATAGTAATACTTTGTGAAGTTCCCATTTAGAAGCTTTTTAGAACTGCTACATTCATTGGCATAATAATATTAATATGTTCTGACCTTACAGCTCGAAGTATTTCCGATCTGGTTTGGTGTATGAGATTCAGTAATTTTAAGCTTGTTGCTGTTTCTTTAGGCAGAGGACTGACTCTCAAGGGCAAGTTGTTTGATGCCGCTTTGGTACTCTCACTCTAGTGTACTTTTTTGTAATATTAGCGGAACTCACAACTTCAAGGAATGGACAACTTTATTTTTCAAACTAACCACTTGAAAATACTGGCAGTTATCCCTCTTTAAGATGGGAAATGTATTTTTTCCAGTTGATATTGCCATCACATTCAATTAAATCTGATCTTCAATTATTCCACATGTGTCACAATTGGTTTTAACCTGTTTATTTCAAACTCCTGAAAGTTCAGCAAACTTTCCTAACATTAGTCATAGTTAAACGAAGCTTCCTCTTGCTTCACGTCCACAATATCCAAGAGAGTACAGGAAATTTACCGTATTTGTCGTGCTGATTTGGAATCTTTCTCCCAATGTAGGAGCTTTTAATCAAGGTTCGTTCTCAAGAGTTCTTCGAAAAGCTATCAAACATCTTTCAGAATGGCCAGGTATACCAGGTCTAGACTCATGTCAAGTTTTAACCTTTTATTTATTGAACAATAATTCTATTTTTTAATAAATGGGTATTCCAAGATTCCTAACAATCTCTTTGGGACACACTATCCTAGATTTGCCAACAATGCCTCCTCCATAATTAATCTGAGGTGTCCTAAGAATTATCCTTCCTAGGCATGTTTAATAATTCCAAAATTAAACAAGAAATGTTAAAAGCAACTACTATCTATATTAATATAAAAATATCGTACTCGAATCTTTTTACCATAAAACTGTGTGTGTCTATTTATTTCTTGTATGTCCCTGTATTTCTTTATACAAGGTTATTATAAACGACTAGTTTGCGCGATTAGTCTTTTGCCTTCAACTCATCAGAAGAAAAGAATCCAAGTGCTAAAGAGATGAGTTACAACTCTAGCTTTTGGTATGGTATAGGTTTTTCGAAGAGAGGAATATTTTATGTTTTCAGCGTGTGAAAGAATGCCTACAGACACAAATATAATATTAAAGTCATATAGCCCTATATTTTATTGTATATTATCCTAAAACTGAAAAGAATTGTTATTAAAAAGATATAAACAGTGCTGTAAGGAATGGCTTCTTCTCCTTTATAAAGAAAATAGTATCATTAGTATTCCTTCTATGGCGTATTCCAGCATTTCATAATCAATTTCATATTTCGATTTACGATTCTATTTTTCAATCTGTAAATAGTTTTTCTTCCTGAATTGAAGTCTCTGACTATAATTCGGTGGAAAAATTTATCAGGTTTGATTAAGCTCGGAGGTTTGTTTCACTTCAACTAGCTAAATCTAACGATTAAGCAAAGTAGCTTATCATGTTTAATTTGAGGTTTTGTTGAAGGAGTCGGTTGGTAATATTATTTCGAATAAAGCATTTTAAACTATAAATAATAATTATGACAAAGGTGTCATTGGGGTAATTTGAAAATTATACCTGCTTGGTCATTAAAAGTGGAATTATATGTAAAGAACAAGATAAAGAGGAAGGTTATAAAAGTATGAGTTTTCTTCCTGTATTTATTCCTGAACTCTCAGAGACCAAACATGTAGGTATAAGTCCAGATTCCCAACTTAATATATGAATTTTATTAATCTTTGGTATCAAGCATGGTCTCAAATTTATTATGCTACAACTTTCTATACATCTTTTTTTATTGCTAGGAGTGGATTCGTAAAAAACAGCTGAAATAATGCTCCAAATTTAATAATAATAATAGCTAACCTTAAATTCCTAACAACATTTTTCACCCTTAATTATTTTAAAACTTGCTAGTATAAAATATGGTCGAGGGATCTTTTCAATTTCTTTCCCCTTGCGGAATCAACATTTGTTGTTACCGAATCAACAAATACTGAATGGTTATACGAGAGATTTGTCTCTCGATACCATTTTAATGGAGATAGAGACCAAATTGGGTGAGGGTATTTTTGTTTGAGTTATGGACGGAGAAACCAAATCAATACTGACCGAAAACTTGGGGAACACTAAATGCACGCCTTCTAAGCAGTCATTATATCCCATCGAGGGTGAATATTCCTTTTCCATAACTGCTGTCGCAATTATTTATTATGTTTTGCATCATTGAGTATGTACATTCTAGGATTGCTAGTTTCTTGAAATGTTAATGTGACATTAATTAATAGCAACTATGTTAAAGTATGGCAAAGCAAGGAATGAGTGGGTTTTTTTATTCTCAAGGAAGTCAAAATAAAGGTGATAAATGTGAAAATAATTATTAAAATATAAGGTTTGCCAATTACGGCAATAGAAGGCGAATGACAAATGTGGACGTTAAGTTTTGTGAGGTTACGTATGTAAACCTCACCCTACATGCACGCATTCATGTAAAGGGGAGGACGGGACGAGGGGAGGTGTATGCAGATGTTTACATGAGAGTTCCGTCGTTCCAAAACGCCCAGCCCATTTTAGTGGTAAAATAGCGAAGTGAATTGTGAAATAGCTCGACTTCTTAGCAGCGTTTGGAAAGGCGAGCACCATCTTTAAATCAAAATACCCACCTGTCTGAAAAGTTCGCGTTAGATCTCAAAGCCACACAGAACTAATAAATGAGTTATGTTTGAAATAATTAAGCAAAACAACTACGTGTGTGCAAGAAGCGAATAAATTCGAAATTTAGTATGAATAATATATCATCTAAAGTGGAAGGGAGCCAATCAATCAAAGACAAAACATAAACAAAATGAAGAGAACAAAAAAAATTGGATTCCACCTGATTTAAGATAACCCCAAAAATGATCACTAACAAGATGGAAAGATGAAATTAAAATATATAATATACCAAAATATGGAATAAAATTGCACAAGAATCTCCATGATTTTGAAATACGACACAAAACGTTTTAGGTAGTCTAGCGCGCAAGAAGGATAGCGTGCACAGATAATTTTGCCTATTAATTTCTAGTTAAATGATGTAGCTTCAATAATATCTTATATTAATCAACCCACAACATACAAGCTCCCAACAAAGTTAAATAAAATCCTATTGTTGTTCAGAATAAAAAAATAATTAAACCCCCCATATGATCCTCTAAAGCAAATCTAAATAATGGTAAAAATTGGAATCTCTTATTACTTTTCATCTCATTTTAACTCATGATTACAGCTGCTAATTTATATTATTGATGTACCTGCCTCGACAGCACATCTTAGAACCCATTTTACTGTATTGTCCGACAGAGGAATTATTCGGAAAGATATAAAATATCTTGAATTTACATTACATAATGGAATAGTTCTTCCTCCCCCCCCTTCAAAAAACCCACTCGACGTACTGGTGATGAATAATGTATTAAAAAACTCATAAGATTAAGAGAGCAAGGGGTAATTTTGTTAATAGTATTCTACTACACAAAGAGTGCAGCGAAATAAAAATCGATCCATGTAAGAAACGAGTAAAATTTTATGTACCCTAAATTCACCTTTTGTTGGTCTATTTATCTTGTATTTCGATTCCCACACTCATGTAGAACCATATATTTTTGTCTGTTTACCTTTAATTTCGCTTGCCAGACCCATGACTGAGCCATATGTGTTATTCTGTTTACCTTTGTATTTCGTTTTCAGAACCGTGCCAGAGCCATATATGTTAGCCCCAATTTCGCTCTCTTAATGCTGAAAATGGTCACGATTAGAAAGTGATTGAGAGAAGCTTGACTAATCATTCCTGGAAGAGCAATGACACTTTAATGTACTTTACTTTGAGTAGCAATCATACACTTTAATCAAGGATTTTCAGGAGACCATACAGTTCTTGGATAATCACCTCTATCATTAATAATTTTTCCCATTATTCTCATAATAGATTCATTCAGAATTATAAGTTTTGGCTATTTTTTTTAATTATGATTGAACAACTTTCCTCTGCCATTTTTCCTTTATTAAGCGTTAATTTTTATCCCACTAGACTTTTAGTGAATGAATAGTGTCATATATTTTATTCAAAGCCAAGAAAATAGTAAAACAACATATGTGAATTTGTATTTAGCGGAGAGTTTTAGATTATAACATGTTACGCTCATGATATTTTTAATTGTGGCACAGACTAATTAGACACCCAGTCGAGTATCGATAAAAATGGCAAAAATTAAATAAACTAATAATCAAATAAATTACGTATATGGTTTATATAGGGCTAATATGAATGCTTGGTTGATTCTTTATATCCATATACAATCTAATAGTCCTAAATCAAAATTTCGATAGTTTATTTCAATAGAGCTTTTACCATCCGCCTGAAGACAGTTTTTACTTAATGTGGCACCACAAGTGACGATTGAAACTGAACTTCCATGGATCGTCTTAATAACTATCCTAAACCCTATTTTCATTACGTTTCTTCTTTACATTCTTCGTCTTCTGTGCTCATTTTTCCTACTACTTTATCCATTTGAGTGAGGATTAAATTGCGTTTTTCTTTACGATAATCAGATCAGCTCAAAGTGTAAGCATTTTCGGGACAAGCATTGAAGATAACTGAAACATATTCTCAAAAATATTCGAGATTATAAAAAATTGCCAATACCAAGAATAATGGGCGTAAGAAACCCACGGTAGAGACCTGGAAGCTATTATTTAGGATAATAATTTTAGAGGCTGGGTACCAGTATCAAGGGCCTAGTGTTCATTTCAATTATAGTTGGAATTAAGATAAAAATCTGACCATTTGCGAAATTAGGAGACAAGTTTTGAGCAGATTCTTTTTCTCTTTCTCTCTATTCCAACTACCCATGAAAATTTATAACGATAAAGAGAAAGATCTGGATCAAATTCTATATCATTTGGCTCTTTAGCGATGGAAGTGTCATGGAAGTTGTGAAAAGGCGACTGAAATTATAAAAGAAAGATTGTTTGTTTAAAAGTTAGAAATACTTAAATACTTCCTCAATATGGATACGAGTGTTGAAGTCCCATTTTAAACATCGACCTAAATCATTAATTTTCTTGATAATTTTCCATTGCATGGCAGTTGCATTCTGTAAGTTAGATTAAACTATGAAAAAAATCATCTCATTGCAAAGGTCGGCATCTTCCACACCAAAATGGGAGACTTATCCAAAGAGTCGTTGCTTGAAGGAATGGTAATAAATGATAAGAGATTCTAAACTATAGCCGCACAAACAAATGGCAGAAGACTGAAAACCGGAAGCAACCAGCGATGTGTGAACATTGCAGCGAAATAAATACCCTGTTCAAATCGCTTAGACAGCTGATGAACTTTATAGACTGATCAAGCTCTCTGAAAAAATAATTTATGACAATCTGCTAACAATTAATTAGCATTCCCCAAAACTGAAGTAATAGAATAACTATTGTATGTAAAGAAACCAAATATAATATTTTTTCTGGGTTAAATTGATCAAAAACATATTTACCACACTTGTAAATCCAACATAATATTCGACAAACTAATATAAATCGTTCAAGTATGTAGTAGCATTAAAATCAAAAGGTTGTTCCAAAAATGAAACTCGATAACAAATCACAATCCAAACATGTGGAGACATTCTCAAGGTATATATTGACAAGAAAATGAAATCAGAATTAAATTCACTCATTAAGAAACAAAGTATCGACAAACGATTACGCAATACAACACAAGATTACTCTTGGTTAGCAGGCACTTTGAAGAGTGATCACTATTTGAAAATTACTTATTAAAAAGTTAATATTTTACTCTAGCATCAAGCAACTATGCGATCTATTTCCAGAAAATCTATAAAAATACCATTTGAATTTATACCTGAAAAGGTGCAGATTGTCCCAAGCAGTGCGAAAAACAAACCAAGGAAACACAAAGAAAAACAAAAAAACTAAATGATCCCTCTTTGAATATTAGTGCCACTTTCATTTTCTTGAGCACATTATCAGCTTTTAACTAAAAACAAGGTAAGCTTAAATGCTGGAAGGAGGCCTAATCTTTTAAAACCTCTAGTAGTCCAAACAAGCGCGTAAGAACTACCCCACTTCAACCAACATACGATAGCTACCACAATCGTCCCAGAACAGGGATAGGTCCACGGTAAGAATCCCACTAAACTAGGATATTCGAGAAAAAGTGGCCCACTGTGAGAAAGATCGACTCTCATAACACAAAGATTCCGAGAAGTACTCCATCTAGTGGCCCTGCATTTTGAGGCTGTGTCCAATCAGAAAGAAAGAATAAATATTATTTTTCTCTACCCAGTAATTGAGTCATTTTGTCAAGTGGCAAGTTTTTCTTTGGGGAGGGGGGACGGTAATTTAGAAGTTTCTTCTGTCGATCACCCAAAAAGGCATAGCCACCAAAGTCATATACGCTTTATCAAAATCAAACGAAAAATAATAAAAGGAAAGTTCAAGTGACAGAGGGAGACCGTCTCCCTCGGTGTATCAAGCATGCAAATATCATCCAAACTAGTAAATACTAAGAAGTGGATCTTTTTTGACCAAAATCTCTACAATTTCACAGTCTATTATACACGAAACCGTCGTGAGTATAAGGGAAAATTAGGAACAGCGCGATCGTCGGGGGAGTGGGACAAGTGACCTGCGCTAAGCTTCCTCAGACTGAGACTTTCTACAAGGATGTGACGAAGGTCTCGGAAAATCAAAAGTTGTCACAAAAAGGTTGAGGGGAGTAATCTGTCATAGCGCTGCGTCCCGTGTATCTGCTTATTGAGTTATTTCATATTATATATATATATATATATATATATATATATATATATATATATATATATATATATATATATATATATATATATATATATATATATATATACATATATATATATATATATATATATATATATATATATATATATATATATATGGGTTAAAGCCAGAACCAGTATATTCGGAACATATATAATTTGGAACGTTTCAAACATTCCAACAACTACCATGTTTAGCTCAATTCAAATTTCCCACATATTAAATAATTCGATTCCTGTCCTTCTCGCAAGTTGGGAAGTGTTCATTCATTTATTTCATTTCCGTTTTTGCTTTGTCTTATCAGTTTGTTTTCATAATTTTGCCGTGTTTTTCTTTCTTAGTTAGCATTGTCCTCTCGGTATTTTTTTGCATTGTTTTCTTGAAGATTTACTAAACTCTAAATTTATTTATTATTACATTATCGCATTATTTTCTCTCAAATTCGACAAACTTTAAACTTATTGTCAGTCATTAATACATATATCTCTTTATGTATTCTAAGCTTGCTTGCTTTCATATTGTTTTACTCCATTTTAGGCTGAAGGTGAACTTAGCTAATGTTCGAATCTTCTAAATTATATATGCTCTGAATACTGGTTCTGGCTTTTACTTACATACTGTCGTAGAATGGACTCTCGACGATACACCATATTTAACTATTCGTTGAGGGAACTTCTTTAATTATCTTAAGAGTGCGTGGATGTCTGGCGGGCCAATATTATGTATCTTCGATATGCTTAAGAAGAGGAACTGAGCTTAAGGATAATAATATTGCTATCATTAATAAAATAGAGTTTTATTTATAATAACTATCAACAATACACAAAACGGAAAATATTGACATAAACAGAGAATGGAAAGGGTCGTGGGGGCTCGGCTAATTCGAGGATTAAAAGATTTAAAAAGGTAAAACAAATATAAAGTTGAAGAGATGGGATGGTTCGCTAAACCATTTAAAGCACAGGATAGAATTGACAAAAGGGTTAAATACTCAAAGGTAACGTTCGGCTTAAGTAATTTTGTACTAGTGGTGCAGAGGAAGTTGACGTGAAGGAAATTTCGGTCCGCTGGCGAGTTCCAGCCGAAAGGGGGGAATAAAATGATCCTGACGTGGCGTCTTGGGAATGAGAACCGTTTCACGACGAACGGCTTGAAGAACAATGGCTGTTCTACGTTGTTCTCTTCTGAACAACAGGGGGGGTGAGAACCGTCTCTTGTCTACGGGCTCAAGAACAATGGCTGTTCTAATGTTGTTCTCTTCTGAACAACAGGGGAAGGGGTGAGAACCGTTTCTTGTCAACGATCTCGAACGAACAATGGCTGTTCTAATGTTGTTCTCTTCTGAACAACAAGGGGAAGGGTGAGAACCGTTTCTTGGCGAATGGGCTCAAAAGAACAATGGCTGTTCTACGTTGTTCTCTTCTGGACAACAGGGGAAGGGGTGAGAACCGTTTCTTGTTAACGGGCTCGAACGAACAATGGCTGTTCTAACGTTGTTCTCTTTCTGAACAACAAGGGGGAAGCCTTGTGGACTTGGCGTCACGAAAGGCTCGAACCTTGGCACTCAAGGGATATTGTCCTTCTTTTGGACAAGTGATGGTGAATCTCGAGGTCGAGGTCCCTTGGCGCACAAAGTGAGAGATGGTCGTGGTGATGTTTCGCGACGAAAATCTGGATCTCCAATCTGCTCTTAATGGTTAAGTTTCCATCTAAATAGTCGAAACACTCCATTGGCGTGGGGGACAATGGAGTGGGAGCTTCGAGGGAATGCACAGCTAAGCCTGGGAACAATGCCTTATCTGCCCATAAGCCTAACTCAATCTGGCGAGGTCGCCGTGTGGGGGCGAACGGGGGAAGATAAACCTCCTTGTTTAAACATTGACTCAGGTGGCTGCGATAAGGCGCCAAACTTTAAAGCGAAGATGCACGTGGAATGCATCGTGGGTTTAAATAACATGTGATAGGAGTTGAAATTAACGCGGCCTCAACCCTTTCTATCACACATACTAAAATCTAGGTTTACGAAGGATGTCCCAATTTCTACATTTATATTTATATATATATATATATATATATATATATGAAAATTAACCCACAGAAAAATGAACAGATGAATCCAAGCACTTTCGAACCATATTTGAAAGTTCATTTTCAAGGAATTGCATGAAAATGGAGAAGACAACCTTATATAGGGTACAAAGATACGAAGGAAACGCCCATCACATAGTACAAACCAATGAAAAAACTCAATAACAAGACATAGAAATACCAATAAAAAGATCATTAGGCAACTAATAACGGACATATGCGTCCCCAAAACGATATACACACAACAACGCAGCGTATATGAATGGAAATGGTGGGTGAAAAAAAACAAAAACATTTTAAAGGATTATCATTTGAACGAAAACATTTAGGGCTAAGAGTTAATCCACGATCCTAGCAGAGACACGTGGTGAGGGAGGCAATGCAAATGATATTAAACTAATAAAGAGTTACAACATGCTATATATATATTGCATGAAAGACTCGACGTATAGGTGAGAATGGATGGGGAGAAAGAAAAGTCCAGACACTGCAACGTCAATAAAGAGCTCTGTGCAGTGTCTGGACTTTTCTTTCTCCCCATCCATTCTCACCTATATATATATATATATATATATATATATATATATATATATATATATATATATATATATATATATATATATATATTTATATATATATATATATATATATATATATATATATATATATATTTATATATATATATATATATATATATATATATATATACATATATATATATATATATATATTAGCCTGGTCCAAACATACATGGAAATTTTAAAAGCTTCAAGGAAGTGCACTCCATAAGGTTTTTTTTATTCCACTATACGAAAATGTGGCTGTATTGTCCGCCAAATTTTGAACGATTTCATGCATTTTTAACGGTCGTGCAAGTTATCATCTTTGAGTTCACTCTTTTGCACATGGCCTTCTCAGAAACGCGTAGGCGAAGTGGACCAGGATAGTGGTTAGTAGGGAGTCTTCTCTATTTTTTCTCAACTACGCGGCTGCCAATACGAGGTCAAATGCTTCGAATTTTACAATTCTTTCACCTGAAGCAGAAATTACCTTTCCGAAAATCTTCAAGAAGACCACAGAAGCCTGTTGCGCCATTTTGACGAGAGCAAGGATTCTTACCCAGCGGTTGGATTCATCTGTGCAGAAGTTGGAGAAGTTGATGCCAGAATACCAGAATCTCAAAATGCGCATAAAGTGAAGTGACACACAGGCGATGATTTTCCAAAACTCAGTCGGCTCCATCTTTGATTTAGGAGTCAGTGATGGTCTAGCGAAGATTACTGCTGAAGAGGATCGTATTTTTTACCAAATCCAACCTAAGAACGTCACCTCATGCAGCATGTCTGGTCCTGATCTTGTAACAGTGGAGAGGGATAGTCGGTAGTTACTTCAGAAATAATAAGAGAAGGCTAGAAGTCGAAAGCAAAGGATGAGGCAGATTCATTTTCAGTGTTGGCGGTACAGCTGTCTTACGCTTCCTCTGTCAACCTTGTGTCTGAGAACGATGAAAACATCACTTCTACTCCCTGTTGCTCAATAGTGTCTGCAGTTCCTCACAAAGTTTCCAACGTCCCAAGAACATCTTCAGTTCCCTTGCTGTTGAATCAACCCTCGACTGAATCAACCTTCCGGACGGCGTAGCTTTGTTAGCAGCAGGAATCGTAGCACAGGCCCTTGGCCATGATATTTTAGATCTGATCCTCTCCAGAAGCTCAGCGTGGCTATCTAGGCAGCAGGCACGCTTTCAATCGGATACTCAAGGTCGAAAAGACTTTACCCACAAAGGTCCACTTCTTCTGCACTGGGATGCTAAGCTTCGCTCATACTACATTGGGGATGGAGAACTGTAGTCAGTGTGGTTGTGCTCGTTACTGGTTCGGGTGATTTTGAAAAATTATTGGCTGTGCTTAAGAGGCAAAAGGAAACGAATGAGATACAAGCAGTGGCATGCATGGCTACTCTTGACTGTGGGTCAATCCATCCTTATATTCAAGGTTTGGTCTTTGATACAACTGCCTCCAATACGGGTCTCTACCGTGAAGCTTGTACGCTGATTGAAGAAGAACTCGGGAGGGATCTATTGTGGATAGTTCTCGCCATCGTGTCTTCGAAATTGTCCTCTCTAGTATCTTCAAGGTAGTCTTCGGGCCAATGGGAGGACTGGAAACTGGACTCTTCAAGAGGTTTCAACTATTTTAACCCAAAGTCAACGAGAAGATGTATGTTCGTGTTCCAGGAAAGATGGTCCGTGACCAGATATTGGAAGAGTAACGCATTGACAATGTTTCCTACATCCAGCAATATAGGAAGGAGCAACAAGAGCGAGCAGACTACCCAGAGTTCCTCAGCCTGAGTCTCCTCTTCTTGGGTGGAGAGGGTGAGCAGCGCGCTAAGTTCCGGCCTCCAGCTCGAGTCATGCTGCGCTGTAGATGCAGAAAGGATTATAAGTCTTGAAGATCTTCGTCCTTCGAGACCAGTTCTGTCTCACTGCAATGAGATTGCGCGCCATCAGATTACTACAGCTTTTCTTCGCATTGAACTATGTTTTGATCCAGTTTTGGAAGGAGGCTATGCGTGGCATACAGGCCACCCACAAGGATTTAGAATTCCTACAATCATTTCGAGCATAGCCAGACAAAGGTTTCGCTGATGCTGCCGTAACTGCCTTTGTACGCCATCTCGTGTATCTCGCAGAGCACCTGTTTGGACTGGCGTTCTACGACAAGGTGATGGATGTGGTGAAGAAAGGCAAGATGGTGACCAACCATGAGAGGAAGAACAGGTCAGGGTGCCCTCGTCCCTTGCAAGGAGTCCTAAAGATCAGTTTGGGCTGCAAGCGTTTGTGACCAAGTTTACGCTGTTATATGTTATATGGAAGGAGAATGCAAAATCGTCCTTCTTGAAGGAATACAAACACAATGTTCCTGGAGATGATGAAGTTGGCGGGTTCTTTGAAGGTCATTAGCGATGCAGGAGAAAGAGCTGTTTCTCTCAATCATATGTTTAACATATCGCTGAGAAAAGACGACAAGCAGAAACAATACCTACTATGCCCCGTGGCCAATCACGGTTACCACTTCCCTGCTCGGACAAAGGGGGGGATTGATGAAAGAGGGTGAGTCTTGAATAGTGGAGGGATAGGTTGAAGTCCTCATTTTGTTATTCAAGTTGGCACAATGAAGCAATATTATTTTTAAGGTTGTTTTATTTTCATAGAAAACAGAAGCTATGCTATGCGGAAGCAGAACAAGAATTAACATACCTTCATTTTCTTTTGTGTGAGTAAAAGAAACTCTTTTGCGCGACCTGTAAAATTAAACGAAATTTCTCGAAAATTATTCTGAATGTTATTAATGGACATTGTAACAAAATAAAACTTGTGAGGCTTAGCAATCTTTCAGCTGCTTATTTTAGACCAGTCTTATATATATATATATATATATATATATATATATATATATATATATATATATATATATATATATATATATATATATATATATATATATATGTATATATATAAATATATATATATATATATATATATATATATATATATATATATATATATATATATATATATAAATATATATATTATATATATATATACATATACCATTTTTGTTTAGTAATTCTTTATGTATTCATTGAGAATGAAGTGAATAAAGTTAGAAAGTACTTGGAATCATCTTTTCATTTTTCTGTGGCCTAGTAATGTATCGTTCCTAAAGACTTTTCTAGCGGATTAAAGAATTCTTATAATTACCCTTACCTAACCGCATTGACTAGAATGTTATTGTTCATTTATAAAATATATATATATATATATAAATATATTTATTTATATATATACACATCCTTAACACTATATTTTAAGAGGGCAACTTTTTCAAAAGTTTAAATTATTTTAATAAAATTTCAGTTAGTTCAAGTGTGCCTGCCTTGATATGTTATTGTATTTTTTTACTAGAATATTTTAACATAATGCAACTTTTTGAAATTAAGGGCAATTATTTAATGTTTTGGAATTTGGTAAACAAAAAGATTAAAAAAGAGATAGATTCAGAGATTTACCAAAATTATTATAAATTAATGCTGTTTTAGGTATATTTGAAGATTTAATGTATTTTTTCTTATAGTTAAGAAAAAATAAATATGATCATCGAATATTTGAATTAAAAAGAAAAACTTACAAATCGTGAATTCATAAAAAGCATTAAAATTAAGGCGTGCTTATGTATTCCTTATGAAGAGAGTATATGCTCTCTCTGGAATAGCTCTTTCTCCCCCAACAACATAGGCGACAGCTCTTGATGACAAAAATCCCAAAACACTTCTCCCCATATACTCCACTTCTCAGTCACCTAACATGTATTATCGCCATATTCATTCATTATACTTTTGTTTTTATGACACTATTTATCTTAATATACTCTCTTTATATCGTATCCCCGTAAATACCTTCATTCTTTCTTTATATTACACTTTCTTCCAATAAACTACTTATTTCACATATATAAAAATAATTTCATCTAAATTTTAAATTTTATTTTCCTAATATATAAATCTTTCAACAGAAAAAATTCTATTTTTTATTTTGAGTTTATCTTTAGGGCGCGATTTTCATGTAAATTTTATTTTGTTAGTTAGGGTCATTTAAATGGTTTCCGAATGAGTACACGTTTTCAGATGAACATTTTTTTCATATTCGCCGAGAACAGAGGTTTTACAAAGGAGTGTCAACTAATATCGAACCTTTTGATGTGACGAACATCTTCCTTGCCTTTTCTTTTATTTTTTGTAGTTCTGTTTGGATTTTCTTCTAGGTTATAATTATTCTTATCCTCACAAATCTGGATAGTTGGTGGACAAAAATAATTCAAAGAAGGATTTCAGATTTGTTATAATGAGGGCAGTAAATTAAAGTCAGACGCGAAAATAGCCAAACGTAAGGCTTATCTTCCCAGTAAAGCTCGGCCGGTTGTAAAAAAGAAAATTTGGACAAATAGACGTTCACATTTGCGGGATATTCGGGTACGGAAATTTGTTACCAAAATGGTACCATCGATAGAGTATAGGCATGTTAGATAAAAATGGAGTGATCTTTTTTTATATTGCAACAGGTGGCAGAATTAACTGATGTGTTTCGTCACGCCAGACCACAGTTGCAACTAATACCGGCGAAAAACACCTGGAGCTGTGGTGGGAAGTTCTCCCTTACCCACATACACGCCATATCTGGCGCCAACAGACTATCATCGATTCCTGGCATTGCAGAACTTCTTGAATCACAAAGGTTCGCATCTAATGGATAAACTGAAAACTGAAGTTAGAGACTTATTTGATAAGATACAGGTTGAATTTTACAAAAGATATCCATGATCTATCACGTGGTTGGAAGAAGGTGCTCGAAAATAATTTTGATTACATTGTTCATGGATATGTTTCTTTTGCTGCATTATTTCTTTGTAAATCCTTGTTAATAAAGATTGTGACAGAACTTTGCTTCCAACATAATATATATATATATATATATATATATATATATATATATATATATATATATATATATATATATATATATATATATATATATATATATACATATATATATATATATATTTTGCTGCCCCTCCGGAATCGAGCCCAAGGAATCTTTGTCTCAAATTTCAGCACAATAAACACTACGCTACAAAACGGGCAAATATATATAAATATATATATGACACTATGCATTAATACTAGCAGCAGCCTTCTCCATAATTTTTTAATATAAGTCAAATTAACAGATAAAATAGAAACTAAATTAAACAATAAAATTATTATATCATAAATCAACCTTGAAGTAAACATGTAGAACATAAATATATAAATTTAAAAGAACAATATCGTAACATTTTGGATATCATTATATCCGCTTTTTGCTTTGATAACTGCATTGTATATCTTAACATCTAATTTACCAAAGAATCCAAGTTTTCTTGTAAAATTTCATTGCAACATTCAAGCAAACAGTCACATTGCATTTGCTGGTTGCTCGCCTCTCCTTCGCCTGTCAGCAAGAGTTGGATAGAATTGCAATCAAGTGAATAGGTTGGCCAATCCATGATTTTAAACTTCATTTCTTGGTCTTTCCTCAACATTTAACAACAAGATAGTCTGTACTTGTGCTTAGGATCATTTTCCCGCTAAAAAAATAAATTAACAAATAATACATTCCGGGTGAGATGGCAAGTGGTTGCAAAATTGAATGATAGCCATGCTGGAATAACTGTGTTGACTAGGGTGATGACTTTTTTACAACCTCATAACCCTGTTTTATAATTTGCTGAGTTTTAATTAAAGATTATATAAAATCTTACTTTCAAGGTGATTTGATAAAAAAAAACTCAAGCACAAAATGATTTTAATAATTTTATTTATCAGCTTTTTGTCCAGTTTTTGAAGTCACTGGCAGCATATACAAGATTGAACACAAGCTTATGGGTCACATATATATAACATTATATAGGGTCATCAAACACACAAGGATGTAAATTAGTTACATTAATGACATTAGACTGGATAAATCTCAGTGATAGGTTGTCCTTGTTGCGGCAGGACCCGTGCAAGTCTTGCATAACTTTGACCGCACGCTCACAGCACTGGTTGCTTTGGGCAATATTGATTGTATATTCATCTGCTTTTCAGTGGGTTTTCAAGCATTTGAGAACAGTTGAGTATTCATTCAAAGCGGCAGATAGTTCATAAAAATCTTCAGCGCGGAACAAGTGGGTGCTGAACCAATGGTGAGCCCATGAGTAAGAAATGAATGAACAGATTTTACGTAGCTTGCTCCGGGTGTCAGGCATCAGAATGAACGCAAGAAGGGCTAGAATGGCACGAGAGTTCCAACGTGCATTGCTGATGTTTTGGATCTTTTGAAACTTTACAAAGGGGACCTCATTCATCTCAGTGAAGTGGCGGAAGACACGCATGAGGTGATAGAGAAACTTCATGTCGTCTCCCTAGCCACCTGTTTCCTTAATTTCAGTTTTACCGTTGCAGAAGTCTGCTTTCAATTTATCATAATTGCTCATCAAATCCTGCACAAAGAAGTACTCTATGTTTAGTGATTTAGTCGACCCATGGAGCTCATCGTCCATGACAACGCAAAGAATCCGATCCAGGACATGGTGCTGGCAACTGATGAACTTGGGTTTGGGGTGACCTTTATCTTGGAACATTTGCTGCAGTCGAACAAAAATGCCTGTCTTTTTGCCCGTATTCACGCTTGTTGTGTCGGCGACAAGCATAACAATTGATCCCCACAAGTTGAACTTCTCTAACACACCTTGGAGCCCTCTTGTAATTCTTACAGCTTTCCCATCCTTCAATTTGAGCGCAGCCAACTTTATTTCTTTCGCTTTATTCCTGAGGACCACGACCTGATATTCAAAGTCCTCAATGCATTTGCCGTCAAAGTGTAAGCTCCACTTTTCCAGATGAAGCGTGCTCACCAAGTGCTTCTTCACCTGAGCAGCTCTCGTGTAGATAGCCTTGTAGATTGCTGACTGACATGGGGTTGGGATTTCAATGTCCTCTCCAGAAAGCTGGCGACATACCTTTGCTGCTCTGTGGTGCGACAGCTTTGAGCTTGTAGCAAGGAGTCTTGCTAAGCCTGTTGGGTTATGCTTCCTTTTCCTCGTTGATGCTGCATTCTCATCCTCCCAAGAATTGTCTTCGCTGTTATTAAATGAGTCCGTGCTAGTTTCGGAACAATCAGGTAGTGCTGAGCTGAAAAGTGGGGACACATTGCTTCCATTACCTTCTTTCGCTTAGATGGGTGGATGGTCTTGGCACTAGCAGGTTTACCAGTGGAATAACCAACCTGGCCTTTGGTGAAAAGTTGCAGTTTATTGAGGTTCTCATGTTCTTTGCACAACCAGTTGCCTTTCACCTTGGTCACGTCAAACAGTCAATTCAAAGAATTAAAGTTTTGTTTCTTTCTGCAGTACTCATAGTCTTGCAGAAGGTTTTCTAGTTTTTCACAAATGGCTTGATCAGATAACTGCGGGAAGTTCAATGTTTTGCTCCAGAAGGGCTTTAAGCTCCACAACAATTAGGCCAATCCTCTCCCTCCGTTCTTTGGCGGTGAATTCAAGAAATTTGAAGCGTCCAACGACTTGGATTTTCAGGGGCATGCGACTCCGTTCACTTAAGGGTGCTTAATAAACTGCCTGATGGTGCTTGAAACTGGACTAAGTTATTTGTTTAGGTTTTCTTGTTCTTCTCCGTGTTAAAAAAAGTTCTTCTTGAATGACATGTTTTGTACTCAGAAACTGAAAAATAAAATAAACCTAAATATTAAATAGGTAACAAATTAAAGAAACTGTTATTGAGCTTTTATATATTTGATTAAAAAACAAGCAAATTACAATTATAAAAAAAAGAGAGAAGGCAGACACTAATAAAATATTATATGCTATTATATTATATAATTAGCGAGAGAGTTAAATGTAGCTTACGAAATAATATGAGGATTTCTTTACAATAAACGCTGGAGAATACGTAACAATTATAATAAGGCAATAATAATATCAACGCCGTTAAAACTGAACTAGTAACTACCCACTTTAATTAAAATTCTCGCTTATATAGCGCACGCGAAATGGCTGAAGAAAATTCTGGAACTCTCCAGAAATCACCCAATCGATGACGTGAAGATTTTCTGGAATATTCTATACAATTCTATGGCACATAAATTATTGCCCAAGTCTGTTTGATGACTTATATATTTGATATAAATATTTTTAACACATAAAAAATTCTAAAATGGCCTATATTACATTTCAAAGTGGTTTGTGCGTGACCTTTTTCAATATTTCAATGGAATAAAAGTAATTTTTGTCATTAATAGGCAAAAGTTCATTTATTCGTGCTACAGGAAATAATTTTTGATAAAAAAAGTCAAAAAGTCATCAGCCTAGTGTTGATATCTTGTAAAGATCTCCCACGAACTTGCCATGAATGAGCTTAGGCAAAATACACAACGGAATCATTTTCTTACCACTTCTAATTACAAATACTCTATTTTTGCAGCCAAAATTCCCAAATATATCTAATTGGTGCTAAGAAATGTTTACCCCTAATAGAGAAAACAAACGTTAGTTACTTTTTCCAACAAAATTTTATACAATCAGCTGTTTTTAATATTAAAAATACATATAACCTAAGATGTAAATTTGAGCAATTATTTGGCAGAAATTAAATAACATAATTTTGCAAGAAAACATTAATATTTTAAGGAATGTAAAAATTAAAGATAAACTCAAACTTGTATCAATTCTGACTGTTATATTTAAAATGATATATAATGAATAAGGTACGACAATCTTGATCAGGATTAGTTTTATCGATATTGTATGTATAGGTACACACACACACACATAAATATATATATATATATATATATATATATATATATATATATATATATATATATATATATATATATATATATATATATATATATATATATATATATATATATTTTGTTGCACTACATAGGGAAAAAGAAAGATTGAACGGAGCTAGCACTTTGGTTATCTAATAACTTTCAAACTCACAATAGTTTATGAAATAGATAGACACTTTATTTATACAAATTAATGTTTTCCCTATAAAATCGCATAGTCAGATTTTTTTAAGGTCCTCTGATAAGTGTGATAGGAATAAAGATAGGACCCGATCTAAGATTTATATTCCACTCCTTTGCCGATTCCAAGTATTCTCGAACTTTATTCAGTTCAATCTTAAGGTGTATATATATATATATATATATATATATATATATATATATATATATATATATATATATATATATATATATATATATATATATATATATATATAAGCCAATGTGATAATTTTACCCTTTCCCCTGGTTTATATAAAATAGATTCTATAATTAAAAAACTAATACTTGAAGAAATTAGTTCTGACTTTTGTCTTTAGTTTTATATACAATCTTTAGTTATGTGGCCCTTTTTTTCTTTTTTTTTGCCACTGCTTTGTTATGTACATTGTATTTTCCCCACTTTTCGCTCCTCGTGTCTTAGAAGCTCCCTCGTTAGGCTATTTCCATTTTTTTTAATCTGTTACCCATTACGTCTTCTTAGTTTGACCTTACTACCTACTTCTTGTCATTCTTAATGTGAATCTTTACCTTCCACCTTCCGTCTTCCTCATTGATGATTTCTTGTTTTTGAGGCGGTTTTTTATACTTTTCTTTCGTATATATACGTCTAATATAATATTATGTCTTGTAGTTATCCTTGATAAGGAACTTAATAAAGTTCGAAAGTACTCGGAAACACCATTTCATTTTTTCCTGCAGGACATTGCATTCATATATATATGAAGGGAGTAGCTTCTCTTCTATACATGTTTTGTTAAATACCATGTTGCATTTCTACTTTACCAATTTGATTTTACCATCCATTCTTCTTGTGTCTGTGATCAAATAAGCTGCTCAGTTTTTGAATTCGTTGTAGCTTCCTTTTGAAAGATGTCGAGGTCGTGTGTAAAGGTATCGGTAGATATATCAGGACGCATTCCCCAAATGCTTTGTATAGCGTCCTTTTTCTTTTTAACTTAAATTCTTAAGGTTGCAAATCAGTCTTAGGCCTGATTTTGCGTTGGCTGTCCTGTTTTTTATATGTGTCGTGGTATAGGAAGAAACGACTGATGGAAGGGGTTCGTTCGTATGGGTTGTTTACGTAATAACCCCTAAAAAATCCGTGATTAAGGTTTTATCTCTCTAGGAGTGCTATATATGTGATTATTATTATCTTAATTATTGACTTCTTTAAACTTTGAGGATTATAGGTGCCATACTTAGCATTTCGAGGATAGAATAAAAAATTGTTAAAACAAATTAAAACTTTAATTTAAACACCAAAAAATGATTAAATATGAACCAAAGAAGGTTACGCATTACATACACAGTAAGGACTTCAATAATTTTTAAGTAAGGCTTTCTAACTTGATCTACTTGACATTATAGTAATGGTTGACCCACCCCTCACTTCAATATAAAAAAATTGCTAATGGCCTTTACCGGACGAATACCGGAGATTAATTCCTTTGTGGATCCCTCTTGAAACGGGTTTGAGTCTGACCTTGAACTCAATGAGTTACGTTACCTCAGGAATGTTATTTTCTGGAAGACGAATGCCGCTCGTCCAAATGGTTGGTGCGGACGAAATAGCGTTAAGGCCACAGAGGAATTTGGTGAGCGTGGTAGATGGGAGAGCCACATGCCTTCGGCAGGAAATGATATCACCACGGGATAGTGAAAGAATGTTCCTTTCTTCTCATCGGATTATTCTGGCGAATAATTCGCACTGGCTAGCGATGAGCCAAGAGTTGAATACTTTGACTTAGGGGAGTGCTGGAGGAAATGCACTTGGGGTTCTTTCTCAACGGCGAGAACTATCTCTGTGCGTTGGGCTGCACCAGGATAGGAGGAGGTTTCTTTGAAGAGAGTAAGTTGAAATTGGTTCTTAAATCAAGTTAACTTAAAGTTCGGTGTGACCACCAGGAGCGGGCTCGAGGAGGAGCTTCTTATTTCCGGTATTCCTCAAGGGCGAGGACTATCGCTGTGCTTATTGCTACACCAGAATAAAGGGGGAGGTGGAGGGGTTCTCTGACGTGAGTAAGTTGAACTTGATGCTTCAATCAAGTTAACTTAAAGTTCGGTGTGACCACTAGGAACTAGCTCCAGGAGGAGCTCTTTCTTCTTAGTTCCGGTATTCTTCAAGGGCGAGGACTATCTCGGTGTTTTGGGCTACACCATAATAAGGGGAGGATTTCTCTGACGATGATAAGTTGAACTTGGTCAAGTTAACTTAAACTTTGGTGTGATCACCAGGAACTAGCTCGAGGATGAGCTGCTTCTTAGTCCCTTCTCTTGGTAGCCCGGCCTCTTGCCGGGGACTTCGTAGCCTGCTGACTCACGTATTCTACCTCGTTTTTTTTTCCATGTTTTTGGTATATATACGTCGTCATTCAACTGGGGTAGGGGTAGGATTGGGGGGAGGGGATTTGTGGACAGGCCGCATGAAGGTTCCTCCTCCAACTTTTTTTCTCAGGGCGTCGTACAGATGGCCCGGTGGGACCTTCTAAATTTCGAGCGACGCCTCTCTAATTTCGCCTCTGAGGTGAAATTGCTTACTCGCTCTTAGGGGAAATCTTGCAGTTTTAAACCGATGTTAGGGTTTCCAGTCCGACCTGAGCTGATTATTGCCTTCTGTGATCTCGGAAGGTCGTTCAGATTCTAACCGGGAGGAGGGCGAGAGCGATGTGGTTAAGAATTTGAACCATGGTGTCTACACGGCCAGGATATTGTGGTCAACGTCCCGTGGCTCACCTATGAAGGGGGGTATCGATTCACTCACAATATGGTTATCGTATCCTCTTGTACCTATGTATAGGCCTAACACAGTTCCTTCAGTTGAGTATTGGTACTCGGTTCCGTCGACGTTAATTTGATATTTTTTCCTTCTCAGGATTGGAATAATCTTGAACTTTGTAACATTGGTCTTAATCTTCCAACTTTTTTCAAAGTCATTTATGTTTTTTATTTCACATTCGGTAGTCCTTGCTTTCCATTTGGGATTCATGGAGCTTACTGAGATCAGCTGGCTGATATCGTTTGCGTACTGTATATTCATATAGTCTGGTGAAATCTGGTGTGGAAGATCTGCTGTAAAAATGGAGTACAGGGTGGGGCTTAGGCATCCCTCTTTCGATACCCCCGTTTGAGATGAAATATGGGTCCTCCTAGTCCCTAATCTTTCCCTCCTGATGCCGATATTGAGCTGAAGGTTTGTTAGCATCACAATCATGACTGACTAATGCACCCCCAACCCTGGGCCCAATGCCTTAGCTAATGATCGCTGATGAATCAACCTCTTCCCAATTATACAATGCAGTAGCAAATGCATAATTGGGGGTACATAAGGAGGGAGGTTTGAGCCTTAGCCCACAGCCAAATACCAGTACTCGAGGAATTCTCGGACAATGGGCCGGGTTGCAACCTTCGCAAGGGAGTCTAATCACTCCGCCTGTGATGGCCCGCAAGGCCACTGAGGGACATACAACCGTCTCAGTGTATGGTAGGAAGCAACAGTGGTTTTTACTTCCCTCGAGGCGGCGGCACATTCGGCTAGCGATGGTTGATTCCGCGCTAACCAACAAAAAGTTCGTCACATTTTACCCCTCGAGAGGAGCCCACCCGCGTCCATTCATTCATTCAACCATCACCATTTCATTTTTGTCAGCTAAATTGGTATTTTTTTTTTTTTTAATTTAAGGGGTTATCTGGCGACTTGCTAAATTGGTAAAGGCGGTGATATAGAGTGGGTGGAGGGACCAAACATTGTATCCACATGGAAGACAATTTGAAGTACATCAGACTCACACTGAGGACCGAACAAGGAATCCCAAAACCAGAAAGAGGAATACTGATCAGGACTCTATAAACAGAGCAAAAAATAGCCCTCAACAAATTGTTTGAGGTGACTAATGGTTACATCTCTCTATGCCACAAGCAGGGTAATCTAGAACGTTTGGAGGCACTGAATGGGCTAAAAGCTCTGAATAAAATCGGACTGGCCCCCAAACTGCCCCAACAACTTCTAGTCAATCGTTCATTTATCTGCCGAAACGTCGATTTCTACGTGGGATCACACACGAAGGAAGAATTAAAGGAAGAAATAGAAAAGGAGAATCAGCCCTTAAAAATTACTGAGATTACAAAATTTGGACACAACACTCATGTGTTTAAAGTATTCTGTGCCACAGCAGAGATGGCAAACAAAGCTACCAGCAATGGAATTCTGGCCTTTGGCATGAGGATCACCCCGGAAAATATTGAAAAATACCAATTTGCCAACGTTCAAACAAGTTTCCAATGCTACGCCATTGAAGATCATGTAACAAAGAACTGCCCTCCAAAAGACAAAAGAATATATTCCTAGTGCGAAAATAATGGAAATACGTTCCTAGAATGTAAGAAAACTACAAAGAATTGTATAAATTGCCAAGGTCTACATAGCACTATGGCAATTAACTATCCCAAAAGAAAAGACATTATTAACAGGAAAGAACAAGTAGAAATAAACAAAAGAGAATTAAATATGAATCAAACATACGTGAGCATAGCGAAAGCTACGGTCAAGAAAATTAAATAGGCTCAAGAACCCCAACTAAACATCAATGTAAACGAAGGAACAGGCCTAGACATACTCGCCTGTATAATGTACGCGTATGTGCAGAACATTGTTGAGCCGGGGAGCTTTACAGATATATTGAATCTTCTGCTTGAAAAAAATGGAATAAGAAAATTTTGGTTCCCCCCCAACTTCCGGTCACCCCCTGTCATCGGGGTTACCGCAGGGAAAAACCCTCCAGGTTAAGGATATGTTGAAGATAGGGGCCACAATGGAAGACAATGAAACAGTATACGAAACAGAAGCAACCAGCGAAGAAGAAAAAGGAACAGACAAGGAGCAAGGAAGAAGAATAAAAAGAAAACTCAAAGAAAGACAAAGGAAAGACAAAACAATAAAGAAACCACCGATTCTCAATCCTTTTTAGAACCAGAAAACAAAGAAGGTTGCCGGTACGAGGCATAGACTTAAAACTCAGTATATTTGTGCATAGAGCCTACCTCCTACCAAAAGGGGCCAGACCAGCCGACATTAGGAAAGGACTGGAAAAAGGCACATGCAAATGGACCTACGTAACCGAACACGAAGAAAACTCATTTAAAAAACTGATATGGAAAGACCACATCAGGTTCTATCCCAATGATATCAAATTAATCAAAAAAGAAACTTTCGACGAACTTGTGAACGGCAGATTTAAAAACACAAAGGAAAAAGTAAAGAAACAAAACTTATAAAATGGATAACACAAACAGAAAACTTAAAATGTTACACCTTAATACCGACGGGTTGAAGAATAAAGCCATCCAATATGGCAAGATATTCAGGAATCTGGACTAAGATATAATCTGTATCTAAGAACACGGTATTATGGCCACCGAAAACATGAAAATCATGAATTACGACGTCATAAAAAAGCACCCTACATGAGAAAGATATGATGACACAGCCATCGCAATAAAGAAGAACATTCAATACACTCAAGAACACGCTGTGGACGAGGCCTACATTGCGGTGACATTGAAGATGGATTTTACTCCAATCACGGTTGCAGCGGCCTACCAGCCTCCCCGCCGCTCGTACATTCTAGTCCACTGAGTGATGGATATATTCAACAAAAATAATCCTACCATCCTACTGGGGGACCTGAATGCACGTCTGCAATAATCGGGATACCACACCAAAAACAACGCCGGTCGTAACCTGAAACTCCTAATGGACAGGAATATACTCAAAAGAGTAGACCCTGACTTCCCGATATATAACTGGGCGGGCCTCCATCTGTCCGGACATAGTAATGGCGTCACTAAACTTTCCATATAACATAAATATTGAACAAGTCCCCATCTCTTGTAGTAACCACATGTACGCCGACTTATGCCTTAAGTAGGCAGTCTCCAGATGAGCTCTTAAAATAAAAAAAGAAAAGAAATGTAGTAACCACATTGGAATTCTGGTAACCATTAACCAGTATCCAATAATGGTCCCTATAAGTCCCAGGAAGTAGTATAAAAGAGCGGACTGATCAAAATACGCATCAATATTGGAGAATACTCCCAACCGAACCTGCACGGAAAAACTCGGGAAGAACTAGACGACATGACAGACAGTCTGATCAGTAAATTAATTGAGGCCGACGAACAAGCCGTACCAAAGAACAAATTCAAGACGTTGCCACACCCAAACTGAACAACGGAAATGAAAAGAAAGGCAAAGAAAATTAGAGAGAAATACCAGGAAATAAGACACTATGGCACGAATCGGCAGAGAAGTAAAGAACTCAAACAAATGAAAGGAGAAATGGCTTTTGTAATTGAGGAACAACGAGAAGAAATGTGGGAAGAATTAGTAAGGAAAATGGACACAACAGAAGATGCAAATGAGGCATGGAAGCTAATAAAGATAATTAAGGGCAGACCACCAAGGAAACCGATAACAATAACGAATATTTGAGGAGTAATGAAGAAATAGAAAGAAAATTCAGAGACTATTAGAGCAAATTTACTCAATAGAAGAGGCAGATAATGAAAGATTCGATAAGGCGACAGAGAGAAGAGTAACCGAATTCATAAGAAGCAATATTCACAGACTTACACAAGAAAAAGGAGTAGATAAGAGAGTAGGAGAACACCCAGGGCTAGGAGCTACCATAACGACGGAGGAAATTAAAAGAGCCATTAACACCTTTAAACAAAAGGCACCCTGTACAATAGGCCTAACCAAGTACAATTACGAGAAGGCCCCCGTAATTATACTTAATTGCATAAAAGACCAATTCAATGCTTATCTAAATATAGGAGCTTTCCCCGAGAAGTTCAAATTAGCGAAGATGATTTTCCTGCCAAAACCAGTGAAGCAATCAAATCTGGTCTCAAGCTATAGGCCGTTTTTGCTGCTGAACTTCCTAGGGAAGGTATACGAAAAGATCGTAAATGGGAGACTGGGCACTTTCCTCGACAAAACAAAAAAATATAATAAACATCAATAAAGAGACTCTACCATGGCTCTAGCAGTTATTACGGAAAAGTTGGCACAAGCCACTGCCGAAAAGGGTTACGTAGACGTGGTCCTCCACGATGTCGAGAAGGTATGGGTCAAAGGACTAAAATATGAACTTCATCTTCGTTGTTTGATGCCTTTTATAGGTCGGAGTCAGAGTTTTATTGGCCCATTGGTGAAAATACTCTTGATACAATCGAAATAATTCTAAAGTGCGGCTACGAAAACACCGAATTGCCTCCCCCACGAATGGAGCCCAATATAAAAGCAACCTTTAAGAATATGTATAACTAAAGCTCTATTTCGAAGCCCAGATGGCAAACTCTACCATTAAATTGATGGAGTAGCGATGGGGTCTTCATTGGGCCCTACTTTTGCGAACTTCTACAAAATTTACACCAGATTTGCTGAAGCCATATACCTTACAACTAAAGACGAACATCAATTACTACTACTCAAAAGAACCTAGAATCTCATTTCGTTCTCAAATTCACATACGAGTTGAGTGTAAACGGTTGTATTGCCTTCCTGGTTGTAGACGTAATACAGAACAGCGACGGAAAATATATCGCCACCGTCTATCGAAAAGGAACAAACTGTGGTCGATGCTATCAAGAACTGCTCAACGTGGAACGCACTCGATGAAGTAATATGACGACTCAAATAAGTCATAATAAACAACGGCTACTACAATAGAGAATTTGACAAATTACAGAGGAAAATTCTCGACTCAAAGTTTGAGGTAAAGAATGAAAAAGAAAAAGAGGAAAAAATAATACCACTCTAATACAAGAACTAAATGACGGATGCCTACAAAACAGAAGAACAAATACTAGAAAACATCATAAAAAGTAACACTATCCAAGAAAAAGACTAAGTTATCCTCTACGCATATATTAAAAAACACAAAAGTTTGCAACCTACTAATGAAAAACAACCTCCATGAGAAAGAATCCATCCTAAATGCTACAAATCGGAATGCCCCCATGAAGACTGAAAGCCTCATCCAAAGAACCAATATATAGGTATGACCACCACCACCCTCAACCGACGCCTAACAATGCACTTGCAGAAAGAGGAATCAAAGTACACTACAATGAACGAATTACAAAAAAGATCCTTGTTGTAAACACTAACCATCCTCAGAAAAAAACTCAGATCTCCGCCGCCTGAAGATTCTGGGGGCTTTTCTAATCAAAGAAATGGGCCCGAACCTGAACAAAGAGCGACCAGCTCGGAACGAGTATTGTACCTTCTCTGCTAAAAGAAAAGCTAACCGTACTCTTATTCGGATCCATAAAAGGCATGAAAGAACGAAGACGAAATTAATTACAAACTCAAAAAAATAATAAGGCAAATAAAAGGCAAATATAATGGAAATCGAAAGCGTTTGCCAGGAAACACAATTCATTATCACCTCAACCGTATCATCTCCATAGATCACCACACACACACACACACACACACACACACACACACACCAAACACAATATCTCTACCTTTTCTATCTCTCTCCTGCACTTTCACCTCTTATATTATCCCAATCCCAAACGAAATTCATTCTTTGCTGCTCACCAAACAATTGCCTCGCCGTTAAAGGAGGCAACGACAATAGAAACCTTCCATCAATGCCGCCTCAAAAATAACCAAGATGCCTGAAGAAAGGTGAAAGTTCACGGCCAAAATTTGTGAAAAATCCAAATATTTTAAATAAGACCAAAATAAAATGGATTTTCCTCAGTTGATTTTCAATCTTCAGCCTCATAAAAACTTCATCCGGCAGTTAGAACCTGCTCAAATACAATTGGTTAGGTCGAAATACAAACTGGTCTTTAAAAAAAATATTTAAAGGGTGTTGTACTAAGACGGATCGACGTTAGCAGTAAATAAAACAGTGTTATTGGTGAAAATTTATTGATTTCACTATTGGATCATGTTATTTGAGTAATGGCAATTATGTGTGAAAAATAATATCGCCTAAATGTCCGCCAAGGCTTCGGCGGCACACCTCCACTCGATGGTCAAAATTTTTGACGACGTGTCTGCATAGTTGCTCCTCGATCTCATCAATATGCCTTATTATCTCATCCTTCAGCTGTTGAATTGTTGTTGGCTTGTTGGCATAGACCTTACTTTTAAGATGACCCCAAAGGAAGAAATCTAAAGGCGTCAAGTCACACGATCATGGTGGCCAATTGACCTCACTGTTTCGAGAGATGATGCGACCTGGGAACTTCTCATTCAATAAAACTATTGTGGAATGTGGCACCGCCCTGTTGAAACCACAAATCTTTGACATCCATAGAATTCAATTCAGACCATAAAAAGTTGGTTATCATGGCACGGTATCTCTCGCCTGTCACCGTAACAGAATTCCCGGCATCATTTTCGAAGAAATACGGCCCAATGATTCCGCTAGCAAAAAATGCACACCAAACAGTGACCTTTTGTGGATGCAGTGTCTTTTCAACAATCTTCCTGGGATTTTCATCAGCCCAAATGCGACAATTCTGCTTATTAACGAATCGACCAAGATGAAAATGGACTTCATCACTAAAGATGATTTTTTGCGAAAAAATCATCATCGGCTTGTCTTTTATCATGCACCCAATTGACGAATGTATGGCGCTTCAAATGGTAAGCAGTCTTCAATTCTTGTGTCAATTGAATTTTGTAAGCGTGTAGAGACAAATCTTTCGTCAAAATTCGATGCAACGTTGTTGTTGAGAGGTTCAGTTCCTGCGCGCGATGAGGAACAGAGGTGTCTGGATCTTCGGCCACATTCTCGCGCACTGCAGCAATGTTTTCAGCTGAACGGCGTAGACGAGCACACAATGGCGTTTTCATACCTGCCACCGACCCCGTTTGTTTGAATTTACAAACAATTTTCCAAATTGCACTCTCGGTTGGTTGATTATGTTGACCAAAAAAATTGCGAAGTGCCCGAAATGCGTTTCTGTTTGAACGTCCATTTCGGTAATAGGTTTCGATATCTATAACACGTTGTTCGATTGTTAATCTTTCCAGGGTTGAAATTGTCAAAGACTGAAGTTCTTAAATCTTAGAGAAAAAGAAAAGAATCATTAGACGCTTAAACATAACTCACATGTAAAATTGGTCCAAGTTATTGGAACACCCTTTATATATATATATATATATATATATATATATATATATATATATATATTATCTTATGAACGCGAGAGAATGATGAAATACATCCAAAAAACCGCAAGGAATAATTTTTTTTCTTCTGCATAGCCGAGTGTTCAAAGGCTCGATTTAATTGAGATCAACGTGAATGTGTGCCTTAGTGTGCTTGGTTCGAATCCTACCCCAACTTTTTTTTGCGAAGTAGGAAATACCTATTTTCGAAGAATATATATATATATATATATATATATATATATATATATATATATATATATATATATATATATATATATATATATACATTTAGGAGCGTAGTATTTTATTCACGAAACCAGTTTCGGCATGGAGTTTGTCATGTCATCTTCAGTCGTATACTAAGAATAGATGCATTCACACCATACATGAAATATATATAGGTAGGGACAAGAAATCAGATTAAAATTCCTAATCAGGGTGTGTGAATTTGAGGATATTAAGGATATCTTCCGAGATTAAATTTTAGATGCATTTGAATTGCCCATCTGAAAGGTTGAAATTCAGGATTTCGTTGATAAAGGTGTATTCGACTACCTTTCTTTTGCCAAATCTTTACACGGGTAAATTAGTTTGCCCTGGGGTAAATCTATTAGGTGGTTAAAATTATTGGAGTGTATGAAAGCTGTGCTTGCCTGCCTGATATCCGTTCTGTGCTCATAGATCCTCTTTTCCAGATTTCTTCCTGTCTCGCCCATGTAAAATAAGGAGCAGTGAATTTTTTTACAAGGGATAAAATAAACACCTACTTCATTAGTTTTATCTGCACTAGGATTTAGTTGTAGGGGAGGAATTTTTAATGGTCGAAGGGTGTTTGAAAGTGGTGCGGTTAAGGGAAAGGATACTATTCAAGCTTTTCAGTAGTGGAGAAAATGAAAGGGATAAACCATTTCTCTTACTATCAGGATTCCTACTTTTGGGGCAATAAAAGTTTGACCGGGCTTTGGATAAGCGTTAATCATGTGGAGACATATTTCAAGCTTATAAATATACAGGTAATGAATGTAATTTCATCGGACAAAAAACATTGATCACAAGTTCTCAAAGCTATCAAAAACATGGACATTCCGATGGCTTTTTTACCTTCCATGAGTACAAATGAATATATATATATATATATATATATATATATATATATATATATATATATATATATATATATATATATATATATATATATATATATATATGGGTTGAAGACAATAGCGAAGTACATAACATCCCTTCATAAAGAATGATAGAAGAAAGTAATTCAGAGCTGGTAGCTTTCTTGTTTTCTATTTCCAATTTCTATTGATCTATTCCAAGAAATGAGTAAGAAAAGGAAACCATTTCTATTCATTCCTTGTTAATGAAAAGACAGTGAAATCAAGGTTTAAATCAAGAATTTGTTTGCATTGTTTGGTCTGGTTTGGCGTTTGTATCCAGATAGGAATTCTCACAAGACCAAATTGATTATTGGGATATTTCTAGGCGTCTTTCAACTATGTTTCCTTTGACGATTTAATCGACCATTTCAGAACTCATATCCCCCGAAATTGAATTGAAATTTACTTCCCAATAATGCTAATAAATGATGGACAACATTTGGGGATAACTTACCGGTAATGATCAAGATAGATTGACTTGATTAGGTTCATCATTGGAAAAGCAAATTAGGCAGTCACAAAAGGAAACAAGTGTTTATATCTTTTCGAGACAAACAAACAAAAGGGTGATCCAGTACTGAGTAGTAATGGAGCAGTGAATCGTATCCTGTGAGAGTTATCACAGCAAAAGCCTCTAAAATGGACTCCGAACCACACATCCAAAGTGGATACCCCTTCAAATATTAAGAAACTCCCAACATATATCTAAAGTTATAAAACAATCTCACAAAATCGTCTCTTCCTGCCACATACTGACAACAAACTTCCTGTATTATTCCTGATTTGTCCTTTCTTATTAATTTCCTAGTTTTATTTCAATCTTATTATTTCATACATTATTTGGTATGAATAAAACCGATTTGGGTTGGCTTTACGTTGCCAATACGGTAAACTTAAGTACAATTAGCCGATAAATAATATAACAAAAAGAAAGCTTATAAAACAATTATACTTAATATTAGAAATTATGAGATAATTATTCACCTAACGTGGCGAGAAATTTGTTATTATGTAGAATGTCAAATGGCGCAGCCAACAACTTTATTTTAACTATGCGAAATATGGGTTACTGTACATACGAGGGCCGGTCAATTAGTTTTGCGATTCGGATATAAGGAAACGAGATATGAGGAAAAGTGTTTTATTATTTTTCAATATAACTACCCTTGACTTCAATGCACTTGCGCCACTTGTCCCTGAGGCTTCGAGTTCCCGCAACCAGAAATCTCCCGACTGCTGTTCAATCCACTCCTGGAAGGTGAGCTGGACATCTTCATCGTCCACAAACCAGCGTCCACGCAGTGCAGCCTTGAGCTGGCGGAATAAAAAGTAGTCACTAGGGGCCAGATCTGGACTGTAGGGGAAATAGTTAAGCTCCTCGAATCCGCACTCGCGCAGTGCAGCTTGTGAACTCTGGCCTTGTGGACAGGGGCATTATCGTGGAGGAGCAGGACACTGCGTGTCAACTTGCCACGCCGCTTCTGACGGATGCACTTATTTAACCCAACCAGTTCTTCGGCGTAATATTGGCCTGTAATGGTCCTTCCACGAGAGGCATAGTCCACCATCAACACTTCCTTAGAATCCAGGAAGATGGTGGCCATGATCTTCCCGGCTGAGGGTTGGGTCCGGAACTTGATGGGGGTCGGATAGCCCCTGTGCTCCTAGGCCATGCTTTCGAGCTTGGTCTCGGGTTCCCAGTGATGGACCAACGTTTCATCACCTTTCACTAGGCGTGACTTAAATCTCGCCAGGTCTTGGTTGTACAGAAGCAGTAGCTCCTCCGAACTTTGACGACGTTGAAGGCGATCATGGGCATGAGGTTTCTAGGGACCCAACGCGCAGAGACCTTGGTCATGGCCAAATTGTCATGGATGATGTTGATAACACTTCCATGTGATATTCTAAGTTATGGCTCGATTTCCTTGACTTTCACCCATCGATTTTCGAGGATCATCCTCTCCACACGGGCCACATTGTCGTCGTTGGTCACGTCTGACGGGCGTCCTGGACGGAGGTCATCTTCAATGGACTCACAACCATGCCGAAACTCCTTATTCCAGCGGGCAATGGTTGCATAGGAAGGGACGGTGTCGGTGTACACTGCAGCCATGCGTTCATGGATCTCTTCTGCATTCTTGCCTTCCTTGGTCAAAAATTTGATCACTGCGCGGTGCTTAACCTTCTCCATTGTTAAAAATTTGTGACTGATGTTCTGCGATCAGCTACTGTTTCTTAAATAGACGAGGCAGGAGCGTGCGGCTGCAGATCTTGACTTGGCATAACTTGTCCTAACACCCCCACATACAGCCATGCCACTTCCTCTGTTTTGCCCTACCGATTAGCAAAATTTATTTACCACCCCGGTACATATTAAGGACACACTCACCTACCTCATAATTTGGAATATCAAAGTCTCAGTTGCCAATGGAATTAAAACGGAACTTGACTATTTGAGAATTTTAGCCCACTGATTACTCCTTTGAATTTCATCTTTCAGTTGCTCGGGTGAGTTTTCGCCACCCCAGGATTCCATTTTACGGCAGATGACACTACGATTGGCTACCACTTATGGGGCGGGGGGGTTGCTTCGAGTCCGACATTCTTTAATATCTCAGCTCCCTCTTCTGATAGGAGCCGGTCGACGTCCTTAGTTTTAGCGCAAAGCGCTATGAATCCCGAGGGGGACTTTGATCAATTTCACGAGGGCAACTCTCAGGTTGATGAAGAGAGTTTCACACAACTTTCTCTTGTCCGGTGCCTTTGCTCCTTCCATGGTTCTCAGAAGGACCCTCTTAGTGAGTGTCTCTATGTCTTTCTAGTGTCCTTATCCTCTTCTTTCTTGGTTACTTCTTCTTTCGTCTGCATAAAAAGTGTAATTATGGTGTCCTTGGTGTGAGGGGAAAATATGAAGTGGTGAGATGAAAAAGGAGGTAATAGTTTAGGTATGCGGGTTCTCAAAGGTGATTTGAGCACTCCCGTCCATTTTCCAGTTGGTTGCCCTCTCAGAAGCCACCCTCCTGGGTACTTACGCCGAAACCGCTTCCAACTACATAGAAACGGTTGCTATTTCCCTCTATAATTCTGACCGGGTTCCCCAGACGATGAAGATCTCTCCTCCGTCTGGGACTTGTAGTTTAGCCCAAGATTCGAGAAAATTTCTAACTTATGCTTCCACTGTGGGCTAGTCCTCAAACCAGCTTTCACATAAGCCCTTAATTATGTCAGTCCAAGTGGCCGATATAGTTAGGAAGAAATTAATGAATGGCAGACATCTGAGGCAGGTTCACACGCAAGACGTTGGATGTGAGCAGTGAGGTGCTTACGCCATCATTAAATTATATATCTCCAAAGTCAAAAAAGGTATTATCTCCTTCTGGAAGGTGAAACGAGATTCACCAAAAAGACTTTAAGAATAGGCTGTTTTCTGTCACCGTTGCTCAACGCCTTTTCCTAAGCAAAGCAAAATAGAAAAAAGCTTGATCTGTTGGGTATAGCAAAGCGTTTAAGTCGAATGTTCGGCCGTCTTCGATGGAATGCTAATTTACTAATTGTTTAAGTGTAATTGTGTGTATGGAGAAAAGGGTGTGTGGATAAATAGGGAAAATAGGCAAGTGGTAAAAAAGGAAAGTAGTGTGGAAGATTTCAAAAGAGATGCTAGAGCCTGGTGATCAGGCCTATCACTTTTGAATTGTTTATTTTGTATATGTTTCCTTTGTTGTTTTCGTTAGAATTTATATTATCATGGCGTTAAATCCATTTGTCTTATATATAATTAATGTTCTTTGGTATGTAGTTTGCATTTGCTGTTATTTTTATAAATTATTTTTACTTTAAGTGTTGTGATTAGTTTCTTTGTTATTGTTTCTATGTAGTGCGGATATTTTTGTTCTTTTTGTTTCTTTTATTCATGAACTCTTGATCGTGGCTCTTAGGTCTTTTTCGATGGTTTCATGGTCAGTAGTCAGTGGGTTTCCTTATGCTTGATATCGATTCTTTGTTGGTTTGTTCTTGTTGTAATTTGTGGGAATAAACAATCTTTTCATGCGTAGAATGGCACTTCGTTTCCGCCAGCTAATAGGCTAGCGGAGCTCGGAAATTTGGCACGAATTGGAGCGCTTCTGTTGCGGTTAATCATTTGATTTATTTCGCCATTCAATTCCTAACTAACCAGCTCCTGTATATTCTTTGTCCGTTCTTCGATGACAATGTTAATGGGATTTAACACCACCTCCCGGTGCAGTTCTTCTTGGCGTCTTTTTTTTCGCCTGCGTGTACCCATGATTAGGTACACGCATTTGTTCTGCACTGTTTGTAGTTTCCTATTTTGTGTCGCAGAGACACAAGAGCGGGCAGAGCGGGGTAAAGAAACGTAGATCTTACAAGTGCATTTTAGGTCTTTCTTTTGTTTCTTTCACGGAGATTTCTGAAAATATACAGAGTTCTTACTGCAGCTGAGGCCTGAACATTCTACCTTCGACGTGCTTCCCGTACTTGCTTGAGGGATTTCTCATTCCGAGTACATTGCAATCCGGGGTGTATGGATAGCGTGTATCCCTTCCTCCTGACATCTACTAGTAGCCTTCCACCGATGGGAACTACTTTGAACTTTTCGCCGTTCGTTCGAACTTCCATTTTACCCCCTAGATGTTTAGTCTATAAATTTCTGCTGCTGTTATACGGGCTTGCATAGGCGCGTTCCTCCATGTAACAAGTGATTATCTGGCTTAAATCATCAGCGAATTGAACGTTAAGGCAAGAGGAGTTCACAGGGCCTGGGATAGCTGCGGTGTAAATCAGGAAGAGAGTGGAGGAGAGGCCCCCCCCCCTATGGAAGGCCGGCAGTGAGCGGAAACATCGATCCATGCGTAGAGCCTATTCTGACATACGCCGCTTTCTCCATGACACAGTCACAGAGAGTTCTTTCTAAGTTTTCACTTAGGCCCAACCGTAAGATCTTATATTGCATTCCCTCTGCCACACCTTATCAAACGCCTTTGACACATCTCGACAAACAATGTCCACGTAACTCGTTTCCAGTTTGGCTTGGGCTAACTTTTTGCATGATGACATTTATTTCCATCTCTGTACTTTGCTTTTTTCTAAACCCGAATAGATATGTGTTTGGGCACCAGCCTTCTATTGAGGATCATCTCAAAGAGCTTCCCGTCAAATTCCACGAGAGAATTGGGGCGGTAGTTCTCCTTCAACCTCGGGTCTTTCCCATGCTTCGGCAAGAAGATCATGTTTTCCGTTTTGTATGCATATGGGAAGTATCCCATGTTAAGACAAGCGTTGAATGTTGTTATTATCTCTTCGATTACTTAGATGATATTAGCTGGTGCCTTTTCAAAGTTCAATTTTGTAGGTCCCGATTATCCTGGGGTTTTCAGTCGGAATGAGTAGAGTGCGCTGAGTAGCTCTTCTTCGGTAATCTTAGGGTCTTTGTCGCGCTGTCTGTCCACCTGGTGGTTACAAGGAGTTACAATGAAAGAAGGTACCCTAGGAGACCTTACCGTCCATTCAAAGAGGGTACCTTTATACTAGCCATTGAACAGGCACATGGCTGCTCAATTGTTTTGCGTCCCTAAACGGCAACTTTTCAAGACTTTGTCTAGTCTTGACTTGAACTGGTCAACAGATTCACTGTTGGCAACTTCCACTGGAAGTGCGTTCCACTTACCGCAAATACTTTAGGTAAAAAAATTTCCACACAGATTGCGGTTGTAACGCTTCAGTTCAAGTTTGAAGCCGGGATTGCGCGTTCTGTTCTCACTCAGTGTGAAAATATCTCGGTAGTCAACATTGTCGAACCCTCTAAGTATTTTGAAAACTTCGATGAGCTGACCACGCAGTCTACGGGTTTCCAGCGAGAATAGATCTAATTCCCTTAGTCTATCCTTATAACTTTTATGTCGGATAGAGGGAATGAGTTTGGTTGCCCTAGCATGTAACCGTTCCAACCTTGCGATGTCCTTTCGAAACGAAGGACTCCAAAATTGTACGGCATACTCCAGGTGCGGCCGAACGAGGGAGTTGTACAGACAAAGTACTATCTCTTTGTTACCGTATCTAAACTGGCGCTTTATGTAGCCTAACATCCTTTAGGCTTTTTTCTCTGCCTCAAAGCACTGTTTCGAGAACTTGAGGTCGCTATTGATAGTTACACCCAAGTCCTTCTCAGTGTCACTCGATTCAAGAGCACTGCCCTTAAGGATATACTGAGAGTGGGGGTTTCTGTGGATGATGCATCCTATTTATTTGTTCGTTTAGGTTGTCTATGATGTCGCTTTCGAACTCTATGTCGGGGTCTTCGTTTTCTTCTTCAGTTCTGCTAAAGACTCTTTGTCAATAACTTTGGAATATGTCTTCGATATTTTGCTTTTTTTCCCTATTTTTCCGTCTTCTTTTAATAGCTCAATCTTCTGCTTCTTACCAATTGATCCTTTAAAGCGTATGATTTTATTCTAGAATTCTTTGGGCGACGCTTCGTGATCGCATTGTTCCATCACCCCCATTGTTTTTGAAGGATCAACTGGTTTAGTTCTTCCTTGATTTTCTTGCTTCTTTGGATTTGGTCGCATGATGCATTCCTGATGTTAATTTCATACAGTATTCTCAGTTCGCGGTAGAGTTCATTCATTTATTCAGTCCATCTGTTAGATAAGATTGACTTATACCCATTTTTAGAGAGACAAGCATTATACGCGTTGATAAGATAGTTATTGAGGGCTACGATTGCCTCGTCGATCTCCTCGAGGATTCCCTCCACTAAGTTAGGCGGATGGTATCCCTCGAGGAGGCGTGCGTAGCGTTCCCAGTCTGCTCTTCTGTAGTCAGTTCTGACTGCAGCTGGTACTTGTATAGGCTTCCTGTTTGATACTAAGCAGGATCCCTATATCGAATCTAGATTGGTTCCATGTAGTAGTTAAACGGCAGCTGCCGATTAGCCAAACATATGTCCGGCTCTGTGGCACACCTCTCTTCTGACGAAGGTGGGGATGTTGGGGCCTATCCACTGAACAATGTTTCTATCCAGCAGGAGCTCCAGGCTTTTTCCTATTCCATTGTGTCTCCTGTAGCCGGACGCCTTGCATCTGGCGTATAGTCTCGCATTAGTATAGTGGCTAACTTCCTTAGCCAAATTTGCGTGAGTAGGGCAGATAAGAATCTTTGCGCTAAGATCTCCTGAGATGTCTAGTTGCGTCGTCATCGTTTGCGTCACCTTGTTTTTCTTCGATGCGCTTGCGTATGTTTTGTCTTTCACTTTCTTCTCTTCCTCTTCTTTCCTTTTGATAATTTTCCGGCGCTTCGAGTGGTTCAGAACCATGGTTCGATGATCTCCCTTGAAGTTTAGGCACTTTTTCTTTGTTTACTCACACTCGTCATGTCTATGGCTTTCTGTGGCGTATTCGCTGCACCACAGCTTATCTTTGTCTGGGCAGGTCGTACTGGTGTGCGATTCCAGATTGTAGCATACAAAGCACATTTGTATACTACTGAATTTCTCTTGTTGGATATTCTCCCCTGGTATTCTCATGTTGAAAAAAGGAAGCCCGTCCATCGTTGCTTTTCATGTTATGTTAGTGATCGAGAAAGTAATCTTGAACATGTGGGTTTTTCGCGAAATTTAATGACTTTAAGAACTTTACCCCATTGATTACTCCCCATAATCTCTTATTTAAGGTCTTCCATCGAATTCTTTCCGATCCAACTATCCACTTTGCGGCAGATCACGCTTTGGTTTGCTGCCAATTGAGAAAGGGGGGTCCTGGTTTCAAGTCTAGGTCCTGAGCATTCTAACCCCTACCGATAGGAGCCGGTCTACATCCTTTATTTCAGTATTTCAGCGCAGATTTTGATGAACCTGTACAGCACCTCGATAAGTTTAACCACGGCAAACTTTAATTTGAGATAGAGGGTCTCACAAAGTTTCCATTTCTCGGGGGCTTTCATTTCTTGGATGGTCCTGAGGGGGACCCTCTTAGTGATGGTCTCCATGGTCTTTGACGTTCTTCTACTATGTCCTCTTGTATTGATTTTCCTTCTGAAAACAAAGTTTAATTAGCGTGTTTTGGGTGTATGAAAAAAGTGGTGGGTAGGTAGAGGTGAAAACGGTTAATGTAGGTGGACACGAAAACGTGAGATGAGCGCTCCCAACCATTTTCCGTTAGGTTCCCCGCTCAGATGCAGCCAGGATGATGGCTGATGAATGGGTGGGATGGATCTCAAGTGTGGACCTCGAGAGGAATGACTCATGGACTTTATGGCAATAGCAGCCGAATCTTCAACCGCTAAAGTTTTACCACCCCCTCCCAGGTACTTGTGCCATAACCGCATCCAACTACATAGAGACGGGTGTTACTTCCCTCTTTGATGCTGGCCAGGTCCCCCGAGCAATGAGGATCTCTCTGCAGTTATGTCCCATTTTCGTCCTCAAACCAGTTTTCACATAAGCCCTTAATTATGTCAGTCCAAATGGCCGGTATAGTTAAGATGAAATCGATGAATGGCAGACATCCGTGCAGGTTCCCACGCAAGACGATGGACGGGAGCAGTGAGATGCTTAAGCCCTCATTCAATTAAGAATCCTCGGTGAAATAAATAGCATTATCTTTCTGAAGGGTGAAACCAAATTTACCAAAAGACTTCCAGAATAGGCTTTTTTCTATGTAGGGGGTGTTCAAAGTTCGTTTCTAAGCAAATGAAAAATTCTTTATCCGAAGAATATTCGGCCGTCTTCGATGGAATGATGAATGGTTAAGAGTATATATAAATGAGTATAAAGATGTAAGCGAGAATGTCTTCAGAAGCAAATGAAGTAATTGTATTGGTATCCAAAAAGTAAGAAGAGCACATACAATGTAGTGTTATGTGAGAGAATATTTAAAACTGAAAGATTGAAAGAAAAGTACATATGAGATGTAGATGTCAATGGAGGACTTTTCCGAGGAGACGGGTTTGGGGCCTTAAGCCATACTTTCCTCTCCTTTGCAGTATGACAGGGAACGCCATCTTCGTTAAATATCAACTTTGTTCGTTTACATATTTTAGTTAAGACTGAATGGTATGTTAAAAAAAAAGCCTTTTGTGGGAAATTTACGGGAGAAACAGTTTACCCAAAACAAAAAACATTTTGACGCCGCACAAGTCTAATATTTCACGTTCCGTGTATTGAAATGACAATGAATCCGATTTTGAAGATCAAAAATATTTAGGTATCTTTCGTTAAGATTAGTAGCTTTCATGATTCTTTCCTTTGTGGTTGAATTTGGTAGAAGAGAAGTTTGTTATGTCACGCTTAATTTGCGAAATATATAAAGGTCAAAATCAGTAATACCATGTTAAGATACAGGATAAAAATGCTGTATTTTGTGAAAGCGATTATGATCCTAAATTATACTATTATTATCCTTTCCTTTTCAAGACGACCATTTTAAAACACAGGTAGAAATCCCTCTTTAAGAGTTGATACAGCCATCAAACTCAACCAACTCTGACCTTCCACCATTCCAAATTGATCCAAACACCGAAACAGAAATGCTACCATTTTTCATGGTAGAGTGAGGGGGAAGGATTTCCAAACCCATACACGTCCACGGTGTGAAATGTAAACAAACATATATTAGTAAAAAAAAGTCCTCCTCTGCCAATATTCTAAAGACTAGTCGCTTATTCTCTCCTACAACCCCACACCCTACCCATTCCCTTTTTTAATATTGGTCATAGGTAAAAGAAGCTTCTGCCCGCCTGCTCGTCAATGATATCAAGAGAGGGGTTTTATAGAACATTTAAAGCCTTCTTTTCCCCTTTGTTGAGCGACACAACATGTAAAAAATTAGTAGGGAATTTAAATGACGAGCATAAGACGACCCGACAGAGAGCACAAGTTTTCCATGTGGCACTGAGATCAAGATGGGTTGGCACCCCCACCGAGTAACAGATGTAGCAAGGATATAAACCCTGTTACACCAGCAACCCTCTTCCCGGGTTACAAGAGAGTACATATAATTTACTGCTGCTCTTGTGCTGATTTAAGATCTTTTTGCGATCTTAGAAGCATTTTATCGAGGGTATTTTCTGAAGAGGATCTCCGAGCAGCATGAGGACATTATGTCTAAGGCCCGGAACAACCAAGTGTTGACTCCTGCGATCTTTTAAACTCTCTTTAAATTGAACTATAATTATTAGGGACATGTTCCGATTACCGCTATTGCGCATTGCGCTCTCAGGAACAGAAGTTCTGGGTGGCCGTCTTCGCAGCCACCTCTATCTTAGTTATTTGCCTTTGACGACAAGCCAACACTCGCAGGCCTAAATGCAATGCATTCAACTAAAAAGGCATTTGAAGCGAAGAGATTTTATAGCGCAGCCACAAAGTGTCGGTGTATAAATGAAGAGCGCTAATTTTGTTTTACAAAACTGTCTTCTTTTATTTTATTCTTATTACTCGCTAATATACACCCTGAACGCTGAAATCCCTGTGTTTTCGCCTCATTTATCGCGGCCACCTTGTCTTTCTTGACGCCGTTCAAGTGTTCTTCGTTCAATGATGTTTCACCGCCCTTTTTTTATCTGGAGAACATCCATTGAAGTCTTGCCAATTGTGGGTGACTTGTATATTGTGTAAGGCGACTTGTGTTCTTGCTCAGTTTCCCAACAGAGGCAAAATAAGTAGGTAGCATTGGTTCTCACGTTATCCTTTCTAATTCTGTAATTTTGTAGAAGTTTTTCCACTTAAAAATCGGCACACAAACCGATTATTGAATTTGGCTTTAGGATATCTTAAAAGGATTCGTGATTTTACTTTTTAAACTGAAATAAAACAATGAGAGAAAAAACATCTCCGGTGAATTTCCGGACAGGAATTTGAAAATAAATGTATTTGCTTCTTCGAATTATGATAAGATTTTCCTTTTAAATAATTCTGCCTTTCCCAAATGAAAAGATTTTCATATATTAGAATTTAATATCCGGCGTTTTTCAAGGCATAAAATTTTATTATTAAATAATCCCTGACCTTAAAAGAACCAAAAAAGAAAAACGAGAAATAGAATCCTTTCCGTATTTGTTGTCTACCTTAATCTGAATTACCTAATAACCATTATTAGACAATTAATTGACATTAAAATAAAAGTATAAAAAATAAAAAAAATAGATGAGTTTTCATCAAATTAATTTGGGGAAACTAGAAAGGGTCGAGCGTAGAGCTGCCAAATTAAATATCAGTATTCGATGATAGGTGTATTGCAATGGATTGAAAGAACTGGCTGGATTCAGGTCGAGAAGTCTTTGGGGGTATGATATAATCCTTGGTATTGTTTTTAAATATATAAAACAGGTAAGTATTAAGAGTCATTATTCACTAAATCAATTTATATATTAATATACCAGCAATATATTTGAAGGCAACAAAAAAGACCATTAAGAAACAATGTAGATTAGTTGTTTCGAAAAGCTTTTTGTCATCAAAGCATCAAATTTTGATTAACTTATTCTGGGAGATAGTTGATAGTGAGTCCAGCTAGCTATTTAATAAGAATTATACATGTGTATATCCCACCTACTAATAGTTTATTTATGGTTACCTAATGATTTTGTGACTGGTTCCTTCGGGGATGCGCACTATTATACCTTGGGAAAGAATAAAACTCACCGCAGTCAGGGGCAGGTTCACTTTTACCGTGTATTTTGAGTGTGTGTGTGTGTATATATATATATATATATATATATATATATATATATATATATATATATATATATATATATATATATATATATATATATATATATATATATATATAACAGGCAATGGTTAAGTTTTTATAAATTTTCCTAACTTCGCCAATTATAACAATAATAAAAAGGAACTCTAAAATAAATTTTCTTAACTTCACCATTAGTAATTCTTTGGGTTTAAAAAAATTCACAAAATTTCGATACTTATATTTATTTCTGAACTTCACGATTTTTTGGGGGATATTATAAAAGAATTATTAAAAATGACTTTGCTAGAAAAAAACATGCTATAACAAAACTAAGATGAAATTATTATTAAAATACTTAATGTCGAGGAATAGGCCAAATTCCAAATATGTTAATGTTTTTCTTACCAGACTCAATTGTCTCGTCCCTGCAATTAAATTTACCCACGAGATGGAAAATAATAGAACCCTTTCCTTTCTTGATCTTCTTATTCATAGAACTCATACAGGTTTCAAATACTCTATTTTTCCAATATCTTTGAAATTGGCCATAAACTTTGTTACCCTTACCCGTTTTTTCAAAACTGTATTTCTTCTGCTAAAACGACATTTTATCCAACTGTCCCTACTCTCCCTTTTAATAGTAATAACATTTTAGTTCTACCTTTTTCTCTTTGTTTTAGTGATCTTCCCCGTCTTTTGAATAACTTTAACATTTCTGTTGCTTTTAAATATGAGACGACCATTAAGTATTTATTAGTACGTAATAATTGTAATATTTTTTTTTTTGGGGGGGGGGAGTTTATTCAGTTGAGTGTTCTAGTTGCCTAAGTAAATATTATGGACAAACAGGTAAACAACTTTCACTTCGCATGAATCAACATAAATATAATGTTCGAAGAGGGAAAGATAACAGTGCTTTCTTTGTCCATATGTCAAATAAGAACCATCTAATTAACTGGAACTCGGCAAAATTTATTTATCGTTCCAATGACCCTATAAAAAGGAATATCATTGAATGTGCTTTTATAAGCCATTGTGATAATTTTAACCTTTTTCCTGGCTTATATAAAATAGATGTTATAATTAAAAGACTAATACTTTAAGAAATTAGTTCTTAATTTTATTCTTAGCTTTTTATATTCAATCTTTAGTTATGTGGCCCTTTTCTTTCTTTTTTTTGTCACTGCTTTGTTATGTACATTGTATTTTCCCCACATTTCGCTCCTCGTGTCTTAGAATCTCCCTCGTTAGGCCATTTCCATTTCTTTTAACTAGGGAGCATTATGCTATTCTCCTACATCCCTACCCATCCCGAAGGTACATTTTTCTGAAGTGGAACGAGGGATAATGTCGCAAGATATAACCTACTCGCAGTTACAATCTATAGCCAAAATGAGATCCCAGGAAAGATACATACGCGAAACACATACAAAAAAATGAACATAATGAAATTGCACTATTTCGCGACAAGGTCTTAGAAATTACAGTTATAACTAAACATACGAGTACATAAAAATAGAACATACATATATACAGAAGAAAAAAATAACAATAGCCGGACAGTTCTGGTTAGTCACCAGAACTAGGGCCTTCGTCTATCGGATTGCGTGATAAATTATCAGCAATGACGTTATCCGTTCCTTTTACATAGGATACATTGTATTGGTATTCTGACAATAGAAGGGACCATCTCTTAAGTCTGCCGTTCTGGCTTTTACAATTTTTCAAGTCGGCTAGTGGCCTATGGTCCGTTTCGAAAGTAAAAGGCCTACCAATCAAGTACATCCAAAATTTTTTAAGGCCATAAATGATTGGTAATGCTTCAAGTTCTATAATAGCGTATGCTCTTTCGCAAACCAACAGCTTCCGCCTCGCGTGTGCCACGGAAAATGGGGTTCCTTCTTTCTCATATTGTAATAAAATGCATCCAATGCCTAGATTAGAGGCATCAGTTCGAATGCCAAATTTTTTCTGGGGATTGGGCAAACGGATGATAGGAGCGGAGACCAATTTTTTCTTTAGCTCGCCGAAACTCGCAGTCGCGGCCGGATTCCATAGGATGGGGTCTGGTGTGGCCTTTTAAGAAGGTCATTTACGGGTGACGCTATGGAAGAGAATAGGGGGATGAACCGCCGATAGAAGGAGACGGAGCCAAGAAACGAACGAAGCTGTTTCTTGGTTGTAAGTATTGGCATGCCTTCTATGCCTTAACTTTGTCCTCTTGGGGGGACTTATTGTCCCTCTCCTACTTTTAACCGTAAGTAAGAGATAGTGCTATGAGCAAATTGGTACTTGAACGGCTTGATTGTCAATCCGTGGATCCTAAGCTGATTTAGGAGTTTGTTGTTGTCCGTGGGGAGTAAAAGCAGAACTTCCTCGCCTGGTTTCAATTTTTGTACCTTATATTTAATATCAAAATACTTTAGATACTTTTCTAGATTGATCTCGGAATTTTGCACGGCAACCTCCGAGCATTTTTCTAGCCTGTCATGCAAGTCCAGAACATACGAGTAGGAAGCCTTTAGTTACTCATCCAATCGAAAGTTCGTGAGGAGCTCCTTGAGAATGCTCAGTGGACATCGGGCATTGCGACCATAGAGAACCTCGAATGGAGAGAATCCTAGAGTTCGGTGGGGAATCTCCCTACTGGCAGGTACCGGTGCCATTCCTGGGGCTGGTCGTGGCACAGCTTTTTAATAAAAGCACGCCTTTCAAGGTAGTGTTTAACTTCTCGCACGTACCGTTTGCAAAGGGGTGAAAGGGGGGGGAGAAAATGGGCCTAATTTGGAGTAACTAACTCACATGCTCCATCAATTCAGACGTAAATTGGCGGCCCCTGTCAGGGAGAACCTCTTTAGGGATCCCTACCGGTGAAGAAAATAGAGATTAATGCCTCAGCACGCGAGATGCTATCAATTTTTTGGAGAGCAATTGCTTCGGGCAACCGGGTGGCCCAATCGACGAGGGTGAGTTCGTAGGAGTGTCCTTCGGTGGAAGGTGGATGTATTGGTCCAATAAGATCGATAAAAAACCCTGTAAAATAGTTCTAATATAACTGGAGTCTTCTGAAGGGGGGCAGGTTGTACTCGTCCTTTGGCGGTGACATTTTGACATATATCACAGGTCCTGCAAAACTCTGCGATTTCTTTAGCTGCACAGGCCAAAAAAATACTTAAATACGCGTTGCGAGTTCTTATTATGGCTGAAGTGTCCTGAAAATACACCTTCGTGTGCTATTTGTAAAATTTTCGCAACGTATGCCCTTTCCCCATAAGGGTTAAAGGGAAAGGCAGTCCTTTTGGGCACTGATGAATTGGTCGTTATTCAGTCCCTCGTAATGGGGGGTCCAAGGGAGCTAGAGAGACGTGGGGGGAAGGAGTCTCTATCAGCCTAAGCCCGGCTGACGACAGCTTGCGACACAGCAGTTGGGGAGAGGTGCGCGTTCTGGCCCACCAATAATGCCCAAAACTTAATCGGGGAAGCTACGACGTCGGTCCACCCCGTAAAATAGCGGCATTTTACGTGACAATGGACCACTGGAAATTTATTACCTCTACCCAAGAAATAGTGTACGAAAGCGAATTTCTTATGTTGTGGGTCCAAGGGGAGAAGCAGCTAGTCTGACACCACTATACACGTACACCCTGTATCTCTCACCAGAGTGGATACTCTACATCCATTAATGGATCCGGACTCGAATTGAGCCCACTAGAAGTACTGTTATTAAAAAGAAAATTCGCTTTGTGCTCCAGAGAGGTTGACGAAGATGGCAGAGGCGCAGGCGCGGTAGGCTGTTCGGCAGCGAGAGTTGCGGAGACTTAGTGGACCTGTTGTTCAGGGCCAAAGAGGTTCCGCAAAAGAAGCATACAATGGGGTTACTCCGGTAGGGGTTACTCGACGGAGCAATAAATATTGGGGGTTTCACCTCTTCTTGCTTCTTATGGTGGTTACCTTTGGGTTTAAAGAGGCCTGGGACTTTTACTAAATGAAGGAGTTTTCTTGGTTGTGATTGTCCTTGGTTCTTAGGGGACGAAGGAATGCTATTATTTTGCTCCTTAGGATAGAACTGATGATTTGTAGCGTAAAAGGCACTCGTTAAAGGAAGAGGCACGCCTATCTTGCAAAAATACACGGATTTCTGTAAGGAGGGTGTGCATTAGCTGGTCCTTTAAAAAAAATTGAGCAGTGAGTCGTAGTCGTCACTGACTCTAGCCGAGTCAAACCAAAATTGGAGGTTTTTCTTCAGGATGAACTCAAACTGTCGATACGTCTGTCCTGGCTGGATCCTAGCCAATCGAAATTTTTGTCTGTAGCACTCAAGGTTTAAATTAATCGCAGATAAGAGTTCTGCTTTAAGAGATGAATAATCTATTGTATCTTCTGTTGGGAGGGCAATGAATATTTCTCTTAGACGAGAATTGAACAACGGGAGCAGGTGGCCTACTCTTTCAGACTCAATGTCCCACCCAATGACTTCGAAGATTTTTTCGAAATGGGTTAAGGAAGTGGAAAAGTCTTCTTGATCACCAAAAGGGAAGAGCACGAATTCGGGGGCCTGAAGTTGAGGACTTCTGTACACGGCGGAACTGACTTCTACTTAATCTCTACTTAACTCACGCTCGTGTTGACGAATTTTCTCCCTCTCTTCCTTGTCTTTGCCTCTCTTACTCCCCTATTGCTTCTTGTCTTCGTTTGTCTTCTATTTCTTCTTGTCTTCGTTGTTCTTTTCTTTTTTCCTCACGTTCATTCCTTTGTTTGTTCTAAACGTATTCGATCAATTCCTTGCCCAAAAGGCCCCAAATTTTTCCCTGTTTTTGGAACATCTCAAATTCTCAAATGAGGACGAAGACATCTTGGATACGCTGTCGGATCCGCTGATTCACGAAAGAGCTTAACGCTTTAACCCCAGATTATACGGCAGAGACAAATAATATACACAATAATAAAAAAAATAAAGAAAATACAAATAGTTACTATGCTTGGTGAGATGCTGCCAGCAAGGGTTATCGAGGGTGGCCTAACCCTTTTTATATTTTAGACTGACAATTCCCCCCAAAATTTTAAAGGACACGGGGTCAATTCTTATTTCACCAACAAAATTTATAATGTCTTATTATTTTTTTTATCTAACCTTGGGCGCCTGGCAATTAGAAAAGGGGAATTTCGAAATTGACGGCTTCGAAACAAACTGCACACCTAATCACACCAGAATTAAATATGATATAATATATATATATATATATATATATATATATATATATATATATATATATATATATATATATATATACTATATGTCGAAGAATAGGCCGAGGGGTGGTTGGAGTTTTCCCTGACTCTTATATATAAACATAAACCCTATTATCCCGAATGCGGAAGAGTCGTCGTACTAGTCCTTATTCTTCGTTCGGCCCGTGCCCTGAAGGGGTTTATTGACTCAAAGTGCTTAGAGGTTGGCTACGGAGGGATTGGAATAAACTCTGCCAGCAAGCGAACCAAATGAAGTTAGATACACAACAATATAAAAATAAAGTTTTAATGAACACTAAACAAGAATATATATATATATATATATATATATATATATATATATATATATATATATATATATATATATATATATATATACAAATAATGTGCTTTGAGAGATAAATCAATAAATGAATTTCGGATATCTCACTTGGCTTGTAAATAACTATTCACTATGTAAATCCTTATACACTTGTAATTTTGGTAAGCTTTGTGGTGAAGTTGGGGGTGTGTGACAGGGAAGGGTTACCTTGGAACCTGATGGTCGAGTGGCGCTGGTGAGTGAAGGTGGTGAGATAAGGGGCGGAGACGATGAGGTAGGTTCTCCAGGGACCAAACTGATCCCACAATTCCGTCACGATTCTGCTAGAAGAAGGCGTTGACGGGAGCTTCTTGTTAAAGAGGGACCCACGCTCGTGAACTCCGAGGAATCTTAGGTGCCTCTGTGAGGAAGGGGAGGAGTGATCTATCGACGTGTAGGGTCACGGAGAAAAGCTGAGAAGTAGTTTTCTCGCTTAGGAAACCAGAGTGAGGCTGTTTGTAGCTTCAGCTCTGAGCGCAAGTACGAGCATGGATCCGCACTGACTTGCAGACTAAAGGGGTAAGGAGCTTCCCTAACTGGGATCGATCTCCTCTCTGAAGACTTGATGCTTCGACGATTTGCCACTACACCGATAGATGGCAATTCCTGCCTTGCCAGACGCTGTGAAAGCTCTACTACTGAGAGTTAAAAGAATTCATCTTTTATACTCGAAACTGGGGAGAGGTCCTCATGGCGCCTGAAGAAGATTAGATGTCAAGCTACTCTATTTCGTCCTTTATAAACTTACGGTAACCATCGGAAGCGAGGATGGGCTCCCATCTATCGATAACCAGTGGAGGAAGGGACTCGGTGGTTAGCTGAAATGGCTGGCGTTTCTTCTGGCGGGAGACCATCAGATATCGGGCCGGAAGGGTAAAGCTTGATAACCCGGCAAGCCCAGAAGGGAGGTGGAAAAAACTTGGGAGCATTATGCTATTCTCCTATATATATATATATATATATATATATATATATATATATATATATATATATATATATATATATATATATCTTCATCATAATTTTCCCCCATTAGAGAGGACATTTTGAGTTCATCGAGTGTTTTTTTCCTTATGTTCTTGAGTACTCATTACACAAGGACCCTAAGAAACGTTGCGTGGTTTTTGTAAACAGCCATATTAAATTCTCTCGCTGAAAAGAGTTCAAAATATTAATGTCATCTCGAGCATTCTCTTTTCCACTTTAGTCTACCCATAAGATGAGAGCTAAAAATACAAAACAACAGACACGTTTAAAATAAGAAAGATTTAGAAATTGTAATAGGAAAATCCTTTCACTTTTAGAACAATCATGCCAGCCAAATGACGTCATTTTAGCTCGTCCAAATGGCGAATCTTTTCTAGTAGAGAAACAGGAGTTTGTGGTCCTTTTAAGGAAGGGGTGGGGTAAACACAATAGGAGATATGTTAGAAGTAAAAAATTATAGAAACAGCGAAGAAAATCCGTATATAAGAAGCTAAGAAACTAGATAAAAGTAATAAAACGCATAAAAAAGGAATAAAAAGTAAACTTCGCCATAATTAGATATACTGCAGTGGCTGCTTAAATAAACTGCAAACAAGTAATAAATTTTAAGGGCGACATAAATGTAATAAAAAACGACAGTGACAGAAAACAAGAGGAAAGAAATAGGTAAAGAAAAGGAAATAAGATTGGTTGTCGCTAAACCTGAATGTTTTTCTCATGCAGTCAACTCTTTGGGGACCAAAATCTAGAAAGTTCTTTACCTCGGCTTCGGCAGTGTCCTTAAAAGTTGTTCCCGATGAAGCATGATTGGAACTTTCGTTCCGATCAAAGGGCTCTCGGGAACATTGGGTTATTAACGAAACCCTATTCTGACATCAATTACGATGGGCGAAAAGATGACCTACACATGAGAAGGGTAGAGATGGATTCAAAATTGTGCTTGCAGTGTCGAGGGTCTTTGTTCGAACTTTCTGGACATTATAAAATAACCCTTCTTTCTCATCCTCTATATCTCTCTGCGTTTACACGCCCCCATTTTCTCACTCTGTCTCTCTGTTTCAATCTCTCTATCTTAATCCCTATCTGCAGGAGTGAAGGTGTAGAATTTGTAAACTTCTGGAATGACTTTAATAATAAAAAGTTATTTTTTCTTCCAGACGGACCACACTACAACACTATAGGTTCAACATGGTTGTCACAATTATTTACAGAGGCAATCATAAATTTTCAGATACTAAAGAGATTTGGCTAACTAAAAAGTAAATAATTATTTCCATACTAGCAACCATCAGCACCTGTCCTGTGTCCTACTTAACGCTATAAGTCTGAGAAACAACTTCGATGACCTTGTGGCCTCAGATCAGGCCAGCAAATATGATATAATTTCCATCACGGAATCGTGGCTAAATTTCTCAAGTAAAGACTTTGAGGCAGAATTTCAAATCCCAGGATATTCCATGTTCTATAATAATAGACTAGTAGGTGCTGGTGGAGGAGTTATTTTATATGTGAAATTATCACTTTCTACACTGCAAGGAGTTTTTGCCGAAACCACAGATGTATGTAGAAATAATTTGCTACTATCCGTCTTCTATAGGCCCCCGAAGCAGGTCGTAAAAGTTGATACAAATATAGGCTAGATTATTAATGGTATAGCTTTGGGGGACAACTCTTTAATCTTAGAAGATTTTAACTTACCATGCAAAAGCTGAGGTGAACCGCTTTCTACAGCCTCTGTAAATACTCTCTGCCAAGGCATTCTGAGTGGTCCACTTTACCAAGTAGTAGACGTGCCTACACGAGACCTGAATATTCATGACTTAGTGTTTATAGGGGAATAGTCACTCCCCCTTCCCTGTTCTCTCGGGGTGGAGTCACAAGGCAGGTACCACAAAGACATCCGGCCTAAGGCATCGGCCGGTCAAGCGCTTAACCGCAGCGTTGCACCACACGGCGCTATGAAAGACCGATGCAAGATCTCCCCCAGGAGAGTGAAATTCAATTTCACGTCAAATAAGAAATTGGAGACGTGTTTCTCTCAAGCTCGAAGGCTAACGAGGAGGCGATGTAAGACTTGGTGGAAAAAAACGTTGGGCATAAGAACTCTCCTGGGGCAGTCCATAAGCCCCTGCCCCCCATACCACTCCCCCAGTAGGGTGACAAGGTATGAATGAGAAATACTGAGGAAAATCGAGGTAGTATACGTCAGACTCCAGGTGACGAAGTCCTCGATTAAAACCGAGCTACCTAGACTGGATTGGTAGTGTACTTGGCTCGCCAGACCAAGAAGTACCCTGCAAGAGATGCAGAGCTACCTACCTTAAGGGGCTAAGAAGCAGCTCATCCTCGAGCTAGTCCCTGGTTATCAAACCAAACGATAAGTTAACTTTGTTAAGTTCAACTTACTCTTGCCAGAGAGACTCCTCATATCCTGTTGCACCTTAAACACCAGGAGTATTCCTCCTCTTTGAGGAATTAAGAAAAGAAGAAGGAAAAGGCTCCCCCTCGAGCCCATTACTCGGTGGTCACACCAAACTCATAAGTCAACTTGGTGATAAACCAAGTTCAACTTATTCTCGTCAGAAAAAAAACCCTCCGTTATACTGGCCCTTGAGGAAGACTGGAACTAAGAAGAAGCTCATCCTCGAGCTAGTTCCTTGTTACCAAACCGAACTTTAAGTAACTTATTCTCGTTAAAGAAACCCCCCCCCCCCCTTATTGATCATCGCCCTTGAAGAAGACCCTACCCAAGTTCAGTCCTCGTCCATGAGTAATTAAGTAACGAAGGAGAAAAGCTCCCTCTTGAGCTCTTTACTCGGTGGTCACACCGCACTCCAAGTTAACTTAATTTAAGAACCAAGTTAACTCTCTCTCGCCAGAGAGACCACGACTACCTTGGTGCCGCATAAAGCACCGTAATTGTTCTTCGGGATACCGTGTGGACCCCCAGCTGCTACCCTCGCCAAAAGGACATCCGTGATCTCGCCCATTTACATACATCTGGCCAGGCGGCACGCGTCGTGAGTCAATAACATTTCTGAGGCATTTAAATTCCAGTAGAGTCCGTAAGCCTAAATCTTATATTATTGTTGTGTGTAGAGAAATTAACCAATTTTTGAGGGTCAAACTAATTTAATTAATTCTTGTTTATAATAAAATTCAGAGTATTGCTGTAGTTAATGTTTAAATGCTGTGTATTCAATTGTTAAGGTTAAAATATAAGTTTATGTTGGGAATTATTGTACGTTTCTCTATATCCTTACGTGTTTCTAACGGCTCTATTCTATAAGATATTATTAAGATATCAATATATTAGACACTTAGCACTCTTAGAACAAAAAAGGTGGGGCATTCTACGACTTATTATAAAAGTGGTGTCAGGTTTGTAGGTTTTTATTAGAAAGAACCCAGCAGTGTCTAATTAAGAAAGAGCCAACACGTAAAGGAATATCATATCAGGAATAAGAGAATAATTGACGAGAGGAAAATTAGTAGAGTTAAGGGAGATAACAATCTTGAGGTAATTGGTAGGCCAAGTGGTAAATTTGTTTGCGGAGCGGTACTTCAATCAACATAGTAGTGGGATTAAGGGTAAGTTATGCTGAGCGCTACCTGGTGAGTGGTGGCATAATTACCTGAGAATACAGAAAGGAAAAATCTAAGGACCAACACAAAATGGATCCGGTCAAAAGATTTTACCAACAAGCCCAAAGTCTGAGACTTGAAGGCACAGAGATGCATGACTACGTCATGGCAGAACTAAGAATAGATTGTGAAGAAGAAAAAAGAGTTTTGGATATAGAAGAAGAACAAGAATTAATAAAGTTGGATAGAGAAACAGAGGATATAATAAGAGAGGAAGAAAGAGAATGTGAATTAATGGAAATACGGATGAACCGGAAAAGTGAAGAATCCCGAATACAGCAGAAAATAGAAATAGAGGAAAGAAGATTCTCAGGCGGAAGTAAAATAAACGAAAGAATAATACTGTTGAAAAGAGAAGCAAACGAATTCGGAATAAGGATAGAAAGGGAAGATGAGGAAAGGAGAATAAAGAGGGAAAAAGAACGTGCTCAAGCTGAAAGAGAAGAGAGAGAAGAAAAGGAAAGATTGCTCGCACTCGAAAGAGCACCTATCGAGAATCTGATAGAGGCCGAGGAAGTTGGAGCTCGGCCTGGACCTAAGAAAGGACCATCGAGGGAAACCCAACCAAATGGGGTAACAATGAAAGAAGTAGAAAGTAGGGAAGAGGTATCAGCAGGAGTACCTAAGGGAAAACCTACGAGGAGAACCCAGCCAAATGGGGTTTTCAGGGAAGAAGTAGAAGGTAGGGTAGAGGTACGAGCAGGTGCACCCGAGGAACTACCTGCGAAGAGAATCGAGTCAAATGAGTTGACAAGGAAGGAGGAAAGAGGTGCTATTGCGATACACCCAGGTAAGACTAGTCGAATGGTAGACGCGGATGAGTATCCCCTACCCCTAGTAGTCTCCTCCCCGAACGGAACGTCCACGGAGTTACCGATAAATCGCCGAGACGTAGTAGGCGTTACGCCCATTAACGACCTTGCAGGGAAAAGTTTTTTGATCCCCAAAGATCGAACCCACACTTGATTTTACAGTGTATCTTGATAAAGAAGGATTGTGGGACTCAAGTTCTCATCAATTATGCCCCGCTGCAACAGGCCGCTCTAGCCATAATGTTCAGTTTAAAGGTAGTCAAGTACCATAAGAAGGGTAATTCGAGTAGGTTGAAATACCGCTACCATTTAGTAACATACTTGGGTAGACTCAATAACCCGAACGGCCGACTCAGGCGCAGTAAAGTATTGGTATTAGAGCACCATTTTAGTATTAGCTACATCAAAGGAGCCGATAAAGTACAGCTGTTCTACAGGCGGAGACGAAATACCATTGAGGGTTATTTCAGTACCTAATGAGCGTGAAACCATGTTTTCATTTGTTGTTCGTGTTAATATTTATCGATAGGATTTGAGTTCTCAAAAACTTAGAAATGTAAGGAAGTAGCTTGTTTTGTTGTTTTTTTTGTAGATAATCGACCAATAAAGGTTTTGTTATTTTCATGTAGAATTGTATTGCGAGTAGGTCTAGTTCGACACATTGCCTGTGTAAACACGCGCAAGGGCACTCATGTGTAAGGAAACTTAATGTAAGAGAGGGCTCAAAGAAATACAACTTTGCTAATCTCGACTAGGTTGAGTAAGTTGTTTTGAGTTTCCGAAAGTCCCCCCTCCCCCCATTAAGTTCTTCGATGGATGGGAGGTGTGTAGTGGAAGAGTCCCCCCCCCCCTCCCTGTTCTCTCCGGGTGGAGTCACAAAGCGGTTACCGCAAAGACATCCGGCCGAAGGCATCGGTGGGTCAAGCGCTTAACCGCAGCGTCGCACCACACGGCGCTATGAAAGACCAATGCAAGATCTCCCCCAGGAGAGTGAAATTCAATTTCACGTCAAATAAGAAATTGGAGACGTGTTTCTCTCAAGCTCGAAGGCTAACGAGGAGCCGATGTAAGACTTGGTGGGAAAAACCGTTGGGCATAAGAACTCTCCTGGGGCCGTCCTCAAGCCCCCCCTCCCTTACCACTCCCCCAATATGGTGACAAGGTATAAATGAGAAATACTGAGGAAAATCGAGGTAGTATACGTCAGACTCCAGGTGACGAAGTCCTTGATTAAAACCGAGCTACCTAGAATGGATTGGTAGTGTACTTGGCTCGCCAGACTGAGAAGTACCCTGCAAGAGAGGCAAGGCTACCTACCTTAAGGGGCTAAGAAGCAGCTCATCCTCGAGCTAGTCCCTGGTTATCAAACCAAACGATAAGTTAACTTTGTTAAGTTCAACTTACTCTCGCCAGAGAGACTCCTCATATCCTGTTGCACCTTAAACACCAGGGGTATTCCTCGTCTTTGAGGAATTAAGAAAAGAAGAAGGAAAAGGCTCCCCCTCGAGCCCGTTACTCGGTGGCCACACCGAACTCATAAGTCAACTTGGTGAGGAACCAAGTTCAACTTATTCTCATCAGAGAAACCCCCCTCCGTTATACTGGCCCTTGAGGAAGACTGGAACTAAGAAGAAGCTCATCCTCGAGCTAGTTCCTGGTTACCAAACCGAACTTTAAGTAACTTATTCTCGTCAGAGAAACCCCCCCTTATCGATCCTCGCCTTTGAAGAAGACCCTTCCCGAGTTCAGTCCTCGTCCATGAGGTATTAAGTAACGAAGGAGAAAAGCTTCCCCTCGAGCTCGTTACACGGTGGTCCCACCGCACTCCAAGTTAACTTGATTTAAGAACCCATTTCGACTCCCTCTCGCCAGAGAGACCACGACTACCTTGGTGCCGCCTAAAGCACTGTAATTGTTCTCGACCTTGAAGACCCCCCTCCGAAATACCATGTGGACCCCCCCCCCCCTAGCTGCTACCCTCCCTAAAAGGACATCCATGATCTCACCCATCTACATCTGGCCAGGCGGCAGCGTCGTGAGTCAATAACATTTCTGAGGCATTTAAATTCCAGTAGAGTCCGTAAGCCTAAATCTTATATTATTGTTGTGTGTAGAGAAATTAACCAATTTTTGAGGGTCAAACTAATTTAATTAATTCTTGTTTATGATAATATTCAGAGTATTGCTGTAGTTAATGTTCAAATGTTGTGTATTCAATTGTTAAGGTTAAAATATAAGTTTATGTTGGGAATTAGTGTGCGTTTCTCTATATCCTTACGTGTTTCCAACGGCTCTATTCTTTAAGATATTATTAAGATATCAATATATTAGACACTTAGCACTCTTTGAACAAAAAGGAGAGGCATTCTACAACAGTATTATTCTCCGACCTTAACATGGTAACCAACCTTCATGTGGGCTACGTTTTACCAAGCAGCGACCATAAACAGGTAGAATATAAAGTAAACTTCAACGAAAATGCTAATTACAACAAATAAGATACCAATTCTCCCCTCAAATCGGATTTCGAATAACTCCAAATGGGACCTAATTGTTAAGGAATTACAAAACCAGGATTTGTCAGCCCTAACTACTAGCGAGAATCCCCAAGAATTCTGGAATGCTTCCTTGTCTATAATTAACTGCTCATGATACATCCCACAAAAAAAGGAAACAAAAAGTCACAAGTGCAAAGCCAAGATGGTTCACCTGAGAAATTCAAAGAGCTCCTGACCAAAAGAAGAACCCATACACTAGGTTCGGAGAACAAAATCAACTGTAGATGAATATAACTTTGAAAAGTTAAGAGAAGAAACGAAGAAGCTAATAAAATCCTCCAAAAACACTTAGAAGAATCTATCGCTCAGCAGGTAAAAACCAATCCTAAGTTATTCTTCAGCTAGGTGAATAGTAAAAAGACAACCTCCCCATCGTTTGGCCCGCTCCTCCCTGAATATAACGACACTGTGGAGGATAATGAGAGGATGGCCCAAATTCTTAATAAATTTTTTGCGTCTCTGTTTACTACTGAAGATGAGACCAACGTTACAGTTCAGGTAGAATTGTTTGACAACGATGAACAACATCTGAATGACTTTTGTATTTCTGAAAACGAAGTCAGAGAAGGACTAAAAGCAATTAACGTAAATAGTTCTCCTGGTCCAGACGGTATTCACTCTCGCGTTTTATATGAAATACGCGAAACAATCACCATCCCCCTGACACATCTATTCAATAAAAGTTTAGAAACGTGTGTTGTACCAAAAGATTGGAAAATAGCAAATGTTACACTAATATTCAAAAAGGAAGACCGTTCCCGTACCAAAAACTACCGCCCTATTAGTTTAACCTTAGTAATTGGAAAACTATTTGAAAGAATAATGAGAGACAAAATTGTAGATCACATGGAAACGAAAAACCTTATAAAAGATTCTCAGCATGGATTTCGTCGAAAACAATCGTGTTTGATAAACTTGCTTGATTTCTTTCACGACATCTTCAAAATATATGATGAAGACCGAGCTGTCGATATTGTGTATTTCGATTTTCAGAAGGCATTCGACAAGGTACCACACACACGATTGATTGCCAAAATCAAAGCTCATGGTATCGGAAGGAAAGTAGTTAAATGGATAGAAGACTGGCTTAGTAATAGAAGTCAAAGAGTAGTAATTTGTGGTAGACCTTCCAGCTATATTCAATTAACAAGTGGCGTGCCACAGGGATCGGTGCTTTGAGCAGTACTCTTCCTCATATACATTAACAACATAGACATCGGAATAATTAACAAGTTATCAATGTTTGCAGATGATAACAAAATTGGCGGCCGTGTAAAAACTCCCGAGACCGTGCCCTGATTCAAGAGGACATTAACAAATTGGTTGAATGGGCGAGCAAATGTTGAATGAATTTTAACGTCGCAAAGAGCAGCTCCCTCTACATTGGTCAAAACAACTATAAACTGGGCGTAACCGACATACCAAACGTCAACGTAGAAAAAGATCTGTTTGTAAAAATTTCCAGTGACCTTAAATCAAGTAAACAGTGCATGGAGGCAGTAAAAAAGGTAAACAGGATACTAGGTCTCTCATAGGGGGTACATTTCAAAACAAGTCTAAAAGATGTATTCTAACACTTTATAATGCAGTTGTTAGGCCACATTTGGAATATTGCCCGCAGTTTTGGTCACCACATCTAGAGTGCGACACAGAAAGATTAGAGAGAGAGAGTCCAGCGTCGAATGACCAATATGATTCCTCACTTGCAAACAAAGAATTACCGGGACAATCTTAAAGCTCTAAATCTATTCTCTCTTAGACAGAGACGCATACGCGGGGACATGATGTAGTTATTTAAAATCGTTCATGGTTTTGAAAATGTAAACAAATCAAAATTCCTAATATTTATATCAAATGAGGTAAGTCACTTTCGGGCTTCCGAAACGAAATTCTTCAATAGAACTATAAGAATCTGGGATAGTTTCATTTAAAGACAAACTTGATAAATGATAGATAAAAAAAGAGGCGATGAAAAATAGTAACTAATAAAGTCGCAATTTACTTTATCAAAACTTTTTCTGCCTCGCATTTACTTTGCCGTTTCATAGAGCTTAGAGCCATTTGTTCCATAATCCTTCTGGTAGCCTAGTGTGGATCAGTAGATCTGTTGCTACCAGACTATCGATGTAATCTCGATGTAATCTCTCCGTGATTCCCTCTCTTTATATCTCTTTTTCCATCTCGCTATCTCACCGCATATCGCTCTCGGATTCCATCTCTCTCATGAAAGAAATATGGGAAAACATAAACAGATAGACCGGTCACTACCTCCAGCTAACCCCAGCACTCCTTGGTGTGCCCAGGGCAGGTAAGATAGGAAGACCCAGTACTCCCTTGTAGTCCTCTGATTTCATTCAGTTAGTATCTCACCAGACTCAAAGCGGAAGGGACTATATTTTGTCCCACTTCCTGGAGTTAATCCCCCTAATATATCAAAAGTGAGCTTGTAAAGCATGAGTTAAAAATGACATCGCAAGAAATCACCCACATTTTCGTATTTAAGAAACACCTTTTCCTGCTGTCACGTTTCTTGAGGGTAAAAAATCCTCTTTCCACAATCCCATTTTCTTCTTAAAAAATTAAATTATTTTAAAGCCCAAATTGTTAGAAGCATTATGAAAGTGATCGCTTTGAAATATAGTGACCATATTGTTAAAGGTCTTCTTTACCACAAAATGGCTACATCGCGTTCATAAAATGAACTTTACACGCTAATTAAATTTAACAAAGACTCGAGTCAATGAACAATAGAGTAGCAATAAAAAAAAGGAAGAAACAAGGCAAGAGTGGAAATTTTCCCACTGAAACCCTATTCGCGTCTCATTATATGACAAAACATCCCTTCTTTTGAACTTATTGAAGATTAAAGGAAGAATGATACCTCGAAGGACTATAATAGAAACATAAACGAATCAGAAAACGAACAAAAAGCAATAAATAGAAATAAACGAGATAAATATAACACATGTTTACGAGACTAAATCTAGTGGTTGCCATGATCTTGGATTTAGAAACTACATTTTATATCCTAGAGTAACAAATATACACATCTCACTTTACAACACAAAAATATATAATGTAAGATCTGAAGGAAAGTTGAACGCCAACTATAAAATGAATGGTGAATACAGGAATTGACTGTAAATATAAGGTATGTAAAAGTTTACCTTGTGCTCAGATGATTTGAGGATACTCATGGAAGGATGTTTTCGTAAATCCAAGCTTACACGAAATCTCAGCTGAATTTCCGAGGAATAGCGGTGGATCAATACAGGATGTCGTGCAGAGTGGCTTTTAGGTGGAGACATCCTCCTGTAAGGAGGTGTACCACAGGGTCATCTTGTCACTGTATTATTTCACTCACGGGTGGTGTACGGAATTTCGAAGTTTTAGGTTATTTTATCATCTTTGAATTATTATAATTAATGTGTGTGTGAAAAGCATTAGCAACCAGTCTTCCATTAATCGGAGCCGTTGAGCTTTAACAACGCTCCTAAGCAAACCCCTGTCCTCACTAGGTGGAGACATCGAAGATGCAGATGAGAAAACTCCTGTCTCAAAGCGTTTCCGCTAGAATTGGAAAAGAGCGAAGTGGATACGGCGTTAGATTTATGACGAAGAGGCACCGAGCGCAGACATCAAAACTGTGAAGGAGTCATTAGCTGGCCGCTCATTGGATCGATACATCTATACGCAACCCCGCTTGGGTGAGTATCTCTTCACGTAGGGTCATATAGATAGCCGAACACAACACCAGATTCATTTACGATCTCGTCTTCGAAGCACTTTATACCCACTCGCTCGATTTAGGAACCTTGCTGATGGAGTACTAGTGCCTTTTATTGTGATACTAAAACTGAATGCCACTGACGTGGAACAGATGTGAAGCGATCTAAAAACGCTTTTTGGTGTAAAAAACGCACAATACGATTCGGAGCACTCCATCTTCCACCCTAATTCAGGATCGGCCCCTGATTTCTCCTGGGACACCAATGATTATCAATCTGTTCATAATGTTCATTTTATTTTGCACTCGAGAAGTCTGGTCAGACGAGGAGAAAGGCGAATAGCGATACCAAACAAGGGGCGTTGTAGTAACTACGAAAAAGGGCATTGCTTCTGTGGTTGCCACAAAAGAATACACTGCTTCTGTGTATGCCACGGAAAAAATACCTTTTTTGTATTTACCACGAAAACGGCATTAACAGTAGTTGCCAAGATAAAAACCACTGCTTCCGTGGTTGCCACCTAAAGAGGCACTGACTCTATGGTTATCAAGGAAAAAAGCCACTGCTTCCATGTTTGACACGCAAAATGGCACAGCTTTCATGTTTGTAACGCAAAAAAGGCACTACTTCTGGGAAAGGCAAGAAAGGGGCAGTGTTTCTGTGGTTGTCACGAGAAAAACAATGAGCGTGTGGTTGCCATGAAAAAGCATTGCTTCTGTGGTTTACAAGAAATAAAGGCACTGCAATAGTTGATGGCACGAAAAAGCCACTGCTTCTTTGGTTACCAAGAAAAAAGGTTGTTTCTTTATTTACAATGAAAAATACCACTGTTTCTGGAGTTACAATGAAAAGAGGAACTGCTTCGTGGTTGCCATGAAAAAACGCACTGCTAGTGTGTTGCCAGGCACAGAGGCTTTACTAATGTGGTTGACACGACAAAGAGGTACGGCTTTTGTATTTGCCATAAAAAACAGCTTAATTCAGTAGTTGCCAGGACAAAAACGCCCTTCTTTATTTGGAAAGAAAAGGGCACAAATTATGTTCTTGTGAGAAGAAAATGCATTACTTCTCTGATAAGCAAAAAAGGTACTGCTACTCTGTGCCATGCAAAAAGCCACTGCTAATACGTTTACCACTGAGCCTGGGTTGCTAAAATAAGCATTACCACTGTGGTTAACATGAAAAAAGGCGGTATTTCTGTGATTCCAACTAAAAAGGCACTGATTTTTTAGGTGCCACGAAAAGTACTGCTTCTGTCCTTACTACGGAAAAAAGCATCGCTAGTATGACACAAAGAAAATTAGACCCTGCCTCTGTGATTATCACAAAAAGTAAGGATTTTGTGCATAAACGAAAAGGGCAGTTATTATGTGTTTGCCGTAAAAATTGGTACTGTTTCTGTGATTACCACTAGAAAAAGCACTAATTTTGTGGTAAATACGAAAAAGGGCACGGTTTCTGTTGTACTCACGAAAAATAACTGATTCTGTGATTGTAAGGTAAAACAAGCACTCATTTTGAATGGGATTTCTTATAAATTACTGCCACTGTGGTAGTACAAAAAATCTATTTCTTCTCTGGTTGCCACTAAAAAAGACAGTAACTCTGTGCTTAATACGAAAAGGGATACTGCTTCTGTTGGTTCACGGGCCAAACATCATTCTGTCATTGTCAAGAACAAAGGCACTGATTTTTTGCAGGCCACGAAAAAGGGGCACTTATTCAGTGGTTGCAAGGAAAAAGGCACTGCTTCACTGCATACTAAAAAAAATTCACTGAATTTTTGTTATATACAAATAAAGTTACTGCTTCTATGGTTCCCACAAAAAGAACACTGCTTGTCTGTAGGCCACGAGAAAATGTACTGTCACTGTGATTGCCATGAAAAAAGGCACTGCTCCGGGTCTTACCACGAAAAAAAGGCAACTATTTCGTGCTTTCCACGAAAAAGTAATAACTTTGGTTGCCAAGAAAAAAGCCACTGCTACGGAGGTTGTAAAGAATAAAAGGCGCTGCTTCTGTGGCTGACAACAGAAAAAGGGCCCTGCTTCTGTGTTTGCCAAAACAATAAAGGTACTGCATCAGTTGATGGCAATAAAAAGGCACTCCTACTTTGTTTACCATGAAAAAGCCACTGCTTCTGTATTTGTATGGAAAGCTACACCTTTAGCGATAAACCATGCATATAAGGAACTTCTCTGTAATTGCCCAAAAGAGGTACTGCCATTGTGTTGCCAGGTAAAAAGGCACTTATTTCGTAATTGACAGGAAAAAAGCCTCTGTTTCTTCACTTACCATGAAAAACGCACTGCTACTGTTTAGGCACGAAAAAACACGGCTACTTTCATAGTTGCCGCAAAACAAAAGGACAATAGCTGTTTGGCTCAAAAAAGCCAACAATTTATGCACCGTTTGATTATTAAGGATTTGAAATCCAACGCCTCAAATTTAACCTTCTACTCGGTCGTTAATCCCTGGAAATAGTCCAGTCCTTAAACGGTTCACGCTGCAGTAGGTGATTAACTCACCCACTCACTTAATATAGGAGTAGTGTATGGTATAGAATGGCGTACCAGCACACTGTTAATTTCAAGAAAAAGGCACTGTTTATGTGATTGCCACTAAAAAGGCCCTTGATTCTGTACTTTACACGAAAAAATGGCACTGCTTGTGCATTTGCCATGAAAAAGGCACTTATTTTGTTCCTGCCGCGAAGAAAAGCCTTGATTCTGTGGTTTATACGAAAAAACGCAATGCTTCTGAGGTTGTGATTAAAAAAGGCATTGCTTCTATGGTTGCGATGAAAGAAGTGACTGCTTTTCTGGTTGTCCAGAAAAAAAGGCACTGATTCTGTTATATAAACAAAAAAGGCTCTTATTCTATAGTTGCACGAAAAAAAACAACTTAATCTGTAATTGCCAAGAAAAACCCACTGCATGTGTAGTTAACAAACAAACAGGCTATGACAGCGGGTATTGGTTATCCCATGGCCATGCAGTCTACCTGTTGATACTCTTACTCAAGAAAAGCGAAGGTGTTGAACCTCACACCGAACTCAGACGTTAGGACAAAGTATAATATTTGGTCTTAATCGTATTTAAGTCGGTGGTGCGTTTGTTAGTCTGAGAAAGATCCAGAAATATATATATATATATATATATATATATATATATATATATATATATATATATAATTAATGGTTCTGCTGCCAGCCAGACGAATCAATAGTTTTACCAGAAAAGAGACAACCTAAAATACAGAGAAATTAATCTTTATTTATTGCGCATTAATAACGTTTAGAACGAAATACATTCATTCAGAGCACTTATGGGGATGATGCAATAAATGAAAGAAGTTGCAGGAGGTCGTTTTCCTCCCGTTATCGAAGTGTGAACTTTAGTCTAAAACAAGATCCGAAAAGAGAACTTGATTACGAAGAGTGAGAATCCGTTGGAAAAAAAAGCTCGCTAAAATTTCTAGGGAACTCTCAAAACAGTGTAACGTACACCATACGACTGTGTTAAGCCAACTGAAATGGGTCCCTCACGAACTGTCCACGCGAATCTGCATCATCATGTTGCTTGCTGTGAGTCAGTGTTTCACCACACGTTCTGGCACTATTTTGCGTGTATGGTGTGATATTGAAAGAATTGTACATTAAAAGTGTTAGACAACAATTAAACAATTAATGTTAATCTCAACTGCAATCATCTTTGCATTTGGTACAAAGGTGACACTCCTTACTAAATAAAAGAGGTGCATCCTCACTCACGACAATGCAGGTCTACACACAGTTCGAATATCCAAAGATATCTTGGAGGAGCTTGGTTGGGAAATATTCTTTCAGCTTCAATATTCTCCTGACCTTGCTCCTTCTTATTTTCGCTTGTTTAAGTGTTTAACCCTTGGGTACCAAACATTTTATTTAGGGAAAGAAAGTCCTGTTGATTGAAAGTAATATCATTAATGATATTTATATCTTTTTCCTTATTATGTTGGTTTTTCCCATTCAACTCTAGTAAATCAAGAGAGAGGTTTGCCTAAAATAAATTCTAAACAAAAATTTTTAAATATTATGGTAGATACAGATCTAAAAATATGAATACATTTTCTACAATGCTGAATTCGGTGATGATCTTTTGTAGAAAAGAGAACATAATTAATTAATATATCAGAAGCAATAAATTTTAGAAACCACAATATTTGCATAGTTATAACTCTTAGCTATAATTGTAGTCTTATTTTTTTCGCTTTCCTCTGTTTTTTAATTTTCCGCCAAATATCTGTTAATCAGAGAGGATATTTTTCCCATTATTCAAAATCACCCTGGCACTAATGAAACACAGTCAATAAAAATAAATAACCAAAAGTATTCTAAGTAAAATAGATTATGCAGTAGCAGTAGTTGTTTTGGATACAATACATTTCACTTTGGTAAGGAAAGTCCTGTTTATTGAAAAATAATATAATTAAGGGTATTTTTATCTTTTTCCTTATTAGGAGGGTTTTCCTTATTCAACTCCAAGAAATCCCGACAGAAGGCTGCATAAAATAAATCCTGATCATACATTTTGAAATATTATTGGTAGATGCAGATCTAAAAAATAAATCCCTTTTCTACGATGCTGAATTCTGCGATTGGTCTTTTCGCGAGGAGAGAACAAACAATGTATGGAAGACTGGTCTTTGATTCCAAGGATGATGAAAAAGTTTTTTGAAGTGCATTATCAAAAATATTTTTGCCGATATAAATGAATTGTATAACAAATTCAAACTAATTAGTGTTAAGCCTCGCCGTGTATATTATTGTTTCCCATTGACAATTAATTATTGTATTTTTTTCTTTTGTTTTGTAACGGTTGGCCAATCGTAAATGTAAATATAGTAATTTATGTAAGGGAAATTCTTCTTAGATATCACCACATCTTTGTTCGCTATCGCCCTGCGTGAATTAAGATAAGTCTGCTCTTGCCCAAAAGACGCTGTGCTTTCTATAGGATTTAATTTATAACACTTGTCTGCGTTGTTTTCAAGGTCATATATATAATACCTGATTTTAGTTCAGTTTTTTGCACTGAATCTGAAAATCATGCTCATTTTACCCAATTAGGTCAGGTTTTTGAAATATGAGCACATACCAAAAACTCCTATATTTCCAAATATTTGTTGTGAATGAAACACATAATAGCAAATATTGGACCGATTTACTTACAGAAGGTTTACAGAATATCTTTACTAGATAGCATGAATAGTACAATGCAGAAAATAAGCTACTCATGGATGAATGGTGTCTTCAGTGACCTCCGATTGTGCCGAGCAGACACCACATCGCTTTTAAGGCACCAACAGTAGGTAGCCAGAAAGTTCACATCCCATTGGCCTTGATAGCGTTCCTCCATGACACGGATGTCTTGGTGAAAGCGCTCACCCTGTTCTTCACTAAAGTCTCTGCAATTTTCTTGAAAATAGTCCAGATGGGACCGAAGAAAGTGCATTTTCACTGAGATACGCGCACCAAGTTTACGGAAATTCTCCATTAAGTCATCAACCATCTTCTGGTACTGAGGACTTCTGTGGTTTCCAAGGAAGTTTACAATGACTAACTTAAGGGACAGCCAGGCATAGAGTTCAGTAGGATTTAATGAATCATCAAAACTAGAGTCTTTTATGAGTTCTCTTATCTGAGGACCATCAAATATACCTGCCTTAAGCTTCTCCTTGCTGATTCGTTTGAACTTGTGGTGGAGGAAGGCAAATCGTCCACCTTCCCTGTCCAGTGCTTTTTCAAAGTTCTTCATTAGGCCGAGTTTGATGTGTAGGGGTGAAAGTAACACCTTTCTCGGTTCAACCAGAAGGTGGGACAGAACATTGTGTGACCCAGGTTCTAATCCTTGTCTTGATGGCCACTCTTGTCTGACATAATGCTGGTTGTCAGCCCGACTATCCCACAAGCACAAAAAGCATGGATACTCTGAAGTCCTAGGATGAGTGCAACAACTTTAAGATCTCCACAAATCAACCATTTATGTTCCTGGTAATTGAGAGCAGACAACAGACGTTCCATGCTGTTGTGGGATTCTTTCATTTTAGCCGAGTGTCCAACAGGGATTGATGAAACCTTATTTCCGTTATTCAGGAGAACTTCCTTGAGTCTTGTGTTAGACTAGTCAATAAAAAGTCTCTATACTTCATACCCATTAATTTTATCAGTTTAGCAATATTATTACAGTAGATCAGTGAAGATGCTTCATTGATCATAAAGAATTTTCTGAATTCGCTCTCGCGTTCCCGATACCAATAGAACGTTATTCCTGGGGAAAGTAGATGTTTCTCTCGAAGAAGAAAACACAGCAGCGTAAACGTAATAAGCCTTCTTCAAAAAATCCGTGATTTTCGCTTGACGGTCTGGAAAAACTACGTGTCCGCAGATGAAATAAAATTTGTTAGCATGGTTCTTACACTTCCGATCCATCGTACAGAACAACTAGACCTGAAAAGAGAAAAAATAACTAGTTATTTAAGGTAACCCATGACCAGCTGTGGCAAAAACAAAGCCCATATACGCTTGGATCATAGCGTCATTTGGGAAAAATATGCTGTAAAAAACTCGAGTGTATCTTAGAAACCAGACCTAACCAAAGAAAATGAATAATATTCTTTAATTTAGCACGCAAAAAGGATCCTAAATCAGTTGAAAAACCCTTGACCTTTGAAAAAAGTTTTGAAACTCAGGCCAGTGTAACCCTTCCCCGTTTTTATTAATTGTCGCTTGTTATACCCTCAGCTTTCGATTGATTGCTCCTTCTTGTAAATATTGAAAGTGTATATACTGGAGCTCTTTTGGCTGTACATGCGTAAATAGGTAGTCATCATTATAATTTTTAATTTCAAACTCCTATTTCTCCCTCCTAATAATTTCAGGACTGTAAATTGTGCGCTTGATGTGTAAAATAAGGCAACGAATTATTCTAAGGCCACTTTATTTTACATTTGGTGCTCAGACCCTGGATCTTTTAGATGTCTCTTATTAAGCTACGTCGCGGTCATAGATCGGCTGCATCATTTTTGGTTAAAAGCATCCTCTCTTTAATCGAAGAGTCCGCTCTGAATGCAAATAGCCAGAAGCGGGTTAAAATCACTGGAATATCATTTCAAAAGAATATTGCTCTTAGACGACAAAAGTGTAGAAGGTTGGGATAACGAGAATATCATTACTAATGAAATTACGAATGCTTGCGAGGTAAATAGGGAATTCCGATTAGCCATTACAAAGGCTGAAGATTTCCTTAAAGCAATAAGCTCACAAGTAGAAAATGAGACCTCAGACTTCACTTCAAGAAGTTAACATATTCCAAATTAACCTACCATTTTTAATGGAAATGTCCTTCAATGGAGTAATTTCGATGACTTCTATTACAACACAATTCATGTACTTGAAATATCAAATGCCCCAAAATTCGGTTTCCTAGTTGGCCGACGAGAGGGAGCAGCCCTCCGTCTATTAGACAGCTTTACCACATCCCGTGATCAATACCTAGAAGCCTACGAGTTGCTAGAAAAACATACGCAGATAAAAGCGCAATAATTCAATCTCTTGTGCATGCTATCCTCGACTTAACAGAACGGCAAAATAACCCACAATCACTTGAAGAATTCCGCGTGGCTTATGAATCCACTTACGTAGCCTAAGGACTATGGAATTAAATACAAGCAGTGCGGGCTTCTTCATAGTGACTATATTGATAAATTTCGGAACATTTTAGAGAAAGAAATGAAGCTGTAAAATCAAAAGATACTCGTATGTAACAATGACCACGAAAAGTATGAGTCTACTAAAGGTCAAAGATCCTGCGTGTCTACCCTTCAAATAAGTCAAGAACCTTCCCTGTTAAATCAAAATAGTGATAGTCACCAGGAAAAATACCTATCTACTAGGAGTGAAAGAACAAGCATATCTAACTTTAAGACAAGTCATGAGCCTTCTTATATCGAATGCCAAACTAAAATTTCCGTCAATCGATCGAGCATCCTTCGATGTGTACTTTGCTATGGAAAACATAAAGCATACGACTGTCTAAACCACCAAAACCTGAGCAAAAGTATAAACGTGCTAAGATCCTTAGGTTATGCACAAATTGTTTGTGTTCCAGACATAAAAATCAATATTGCGCCTCAAAATATAATTGTTTGAAAGCCAATAGTCCACATCATTCTTGCCTGAGTTTCTCCCGTAACAAATCTAATGACATAAAGGAAACCAAGGTTTTGACTTCCAATCTTAACGTGGGAGTAGCCTTACCCATAGCACAGATTGAAGGCGTATGTAAGCAGGCAAAGAGTAAGGCTAAGGCACTTTTTGATAAAGGTTCCCAGAACCTTTATAAGTAGTGATTTGGTCAAAGAATTTGGTTTGCACGTAATTCGTAGGACCCTAATTACGGGTAAGTGGTTTTGGAAGCAAAAGAATACACAAATTATATTACGAAGTATCATTTAAATTCGATACTAAACAAATCTAGTGTTATCAAAGCCCTTGTTGTGGAATATTTACTTAATCATTTCCATATGCCCGGAATAAGAAAGGCAAAAAATAGGCTTGCAGCGTTAAACTTAAAACTGGCCGATCCATACAATGACGAAACCATTAAGGATATTTCTATCCTAATAAGGGCTGATTCTTACTTTAAATTCATTAAAGGTATAAAGGAGAAATGTGGAATCACTTATCTCGAATCCACAATTGCTATCATGCCCTCTGGAGTCTTACCTTTGGAAAAAACTATTTCAACCAATCTAAAAACTAATGGCGTAGCCTTGCTTAAGGAAACTGTAGATGAATTGTATGAGTTGGGAGGCGTAACTGCCATTTTCCCCATATAGAGGGCTCTAAGATGCATTATTTAGCGCACCATGGAGTCCTTTAGGAATCCGCTACCACCCACTTGAGGGTAGCTTTTGACTGTTCAGTGGGTAAAACAAGTTTGAAAGATTGTCTTTACCACGGGTCTTCTCTTGTTGATAATTTATTCCACATTCTAATAAGATTTAGGCAACATTCATTTTTCTGCATGGTTGATATAAACAAGGCCTATTTACAGATACGATTAAAGGAAGAGGATAAAGTCTCTACTCGTTTTTTTATGGTAGAGGCACCATATGGATCCTAATAGCCCTATTGTTACCTATCTGTATAAGGTTGTATTTTTTGGCTCGACTAGTAGCAAATATTTGATAAATGCCTTGCTTTTTCAGTTAATTAAAGAAAGGGGCGCAGGTTATTAGGAAATATTAAGAAGGGGCCTGCATGTTGATAATTTACTTTTTTCTTTTCCTATAGCTAATGATATTGCTCAATTTTATAAAGCCCCAAAGGATATTCTAATACAAGCAGGATTTAACCTTAAAAACTGGTATTATAATTCAGATGACATTAATAATGTTTTTTTTTTAGGAAGAATGAGTTGGCTAAAGAGCCGATAAGGTTCTTGGTCTGGGTTGGACTGCTTGGATTGATGAGCTCTATTACTACAATTGGAACATAGAATTTGCGGTCCAAACCAAAAGGTATGTGTTAAGGTGTATAAAATCTATTTATTATCTATTTGGACATCTACTTCCAGTAACTATACTACATAATGCTCTTATTTAAAAGGTGGGAAAAGAAATTAGAGTGGTATCAAGTTTTAGACGAAGAGAGCCAGACACAATGGAACCATTTAATACCGCAACTAAGGGAATGCTTACATATTTCATTTCCTAGGCAGGTTTTACCCTCTAAGAATCTAGAATTACATTGTTTTGCAGACTCTAGTTCTAAGGGATATAAGGCCGTGATCTAGTCTGTATTTGTCGATAGGCTTTGCCTCGTTATGGCGTGGCGGAATCCTTCGCGACCGCTTTCTCCGCATTCTCTAGATGGGATGCTGCTTCGCCAGCATTCAATGCACGTCATAAAGTCGCGGAAGGCCACCGACTGGACTTTACCTCCAGAGGCGGAGAACCCTTCAACGACAGGTTTACATTGAGTGGGTTGCATTTCGCTATTGCTTCGTGCGTGGACACCACCCATGGTCCGGACGATGTCCCGTACGCCATACTTCGACACCGGGGTGAGCGAGGCATGGCTAATCTGTTAGATTCATTCAACAGGATCTGGGTGGATGCTTTCCTCCCGGATTCCTGGCGAATCACTACTGCGCTCGCCTTTCGCAAACCAGGGAGAGATCCCTCTACTTCGGCAGGTTTCCGCCAAATCTCTTTAACCTCTTGCGTGTGCAAGTTGATGGAGAATTTGGTAAGTGTTAGATTAGCCTTTTTCTGGACAGCAGAGGTCATCTGTCTTCTGCAGGGTGCGGCTCTCGCAAGTTCCACTCCACATCGGATGTTCTGTTCAGATTGGAAAATACCGTCTGTGAGGCCTTATTTCGTATACAGCACTAGGCAACGGTGTTTTTCGATATGGAGAAGGCCTATAATACCGCATGGCAATACGGTATCATACTCTCCATACGATGGGGGCGAGGGGACGCCACCCAGTCTTTATATCTGATTTGTTGCGAGATCGTCGATTCCGCGTACGGGTTGTGAAGCTCTCTCCGGCCCAGTGGAACAGAAAGACGTGTTCCCGCAGGGAAACGTCCTCAGTGTCGCACTCTTTATCCTGAGCATCAAAGGCATCCCCTCGGTGCTGCCTGAGGATGTTCTCGCTACGCTCTACGTGGAGGACCTTTCGATCTCTTTTACCGCGGCCCAGATACCAACTCTGGAGCGTGGACTGCAACAGGCATTGAACCGCGTCTCACGTTATGCCGAAGAGGACAAGTTTCGGTTTTCCTTGGCCAAGAATAAGGTGGTGCACTTCTGCCACCATCCAGGGCTCCACCCTGACCCAGACTTATTTTTCAATGGGATACACCTGGAAGTGGTTGAATCCCACCGTTTCCTTTGTCTTGTATTTGACCGACGCCTTACTTTGGAAGCTCATATTCGCAGCCGTAGGGTCTCTTACACCCGCACCATGGATATTCTTCGTTCAGTAACGTTCAGCGTAAGTAAGACTACTGCCTTACTTTTTTATAGATTCTATGTTTGTTCAAAGGTCGACTGCGGATGTGTTTTATGCATGCGCAGCTGAGTGTGTATTGCGGAAGGTGGAGGCGATCCACCACACCGGCCTTTCCCCATTAAGAGCGTACTTGTTGCTGGAGAGATGCCACTCGCTCGACCCCGTGCACAGTCCATTATTCGCCTGTACGCGCGAGCCGGCGCCTCCCTTAGTCGCAAACAGCTATTACTGAATCCGCAGCTGTTTTCACCGGTGCCCATGTCGCTGAGAGACTCCAGTCATACCCTAAGCGCTTTGGTTTTAGGGATAGAAAACTCCGAGAGCTCTCGGACCTGTAGCGCCACTGGTTCTGCCCAAGACGCCACCCTGGAGGGTACCACCTTTGGCTATTTGTCGTCATGCCTCTTCTCCCAAAGCTTCTACAGCGCCCAGAGTATTGTGTTTGACCTTTTTGGAGCACACTTCGTGTCACGCTGGAACCGTGCAAGTGTATACGGATGGCTCAGTGACAAGAGTGGGTCGGCTTCCACGCCGTATGTCCTATGTTTAAAGTCAGCGGGGTTCTGCCAGGCGCTGCCTCTGTCTTCACTTCCGAGCTGGTAGCAATACATCACTTGGTACGGGAGACTACGCGACGTGTCCGGTTCAGAGACCAGATTGTAATTTATAGCGACTCATAAAGCACCCCCCGAGTGTTTTGGGGCATTGAAGTATACGCATCTCTTGTTTCGCGATATCTGTGACGCCACGGTTTTGGCAAGCCAGGCGTATGTAGAGATTATTTTCTGCTGGCTTCCTGGACATGCAGGAATTTCTGGGAATGAGCACGCCGATGAGGTTGCCAAAGAGTTTAGAACGAGTTACAAGGAGTTACAAGGAAAGAAGGTACCCTAGGAGACCTTACGGTCCATTCAAAGAGGGTACCTTTGGAATAGCAATCGAGTAGGCACATGGATGCTCAATTGTTTTGCGTCCCTAAACAGACACTTTTCAAGACTTTTTTTAGTCTTGACTTGAACTGGTCAACAGATTCACTGTTGATAACTCTCACTGGAATTGCGTTCCACTTACCGCAAATACTGTAGGTGAAAAAATTCCCACACAGATTGCGGTTGTAACGCTTCAGTTCAGTTTGAAGCCGTGATTGCGCGTTCTGTTTTCACTCAGTGTGAAAATATCCCGGTAGTCAACATTGTCAAACCCTCGAAGCATTTTGAAAACTCCGATGAGCTGACTACGCAGTCTACGGGTTTTCAGCAAGAACAGATTTAATTCCCTTAGTCTATCCTCATAACTTTTATGTCGGATAGAAGGAGTCAGTTTGGATGCCCTAGCTTGAACGCGTTCCAACCTTGCGATGTCCTTTCGAAACGAAGGACTCCAAAATTGTACGGCATACTCCAGGTGCAGCCGAACGAGGGAGTTGTACAGACAAAGTACTATCTCCTTGTTACCGTATCCAAACTGGCGTTTATGTAGCCTAACATCCTTTGGGCTTTTTTCTCTGCCTCGATGCACTGTTTCGAGAACTTGAGGTCACTAGTGATAGTAACACCCAAGTCCTTCTCAGTGTCACTCGATTCAAGGGCAGTGCCCTTAAGGATGTACTGAGATTTGGGGTTTCGGTGTCCGATATGCATCACTTTGCATTTGTTCACGTTAAAAGGCATTTGCCACGTGTCCGACCACTCCCCAATCTTCCAAAGATCTTCCTGCAGGCGGGCAGTAATTCCATCCTTTGCAACGTTCATACCAAGCTTGGTATCGTCGGCAAATTTGGAAATCTTGGCAACCATGTCACTTTTCATGTCGTTGACGTAGATGAAGAATAGTAGTGGTCCCGCTAGTAACGCGCACCCACTCAGAAGACTGTCCATTCATCACCACCCGTTGCCGTCTTCCACTTAGCCAGTTCTCGATCCAGCCGGCTACCTTTCCGTCTATGCCCAGCACTCGCACTTTCCGGAGAAGGCGGCGGTGTGGTACCTTATCGAAGGCTTTCTGAAAGTCTAAGTAGACCACATCCACCGCCTTGTCCTGATCGTACTCGCTTAAAACGAAGTGCAAGAATTCCACGAGGTTCGTCAGGCCTGACCGTTGCCTTTGGAAGCCGTGCTGGGAACTCTTCAGTAGCAGGTTTGACTCTAAATAAGACTTTATCTTGTCCACTATCATGCTTTCCATGAGTTTACCGACTATCGAAGTCAAACTGATGGGTCGGTAGTTTGACGGATGGCTGCGGTCTCCTTTCTTGAAGATCGGAGTCACCTCCGCCTCACGCCAGTCTCTAGGAACGCATCTGGTCCGGATTGACATGTTAAAGATAGCGCACAGATGTCGTGATGCTTTATCGCACACTTTCTTCAACACCTTAGATAGAAACTTGTCCGGTCCGGGGGACTTATTCGTCTTTAGGTCAGCGATCTTTTTCTTTATTTCTCCTTCGGTAAAGTCCATTAGCTCCAGCTTTTCCCCCGAGGAGGATTCCGTGGGCTAGGGGATGGGACCACACTCTTTAGTAAACACTGAAGAGAAGTAGTCATTGAGCAGGTTAGCATTTTCTGCATCTGACTGAGTTAATGCACCCTCCTCGTCCACTAAGGGCCCAATCCTACGATGGATTGGTTTACGGCTATTTACATAGCCTAAGAACTCCTTGGGATTCTCCTTGCAGAGTCTCGCCACTCGGAGTTTCTCAGACCGCTTAGCCGCCCTTATGCTGGACTTCACTCTTCTGGCTAGCACCCGAGATCTTCGATCGCTTTTACGCATTTCTCTTCTCCCTAAGCAGTTGGCCGATTTCTCGATTAAACCACTTTGATTGAACAGAAGACCGACGGAGGCATTTCAGAGGGATGCAACTTGATTAAAGACTCATGAATGTGGTTTTAAAACTATACCACGAATCCTCAACATCTTTGCATACCGCTAGCCTTACATCAGTCAGCCCAGCATGAAGGCTTGCAAAGTCTGCTCTTCTCAAGTCAAGTTTCCTTGATTGACTGGCAACAGACCTTACCTTTGGGATCTTGACGGTAAATCTAATTAGCTGGTGATCACTGACACTGAGCTCTTGGCCTCCAGAGACATCCTCAACGATATCATCCTCAGAGGTGAAGACCAAATCGAGGATATTGTCACCTCTCGTCGGTTCTCTGACCCATTGACTAAGGAACTCGTTGTTGGCGAACTCCAGGAGTAGCGCGCTCTCGCCCCAGGCGACGAGTTCGTGCACATTGACTTATGAATTTTATGACTTTTGAGGGGATGCAGGCCTTCTCCCTTAAATTTAATTAGGTGGAGAATTTGTTCTTGTTTCTCTGTAGGTCGCACGTCCCTGCGCCGGGGGGAGGCGTGTAGCGGCTGGGCCCAAATACCACCCGCCACAAGGTCCACTCACTCACTCGTGGGACGCCCGTCGGATCGACAGGAGACAAAATACACAGATACCCATTTTCTTTTTATTAAAATAACAAATGTATCCACCACTTAATACAATTAATTACTTAAAAATATAAATATATAAAAAAATGTACAACAAAAATATATACAAATAGGTGCTCTCACTTCAACCTCCCTCAATATGAGCAACACAAAATGTATACAAAGGTCAATGGGCGCAACACAATAAATATTAACATTTACCAAACACAACTGGTTTGCGAAGCACCAATGTTTTTCTCCACCTCTCTCTCTCTCCAACCTTCATGGCTACCACAAAACCCCCAATTGAGCCGGCTCAGTAAGTTTACTGTTACTAAGGTTACACCGGGTTGGCTTTTTTTCACGTTATGGAACAATTTACTTGCTATCCCTGAGCGTGAGGCGGGGAAGAAAGTGCACTCGAGTGGTCGGTCTCTCTCTCTCTCAAGGGGGATCAAGGGGACAGTTGGCTGTGGCCCTTACTTGTGCTCCACATCGATGGCTTAGTGCGCGACTTCTTCCCTCTCCTCACTCACAGACAAGAGCAGCAAGACCAAAGGAGCTAAAAAAAGGGAAACATAATTTTTCTCTCTCGTTGCTGTTTTCAAGATGTTACGTTTCCCACCTCCCTCTTTCACTCACTTATACTGTATCTGGCTCTACGCCCAGCTGAACTTCCTTCGTGCATTTACTATTGGCGTTTCCAATCGCTCATGAACCTGTACTTATATATTTCGGCTGTTGGGGGAGGGAGAAACGTCAGACCTCAGCAAAAGACGGGGGACCTACACTGCTTCCAGGCAGCTCTGTCCTCCCTCCTTCACCAAAACCTGAAACAAAAGGCGGGCATTAGATTGGGCACTGGTGAGTTGAGGCAAACAAAAATTGACTTACCACAGGCGGACTTCCCCCCCGATGCTAGAGCCTGCTTCCTGACTTTTTTTTGTTGTTTGTTTGTTTGTTTACTTGGTTTTGGGGGGATTTGTGTTACTCTAAAGTAGCCTAGTACTAGGCATCGTGGTGAGTACAGACTTATCCCCAAGTAGGCAGTCGCCAGATGGGCTCCTAAAGGGAAAAAAATGCCTAGTTATGGTTAAAGCGAAAATCGTAGGTAAATCTATTAATGTGCCAAAATTAGAATTAACCGCCGTTCTTTTCGTGGCTTGTCTATTAAAATAAATAAAAATAGCTCTAGATCCATTTCTAGGTGAAATTTTCCTCTGGTCAGCCAGTCAAACCATCCTTCAATGGCTTTGTTCAGATTCGAATGACAAAGCGAGTGAAATTAGAGCACCGTCTCATATCCATGAGTGGCGTCATGTAGAGTCGCAACTTAATCCCCGTGATCTGGTCCCTAGGGAAATGAAAACCAAACGAATGAAAAATTCCATGTGTCTTAAAGGACCATAGTGTTTTTTGAATAAAGAATTGTGGACTGAGCCAGTACACATACCTGAGAATGCTTGCGTGCTAATATCTACCTTACAGCTACCCATAATTGATCTTACCAGATATAACTCCATTTTTTTTCCTTCTGAAAGGTAAGATGGTTCCTAAGTCTTCTCCTACAGGATCCTACTGTCACAACATAACGGCTAAAGAATACGGAGAAGAGATAAAAGGACTTTCCTCCAAACCTAATATGATCATGAACCGAGTTCTCTAGCTATGCTTATTCCTTGAAGCAAGTATTATTAGATGTAGTAGGAGAATTGATTATGCTAATCTACCCTACCAGACTACTCCCAGTTTTGTTGGCCGGAGAGCATCGCTTTGTGGAGCTATTGTTACTACATCGCTACCAGTCTTACGGACACCTAACTATCGGGCAATTATTGATGATGATCCGTAGTAAGTATTTGGTACCTCGTGCCAGACAGGTAATAAAAAGTAACCAGAAGTCGTTACACTTGCCACCAATTACGAGAAAAAAATATAAGACACCAGACTTCCGCACGTGACCAGCCAGTAGAGTAGGCATGACACCCCCCTTTTTCCACTATAGGCATTGACTACACTGAAGCTATCCAGATAAAGGGAAAGAGGAGGATGGAAAAAGTATGTCTTATTATTTACCTGCGCCGCAACTCGTGCTATCCATCTTGATTTCGTAGCAGATGTGGTCTTGAAACCTTTATTCGAGCTTTTCGGCGATTTTCGGCTAGATACACAATTCCTACTAAAGTGTATAGCGATAATGCCGCTACATTTCATGCAGTAGCCGTATACCTAAATACTGTGCACGATGGAGAATAGTTTAAAGGTATTATCTGGGTGTTTAACCCAGCCAACTTGCCGTGGTACACGGGTTCCTTGGAGAGGTTTGTCGGCTTAAATAAAAATACCCTTAAAAGCATATTGGGCAGCAAGATAGTGGGATGGGACGAAATTTCTACCCTCTTAGCAGATAGATTATTTCCTAAACCATAGGCCTCTAACGTATGTTGTAGATGATGCCGAAGATCCGACCCGTTAACCTCTTCTGATCTTCTTTGTGGTTTTAGAAGGGTTCCTCGGCAGCATAGCTTTCGGGATGATGATGATCCTGAATACGGTCAGCCCTCTGCCTTAACTAGACGTCAGAAGAAAATGGAAAAAGTGCGCCAACGAGCTTGGACTAGATGTGGTTTCGTCAGCGGACCCACCTGCGGGTCAACTCCCATCAGACACGACCTCTTCCTTGGACCCGCCTGCGGGCTAAATCCCATCAGGCATGATCTCTCCTTCGAGCCCACCTGTGGGTCAACTCCCGTTAGGCATGACCTCTCCCTCAGACCCACCTGCGGGTCAACTGCAGCTGGGCATGGTTTTGTTTTCAAGCCCACCTGCGAAAATCTACGATCAAGACGTTTAGCAGCTTCTCTAGCTCGAAAAAGAATAAAGGAAATATTGAATTGACCGCTTACTGTGAACCATTGACATTTTGTGCAAATTTTATGTATTGAGTATTTTTTCCTTTAAACGCTTTGTCCCCGCTCCCAGTATGTCTAAAATCGGCGATTCTTCCCAATTTCCACCTAACCTGAGTTTCGTTATGGAGAGGCACCACGTCACCGAAAGCAGGGCTCTTGGTTGCCTAGATGCACGTGTTTTCTACCACAGAGCTACCAGGTACTCTTAGTGCAATCAAGGCTCGGCCTACAGACAAATGGAAAATAAAGTAGCTTTATTTTACACACTAAGTAGACAATTTGCAGTCTTGAAATTATTAGGAGGTAGAAATGATAGTTTGAAATTAAAAATTATAATGATCACTACCTATTTACGTATGCACGATACTTACAGCCGAAAGAGCTTTGGTATATACCCTTTCAATATTTCAAGAAGGGGCAATCAATCGAATGCCGAGGGTAAAACAAGCGACAATTAATAAAGACGGAAAAGGATTATAAATTAAATTCTATAAGAAGCACAGCTTCTTTAGGGCAAGAGCAGATTTATCGTAAACCACGCAGGGCGATAGCAAATAAAGAAGTAGTGATATTTAGGGAGAATTTTTGCAGACATAAATTTCTATATTTACATTTACGATTGGCCAACCGTTACAAACAAAAGAAGAAGACAATGCAATAATTAATTGTGAATGGATAACAATATACACGGCGAGGCCCAAAACTAATTAGTTTGAGTTTATTATATGATTTCTGTATGTCTGAAGAAATATTTTCGACACACTGGGAGCGAGTACAAAGCGTCTAGAGGAAAAATTCCTCGATACATAAAATTGGTACAGATTGTCGATGGTACACGTTGAAGGGTCATTTAAATATTTCCTTTCTTCTTTTTTGCTCTAGAGAGGCTGCTAGACGTCTTGGTCGTAGATTTTCGCAGGGATTATTCGCAGGTGGGCTCGAAAACGAAATGCTTTTAGAGGGAAGGGTCTAGAGCCTGTTTTTTTGTGATCTATTTGGCTCTTCATGAAAAACGTAGATAGAAAGGACTGTGGTTAAAAAAAGATTCGGTCGAAGCCGAATCCTGTTCTTGGATGCTCTACCTGTATAAAAAAGTGGAAATATTCGTTTCGCATCCTCCGCCCTTCATCCAGATTTTTCTTCCTTTCATTTGTCATATGCTATATTTACAATGTAAAACTTGGATGAAGGATTATTGTGGTTAGACAAAAAATAGGGTAGATTTTCTAACAGATGCCCTTTGCTGAAGACTTCTCAACGTCTGGATTAATTAGAAAGAAAGAAAATTCTTGAGAAAATAAGTTCAGAGGCAAAAGTCAGCTGCAAACAGATACAGACGAGAAAGTAACGAATTAAAAGCCTCGATAATAAATAAATATTTAAATCTGATTTTGGTCCCTCCACAGCCACTAAAGAACAGAAGTGATTTATCAGTTAAGTACTCGTAATTGATTGGACGACCTTTTTAATATATTAAAAAAATATTTAAGTTATTGAAAAGCAGTATCAACATAAAAGTTGGAAACCGCATAGATGAATTATTGTTGATATATCACCGACGTTTTGAACTATTAGGCAAAAACAATGTCAGTACTATGGGAGACTAGGTGTTTGAAGTGCGAAAAGAATTGACAAATCCATCAATATACATCGTTTAGAAAAAATAATTAACTAACTCGCAAACAATAACTTCCTGTGGTGTGGCCACCATCTTTCTCAAAATCACTTGTTACTTGAAGGTCGGACAACAATACTACCACGACATTTTTATTTTAAAGTAAATGCATTAATTTTTCGTTCTCTGAAGAAAAATTGAACGAAGATTTGATTGAATATGGTATCGACCAAAGCAGCACTTTTAGTTGAGTATCTAGTTCCCTCGATTCATTATATTAGGTTGGAGTGAATGTAATGTCCGATTTTCGCGTGTATAATAAAAATGAAAAAAAAACTTAGGGTTGGGGAGATGTTTTATCTTAAATATAAGATATATTGCTTAAAAGAACCCCATTTAATACCAACAAGCTTTTAATTACCACACTTATTTTTCCCTGGCGTTATTTCTGTCTTCTCGGTAAAGGATCGCCTTCACTGTGCCGTCCTCTGCTCCATTTGATTCTGGATTCTTCTAATGTCCCTCTCTCTTGCCTTTAATAAGCCCCTCTGGTTTCTTGTCTCATTTGCTCATTCGCGTCCAATTCTTATTCCTCTTGTACTATATGTATTTATAATCAGCTACACAAGATTTCTGCATCTTTCTTTCTGTCTTCAAATTTTATTTGAAAGACAGAAAATAAAAATAGCATAGCCCTGTGGTGGTTGTATAATCACCCGCAGATCCTGTAGTTGCTCCTTCTTTGTATATATATATATATATATATATATATATGTATGTGTATGTATGTATATATATGTATGTATTTATATATGCGCGTCACGCAATGGGGGCAGGTGTTAGGCGACCTTCGACAGATCGAAGACTCGGCAGCCCCCAACAACCCCTCTGCTGCCTTATAGGGCTACCTCTTTAGGTAAAGGCTAGAGCAAGGATAACTTCCATAAAAAACAGGACTGGGGGCGACTATAGGCGAGCGCCAGCAGACCGTTGGCTAGGCAACCCCCTACAGCCGAGGATGAAGCTTGGTCGTCTTGAGTCCTCTCCTGCCACCAGGAACTTTCTTCCCTTGGTCAGGATACGGGTCTGAAGTGAGCACGCCTTCTTACTCTTTTAAATCTAGGGCAGGTTTGATGTTCTCAGCAAACCGACCCTGACCAAGGTCGGAGACGGCCCTGAGGACATCCTTCATCATCGAACTGGATGGACGTCCCTAAGCTAATATGTATGTATGTATGTATATATATATATATATATGTATGTACATGTATGTATGTTTATATTTATATATATGTATATATTTATATATATGAATATATGTATATAGGTATGTATGCATGTATATAGGTATGTATGCAAGGTTATAGGTATGTATGCATGTTTATAGATATGTATGCATGTTTATAGATATGTATGCATGTATTTAGGTATGTATATATGTATATAGGTATGAATATAAGTATATATGTATGTATGTATATAGGTATGTATGTATGTATATAGGTTTGTATGTATGTATAGGTATGTAAGTTCGTCATGAAGCTCACTTTACCTTCTCATCTCTCTCTGCTTCGGGTTCCCGTTATAAATAAGGCACCCTTATTCTGAACCATTTGTAGTTTAAGGATCTGGCTCTTGGGACTCGCGTTTATGGGGACCGGGGAGTACAGGAGTTGTGGATCGGATGCACGCATTATAGATTTTTAATTTGTTGGAGGTTCTTAGGTTTATGAATCGGAAAAATTCACCCAAGTCCCTCCGTGCATTTGCCGAGATCCTGTTCACATGAATCCCATACCCACCAGTCGTAATTCGAAATCCCAGAACGTGCCCTCTGTGCGGTATGGGATGCGTACACCCCCCACACGAATGTCTTCTAGGGTTCATTGAAATAGTGGGATTATCGGGAACATTTGGGCATTAGTAGATATATTCCATCTCCTCTCGAAAGAGTTGATGTTTTCGATTTATACCCCCGTATTCATGTGCCATATAATTCACATTCCGATAAGGTGTCATACAGATCATTGATACGTCGTCCGCAAATTTGACGTATAATGAACCTTCTGTTAAAGGGTTGGGGAAGGTCGCTGAGAAAAGGCAAATGAAGTTTAACATAGACAAATGTAGTGTACTTAGTATAGGTAGAAATAATCCACTGAATAGTTATAAATTAAATGGGAGAAATTTAGGGAGGACCGATTGTGAGAGGGACTTGGGTATTTTGGTAAGTTCAGACCTTCGTCCTAGAAAGCAATGCCTAAATGCTAAGAATAAAGCTAATAGGATATTGGGATTCATTAGGAGGAGTGTAAGCAATAAGAGTGCTGAAGTCATTCTAAAACTGTATCTGGCGCTAGTTAGGCCTCATCTAGACTATGCAGTACAATTTTGGTCACCATATTATAGGAAAGATATTGATTTGCTTGAGTCTGTGCAGAGAAGGATGACAAAGATGATTGGTGGGCTAAGGAACTTACCTTATGGTGAAAGGCTCAGAAAACTAAATCTACATACATTGGAAAGGGGAAGAGTCAGAGGGGAATTGATTGAAGTCGTCAAATGGGTAAAAGGATATAATAAAGGGAATCTGGGTAAGGTTCTTATACTTAGTGAACATGACAGGACACGTAGCAATGGGTTTAAGCTTGATAAGTATAGGTTTAGGAAGGAGATTGGGAGGAATTGGTTTACAAATCGTGTGGTAGATGAATGGAATAGGCTCACTAGACATGTGATAGAAGCCTCCTCTCTGGGTAGTTTTAAGAATAGATTAGATAAATATATGAATGAAGCTGCTAGATGGGACTGACTTTTTTATGTTACATATGTATATATTTTTCTAAGGAGTGGGGAGATTATTTTGCGTTGCATGAATGGACATAATCCTCTGGATGCATTTTATGTATATTGTAGATTAGATCTGACGAACTCCTGTAAAGGGTGACAATGTTAATGACTTTTCTCTGGTAAGAAATCTTTTGTGTGTTGACTGGAACAGGAGCTGCCAAGTGTAGGCCATGAATGGTCTTTTGCAGTCTCCTTCTTTTCTTATGTTCTTATGTTCTTATATACGAGTAGCAAAGAGCAGGGGCTTATACACCCGCCCTGTGCCACCCCTGCCTCGAGTTCGAACTCAGGGCCATTGAAGTCTTTTACGTGCACATACGGTCTCCTCTCCATCACGTAATCGCAAAGTAGCCCTTCAAGTATGGGGTCGAGGCCCAGGTGTAAGATCTTATATTGTATACCTCTTCTCCACACTTTGTCAAAGGCCTTTTGGACGTCTCGGAGCATCAGATTTGAGTGGTGTTTCTCTGCTTTTATTTTTGTTAATTTCTTGGTGATCACGGCTAGCGCCGTGTGCGTTCGTCGCTTCTTCTGGAAGCCATGCTATTGGTGGTTATGCAAATTTTTTTCTTCGAGTAACGTATTTATCCTGTTAGGCAATATTTTATCGAAGACTTTCCCTGCAAATTCTAAGAGAGATATAGGCCTGAAGTTAGCTGAACTGTCCGGTGGCTTACCGGGTTTGGGAATGAATATAATTTTTGCTACCTTCCAGTGGTCAACGAAGTAACCCACGTTCAGGCACGCATTCATGATATTCATGAGCCCCAAAAGGATGTTAGGAGGGGCTCGAATAAAATTCTCCCTTCTCAGTCCTGTACGCCCTGATGCCCGTTGACTAAAGGATTATAAAGTTTTTGAGAGTTCTTCGGCTGTAATTTTACCTCCGTATCCGTCCATATTCCTTTCTTGCGTCACGTAATGATTCGTCGCGTATTTGTCGTGCTCGTCTATGTGTAGTGATGTTGGGGCCAGTGATGTTTACTTCATTGATCCGTTTCCCGTATTCCTTCGCAAGAGATCTCATTCTAGAGGTCCAAGTATGGGCCGGGAGTATTTTATATTTTAATCAGAGTATGGCTTCCTTATCGGCATTTATTAATTGATTGGTGAGTTTGTCCAACTCCTCGTCGATTTCTTCTAAATTTGCATCAATTAAGGGGTTGGGAATATAGCTTTCGAGAGGTTGTTTATACGTATCCCAGTTGGCAGGAGCGTAGCTTTTGCTTTCTGGGATAGGGACTTGAATAGGGGCGGTGGAGATTTTTATAAGGATAGTCTAGTGGTCGCTGGGGACGGGAGGGCCCGTTTCAATGAAGTAATCGAATGGGAACGTAGTGCTTGTGAGCACTATATTCGGTTTTGTGGCTCTTCTGTCCGTGATGTATGTGGGGAAGTTTGATCCAATTCTTGTCATAATTTGTCTGTCGATAAGTGTCTCGAGATTCCTGCCTGCTGGGTTGGTTGACGTTTAGTTTAAGGCAGCATCCCTCGCATTGAGGTCGACGGCAAAAAGAACGGTTCTGCCGTGACCACAAAGCTATGCGGCTTCAGATCCTGACTTGTCATAACTTATCCTATCACCCTCACAAACAGCCATCCCCCTTCCTCTGTTTTGCCTTACCGATTCGCAAAACTTATTGACCCATCCTCGTATATATATATATATGCAGGTTCTATTGAAGTCCACAGCTGTGGCAGCGTTATTAATTTTAACTTGTATTTTCTTAATATTTCTTACAAATATTTTACCGTGGTCTTCGAGGCGAGAACAAACATCCGCGAATGACATTCTTTATTCGTAGACGTCTTTCGACCATATTAGGTCATCTTCGGAGAATGAACAGAAATGGAATTATTTAAAAATTCCTACATTATATATAGTATTTCTAAGCGAACATAAGTATTACAAAAATTGGGCAATCATGGCACGGGAAATTTTTAACGGGAAACTATGCGCTTTTATACATACAATCAAATAAAAAACTCTAAGTATTTGTCGTTCCAATCTAGTTCTCTGACATAGGAGGCAAAGGAAAATCAAGTTTGAAAACATGCTTCTTTTAATGGCAGTCAACTCGGTGAGGCCTAGATGTCGGGAGTATGGTTTCCGGCTAAATTTGCACGTTAATTGCCGGTTTCTTCATTTGAATGATGACAGATTCGGCCATCCACAATCTTCTGCGATTTGGAGGTCTCAGGATGATGGAGGTGTCCTGATGATGGAGTGCCATGAGAGTGGGCGTGTTTTTTAATCGTGCCATCTTGAAGGTGAGCTGTCATTCGCCTTGACAGGGTTGTGGAGGTTATGCCGATGTACTTTGAATTGTGGTGTTCGCAGTCACCGACTTTGCACGAATATTCGTACACGACGTTAGTCTCCTGAATTTCGCTCGTTGTTTTCTTGTTTACTTGTTTTCTTGGTCTTGTAGGATATAATTAGATTAATATCCGTATTAAGGCCGGTTGGGGTCACGTTACGATGGAGAATAGTTTTGAGAGCCTTTACGTCCTCACGGTAACCGGTGTTCATATTGGCCTTGTAATAAAGGTCGATATTACTCTTCTTCGGAGTAGACCTGACGCCAGGGCCAGCAGCCATGTTCATTTTCTCTTTCATGATGGCGTCGATGGATTCTTGTGGGTAGCCGTTGTTAACGAGAACTTGGGAAACCCTCTTAAGTTCGTGATCATCAGCCGTAAACGAGAATAAATGAGAAATTGCCCTGTTAACTAAGGCATTGATGACTGATATCTTGTAACGTTCAGGGCACTCAGAAGAACCGTTTGAGCAGAAGCCCGAGTTCGTGGCCTTAACGTATACTTGCGTCACAAATTTAGACTCTTGGGCACTTATGAGGATATCAGGGGAAGGGAAGGGATCCTTCATCTTCCGTTTAGTGGGTGAAATTCAGACACGAGTTGTTCTTGGTTGTTTCAAGGAAGAAACCCTTCCCTTCCTTGATATCCTCATAAGTGTCCAAGAGTCCAAACTTGTGATCCAGGTGAGAAGTGAGATTTTTATGTCATTTTACGAATTGTGGTAATACGTGAATATTTTCACCCGCTTTTGAACCCGATGGCGGGGATTGAACACGCTTCCCTTACCCCCCCCTTACCCCCCCTAATCTTCAACGCGTCACCCTCAGCTTAGGACGAACTCTAACCTGGGTCGGACTTTCGAAAAGCGCCTCCGGTTAAGGTAAAGTGCCTGTTGGGGTAAAAGTTTGTATTTTTTAATTTTTGGCATTAGTCAAGACATTCACTCTAAGAAAAAAAAAATTTCTATTTTAAATCCCTGGTGATAGACTCCTACATACAGACACATAGTCAAAAAACACACGCTCACTCTGTCAGGCTCCCCGTTCAATTTATATTCTCCATCTGGCAAAATATGGACAGATAGAGAATAAATGGTAGAGACCCGTCCAATCACACTAAAGACCCTCTCCGATGGTCCTAAGCCTAATCGTGCGAGGGTTTTTGCCAAAATCTATGCAGATTTAAATATCACTCTGTTGAGGCTCATCTACATTCACATGGAGGTTGATTGCGAAGCACTCACCTCCATAAAAGCAGCAGAGTGCTTAAAAAGCATAAACCTAAAACCGAACATTCCACCACAAATTTTAAGCCAACGTAGCGTTATCCTTCGCCACTTCGATCCCTGGGTTGAGGGCACTTCGTGGAAGAAATTCACGCGAAAGTGGAGAAAAACCACACTTCGGCTAAGGTTGCTGAAGTTATAAAATTCAAAGATTACACTCATGTCTTTAAGATTATCTTTTGCGACACGGCAATGTCGAACAAGGCTGCGGGGGAAGATATGCTCCTCTTCAACGTCCTAATCTACCCTGAGCATATCGAACGTGAGTAGTTTATCGACCTCTAGATGTGCTTCAAGTGCTATAAGTGCGAGGAGCACACCACAGCCACTTGCCCCAGGGGTAACACTCTTATATTTTCCATCTGTTCGTCGGATACCGTTCATGGAGGGATTGTAATAGTACCTCCTTGAAGTGTCTGAACTGAGCAGGAGCACATAACACCCTGTCCAAGGCTTGCCTAGTTAAAAAAAAATGATTAGCAAAAAATAAATTACTAAAAAACAGGCTGAAGAAGCTAAAGCAAAGAGCACCTACGCCAAGGTTGCAAAAGCTGCGATTGTGGAGTCTATGAAAAGTAAAACATACCTACCCGTCGAAAATGAAAACTCGACGAAAATTATGTGTTGCATTTATTATGCTCACATGGCGAATCTCTCCTCTCCGGGGACCTTTGCGAAGAAGCTAAATAGAATGCTGACAAATAATGGCATGCAGGAAATGTGGTTTCTTCAAAACCCACAGTCAAGGAGGTTCTGAAGATTAGTTTCAATCCCCATTGCGAGACTAGTTGCCAGAAACTCCCCACCCCCGGCAGTGCTCCTACTCCTTCCAGAGAACCCAGGATTCAGGCACAGGTAGCGCGAAATGCAAAGCCACGCACATAGAAAACGAACAAAGCACAAAACAAACAAACAAACAAAGCAAACGAATACACAAACACAAGCGGAAATGGAAGTTTCGGTGATTAAGACTGCAAGACCCGAGGGAGGAGCACTTTCGCTACGCTCCCTGAAAAGCTCGCAGACACAAAGACGTCCGAGGTCGTCCTCTTCTTATAAGAGGGAATCTAGGCACGTATACCACTTTAGAAAAATAAACTTGAAGGTCTACGCCGCCGAAAGGTCCCTCATTCCCAAAGAAGATGGATGTCCTTGATGTATCAGAAGGAGTAATATCCGGAAGATACAAATGGGACTTTTTCTCGGACGACTGCAGTGAAAAGCAAGTCGAGGAGGCTTTACACCAAGGCTTAATCAAAATGGCTCCTGTAACCTTCACTACCCTCACAGACGGTGAATACCAGAAGAAACGCAATGAAAAACGATTACACTACTAAACACTGCACAAGGGCCCAAGCTCGTTAGAGAATAAGCCTTAACAACAACACATATGCAGGAATCTTACGTGAATAAGACAATGGACCAAATAAAAATACTATATTTTAATTCAAATGGTTGGACCGTGAAAAGACCAGACTTTGAATTTATCTCAGAACACTGGATAAATACAAACAGAAATCAAATAAAACTTTTACCTACGAAGTCATAACCAGAAATCACAGTGTAGAAGGATTTGACGGTTGTGCAATTGCTGTAGAAAAAGGTATTAACTACAGAGAAATAAGTGGGCTCAATGAACCTTACTTAGCTTTAGAAGCACGAGGGGCGGTCAATAAGTTTTGTGAATCGCTAGGGCAAAACAGAGGGAGTGAAATGGCTGTTTGTGGGGGTGTTAGGATATGTTATGACAAGTCAGGACCTGCAGCTGCGCGCTCCCGCCTCGTCTATTTCAGAAGCAGTAAATGATGGCAGATCGTCAGTCACAAATCTTTCAGCAATGGATAAGGTTGAGCACCGCGCAGTGATCAAAATTTTGACCAAGGAAGGCAAGAATGCAAAAGAGATCCATGAACGCATGGTTGCAGCGTACACAGACACCGCCCCTTCCTATGCAACCATTGCTCGCTGGAATAGGGAGTTCCGCCATGGTCGTGAGTCCCTTAAGATGACCCACATCCAGGCCGCCCGTCAGACGTGACCAACGACGACAATGTGGCCTGTGTGGAGAGGATTATCTTTGAAAATCGACGGGTGAAGGTCGAAGAAATCAAGCGAGAACTTGGAATATCACATGGAAGTGTTATCAACATCATTCACGAAGATTTGGCCATGATCAAGGTATGTGCCCGTTGGGTCCCTATAAACCTCACGCCCCAAGATCGACTTCAATGTCGTCAAAGTCCAAAAGGCCAGAGTTGCACAAGCTGCCCTACGCTAGTGCTGATTCGAGGAGCTCAATCATCCCCCCCTACAGTCCAGATCTGGCCCCTAGCGACTACCTTTTATTCCGCCAGCTCAAGGCTGCACTGCATGGACGCCGGTTTGGGGACGATAAAGATGTCAAGCTCGCCGTGCAAGAGTGGATTGAACAGCAGTCGGGAAATTTCTGGTTGTCGGGAATTCGAAGCCTCAGGGACAAGTGGCGCAAGTGCATTGAAGTCGAGGGTAGTTATATTGAAAAATAATAAAACACTTTTCCTCATATCTGGTTTCCTTATATCCGAATTGCAAAACTTATTGACCGCCCCTCGTATATATATATATATATATATATATACATTTTCACCTCAGAATAAGTGCCTTATTTCGTGACATGCCTTGAAGTAAATCCCTTTTTCAAGGAGACGTGGCGCCTCAAAACGATATTTGTCCTTCTCTTCTGATAAATAGATTTACACTCACCGGTGTCTCAAAAGAAACCAAAAGCAGGTCCTCAATAAGTGTGTTGAAAGGAGAAGCTACCACTCGGATTGCGCTTTTTTGACACTAAATAACGTTGGTCGATCACTTCGTGACCATAAAGTGGAATCCGATCCACGTCAATGGCATGCGGTTAAGATTACCCCAAAATGGGCCTTTGTACTCCACTAGCAGGGTACCTGAATCAATAGTGTCCGTTGTCCGTATAATGTGCCATGAAGTCAGGATATGAAATGAATGCAGTGTTGTGTTTAGCTATCTACATGACCCTACGTAAAGTGATACTCACCCAAGCGGGGTTGCGTATAGATGTATCGATCCAATGAGCGGCCAGCTAATGACTTTTTCACAGTTTGGATGTCTGCGCTCGTTGCCTCTTCGTCAGAAATCTAACGCCGTATCCACTTCGCTCTTTTTCAATTCTAGCGGAAACGCTTTGAGACAGGAGTTTTCTCATCTGCATCTTCGATGTCTCCACCTGGTGGGGGCAGGGGTTTGAATAGGAGCGTTGTTAAAGCTCAACGGCTCCAATTAATGGAAGACTGGTTGCTAATGATTTCCCCCCCCCACACACACACACACATTAATTATAATAATTCAAAGATCATAAAATAACCTAAAACCTAGAAATTCCGTACACCACCCGTGAGTAAAATAATACAGTGACAAGACGACCTTGTGGTACCCCCCCTTACAGGAGGGTGTCTCCACCTAAAAGCCACTCTGCACGACATCCTGTATTGATCCATCGCAATTCCTAGGAAATTCAGCTGAGATTTCGTGTGAGCTCGGATTTACGAAACCATCCTACCATAAGTATCCTCAAATCATCTGAGCACAAAGTATACCTTTACATACCTTATATTACAGTCAGTTCATCTATTCATCATTTATTTTTTTGTTGGTTTTCAACATTCTTTCAGATCTCATATTATATTTTTTTGTGTTGTAAAATGAAATTTGTATATTTGTCACTCTAGGATATAAAATGTAGTCTCTAAATCCAAGATTATGGGAACCACTTGATTTAGTGTCATAAACAATTTCTATATTTATCTCATGTTTATTTATATTTATTTTTTTTGTTCGCTTTCCGATTCGTTTATGTTTCCTTTCTAGGTCATTTGAGGTATTTTCCCTTTAATCTTCAATAAGTAAATTGAGGGGAAAATGTTGTCAAATGAGAAGACGCCAATGTGGTTTTGGTAGCAAAATTTCCACTCTGTTTGGTTCCTTTTTTCTTTGTTTATAGCTACTTCCTTGTTCGTTGACTCGCGCCGTTGATAATGGTCATTAGCGTATAAAGCATTTCTTTTGAAATTTACGAGTACTCGAGATAACCATTTTCTGTCGTGGTATTGCAAGGACCGAGTGGTGGTGTATACGTACGTATAGGTCTGTTACGTACTTCAAAACCCCCTTGCTTACGTTTTCTCTAAGAGTGCTATATTATTATTATTATATTAATCTTTGAAGAGTTCTAGTGCCATGTTCAGTGTTTTGAAGATTAAATTAAATACTTCTTAGAAAATAGATTTTTAATTACAACATAAATAAATGAAATCTAACAAAACAAACTATACAGTTCTGAATTAAACGAGTTTAAGGGAGACTTGTTAAATTAAACAAATAAAAGAAAAAAGTAATGATTGAACTAAAGCTCACTTTAATATTGGACGCTAATTGACCCATAAGAAAATAATGGAATTTATTTACCTTTAAAACCATCACGGTTTTTTTGCGTCCAAGCGAGTGGGGGTATTCAGAGACACTACAGCTGTTTGGCTGGATCGGGAACCGTCTTGAAGCCACAGATAATTTCGGTGCGGGCGAGGGATGGCGTTAAGCACGTTGTCTTAGTACGATGATTTCAACCACAGGACCGTGGAAGTATGCTTCCTTTTCCTTTCTTCTGTCTAATCTTAGAATGATTCGCACTGACGAGAGATGAGCAAACGAGTGAATCCTTTGACGAATGGGGAGTGTTTGAGGGAGTTCACTTTGGGATACTCCTCAAGGCAAGGACTATCTCTGGGTTTTGTTGTAGACCAGGATAGGAGGTTTCTCTGACGAGAAATGATTGAGCTTGTTTCTCAATACAAGCTAAACTAAATTTCGGTGTTACCACCAGGAACTGACTCAGCATGAGCTTGTTCTATGTTCCTTTCGTTGGGTTGCCGGGCACTCTAGCCGGACTTCGTCGTCTCGATCGCAAACTCGATCTTTATGAGACAAGATGCTAATTTTTGGTGTGACCACCAGGAACTGGCTCATGATGAGCTTCTTCTATATCTCTTTCGTTGGTTGCCCGTCACTCTAGTCGGCCTTCCTAACGTAATAATAATAAAAATATAGCACTCTTAGAGAAAACGTAATTAAGGAGTTTTTGAAGCACGTAACAAACCTCTACATACGTCCACGACTCGGTCCTTGCAATCCCACGACATAAATATTTGGTCTCAGGTTTTATGGGTATTGGAAGAACTCAGTATAGTTGTTTGTCTTGCTTTTCCTCCAGGAATAGTAAATGTGTGCCTAGCGTTCGAGGAAAAGTTAAACATAAAAAGGACTAGCTATAAATTTGTGGTTAATTGTCGGCGATTAGCCCGTTAATGTTATTAATTCATTTTTTGTGGAGTAGTATTCCAATTAGCAGAAAGTGTTGGGATAAGGGTGAGTTAGGCAGCGCGCTACTTGTTCGAGGTTGCATGAGTACCTTTAGCATATTGGTGAGTTTTTGGACGAACAGACAGAGGTAAAATGGAAGCGTTTGACAGATTCCACCAACAAGCACAAGTTTTGAAACTAAGAGGCAAGGAACTAGTTACCTACGTCCAGGAACAAGAAAACAAACGAATGCAAGCGGAAAGAGAAAAGGCGCAAGGGAAAAGGGAAGCGGAAAGAGAAAAGAGGCAAGCAGAAAGAGAAAAGGCCCAAGCAGAAATAGAAACAGAAGAAAGAAAATTAGAAATGGAAGAAAGAAAATTACAACGGGAAGCAGAAGAGAGAGAACGAGTACGCGCTCATAAAAGGAGAATGAGCAAGGATCAGGCGGAAGCCAGTTCCGTGGGATCTCGAGCTGGATCTACACAGATAGCTGCGATGAAACTCCCAGCTTATAAAGAAAACGAAGACCTGTGTTCCTACCTGACACACTTCGAGAAGATATTCGAGTTGAATCACTGGGACATAGAGACAGAGGGGATCGACAGACTAGTGCCTCTGGTTAGTACCCGGCTTCGTAACTCAATAATAATAAAAATATAGCACTCTTAGAGAAAACGTAATCAGAGAGTTTTGGAAGTACGTAACAATCCTATACGTACGTCCACCACTCGGTCCTTGCAATACCATGACAGTCTGCTTTATTCCAAAGAGATCAGTTCCATAATCCTTTTAACACTTTTGGCTTCAAGAAGATGAAATTGTATTTTCGAAGAAATGGGGTTGTGGCTAAAGGTTTTTACCTCCTAGAAACGTGATAGCAGTGAAAAGTATTCTCAAATACGAAAATGTAAGTCCATGCGATCTTTTCGTTCATTCATGCTTTGAAAGGTCACGCTTGTGTCACCTTCGATATAATGGGTCATTCTATTTCCGCATACTTTATTTTTCACTCTCATTTGGCTCGCATGGTTGTGAGACGTTCTCAAAGTGAAGAAGCTTTTCCTTTTATATTTTGCAAATCTTTGTTATTTTAAACGTGTCTGTTCATTTGGTATTATATTTACTCCCATCTTATTGGAAATCTGAGGTGTAACAGAGAATGTTAGACAAGTCTTTATTATTTCGATCTCTTTCTCCCTTTTTCTTCTTCTTGGCTTTTCCCTACCCGTGGTTGCCGTTCTTGATGAGTCGTTAGCAAAGATTTCTGTTTAGTGCAATTATTCTATTTAGTCCTTACTCACTCATGTCACTCAGAATACATTCCATCCAATTTTCGGTCTTCCTCTTCTTCGGGTCCCCTCTTCCTCCATAGTCATCACTTCTCTTGCTACATGCTGCTCTTCATCTTCTCTTCTTGCGATGTGTCCAAACCATCTCAATATTGCTTGTTGTATTTTTCTCGATAGTTCGATTACTTTCCCCGATCCTCAAATGTTCTCGTCTTTAACTTTGTCTCCTTTTCTCACCACTGAGATCCACCTCAGTATTTTCATCTCCATCACATCGAACCTTTTTTCCTCCGTTTCTTTTAATGGCGCTGTTTACAGTGCATGAATCATTGCGGGCATCACTACTATCTCATGAACTTTGCTTTTAGTTTTACGGCGACTCTTCTGTCACAGCTCACTCCTGAGACCCTTCTCTAGTTATACCAGCCATATTGGACCGGTTGTTTATTTATTCTCTTATTTCTCCTGTTTCATCTACTACAGACCCAAGGTATTTAAAATGTCTCACTCTTTTCAACCTTGTTCCACCCATTCGGAGCGAGACCTGCCGATCTCCATCTAAATTAGTTGTCATATATTCACTCTTCTTTCTACTTATCTTTATCCCTTCATTCTCTAGCATGGACCTCCACCTCTCTAAGTTAATCTCTTTCCAGTTAACAAAATTCAGGAGGCTATGTACAAACACCACGGGACGTTTTCTTATGATCCATGTGTAATGAGGACTAAAGAACATAGGAAACAAGGTCTGCTGACCAAAAAGTCGCTTGCACTCACTTTTTCTGATTTATGACCACATGTAACATAATAGAGCCAAGCGTAAAATATTATAGCCTAGACTAGAATAGCATACTATACCCTAGACTAGAATAACTTTGCATAGCTTAGACTATTATATCTTTGGTTAGCTAGCCTATCGTAGCTTAACATAGTATTAGCTTCCCCTGTCAAGGGCAATGGTTAAAGTTGGTCTTCACTGTTAGCAGGGCCTTAATGGTAGAGACTGTGAACAGATTTCTTTCAGCAGTGCACATGCGAGAGGCGGTCAATAAGTTTTGCGAATCGGTAGGGCAAAACAGAGGAAGGAGGATGGCTGTTTGTGGGGGTGTTAGGACAAGTTATGACAAGTCAGGACCTGCACCCGAAAGCTCCCGCCTCCTCTATTTAAGAAGCAGTAGCTGATCGCAGATCGTCAGTAACAACTTTTTCAACAATGGAGAAGGTTGAGCACCGCACAGTGATCAAAGTTTTGACCAAGGACGGCAAGAATGCCAAAGAGATCCATGAACGCATGGTTGCAGTGTATACCGACACCACCCCTTCCTATGCAACCATTGTTCGCTGGAACATGAAGTTCCGCCATGGTCGTGATCCTTGAAGATGACCCACGTCCAGGACGCCCGTCAGACATGACCAACGAGGACAATATGGCCCGTGTGGAGAGGATGATCCTTAAAAATCGACGGGTGAAGGTCGAAGAAATCGAGCGAGGACTTGGAATATCACATGGAAGTGTTATCAACATCATCCACGACAATTTGGCCATGACCAAAGTATGTGCCCGTTGGGTCCCTATAAACCTCACGCCCCATGATCGACTTCAACGTTGTCAAGATCCACAAGGCCAGAGTTGCACAGGCTGCTCTGCGCGAGTGCGGATTTAAGGAGCTCAACCATCCCCCCTACATTTCAGATCTGGCCCCTAGCGACTACTTTTTATTCCGCCAGCTTAAGGCTGCACTGCCTGGACGCTGGTTTGGGGACGATGGAGATGTCCAGCTCACCGTCCAGGAGTGGATTGAACAGCAATCTGGAGATTTCTGGTTGTCGGGAATTCGAAGCCTCAGGGACAAGTGGCGCAAGTGCCTTGAAGTCGAGGGTAGTTATATTAAAAAATAATAAAACAGTTTTCCTCATATCTCGTTTCCTTATATCCGAATTGCAAAACCTATTGAACGCCCCTCGTATAATTCATTCATTAAGGAAAAAAAAACTTTCAACGGGGGCATTGCTACCTGGTAGACATATTACTGCAGATGCCAATCCAGCAAAGTTGATGAGTGGAATTTCATTTAGTTGAAAATAGCTTATAAATGAGCCCCATTCCTGAATGAGAGGTGTATCCTCTCTCTTCCATTCTTCCAATTTCGGATCTTTCAGTCCCAGTGAAAACCGGGGACATTTCCGGGGACAGCAGTAGCTGGGGACTGGTCACTGAAAACGTGGACTGTCCCCGGAAACCGGGGACGTCTGGTCACCCTAGCCTACCCTAGCATAGCATAGTATAGCACTATCTAGCCTAGTTTAGCTGAGCATAGCTTAACATAGCCTAGCATATTATAACCTAGCCTAAAATTAACTATGCTAGACAAATATAGGCTATACTATCCTATTATATCTTAGTCAAGCATAGCTTAGTATTCTCTAGCCTAACATACTATAAGCTATCCTAGCATAGCATTTTATAGCCTAAATTAGCATAGTATATCTTACCCTTGTACATTATATCTTAATATAGCTTAGCATAGTATAGCTTATTCTAAGGCTTACCTAGCAGGTTATATCATATTATAGCCTAGTCTAGTCTAGCAGAGTATCCACCGAATAGTTATGATGTTATTGGCAAAACAAAATAATTCCCAGGCTAACCGTGGAAAACTTTGGCAATTATATCATTCGAAAGAAAATATAAAACAACATAAGGGTTTCAAATTTCACTAGAATCTGCTGAATAGTTATGATGTTATTGCCCTACAAAATAATTATCGAGCTAACTTGGGAGGACTTTGGCAATTATATCATTCGAAAGAGAATGTAAAACAACATAAGGTTTCATATTTCGTTAGAATCGGCCGAATAGTTATGATGTTATTACAAAAACAAAAAATAAACAAAACGGGGACCGACCGACCGACCGTCCAACTGACATAGTGAGATGTAGAGTCGCTCGTGACTAGACTTGCACGCGACTAAAAACACATAATAAACCAATAATGGCCTTTGTACAGGGAGAAACTCATGAAGAAGATATACATATAGACCCTCAATACACAGTAAAATTAACCCTGCCTCGAAGTGTGGCAGGGATTATGGTGTACATCTTCACAGTGACCACTCACAAAATCAATAGGCATCAATAAACTGGACTAATCCTTTAGCATTTTCTAGTCGTAGGTGTGATATGCACCTGTCTAATCTCTTCTTAAATGCGAGCTAGAATCACTAGTAACTTTTTCCAGTGCAAGTTAATCAAAATTTGACATTATGACGACAGAAAGCTTTTGGCAAAAACTAAGATAATTGCTCTTTAACTGGTCTTTTCATTCCCTTCAAATATAGTTCTGATATCTACCTATATATTTAAAATTACTTAGTCAATAATGGCTCTTAATACTTGCATATTTATATATTTAAAAAGATAAACTCGGATCATTTCATCTACACAAGAACTTCTTCTACCTAAGGAGACAGCCAGTTCTTTCAATCCATCGTAATATTCCTATCAGCGAATACTAGTGATTAGTACTAGTGAATAAGGGTCCAGCTCTAAGCTGGACCCTTTCTAGTTTCACCAAACTAATTTTAGGAGAACTCCTCTATTGCTTGAATTGTTTTACATTTCTATCTTTACCAATTAATTGTGACATGTTTAAAGTGTTTACCACCTGTCTATTTTTGGTTATTAAGGAATTCAGATTAAGGTATATAGAAGAAATACCGAAAGGCGCTTTCTGATGCTTGTTCAGGGTAATAATACACTTTTGGATTCTACTGTTCGTTTTTCTTTTCTTTTTCTGTTCTTCAAAGGTCAGGAATAATTTTATTTCGAAGTTTTATGCCTTACACAGAGCGGTTGTTAAATTATAATATTTGAAAATCTTTTCATTTGGGAAGCCAGAAATTTTAACAGGAAAATCTGATCATAATTCAGATAAGCAGTTTTATTTATTTCAGTTTAAGAAATATAAGCAAGAATCCTGTTAAAATATCTTGAAGCCAAATTACATAATCGATTTGTGTGCATATTTATAAGTTAGCAAACTTTTCCACGAAATTAAATAATTCAAAGGTATAACGTGATAACCAATGCAAACCAGTCATTTTGCCCATGGAGAAACCGAAAAAGAACACAAGGTGCCTTACACAAAATCTAAGTCACTCCCATTTGGCAAGAAGACTTCCATTGATGTTCTGCAGATTCAAAAAGGCAATGAAACATGATTAAAATAGGAAAACTTAAAAAGTGTCAAGAAGGACACATTGTCGGTGCTATATGAGGCGAAAACACAGATTTGAGCGTTCAGGTCAGAGATAAGCTTGAAAGAAGAATAAAATAAAAGAAAGACAGTTTCGTAGAACAAAATGTAGCGTTCTTCATTCTTTAACCGACACTGGGTGGCTGCGATAAAAGACCCATTCCATTGTGTTGGCTTGTCGTCAAAGGCAAGTAAAGAAGATAGAGGCGGTTGCGAAGCTTAGCACCCAGAACATCTGTAGCAGAATTCTAGTTCAATTGAAAACGAAGGTAAATGGTCGCTGGAGTCACGACTTGATTGTCCTGGGCCTTCTGAAAGATGTATTCGTCCTGTTCGGAGATTCTTTGAAGGCAACCCTCCAAAAAAAGCTACTGAAATGGGGAAAAAGATATAAAATGAGCACAAGAGCAGCAGTAAATTACCTGCATTCTCTTGGATCCCAGGAAGATGGTGGATGGTGTAACAGAGCTAATGCCCTTGCCGTATCTGTTACTTGGGAGAGTGCCAACCCCTCCTGACTTCAGTGCCACATGGAAAACTTCTACCTATATTTTAATCTCCTATTATCGTTTCCATGCCTGTGTAGGCTCAAGAAAGGGAAACAAGAAGGCGATAAACGTTCTAAAAAAACAACCTCGCTTGGATATCATGGACGTACAGCCAGGGTAAAACCTCTTTTTAATATGACCAATATACGAGTATAAAAGATGAATGAGTAGGAGAGAAGAAATAAGCAACGAGTCTATATAATATATATATATATATATATATATATATATATATATATATATATATATATATATATATATATATATATATATGTATGTATATATATATGTATGTATATATATATATATATATATATATATATATATATATATATATATATATATATATATATATATATATATATATATATATATATATTCTATATATTATATTTTCACTAACTCTATAATCTAAGAAGGGGATTTTGAGTATTTAAATAATAATTTAATCTTAGTTTGGTTATGACTTGTTTTTTTATCAATGTCATTTCTAATAATTCTTTTATAATATCAAAAGACAAAATCGCAAAGTTCAGAAATAAATATAAGTATCGAAATTTTGTGAATTTTTTTAAAACCAAAAGAATTACAACTGGTGAAGTTTAGAAAATTTATTTTTATATATCTTCTTCTATAACTATATTTTAGCAACGTGATATTTTGAAAGGCGGGAAATTTAGCTTAGAGTTCCTTTTAAAATTATTACAATTGGCGAAGTTCAGAAAATTTATAAAAATTTAGCCATGGTTCCTTTTTCTAAGAATTTAAATTTTAATCTTAGTAGCGTAGCCATTGTCTGGTATATTGGTATATATATATATATATATATATATATATATATATATATATATATATATATATATGATGAAAATTAATGCAATATCGCAAGAAAAGAGGAGGAATTAAACCACATTCTCCGAAGACAATTTAATTCAGAACAGTTTCGGTGTATCTCACACCCTTTTTCAACTGACACTGGGCAGAAAATATAAGAGAAATGCATATAAGCATAACACAAGATCGCCTCTTTTTTTTCCCCAATCCCCTACTTGTGGCTAATCTGAAGGGGGGGGGTAGGCCTAAACATATTGAAGGGCTGGCATTTTACTATTTTGTTTATTTGCGATCTTATTACAGGATTAAAAGAAAATTGACCCTCAGATAGATTTAAATTAGGAACTGACGATATCAAGCTCGATTCTACGATTCTTCTCATAACATAGTTAGCCGCTATAGCTAAAGGACCTAGCACAAAAAACATCGTGGATTCTATGAAAGATACACTATTTTTACATCCTTATGTCAACTTTGGTGGATTTAAAACAATAAATAGGAAGAGAAATAAAAAAATCGAGAAATATTTAAGCTTTATTTTATAATTAACCAAAATCTTGTTCACCGTCCGGTATCGTCTTATGGTTGTTTCATTTCGAGTGGCTCAGCAACATGTGAGGTAATGGTTACCAACGCATTGGGTTCCCTACACCTGACTTATCAACCATAAAAGGAAGGTTCGGTTGATGCCCACCCCTCTATCCTGATTATTTCTGCTCCAAATATCGCAAATGTACCCATTTTTATTCTAGGACATAGACCTTTGAAGAGATGGGCCTTGGCATAAGGTTCCAAACAAGTTCCCCTCATAACTCTGCTCCAGAGACATCTACATCTCATAGGCACTTCCCTGTCAATCTTTCAGTCTTAAATGTTCACTCACATAACATTTTATTTTATGCACACTTCTCTCCTTTCGCACACCATCATATTTAGTTTACATATTTTAAAGACAAGTCTTTTCTTATCTATTTTCTTAACCTGCCTCTGTTAACCTTTCATTATTCTATCTATCTGACACCCTCTCAGTATCCACATCTCTGAATCGCACTCGCTTTCGTTGAGGTTGTGGCTAACATATTCTCTTTCAACTTTAATGCACATTACATGATTTCACCCTAGGCATTCATCAATCTTCTCATCGCTTTTCGCCCTAAATTGTACACTATTTACAACCTTATAATCGTAGTCAGTTTCATTCGTTTCATACCTGTTTTAGATATATCCTCGATAATTGATACGTTGCAGTTGATCCAGCAGCCTAACATGGGTTCTAACATCACACTCCATCCTATCCTCACCCAGAACCAACATCAACCTGCATTATATGAAGTGTATATTTTAATTTCATCATCATCCTCACTCATGTTATGCCAAATGGATCGGTCAAATTTTCAGAATCACTAGTCGATTTGCACTAGAAACAAGCTATCAACATGCACAACATAGCTGTTAAATGACACCATCCTCAATCAACCTCAATAAATCCCTCTCCTTCCCAGGCAGTAGTCATTTTCTCAGCGCAGCATCGAATAAAGTTATTAAAAATAAGGTTTCAATAAATGTCCATGATCAGGGTCCAGCGTTCGAGCAAGTTGATCTCATCTTCTTCACCCTCTTCCTAGAATCTTAACGTATAAAGAGCAAGAGAGTAGGATTACTTCCGTTTAATTTCTTAGGTATTTGGAGGAGTTTCTAAATCCTTTTTGTCGATTTATTATAGTCATCACACATGCCTGAGTTTGTATACAAGCATTACTTTCAATGTCCCTTGGGGTTATTTCAAACTATGCATTTTATTCCTACTTTACGTTTAGTGTTCGTTTTACTTCCATTGACAAGTAAAACTTTGAATTTCCAAATAAAGGCGATGGGCGAGGCTGTCCTATATATGCGTGTACCGTTACGGATTTTTCACCGAGTTAAAATAACGTCGTTGGAGGCATCTGTTGTCATTCTTCATGATAATAATTTTCGGGTCACGTCAGCTCCATAAGGCTCTCATAATTTATAATATTAAAATGGTATTTTTACAAGCATTCCTTTTCTTACATTATTTTTTTGCTCATTGTACTTAAGTTCACCATATGGGCAAATTATAGCCAACCCCTATCGGTTTATGTCAACCAAATAAAGTGTGGAATAGTGAGATTGAAATATAACTACGAAATTAATAAGAAAAGACAAAGGCCATATAATACAGGAATTTTGTTTTCAGCATGTGGCAGAGAAAAGGCGATTTTGAAATAGTATTTTATAACCTTTGATTGAGTTTGTGTTTTCTGAATATTTGATGAGGTCCCAAATTTCGATGTGTGGTTCGGATTTTATTTTAGAGGGTTTTCCTGTGATAAGAGTTACGGTGCAATTCACTGCTCCATTATTCCTTACAAGTGCATGTTTTTGGTTCTGTATCTGGTCAGGATGTGAACACTTTCTTCCATTTGTCACCGTCTAATTTGATTTTCCAATAATGAACCTAATGAAGTCAATCTATCTTGATCTTTACCGTAACACGTGTGCCCAAATGTTGTCTATCATTTATTGGCATTATTGGAAAGTAAAATTCAATTCAATTTGTGAGATATGAGTTGTGAAATGGTCGATTAAATCTTCAATGCAAACGTAGTTGAAAGACGCCTACAAATATCACAATAATCGATTTGGCTCTTGTGAGAATTCAGATATGGATACAAACATCAAACCAAACCAAACCATGCAAACCAAGGCTTTATTTAAACATTGATTTCACTGTCTTTTCATTAACAAAGAATGAATAGAAATGACTTCCTCTTCGCACTTATTTCTTGGAAGAGATCAATAGAAAATAGAAATAGATAACAAGAAAGCCACCAGCTATGAATTTCTTTCTTCTATTATTCTTTACGAAGGGTTGTTGTTATTGTCTCAGACGTATATGTATTTTCAGTATAAATAACCAGGCTGCATTAAGAAAGTTCCTTCATATATTTTAACTTCTTGAGTATTGACCTTTCGGGTAGGAACCCATTCTCAAAGATATTACATTTTAAATATATATACAAACGTAAGAATTTTTTAGAGAAGTTATCAGAGATTTATAAATTAATTATATGGGAAATGGAAAGTAGCAAAGGTGTTAATATTCAAATTATAAAAATGCAGGGCTTTTAACTATTAAGTAATGTGAAATAGGTTTTTAAAATAAAAACTGAGATTAATTAGTAAGAATTTTTTAGAGAAGTTATCAGAGATTTATAAATTAATTATATGGGAAATGGAAAGTAGCAAAGGTGTTAATATTCAAATTATAAAAATGCAGGGCTTTTAACTATTAAGTAATGTGAAATAGGTTTTTAAAATAAAAACTAAGATTAATTAGTTTTGGGTGTCTTCGTTTTAAAAAAGGGAGATAATAAAAATATTTAAACAATAAGGGTTGGGTTTTTGCTAAGGGGGAGGGGGGAATTGGGAGTGTGTAATTATTGGGTGATTAAAGTTGAATTAAAAGTGGAAATGAACTTGTGTCGGAGTTTAAAGTAGGGTTTGTAAATCTAATATAAAGATATTCCAGTGTACGTAGTTGTTTTTCGGTGTTTGCTGTATCTTTAATTGAAAGATTATTTAAGTTGGGTTTATGCTGTGAATGTTTGTTTTCGTAGTGAATTTGGATGGGAGAGAATTCAGAGTAGTGAGTGGGGCTCCAGTTCTGTTGCTGATGCCTAAATGTGCGCAAATACGGCGATGTAGTGTGCGCTGTGTCAATCCAAAGTACATCTTGAAATTACATCTCGAGTAGGTTAATTCATATATGATGATGGATAGAAGCAGCGTTGGTATTTGTCTTTAATGTTGAAAATATGTACTTTGAGTGTGTTTTGAAAAATTGGTATAAAATGTGTTGCAGGAAATGAATTTTTCAGAAAAGAAGAGAGAAGTGAATTAAGGGGTCCTAACTATGAGAGAGGTACAAAAACCTTCTCTTTAGGGATGTTGTATGAGGGTATGAGGGATCTTTCGGGTTAAATATTTGATTGATAAAATTTCGAAGAGTTTGGTAGTATAAGTTTGAGGATATCCCTTTTTGTTGAAAATTGTTAGTGAGGAAAGTGATCTCGTTGTGGAAATTGAGGTATGATTGAGGCGAGATTATAAGCGCGAGAAAGTAAGGCTTTGATAGTTTAATTTGGCTTTGGTGGAACAATGACTAAGAAATGGAGTCCAGAGCCTGTATGTGTAAGTTTTGGGTGAATAGAAGTGGAGAAACCGTCGTGCGTGTTATTAGAAGGTTTAAAAAAGGAATGGAGTTGTCTTCCTTTTCTTGAGTCAATTTAATATTTGGATCTAACTGGCCTATGTAGGAGGGGCAGGCAATAAGTTTTGTGAATCGGTAGGGCAAAACAGAGGAAGGGATGTGGCTGTTTTTGCGGGTGTTAGGATAAGTTATGACAAGTCAGGACCTGCAGCCGCACGCTCCTGCCTCGTCTATTAAAGAAGCAGTAGCTGATCGCAGATCGTCAGTCACAAATTTTTCAACAATGGAGAAGGGTGATCAAATTTTCGACCAAGAAAGGCAAGAATGCAAAAGAGATCCATGAACTCATGGTTGCAGTGTACACTGAAACTCCCCCTTCCTATGCAACCATTGCTCGCTGGAATAGGGAGTTTCGTTATGGCCATGAGTCCCTTGAAGATGACCCACATCCAGGACACCCGTCAGAGGTGACCAACGAGGACAAAGTGGCCCGTGTGGAGAGGATGATGCTCGAAAATCGACGGGTGAAGGTCGAAGAAATCGAGTGAGAACTTGTAATATCACATGGAAGTGTTATCAACATCATCCACGACAATTTGGCCATGACTTGGGTCTCTGCCCGTTGGGTCCCTAGAAAACTTACGCCCCATTATCGACTTCAACGTCGTCAAAGTCCACAAGGCCAGAGTTGCACAAGCTGCCCTGCGCGAGTGCGGATTCGAGGAGCTCAACCATCCCTCCTACAGTCCAGATCTGGCATCTAGCGACTACTTTTTATTCTGCCAGCTCAAGGCTGCACTGCGTGGACGCCGGTTTGGGGACGACGAAGATATCCAGCTGACCGTCAAGGAGCGGTTTGAAGAGCAGTCGGGAGATTTCTGATTGTTGGAAATTCGAAGCCTCGGGGACAAGTGGCGCAAGTGCATTGAAATCGAAGGTAGTTATATTGAAAAATAATAAAACACTTTTGCTCATATCTTTTTTCCTGATATCCGAATTACAAAACTTATTGACCGCACCTCGTATTTAGGAATTTATCAGATGAATTTTGAGCTGAAAAGGGCGATCGCGTCGTCTACGTATCTCTTTAGAAGATAGGACGGAATTGTAATAGGCATTTGTCAAATACTTCTTCTTTTAAGTTACACATGAAGAGATTTGCGAGAGGAGCGACAATATGAATTCCCATTGCGAGGCCACCTATTTGGTGAAAAAGTTTCTGCTAAATGAGAAATAGTTTTCGGGAGAGACTGTAAGTAGTGTTTTCTTTATTTTTTTTCTCATTAAAACCGTGAAAGAGAAAATTGGGGGAAGGGAATGCGTGAGAAAGAAAAATATTAATTGTTTCTAAGAGTTGGACACTGATGTATAGGGAAGGTACGTCAAAACTAGCCATATAAAAGTCCGAATTTTGTTTTCTAATTTCTTATATATATATATATATATATATATATATACATATATATATATATACATATATATATATATATACATATATATATATATATACATATATATATATATATACATATATATATATATATACATATATATATATATACATATATATATATATACATATATATATATATACATATATATATATATACATATATATATATATATATATATATCTATAAATATATATATATATCTATATATATATATATATATATATATATATATATATATATATATATATATATATATATATATATATATATATATATATATATATATATATATATATATATATATATATATATCTATAAATATATATATATATAAATATATATATATATATCTATATATATATATATATATATATCTATAAATATATATATATATATATATATATCTATATATATATATATATATATATATATATATATATATATATATATATATATATATATATATATATATATATATATATATATATATATATATATATATATATATATATATATATATATATATATATATATATATATATATATATATAAATATATATATATATAAATATATATATATATATATATATATATATATATATATATATATATAAATATATATAAATATATATATATATATATATATATATATATATATATATATACATATATACATATATATATACATATATATATATATATATATATATATATATATATATATATATATATATATATATATATATATACATATATACATATATATATATATATATATATATATATATATATATATATATATATATATATATATATATAATATCTCTCAAAGTAGCGCGAGAGAATGATGAAAATTAATCCATTAGACCACATTGAAAGAGAAAACGGAATAAATTTTTCTTACAGTAATATTTATTACCTTTTTTCGAAAAAATCCGTGATCAAAGTGGTGCTCGCTGCCTTAGTATGCATGGTTTGAATCGCTTCCCTGCACGGATTTTTTCGGAAAAAGATAATAAATATTACTGTAAGAAAAATGTATTCCGTTTGCTATTTCAATATGGTTTATTTCATTCATATATATATATATATATATATATATATACATATATATATTTTTATATATATATATATATATATATATATATATATATATATATATATATATATATATATATATATATATATATATATATATGTTAGAATGGAAGGATGAAGTAAAAACCGGGAAAATACATTGAAGTTCTTTATTGACGTTTCTGAAGAAGCCAACAGGCGAAACGTCAATAAAGAACTTCAGTGTATTTTCAGGGTTTTTACTTCTTCGTCTCATTCTCACCTATAGGTCGTGATATTCCTATATATATATATATATATATATATATATATATATATATATATATATATATATATATATATATATATATATATATATATATATATATATTTTCTGGAGATTTACTTCGAAGTTGGTGTAAGATTCGTCCTTAGCCGGTTCGAGAACTTAAAATAATTAAGAATTCAATGGGAATGGTGTATCACTTAATTGTGAGGTCCTTTCAAAAGAAATAATTCAGAGTGCAAGTTGGTTAAATATTAACAGGTAGCTGGTACTCGTTTAGGGTTGCAAGAAAAAGACAATTACAAAAGTATACCTTTACTGACAAATAAATAAAGTTGAAATATGTAAAGGTGGAGGGTTTAAAGGGAATGATCGTAGATGCAAAAATTAATGGTCAGCACGAGACAGGAGAGATAAATATAGGATTAGTGGTTGAGTTCAGGTCAATGATTATAAAGGGAATTTTAATCCGATGCTTGCACAAAGGATGTGACGCTTTGGTTAGCCTACATTATAGAATAGTCTGTAGGCGTCAACGATTGAAACTGCTTACGTGTTCGTTGAAGGGAAGAGCCGGTCGGGATATGATGACTGTAATGGGAAACCTGGGCTGCCTCAAGGGGCAGATGAGGGAGCACACGTAGTTGGGCGTTCAGAGATGGAAATCCTCGTCAGATACTCGCCGATTGACTATGGCAGAATTCATGAATGTCAAATTAGCTTTCGTCCTCGAATCGAAATCGCCGTGTCTCCAATCTCGCCGGTGAGCGTGTCCTTTACTTGTACACGGTGAAAGGGAAGAATGTCCTGGAGTGCTCTACGCTAAACCAAGTCGGGGGAATATATTGGCGCTCGCCTGTGGCTAGGATGGCCTGGCAGGAGCCTCCATGACTCGCGCGATCTTGGGAAAAGGCAGCGATTCCTTCGGGCGAAGTGAGATAAAGTTGGCGTAGAATGTTCGACGAGCTTCGATCTATGCTTGGGAAAATGGAGGATGGCTGAAAGCCATGCGAGAAGAGGAAACTACGTCTCTTAGTAAATGCAGCTAGGGTGCAATAAAATAGCCTGGTCCACATCCTTGCCGTAGGTCCGACTTGCTTCCAACGCTCCATGCAGTGAGCTCGAGACCACGTAGGTACAGAGTGGTACGTGGTCGCCCTTTGACGTATTCTTCTACAGGAGGAAATAAGTAGAGCAATGAACTTGGCGTTTTTATAATTAGAGAGGTTATATATATATATATATATATTTTTTAAGAGCTCATCTGGCGACTGCCTACATGGGCATTAGTCGCCGGATTAAAACTGGCCTTGTTCTAGGCTACTATAAAATAAAATTGAAGAAAAGAAAAAAACGAAAAAAACACCCCAAATGAGGGAAAGGAAGCAAGCTACTGCGTCGATGGGAGGTCCCCCCGGTGCAGGAGCGTGCAACCTAAAGGAAAAAAAAAAAAAAAACAAACCCTGCCCTAAATAATAGGGAGAAGGCCGGCCTTCCCCAAAAAGTCAACAAGTCCACCAGTCGATGTGCACGCACTCATCCCGAGTACAAGGGACAGGCGGTAGCGACCCCGCCCATCCCGGTACCGGGACAGGTGTCATGTGCGAAGATCACCCATACTGGGACATTCAAAAAGAATGTGCCGAACAGTCTGGGGGACGACGCAGTCGTTGCAATAGGGCGCAGGCGAGCGCTCCATCAAATAGCGATGCGTCACACGAGTGTGTCCGATTCGGAGACGACAGAAAGCAACCTGAAGCCGCCGCGGCATTGGAGGATAGGTCCATGGGAACAGTCGCGGCGCAATGGCACAAAACTCTGAGTTCCCTTCGACCGTCTCCCATCTTCTTTGCCAAGCAGTCCGAAGAGCTGCCCGTATTCCTGCCATGTAGTCGGTGTGAAGAAGAGCGAAACGCTGGTCCAGTCGCAGAGTCCTCGCGGAATCTTTGGAGCCCTCATCGGCGCGCTCATTCCCCGAAATTCCTACATGTCCAGAAACCCAGGAGAAGATAATCTCGACATCTGCACGGCTCGCCAAAACCATGGCGTCATGGATATCGCGAACCAAGGAATGCGTAGATTCCAATGCCCCGAGAGCACTCAGGGCGCTTTGTGAGTCGCTATAGATCACAATCCGATCTCCGAACCGGGCACGTCGCGTAATCTCCCGTACCGAGTGGTGTATTGCCACCAGCTTGGCCGTGAAGACATACGCAGCGCCCGGTAGAGCCCCGTTGACTTTAAAAAGAGGGGATGCGGCGTGGAAGCCGCCCATCGTATTGGGACTTGTAGCCATCCGTATACACTGGCACGTTTCCAGCGTGACACGATGTGTGCTCCAAAGAGGTTATAGGTTTCTAGAATGAGTCGAAGGGGTACATTAGGTTTATGGATTTTAGGGATTCGTAGAGTTGGCAGTAGTTAGAGCTTATTTATATATATATATATATATATATATATATATATATATATATATATATATATATATATATATATATATATATAGCAGGAATATGAAGACATATGTGATGGTTTTGAGCATTTAATTTTCCGGACGTTTCGGTCATTGACGATGACCATCATCAGCGAATTCTAAATACCAAAAATTATTTTTAGAAGAATACCTAAACACAGAAATCAAATTAGTGAAAATCTATTAGAAATTGATGTAATATCTTAAAAAAAAATAAATAACTAAATTAAATAATAATCCCACGAGTTTTTTAAATATGCATAATAAACATGACTAAAATGACTATCGAAATACAAAAAATTATAAACTATAGCAATAAAGTCACAAGCAAGGCATGAAGAAATCGATTAATAAGACAGAAAAAAAATATTAAATAATCCCATGAGCAACAAATATGAATAGTAAATATGAATCAAGCGGAATACAAAAAATTCACTATAAAACACAGCAAGAGAATTATATGGGCAGGGCGAACAATCGAAAATAAGTTAGATCAGGGGGTATGTAGTCGAAGCGGATATTAATAAATGGAGCGAAGCAAGTAGTTCAATTAAGTTAAATTTTAAGTGATTGAACATCAAATAATATGACTAGACTAAGGCACGAAAGTTTAAATAGTAAATAATTAATAATGGAGGGGTCAAAAGGACGACTTAAACAATAAATTAAGGAAAAGTCAATAATAAACCAGATCGTTAGATATTAATGGGACAAACTAAAATAGAAATAAAAATTTCTCTGCACGAGTACTGACCTTATAGCGGTTAAGCTGGGAGTAACAACTGATAGTACGGACAAAATTAGGCAAAAAGAAAACTATTAAGGGGGATGTGGTTGGTTGTACATTTGTCTATATAGTGAATAATTTAAGGGATGATGAATAATCATTGAGTTCCGGGTTAATTTGTTTGATGTAAAGAGATTCAAGAATTTTTAAACTTAGAGAAGAGGAGACAGAAGAGAGTATACTAAAGGAATCAGGGTCAAGCGGGTGGTTGAGTTGTAGTGAATGTTCTCGTATAGAGGAGTGTTCGGGTTTGGAGATGGGAATGTTATTTCTGTATGATACTCCGATATGCTTAGCGATCCTACATCTTAATTGTAGACTTCGATTGAAGTCATAAACGAGTGGTTCAAATCTAATTGAGAAATGTAGCTGAAAAATTCGAATGAATCTTTCGAAGTGAATTCGTTGCGAGTGAGAGGTTCAATTATGGGGACTAGAAACTTGGCTAAGTTAAAGCTAGGGGTGTTAATGGCAGATAATATTGGACGGAGAGGTAATCCTACCTTGTCAGCTACATTTCTCAATTAGATTTGAACCACTCGTTTATGACTTAAATCGATGTAGAGTCTCTATTTACTAATGTACCTGTCATGGAAACTTGCAAAATCATAACCGATACCCATGTTCAATTAAATGATAGCATTTTAGGTCTAACCAAGTCTCTTTTTTCTACCTTATTAAAATTGTCCGTAGAAAATACAGTGTTCTTTATTAATGAGATTTTGTACATTCAACACGATGGAATGGCCATGGGCTCTCCATTGGGTCCCAGCTTCGCTAATGCTTTTTTATCCTACCACGAAAAAAACTGGTTAAGAGACTGTCCGGTTAGTGTTTAAAAGATTTATCGATGACTGCTTCCTTATTTTTAAACACAAAGACCATGCCCCATTATTTTTAAATTATTTAAATCTTCAACACCCTAATATTAAATTTTCCATGGAGACAGAATTAAACAATAAAATCTCTTTTCTGGATGTCACTGTTTCAAAAGTTAGTTCTAAATTTAACACATCAATTTACAGGAAACCCACTACCACCAAACTTGGCACCCACTTCTTTAGTTGTACTCCTACTAATTTCAAACATTCTGCCATCATAAACAGTATACACAGAGCTTACAAAATCAGCTCAAATTGGTTTCACTTTCATTCTGAAATTGAATATCTTAGGAGCTTTTTTCATTTTAATTTTTTCCCAGACCATCTTTTTGACAAACTTACTTCCAATTTATTATTTAAAATGTTCTCTCGCAAAACCCCTCTAATAACTGTCCCCAAACAAAAACTATTCTTAAAACTGCCTTATCTTCCACTTGACACAAAATTCAACAAAGCTTTACTCTCGACTCTTAATAAATACTTTCCCCAATGCAAGTTTCTCCTAATTAATTCTAATCCTCTTGCTGTCTATACTTTCCTTCGGCACAAAGAATCCCTCCCATTATGCCTGCGTTCCTCCATCATTTATCAATTCACTTGTGCGACCTGCCAAAGTCGCTATGTAGGCCAAACAAGTCTACAATTAAGATGTAGGATCGCTAAGCATATCGGAGTATCATACAGAACCAACATTCCCATCTCCAAACCCGAACACTCCTCTATACGAGAACATTCACTACAACTTAACCACCCGCTTGACCCTGATTCCTTTAGTATACTCTCTTCTGCCTCCTCTTCTCTAAGTTTAAAAATTCTTGAATCTCTTTACATCAAACAAATTAACCCGGAACTCAATGATTATTCATCATCCCTTAAATTATTCACTATATAGACAAATGTACAACCAACCACATCCCCCTTAATAGTTTTCTTTTTGCCTAATTTTGTCCGTACTATCAGTTGTTACTCCCAGCTTAACCGTTATAAGGTCAGTACTCGTGCAGAGAAATTTTTATTTCTATTTTAGTTTGTCCCATTAATATCTAACGATCTGGTTTATTATTGACTTTTCCTTAATTTATTGTTTAAGTCGTCCTTTTGACCCCTCCATTATTAATTATTTACTATTTAAACTTTCGTGCCTTAGTCTAGTCATATTATTTGATGTTCAATCACTTAAAATTTAACTTAATTGAACTACTTGCTTCGCTCCATTTATTAATATCCGCTTCGACTACATACCCCCTGATCTAACTTATTTTCGATTGTTCGCCCTGCCCATATAATTCTCTTGCTGTGTTTTATAGTGAATTTTTTGTATTCCGCTTGATTCATATTTACTATTCATATTTGTTGCTCATGGGATTATTTAATATTTTTTTTCTGTCTTATTAATCGATTTCTTCATGCCTTGCTTGTGACTTTATTGCTATAGTTTATAATTTTTTGTATTTCGATAGTCATTTAAGTCATGTTTATTATGCATATTTAAAAAACTCGTGGGATTATTATTTAATTTAGTTATTTATTTTTTTTTAAGATATTATATCAATTTCTAATAGATTTTCACTAATTTGATTTATGTGTTTAGGTATTCTTCTAAAAATAATTTTTGGTATTTAGAATTCTCTGATGATGGTTATCGTCAATGACCGAAACGTCCGGAAAATTAAATGCTCAAAACCATCACATATGTCTTCATATTCCTGCTACGAATAAGGTTCCCAAGGAACGCCTCCATCACTAATATATATATATATATATATATATATATATATATATATATATATATATATATATATATATATATACACATATATATATATATATATATATATATATATATATATATATATATATATATATATATATATATATATATATATATATATATATATATGAATGCAATATCCCGCAGGAAAAAATGAAAAGGTGTTTCCAAGTACTTTCGAACTTTATTAAGTTCCTTATTAAGGATAACTACAAGATATAGTATTATATTAGAGGTGTATATACGAAAGAAAAATATGAAAGACCGCCTCAAAAACAAGAAATCACCAATGAGAAAGAGGGAAGGGGGAAGGTAAAAAAACACATTAAGGATTACAAGAAGCAAGTAGTAAGGTCAAACTAAGTTGAAGGAAAGGGTAACAGATTCAAAGAAATGGAGATAGCCTAACGAGGGAGATTATAAGACACGATGAGCAAAAGGGGGAAAAATACAAAGTTCAAAACAGAGCAGTGACAATTAAAAAATAAAAATGAATAATAAAAAAAAGGGGCCACATAACTAAAGAATGTATATAAAAAAACACTAGGAACGCAAGACAAAACTAATTTCTTTGAGTATTAATCTTTTAATTATAGCATCTATTTTATATAAACCAGGGGAAAGGTTAAAATTATCACAATGGCTTATAAAAGCACATTCAATGATGTTCCTTTTAATAGGGTCATTGGAACGATAAATAAATTTGGCCAAGTTCCAGTTAATTAAATGGTTCTTACTACTTGCTTCTTGTAATCCTTAATGTGTTTTTTTACCTTCACCCTTCCCTCTTCCTCATTGGTGATTTCTTGTTTTTGAGGCGGTCTTTCATATTTTTCTTTCGTATATATACCTCTAATATAATACTATTTCTTGTAGTTATCCTTGATAAGGAACTTAATAAAGGTCGAAAGTACTTGGAAACACCTTTTCATTTTTTCCTGCGCGATATTGCATTCATTTGCCACCCTCACGTGATACTTTGTGAGTTTTTCCTTTCATATATATATATTATATATATATATATATATATATATATATATATATATATATATATATATATATATATATATATATATATATATATATATATCTCCCTTCACTTTTTTTTAGATTAAGGTAAGTTTTTTAACAGTTTGATTTTTTTTTATCTTAGTTTAAGTGTGTCTTTTATGCTATTTGTGTGGCTTCGCCAATTTTCGTAGAAGGAGGAAGGAACTTGAGCTTCGCATGCAGACTTTTTTTCTTTATCCTATGGCCTATGCGGCTCTAGCAGCAAGGCTTTGATCTAAAAAATTAATAGGTTTCCACTACATATCTCCTAATAATTTTCTCTTGATCTATATTTTCACAATTATGTATATTTTCTAAGCGTAATGGCAACAAACAACTTTTATCAGTATTATTTTGAAATACTGAAAAACAATCCTCACGGCTCTTTTTTTTATCTGAATTAACTAATAATTTCATTTGGCTTTATTTGATTTTAGGCTACAGTGGCTTTTTCTTCCTGCTAAAGATTAAAATTGAAAATTATTTATAGAAACAACTTTGATAAACATTCGAATATACGAAAAAATAAAAATAACTTTTTATTTTTAAAAAATCCAAAACATTTACCTATAATATTTATTTTTTACGAATTTCACCATTTTAAGTTCTTTTTGTTTTAAAAAAATTCGAAATAAAAGACACTTTTACGATAAACTAATGTCAAAACCTTAGGCAATGTCTATATCCATATCCTAAAATTTGCTCGCGGTTAATTTGTACCTACAACCTTTTTTTAAAATGAAAAATTTTGACCCTGCTGATGGCATGCCAAAATGGTATCGGATTCCTGCCAACGTCTATTCTTTCGATTAGACGGTTCCACTTCTCTCTTAATTCGTGGGACAGAGATGTGTTTAACTGTCTCCTGATTTGCTGAACAAGGTGGTACTCCTTGGGCTATGTGTAGCCCTTGTTGAAGATTTGAGCATAGATCTCAATGAAGCGCTCTTAGAGAACCACTCTGTCTTGTGCAAGGGTAGTCGGCAGTAGCTTAGTGAGATTTTCTGGATTTCTATATCGTCTTTGTTGAAGATGCAGTTGTTTATAGCAGCCAGTTTGTAGTCGAGATCTTATTCAGATGCACCATTTATATCACGGAGATCCAATTGGAACGCTCCGCTGTATACATCTCAGTCACCCTTAGAGAACTCTTTCCTGGGTGCAACTGGAACAAAGATAGGAGCAGCTGTTACTGTGATCAGCATAGGGATGTGATCCCTGGGCGCCAGTATCCTTGGTTGGACTAGCTGTTGTAACAGCAAGCCAGTATTTGCGAGAACTACATCAGGCTTGGTGCCGACCCTAGGTAGAAGAATGTAGGGAAAGCCGGTCCGATGTGTTCGGCGATGTCACTTCTCAGTAAGATCTCAAGGTTTGTGCCTCTAGCCTCCGATTTCCTGTAGCCGGCTATCCTTTCCTCGCGTTCAGGTCCCTGGCGAAGAGCAATTTGCGCTATTGTTTGAGTAGAGTGTACAAGTTGTGAATGGGCAGATACGGACGGCGGAGAGTTTTTATCCCGTGCCCATTTCGATATTCTCTAGGAGCACCTCTGGACTCTCGAAAGGACCGATTCGTAAAACATTGGACCCCAAAATTCCCTGTTTCATCACCCCTGATGCTGGTTTTCGACAACATCAGAATGTCTAGGTTCAGTTCTCTGTAGATATTGCACAGTTTATGCTTGTTCACCTACTAGAAATGTTACTCTATTTCTAGGAAGAATCTTGTTTCTTCACTCGGCTAGTGAACCTTTAGTAAAGGGGGAGGGGGGAGGAGGCTATAGGTCCTTCCCGAGCGAACCTTTTTATAGACGGATGCTTCGTAGACCTTGAAGCATTCGTCTTACAGCCTTATATATTTCTCGACCAAAGCAGCTTTGACCGACTTTTGTCTACGTTTGAGTCATAACACCCTTTTAAATGGCCTCTTCGTACTCCTGTAGCTACTTTGTTTAGAGAGATGTCCCTTTTGCTGGCTAGTATGTTAGTTTAGCGTGATAGTGAGGTTAATTTCTCTATGATCAAGCTTGTACTTGTTTGCTACGGCTGGTTATGAGGACGCGCCTGGCCTGACCTCCCGTCGTTTCCTAAATTCTTCATTGGTCTTCGAATGTTTGGCATTGGACATGGTGGGCACGATCGCCCGGGGTTCTGGATGTGCCTGGTGGGCTTATTTCTCCTCGTTTTGCTCTTCCGTTTGTGATATTGATAGGGTGGGCTCTGCTGGCAGGTCCATAGTTTTGGTTGCCAGAGAACCTTGGCTGACCCCGGGTTGTCTGGGAACTTTATGGATTCCAGTCCGTTTACAGCCATCATCTTTTTTATCTCGGTGTTGAATGTTCCTGGGCATGACAGGTTCCTCACATTAGCAAGCGAAATGCTGGTCAGCATCCTGGGTGATGTTGAGTCCGTGAGCTGAATTATGATTAGTTAGTGGACAGGTTGTGGAGCAGGTTGTTACGTTGGTGATGACTTGGTAGCTGCTGCTTAACTGGAGCGTAATTAATCAGCTGCTGCCTTTTTCTTTTTAAACAGCTTTTTTCTTAACGGGCATTGTATACTTAGGCTCCAGTGAGGTTCTGCGCAGTTTATGCACCTTTTTGTTGTATTTACGCAGTGCATTCAGTCGTGTCTTCTCGGGCGCATTCAGAGCATATCTTCTGCTCCCCTTGTTTGAGCAGGCATCGGTCGGATGATATTCCACTTAATAGCACTTGTAGCTGGTTAGAAGATTAAAGAATCTTTCCCTGCTGATATGGTCGGCGGAGACTCTAATGAATAAGAGCTTCAGCCTTGCTTACTTTGCTTTTGCTGCCATCTCTACTTCCTCAAACACGACTTTGTATAAATGAGTGAGGCTGCCGAACTTGATCACTTCATGCCCCTTTGGCCACTGCTGGTTCCTCTCTAGTTCTGGTTTGATGTCCTCAGTTGATCTTTCTCCAAACTAGGGATCCATTTGCCTGTATATTATGGCCTTCTTTGCATTTTTGCTGGCGAAGGCTTAGGCTGATCTCGATTTTACCTAGCCCTTGTATTCTTGTAGCTGAGATCAGCTTTAACAGATCCGCTTGAGTGTAGCAGATCATGGTGTAACCTCTAGCGAATTGAATTAGCTGTTTGAAACCGATCTCCAGTTTCCTGAAAATCGTCTCAAACGCAATGATTGTCCTCCGGTTGTTCTCATCGGGCCCCAAAGGTCCAGTGACTCCCGTAACGAGTGTTTAAAGACGTCGAAGAACGGGAGAGTAGAATAGACTTCTACCTTATATGTGAATTTTAGGCATGAGTGAACTTCAAATAAAGTCTTCACTTCGGCAGTTTCTTCAGGGCGAGATACATTAATAAAAATGCAATCGATAAACCTGCGTATATGGGGGGTTAGAGGTCTGGGAAGAGTTTAAATACGTTTTCTTCAATGGTCCTAAGTATAAATTAGCAAAGAATGTAAACAGAGTTTTTTCCCATAGCGGCACTATCAATTTGCACATACGTTTTGCCATCATGATCATAAAATAGTGTTTCCTGTGTGGATGCGAGGCAAACAACACGTAGGATGTCTTATGGAATTCCTAAGGATTCTTAATCCGCTGAATGATATAGACGTTTACAGATGAAGTTGAACGTTTCTTTGACTGGGATATTTGTGTATAAGGATTCAACATCAAGGTAGGCCATAGTTTTGGCCGGAGTAGAGTGGGCTAGAAGGCATAAAAAACTTGCAGTCGATTTTAGACTATGGTTTGTAGAAGTGAAGGAAGTAAATAGGGTGTTAAGACGCTTAGCAAAGGTGTAAGTAAATGACGGTGTAGGTACGGGGGCTCGGTAACGTAGTGGTTAGCGTGCAAGATTTTTAAACAAAAGTTTCTTGTGCTAGATTCTGGTGGTGGTAAAAAAATCAATAATAGGTAGGAAACAATGCATAATATATATATATATATATATATATATATATATCAACAATGTAATCAGCGTTATTTTTGAGCACCTAGTGCCAACGACAGGATTGATCATGGATGCCTATGTTGTAAAATTCAACTGGTTTGCTATCAAAGAAGTCTCCCACCTTAGTTTTCAGCTCGTCATCATTTGCAAACGTTTAGCATTGAAGAATTTCTGAAGTGCCCGGAATAAATGATAGTCTGTTGGCGCCAGATTTAGCGAGTACGGTGGGTGAGGGAGAACTTCCCACCCCAGCTCCATGAGTTTTCACGGGTATGATTTGCAACGCGTAGTCAGTCGTTATCATGAAGAAACACGACATAGGTCAATTCTATTCGCTCTTGCGCACATGCATCTGCCACCCATTTCGGTTGTTGAATTTATAATTGACTGTTGATAGAGTGAGTGCGCTCGAAAATTTTACAGTAAATCACTCCCTGTACATCTCACCAGACCTGAACCAATAGCTTCTTTTCATGTCTGTCTGCCTTTGCTTAAAGTTAAGCAGTTGCGCCTTTATCAGTCCCGCTTCTTTTGCGTGCCGTGTTAGAATATAAACACCGATTCTCATCTACAGTAACCACTTTGTTCAACCAATCAAAACGAGGTTTCTTAGACAGTAGTTTCATGCGGGCGTCTATGAAGCACTTACTGTCTTAGTCGGTGAGTTTACGTGAAATCCATATGTACAGGTTCTGATTTTGCCCATTTGATCTAAATGATGCTAAATGGTTTTATGTCTGACACTAAATCTTTCAGCCAGATTGCATGATGTCATATGCGGATCAGCTTTGACAGAGGCGCACAAGAGGTTATTGTCAATTATTGAGGGTCGACGACTTCTTTGTCAATCTTAGAGATCGAACTTGCATTGCTCAAACTTCTTAAACCAATCTTAGGCTGTGCAACAACCTAAATTGTCTGCTCCAAATGCTTGGTTGAAACGACGTTGCGATTTGGCAGCATTTAGGAAGGAGCTGTTATCACACAGTAAAAGACTCCATTGCTGCTCACGAGAAAGTGTCATTTTTATGAGCAATTTTTTAAACTTTTGGATATCATGTAGGTTGTCCAACTAGTCACAGTTTAGTGACTTAAGCTTTTCTATGCCCCCCCTTGAAATACCAGAGTGACCTAGCCTAACTAGGCTCTAGGTCACTTTACACATTCAAGTGAGACCTAGGAAAGAGTAGGCCACTATCCATAAACTTGTAGTACACCTTGTATTTATCAATAAATAAATAAACTTTTAAAATAAATACATAAATTTCCCAAATTTCCCATGATGAAAAATTCAGAAAGATGAAAAATGACTTCTCTCAGCAGTGGGAGGCAAATGCCTGAAATGATATATATGAAAAAAAAACTCATAAAGTGCACGTGAGTCAAAGTAAAGTGATAAACGATTTCGAGCGCTTTCGTCTTTATTCAAGGAATGAACAGGAGGCAGGACATACATTGCCTTAAATCTTGGAAGAGTGGGATAAAACTACCTGCCTATGAACCCAAATTAGGGGGTACAAGATCCTGAAACAACTTTATTTGATATTTTATGTATGTAGTGTAATGGGGTCTAGCATGAACAAACCAAGGTTAAGGTTGAAATTTGGGAACGAGTCAATGGAGATACATTCTAATATATTTCTAGAAATATAATTACTGCATTTTATGACTGGTTTGACACTAATCCAGTTAACGGTATGGTTAAGATTGCACACATGTAAAAAAATAAGCGCTGATTGTTCACTGTGATTACGTAAATTGGCTTGATTTTTCTTAACCCGGACATCTAGTTCTTTTTCGGTTTGCCCATAATAACACTTTTGGCAGATGTTGCAGCCTATTGAATAAAGAATGTTAGGTCAGAGGGGAATGAGGGGAAATTTTGACAAGGATGCGATAAATTGTAGTCTCGTACTTAAAAAAAAAATTATGTTTGGAGGCCTAAATAAATGAGGTAATTTAATGAAAATATGGTTATAGGGTAAAACTAATAAGTTTTTGGCCTGAAACTTAGGGATATTAACATTAGTTTGATAATAGGAACGCTTAGCGGACTTATAACAATTGTCTAGAAAGTACAGAGGGTAGCACAAATTTATCCCTATTTTATATATTCTATCGACTTCTTTGTCTAGGTATTCTGGTGAAACAATTCTAAGGACACGCAAAAACATGGAGGAGAAAACACTTTGTTTGATGTGATTATGGTGGTTAGAATAAAAATGTATAAAAGAGTCTATGGTTGTGGGTTTTCTATATATTTCATATTTGAACCAATGGCTTGTCCGATGAACTAGAATATCTAGAAAAGGGAGTGAAATCTTTTTCAACTCATAAATAAATTTAATCGACGGCACTAAGGTGTTAATTTTAGTAAGAAATGTATTAATATTTAAATTATTAGGCCCAAGGCAAATGATTTCATCAATATATTGCATCCAAACTATAGGGGTTCCATTAAACTGGGAAAAGAGCAATGTATAGGGAAAGCAACTTGAATTCAAGGAAATTCAAGAGATCGGGTACGGGAACTTTAGTAAAGAGGGAAAAAACATTGAAACTAATCAGGCTAGAGTTATCAGGGTAGGGGTGCTCACTAAGTTTACTATTGAGGTGAATATTATTGATAATGTGCGAAGTGAAAATGGTCCCTTTCTTATCAATTAGAACTTTCTTTATCATAAAATATCAAAAAATACTAGTTCATGCATTTAAAAAGAAAAAATAATTATTCCACATATGACCCAACTTTGAAAAGAAAATCACCAAGGCACATAAATTTCATGTCTTATATATAAAAATTAATAATAAAAAATATGCATTATATGAGTGAGTTTATGTCTTTATAAACAGCTGTTCCCTAAATTTTTTTGGGGTGGTGGGAATGGCAAAGAAATGAGATAAAATTGCCTTCAGTAATGCATGATGACATGAGCCTCAATCGGCTGGCGAGGTATTTATTGGTTACATATATCTTAGGAAATACATTATATTAAATAACTTTTATTCATGACGTTCTATTGCCTTTATCTGATAACTATCATTAGCCATACTCTGAATGCTTCCATTTGTTGATAAGAAAAGCTGTCACGTTGGTATTTGTTTGGTAAAATTTTGAAATATAACCGGTAAATTTCTCAAAGGTTATAAATACTGCAATATGCCTGACGTCACAAGACTTTGGGGACAATCTGTTATTCAACTGTTCATTCTTTTAGGAATTTAGTTATTGAAAGATATTAATTAAAATATATTACCTGAAATTACTTTTGATCTTGAGATAATTACATATTTTATTGCTTTCATTTTTTCCTCAACGTTGAAGTTTGTATTTCAAATGCTTTTTATTTTTATTGCCTCATCTTGAGTTCATTTCTAATTTAACTCTAATTTTAACCTATTTATTGAAAAAATATTTATAAATATTTCTTGGACAGAAGGTTATGGAAAATACATATTAATATTATTTTTTGTAAAATTGCCATTTCTACGTTCCGTTGTAACCGAATCTAGGTTTTTATTGGGAATCAAATGGTAATATAACACCAAATACATTCTATTGCTGTCTACTCTATTTCGGTGTTGAGGATGAGTTCTAACTTCCTAATATGGGGCTTTCCTCGCCTTAAGCCCACAAGATGAGATGTCTTAGCCCATTCTGGATCAGGAGTACTTTAAATATTAAACATGTTTACCCGTGTTCCAACCAACTATTTCCAAACTACTCGTATTCCGGTTTATGTACATCCCCGTATTTTCCTTTCCTTTACTTAACCTCTCGAATTGATGAGAGCTTTTCACAGCTGTATCGTAGTTTGATGTAAATCCAGTTGACAACATCATAATTCACTGGCTTTAGAACACTGATCCAGGGCAGATCTACATGTAAACAAATAATAATAAGTCGCGCTAAATAGCTCGACTTATAGATATAAATCTAATAATAAAAGGAATAAATATATTATAATGAAAAGCGAGGGGAATCGACGAATTCCATCGTAGAAGGGAAGTAGGCATAGATTAGGTGATCAGAGATTCCCTCGTTTTTTGCTGTTTTTTTAACAGTTGAAAATCAGTCGGACAACAGGGTGTGGCTTTATAGGAGAAGAGAATTTTCATTCATACCCTCCCCAAAACGATTTGATTTTCATCTGTTTTTAGCCATAGAATACAGTAATGCACAAGGATAAAGAACAAAATACAAAAATATACATTCCTTTAAATACTTTTTTAATTTCCATGAAAACTGCCAGAAATATTCTTTGAAATTTTACTCTGATTGATACTTTACAAGTTTTATTCCATAAAAAAGTCAGATACAAAAGCATGAGAATTGATTGCTTGATTGGTTTTGAGTGACGCAACTACTAAAAAGTATGAAGAAAGTATTGTGTATTTATATAAGGCATGCATCCAAAACTAGAAACGGTAAGTATAAATGCAGATAGAACCAGCAAACAACATAATTTTTTATATAAAATTAAATAAATAGTAATAAGAAGTATTTATCTCGATTTAAAATATATATTGAGCACGTATTCGAGCAAGGATTTCACCCATTTGTCGTATTGTTCCGGGGAAATTTTATGTCATTCTTTTTCCAATCTTTTTCAAAGATCGTCAACATTCTTGAATTTCAAGTCATAAAGTATTGCGCGAGAATCTCCATCGGGTTTCAGCTGGGTTGAAACGAGGGCTCTGCGTAGGTTTTCTATCAAGTCGATATTCATCAGCACATTCTTATATACTGCAGCGATTATTTTGGTGTGTAAACGACAGGGGAACAAACTTCAAGTCATGAAAACATGACTTACACAAATAACCATGCCACATAAAAATCTACCCTATTTTTCGTGCATTTTGGATTTATTCTTTTACCTGGAAGACCCCGTAAGTGGCACTTCGATTTGTTCCTTTGGTCGCTTTGCTCACGGACCTCAGTGCCCTGTCCTGCGCTAGCTTAACCCTTTTTCCTCTTTTCTGACACTCTGTCTTCTTACCCTGCTTCCTCACTTTCCCTACAACCTCTTCCACAACTATCTCTGGTCGGCCTCTAATTTCAACATCGACCAACTTCCTCTCATCTAGCTGGCCCGGATCAAGGCATGGGTGGCGAGGGGCAATGCCCCCTCCCCTCTAAGCTCCGGTTTGAGATGGTCTGTTTTCCCGACCTGCCTCCCCTCACCCTCACCTACCTCACAAACCCTCTCTATCTCTTTCCACTGACTATTAATTTTCCACCCAGCATAAAGTGTAGCCTCCATGCTTATGGGCTGCATGGCCAGCAGGCGAGAGGAAAGGCCTCTAATGTCGGCAACTGGCTTTACCGGCTTCGTATTCTCCCCTCGCAGAGCTGACTACTGCACTTGGTGATTAGTGTTTGGTTCGCATCCCGTGATAATAATTATAGGATCCGCATTGCCCATCAATGAAAAATTTAAAACTCTTGATCACCCAACCCTTGCTCTCCCACTGGATAATATTGTGGACTTCTCTCTGACTAGCCGTCACTCTGGATTCAATACACATTCTCCATCTCATCCCGCAACCCACTAACCAAGGTCTGGCAACGAATACATAAAATCCGTGGCTCCTCGGGATACCCCCACCTGACCATGCTTCGTCTTAATGACAACCTTGTCAGCTCTACCCAGGACGTCGCATAGCTAATTGCGAACTCACTCAGCTCAACCTGCCACGTATCCCTTTTCCCCAAATTAAACCCACATAAATCATTACTAGATGACTTGATATCATAATCACTCATCCAAAATGCCAATATAAATTCTCTAAAGTGCCTCTTAACAATTTTTAATCATAATTTCATCTCCTGAACTTTTCCCCAAGGATGGCGCCACAATACTATCCTTCCTTTCCTCAAGCCAGGAAAAGACCCTTCCAATCCAACAAATTACCGGTGAATTGCACTTATTTCGTGCTTATGCAAGTTGCTGGAGCGCATGGCAAAAGCCCGCCTGATGTGGTATCTTAAAGAACAGGAGTTTTTCTCTCCGCCCCAATTTGCTTTTTGCTCAAATTTTTCCACACTGGACCCTCTTACTCTCCTTGACCATAATATTAGCCTTGCTTTCTCTAGAAGAAACTTCGTCACTGCAGTATTTTTTTGACCTAGAAAAAGCATAATATACTGTCTGGCGCCGATTGATCCTACAACAGCTATACGACATGAGACTTCAGAGACATTTGACGTTGTTTATATGTAACTTCTTAAAGGACCGCTCTTTATGTGTCGATATTCGGGGCGTCCGCTCTTTGAAGTTCGTACAAAATGAGGGTATCCTCCAAGGAAGCGTGATTATCATTACTCTTTTTTATAACTGCAATCAATTTTTCCTCAAAACATATCTTATCGCTTGTGCGCTGATCCCTTTTTGTAGAGAACATTGCTATCGGGATGACAAGCTCAAAGCTCGCATCATCTAGCGGATTTACCATCTCCCTCCCTAAAAGAAAGCCTATTACCTTTACCCGACCTAAAATGATTCTTAAGATTCCTCTCAATATTTCTGGATCGCCGTTCAAATTGGCCACCCATGCAAATTCCTAGGTCTTATATTCGACTAACATATGACATGGCGATATCATATAGAAGACCTTATAAGAATATATGCCCCCATACTTGCCCTTATGGCCTCTTTATCGAATTGGCAACTGTCGCCTCACTCACGGAGACTTAATGGCTAGCGAGAAACAAACATCTTGCGGGACGTGTCGTTCTCGCATCTCAGTACGACACATCTCACTCATCTGCCTGCGATATTCTGCCAATAGAAAAAAAGTACTTCGGTCATCATCCAAACTTTGCTTCTATTATGGGAGATTCTCCCCATTTTATCCCAAACTTACTACGATTCGTGGAAGATGCTGGCCTTTCCTCCAAAATCTAATACCATAGTTACCTTCTTACTGGCCTATAACACTGGAGAGCAAATTTCAACCTTTTGTTTATTAACTTAGATTTGACAGTTAATTATACGTAATTTGAGGGCGCTAAGCATTTATCTTCTACTCCGTTTCGAATTTTGTTCAACATACTTCCTCTCTCATCATATACATAAAAACGATATCTTCTCAATACGTGCTAATTCTTTTTGCAGTAGCACATTATTGTTATAATTATCTATTAGTACTTATTTCACCTAGTGTTTGTGTTTATATTTCAGATTTGGAAAATTCGGAATTGAAATACCTTTACAAATTGACAAAACAATCAAGTAATAGGTCCTCTGGCACTCGAAAGTTCATATGCAAAACTCTCCTGATTCATTTTGCTACATATGTGGAAATTTTACACTTTCACATCAACGAGGAAATATAACGGACTTCGTGAAAATAGCTTACTGAGCTTATTTTGGCATAAAACTGGGGGGTCAAGATAAATCATGGGTTTCACATAAAGCCTACCTACACTGTATGCATTGAAAGACGGCGACATTGGACGAAGAGGATTGCGAGTCAAAATTACCGTGTGTAGTTCCAATGGTAAGCTTATTATTTTATAAAACTACGTAACTTAGTCATTTGTGTACTGTAAATTACCTAAGTGCAATTGTAACTTAAGTACATAAACAACTTTTGATAAAATTTGCTTTTGTTGACGCTTTACAATTTTGTTTCCATTCCAGGTGTAGTGAGAGCCTAATAACCATGATACGGATTGCTACTTCTGCTTTGTCAAGACTTCGGGCTTTACTAAGAAAAATAAAAATTGTATCGAGTACCCAAATTTCGACACCGCAATACGATATGTGTCACATTCAAATGGAATTCCCGTTCCAAAATTTAAGAGTCTGCCATCTCAGGAATTAGTTGAAGATGTTTCTGAAAATATTGTTATCCACTCTAAGGAGTCAGACACCGAATTGGACCCTAGCGTAGTTGTAAAGTTATCAGCAAAGGTTAAACTAGGTCGAGTTGAATGATCTTGTAAGAGATCTAAATTGATTCCCTAAAAATGGCTGCGGAAATTTTAGCTTCAAGAACCAAATAGAAAAACATGCTTAGTTAAAACACATACATTTCATTTTACAGAAACAGAGAAAAAGAACTTAAATATTTTAGGACAGAGCATAGTTTAGTATATTGCTGCGACATACCAGGTTTTTTAAAGGAGATCGGAGTTCAGTCTTACAATGCAAGTGATTGGCGTTTGTTTTAAGACAGTTCCAAAAGAAGTTCTAAGTGTGTGTTGCCGCATAATGGCAATCTATACAGCGCGATACTAATTCGGCATTTAACACCATTAAAAGAAAAATATGATCATATAAAAACTCTTTTAAAACTTATCAAATATAGGCATCATATGTGGATCATATGTCTGTTATCAAGGACGCTGGGATTGCAACATATGGCTGATTATTGCTGGTGCTTAAAAAGAGACCTGTCGTCAACAACCAGAGTGAAAGCAACATATCTCTTTGTTTTGTTTTATTTTGTCCTTTCTATCGTTATAATGTAAATTTACAATAGTTTTAACTGCATGTATTCATGAAAATTTTAAATAAATATTAACGCATGACTCCATTTTTAGTCCTATATTTAAAAAAACTGTAAAATAGCGCATGGGCGGTTTACAAGAATCAGGACCTGATAGAGCCAAACCGAGGTGAAATTCGTTTTCAGCGCACAAAAATACTTACAATCAAGTGTCAGATATCATTCAATAAAATTCACGCGTACAGTATATGTACGTGTGTGTGTGAGTTGTAATAGCCATTTTATCTATTTTAAATCGCCTTCAAAAGAAACTGAATATAAGAAAACAAGTGACGCGTGATACGGACACGGGAGTTGAAAATTTATGATTATTGAGGGAAAGATTAAATTTAGGAATAAAAAAAGGGAATTTAAAGGTCGGAAGTCAAACAACCCTTATCTTTATCTGTAATAACACAGTATATGTACGTGTGTGTGTGTGTGTTGTAATAGTTATTTTCTCTACTTTTAATTGCCTTTAAAAAGAACAACCTTTGCCCCCCTCCCCCATTTATCGTAGACCACTTGCTATGGTATCGCGCCATAGACGACGTCATTTCCTGTTTGAACATTCTCGAATCTTTCGACTTCTCTGTACTTTGGGGAAATATTTTCCAATTCTGCGAACTCGTCCTAAGCCCCCCCCCCCTCCCATTGACGAGGTGTGAAAAGCCAATCTTTCTCACCCCTTTCTGCAAAATGATGAATCGACTCCGCCTCCGGATTAAGATGTCTGGAGGCTGTGACTCCTTTCTACAAACTCCTCCTTTCCCTCCAGAATTGGGCATACAAATACTCGGGTTATTCTGTAGTTCAAAGAGTCCAGCCTGCACCTTAAGGCCATCCCTATAGTCTCGTCCCATGAGCGTTTGTCAGACAGCAAACTTCTTCAGCCGTGATTCTACCCAAATCAATTGGTAGCTTCTGTGAACGGCAAGCCTTTAAATTTTTGCAACAGTCTCCCTTCGTTTAATTGAACCGATTAACTTTGAGCAAAAGAAGAGACCTCTTTCCGTGAAATTACAAGAATTCCCACATTCCCCGTCGAACTTCATCTTTGAAGATTGGCTATCTTCATCGGAAGGTTGGTTCGGATCGTGCCCCACCTGCGTCATTTGGATCGTGCCCCACTTTCCTCATCGGATCGTTCCCCACTCGCCTCATCGCAAGAAGGACCTTCCTCGAAGTCATCGAGCCGTAAGACTGTAACCCCCTCCATTATTAGTATTGTCAAATTCCCATTTTGATCTGAGCCTAGTTACATTAATCAATTAACTCCATTTGAGAATCTCTCCTCATAATAATTATCAAGATACTATCTCAATTTAAATAATTCTCTTTGCTCTAATATTATTCTTATTTTAATATAAAATTATATTGTTTTTGTTTCATCTTTAACTAACCTTGAACGATACTCTCGGCCTATTAAAGTAAATCTTGCCAACCATTTATGCACTCTATTTGACTATTAAGGATTTGAAACCCAACACTTCAAGTGGGACCTCCTAGTCGGTCGTTAATCACTGCAAACAGTCCTTCAGCGGTTCGCGTTGCAGTACGTGATTAAGTCAGCCGCCACATAAAATAGGAGCAGTGTATGGTATAGAGTGGTTGTACCACGACAAACTGAAAATAAGAAAACAAATGAATTCCTAAGCGGATGATTGTACGTTTCCTAAACATTAAAAAGTTTTCCAAACAAGTGCGACAAAAACAAAGGTTGACACTTCTATTTATTGTTAAATTTGACACATATCATTTAGTTCTTTGTTCTTTACTACTAATGTTTATTACATTTTAGAAACAGCTACCTGTAGTAACATGGTGATAAGGATATATAAATATAAGTGTTGCTGAATGAAGTTCTGAAAAAATTTGTCGAAAGAAGGAGTTGAATGCGATGACGGGGAAATCATTACAAGAATATATCATTATAATTGCTACTCATTTTTAATTTAGGAAAAATAATTTTAAGAAAACTAAACTTTTCCTAAGATAAAACGAGCAATTAAAGGAAACAAAAGTGACCCGTCAGAGAACTTGGATTTAATACACAATTGAAACTAAAAGAATCCACAATTACTGAATATTTATTACTCTGGATGGTGAAATTGGGGTCAAATTTGTTTTCCGCCGGCGATCAGGGAATGAGTACAAAAGCTGTGATTCACCCTAAACCAGACACGAAATCGCCATTTCGTACCCTGAGTGGAGGTCCTTTGATTTGACGGGGCTCTGAAGATTATTCCGATCGTTCTCATTTTATTCTTCTTCATTTATATATCCAGAGTTACAACGAGTAGAATTTGGTGTAAATTTTGAGATGTTGGTATGAAGAAAACTGAAAATTTTAAAGAATGAGAGAGAGAATGAGGGAATAAATGATAGTGAGAATGCGCTAGAGAATAAGAGAAAGAATAATAGAGAGTATGAGAGAAATAATTAGAGAGAGAATGACAGAAATAATGAAATTGAGAATGAGAGAAAAAGAGAGACGGCATCAGAAATATAATGAGAGAGAATGAGAATTAGAGAGGGACTGAGAGAGATAATGAAAGTGAAAAAGAGAATAAAAGAGAGAATGAATGAGATAATGCGAAAAAGAATAAAAGAGAATGTGAAAGTTAGAAGGAGTTTCGAGAAAAGCACTACCTCATAAGTTCTTGCGAACCATACCGAGGAAAATGAGAGAGAGAATAAGAGAAATAATGGGAGAGAGAATGATAGAAAGAAAGACAGAGAAAGAGAAATCGAGAGGGAATGAACGAGAGAATCATAGAGAGAATGATAGAGAGAATAACCAGAAAATGTGAGACAAAGATAATGATAGAGAAAGAGGTAGAGAAAGAGGAGGGATGGGGACATGGAGAGGAGGAGGAAGAAGGAGGAAGGCAGAGGGTGAGAGGCCGTGTGTGGGTGTATATATGCGTGTGTGTGCTGATGGTCGCGCAACGAGTCCTCATACAGTTCTTGACTAACTGATATAGTCGCTTCCACTAAATATCGCTTGAGCAAACCATCCCTATATTTAATAATCTAAATCATATTTCTTTTTATTGACTTGGACACGTAGGGTTTCTAGAAAGGAATTTTGCAGTGCGAAAATCACTGCGTATTTCATACACCATCATGATATAAAATTAAAATATGTGAGCTGAATGTGTAATTTTAACATTCAAATTTACCTTGAAACTTGCGACAGTGAAATCCTTATATGCTAATTTTGTTTACTAATCGAGGCTTTCAAGGTTGAGGTTTCTCATTCTAGAGCGGAAATTCGGGTCGAAACATAGATTTCAAAATGACGTAGCAGCAGAAACAGCCAGCGAAAGCAACTTGGAAATGAGTGGGTGAGAGACTTATCTGGGTTTTTTCATCTAACTCCATATTTGTTATAAAGCAACCGGCTCTAATTTTAGAGCGCGTCTTAAGGATGAGGAATAGAATACAAAAATGATTTCGATTCGTTATCTAGGATTTAAAATGAAACTAAGATGTTATTAATATGATATAATATAGTAAAATAAAATTAAATTGAAATATTGAAATCCACATAAACGCAAAGAGATTTATTTACGACTGGGTAGAATGTAAAACAAGATGAAGTAGATCGAAAACGTGGAATTAAAGAGCTTAGCAATGTTATTACGATGCGCATCGGTTTAAAAACACGTCAGTAGATATTATTTATCGAATACGTAGTATAATGGAAATTACAGAAACCCAAATAAAAAAAAAATTATAATACCTGAGATTATTCATAGAATTCGGCCTACTTTTAGATTCCATTTGAGAAGTAATTCATAGTGAAAAATATAAAAAGGAGTTCGTAGGTGTTTGTACTGTTAAAGACGTGTCATGGATATGCCCAGTGGGCTGAAAAATCGATCTCCTAGAACGACCAATTCTCAACGAGACGGAGCAAGGTTGTCCGAAGGTCACATGCGCCATATGCATATGAATATATCTTCTCTCAGGAGGGAGCCTGTGGTCAATTTGACCGATCTCGCTCAGAGTGCAAAAACGTGTGCTCAATGAACACTCGATGATATTGTATACCTGTCTCTGTGACCCCTTACTCAACCTTAAAGTGCTTGCCAACTGAAGGATATCAGTTTTGAGTGGGGTGTGAGAAAAGAGGTAAGATACTCAAGAGCTTGCCGCTTCATTCTTCTTCATGTTCTTTTAGAAAAAGTTCCCTAAGTTACTGTGTTGTGGATGGTTTTGCTTCCTTGTGAAGCTAATTGAGCTCTTACTATTTAAGTGTTATCTCTGCCATGGCGTAAGCCATATGAATAAGGCAATGCGATGTGGAAATATGAGTTTGGCCAAAATTGGTTTAAAATTTTATAATGCTGTGCACAATGAATGTATATATCCTACACGGCAAGTTTTAAGATTAGTAGAGGATCGCACCTTACTTTCTATAAACATTGCGATTTTTATCTCGTTAAAAAGAGATTCTAACCCAACAAGCTTTGAACAACATTTTGTATAGAGTGGCTAGGGAGATAGTTCTGTTGCGTTTTGCGCGACTAGACATCTATACCTCACATCAAAAAAGACACGCTCCGTTCGAGGTCTTCTTTTCTATCTTACGACTGCGCAATCAATAACAACCTCTCAAGGGATTCTATCCTCTTGTGTAAACACCAGGAAGTAAACAAAAAACTCAGTATTTGTGTTTCGAAGTCTACCCAGGGGACATATGATATCAAAAAGGGAGTTTTTTTCACTTCAATCCGCCACGAAACTGTGTGGAACTCACCAGACGTACTTTATTAAGGCCTCACAGGTGATACAACTAACAGTATGCTCATCGGCTGGAAACTCCACTAACCTACGCAAATCCAATTAAGCTTTGTATTGGAATCCCTTTTAAGAGCATCTAAAGACCCACTTCATAGTAGGCAAGGAGAGAAAGTCCCTTAAATGGAATTACATGAACTCAAGAATAAATGGAGAATCCGAGGAGATATGAAGTTTTTTGCAACCTCCTACCATGTTTTGGATCTGGGCTGGTGGGTGTGCAATTTACTTCCAACGTGATGTCTTAGTTTTTTCTCAGCCATTCTATTCCTCCTTACGGACGTATCAGTCCATCTCCTTCTGGATAGAAGTCATTCGCTCGTCTTTTTCTATCGTCCCAAATCACCAGCCTATAAGGAGCATGTCGAGGCTCTTGGGGGACCCGAACTGTAGTAAACCTCTCTGTGTTGATAATACGGTTAATCCAAGGGGCAGGAACTTAGCTGAACTATTTGAAGAGCTGGATATGTTTATCATTAATGTGAAGTAATTTACGAATTTATCTACTCGAACGAAAATAATTTTCCTGTCTTTACTCGTAGGTGTCCCTATTCTCTGCTAATGCATGATGCAGTTTGGATGTAACGTGGTCGATGACAACAATGGAAGCAATCACTTTCCAATTCTAGTCTTTATTTCGTGTCGCTTTTAATCGAGAGTCCACCACGTTATTACTTTGATTGAGCGCGGTGGTACGTATTTGATGAAACGACTAACATTTCGATCTCAGATGAGGAGTTTATGTCAGTTGAAGAGACTTTTGAGTTCTACTCCCGTACCCTCATTGACTCGGGATTGGCTTCCATTCGTCAAATGCCAGGTGATTTTGCTACCTTTTACTTTCATAATGATCTGCCGGGCGTGAGATTGGCTCTACAGAGAAGTAATTTACATAAAACTGAAGTTAGAGCGACATTTCTTTGACCAGATCTTTCCGGAGATGACCAGATTTCGGCCCGCATTTCAAGTTTTCACACAATGTAAGTTCACACAAGCTCGCTCACTTCGAATGCCTCCCAAAAGTGGAAGCGCCATCTTGGACCCTGTTTTAGAGGTGGGGTCCTTAACACCCGCTACTTACGAATTATTTCACCGAGAGGTTGCATCACTATCATTTTAAGCATGTCGCACTGCACCTGTCGGTCGCCCAATGGACTTTACCTCCAGAATCGGAGAACACTTCAATAACTTGTTTTTTCATTAGCGAATTGCATTTCACACTCGCTTTTTCGTGTATACCTTCCCTGGTTCGACTGCTATCCTATGCGACGTGAATTATACTTTTACACCTAATTGCTTGATTTTTACAACCAGGGAAAGATCATTAGATCGCAATTGGTTTCCGTCATATTTATCCAACCTCTTATGTTTGCACATTAATGAAGAAATTAGTATTTATTGCATAGGGAAGTAACTGTCGTCTGCACAGTGTAGCTTCCATAAGCTCTTCTCCACGTCACTTGCTCTGTTCCGAATGGAGAATAAATTCTTCGAGTCTTTTTGTCACAAATAACATTTCTCTACGGTACCTTTGATTTATATAAAGCCTTCGCTGACTCGTAGTGACTCATCAATGACACCAAATCGCTAATGGACAAAAGTTCCTCACCAGTCTCCACTTTGATGACGTTTCGATCTCTTTCAGTGTGGCTCAGAATTCTACCTTTGGTCGTTGACGCCATAAGTCTATGAAACACGTCTCTCGTTTTTTCTAAAGTCACGGTTTATGGTTTTCTGAGGCAAAGACAAGGGTTGTGTATTTTTTCCGTCAGCAATGGCATAACTTATACTTGCGCGAGATGTAGTAAACTCCATCTGATTTCTAGTTAACTGCTTCTTCAGCTGGGAGGCGCCCATCGGCATCCTTGGTATTTTTTTCTCCGCAACACGAAAGTTCCTCAGTACCTGAAGTATTAATAGTGCTAAACTTTTACTTTTCTTCCAGTTCTCTGTTTGCTCAAGGCTCTATTACTTGGTTTTATCATTTTTTTCTTTCGTATCTGAAGCTCTATGTAGATGGTGGATTTGATCAGCCAAAGGGAGATGCCCCTCCCTTTGCGCTATGTTCAGTGCATGATGAACCTACACCGTTGATTGAGCATATATTTAAGGCGCTAAAGGGTGTTATTTTGTCCACGGCCGAACTTGACAAATCCTATGCTAAGAAGAGTAGTGAATTATTCATTAAACTTTATAGGACACCACCCTTAAATGATTGTAGCAAAACATTAATTGTTACTAAAACACTTACTGTATTTTCTTTGTATTTCGTGATGCAAATGCCGTATACTAATAGCACAAAACTACGGGGGGGTGCCTTGTAAAGAGACCGTTTCTTAAAACACAGGGACTCACATAACGAGTTAAGCGTGCTAAGTTCATTTTAATCTCTGCACCCATTGTTCCCAGCATCCGTGACGCTATGGCTACTGAACGTTGGAGTGATGATGAGATTACCATCCCCGAGTGGAATCGCAGAGGGGGCCGAAGTAAAAAATAAAAAAAAATTAGGGAAAGAATAAAAAAAGCTGCTCCAACTTAACGCTCTTTAGCTCTGTGGAATAAGCTCCTTAGCAGGTTTCAAGACAGGGTAGGGATTTATAGTCACTCACAGAGCGCAGTGGTTCCTCGAGATATTGGAATCCCTACCTCGCCGCCGAGTTTGCAGTATTCGTGACGCCACTGCCGCTGCCGCTGCGAGCCAGGAAGAAGTCGAGAATGTCTTCTGTTTTGTTCCAGGAGGCTGGATGGATTTCAAGAAATAAGTTCACTGATGAAGGTGCCAAATAGGATGCACGTACTGAACGACTTGACAAGTGCTTTGCTCTTCATAATTCTGCCCTTACGACAAGAGTAAGGTTAGCCTTTCAGGGGTGCATAACAAAGAGGTTAGGAGACGGCCAAAGTGTCAGAAAATACGTTTTTGTTACTCTGAATGAGATTCTATAACTTTCATCTTGTTAAAAAGACCCTAGAATGAAGTAGGTAGTTTGTATTCAGAGTTTCTTCTCCTAGCTTTTGCCAAATGAGGCATACCCTCTTAGTAGATTGATCATGAACGGTAGAAATTCTAAGTAAAAATCCCAATAACAACATTTATCTTAATCTTGGCCTGTGATTTTAGTAGCATCCTGAAAGCCGGAAATGGAGATGAACATTCCACTTGATCTCTAGAGCTTAAGGGTTGTTTCAACACAGACCAATAACAAATTATTAGAGCTTCTTCAATTTGGAAAAGACAGAGAGACACCGACCTTTTCACAAAGGTTCTCATAGAGGATTATTTTTTACCTTTATGTCAAGAAATAAGTACTGGTCTTTCGTAATATATAGAGCAGTGCTATCTCGATTTGTGAATATTAAATTGTAGATGACTCCTGCCTTTAGATAACTCTACCCTCTAGTGTGTAGAAAACCAGGAACATTGCAATGAGATGAATTTTGTCATATTTTAATCTGGTCTACAGAATTCAGCCGCTGTGCAAAGAAACTTTTCAAGGAAATGACTTGGTGGATGTTTAAAATGAGACTTGAACACTCATCTCCACATTAAGAAAGTATTTAAGCATTTCTAACTTTTACACAAACTATCTTTTTTTCATAAGTTGCGTCTCCTTTTCACAGGTACTATGATTCTTTTATTGCTAAAGAACCAAATGATATAGGAGTTGATCGATGTCTTTCTCTTAATTGTTATAAATTTTCTTATGTAATTGCACTAGAGAGAAGGAGAAAAAAAATCTGCTTATAAAATTGTGTCCTAATTACGGAAATGGTCGGACATTTATCGCAATTCCAGCAATATTGAAATAAATACTAAGGGCTTGGTAGTGGATCCAGCTTTAAAAATTAGCATTCTAATAGCGTCCAGGTCACTAAAGTGGCTTTCTTCTGCCCACTAGCCATGATTTTGGGAATTTTTCATTAATCTCGAGTAGCTTTGAGAACATGGCCCGGGAATCTTCAATGCTTGTCTCTAAAATACTTAACCTTCAAGATGATCAAAGGATTGATAAAAAAACGCAATTTAATCCTCACTTAAAAGGATAAGGTACTCAGAAAAATGAGCGGAGAGGACGAAGAATAGAGAGAAGAAAAGTAATGGAAATAAAGTTCAAGATAATTATTAAGACGACACAGGGAAGTGCAGTATCAATCGTCTCTTATGTTGCCACATTTCGTGAAAACTGTCTTCTACTTGGATGGCAAACCGCTATTGAAATAACAAACCTTAAATTCGACTTGCATATTGAATCTAATCAATCACCAAATATGGATATAGAACATCTACCATGTATTCGTAATGCAGCGCGAATGCATATACAAGGGGCGGTCAATAGGTTTTGCGAATCGGTAGGGAATAACAGAGGAAGGGGAATGGCTGTTTAAGAAGCAGTAGCTGATCGCAGATCATGAGTCACAAAGTTTTCAACAATGGAGAAGGTTGAGCACCGCGCAGTGATCAAATTTTTTACCAAGGAAGGCAAGAATGCCAAAGAGATCCATGAACGCATGGTTGCAGTGTATACCGACACCACCCCTTCCTATGCAACCATTGCTCGCTGGAATAGGGAGTGCCGCCATGGTCGTGAGTCCCTAAAGATGTCCCCCCTCCAGGACGTCCGTCAGACGTGACCAACGAGGACAATGTGGCCCATGTGGAGAGGATGATGCTCGAAGATCGACGGGTGAAGGTCGAAAAAATCGAGCGAGAACTTGGAATATCACATGGAAGTGTTATCAACATCATCCACGACAATTTAGCCATGACCAAGGTTTCTGCCCGTTGGTACCTAGAAACCTCACGAAACCTTACGCCCCATAATCGACCTCAACGTCGTCAAAGTCCACAAGGCCAGAGTTGCACAAGCTGCCCTGCGCGAATGCGGATTCGAGGAGCTCAACCATCCACCTCACAGTCCAGATCTGGACCCTAGCGACTACTTTTTATTCCGCCAGCTCAAGGTTGCACTGCGTCAACGCTGGTTTGGGGACGATGAAGATGTCCAGCTCGCCCTCCAGGAGTGGATTGAACAGCAGTCGGGAGATTTCTGGTTGTCGGGAATTCGAAGCCTCAGGGACAAGTGGCGCAAGTGCCTTGAAGTCGAGGGTAGTTATATTGAAAAATAATAAAACACTTTTCCTTATATCCAAATTGCAAAACCTATTGACCGCCCCTCATGCCTGGGCTTATAGCCCTTATATATAAAAAAAATAAGAATTATTAATTTGATTATTAGTTTATCTAAACACAACTGGGTGTCTCATTACTACGTGCCACAAATAAAAATATTGAGCGTAACGTGTCATTATAATCTGAAACTCTCGGTAAATACAATTTCACATTTGTTGTTTTAATATTTTTTCAGCTTTGAATAAAATATATGACTTGTAGTTATCCAATAAAAGTCTAGTAGGATAACAATTAATGCTTTATTAAGGAAAAATGGCAAAGGAAAGTCGTTGACCCGTAATTAGAGAAAATAGTCCCAAATGGCCAGAAAGTTCAATTCTGACGGAATATATTATAGGAATAATGGAAAAAATTGTATTTGTAAAACTTGATTATCTCTAGAACTGTATGATATTCTGACTATCCTTGATTAAAGTATTTGGTTGCCACTCAAAGAAGATTACAGGAAAGTGCCATTGCATATACATGAATGATTAGTCAAAATCGTCTAAAAAGCCCTTTCTAATCGCGACGAACCTTCAGCATTAAGATAAGGGAACCTAAATATAAGATAAACAGATGAACCTTTATTGCTATAAAATGTGTATGGACAGCGAAGGATAAGATAAACAGATCAACACATATGGTTCTGGAGATAGTCTAGCAAGCGGAATATAAGATAAACAGACTAACACATATGGCTCAGGCATGAGTCCATGAAGCAAATTATCAGATAAACAGACCGACATTTATTGCTCTATCATGAGTCTTGCTAGCGAAATATAAGATACACAGACTAACACATATGGCTTGGGCCTGGGCCTGGAAAGCGAAATATAAGGTAAACAGACCATAACATATAGTTCTAGCATCCATCTAGTAAGTGAAATATAAGATAAAGTGACAAAAAAACACTGAATTAAGGGACATAAAATTGTAAACGTTATTTACATGGATCGATTTTTATTTCTTTTTAATCTTTGGGTAGTAAAACATTACTAACAAATCTACCTCTTGCCTTCTTTACCCTGGTTTCATCATGTGAGTTTTATAATATATAATCCATCTCTTAGACCACTAGTGTTTAGGGAGCCAAGGCTTTTTCCATCACTTAATGTCTAATTCAAAATATTTCATAGTTACCTGAAAAATCCCACTGTTGGAGAATACAAGAAAATGATTCCTGAGACGCACAGCCAAGAAAGTTGCATCAATAGTTAAATTGGGAGCTGGAATCAGGGGTTCAAATGCTATGAATAGTATAGATTCAATTCGTAGCATTAATTGGATCTGCTTTAGACGAACATATGGGGGAAATGGTTTAATTAGCTTTTTCTTCTGAACACCAATACAAATTATTTTAACTTTGTGGGGCTCTCGTATGTTTTGGGTTCATTAATAAAACATGTTATTAAAGCTTCATCATTCAACTAGAAATGAAAAGGCAAAATTATCTGTACACACAAACCTATACAAAGAATCGCGCCATTATTCGTGCGCGCTAGACCACTTAAAACTTTCTAATGGTCGTATTTCACAAATATGTCGATTAGTGTCCAATTTCCTTCCAGATTTTAATATATTATATTTTTAAATTTCATCTCTCCATTTTGTTATTGATCTTTGTTCGGGTCATCTTATATCAAGTGGAGTCCAATCTGTTATATTTTCGGTATCTTCCTTTTGTTGATGTTTTGCCTCTGCCTAGCTCCCTTTTTCTTTAGATACTATATTATTCCTATTATATTTTGAAATTTATTCGGTTCTCTTATACATGTAGTTGTTTTGTTTAATCATTCCAATCATAAATCATTCAAAAGTTCTGTGTGGCTTTGAGATCTAGCGCGAAGTTTTCGGGTGGGTATTTTGATTTAAAGATGGCTCTCGCCTTACCAAACGCTGCTAAGAATTTAAGATATTCTACAATTCACTTCGCTATTTTAGCACTAAAATAGGTTGGGTGCTTTAGGACGGCGGAACTCTCAACTAACCATTAGTATACCTCACCACTCACCCAACCTTTCTTTTTTCATAAATGGTGCTTGCTGGGTGAGGTTTCCAAACGTAACCTAACAAAACCTAACGTTCATATTTTGTCATTTGCCTCCTATTGTCGTAAAGTCAGGCCGAATATTTTATTAATTATTTTCGCATTGATCACTTTCCTTTTTACTTCCTTGAGAACGAAGCAAACACTTGTTCTTTGCTTCTTTGCTTCGCCATATTTTTACCGTAGTTAAATCATTTAGGATGCAAGTTATTAATAATTAATATAAAATTAAATTTTCAGGAAACTTAAAACCTAGAATGTACATACTCAATGATGCCAGACTTAATGAATAATTGGGACAGCAGATATAGAAAAGGAATATTCAATTTCGATGCGATATAATGACTTCTCACATGGCGTGTAGTTGGTGTTCCCAAGGGTTTAGTTTTGGGAGAGTATTTATTTAGTTTCGACGTTTATTACTTGGACAAAAATACTCCCATCCTATTTTGGTCTCTCTTTCTATTGAAATAATATCGAGAGACAAATTTCTCGTATATCCATTCTCTATTTGTTGATCTAGTTGTTGATTATCGTCTTGCTTCTGGCAGGGGAAAGAAATTGAATAGATCTCACCAAAATATTTTGTACTAGCAAATTTTAATAATTTAGAGTGAAAAAGATTGCTAGGAATTCAAGGTCAGTTATTATTATTATTATGAAATTTGGGGATTCTGCTAGCTGGTCTATACGAATCAAATCCTAGCTGTAAAAACGATGAATGCAAAATTTATAGCATAATAAATTTGAGAACATATTTGATGCAAAAGATTAAAAAATTCCCTGTATTAAGTTGGGAATTTGGACGTAGCCCTACATGTTTCGTGTCTGAGAGCACAGGAATGACTAGGAAAAATATTCATACTTTCTTACACTTCCCATTATCCTGTTCTTTGCAATGAGCTATAGAACTTCACTTTTAATGAACAGGCAGGTATTATTTTCAAATTCACCATATGACTCCCTTAGCATAAATAATCCTTCTTTATGGTTTAAAATGTTTTTTCTCGAAGTAGATTAGTGACACACTATTTCCAAAGAACCTCAAATCAGAAGTGATAAGCTACTTTTGATAATCGTTTTCTTACCCAGTTAAGTGAAACTCTTACACCGAATTCTAGTCGCAGACTGCAATTCAGGAGCAAACGTTTATTCTACCTAAGCTATTTACAGATGGAAAGATAGAATCGTAAATTGAAATATGAAATTGATTATTAAGTGCTGGAATACACCACAAAGTGAATACTAATGATACAATTTTCTTTATAAAAGAGAGTAAGACTTTCCTTAGAGCATTGCTGACACTATTGTTTACTATTAATTTTTTCGGGTTTGTGATAATATAGACTAAAATATAGGGCTTTATGTCTTTAATATATAATTTGGCTTAGATAACCTTTCGTTCCACGTTCTGAAAACAGAAAATATTACTTTCTTCGGAAAACACATGCAGGTTAGAGTTGTAACTCATCCCTTCAGCACACTGATTCTTCTGCTCTCATTAGTTTTTACTAGTTCAAGTTAAAAGAGGAATCCTGCAAACTAGTGGTCTATAATAACCTTATAAATGACATAGAAGAACATTTAAGAAGTATCTAGACACACACAGTTGTGTGATAAATGATTTTAGTCTAACTTTTCGCTATTAATATATGTAGATAGTATGTACTTTTAGCTTTATATTGTATAATCTTGTAATCATTAAAAATGCCTAGAAAGAATAATTATAAGGAAACTTCGATTAATTATTAAGGACGGATTGTTAGTAAATATTGAGATAGTCTGTCCCAAGGACATCGGTAGGAATCTTGGGATACCCCTTTCTTTCATTAATAGAATATGAGTTTAATAAATACAAGGGTAGAACTTCACCGAAGTCACTAGTTGGTCGTTTTGGACCTTCAGAAAGATGTTTTCGGTGCGTTCGAAGATCCATTGAGATCAACTCTCGGTTAAAGGCTCGTCAAGTGAGAGGATAGTTCAAATCAGCACGAAAACTACACTAAATTTCCTGCATTACCTTGGAAGATCAACGAGTGTGATGAAGAAATGAGCCACAGGCCTTTAGAATTGTTCACTGCATAATTTTTCCTGACGAATCAACGTTTGCTAAATTTTTACGAGTTTGACATAAGCAGGTTAAAAGCAACTGTGACACATTTGGAATAATTAAAGGTAAGTGTTAATTGAAACTGATGGCAATATCAACTGGAGGAAATACATTTCCATTCTTACAGAACGACATCTGCCGGTATTTTCTAGTGGTCAGCTTTAAAAACGCCATAAACTGAGAGAACCAAAGTGGCATCAAACGACATCGTTTGGGGAATTAGCCACCTAACATAAAGCCAATATAAATAGGAGGGCAATATTAGACGATACTTTCAGTAAAATTGCCAAAGAAACAAGAACAAGTTCAGAATTGCTGAATCTCATACACCGAACTTGGCCAGAACTTATTAATACTAATATGCTTAGGACAGTAACAGTTTTAAAAGCCCCTAATGTACTTTCATTGGTCAAAATATATTCCATTCATTCGATTTACGATACATGTATTTAATTAAATGGGTGTTTATCTACTTCCTGCATGTCTCTGAATTTCACTGGTATTTTGGAGCGAGCTTTATTTTGCAACATCAAAGCATTTAATTAAGGTTGGGTAGCAATTAAGTTTCAAACAACATGAGGATTGATATTAAATAGCCAAGATATACCTATTGTGCTTCATTCGATATTTTCTCTTCATCTGAAGTTTATAAATATTCCTTCAATCAGAATTATTTTTCAAAAATTTGATTTAGTGATATACTAGGATGAACATTTTCTTGCTCACTCGAAAAAAAGAAAAAATTAGGCTGCATAGTGTTTTTTTATAAAATTCAGCATTATTAATCTCAATTTGTCTCTTTATATCAAAATTGTGAGTCCTCTAAGAGCTCATGAAAACCAAAACATTGCAAACACAAAATTCAACTCATAGATATTGGTGGTCAAAATTCAGAGATCTCTATTCTTTTGGCTTCTATCTTGACACGCCTTGAGACAAATGAAAGGACGTTTTAATAACACGCGCTGAAAAAGTAGAACTTTAAGTTGGTTTGACGTAACTTCTTCTATAATCTTGGATCGAGTATTGGCTATAGCCGGAAATCTCCCGGACTGAGTTGAATATCACACCCATCCAGAGTAATTAATTTACCTAAAAAAATTAGGTGTTTTGTTAAAAAGCAAATCTATTTTAATTAAATCGCAGTCATGGAATAATAAAATTTTAAGGAAAATAAAAATTGCTTTATTTTATAATATAATAGCTATTTTGTTTTATTCTTATTTATAAATCAACAATTTGTGTCAGTTGAATGATAGAAAATCCATGAAAGACAAGTCATCCGCACTAAATTAATTAGGTAGACTGTTCTTTGATTGTGTTAGAAATAAATCGACCTAAATTAATGCTCTTCCACATTCAGCAAAATCCATTGGAATAGTTTCCAATGAATCAAATATATAGAAAATATTTTTAATTTGTATCAACATGCATATAAAATATTAAACATCCGCTTTAAAAACTTTTCAATATCCTATTCATAAGTATGAGGAAATGTTAAGGAATTATTAATTTATCCTGCTGATCTAATGAGTTAATCTTGTGTCACATTAATTTAACTGTAATAGCTATGCTTCACTGCCTGCAGTTGAATTGTGATCCTTGATCTGAAATCTTAACTTTTAAAAACTTTATATGCAGATCTATTGGTCCAGTTATAAGACTCCAATTAAGACTATCAATTACGGCCAAATAAATTCAAAATTCGAAAAAAATTAAATTTAATGCAATCTTCAATAACATAATTTTCCTTTAAATCAACCAATCTAAAAATGTAACGAAAAAAGCAATAAAAACAATCCTGTTCCTAAGAGCTGTGTTCTACATCAGAGATAAGTTCACAAATTCCCAACGTCAAAATTAAGGGGTCTTCCAATATGCCTCTGACTGAAAATTGCCCTGACCGTTCTTGCTTCCTTTTTTCTTTTTCCTAAATTTCAATAAAGGCCAATTACATTTTACCACCCTTGATACTTTTTCATTCAAATAAAAATGTCTAGATACATAGATACCCTTTTCACCTTATTAGAGTTAGTGTGTGAGGCTCAAACTTCAGTTTAATTGAAAAGTGGGTAAAAAGAATTTCCTTCTAAAATATCTCAAAATCAGGGGTCTTTTTAGATAGTCTTTCATTAATCATAAAATTCTAACTTCCTTCTTTTATTTTTCTGTATCTTATTTTCTTTTTTCTCCTCTGGTCTATCTCTTCCAACTCAATTTTATACTACTGAAACCAATAATTCTACCAATAACCCGAACGACCCAGCTTCGCAAGATTCGTCCCATTAATATGGAATAATTAAGGACGCTCTAGTTTGGAACAAGTGCTCCCTCGAAAGTGCAAGGGAAACAATGGGTTCTATGCGATTTTGCATGGACCAATCCCGTCTATATTTGTCATATTCATTATGTAAAATGCATACATGTACGAGTAGATATGATATTTGGGTTGGAATTTTTTACATTTTTATAAGTGACGAATAGATCTTTTTCTTATACATTTACCTCTTAATTTTTCCCGAAACTTCATTGGCCTTTGTTCTTTTTTTCGATACCTTCTCTAGCGACGGCTGATGATCACCTCATGCCAAAAATTTATGTAAGAGTACATATTGCTGTTGTTTGACGCGCGAACACTAAATGCGGAATCTTATTGTTCAACCATTACATGGGTGCACCCTGTCCTTGTGCATTACTTCTTCCTACTTGGAAAGCGAAAATACCCAAAAAAGTTCGAAAGTTTATAATTAGAAAGATACAATAAGGCTAATAAATTTGTATCAGTATAGTGATATCGCAATATTAATTCAGGATTGGTAAAGAACACAGGAGTAAAAAGGTTCAAGTAGGTATTAGAATTAAAATCGGCCTTTCTGCCATGTATCGTCGTTCAATAACCCATTATGACAGTCTTCATGAGTTAGAAAATTTGTAAGCCCATTGAACAAAGAATCTACTGAATAAAATGCTCGGGTGAAAGAAGAGACATTACTTTTTTCAGAAATGGAGCCGAAGAGATCTGGGTTCGAGGAGAGATATTTTGAAATGGTAGCTGGTCTTGAGGCAATCTCAAGTTTTCTGTTTTCTAGTGTTTCTGGTACTGTTTTTTAAGACTGATTCATCTACTTGTATTTACTATCTATATTTATATACAATCATAATGTGCGTGAAATTATTGTATATAATTCTATTTTGTGAGCTTGAGTAATTAATTTTTAATTAACTGCGAGTTTGTAATTATTGGAAAAACAAATCCAAATTAATAATATCAAATATTCAAAATTTACGGGATTTTTAAATGCATATCTCATTTTTTATAAACCATTTCAAAAATATTTATTGACAGGAATAAAAGGTAGATGACTGTAACCGTCAGTATTTTGGAGGAAAGAGGTGGGGTTTTAACCGTTTTATTATTTTTTTGAGGAAATAATTCTTCTATTGGGATCTTGGAAACACAAATCGGAGTCCCATCATGTTAATTCAAAATATTTTGGCGGGTTTTGGTGACTTGGTTTTGAAAAGAATAGATGAGGGAGAGTGTGAAGATGAATGAGGAGTAGGAAGATCACGTAACATTTAGGTTTATTACGTGAAATTGGTTGTTTTATGGAAAGAGAAATGCTGATTGAAGATCAAAGAATGATATTTGACAATATGGAGGATGATGTGTGGCTAAAGCCCTTTGTCCATGGATTAACCTTCGACTATTCGAGATACTACAATAAAACTGCACAATATTAAAACCAATAGTGACTTTAGCATCATACGGTTAAGAGGGAGTTGGCATACTTTTCTCCGTAGTGTTCAATCGTGGCGAGCACAATTTGTGGGAAAGCGGTTCATGATGATGACGAAATAAAATTGTTTATTTCATCACCGTCCAATGGATCTTCGAATGATTTTCCAATTCTGCTCATCATCGCAGATTCATAAATAGAACAATGCCTCACCAAAATTCGAAGCTAACATTGATTTTTGCTAAATCTGACTCTTTGCAATGCTCCTTTGTTTATTTTTAGTCGCGGGCACTCTACATCTCATGATTTAGGTCTGTCGGCCCCCGTTTTGCTTTTTTTTTTGTTTTTGTAATAAAATTATAACTATTCGGCCGATTCTAACAAATTTGAAGCCCTTATGTTATTTTACATTCTCTTTTGAAACATCACATACAAAACCTACACCACCAGCACCTACACCACCTACAGAACCACTACCAACACCATTTTAACCACCACCACCTACACCATATACACCACCACCATCTACACCAAATAGATCACCTACACCACCAGCACATACATGACACCACCTACATCACGACCACCACCGCCAGCACATACATAACCTAGCCCACCACCACCTGCACAACCTACGCCAACATATACACCCTCTACACTACTATCATCTATACCAGAACCACCTACACCACCAACACCTACACTACCACGACCTACGCCAGCATATACGCCCTCTACACCACCACCTACACCACCACCTTTACTACCACCTAGACCACCACCACCTACACCGCTACCACATACACCAAAACGCCTACACCACCACCTACACTGCATACACCACCACCACATACAACACTACCACCTATATTTACACCTACCCCAACACGAGCAATACTACGACTACCTACACCACCAGTGCCTACACCCCCCACCTACACCCCCACCTACACTACCACCACATACAATACTACCATCTAAACCACTACTAACTATAGTTATACCAACTACACCATCAAAACCAACAGCAACAGCAGACATACCACGACCACCACCTACATCATTAGGACCTATACCATCTACACCACAACTGCCTACACTACCAACGCATATATCACCACTACCTACACAACCCAGATCACCACCAGCATCACCTACACCGCCTGATGGTACATCTACACCACCACCACTTACAATACCTACTCCTATACTACCACCACCTACATAACCACCACCTAAATTATCAACACCTACACTACCAACACCTACACCACAAATTACACAATCACCAGCACCTACGTCACAACCATCTAAACAACCAATAAGCACCACAACCTAAACCACTACCACCTTTACCACCTACATAACCTACACAACCATGACCTACACCACTACCTACACTACCACCTACAACACCATCACCTACAACACTACTACATACAATATCACCACCAACACCAGATATACCACGACCACCTACATCACCGCCACCTACATCTTCAGGACCTATACCACCTACACAACCAACAACTACACTACCACCACTTACACCACCACCTACACATACAATACATACACCATCACCACTTACACTATCACCACATACAACACCATCACATACACCACAACGCCTACATCACCACCACCTACAATATCACCACATACACCACCACCACATACACCAACATCTAGACCGTCAACACTTTACAAACACCAGCTATACCACCACCACCTACACCAACACCAGTTGCAAAACCAATACCTACACCACCACCTACACTACCATCACATACACCACCAACACCTACAACACCAACAGCTACACTGACAACACCTAACCATCAAGACCTACACCACCACCTAAACCAACAAAAAATCACCCACACCATCACTAGCTACACCACCGTCCACACCGCCACCAGCTACAGCGCCACCAGCTACACCACCACCAGCTACACCACCACTATTACACCACCACCTCCTACACAAATAACACCTACACCACCACTACTGACAACAACAACACCTACACCACCACTGCCACCTACACAACCTACACCACCACTACCACCTACACAACCCACACCACCGCCACCACCACCTACTGCTACACTACCACCACAACTTACACGACCACCACCTTCACCACCTACGCCACAACCACCCACCTAACCTACACCACACCACCTACACCACTATTATCTGCACCACCTACTCCACAACCACCACTTTTCTTTTCCATTTTATGGTTCTATTTTACTAGTTTCTTTAAATATTGTGGCAGATAACAATGAACTAACACCTGCAATCTTATACATATAATACATACTAGATATTTTGATTCTTTCCTTAAATACCGCATTAAGTATTATTTTATATGATCTTTGAAGAAAAAATCACTAGAAATTTTAACTCATGATAGTCTAACATGGCCTCGCCACATAAGCTCATGCTTTTAACCATGAGCTTATCCTCATTTTAAAAAAAACTAAAACCCCCGTCTCTATTCTCTCAATATTATAATACTATGATAATTTTTGGTGATTTTAGTTAGACAACAGTGGATCTTCTGCTAAGACAACGTCTATGAAGCTGACTATGTTATAACTTGTACATAGGTAGATTTATCCTAACTTTACCATATGTCTTACTTGGCTTTGAAGAGATGGAACTCCCTAACTCTTCCTATACTCTACGGTTGTTTTCGAATTTACTTATCCACAACAAACTTATTTTAGGTCTTTGCCTGCAACTTCAAGATAATCTCCCTCGAATATTTCTCCGTATTTACCCAACTCTAAGTATTATTAAAACTAGGAATATTCCATTTAAAATTACTTTCTTGTTTTCCTGTCTAGTTAATTGCTTTTAGTTTTAGTTATATTATTTATTTTTTGAATATTCTTTTGCTCCTCATACGCTTAACAAATTGAATTCCTCCCTAAACAATAACACAGGTTATGATTTTCTCTTTGGGATGGTTGTGTTCTTTTGTACTATTTATTTTTGGTGACATTAAATACAACTTCCCACATGAGACCACTGTACTAGCAGTCAATGAACTTGTACAAACGAGAGAGGGTGTTTTGGTTGAACTACATCAACTTATTTTTCTAAAAATTCCATATAATCCTTCCTTGGTTCAGAAAAATATCAAAATACTCATAAAATGAATGGGCTACAAAAATTCCTCTCACCACTTCTGCTTGTTGTTTATTATCAGCCTTTCAATTCTTCTTCCTGCTCCTGCTTTATCTAGTAATCAGAATTCTAATTCCTCTTTCTGCCCCTGCTTCCTACGTATGATCAGTTTACAAATTCCTCACCCTGGTTATGCTTGCTGATTATGATCAGCCTGCCAAAGCAACACCTTGATCCTGCATGCTGCTTTTGATCAGCCTCTCAAATCTTTTACCTACTCCTGCTTAATATCAGACTGCCAATTCTTCTCTATGCGTCTGATTGCTTCTTAAGATCAGCTAGCAAATTCCTCTCCATGCTTATCCTTGCTGCTAATGCTCAGCTTACCAATTTTTCTCCTTGCTTCTGCTTGCCTTTATGATTAAATAACCAATTCACATGGATTTAATCCTTCTGTTTTATAACATAAAAGGTAAAGGCAAGAGGAGAACGAAGCGGTGCTTTATATAAGCATTTTTTATGTTTCAATTAGGAGGCTTTGAGAAATATTTAGCTTCGGGTTTATTACCATTCATGGGCATTCTAAAATTCAAATAGTGGACATGAAGGATTTTCAGAATGACTCAATCTAAATTTTGCCATATACTTTTTGTGAAGATGGTGGATTTTACCATTTGGCATCAATATTATGAAATAATAGTAGCAGTTCATCTTCATCCTCATTACATTGGTTTTGGAGCTCTCGTTTGGTTATTGGCTTTGGAATTCCAACGTCTAGGTATCGTGTTCAATTTCCGTTACGCGTGGCTCCTGCATCTAGGCGCCGACTACTCCAGCCATACTTGTCATCACACACGACATCACTTACAACACCGCTGTCTCTTTCTTCCCCTTCTTTTATCACACACAAAACGTCACCTACCGTCGCGAGACCTTGGCAACGACCACACCGGCCACAACCACCGGCGTGGAACGGGTGGCCTCTCCTTGATCACAAAGGTTCTCTGTTATCTGGTTGGTTGTAAACCAGCTATATATATATATATATATATATATATATATATATATATATATATTGCCCTACATTACCTTATTTACATGAATTAGCCAAAATTCACAAAGAGAATATTCTTATGCTTCTAATTATTAGTTCTATAGGATTTGTGTCTTATAAATTAGTGGGTTGGTTAGTTTCTCTATTGAGCCCTATTCTTTGCTTCTTCCGATCCACTCAGATTACAAATTATTGTGATTTTATTGGCAAACTTAAGTCTCATACTATTAATTTAAAATTTAAAATTATTAGTTTCGATTTTGCTTATTTACTAAAGTTTCTCTGAATGACCTGTTTATGTGGTTATCGGAATCCCGTGAATTATTTTTTTTTACCTTTTCCTTCCCAGATTTAATTTAATCAAGCTTTGAATTGGTATCTCCAAAGCTTCGGGAAGGTCAAAAGATCTCGCCTCTGTTGAGAGGTCTTTATATTACCTTTTTGGAATCTAAACTTTCTCCCATCCTCCCTAGAAATAATATCTGGTACCGGTTTGTCTATTATGTTTTTTTGTATTTGGCCCATGGAGTGCAACGTAAATAATTTCCTTACGCCCTTAATAATCTCGCACCCTCTCTTACTTTCACTCACGTATTAGAAGCTGGTAAATTACCTTTTTTTGCATACATGGTTCACTGTACACTCCAAGGTTTCAAGTTTTCTCTCTACTAAAAGCCTCTCATATTCTTTTCTATCCTAACCACATCCAAACGACTAAAAGAAATCCGTTTTTACTGCTTCATATTTGCGTGCTCTTCGAGTTCGTGAATTTATTGACGAGAGTTTAAATTTATAGAACGTATTGGGGAAATAATCAAATAACCGAAATAGTTCGTAACGGATTTTTAACACGTAGTAAAAAATATGTAAGCGGTCATTGACCTGCAACAATATTTTAATGCTTCCTTCCAATGACCAAATTTCGCATGTTTGCAAATAGTTACAACACTTTAAATTAATGAAGTTTTTTGGTAATAATTCCACGTTAAGTAATCTGTTAATGAGAACTTCTTCCTCTAATGAAATAACCTGTATTTATAGGATCTTCAGCCCATTTTGTTATGGTTTTACATCGGTCAGACAACGATCAAAAATCATAAGTACAAATTTCGGACTGGGTAAACTTCAAGTGCACTTCTCATACATCAGTCTACCTTAAACCATCAAAAGATGCGAAAGTCATTTGTATTTTTGCTCAATATTATCGAGAGAAATTTAGTGGCATCAGCTGCCATTAAATCCTCTCAGGAAATTTGTTTCAACCTAAGTGACGGTTTATTTAAATTTGACAGCTTCATTATTCATAAAAAATGGCAATATATGTTTAACTTATCATTATAATCTGAAAATTCTAATACTTTTCTTTTTTTGGAATGAATGACTTCGGCTTGTTTGTCAGTCCGCTTGAAATAAGCTATTATTTCTACATTCCTCATGTTATTATCCTTTCATTTACTGTTCCTCCGCCCGGATGATGTAAACACGAAAGCACTTGGAGCTTATTCGGTATGTCATTTTCCTTTGTAATATCTCAAGCGCACGCACACACAAATATATATATATACAGTTAGTTAGTTAGTATGTGACTTAACGGTAGTAATGGAGTTAGCCTTTAGTGTTTTGAAAGGGGACTAGTGTAAGCAATATTTGGATTGATTCGTTTGGAAACAAAATGATAAATGCCTCTCCAGAAATACTGAGAGACGAGTTGAGTCCTAAAGTCTCTCGTTAGTTTTAGGTAGTTGTAGGAAGGGATAATTTTAACTGCTAGATTATTTGAAGATAAAGGTGTTAAAGGTTTGATAAGGCTAATTTGCTCCAGTCTGAAAGGTCCCGCATTTGAAAGAGAGGTCTTCTGCAAGTCTGCTGCAGGATAAAAAAAAATTGCAAAAACTCTGCATGTAGAGGCCCGAAAGGAACTTAAAGGAACGTACAAGAGAACCAAAACAACCACAATTGTGAACTCCCTTTCGGTGCCCAAGCCCACCCGCCAAACCCAAGTAGGGACAGAGAGAGTTAAAAACATATCCCTCCATCCAGGCAAAGCCCCACATACGTGTAACTCATTTTCCAAAAGTGCATTTAAGGGCGATCGTTAAACAAGGTTTCAAATAGTCATAAATGATTGACGTAGATCCATGATTAAAGGGAGAGATTTAGACACACTATAAATAGACCAAGAAGGAAGAGAAATGAAAGTAGGATAAATCCACGAAAGAGGGAAAGTGTAATATTCACTGGTATATATATATTTATATATATTAGTTATACAGATTATTTTATCTATCGTTTATGCAAAGAATTCACTTTCATTCTATTCTGTAGGCAATGATGCATTGTCCGTTGTTTTTAAATCCACACGGAGAGCATTCATTCTTGTTTGTGTTAAAATCACGAAAACCAAATGCGACATTTGCGGGTTTTTTAACTTCCGAATAGACACATTTTTGCGATTTCCAGCTCATTTGAGTTAAATTTAACTGAGCCTTCTTACCGCACCGTTTACAAACCTGTTCTTTTTTGATTAGCTTTTGCCATAGGGAAATTTCATTTATAACATAGAATCTGACATAGAATTCCTGCAAAAACGAAAGCACTGTGTCTCGCAACTGTCATAAACATCAGGCATTTTGAAGGGAGGACTGAGGGTCACCCCAACCTTCCGTCTATAGCAGGGCTTATTTTTAAAAAATATAAGCCTTTATAACAAAAATCCCCAACTAATATTATGGTATGGGTTTGCTTCTTTGAGACGTGCCTCGGTCCACTTCATTGAATCAACGGAACAATGAAAAAAGAAAGATCCCTGAAGATTATCCGAAGGGTAATGCTCACAAGGTTGGCCTAGGAAGAAGATGTGTCTTACAACACGACAACAACCCTGACGGCAGTCGTCAGAGTTTAACCAGATAAAATACTTTTATCATACAGTGAAGGATCACATACATGCAAAATAGTCCTAAACCGGATGAATTAGGTTAGTTTTGCAAAGACGAGTGGGACAAAAATTCAGCCGGAGTTTGTGTGACCCTAGTTAAAAACTATTGTAGTTTCAAAAGTGTCATTCGGAAAAATGGTTCTACTATTGATTATTTATGGTACTAAAGCATACCAACGCATCTTCAATTTGCTCTTATCGTCATTACTATATTTCTTCGTTCGAGGGGAATTTAAAAATTCCCTTCCCCATAACTCCATTTTTCGAATTACTCGTAGGTCGTTCTCAAATACCAAAACCCCCATTTAGGTTAATTGTATTTTTGGCATCTGAAGTAATAATATATTAAACTGAAGACAATTTTCTATTAATATTAACCCTTCTTGATGATTAAATTCATTCTTAGTTTAAATTTGACTTCCTGAATGAATTAACGCATGTGATTACCCGCCCCCTTCTTGGAACCAGCATTGAAGAAAATCCTATCGACTTAATTCATTTTCACTCTTTCAGTTATATATCCTCAATTATTTTCTTTTGCGCCTTGCGTTCCACACTGAAGATAAACATCCGATAGTTGATTAAAAAAAAGTGTAGTTAATTATGTGTAACTTTAAAATGACCTCTAAGAGAAACTTACTAGAGGTGTTCGAGAATTTTGGTAGTGGTCCATCTGTTTCCTAACATGATATGTAGAAATTCAGGTGTCGTCAGGAACAAATAAAGAAGAGGTACAATGCCATCGCCACCACATTGATGACATTATATCCTGAAAACATCCTAGATCCTATTTCCATCAAGAATTAGTGGATGAGAGTTAAAAAGACTGGTTGAGAAGCAGAATTCATAAATTCTGATAACCTTTAACCGGGTAATAGCAATATGACAAGATTTGCTTCTGAAGTTGACATATAACCATAAAGAATCCCAGAAGACCTGTCAAATCTATGGAACCTATGGACCTCATTTTAAGTGTTATTTAAGGTGCTTTAGAAGCATGTGAATGATGTGGGTAAAGTATTAATCTTAGGTATAATTGTAGTCTTGTTTTATTCACTTTCCTCTCTATGTTTTATTTTTTAATTTTCCTCCAAATCTTCGTAAATCATGGAAGATATTTTCCCTATATTTCAAAATTACGCTGGCACCAATGAAACGCACTCAATAAAAAAAAATAACCAAAAACAGTCTAAGTAGGGCAGATCCAAAGTATGCAGTACCAGTAACTGGTTTGGGTACAAAACATTTTATTCCTGTTCATTCAAAAATATTATCATTAAGGATATTTTTATCATTTTCCTTATTACGTTAGTTTTCTATATTTGTCTCCTGGAAATCACAAAAGAAGGATGCATAAAATAAATTATGATCATACATTTAAAATATTATGGTAGATGCAAGTCTAAAAAATAAATCCATTTTCTACGATGCTGAATTCAGTGATGCTTTTTTCGCGAGGAGACAGCAAACAATGGATGGAAGCACTGGACTGAAATATCAAACAAGATGAAAAAAAGATTTTTTAGTCCTTTGCGGAAGGAAGGGTCTAGAGTTTGTTACTGTCCTCTATTCGGCTCCTCATGAAAAAACGTTGAGAGAAAGGACCGTGGTTGCAAAAGATTCGGTGGATGCCAGAGCCTCTTTTTGGATGTTTAACCTGTAAAAACGAGTGGAAATATTCATCTCACATCCTACGCCCTTCATCCATATTTTTTTCCTTTCATTTGTCATGTGCCATATTTACAATATAAAACTTGGAACCAGCATTATTGTGTGTAGACGTAAATATCTTATTGCTTTTCAAAAGTAGATTTTCTGAGAGACGTCCTTTGGAGAACACTTCTCAACGTCTAGACTAATTGGAAAGTAGGAAAAGTCTCGAGAAATGAAGTTCAACCGCTCAAATCAGATACAAACAAATAGAAAGGAGAAACAAAGAAATAAAAACCTCAAAAATAAATAAATAAATCTGACTCTGGTCCCTCCGCTGCTACCAAAAGGACGGAATAAGAGGTTAGAAGTGATTTATCAGTTATAAGTAATTGATTGAACGACCTTTTAAGTATCTATTCGAAATGTATATAATTTATTGGAAGGAAGTATTAAGATAAAAGTTGGAAATCGTTTAGATGAAGTATTAGTAATATATCGTCGACGTTTTGAAGTTTTGGGCGAGAAACAATGTCAGTGGCAGAGAAAAGTAGGTGTTTGAAGTGCTAAATGAATTTATTAATCCCTCAATATCCATCGTTTAGAACAATTCTAATTAACTACCTCATGAACACATAGCTTCGAGTGAGGTGGTCCAGCATCTTTTTAAATATTAATTGTTAGTTGAACGTCCGACAACATTGGTGGCATGACTCTTTTTAAAAGTACTCTGATTAATGGTTCGTTCTCAGGAAAAATTGACCGAAGATTTGATTGCATATGGTACCCGACCAAAGCAGCATTTTTGATTGTCTATCAAGTTTCCTTAAGGGCACCTCACTGTGCGCCCTTAAGTATTGAGAAAGTAATGTCTGATTTGGGAGAAATATTTAAAATGAAAAAAGTTATGAATATGGAAATATTTAATCCTAAATATAACCTTCCTTGTTTCCTAAAACCGCACACTTCCATTTCGTGACAAGACTCGGAGCATTCCTTTTTTCGTGGCAATCACAGTGGCAGTATCTTTTCTCATGCCATGCAGACAAGCAGCGTCATTTTTGTGGGTACCATAAAAGCAGTACCCTTTTTTGTATTTACCAAAAAATCAGTGAACTTTTGGAGCATCCACAGAAGCAGTGCCTTTTTTTGTGGCAACCACTGAATAAGTTCCCTTTTTCGTGTCAAGCAGAAAATCAGTACTTTTTGTTGTAACAATGCAGTGACTTTTCACTTGGCAATCACCGTATCAGTGCTTTATTTTCATGGTAAAACAGGAGTGCCTTTCTCATAGTAACAGGAGAATCAGTGCCTTTTTCCGTGGTAAGCACAGAAAAGGTGCTTTTTTTCGTCACAACTACAAAAGCATTGACTTTATAGTGGCAATCACAGACACAGTGCCTTTTCCATGGTAGCCACAGAGGCAGTGTTTTTTCTGGCAACCCAGGTTCAGTGCAATTTTCGTGGCAAACGCAGTAGCAGTGCTTTTTTGCCTGGCAACAGAGTAGCAAGGCACTTCGATTGGTTACCACAGAATGAGTGCACTTTTTCGTGACATTAACAGAAGCACTAACTTTATCAGGAAGAATTGGCGCCTCATAACTGCTCCTTGTTGAGTGTCGCTATTCGCCCTCCTCGTCCGACCATACTCCTCGTCCACATAATTAAATACACATTAAGAGCGGTTTGCCATTCACTGATGTCCCAGAAGAAACCAGGGGCCGATCCTCAATTAGGGGAGTGGAAGGGGTGCTAAGAGTCGTAATGTGCGTTTTTGACACCTAACAGCGTTGTTAAATCGCTTCGTGACCACAGGGTGGCATCAGTTCCACGGCAGTGGCATGCAGTTTTGAGTACCCCCATATGAGGCACTAGTACTCCATCAGCAGTTTTCCTGAATCGAGCGAGTGGGTATCATGTACTGTGAAGACGGGATGTGAAATGAATGCGGTGTTGTGTTTGGCTATCTACATGACCCTACATGAAGATCTACTTGCCTCGTGTGGTGCGTATCGGCATATCTGCCCATTGGGCGGCCAGCTCATGACACCGTTGAGAGTTTTTATGTCTGCGCCCGCTGGCATGAGACTCCTACCTTATCGTTAGAAATCCAACGCTGTGCCACTTCGCTATTTTCCAATACTAAAGGAAATGATTTGGGACAGGTGTCTTTTTCTAATCTGCATCTTTGATATCTCCACCTCTTGGGGGCAGAGGTTTGGTTATGAGCGTTGTTGAACGCGACGGCCCCACTTTGTGGCAAACTGATTGATAAAGCTCTTTTACACACGCACATAAGCTCTAATGACTAAAAGATAATAGAAAATATCTTATAAACTTCGAAATTTCATACATTAGCAGTGAGTGAAATAATATATTGACGAGCCGACCATGTGGTTCTCCTCCTTACAAGATGTCGCCACTCTGCGCGACATCCTGTATTGATCCATTGCAAATCCTCGGAAATTCATCTGAGATTTAGTGTGAGCTCTGATTTCGGTTACAAAACCGTCCAAAAGTGAGTATTCTCAATTTATCTCACCACAAGGTAAACCTTTACATAGCATATATTGACAGTCAATTCGGGTATTCGCCATTTATTCTAACCGCTGCTGTTCAACTTTCCTTCAGGTCTCACATTATATATTTTTGTGTTCTAAAGTGAGATGTGTATATTTGTTCGTGACACGACAGTTCCACTCAGAAAAATTCAGCACAAATAAATAAAATTAGGGGTATGCCTTAGTATATTTAGGGTTATTTTTTCATTCATTATGACAAACCTTCAAATGCAGGGGTTCTTAAACTCTTTCGGCCGCGCCCCTCTTAGCATCATTCATCGGATCTCGCGCCCCATCCCCATCCATTTCCATATCCATAAAAATCAAGTTCGTTTTTTGAGTGTGTAAAAAGGGCAGGTTATATTTTTATTACAATGTATCATCATCAAATCACAACCAGCTTCGGCTGAACATTTTTTTATGTGAGCACTCACAATCAGTAAAATCAATGGAAAGGATGAATTTGTTTTTTCGAAGACAATAATTGAATGCGATGTTTGGTTGACGACAATGCGCATTGCAAATCTGCCTCACAGTTGAGCCTGTTCCTTTGATTTCGTCCTCATATTCACAAGTGTAGAAAACCCAGCAAGGTGCGCAGTGCTACATTTCCAACTTTTTGGTATACGCAAACGTATTTCGTCCAGAAATCGCTCAGAGCCATCGTTTGGAAATCATCCTTTGCAGTAGAGTTGAATTTTAATTCCAAATATTCCTCCTGCAGATCGTCCGGTAGGATGTCTTCGTTGACTCCAAAGGGGTTTCTCGTCAACTTCCACTCTGGAAGTTCGGAGTTTTTCAGGTCTGGAAAGTAGTGCTCGAATTCTCGTTTCAAGAGCTCGAGGTGTTCCTCCACTTGAAACTTCAACTCGCCTTTCAGAAGAAGCTGCTTTTCCTCAAGGGCTGCATCGAGGTTGGAAAAAGAAGCCGCCTTTTCCCTCTGAATTCTCAGAAGCGACAACCCCAGCTTCGCTAATAAAGAACGTATTGCATCATAATGATCCATGTGACTCGTATTCCTTCCTTACAAGAGAGGGTTGAGAACATTCAACGTTTCGAAAATATCGACAAGGTATGCCAATGTCAGTTAAGCACCCGCTGTCGTGAATGAAAACAAGAGATCCTGTTTCCCCTGAGCTTCAAGAAAGAGCTTCACTTCTTCTCTCACCTTGTAAACACGAGCCAACATGTTCCCCTTCGACAGCCCACGAACAGCTGTGTGAAACAACAGAGTCTCATGATCAGAACCGATATCTTTACGCAGCATGGCAAACAGCCTCGAATTAGCAGCACTTTCTTTGACGTAATTGACGACTCGTATGGTAATGATCAGCTTATCCCTCATTGCAGCAGGGAGAGTTCTGGAGGCCAGAGCTTCTCTGTGGATCACGCAGTGAGTCTCGACTGCGTTCGGGCTCTTCTTCTTCATCCGGGGGATAAATCCACTCTGTGATCCAATAATTGCAGGCGCACCATATGTGCAGACTCCTACAAGTCTCTCCCACTCTATGCCATTACCATCGAAGTACGAGGAAACAGCTTCGAACACATCTTCGGCTTTGGTAGTCGTTTCAAGGGACTGGCAGAACATCTCCTCCCCAATTGAAGTAGATCCCACAAAACGAACGTAGACCAGCAACTGAGACAGTTAAGCAACATCAGTTGTCTCATCACACTGAATGGCGAAAAAAGGTGATGCACGTATCTTTTCGAGAACTTTAAATTTAATATTCTTTGTCAGTTCATCGATTCGCGTTTTCATCGTATAATAAGAGAGGGAAATCTTTTATAGCTTTCGGCTGTTAACTTCCACCATACAAGACTGCATGCTTTTAGCATGCATGATTTGATCAGTGTTTCGCCAATGTTGTGTTTTTTTTCGCACGAGCAGTCATATGAGCGATTTCGAAAGACGCTTCCACTACTTCAGTAGATGATAATTGACGAAAGTTCTCTCACCCGCAACCTCCTTTATTCAAAAGAATGCCTATGGCTTGTTCTGAAGGGCAGGGTTTTTCGTCTCTAGGTGACGTTTCAAGCGACTCGGCCTCAGGGCGTCATTGCTCAGAGTTTCGCAACATATCACGCATTTTGGTACGCTCTGACTATTCATCGTGGCATAAGTGAACCTGTACTGAAGATAATCATCGAGGTATTGCCTTTTCTTACCGCTCATCATATATCAAAATCCTCGAAAGGAATAGAAAACGATTAGCACAAATCGCTATATAGATTCTTTCATTATTCATTTTTACTTACTCATTCGATCGATTTACTCAGTTGTGCAGAAGTACAGTAGGTATAGGGATTAATAGGCCATTTTGCTTCTACACCTGGTTCATGATGTCATTGTTTGTGAGCATAGACTGTGCATTGTGGTGAATACATGATATGATGAAATGATGTTTATTAAAAAATTATCACGGTTATTCAGCACATCCTATCAAAGACTGCTATCTAAATTCAGCCATGAACTCAATGTACCCTAAATATGCCACTTATTGTTTGTATGAAGTTTATGTTGGCCATATTCTTCTTAAATAATATTTTATATTGATATATTGCTCATTATTATTGATATATAATCTTTTTAGATTACCCTTACATGTAATTAGACTATTCACAGATAATTTTGATCATATTTGGACTAAATTTTTACTCGATTACCTGCACTCACTGATCTACTGTGCCAATTAGGTAAACTTGTTTTCAGCTACTGACCATTTGACTATCATATATCTAAAAAAACACTAAAAATTATTGTATGGTAAAACAGCAAATAAATCAGATCGTATATTGAACATCAAAACCACAACCAGAACGACAGATCATACATGCATAATATAAAAAGTAATATTACCTAGCTGTTGGGAATGGTGCATAATAAAACTTCTTTAGCTATCAGTGCACAAACACTATGAATCCTCTCCTTTCATTTATTGTTTAATCACAAACAGCATGTGAATTTAAAGTTCTCCAAAAAGATACACTTATTACTAGGTACCTACACTATTTGATTTTGTGTAATGATATACTCAGGATACCTAGCTCACACATCCTAATTATAGTTTCTTCATCTTCACTTACTCTAGGTACCTTAATTGTTTTCATTTTTCTGTATACTATGTATTCTGTCTTCTAAACTGTCAAGAGCATTCAACATACTACCTAATCATATGGTTCTTGGATTGAATTTTAGAAACAATACACACTATTACAACATAACCTCACTGCACCATGCACTTCTAAATGACATATATGAATGAGGCACACAAAATACTACACATAAATAGCATCACTTTACTGCACCTTGTACCTCAAAATGACACAGTTGATGCATGCTACCATGCTACCATTAACACTTCGTCTAAATATTACGTCTCATATACTTCCGGGACGTCGTGGGCTTTTCTTGTGCAAATTATATATTTAGCAATCAAAGTTAAAATCTAGCCAATTAAATGTTGTTGATGTTATGATAATTACATATATTTTCCATAGAAACTTCTACAAAATCATTTTTATACACAGCGTCACGTGATAAAACTCTGGGAACCAAATTATTACAGAGTTTATTATTCACTGGTCTCTGAAATGTTGCTTGACTTTCAGTCACTTCTCAAGATTTACCAATAAAGGAGACGTCACACTGGATTGTGCCACGCCTCCCTTAAGAACCCTTCACGCCCCACAGTTTAAGAACCCCTGTTCTAATGCGTTATTGATTTTAGGTAAATCAGTTTCAACTCTATCATAAGTGCTCCATGCAATGGCTTAAATCGAGAATCTCTTCATCAACGTGTATTCGTTCTCTACACTTATCATCTGTGCATCGTCATAACTCCTTTTTATCCAAACGATAAAAAAATTAACAAGATTTGCCTTTTCCTTTTCTTTCATAAGATAACCTCCATCAGGGTATAAATTTAGTAACACTTTTTTTATTCACGGCACGGTAGTCACACTTTCTATATTCACGACAATGCCTAAACTGAAAGATGAACTCATTCTAGCCTTGAAAGTTATCTTGTTTCGTATTCTGGTCTTTTGTAGTTAGTTTGAAATAAACAACCAACGGAAATTTAAATTCATAATTTTTGTGACTGTGGTTGCCTGCAGAGTCGCGGAATTTGGGTTGTGCGGAATTGTCTTGCACTCAATTGTCGGTGCTCCATATTTATTACTCTACTAGGTTATAAAATGTAGTCTCTAAATCCACAATCATAGGAAACAATCGATGTAATGTCGTCAGCAATTTTTATATTTATCTTATGTTTATTTAGATTTATTGCTTTTTGTTCGTTTTCCGATTCGTATATGTTTAGACAATAGCTCGTTCGAGGCATCATTGTCCCTCTAATCTTCACTAAGTTAAATGGGAGGCAAGTTTTGTCAAATAACGAGACGCCAACATTGTTTCAGTGGCAAAATTTCAACCCTCGTGTTGTTCCTTTCTTCTTTGTTTATCGCTATTCTATTGTTCGTTGCTTCGCGTCTTGGTTAAAGTTCATTAGAGTGTAAAGTATTTTTATGAACTTTACGAGGACATGACGCAGCCATTTTGTGGCAGAGAAAACCTTTAAAAATCCGTTTAACACTTTCGGCTTCAACAATAATTAATTTTATTTTCTAAGAAAAGAGGTCGTGGGAGAAGGTTTTTACCCTCCAGAAACGTGACAGCAGTAAAAAGGTGTTTTCAAATAAAAAAATGTGGGTGATAGGAAATTACAGACCATGTTTTGAGGTTCCACGATAAAGTGTAGGTCCAATGATTACCTAAATATTGCCTCCTACTTTACTTATTGTTGTTCTATACTTACACTTTCTTCTTCTACTACATGCCACTCCAACCCAAGCATGCTTGTAACTTTGAGTCTGGGGAGAGACTGGCGGAAAGAAATCAGACAACTAGAAAAGAGTACCAGGTCCTAGCCACCTCCTTACCCTGAGCACTCCAAGGATTACCCCTGAGGGGTGAATGCGGTAGCCGGTCTATCTGTTTATTTTTCTTCTAATTTCGTATTCAGTTCATGAGAGAGAGGGAAACAGAGAGAGATGGGGAGTGAGGAAGAGAGAGAAAACAGAGATACAGAGTGAACTAGAGAGAGGTACATAAAAAGAGATAGAGAGAGGGAAACAAGGAGATAGAGAGAGGAAAGCACAGAGAGATAGAGAGTGTGATAGATAGATTGAAGTACAAATATATCAATAGGGAGAAACATAGAGAGATATAAAGGGAAAAAAATAATAGTCATTTTAAAATGTCCAAAATGTTCGTACAAAGATCCTCAATGGTGTAAGCAAAATTTTGAATTCTTCTGTACCCATCTCATGTGTAGATCACGTTCGAGCCCACAATATCTGATGTCATGATAGGGTTTCCTTCATAATCCCATGTTCTAGATCGCCTTTTGACCCGAACGAAAGTTCTAATCATGTTTTGCCGGGAACTACCTTTATGGACAGCGTCTAAGTCGAAGAAAAGAAAAGCTTTTCTAGATTTTGATCTACAAAGAGGTCCTTGACATGGGGAATAAGGCCACTTTAAAAGTTTAAGTATCTTTACAGGTCAAACCTTAGCAAAGACCAATTTTATTTCCTCTTCTCTACCTATTCCCTTACTTTTATTTTCTCTCACTGTAGTTACTAATTACATTTATTTTGGCCCCCAAAATTTAGTTCTTGTTTGCAAATGATTTAAGCAGCCAGTGCAGTTCTTTTGTAATAGCGTAGATTAATTATCAACTAATTTCTCCCTTTGATAATTTTTATTACCCTTATCTAGTTTTTTTAGTTTTATATTATGATTTTGCTTGTTTTTGTTTTTCACCTCTGACATATTTCCCATACTGTAACTCTCCTCTCACAAAACCCTCCTCGTTTTCTAGGTATTATATTTTTTATTTATGAGTGATTTTTTAGTCTCTTTGTGCAACCGAGTTTGAGGCCATTGAAATCTATTATATAATGGAATCTAACCAATTCATGATATTTGATCATTTAAGAACTTTGTATTAAATACTTATCAATAGAACACTATTTTGAATAAAATATCATTGCCGATGTATGCATTGGATATTTTGCAAGAAATCAAATTCTTGGAATTGGATGACTTTACTTCCCTCTTCGGTTGTGTTACATTTACTATATTTTTACATCCTCTGATACAAAACTCTAAAAAGAATTAATAAAAGTTTAATAAAGAGGATTAAGACTCAAACGTTTGTATTCAAATATTTATTGGTTTTGGTTAAGATTATTTACTGCATTTAGTATGTAAATGCCTAATTATTTTCTTTCTCTTGGTCATTCAAAAGGACCACAAACTCCTCATTCTCTATTCTAAAAGATTTGCCGTTTGGGTGAGTAAAAAATGACGCGAATTGGATCGAATGATTGTGAGACGTTCTCAAAGTAAAACGCTTTTGCTTTTTTATTTTCAAAATCATTCTTATTATTTTAAACGTGTTCTCTCTTTTTTTTTATTTGCTCACATCTTTTGGGCAGTGTAAGGTGCAAAAGAGATTTATCGAGAAGTCTTTAATATTTCGATCTTTTTCCAGCGAGAGAATGCAATGAGGCTATGCACAAATGCCACTAAAAGTTTTCATACGATCCATGTGTAATGAGGATTAAAGAACATAAGGAAAAACACCCAATCAACTCTTAATAGCCTCTCTAAACGTAGGAATCTCCTGGTGAAGATATACAAAAGTATTATCAGTTCAATGTAAAATAAAAACTGCACCTGTGTGAAGTGAGTTCGATTATTTCCCAAGATATAATAGTGTACATCTGCACAGGAACTAGTTTCAAAATCAATAGGCAACCATAAACAGGGCCAATACTTTAACCTTTTCCTAGTCTTAAGTGGCATATGAACATTAAGGTGAGGCGATAAACATTTTTTATGAAATATATTTTGCCACCGCGATTTTTCTTTATGGCTCTATCTGTCAAATTAAACCTCCAAAAACGAATATTTTATATAATAATTTTTAAAGGTTCCTCAACGCCATTGAAAATTAAAAATAATGCGATTTTTAACAAAATTTCAATTTCGTGGATTATATCTGAAAATTAAATTAAAATTTCAAATTATATTTCAAAGAACGAGTAAATGAAATTTGAATGTAATGGATTGATATTTAGAGGTTCCTCAATGACATATTATAGCAGTGTACGTGACAATTATGTTTTAGTAGCGCGGAGAATCTTGTTGAGAGTGGATGTGTGTGTGTATATTTGTGTGTGTGGCTCTGTCTAGTGTCTATTGTTTTCATCACATTCTTCTATTTGTATTTAAGAAGAGTTACTAAGAGTGTACAATAAATATTTATACACGTTTTATTATATTTCAGAGCTAAATAATGTATAAGAAAAAAATAAAACAATATTTGATTATAGCATTTAAACCTAGAACGCGTCATGAAATTGAAAGCCCTTTGCGCCATTAGTGAACGAGTGTTGCCAACTTATAAAGATGTTATAAAATATGTTTTGTTTGAGTGAGAAAAGGGAAAAGAACCGCAATAGAAAAGTCCCTCCAATTGAACAAATTATCACATTAGTAGCTGAGAAGTTAATTTATATTTTGAAAAGGGCATTAATCTCTTGTGTCAATAGAGGCAGTTAGGAAAGGAATTTTAAATGTAAAAACTTTACAAATAATGTATAACAATTGTTTGATATTTCGTGTTGTAAATGCAATAGCTTTGAAAACTGTTCTTGTGTGAAAAAAAGAAGCTGCGGCCATTGGAGCAAACGCTTCTGGAAGCCTAACGAACAACTAGGAAAATGACAATAGGTAATATAGAGCAAATAATATTTGAAGAATCGTGAGTATTGTCTCTTAAATCAGCCACCTACTTCGACAGATAATATCAAAATGATTCTTTCTTCATCCACCACAGAAACAGAATTTGCTGGTGAAGGTAGCGACTATGAGCCTCTTTCATCTGTGAAACGCAAAGAAGTAAACAAAAAATTTGCATCCAAGACTCCATCTATACAAATAATAATGTCAGAATTTGCGTTGAAATGTGACCGCACTGGTGTGTCTGATCGAGCTGCAGCTTTAATAACAAGTTCAATCCTTAAGGACTTATAGACAATTAAGGCAAAGAAGTTTTTTTAGTAGTTAACAGGTCAAAAGTTAGAAGAGAGCGTGTCAAAGAACGTACTACACTAAAGCAAGTAATTAGATCGGATAAATCATTATATTCTATTTATTTTGATGGTAGAAAAGATAGCACATTTGTTGTTGAGACGATGGAGGAAACTCATCACAAGAAGAAGATAATGGAAAAGCATATCTCTACGATAGAAAAACCTGGTTCATAATACCTTGGACACCTGGCAATGAAGACAGGTTCTGCAAAAGCTATTTGCGACTCAATATTCTCGTATCTACATAGAAGCAAATAACATCGCAACTGATGAACTCGTTTCTGTGGGATGCGATAGAACAGCAGCGAATACAGGAACAAAATGAGGTGTGATCAGAATGTTAGAAGAAAAACTTAATAGACAAATGCATTGGTTTATTTGCCAGCTCCATGCAAATGAGCTCCCATTGCGCCATCTCATCAACAATTTGGATGGAAAAACAACGGGGCCTCGTGGATTTGTCGGACTGGATTTGGTTAAATGTCAATCTCTAAGTGTTGTTGAATTCGAGCCCATTCCGACTAACTTGCCGTCTGCTGACAGAGGAAATCTGAGCACCGATCAAAAGTATCTGTTTGATATCCTTTTATCTATCTCACAAGGTAAACTTTCTGCTGAAATGACTCGTAAAAGTCCTGAAAAAATGTCGCATTCGCGATGGCTTACAACGGCAAATCGGATACTTCGATTATACATATGTTTCGACTTTCGACCCTTCTGACAGGCTGAATCCATTGTCTTGTTCATCATCAACGCGTATGCACTCTGCTGGTTTGAAATAAAAGCTAAATCTTCTTCGCAAGATGGAGCACTCAACCTCTTCAAGACAGCACAATCCAATCACTGCTCGGGATGAACAAACAGATTAAAGATTTAGTTGCCCCAGTGATTCAAAGGAATGCTTATTTGGCAGATGCGGAAAACATTCTTCTCTGTATGTTGCAAGATGAAACAAATCCTATCCGGGAACTCGCATAGAAAAGAATTATGAAAGCACGAAAAGATTATAAAGGGAAATCAATGCGCACTTTCAAGATCCCAGAAATAAACTTTAAAGCTGACGACTACATCCACCTAATTAATTGGCAGCAGACCGTTGTGACTGAACCTTCGCTGACGAGGACGGTCTCTGATGATCAACTTGAAGATTTTATCCGTCAACAACCTAAATTGGATATTCCGAAGTTTCCTTGTCACACACAAGCGGTTGAGAGGTGCATCAAACTGGTCATAGAAGCGTCACTAGCAGTTTGTAGAGAAGACATACGGGACGGCTATATAAAAAGTAGAATTTAGTCAAGGAGAAAAATACCCTCATTTAATACCAAGAAGGACTTTGTAATGAAAGCTAATAACACTACAAAAGTGTAACTGCATTGAATAGATGGATATTGAATAATAGTGAAAATTTAAATATTCGACAGTTAATTGTTCAATTTCTTCTATTTTAGACTGATGATGAGAAAAATCTACGGGTTGCATGGAAACAAATGAAAGGAAAGGAAGGAAAATCTATCGAGTAGTTAATATTTAGATTATTTTTATTCAATAAAATGAAAGTAGAGAAGTATTGATTGTAAAGTTTTATGGAAATATATTTCTCAAAGTTTTATGGAAATGATATACACCGTATAGGACATAAATGTTGAAAACAAATAGATGGAATTTTCCGATATTTTTACTTTTTTCTTCCAAATTTCAATTGCGTTGAGGAACCTGAAAATATTAATTTAAAAGTCTGAAATTTCAACACAATAGTTTTTGATGTTAGGTCCATCACAAAATCAGGGTGGGAAAATGAATTTCTTAAATTTCTCGATGGAATATCAACTACTTTCCAGGGCAAGTTAATCAAAATTTGACGCTATGACGACAAAAAGCTTTTTGAAACAATAAATCTACAATGATTCTTGACTGATCATTTTGTTCCCTCCAAACCTATTTCTGGTATAAAAATATCTAAAATGATTTAGTAAATAATGAATTTTAATACTTGCAAATTTATATATTTAAAAACAAAACATCGGATCAGTTCATTCTAGTTCTTTCAATCCTTTACAATATTCCTATCAACGAATACTGTTTAATTTTGCAGTTGTATCCTCTACTCTATTTAGCTTTTCCTAAATTAATTTTGATAAACTCTTCTCTTGTGTTAAATAATTTTACTTTTCTATCATTGCAACTTATTACGATATATTTAAAATGTTCACCACCTGTGTGTTAATGGCTATTAACTAATTCAGATTAAGGTACACAGAAGAAATACTGAAATTACCTTTCTGAGGCTTCTTCAGGGTAATAATATACTTTTGGATTCAATTGTTCGTTTTTGAGGTGGTACTTTAAAGGCCAGGGATTATTTTATAATAGAAGTTATGCTTTGCAAAAGACAGTTGTTAAATTTTAATATATGAAAATCTTTCCATTTTCGAAAGTGAAATACAGAAACAAATACATTTCTTTACAAATTCCTGTCCGGAAGTTCATCGAGGATGGTTTTTTTAAGGTTTTCTTTATTTCAATTTAAAAAATAAAATCAAGAATCCTTTTAAGATAACCTGAACCCAAATTCCCAAATCGATTTGTGTGCAGATTTTTTAAGTCGGCAAAGTTTTCCTACAAAATTAAAGAATTCAAAGGGATAACGTGTGAACTAGTTCACACTCCTTATTTTGTCCTTGTTTGTAAACCGAAAAAGAACACAAGGCACCTTACACAAAATCCATGTCACTCCGATTTGGCAAAACTTCAATTTATATACTGCAGAAAAAAAGGCAATGAAACATCATTGAACAACGAGAACTTAAAAAGCGTCAAGAAGGGCACGGTTGCGGCATTAAATGAGACGAAAACACACAGATTTGAGCGCCAAGGTCGAAGATAATCGGGAAATAAAAATAAAATAAAAGAAAGACAGTTTTGTAAAACAAAATATAGTGCTCTTCGTTCTTTCCGCGACACTGTGCGGCTGTGCTAAAAGACCCCTTCTCTTCAAATGCCTTTTCCGTTGAATGCATTGAATTTATGCCTGCTTGTAGGGGCTTGTCGCCAAAGGCAACTAAGGAGGATAGAGGCGGTTGTGAAGCAGGGTACCCACAACTTCTGTTCCTGAGAGCGCAATGCGCAATAGGGGTAGTAGGAGCATGGCTCAAATCAAATTTCTGAGGAATCTTGAAATACTAGTTTCTCTGTGTAACAGAATAATAGTTGAATTTAAAGAGACGGTAAATGGTCGCTGGACTCGAGACTTGGTTGTCCTGAGCATTCTGAAAGATGTTGTTTGCGCTGTTTGGAGATACTTTGAAAGCAACCATCCAGAAAAGGCTACTAAAGTGGGGGAAAAGATTTAAAATGAGCACAAGAGCAGCAGTAAATTACCTGCAATCTCTTGGAACCCAGGAAGAAGGTGTATGGTGTAATAAGGCTAATGCCCCTGCAGCACCTGTTACTCGGAATGGTGCCAACCCCTCCGTTTCAATAAACGAAACGTCAAATATTGGAGTTGTCCGGCGCAAAAATGTTTTTCTTTGCGATAAACCTTTTCTCTCTTACATTCCACCAAAATACTTGTTTGGTAACAACTATTCACTCTTTAAAAGGCAATACTATTCTCGTCATGTTCAAATAATCAACTCCATTATCATAACTAAAACTTTGTAAACGAACAAATTTGATATTTAAAGATGTGCTTCTCCGTTATACTGCAAAAAATAAAACTCTAAAAGAATGAGAGCACCAAAGAGGCATCAAAAGAATTAGTAGGCCAGTTAGTCCTATAATATAAACCCAATAGAAAATATGTAGGTAATACTAACCAAGACTTTAAGGACGCCCCCCGCCTTCCCACACACATATAAACAGGAACAGTGTTAGAATTACTGAATTCCATACGCAAACATGGTCAGAAATACCCCAAGCTGTAATCTCAGAACTTATTATTACTACGCCAGGGCAAATTGTGGCTCTAAAAGGTGATTACGATAAGTCCACAAAGAAATATCCGATCACCATCTATAACACATGTATTTTTTACATATTTCAGAAAACTTTAAAATATGTTATAAAGTAGATATAGACTTGGGGTAAACTGTTGTAAGCAGTCATGCGGCTTGCCGGTCCTGTGTTGCCTCAGTTGGCTACTTGCAGTGGTTGTGAATGGACTGGTCATCAAGTTCCAACTTATACTGTATGTTCACAAAATAACAACTATTTTTACTAAAAGTGCTGTATTTTAACAAAGCATATAATTGCTGCGAAAAAAATCATTTTTTAGTGACAAAATAGGTGCTATTATTGCATTACATAAGGCTGGAAAATTACAGAGAAAAATTGCAAAACATTTAGAGATTTCTCAAAGTACTGTGAATTTATAGGTTTTCAGCCATATAAGTGATGATGTTTCTGGTATTCCTGTCCAAAAAAGGGATAGTGGGAGAGCTAGAAAGACGAATTTATGTACTGATAAATTAATTAAAACGTACTGTGTTAATGAAACCAATAATAAAAGCAAAATAAATTAAGTCTGAGCATCATAATTTGCTTAAAGATGTATCTGAACGCACAATTTGACATCTAATGCAAAAGGAGATAGGGTTGCTATCTCGGCCTGCTGCCAAGAAACTTTTCCTGAATGCTATAATGCGCAAAAAAGAGTTGAGTTGTGTCAAAAGCACAGCAATTGGACTGTTGATGATTGGAAAACAGTTGTCTTTAGTGATGAATCCTCTTTTTTAACATTCAGAAGCTGTTCACTAATGGTGTGCCACCGCGTGGCTCAGATAGGATGGATCCTAATTACACTATCGAGACAATGAATCACCCTCCAAGTGTGATGATTTGGGGTTGCTTTAGCTATTTTCGTAAGGGGATTCTATTCCTTTCCTCTAATAGCACAACCATGAATGGAACTCAATATTTAGACATGTTAAAGGAAAAACTTCCACATACACTGGCATTGCATGAGAAAATAACTTTTATGCACGATGGGGCACCTTATCACAAGGCAAAAATCGTTAGTAAATGGCTCATCGATACTGAACTTGATCTTCTAGATTGGCCTGGTAATTGTCAAGATTTTAAACGATCAAAAATCTATGGTTTATTATAAAAAAAATAATGTTGAACGTCAAAATAATGACTAGATCCAAAACCTCAGACAAGCCATTAAAAAGCTCTGTTTCACTGAAATATCACAAGAAATGTGCCAAAATTTGACCAAATCGATGCCAGAGCGTCTCGAACAAATCATCAAGAACCAAAGGACATATGACGAAATACTAGTATAAGGTAAGAATGTACATAGATTTGGTTAAAATCTTTATAAATATTGATTGTGTATAAAAAATAGGTACATTTCTCATGGTGATCAGAATTTTTGCCGGTACTGTATTTTGAATGATTTAAATCCATTCCATTCTTTAAATTTCCAAAAAAAAGTATTTCAGTAATTATTAACTCGGTGACTAGTTTCTTCTTTCATGTCTCTTTATATAATTTTAAACGCCATGTGTATAGCCAAAGGACAAAACACAGAAACATCATGTATTCTATGAAAGTTTTTTCAAACCTTGACGTTAAATTTGGTCGAATCAAAATAATAAATAGTAAAAGAAATCAAAATTGTTGCTAGAAATATTAAAGCTATATATTTTCATTAACCAAAATCTTGGTAACCGTCCGGTATCGACTTATAGTTGTTCCACTTCGAATCGCTCAGCAACATGTTAGTTAATGGTTACCAGCTCATGGGACCCTACTAACCCTATATCTTACCTCTAAAAGAAGGGTTATTTGATACCTACCAATCTATTCCGCCCCTTTATGACCCATTAAGCGCAAAAGTACCTATTTTTATTCTAGGGCATGGACTTTCAGAGTGATAGGGCACTATGTTATGTTGCCCTGGTTCCCTCAAGATTCATGCCTTCGCATAAGGCCCCAAACACGGCCCCTCATAAGCCACCTCCATCGAAATCTACATCTCATACGCACTTTTCTTTCAATCTTTCAGTCTTAAATATTCACTCACATAACACTATATTTTATGCGCACTTCTTACCTATCACAAACTATCACATATTCTAAATTCGAGTCTATGCTTATCTATTTTATTAACCTGCCTCTGCTTTCTGAAGTCATTCTTGCTTACACCTTTATTCGTTTCTTACATATATATACTCTTAACCATTCATCATTCCGTCGATATGTCACCCCTTCAGTGTCCACATCTCTAGATCGATTTCCTTTCCGCACAATAATCCCACTCCCGGGAATTCGTTGGGGTGGGGGCCAACATAATTTCTTGCAACTTTTGTGCACATTGCACGATTCCAATCTCAGCATCTATCAATGTTCTAATCGCTTCTCGTCCTAAACTTTACACAACCTACAACCTTGTTATATTAGTTGGTTTCATCCATTTCACACCCATTTTAGGCAAATCCTTGATAATTGATACGTTGCAGTTTCTCCAGACGCTTAACATGGGTTCTATCATCACACTTCATCCCATGCTCAGCCACAACCAACATCAACTTACATTTTCTGAATTGTATATTTTAATTTCTTCTCATGCTCACTCATGTTATCTCAAATGGATCGGTCAAAATTTCAGAATCACCAGCCGATTTGCACTAGAAACAAGCCATCAACATACACCAACATAGCTGTTAAATGACACCATCCTTAATTAATCTCACTAAATTCCTCTCCCTCACAGGCAATAATCATTTTATCAGCACAACATCCAATAAAGATATTGAATATTAGGTTTCAATAAATGTCCAATGATCAGGGTCCTGCGCTCGAGCAAATTGATCTCATGTTCTTTACTGTCTTCCTAGAATCTTTATGTATAACGAGGATCAGTTTACGTTTTCTTCAGTTTATCTTCTACGGCATTTGGGTTTTTTTTAAATCCTTTTATTCGATTTATTTCCCTATAACCCCTGTTTGAGTTTGGATACAAGTATTACTTTTATGATTCCTTGGGGTTACTCAGACCATGTAATTTTTTCTTGCTCTTCATTTAGATTGTTTTTTTGACTTCCATTCACAAGTAAGAGTTTGAATTTCCAAATTATTGGGAGTGAGGGTGTCCTTTATATGCGTGGACCGTATCGGATTCTTCACCAAGTTAAAATAACGTCATTGGCTGCCTCAGTTGTCATTATTCCTGATAATAATTTCCGGGTCACGTCATCTCAATAAGGCTCTTATAATGTCTAATATTAATAATGGTATTTTTACAAGCATTACTTTTCTTAAATTATTTTTTGCTAATTATATTTAAGTTTACCTTATTTGAAAATTAAAACCAAACCCTAGTGGTTATATTTAAACTAAATAATGTGTGGAATAAAGAGATTAAAATAAAACTACAAAATTTTGTTCTCATTATGTGGCAGAGAAAAGGCAATTTTGAAATAGTGTTTTAAAACCTTGGATATAGGGGGTCCCCACTTTGGATAAGTGGTTCGGAGTCCATTTTAGATGTTTTCGCTGTGATAAGCCTCACATGATACGATTCACTGCCCCATTACTTCTCAGTACTGGATGACCCTTTTGTTTGTTTGTCTCGGCAAGATGTGAACACTTGTTTCCATTTGTGACCGCTTAATTTGCTTTTCCAATGATGAACCTAATCAAGTCAATCTATCTTGACCTTTACCAGTAAGTATGTCTCCAAATGTTGTCCATCATTTATTATCATTATTGGAAAGTAAATTTCAATTCAATTTCTGGGATATGAGTTCTGAAATGGTCGATTAAATATTCAATGCAAACGTAGTTGAAAGACGCTTAGAAATATCCCAATAATCGATTTGGCTCTTGTGAGAATTCCTATCTGGATACAAACACCAAAACAAACCAAACAATGCAAACAAATGCTTGATTTCACTGTCTTTTCATTAACAGGGAATGATTAGAAATGGTTTCCATTTCTTACTTGTTTCCTAGAATAGATCGATAAAAAATGGAAATAGATAACAAGAAACTTGCCGCTAAGAATTACGTTCATCTATCATTCTTTACGAAGGGGTGTTTTGTCGTTATTGTCTCCAACCTAATTTCACATCGTTATATTATATATATATATATAATGTATATCTCTCATGAGTGCCAGAGAATAATGAAAAAAAATCAACACACCGCAAGAAAGAGAAAACGGTGGGATTCAAACCAAGTACACCGCTGGCGCAGTGTGCTTGGTACGAATCTCACCCCAGCACGGAATTTTTCGAAGTAGGAAATAACTATTTCCGAATAAAAAATTAATCTGTTCTCTCTTTCTTGGGGTGTGTTGTATTTATATATATATATATATATATATAAAGGTGAAAACCAAGCACGCTATTGATAAAAGCATCGTTATTTGTCTGGGTTTGAACGTCTCGATGTCCTAGCCTCATCATCGGCACTAAGAAACTAAGATATTAAAGGGTTAAAATTTCTTGTTTTCATAAAATACTAAAATTAAATAGCGCAATTTAGATAAGCTGGTTAATACAGGAATTAAAATTTCAATAATTCATGATACAATATAAAGATTGGATGCAGTTTGATTTTTATTTAAATTAGGTTTAAGTTTTAGGATGTAAAGTAATTCTAATATTCGTAGTTCATTGGGAGGGGAGATATGACTAAGCATTTTATAATTATCCATATTAATTTCAGACTTTGATGTGATTTCGTATGGGCGAGGGGTCTGGTTTGTTTAGAACCAGCCATGTGCGGGTCGACCTTCCCCGATGCTGTTCGATGCGACAATGGTCGAACCAATATAAGATGAATCGAAAGATTCACAGCTATATTTATAAATTACAGAGAAACGGCAAGAGAATGGAATTCGGTCCTTATAGCTGAAATAGGATCCAATATTGTGCCCATTTATTAATAGGAATATTGGGTCGAGATATGGATAGAATTTATTCAGTTTGCTTAATTTCATTTACAAATTTTCTTAATGCTCTCTATCAAAGGAATCCGACAGAAAATAGTGTAGAGAGAAATTATTCATTTTCTTTATTCTCCCATACTTTGGTAAAAAATCAAATGACTTTGTAAATAAAGTTAAGAAGACTCGAACGTTTCCCTTTCCATTTCTCATATTTTAGTTCTTTTTGGATTTTCTCGGTTAAAATTATTCAGCCCAAATCGGGGTGGTTGGTGGACAAAAATGATTTGAATAAGAATTTTACATTTTTTATAATGAGGTCAGTAAATTAAAGTCAGACGCGATAATAGCCAAAAGTAAGGCTTATTATCGTCCCAGTAAAGCTCGGCCGGCCATAAAAACGCAAATTTGAAGAAATGGACGTTTCCATTTGCAGGATATTTGGCTACGGAATTTTGTTACCCAAAATATGCCATCGATGGAATAAAGGCATGATTGATAAAAGTTGGGTGATATCTCTCTTTGTATTGCCTAACCATGGTCAGATTTTCTTATATTTGAAAGAATAAGCAAATAGGCAGGGGAATTAACCTTCGTAATTCATTCTGGCACCCAAAACTGTTTTCATCTTTGTTTCAGAAATGAAAGGGGGAGGGGACTTAATATTTATGAGAGCTTTTGTCGACCTTATTCTAAAAGGTCAGCCGGACGGAAGATTAAAATAGGCTTCACCTATAAAAATAAGAGAGTACCAGCTCACCTTCCCCTTTACTCACTAGATGGATGCCTTTGGACATAAATTAGATAGAAGCTTTATTATAACAATGGCAAAAAATGTGATAAAATTTGATCTATCTGAATTATTCATCATTAGAAATATGGGGCGATAAGCTACTATGTAGGCCCATTGCCTGTTGTTAGCTAAAGGTCTTCAGTGAGGGAAGTCAACATGATATATTAGGTTGGAAACGAAGTTCCTACAATACTTTTTTCAAAGTTATTTTATTTATATATTTATATTTATTAATTTATTTATTAATTTATACAAGATGTAATATTAGTTTATGTGTAATAGCCTACTCTTTCTTAAGACTCTCTTAAAAGTGTACAGTAAACTAAAGTCTAGTTAAACTAGGTCACTCTGCTCTTTGAGCGGAGGCATAGGAAAGCTTAAGCCACTAAACTGTGACTAGTTGGAGAACCTAAATGACATCCAAAAGTTTAAAAAATTGCCCATCAAATGTCTCTTTCTCGTGAGCAGCAATGGAGTCTTTTACTGTGTGATAACAGCTCCTTCCTAAATGCTGCCAAGTCGCAACTTCATATCAACCAAGCATTTGGGGAATACAAAATAAGTCGCTGCACCGCCCACGGTTGGTTTAAGAAGTTTCGCGTGGCAAATTCGATCTCAAAGATTCAAAATGAGTCGCTGCACCGCCTACGGTTGGTTTAAGAAGTTTCGCGTGGCAAATTCGATCTCAAAGATTCAAAATAAGTGGTCGACTCTCAATAATTGACAATGACCTCTTGTGCTCCTCTGTCAAAGCTGATCCGCATACGACATCACGCAAGCTGGTTGTAAAGTTTAGCGTCAGCCATACAGCAATTTAGAGAAAATAGGCAAAATCAGAACCTGGTCGCATGGATTCCACTTAAACTGACCGTTTACCACCGTAAGCGCCGCATAAACGCCTGCATGAAACTACTGTCCAAGAAAAGTCGTTTTGATTGGCTGAACAAAGTGGTTATTGCAGATGAGAAATGGTGTCTACACTCGAATATGGCACGCAAAAAAAGCTAGACAGTAAAGCTGTAACTACACAACTTTAGGCAAACACAGACAGACATCAAAGGAAGCGTTTGGTTTGTGTCTGGTGAGATGTAAAGGGAGTGATTTACTGTGAAATATTGGAATGCAATCTCTATCGACGCTAAATTATATGTATACTCAACAATTGCAATAGATGGCCAATGCAATTGCGCAGAAACGACCATAATTGACTTATCTCATGTTTTTTCATGATAACGCCTGACCACGCCCGACCTTGAGGTGGAAAGTTCTCCCTAACCTACTTTACCCGCTAGACCTGGCGCCAACCGACTACCATTTATTCCTGGCAATGCAGAACTTCTTCAATGCAAAAAGTTCGCAAATGAAGACAAGCTGAAAAATACAGTTGGAGACTTCTTTGATAGCAAACCAGTTTAATTTTACAACAAAGGATTGATTCTATGATCTATCCCGTCGTTGGTATCAGGTGCTCAAAAATAACGGTGATTATATTGTTCATTGATATATTTCTTTGGCACATTGTTCCGTTGTTCAGTTGACAAGTCTTTGGAAAACCTCTGTTCTAGGCGAAACGACTGATCTGAACTTGGATGTTACAGCTAGACGTTTTTAAATAAAGGCCATGGAGAAACACCATGAAAAAAAATGTTTATCTGTAAAAGTGTACTCAATAGGTAAAAATTAAATGAGCCAAATTAACAAAAAAATAAATACGAAAATCACACCCCAAGGTAAACTCAAAATTAAAAATAGAAATTTTAGTGTTGAGAGATTAAGATCAGGAAAATAAAGTTGAAAATTTAGATGAAATTATGTATTTATATATGTGAAATAGGTAGTTATTTGGAGGAAAATGTAATATAAAACAGAAATAAGGTGTTTAAAGTGAGAGGATAGGTATAGAGACTATATTAAGATATAACTCGTCGAGAAATAAGAAAAGTATAATGAATAAATAGAACGATAATGCATGTTAGCTGAATGAGAAGATGGGAGTAACGGGCTAAAACGCTTTAGGATTTACGTCACTAAGATCGGTGATCTATGTTGTTGGGGGCGTGGGGTTCTTCCAGATAGAGCATATATGTACTCTCCTCATAAGGAATACATAAGCAAGGTGTAAAGGAAATGTATAAATAGGAGAGAAACCATAAGGGATGGGAAACATTGTAGGCAATAACCTGTTAAAGACAGGGTTAATGTGATCCTCTCATCAATCTAAGAGGACAAAACTGCGAGTCTAAAACTAGAATGGTCAATCAGTGCTTAGGGGAATCTGAACCCACAACATGTTTTCGCGCCTATCCGCATACAAAGTGCAATAGAAATATAAAGCAGGTCAGCACTTTTGAGAGTGGCAGATCCGGAAGCGGAGGTGAATCGAAGTATGGAGACATTAAGTGATTCTGACATGATGTACCAATTAAATCTGTGGTGGATCGAAAGAGAAAGAGTGTATTGCAATGAATTAATTATTCTTGCGAAAAAATTATTAGAATCATTGACAATAGCTGCAATTTAGTAATGTTCGCTCAATCTCTCATGTGGATAGAGCGGTGGTTTTGATAAAAATCATTAGGTAAATATTTGACTGGATAGAATGATAAAGACTTGGGTTGTCAACACATGATGCATTACATTTAAATAAGTTTTTAAAAAGGCTTTGTATACTTAGATCTTTCTTAACATAAATGAAGAAAAGGGTAAACGTAATAATTTTTTATCGCCTCAAACTTTTAAAATCATTGTGGTGGATTAGTTTAGTGTACTCACTGAAAATTATCAACTTGTAGACTACGCTAATCCACTACAACAGTTTTAATTGAAATATCAAGTTAGATTAAGATAGATGTCAAATATAGTAAATTGCTTTTTTGTAAGATGTTTATGTCAAAAATAAATGTTTCTTTACACATGAATGTTGATTTTTGACACTCATTCGGAGTACATCTTTAGTAAACAGAACTTTGCCAATGATAAGTAAATCTATAAATTTAGCGGGGAAGAAAAAATGGTAACAGAATCAAATCAGTGATATTCAATCAGTCAATAAACTCAAATTATTTCAGAACCAAAATCACAGTTGATCAATTTAATTAATCTAAATCAAATACTTTGAGAGAGAACGATCTTTTTTCAACAAGTAAAGAACGAGATTCGCAATATCACGCTCCATCATTCAGCGCTACAAAGAAAATCATTTAAAAGATTGCTTCCATTGTATTAAGGATTTCCAGAGGTTGATTCTCACAAAAGGCTGGACAAACAGATGGCGACAAACTCTACGCGCTTCTGAGCTTATTAAAGCAATAAATAATTATAGAGGTCATAAGTAGAAATCGTGACTGTTAATAACTTCTGTTTGGTAGGAAAGTTATGACACTTTTTCAACATGGAGCTCTTTTAAAGTGATTGAATAGCATCGAAATATGTGTTTGGTTTAGTGAAATAACCTGAAGATGAAAAGTTAACGAACCCCTAAATTTTCATCTGGAAAACCGTTTGCCATCTATTATTTAGGACTGGCATCTTCAAAAGCATCGCTCACTTACTTCCACGGATGAAAGTTACAACATTTCACTTCTTAGGATTTCACATAGATATGTGGACGGGTTTCAGGATTCAAGTATTCTTTCTTATCTTTTCTTATTCTTTCTTTCCTATAAATGAAAACATAAAAATAATAATTTAAAACTTTTTATCATAATTTAGAGTAGGTATTCATATTTTTCTGGTATTAATTTCCAATTGAATACATTTTGATTAGCATTTTTGTATATCTTATCATTTATAGTTACAATTTTAGCAGAATATATATTGGGTATGAATCATGACATTAATGAAATTTTGGTGTTTATTGAGTGTAAAGATTTGTGTTAAACTTTATGTTTATTTTCGTGGTTTTGTGATTTCAGACTTATGGTTGAAACCTTGGCAGTATTTCTTTTCACCTTAGAGTTAATCAATGACAAGTATAAATAATATGAATGACTATATGTCTCTTTGAACAGATGTTCACTCATCTTTTGAAAAATGTAAAAAAAAAATGTATAAAATTGTCTTCAGTAATGCATGACGTCACGAGACTCAAACGGCAGGCGAGGTATTTATTGGCTGCATTTATCTTAAGAAATATATTTTATGAAATAACTGTTATTCATGTCAAGAAGATAATATAAAGTATTAATAATTATATATTTTAAATTTACAATTTTTTATGTAGTTTGGCTAAAATTTTCACATTCAATATAAATAAGAATTGCGATTGAATTCCTATTTTCCCATGAAGTTTTACTGCTTCTATCTGATAAATATTATTATCCATACTATTAATGCCTCCATGTGTTAGTAATAAAAGCTGTTGTTACGTTGGTTTTTGGTTGGTAATATTGGAACTATAATAGTTAAATTTCCCTTTAAGTCATCAAACCTCAATATGCATGACATCATAAGACCTGAAATTACTTTTGATATTGAGATAAGGTGTCAATAATTCTGTATTTTATTGCTATGAAATATTTTCGCAACGTTTAAGTTTGTATTTTAATTGCTTTTTATTATTTATTGCATAATTTTCAATTTATTTCTCAATTTAATTCTAATTTCAGGCTGCTTATTGAGCAAATAAACATATTCGATGGATAGAAGCCTATGGAAAATGTATTGCAATAATATTTTTGGTAAAATTGCCATTCCTACATTCCTACATATATGACCCCATGACTTCACTCATTTGTCGTATGTTCCTGCAAAAGTTTATTTCATTCTTCTTCCAATCTTTTCCAGAGATCGTCACCATTCTTGTTGCCCCAAGCCATAACTTAATCACTGAGGATCTTCATAGGTTTTCAGTCGGGTTTGAATGAGGGGTCTACGCAAGATCTCCATCGAGTTGATATTTTATAGCAGATTCTTTTATACTGCAGCGTTTATTTTGGTGCTTAAATGGACAAGCGGACAAACTCCCATTTTCCGTGCCTTTTTTTATTTAATCTTTCACCTGTACAACGCCGTATATGCTTCTTCCAATCGATCCAAAAAATATTAATTTGCTTTCGTCCCTGAAGAACACCCAATTTTTAGATCTCCAAAAGATATACTCAGTAGCTAATTTTGACCTAGCCGTAATATTCTTTTTACTTATGAGTGGTTTCTTAGCAAAGCAACGTGTTAGTTGCGCCTCCCTCCCATGCAATATGGTGATACATATTCAAGTTCAAGATCTCGATAACTTAGGGCGAGATCCCGACTGGTTTTTCAAATCTCTCCTTCACGGACCTCCGTTGCATCACACGATCTTCCCTGGGATTGGATTCTCGAGGGTGACTTAATCTCTTCATCGGACGCAGCAACCCGGGTTTCCATTTGATCGACTAGTTAGGAAGGGTCTGAGGCTGATAGTTTCCAGCCCTCTACATTTGAGAGGTACATATGGTTGTATCTACACGTGGTAGGATCAAGGTGTGGAAGATTTATGATTATTGAGGGACGGATATAATTTAGGAATAAAAAAGCGTATCAAAATGTTTGAAATCAAACGACTCTCATCGTCATGTGTAATAGAACAGTATATGTACTTGTGTGTGCTTTAATACTAATTTTCTTCACTTTTAATTGCTTTTAAAAGGAAATGAAAATATGAAAGCGAATGAATTCCTAAGCGGATGATTGTACGTTTCCTAAACATTAAAAAGTTTTCCAAACAAGTGCGACAAAAACAAAGGTTGACAATTCTATTTATTGGTAAATTTGACACATATCATTTAGTTCTTTGTTCTTTACTACTAATGTTTATTACATTTCAGAAACAGCTACCTGTAGTAACATGGTGATAAGGATATATAAATATAAGTGTTGCTGAATGAAGTTCTGAAAAAATTTGTCGAAAGAAGGAGTTGAATGCGATGACGGGGAAATTATTACAAGAATATATCATTATAATTGCTACTCATTTTTAATTTAGGAAAAATAATTTTAAGAAAACTAAACTTTTCCTAAGATAAAACGAGCAATTAAAGGAAATAAAAGTGACCCGTCAGAGAACTTGGATTTAATACACAATTGAAACTAAAAGAATCTACAATTACTGAATATTTATTACTCTGGATGGTGAAATTGGGGTCAAATTTGTTTTCCGCCGGCGATCAGGGAATGAGTACAAAAGCTGTGATTCACCCTAAACCAGACACGAAATCGCCATTTCGTACCCTGAATGGAGGTTCTTTGATTCGACGGGGCTCTGAAGATTATTCCGATCGTTCTCTTTTTTATTCTTCTTCATCTTAAAATCTCCAGAGTTACAGCGGCGATTATTTATTGTAAATTTTGAGATAGTTATGTGCGTATGACGAAAAAGTGGGGGAAATTTACGTGAAGATTTTAGAGAAGGAGAGAAAGAATGAGGGAATGAATGAGATTCCATCGAGATTACATTGAAAGGCTGATAGCAACAAATCTACTCTTCTTCACTAGGCTACAAAAGCTGTGATTCACCCTAAACCAGACACGAAATCGCCATTTCGTACCCTGAATGGAGGTCCTTTGATTCGACGGGGCTCTGAAGATTATTCCGATCGTTCTCTTTTTTATTCTTCTTCATCTTAAAATCTCCAGAGTTACAGCGGCGATTATTTATTGTAAATTTTGAGATAGTTATGTGCGTATGACGAAAAAGTGGGGGAAATTTACGTGAAGATTTTAGAGAAGGAGAGAAAGAATGAGGGAATGAATGAGATTCCATCGAGATTACATTGAAAGGCTGATAGCAACAAATCTACTCTTCTTCACTAGGCTACCAGAAGGATTATAAATCAAAAAAGCTCTATGAAACTGCAAAGTAAAGGCAAGGCAGGAAACATTTTCTAGAGTAGCTTGCAACTTTATTATTTACTATTTTTCATCACCCTTTTTTATTTCCTATAAAACAAGTCTGGCTTAGGGTTTTTCATCATCCATTTATTAAAATTGTCTTTAAATGAAACTATACTAGCTGCGTTAACCATAGCATCTGGTAGATTATTCCAGATTCTTATGGTTCTGTTCAAGAAAAAGAATTTCGTTTCGTCTGCCCGAACGTGACTTCCCTCAAGCTTAAGGTTGTTACTACGCGTTGATTCATTTGATATAAATATTATAAATTTTGATTTGTTTACATTTTCTAAACCATGAACGATTTTAAATAACTCTATCATGTCCCCGCGTATGCATCTCTGTCAAAGAGAGAATAAATTTAGAGCTTTAAGATTGTCCAGGTAATTCTTTGTTTGCAAGTGAGGAATCATATTGGTCATTCGACGCTGGACTCTCTCTAATCTTTTTGTGTCGCACTCTAGATGTGGTGACGAAAACTGTGGGCAATATCCCAAATGTGGCCTAAAAAGTACATCATAAAGTGTTAGAATACATTTTTTAGACTTGAATTGAAATGTACACCCTGTGAGACCTAGTATTCTGTTTACCTTCTTCACTGCCTCCATGCATTGTTTACTTGATTTATGGTCACTGGAAATTTTTACACCCAGATCTTTTTCTACGTTGACGTTTGGTATGTCGGTTCCGCCCAGTTTGTAGTTGATTCTCGCGTTGTTCTTACCAATGTAGAGGGAGCTGCACTTTGCCACGTTAAAATTCATTTGCCATTTGCTCACACATTCAACCAATTTGTTTATGTCATCCTGAATCAGTGCACGGTCTTCGGAACTTTTTGCACGGCCTCCAATTTTGGCATCATTTGCAAACATTGATAGTTTGTCAATTATTCCAATGTCTATGTCGTTAATTTATATGAAGAAGAGTAATGGTCCAAGCACCGATCCCTACGACACGCCATTTGTTAGTTGAACATAACTGGAAGGGCTGCCACAAATTACTACTCTTTGACTTCTACTACTAAGCTAGTTTTCTATCCATTTAACTATTTTCCCTCCGATATCAGGAGCTTTAATTTTGGCAATCAATCGTTTGTGTGGTACCTTGTCGAATGCCTTCTGAAAATTAAAATACACAATATCGGCAGATGGGTCTTCATCATATATTTTGAAGATGTCGTGAAAGAAATCAAGCAAGTTTGTCAAACATGATCGTTTTCGACGAAATCCATGCTGAGAATCTTTTATAAGGTTTTTCGTTTCCATGTGATCTACAATTTTGACTCTCATTTTTCTTTCAAATAGTTTTCCAATTACTGAGGTTAAACTAATAGGGCGGTAGTTTTTGGTACGGGAACGGTCTCCCTTTTTGAATATTAGTGTAACATTTGCTTTTTTTTTCAATCTTTTGGTACAACACACGTTTCTAAACTTTTATTGAATAGATGTGTCAGCGGGATAGTGATTGTTTCGCGTATTTCATATAAAACGCGAGAATGAATACCGTCTGGACCAGGGGAACTATTTACGTTAATTGCTTTTAGTCCTTCTCTGACTTCGTTTTCAGAAATACAAAAGTCATTCAGATGTTGTTCATTATGGTTAAACAATTCTACCTGAACTGGAACGTTGGTCTCATCTTCAGTAGTAAACACAGACGTAAAAAATCTATTAAGAATTTGGACCATCCTCTCATTATCTTTCACAGTGTCGTTATATTCAGGGAGGAGCGGGCCAAACGATAGGGAAGTTGTCTTTTTACTATTCACCTAGCTGAAGAATAACATAGAATTGGTTTTTACTTGCTGAGCGATAGATTCTTCTGAGTGTTTTTGAAGGATTTTATCAGCTTCTTCGTTTCTTCTCTAAACTTTTTAAATTTTTTTCCCTCTACAGTTGATTTTGTTCTCTGAAATCTAGTGTATGCGGCCTTTTATTGTCTAAGAGCTCTTTGAATTTCTCTGGTGAACCATCTTGGCTTTGCAGTTGTAGCTTTTTGCTTCCTTTTAGTGGTATGTATCTTGAGCAGTTTGTATTAATTACACAGGCCTGCGTTTGAACAATATTTTTATGTTCCCCAGGATTTCTTTGTGGTTTGTTTATGAATTCAACCTCCTGAGCTCAAAAATGAATGTATATTTGTTCAATCAGGTCAGATTTTCTCAAGACAGCAAACACCATTTTCATTGAGATTACCTCATTTTTTCTGATTTTTTTTTTTTTAAACTTTCTCTATCTAATAATGCATTATTACTGTTATATCATATAAACAGGAATACACGTATGTAAACTATAATTCTTTTAATAAACAAAAAATAAAAGAATGCAACATAATAAAAAAAATAATTATAATTTCGAAGAACAGACGCCCTTGACGATTTTCGTTTGTGCCTGTCATCTGGTGCATCACGCTTCAAACACCAACAGTAGTCAGCATGCATGTTTCCGTTCCATTTACACTGGTACCTGGATTCCATTGTTTTTATGTCCTGGTGGAATCTTTGCCCCTGTTCTTTACTGTAATCCCCGCAGTTGTCGGGAAAATAATCCAGATGGTACTGTAAAAGTGTATCTTTATAGACATTCGAGCTCCCAAATGTTTGAGACTTGTTAAGAGCTGATTGACCAGGGCAACATATTCTTCTAGGCTTCTTTTATTGCCTAGAAAATCGTTAACTAGAGCTCTGAAAGCTTTCCAGGCATCTTTTTCTATGTCCTTCATTGATTCATCAAATTGCTGATCAAGTTCCTGATTTGAAGTCCATCAAAAATTCCCCCATGGAGCTTAGCGTCACTGATTTGTGGAAATTTTTGAAGAAGAAATTTAAAAGCTTGGCCTACTTTATTAAGGGTTTTGACATAATTTTTCTCCTGGAGGCCAAACCTTCTTCTCATAGTGCATACTATCTGCACGACTGTCCCATAAACATACGAAACAGGAATGCTTCGTGTAGCCTGTTTGCGTCCCAAGCGTAAGAGACACTACCTGAAAAAATTTAGCACGGTATGTAAATTCAGTGTAATATTTCTAAAAACAAATTCAAAGTAATATTTCTTAAAACAATAAGAATATGAATATGTACTGAAAAATCCTGTATACCGATGCATTAAATCATCGTATTGGAACTAATTGGATATATGTACATCTTATTTTGAGTTTATTGAGTTGTGTTGTATACCTTCTCAATTAGGATAAGTTCCCCATTAACCCAATAGGATGCATTAACCTATAGGGACACACTTCGACAAAAAATATAACTCAAAAATGACTCATGATTTCCAGATTTGCATTCTTGTAAAATGTAAGTTGACCAAAAGGTGTATACAAGTATTAACAAATAAAAATGAAAATGTCAATATCAAAAAGCTTAGAAATGCCAAGTGTAAAATGATCTTACCTTTAAGTCACCACATATCCTCCACTTATAGCTAGAGTAATTTATTGCATCCAGCAATTTTTTCATATTTTCATAACTTTCAGTAAGTTGGATTAAATGGCCTATAGGAACGGAAGCTATCTTGTTACCAATATTCAGTAACACAGCTTTTAAACTTCTACTGGAGGAATCTATGAACAGTCTCCATTCTAATGGGTTGTAGGGAATTCCAAGGGCCTTAACAAGTCCTTTAATATTGGCGCAGTATACTAAAGAGCTGGAAAAATGCTGTAAAAAATAGCTTCGAAACTCTTGTTCTCTATTTCTGCACCCCCCTAAATGTTGTTTCTTAAGCGAGAAGATTACTTTCACGAAGTCGAGAGCCAAGAAGTTGTGTATTCGCCTTTGAAACCCCCAGATCCCTGGTCAGGTCATTGCACTGAACTTGAGTGAATGGTCTTGCAACCATATCATGTGTGGAAACCTGATAAGACTCAGATGTGTCATAATCTTGGTCATCTTCCTTATTAATCTCTTCATGTACCTCTATATGTTCAGGGGGAGAAGGTATAGGAATTCCTGGGTCATGGGGCAGGGGTTTGATGGCAGAAGGAACATCCGGATATGTCACACTATGTTTATTCTTCTTATTTATACCTGTGGAAAATATAATTGCATATTACATAAAGGAATTGATTTGCAGTTGCAGATAGTACATAAATGTTTAGTAAAGGATATGTTCATGCTGAAGGAAACTATGTTGGTTTTTGATTTTATGCTAAGTCTTTGCATAATAATGACATTTTCAGGAGCCAGTATAATACAGAAAGCTTAAATACTTGATACAATGCTCACCTTTAAGATTTGTCATGCAAAAATAGCAGTCCGTAGTGTGGTCCTTGCCATCTCTCCACACCATGGGAACATTAAAAGAGAGGGATTTCTGTTCGCCCTGACTCCAGCGTCTTAAACTTATGTAGCATCCCTTGCAGCAGATATGTATGCAAAACTTTTATCTTGATCTCTTAGCCTTACTCCAAAATATGCATGATACAAAGATTTAATTACAGGAGGGATTGTACTTTGCTGCTCGGGAAAAGTCACTTTGCCGCAAACATAGCAAAATCTGTCGGAGCTATTCTTACATTTTCTGTTCATTTTTAACTCAACCACTATTATTATTATTCTTATTATTATAATGCTAAGCAATTGTTAACCTTAAAAGTATAAACCTATTTGCATAATTACTTAAAATGTATACAAAATTTACTGCGAATAGAGCAGTGCAAAAACTATTGAAATTTGATGTAATATAGAGGATGTGTAAACTATAAAATTATTATCACCCCCTGCATCGCAAAAAAACTGGAGTTGATAGAGAAAAACGGATGACAGATTCGAATTTAGGAGGTTAATTTTATTAAGAAACACTATAGAAAACCTAAGGTACATTTTTTACGCAGACCAGTGTTATAGACAAAAAAGTAGTTAGGGCTGACCAATCCTGGTTTTGTAATTCCTTGGCGTTAGCGAAATCTGATTTGAGGGGAGCATTGGTATCCTCTTTGTTGTAATTAGCATTTACATTGAAGTTTACTTTAAATTCTACCTGTCTGTGGTCGCTTCTTGGGAAAAAGTAACCGACATTAAGGTTGATTACCATGTTAGGGTCGGATATTAATACTAAGTCAAGAATATTCGGGTCTCGTGTAGGCACGTCTACTACTTGGTAAAGAGGTCCACTCAGAAGGCCTTGGTAGAGAGTATTTCCAGAGGCTGTAGAAAGCGGTTTACCCCAGCTTTTGCATGGTAAGTTAAAATCCTCTAAAATTAAAGAGTTGTCTCTTAAAGCTATATAATTAATAATCTTGCCTAAATTTGTATCAACTTCTACGAACTGCTATGAGGGCCTATAGAAGACGGATAGTAGCAAACTATTCCTACATATATCTGTAATTTAGACAAAAACTGCATTAATGGTTTTATGGATTGCAAAAACTCTTTGGAGTGGGGAAAGTAATAATTTCACATATAAAATAACTCCTCCACCAGCGCATACTAGTCTATTATTATAGAACATGGAATATCCTGGGATTTGAAATTCTGCCTCAAAGTCTTTACTTGAAAAATTAGGGCACGATTCCGTGACGGAAATTATGTCATATTTGTTGGCCTGGTTTAAGGCCACAAGTTAATCGAAGTTGTTTCTTAGACTTCTCGCGTTAAGTAGAACACAGGAGGTGTTGATGGTTGCTACTATGGAAATAATTATTTACTTTTTAGTGAGCGAAATCTCTTTAGTATCTTAAAATTTATGATTGCCTCTGTAAATAATCGTGACAACCTTGTTGAACCCATAGTGTCGAGGTGGAGTCCGTCTGGAAGAAAAAGGTCCTTTTTATTATAAAAGTCGTTCCAGACATTTACAAATTCTACACCTTCACTCTTGCAATTATTTGTGTAGTGAGCTCTACTGAAGAAGCTATCTATGCATTTGCTCCGTGGGAGAATGCCTGAAATAATAAGATTATTTGTTTTTCTTTTAACTGATTTAATCATTTTCTTATATTTATCTCGCAGTTCTTCGGATCTGGTGGTTAGCACGTCATTTGTTCCTACGTGCAGAAAAAGTACTGTGTCCTTCTTGACCTCCTGAAAGAGAGAGTCTAGGGAATTAGTTATGTCCTCAATGGACGCACTCGGTAGGCAAAAACGTTTGCGTCTTTTAGGATTCGATCTACAGAAGGTGTCAAGTTGACCTCTTAGTATAGTCCTCCCACAATAGCTGATTCGAATTCAGTGTCCTCCTCCTCAGTTAAAACCTGAAAGGAATTGAAAGTCTTAAATGGAATGAATTTTTTCTGCTGAGGTTTTGCACCGTTTTTGATCTGTTGGAATGAGCTATTATTATAAGGATTATTAATAATATTACTACTATTGTTAAGGTGCTGGGTTTTTGGCTTCTTCTTTGGGGGCAAAGATGGTACCTTCTTTCCTTTTGCAGGTTGTGGGGCATCGGGTGTCGTTTTCTCCTTCGTGGGTTAGGTCACGCATTGGCTCACAGCTACATTCCTCTCTACGAATTCCTGCAAAGAGGTGACCTTCTTTTCTAAATTAGTAAATGCCTCGATAGGAATATTTGCAGGAACATTGGTGGCAGTTGAGGTACTACGGGAACTTTTTAAATTGGCTAGTTCCTCTTTGAGTGCTGCTATCGTAGCTCTTAGTTTGTCCGTTTCCTTCTTGCGTTCATCTCTAATCTCACAGAATAGGCAATTGGAAGAGTCAGTGAGAATAAGAAAGAATGAGGGAATGAATGAGAGTGAGAATAAGAGGAATTAATGAAAGTGAGAATAAGAGAGAATGAGAGAAAGAGAAGGAGAGTATAAGAGAGGGATAGAAAGATCTAAAAAGTCTTGCGATTTCGCAAGACTTTATCTAGTCTTGACTTGAACTGGTCAACAGATTCACTGTTGATGACTTCCGTCGGAAGTGAGTTCCAACTACCGCAGATACTGTAAGTGAAGAATTTGTCACACAGATCACGGTGGTATCGCTTTAGTTCAAGTTTGTAGCCGTGATTTCTTGTTCTCCCCTCGCTGAGCTGGAAAATATCCCCGTAGTCCAGTCTGTCGAAGCCTCCAAGTATTTTAAATACTTCGATAAGCTGACCAGGTAGTCTCCGGGTCTCCAGCGAGAACATATCTAATTCCCTTAATCTATCTTCATAACTCTTGTGTCTGATAGAGGAAATCAGTTTGGTTGCCCTGGCTTGGAAGCGTTCCAATCTCGCGATATCTTTTCAAAATGAAGGACTCCAAAATCGTACGGCATACTCCAGGTGCGGTCGGAAGAGGGAGGTGTACAGACAGAGTACAATCTCCTTTTTCCGAATGAGAGTGGGAATGAAAGAAGGAAAGAGAAAGAGTATTAGAGAGAGATAGAGAGATATAATGAGAGAGAATGAGAGAGACAATGAAAGTGAGAATAACAAGAGATAAAAATGAGAGAAATACTATGCGAGACACATTAACAGAGAGAAAGACAGAGAGAATAAGAGAGAATAAGAGAGAGGATGTGAGGGGATGTGAGAAAGAGGGACAGAAAGAGTTAGAGAATGAGAGAAAATAAGAAAGAATAAGAGAGAGGATGTGAGAAAATGTGAGAAATAATGAGAGAGAGAATTAGGAAGAGAGAATGAGAGAGAGAGAAAGTGAGAGAGAATAAGAGAGAGAGACTTCGAGAGAGAATGTGATGGATTGATAAATAAATAAAGAGAATGAAATAGAGAATGAGGAAGGAAGAAAAATGGGAAAGTGAATGAAGAAAATAATTTACAATAAGTTATAAGGAAAATCAGTGCCTCAAAAGATTCTCCGAAATACTCCAAGGAGGCGCCGTATAGGAAGGCTAACAAAAATTATGAGAGAAATTATAGCAAGAAATGAAGGCTCTTCCCCATCAATATTATGACCTGAAGGAAATTGAAGAACGATCTAGACTTCAACTGTCAACTAAATGAATTATAGAAATTGAAGAACGATCCAGACTTCAACTGCTTAACTGATGAACAGTTTAACAACAAGGAGTAACAACAAGGAAAGAAGGTACCCTAGGAGACCTTACGGTCCATTCAAAGAGGGTACCATTGGACTTGCAATCGAACGGGCACAAGGCTGCTCAATTGTTTTGCGTCCCTAAACGGCCACTTTTCAAGACCTTGTCTAGTCTTGACTTGAACTGGTCAACAGATTCACTGTTGACAACTTCCACTGGAAGTGCGTTCCACTTACCGCAGATACTGTAGGTGAAAAAATTTCCACACAGATTGCGGTTGTAACGCTTCAGTTCAAGTTTGAAGCCGTGATTGCGCGTTCTGTTCTCACTCAGTGTGAAAATATCCCGGTAGTCAACATTGTCGAACCCTCGAAGTATTTTGAAAACTTCGATGAGCTGACCACGCAGTCTACGGGTTTCCCGCGAGAACAGATCTAATTCCCTTAGTCTATCCTCATAACTTTTATGTCGGATAGAGGGAATCAGCTTGGTTGCCCTGGCTTGTACGCGTTCCAATCTCGCGATGTCCTTTCGCAATGAAGGACTCCAAAATTGTACGGCATACTCCAGGTGCGGTCGGACAAGTGAGTTGTACAGGCACAGTACAATCTCCTGGTTCCGATAACCAAACTGGCGCTTAATATAGCCTAGCATCCTTTGGGCCTTTTTCTCCGCCTCAATGCACTGTTTCGAGAACTTGAGGTCACTAGTGATTGTTACACCCAAGTCCTCTTCAGTGTCACTCGATTCAAGAGCAGTGCCCTTAAGGATATACTGAGATTGGGGGTTTATGTGGCTGATATGCATCACTTTGCATTTGCCCACGTTAAAAGGCATTTGCCACGTGTCCGACCACTCCCCAATCTTACCAAGATCTTCCTTCAGGAAGGCAGTATTTCCATCCTTTGCAACGTTCATACCAAGCTTGGTATCGTCGGCAAATTTGGAAATCTTGGCAACCATGTCACCGTCCATGTCATTGACGTAGATGATGAATAGTAGTGGTCCCAGGTCAGAACCTTGAGGCACCCCGCTAGTAACGGGCACCCACTCAGAAGACTGTCCATTCACCACCACCCGTTGCCGTCTGCCACTTAGCCAGTTCTCAATCCAGCCGGCTACCTTTTCGTCTATGCCAAGCGCTCGCACTTTCCGGAGAAGGCGGCGGTGTGGTACCTTATCAAAGGCTTTCTAAAAGTCTAGGTAGACTTGGTGAAAACCAAGTCGAGGATATTGTCTCCTCTCGTTGGCTCTCTCACCCATTGAGTCAGGAACTCGTTGTTCGTGAACTCCAGGAGTAGTGCGTTCTCGCCACAGGGTTCTCTGGTTTCCCAGTCAACTTGTGTGTTGAAATCACCCATGATGATACACACTCTGTCTTCGACAAGTTCTCCTAGTAGCTGGTACAGATCTCTGTCCTTTTCAACGAGTTGGGCAGGAGGTCTATAAAGCACCAGGGTCCGGTATTTGGCAGGACCTATCTCTAGGTCAACACCTAGTAGTTCATGGTCGGATGCGATGTTGCAATCCGTCGAGTTGAGAGTATCCTTGACATACAACATCACACCGCCACCCTCTCTGTCTGGCCTATCTTTCAAGAATAGCTGGTAACCGGGAATCGTGAATTCGCCTTCAAAGTCTCGGTTTAAGGTTTTTATCCACGATTCTGTTATGGCTACCATTTCGGGTTCTTCCGTCGCTACGAGGCCACGGAGCTCAGAAAACTTGTTCCTGATTGACCTCGCATTGAACAGAAGAACTTTCAGGGAGTCCCCGACTGTAGGACTCCCTACGCTCTTCCGTTTCCCAGCTTGTTTGTTGGCGAGGCACCCCTTTTTGCGACCTCTGAGAAGGTCGTTCCTGGAGTGACACGGGCATACTGGCGTACGTCCGCCCTCACTCTGGGCCGGATACTCCTTTCGGTCTTCTCTACGACATCCTGGATCATGTTCGACAGAAAGGCCTTTCCTTTAAAGGAAAGATGTACCCCATCCCTTTGGTAGAGATAATTTCTACCATAAAAGGTGCGGTATGGGTCCACAAAAAAGACCCCCTCTGCCGTACACAAATCTGCCAGGCGCCGGTTTAAAGACACATTCATCGAGTGAGCGGTCCGTGTTGGACCTCTCCTTGGGAGCATGCCAACTACCACGCGCTTGCGGGTTTTTAGCCCACAGTCGTCCACGGCACCCCTGACCGTGTGGAGGATTTTATCTGTAGGGCCTACCCTACCTCCTCTCAGGTAGAGGTCGTTTCCACTCACCATCAGAGCAACGACTGAGCTCTCAGAAATCTGTGATTTCTCAGCCTCTACTCTGATGTGGTGGTTACCACATCCTGGCAGGCAGCTTACCTTAACGCTTGTGCGAAGGCGGGCCGCTAGCAGGGGCTGCAGGTCCCTTGCCTGGGAATCGCCCACAAGGATGACCCTGGCACATTTGCCTGCTGAGCTCGGATTCTTTATTTTCTGAGGCAAGCTCTCCGATTCCTCTCTCTTTCCCGTCATGGTCTTTTCAGGCTTTTCTTTTTTCTTCTTCCTCTTATTCTTCTTCTTCTTCTCTATCATCTTTACCCCCTTGTCATCATTTTCGTTGACTTCTTCTACCTTTTCTTCTTCTATTTCTCTCTCTTCCTCTTTCTTCTTTCCCTTTTTCGTCTTTTTTTTATTTTTTTCTTTTGGTGTCGCTGCCACATTCGGGCACGGGCTCTCTGCAGAGGTGGTGTTTGCCACAGGACTCGAGAGATCGTTTAATTTCTCTTCGAGCCTGCGGATCTGGTGGGAGTGCTCCTCCTTGAGCCTCTCGATTTTCTGTTCGAGGTCTGTAGTTCTTTCCCTGTAGTAGGCGACTACTTCCTCTACTTCCTTCTTTAAAATGCAAGTGGTGCATACACTGTCTGGGTGGCATTTCGCATAGCAGCCTTCCGGGAAGTCAACGCACCACTTGTCCTTCTTACATGTGGACACGTGAATTTTAGCGTTGCTGGACCTTTCTTTCCTGCCATTTTGAACACTCTATTTCGTAAGCTTGTGACCAATCAATATATAAAAAGGGGTTGGTGAGTTCTCCCCGCATGAGTCGCTCCCGCCTATTGATCGGAGTCGTTTCGCAGTCTTCCAGAAGGCACGCTCCATGTGCTGCTGTTCGTCCGACCGAGTCGTCAAGCCTCGGCGTGCCGTGGCTCCCAACCAAGCAGCACAGACGGTCCCCGAAGGGGCCATCGATTTCTCACCAGGTGAACAACAACGAAGCACTCCCCTTACTAAACTCCTACTAGTTCCCTTCACAACGGCCAGGATCTCGGAGTAGCGTTCAATGAATATCCCGCCACACCAAGGAACTCGACCCAAGGCTTTTTATTGGCCTGGCAACCAACCTGGGAACAAAGGGCCGTCACCTCGGACCGATGCTACCAGAGGCACCCGTCAACGGGCACTGGAAACGGTCAATAATTACGCGCCAGGGAAGGGGTTAACGGGGCACTACCCTCATCCCATTCATCGTGCCCCAACGCCTAGGACCCCTCTAGTCCTAGTCTCTCGCAACCAGTGAGCGTCGATTGGCGTTGTTTATAGAGGTTCCAAAGCCTCTCTTCTGACGCGTGAGGTAGCTGCCAGGTCCTTATATGTAGATAGAGGGAAAAAAGGGAAAGAGTGACATGATAGGAGTAGGCTTTTTTTTGTTGTTGTTTTTTTTTGTATAAGTGGGAAATAAGATAAAAGTAAAAAAAAGAGAAGGATAGAGTAGAAAAAAGAAAAGATGACGCACTTAGTCTGGAACCTCGTTTCCGACCAAATCGACAAGGGAAGCCCTGCCAGGGGTACCCAGAAGAGGTACCCCCGCCGACATAGCTCGAAAAGTCAAAGGTCCACACAAGCTCTCTTCCCGCGACAAGGGGGCGTCACCTCTCCCTCTAGTTTCTTTTGAGAGAGAAAAGAAACCAGTCTACATATTATACGCCCCTCAGTACTTTATACGCTGCGATTACCTGGCCACGGATAAGAGAACTCTAGGAAGAGAATGAGAAAGAGAATCAGAGAGAGAGAGTTAGAGAGAGATAATGGTAGATAGAATGTGTGTAACAGAGACAATGAGAGATAGAATGTGAGAAAGAGAAAAAGAATGAGAAATTTAGAAAGAATGAGAGAATGCGACAGCGAATGAGAGAAAGAATGAGAGAATGGGAGAAAATGGGAGATAGAGAATGAGAGAAAATAGACAATAAGAGAGAGAATGAGAGAAAATAGACAATAAGAGAGAGAATGAGAAAAAGAAAGTTAATGAGAGAGAATTAGAGAAAGAGAAAGAAGGAGAGAGGTGGGACAGGGACATAGAGATGGAGAAGGGGAGGGGGAGGGGAAGGAAGGAAGGCCGAGCGATAGAGACTGCGTGTGTGTGTGTGCGTATGCCGGTTGTCGAGTAACTAGTGCTCATACAGTTATTGACTAACTGATGTAGTCGCTTCCGGTATAAAGCCCTTGAGAGGACCCTGCCTATATTTAATAATATAAACTCATAATTATTTTTATTAACTTGGACACGAAAGGATTCTAGAAAGGAAGTGTTCATTACGAAAAAGAGAGGTAAAAAAACTTACAAACCCTATGTATAATTTTCAGTCCATAGAATGAAAGAGCAATGCACCTCGAGTGCGTATTTCATAAACCATCATGATATAAAATTAAAATATGTGAACTGAATGTGTAATTTTAACATTCAAATTTACCTTGAAACTTGCGACAGTGAAATCCTTATATGCTAATTTTGTTTACTAATCGAGGCTTTCAAGGTTGAGGTTTCTCATTCTAGAGCGGAAATTCGGGTCGAAACATAGATTTCAAAATGACGTAGCAGCAGAAACAGCCAGCGAAAGCAACTTGGAAATGAGTGGGTGAGAGACTTATCTGGGTTATTACATCTAACTCCATATTTGTTATAATGGAACAGCCTCTAATTTTAGAGAAATTGAATATACAAATGCGTTCTATTCGTTATCTAGGATTGAAAATGTAACCAAGACGATGTTAATATTATAGAATATAGTTAAAATAAAAATAAATTTTTATGTTGTTGTTTACGACTAGGTAGAAATGGAAAACGCGATGAAGTTGATTGAAAACGTGGAATTACAGTTTAGGAATTGTAGTACTTGTAGAAGCAAACGATGTGCGTTGGTTAAATACCACGTCAATTGAGATTATTTATCGAATAATTGGACTAATAGAAATTGGACAAAAACCGAACCAAATTCTTATAATTCGGGGCTACACTTTGACTGTAAATGAAAGGTGTGAAGATTTATTTAGCAATTAGTGGAAGGAATTTTAGCACCTTGCCGAATTTTAAAGGACGTATTCAGTTAAATCATGTAGGTAAGGCTCGTTTTTGGATTGAAACAAACAAGATTCCAAGAAATATAAGAGTCGCGAGAGGCAAGCAACCATTTGAGTGAGTAAACTTGATCCAGGCCGGAGGCAGTGTACAATCAGAAATGACTTATGTTCAAAGATATATGGATGAAGTGATCATGATAGTCTAATTAAAGGCAAAAAAGAGAAGAATTGAGATCAATAAATTAATTTCGCTTTTTAGATGTAAACAACGTCTTAAATCGAAGAGGAAACTAAGGCATCCATTTACAGCGAAGCATATACATACTAACATCCTTTAAAAAAAAATAATGACATAGGAGATAATCGAGCAGGATATAAATTATATGGTAAGGCTACGGAGTGGAACGTCCCGAAGGCTAAAATAAAGTATGAAAGAGAGTTTTTACGTAATTACAAATAAGAACCTACGCCTTTCTATAGCCACGATAAAGGCAGAAATCACAATGAAAAACTAAAAGATAAATACATTTAGAGTAAGACATTTATCCTCTATGAATGCGAACTCATTAAAAAATATAAAAAGTGGTTCTTACGTTTGGTTATTGTTGAAGACTTGTCTCGAATGTGCCCAGTGGGCTGAAAAAACGATTCCGTGGAACGAACAATTCTCAACGAGACCCGAGTAAACGAGGAAAAATTATTCCACGAACAAGGAGTTCCTGACTCAATGGGTGAGAGAGCCAACGAGAGAAGACAATATCCTCGACTTGGTTTTCACCTCTGAGGATGACATCGTTGAGGACCTCTCTGTTGGCGAAGAGCTCGGTGGCAGTGACCACCGACTGATTAGATTTGTAGTCAAAGTCCCCAAGGCAGAGCCTGCAACTAGTAAATCAAGAAAACTGGATTTGAGAAGAGCAGACTTTGCAGGTCTACGCGCGGGACTGACTGACGCGAGGCTAGAAGAGTGCGATGCTGTTGAAGACTCTTGTAACAGTTTCAAAACCACAATCATGAGTCTTCAATCGCGTTTTATCCCTCTGAAATGCCCCCGTCGGTCCTCTGTTCAACCAAAGTGGTTTAATCGAGAAATCGGGCAACTGCTTAATAAGAAGAGAAATGTGTACCGGCAATCGAAGATTTCGGGTGACTTTGACGAATACCGGAGGCTCGCCAGGAGAGTTAAGTCCATCATAAGGGCGGCTAAGCGGTCTGAGGAACTCCGAGTGGCGAGACTCTGTAAAGAGAATCCCAAGGAGTTTTTTGGATATGTGAACAGCCGTAAACCAATCCGTTAAACGATTGGCCCTTTGAGGAATGAGGAGGGGACATTAAAGCATTCAGATGCAGAAAATGCTAACCTCCTCAACAACTACTTCTCTTCAGTGTTTACTGAAGAGTGTGGTCCCATTCCCCAGCTGACGGATTCCTACTTGGGGGAAAAGCTGGAGGCAATGGACTTCACCCAAGGAGAAATAAAGAAAAAGATCGCTGACCTAAAGACGAATAAGTCCCCTGGACCGGACGAGTTTCTCCCTAAAGTGTTGAAGGAAGTGTGCGATGAAGTATCACAACATCTGTGCGCTATCTTTAACATGTCAATCCGGACCAAAGGCAATCCTAGAGACTAGGGGGAGGCAGATGTGACTCCTATCTTCAAGAAAGGAGACCGTAACCAACCATCGAACTACCAACCTATCAGTCTGACTTTGATAGTCGGTAAACTCATGGAAAGCATCATGGTGGACAAAGTGACGTCGTATTTAGAGTCCAACCCGCTACTGAGGAGTTCCCAGCACGGCTTCCGAAGGCAACGGTCATGCCTGACGAACCTTGTGGAATTCTTCCACTTCGTTTTCAGTGAGCACGATCGGGACAAGGCGGTATATGTGGTCTACCTAGAGTTTCAGAAAGCCTTTGATAAGGTACCACACCGCCGTCTTCTCCGGAAAGTGCGAGCGCTTGGCATAGACGGAAAGGTAGCCGGCTGGATCGAGAACTGGCTAAGTGGAAGACAGCAACGGGTGGTGGTGAATGGACAGTCTTCTGAGTGGGTGCCCGTTACTAGCGGGGTGCCTCAAGGTTCTGTCCTGGGACCACTACTATTCATCATCTACGTCAATGACATGGACGGTGACATGGTTGCCAAGATTTCCAAATTTGCCGACGATACCAAGCTTGGTATGAACGTTGTAAAGGATGGAATCACTGCCCGCCTGCAGGAAGATCTTAGGTAGATTGGGGAGTTGTCGGACACGTGGCAAATGCCTTTTAACGTGGGCAAATGCAAAGTGATGCATATCGGCCACATAAACCCCCCAATCTCAGTATATCCTTAAGGGCACAACTCTTGAATCGAGTGACACTGAAGAGGACTTGGGTGTAACAATCACTAGTGACCTCAAGTTCTCGAAACAGTGCATTGAGGCGGAGAAAAAGGCCCAAAGGATGCTAGGCTATATTAAGCGCCAGTTTGGTTATCGGAACCAGGAGATTGTACTGTGCCTGTACAACTCACTTGTCCGACCGCACCTGGAGTATGCCGTACAATCTTGGATTCCTTCATTGCGAAAGGACATCGCGAGATTGGAACGCGTACAAGCCAGGGCAACCAAGCTGATTCCCTCTATCCGACATAAAAGTTATGAGGATAGACTAAGGGAATTAGATCTGTTCTCGCGGGAAACCCGTAGACTGCGTGGTCAGCTCATCGAAGTTTTCAAAATACTTCGAGGGTTCGACAATGTTGACTACCGGGATATTTTCACACTGAGTGAGAACAGAACGCGCAATCACGGCTTCAAACTTGAACTGAAGCGTTACAACCGCAATCTGTGTGGAAATTTTTTCACCTACAGTATCTGCGGTAAGTGGAACGCACTTCCAGTGGAAGTTGTCAACAGTGAATCTGTTGACCAGTTCAAGTCAAGACTAGACAAGGTCTTGAAAAGTGGCCGTTTAGGGACGCAAAACAATTGAGCAGCCTTGTACCCGTTCGATTGCAAGTCCAATGGTACCCTCTTTGAATGGACCGTAAGGTCTCCTAGGGTACTTACTTTCCTTGTTACTCCTTGTAACTAAGATGCAACGATCGAAGGCACAGAACGTGATTGCGATAACCCAAATTACTTAAAGGTCTTAAAGATCGGTTTAGCCAAGCCGTAGTGCATGATCTTCAACCGTCCAAATAGGCTGAGGGTGGTCATAATAATTTAAATTGAATTGTTGTTAAGCTTATAATTCAGAATTAAAAATAGGGCAGTGGGATTATGTAGCTCGAGTCAAATTATCTAAGCAAAAAAACACATCAAATCTTCCTATCTACGAAAATTACGTGAGGGATCACAATGAGTGTGCCTTGAAAATCGTACATAGCTAGTAGTCTTGAGTGATGCCGACTGGTCCAACACATCATCCTCTCGGAGTTTAGCTTTGTGCCACCCGTGAAATCATTTAGTCGCCATATGCCCTTTCATGATGTTTTAGTGTAAATACAATTTCGTACGATAATGGTAGGAGGACCTGCATATTTCTAGGATTAAGATTACTCAAGCTCATGGTATGACGTGATTTAACGCCCTCATCTGTCCTGGTAAACTTGTTTCCCGACTACTAAACCTTTTACTCGGGAAGATTCAAAAATCTCTGTTGATTACCGAGGTCTCCAAAAGAAAAAAATAAAGGAAGGTTGTACGCTCTCCTTCCAAAAGGGCTATCGGAGTTTGCGAGCCTTTCGTTGTTTCAACGAACCACAGTCGGTTCTTTGCACCCAACTGATAAGAGAAGAGTTAAGGATGAAACGCTCATTGTTTCTACCCCAGGGAAAGATCCAGCAGGAAACCTAGGCCTCAAAGATGTTGGACTACATCAGTAAGAGACTACCTGGATTCTTTGCGCAAGCTAGCTTCAATAGATGGCTTGTTTATTGTTCGCAGACGGAGCGAGCTTGGCGAGGGTCACATATGCCATCAACATATGAGTATATCTTCTCTTAAGAGGGAGCCTGTGGTCAATATTACCTATCCCGCTCAGAGTGCATAAATTTGTGCTCAATGATCACTCGATAATAATTTATAGCTCTGCCCGTGACTCCCTACGTAACCATAAAATGCTTTACAACTGAAGGCCATCAGTTGTAAGTGAGGTAAGAGGTAGGAGTCTTAAGACCCCACTCCTTTATTCTTTTTCATGTTCCTCGAAGAAAAGTTCCATAAGTTAGTGTTCTGTGGATGGTTTTGATTCCTTGTAAAGCCAATTGGGCTTTTGCTATGGAGAGGTTATCACTGTCATTGCATCACCCACAAGAATAAGGCATATCGATGTCTAGAGTCTAGCCAGAATAAGTCTAAAATTTTCTAAGGCTGTGCACAATGAATGTGTCTTTTACACGGCAAATTTCAAGATTAGTGGAGGATCGTACTTTACTTCCTGTAAACAATGCGATTCGTATCTGATTGAAAGGAGAAACTGATCGCCCAGGTTTTGAACTAAATTTCGTATAGAGAAGCTATTGAGAGTGTTCTGTTGCCTTCGGGGGAACTAGATATCAATATGTCACAGCAAAGGAAGGCACACTTCGTTTATAGTCTTCTCTAGCTTACGACCACGCAAACAGTAACAACACCTAAGGAAATTCTACATTTCCACCACAACACCCTTGCGGAGTTGGTGAGCAAGTAGCCTCGAGCCTTGCTTCGTGGCATTATACCCCCATCTCTCTCGCCTGATTGAACTGCGTGAAACATGGGGCTACACTCTGCCACGATTCGCTTTCAACTAGGAGAGGTAAACGCTGGGAAGTAAACAAAGAACATACTAATGGTGTTTCGAAGTCTACCAATCTAACAGATGATATGAATAAGGGAGTTCCTCTTCTTTCAAAACTCTATGAAACTGTACGGGTCGAAACAAGTGGATGGTTGTTTCATCAAAAAATAATTGAACTCTTCCCACCGAAGAACTCAATGTAGAATAGAAAGATTTGCATTCAGGGGATAACTTACTTTATTAAGGCATCGGATGTGACACTACTAGCAGTGTGCTCATCGGCTATTAACTCCAGAAATTCTGCCTTCAGCTAGCCTAGGAAATTCCCATTGGGCTCTTCAATGAGATCTCTTGCAAGAGGATTTAGATAGCCACTTCATAGTAGGTCCAGAGAGAAATTTCTTTAATTGAATTTCATGAACTCAACGATAAATGGAGGAGCCGAGGAGATTCATTTATTTCCATTCCATTTTAATTTTTTGCATTCATGAGACTATCGGGTGCATAGCCATAAATCTTTTTGCAACATCCTGGGCTGGTGGGTGTTCAATCTTTCTCCGATGTGATATCTCTCTTTCTGGATTAAAGTAATTCACTCGTCTCTATCTACCGTCCAGAATCACCAGCCTCTATTGAGCCTGCTGAGGCCGTTTCTCATTTTGAGAAGACTTGAACTCTAGTAAACTTCTCTGAGTTTACTATTCGGTTAGTCTTGGTGGCATGGCCTCAACTGAACTAGTCGCACAGTTGAATATGTGTATCAATAATGTGAAAGAATTTACCTATTTCTCTACTTGAACAGATTAATTATCCTCTCTTTAGATTTCCATATACTAGTCTAATCAACAACGCACTTTGGATATGAGGTGACCGACTATCACAATGGAATCGATCATTTTTCAATTCCCATCTCTTTTTCGTGTGGCTGTCAATCGAGAGGCGACCCCCTTGGTGATTGTTTTAAGCGTGGTGGTCTGTATTCAGGGAAATGACTCAATCTCAAGCGAGGAGCTTATGCCAATAGAAAAGTCCATTGAGTTCTTCTCCATTACCCTCATAGCCATAGGATTATCTTCTATTCGTCAAATGCCAGGCCATTTTCCAAGTCTGCTACTTCCATAATCATCGGCCATATTTGAGATGGGCTTCAAAGAGAATCATTATTCCTAAAATTGACGGTGATGAAACTACTTTGTCCGAATCTTCGCGGGGAGAGCCAGATTCCGGGCTGCATTTCCTGTTTCCAATCAATGAGTATACCCCTCATAGCATAGGTGAGTAGTGTTGTATAAGTGATTTCGAGTAAGTTCAGACATGCTCCTGGCCCCTTCGGCTGAAATCCAATACGACGTTCACCATACTTCAACACCTAAATAAACGAAACAGATATTCTTTTAGTTTTGTTCTACAGAATTAGATCAAATGGCATCATCCAGTCTCTTGGAAGATATATGCGAATGCTTAATTTTCGCCACCAGAGAGAGATCATTCAACCGTGGATTGTCTCAATCAAATTTATCCAACCTCTTACGCGTTCAGTTTGATAGATTAATTGGTAAATGTTAGGTTAGCCTCTTTCCTGGACAGGGAAGTAACTGTCATCTGCACAGTGTAGCTTCCATAAATTCTGCTCCACGTCACTCTTCCTGTTGATGAATGTAATTTCGAGTCTTTCTTTTAAAAACAGCATTTCTTTACGTTACTTTTTGATTTAGATAATACCTCCGATGCTGCGTGAGGTATATTATAATGAAGACTCTCCATTTTGCGAGCACTAGAACTTGGTTCCACATATAGTTATGTAGTTTCGTACGGCAGGAGTAGAGTATCCTTCAAGTAATGTTCTCAGCATTAATTTCCTTGTCACGAGCATCAACGGACCGCATCAAATCGCTGCTGCCAAAAAGGTCCTCACAATACTCTACGTTGACATCTTTTCGGTCCCTTTTAGGGCAGTTCAGAATTCTATCTTTGATCGCCAACGCATCAGTCTTTGAAACGGGTTTACACTTCCTACGCTAGCAATGGCATCACTTTGACACGTGCAAAATGTGGTAAGCTCACGCTGATTTATAGTCAAATGACTCTTCACCTAGAAGGCCCACATTGACATCCTTATTATCTTTTGTATCCGTTACATAAAAATTCTGCAGTACGTGTTATACTAAAGGGTTATCCAATTACTCTTCTACCACTTCTCTGTTTGCTCAAAGCTCTACTACTGGGGTGCAAGTTTTATTTTTCCGTATCCGAACCTATATGTTTATGGTGGATTCGAATCATCACATTGATCGACGGTTGGTGATTGAAGCGCTCTGAACCTCTTAATATAGAAAGACTTCTTGTCAATAATGGAGAAATACCACTCCCTTTGCGTTGTACACAACGCATGATGAACCTGTACACGTCGATTGGACAAATATTTAATTCGCCAAAGGGTATTATTTTGTCCTTGGCCAAACTCATCAAATCCCGAGGAGAGTCGCACATTATTAATTTAACATTTTAGGTTCTGTTTTGCAAAATTCATTTCAAGATTTCTTCTTCTGATACCACCTTATATGACCTCACGGAACGCACCACCATTTGACCCGATTACTCCCATAAACCTTTTTGTGACAACTGTTTAGTCCCCCAGACTGCCCGAGCCATTTTTGGAGAATGTCCCAGTCTGGGAGAGCTTCGCGCGCGTTACTTGACCCACTATCAGACGGGCGGAGCCGCTACCTATTTTCCCTTGTACTCAGGACGGTTTCGTGTAAACCAAACTGACATTGTAGAGATTTAGTTATTTGGATGTTATTTGCATGCTTGGTACTCTGAGGGAGGCGGATCTCACTCTAGTGCTTGAAATTTCCCTCTTTTAAATATTTGCTTATTTTTTATACAGCCTATATGTTGGCTTAAATGACTTAGGTGGTTATGCCTTTTGGCTGATGACCAGAGAAAACTTCTCCTAGATTACGCCGGGGCGCCCAAAAAATCTCGCTTCTGGCAAAAATTATATGAGTCAATTCCTAGGGATATAAATCTAATGCTTAAAGGATTAAAAAAAAATGGGTTTTATCGCGTTCGGATTGGACTTAGCCGCGAATGCAGGACCACCAGATAGAGCACTTCTCGGAATCTTTATATGAAGAGGGTTGGATCTTTCTGACAGACTTACTTTTTGATCGAATATTCTATTTTAGGGCAGGTTCACACCGTGGACCTGTTCAAGTTCTGGGGTTACGAAGTTGGCTATATATGTATGTCGGTAGAAGAGGGGCAATTCCTATGCGTGCGTTCAGAGTACTACAGGCTTTGCAAGATGAAGCCTCCTGCCAGTATCTAAGCTTACCTTGTAGCTAAGAGCTTATAATGTGCTCAAAGCCAATGAAGGGGGCACAATACTTCATGGAGGTACCATTTATTTATTTTTTTCTTATTTTGTTTTTGTTTGTGTTTCCTTTTAAATATTACACCTTTCCAAGTGTAATATTTAAAAGGTAATTTTAGTATTTCCTGGAGATAGAACCAATTTTTGGTTTATGCCAAAGTGGAATATTAATGTTTTTAAAGAATAGTTTTGAAAAGGTGCCGACTCTTCCAAGTTCCTGATAAATGAGAGTAATTCTTTCTATTGTATTGAGGAATTGTTTACTGATACTTTGTTTTCTAATCACATAAATGGGTGACCCTAAATCTTACTCCATTTTATTGTCAAGATCTACGTTTAGATAGTCTCTACGTGTTTAAATAGTGTTTTTTTATCGAGTTTTATTTTCGGACAAACTCTTTTTGCCTTTAATTTTACTACATACCTGAACGATTTCTATTGATTTGTGTAACATTAGGTTGCATTTACAAGTTCTTTTTAATTTATTTTTTATATTTAACCCAGAAATTTTTTCTTTTTATGTGATTGCAATACTTAGCTATTACCTCAGCTTTTGTGAATGATAATTACATAAAAACAGATCTTAACGTAGTTAAATATTTTCCAAAGTTTTGATTGTTTTGTCATCAATTATCTTTTCAGCGAACTTGATCTTTCTTAAAACGTTCAGTATAAGATCAGCAGCTGTTTTAAGAGATTTTAACTTTATATTTATTCCGCTGCAATGTTCACACATGACTGGTTGCTCCCTTTTCAGTTTTAGGCCAATTATGTGTGCGGTTATGTTGAGAATTTTTCATCATTTATAATGATTCCTTCAAGCAACGACTTTTGTTCGTGGTTTAAAGATGTTAGCACTATTAAATCGAGGTGACGCCTGCCTTTGGATACGTCTCCCCTATACCGTGTAGAAGATGCCAAACATTGCAATGTAATAATTTTGTCATATTTTATTCTGGTCTCAAGAATGAAGCCGCCATGGAACGGAAAATTATTAACGAAATTAGTGATTTAGTTCGATGTTAAAATCGAAACTTGAACACTCGTCTCCACATTAAGGAAATATGTAAGTATTCCTAACTTTTACAAGAACTATCTTTTTTTTCATAAGTTCAGTCATCTTTTCACAGCTCCCAAGACTCTTTCATCTCTAAAAAACCAAAGGATATAGAATTCAATCGAGATCTTTCTCTTTATCGTTATAAATTTTCTGGTGTAGTTGCAATAGAAAGAAAGATAAGAAACTCTAATTAGACAATCGTGTACTAATTACCAAAATATTCAGACTTTTATCGCAATTCCAGCAATAATTGAAATGAATACTAGGGCTTTAATAGTCCTACCTAGCTTCAAAAATGAGTACCCTAATTAATAAGTTCCAGGTCCCTACCATGTCTATTAGCCATGGTATTGGGAATTTGTCATTAATCTCAAAAGGTTTGGAGAATATGGTTCCGGCATCTTCAATGTTTGTCATAAAAATGCTCAAACTTTGAGATAAGAGGATTGTAAAGAAAAACGCAATTTAATCCTCCCTCAAAAGGATAAGGTACTCAGAAAAATGAACAGAGAGGACGAGAGAATAAAGAGGAGAAACGTAATGGAAATAGACTTTAAGATATTAATTAAGACCATCCAGGGTTGAGGAGTTTTTATCGCCTCTTGTGTCGCCATATTACGTGAAAACTGTCTTCTACTCGGATGGCAAAAGCGATATTGAAATAAGAAATCGTAATTTTTATTTAGAACTATTAGATTTCATATTTAATACAATCACCAAATATGGATATAGAACATCTATCGAGCATTTGTAATGCAGTGAGAAAACATATACAACTGCCTATAGCCCTATATATACCATATATGAATTATTTATTTAATTATTAGTTTATGTATTTTTGGCCAATTTATCTAAACTCGACGGAGCGTCTCATTAGTCTGTGCCACACATAAAAATATTCTGAGCGTAACCTGTCGTTATAATCCGAAACTCTCGCTAAATACAATTTCACAATTTTGCTTTACTATTTGCTCGGCTTTGAAAAAAATATATGACCCGTATTTATCCAATAAAAGTCTAGTGGAATAAAAATTAAAGCTTTATAAAGGGAGAATAGCAAAGGAAGATTGTTCACTTGTAATTCGAGAAAATAGACCAAAATAGCCAAAATTTACAATTTTGATGGAATCTATTATAGGAATAATGGAAAAAAAATAATAATTGTTAAACTTAATTATCCCAAGAAGTATATGGCCTGCTGACTATCATTGATTAAAGTGTTTAATTACCACTTAGCGGAAGGTACATGAAAGTGACATTTCATGCCTATACATGAATTAGTTAATCTCCTCTCAACCCCTTTCTATTCGCGACGAACGTTCAGCGTTAAGAGAGAGTAATTGGGCGGCGAAATATAAGGTAAAAAGGCCCACAAATATGCCTCTGGCATGGGTCGAAAAGCGAAATAAAGGACAACCAGACCAACCCATATAGTTCTCGCGTTACTTTAGCAAGCGAAGTATAAGATACTCAGACCAACTCATTTGTTTCTGGAGTTAGTCTAGCAACCGAAATATAAGATAGACAGATCAACAAATATAGCTGGCATAGGTATGGAAAGCGAAATAAAAGGTAAACAGACAAAAACATATGCTTCTAGCATGAGCATAGTAATGAAATATAAGATAAACTGAACAAAAAACAGTGAATCTAAGGAAAATCAAATTCTAAACGTTTCTTACATATATCGATTTTTATTTCTATTCACTCTTTTGGTAGTAGAAACCTTATTAACAAAATTACCTACTACCCTCTTTGCCCTGGTTTCATCATATGAGTTATATAATACATTATCGATCAATCGGATCCTTAGTGTTTAAGGGGCCAAGCCATTTTCCATTATTTTATCTCTAATTCAAAATATTTTATATCTTTCCGAATAATTCCTCTTTTGGATAATACAGTAAAATGGTTCTGAGATGCGCTGCTCAGGCAGGTAAATCAATAGTTAAATTGGGGGCTGTAATCATGGGTTAAAATGAGAGGAAGACTAGAGGTTACTGTTAGAGGTTACCCCTCGAGCCCCAGACCACGTGCTCCTTTGCGTAGGAATTTTAGAATCAACGAGAAGGAAGCTGTGTCGCGCTGAGTCGCCTGACCCGGCTGTATTTACTTAAGCGGGACACACACACATCGCTCTCTTTCCCAAGCGAATGCACCCGTAAGAGCTTAACTCCATATCCTGAGGCAAACTTTGCTGTTCGACCCAACCCCTTATCTCGAAATAAGTTTGCACAGACTGGCGTCGTGAATTCTCTTTGGACGGCTATGCCCTGGGGCTGTCTAACAGACCAGCCACAGGGCTATGTAACCCTGCGTCCGCCATTCCTCGACGAGATTGAGAGTCTGCCAGTCCCTGCGTTTAGACCGTTTGTCTGTTTCTCGCGAAGTCTCGCAACGCCTGTTCGAGTCGTACCTCGTCATTAAGATCTCACCAACAGATCGGCCTTCGTGAAGCTTTGGCACCTTGTTCAGAGGAAAGCTTATCGAGTCATCTTCTTCCCTGAGAACAGTGAGGTCCCTCTCGTCTCGCATCCCCATTCAAGACTCCCGTTCCCCGTGTCTGAGACTCTCTGCCGTGCCGCAGAACAGTCTCTCGTGTTTGAGATCACTTCTCTCTGGAGCAGAGAATACTCATTCTTCTGCAAGAAGTACTCAAACCCCCATCTACGAGTCTTCCTCGTCGGAACTCTCAGTAGTGTCTCCCCAAAGACCTGTGTCCTTGGTCTTTCGCCTCCGAACAACTCTAAGTTTCAAGGTAAAGCGCTTTTGCTTGTAATCCCATGATTTCACTCCCCGCCATTTGACGCCTGCATCCCCTTTTTAATTGACTCATCGCTTAAACTGAAATAATATCCATTATTCGGGTCAACGATAATTTTGCACTCCCCACTTAACTGTGTCATATTGTAAATTGTCCCGATCTAATTAAATATGCTTTTAAAGCATAATTTGTTCCACTTTTTGTATATATATTCCCCCGTTTATTATTTATATTAAAATTATGTTTGGGGGGGGTTTTGATCTTTATATATCCTTGAACTGAAACTTGGCATGCTAGTAGATAAATCCTGGCCAATTATAAACGCATTCATCATGGAGGTGGCCTTCCACTCCTTCAATTGCTCTAAAGCCTATCGCAGATGGCCTCGTGTCGGCTATCTGCCCGTACAAGTGTACGCGCCCTTATACCGAAAGGGTCTACTCTACACAGGTATACCTCGACAATTACAATTTGAAACATTAATTAGATCTGCTTTAGAAGATCATAGAGGGGAAAGTGTTAAATTTTATTTTTCTTCTGAAAGTTAAATGAATTTAAATTTGTGGGAAGCTCGTATGTTGTTTTGGTTGATTAATAAAATATATTATTAAAGGTTCCATCATTTAACTAGAACTGAATAAGCAAAATTATTTGTACACAGAAACATATACGAACCTTCGCGCAAGCATTCGTGCTCACTTAAACTAAATGAAACTTTCTTTTTGTCGTATTTCACCAATATGTCTAATCTTGTGCAATTTTCTTCCATATTTTCGTATATTATATTTTTAAAGATCATGTTTCCATCTTTTTATTGATTTTTCTTTTGGTCATCTTATATCAGGTAGAGTTCAATCTGTTATATATTTGGTTTCTTCACTTTGTTGATGCTCTACATTTGACTAGCTTCCCTTTTGCTTTCGATACTATATGTATTATTCGTACTATATTTTGAAATCTATTCAGTTCTCATATTCACGTAGGTTTTTGCTTAATTATTATAATCATAACTCAGGCATGAGTTTTGTGTGGCCTTGAGATCTAACGCAAATTTTTCAGACAGGTGGATAATTTGATTTAAATATAGCGCTCGCCTTTCCAAACGATGCCAAGAAGTTGAGATATTGCACAATTCACTTCCCTATTTTAGACCTAAAATGAGTTAGGTGGGACTGCGGAACTCTCATGGAACCATCTCTATACACCGCCAACTACACGCCATGTAAGAAGTCATTATATCCCATCGAGGGTGAATATTCCTTTTCCAAATCTGCTGTCGCAATTATTCATTAGGTTTGGCATCAGTGAGCATGTACATTCAAAGATTAGTAGTTTCCTGACATGTTAATGTTGTATTAATATTGAGAACTTATAGGATTAATAAATATTAATATTAACAACTTGAATTCTTAAATGATTTAACTATGCTAAAATATGGCGAAGCAAAGAAGCACCCTACATGAATGCGTGCATGTAGGGTGAGGTTTCCATACGTAACCACATAGAACACAACTTCCTGATTTGGAATTTGCCTTCTATTGCCATAATCGTCAGGCCTTATATTTTAATAATTATTTCCACATTTATCATCTTTATTTTGACTTCCTTGAGAATGGAAAAAACATTTATTCCATGCTTCGCCATATTTTAGTATAGTTAAATCATTTAAAGATGCAAGTTGTTAATATTAATATTTATTAATAAAATTAGTTGTTGTTAATTAATATCACATTACCTTTTCAGGAAACTAGAAATAAACAATATACTCAATGATACAAAACTTAAAGAATAATTGTGACAACAGATAAGGCAAAGGAATATTCATCCTCAATGAGATTTATTGACTTCTTACATGACGCACAGTTGGTGTTCCCCAAGATTCAGTTTTGGGACATTATTTATTTGATTTCTACGTAGGTTCATAACTTGGACCAAAAATATCTCACCATATTTTGGTCTCTATTTCCATTGAAATGGTATCGAGAGATAAATCTCTCATATAATCATTCTGTATTAGTTTCTTTTCGGTTGTTGATTAATTATCGTATTGCTTCCGCCATAGGAAAGAAATTGACTAGATCCCACTATCATATTTTGTACTAACAAGTTTAATAATTTAGAGTGAGCCTCCCTGCAACTCTGTGGAGGGTTATTCGGCTATGGTTGAGCCGCTTGGTGATGTCGGACTTCTTGTGGCCTGTGCGCAGGAGAGCAGAGATCTTGATTATTTTTATTTCCATCTTGACACACCTGAATACAAACCAAATCCGAGGAAATAAGTTCTACATCAGAGATAAGTTCATAAATTCTTCGAAAATTTCAACATAGGCCAATTACCATCAACAACTCTTTATACTTTTTCATTCAAATAGAAATGCCTAGATATATAGATAACATTTCCACACTATTATAGTTGGTATGTGAGGTTCAAACGTGCATTTGATTCTAAAGTGTGTGAAAAGGAATTCATTTCAAAATATCATAAAATCAGAGCAGTCCTTTGATGGTCTTAAATTAATCATAAAATTCCAACTTCCTTCTTTTATTCTGAGCGTAACATGTCGTAATAATCTAAAACTCTCCACTAAATACAAATTCACATTTGTTGTTTTACTATTTTCTCGGCTTTGAATGAAATATATGACACTAGTTATCCGATAAAATACTAGGGTAAACAAAATAAAGCATATGGTTCTAGCTTGAATCTGGCAAGCGAAATATAAGATAAACTGACCAACACTAAGTGAATTTAGGGGACATAAAATTGTAAACGTTATTTACCTGGATCGATTTTTATTTCTCTTCAATCTTTGGTAGTAGAAACGTTATTAACAAAATTAACTTTTGCCATCTTTTGCCCTGGTTTCATCATGTGAGTTTTATAATATGTTATCCATCTCGAGACCACTAGTGTTTAGCAAGCCAAACCTTTATCCATTATTTAATGTAGGATTAAAAATATTTTTTTATTATTCTGAGAATAAAATAAAATAGAATCTAAAATGTGCTGCGCAGACACGGTGCATCAATAGTTAAATTGGACGTTGTAATCAGTGGTTTGAATAAGATGAAAAGAAGAGATTTCAATTTGTACCATTAATTGGATATGCTTTAGAGGATCAGAGGGGTAAGGGTTCAATTTTCTTTGTCTTAAAATTTAACTTTTCGGGAAGCTTGTATTTTTAGGTTAATTAATAAAAAATGTTATTAATGGTTCCATCATTCAACTAGAAATGAATAGGCAAAATTATATGTACACACACACACATATAGAAAGATTCGCGCCATTATTCCTGCGCGTTACACCACTTAGAACTTTCCTTTTGTTGTATTTCACAAATATGTCGATTTTTGTGTAATTTTCTTCTAGATTTTGTTATATTATTTTTTGGAAGATCATGTCTCCATCTTGTTTTTCATCTTTCTTTGGGTCACCTTATATCAAGTGGAGTCCAATCTGTTGTCTTTTTGGTCCTTTCACTTTGTTGAAACTTTGCCTTTGCCTGGCCACATTTTGCTTTAGATACTATATGTATTATTCGTATTATATTTTGAAATTTATTCGCTTGCGGTATACACGTAGTTGTTTTACTTAATTATTTTTATCATAATTTATTCAAGAATTCTGTGTGGATTTGAGATGTAGCGCGAATATTTCAGCCAAGTGGATATTTTGATTTAAAGATAGCGCTCGCCTTTTCAAACGCTGCTAAGAAGTTGAGGTATTTCACAATTCACTTGTCTATTTTAGCATTAAATGAGATGGGCATTTTAAGACGGTAGAACTTTCATTTTACCATCTGTATACACCTCTCCTCGTCCCACCTTCCCTTTTTTCATGAATGCTTGTATGTAAGGTGAGGTTTCGAAATTTAACCTCACAAAACCTAACGTCCACATCTTTTCATTTCCGCCTATTCACTTAATTTGGTCATTGGTCTTAGTAATTACTTCTGCATTTATTAACTTCATTTTAAATTCCTTGACAAAAGAGGAAACACTTATTCCTTGCTTCTTTGCTTCGCCATATTTTAGCATAGTTAAATCATTTAAGGATTCAAGTTGTTAATATTAATATTTATTAATACCATAAGTTCTTAATATTAATATAACATTAACATGTTAGGAAATTACTAATCCTTGAATGTACATACTCACTGATGCCAAACTTAATGAATAATTGCGGCAGCAGATTTGGAAAAGGAATATTCACCATCGATGGGATATAATGACTTCTCACATGGCGTGTAGTTGTTATCCCCCAGGGTCCAGTTTTAGGATAGTATTTGTTTGGTTTCTACTTACATAACTTGGGCAAAAGATACTAATACCCTATTTTTTTACTCTATTTCCATTGAAATTATATCGAGAGACAAATCTTTTCTATAACCATTCTGTATTGTTGATTCAGTTAATGTTTACCGTATTGCTTCCGCCAGGGAAAAGAAATTGAATAGTTTTTCCCACTCCACCACATTTTGTACTAGCAAGTTTTAATAAGGTAGAGTGAAAAAAGTTGTTAGAGAATCAGGATTAGCTATTATTATTACTTTCTTGGTATTCTTTTAGCAGGTTTATACGAATCAACTCCTAGCTATAAAAAATCAATGAATACAAAATTTGTAGCATATAAAATTTGATACCATTTTTTATACAAAAGATTACAAAATTCCCCCTAATAAGTTAGAAATCTGGACTTAGCCCTACATGTTTCATTTCTGAGAGCACAGGAATAACTCCAGGATAAAACTTTTCATACATTCTTACACTTCTGGTTGTCTTGTTCTTTGTAGTAAGCTATAGAGCTTCACTTTTAATTAATAGGTATGTAGGATTTAAAAATTGACCATATGACACCTTGGGCATAATTCTTCTTTATGGTTAAAAATGCATTTCTTGAAACAATATTACCGATATACTATTTCAACATAACTTCAAACAAGAAGTGATAAACTATTTTGATGAATCGTTAGATGTATCCAATTGAATTGAAACAATCCTCCAAGCTTAATCAAAGCTGATGAAGTCTTCCACCGAATTCTACTCGCAGACTGCTATTCAAGAGAAAACGTCCATTAGAACTAAACTATTTACAGATGGCAAGAGAGCATCCTAAATTGATTACAAAATACTAGAATACCTAGCAGAATAAATACCCCTGATACTGTTTTCTTTATAAGGGACAGAAAACAGAAAATGTTCCACTCTTCGAAAAACATAAAAAACAAAACGATAGGTTTATAACTCTCTTCAGGACACCGATTCTTCTGCTCTGATTTGTTTTCACTGTTTAATTTAAAAGACAAATCCTACTAACTATCCTACTATAATAACCTTGTAGAGGTGCATACCGGGACATACACGAAGTAATTTGACACATACAGTTTATGATAAAATGTTTTTATTTCTACTTTTCCTATTAATATAGCAAATATTTGCTTTTAAATTTTCATTGTTTAATTTAGTGAGTATTAAACATGTCTAGAAAGCAAAATTTCTTAGGAAACTTTAGATGAATTAAAGAGAACGGATTGTTTGTAAATCTTCAGATAGTATGTCCCAAGAACATATTGTTAGTAATTTTAGAATACACCTTTCGAACAATAACAGAATTAGAGTTCAATTTAAATAAAAGAGTCAAACATCCCCGTAGTTAAGACCTTCTCATTTTGGGCTTTCTGAAGGATGTTTTGGGGCTGTTCTAAGATCCATTGAGAAATGCCCTCGTCGGTTATAAGTTCCTACAATGGGAGAAAGATTCCAAATCAGAACTCAAACTACAGTAAATTAACTGCACTCCCTTTGATATTATGGGCGTGAACGAGTGGGCTGAAGAAATGAGCTAAAAGCCTTTAGAATTGCCCCAAGTATAATCTTTTTCAAGGTTCGCTCAATTTTCAGGAGTTTGACATAAACAGATTAAAACCAACTGACACATGTGGGATAATTGGAGGTCAAAGTTGTGGGAATGTGCTGGCAATATCAACTGGAAAAAATAAATTTCCACTCATAAGGAGTGATTCTAGTATTTCAAGTGGTCAGTTTGAAAAAGAGAGTTGTTTATTCATTGAAGAATGGAGCCCCACCCCCCCACTAAAAAAATTATAAAAAGGGACAAAAGAGAGAGAGACAAAGCGTCTTAAGCGACTTCCTTGGGGTAGTCAATCCCCTGACATGAACACAATATACATATGAGGGGAATATTAGACAAGAGTTTACGGAAAATGGCCACAGAACCATGAACATGTTCAGAATTATTGAATCTCATGCGCCTAACCTGGTCGGTAATACCCAAATATGTAATGTTAGACATTATTAATACTATTATGCCTAGGAGAGTATCAGTTTTAAAAGCCCCTAAAATGAAGTTCACAGAGTATTTACCTATCTACTTTCATTGTTTGAAATGCATATTATTCTTTTAATTTACAATAATAGTATTTTATTAATTAAATAGGTGTCTATTTTCTTCTTGTATGTCTCTGCATTTCACTAGTATTTTGGGGCGAACTTTGATGTTACTTGTAACCTCAAAGTATTTAATTAAGTTTGTTTTCAAATAGTTTTCAAACAACATGAGGATTGCTATAAAATAGCCTAGGCATAACAATTGTGCTTCATTCGTTATTTGCTCTTTAAATCACAAATTTATAAGTATTTCTTCAATCAGAGTATTTTTTCAATCATTCGATTTAGTGATATCCTAGGATGTACATATTCTGCTAGTTCGAAAAATAGCGTTAAAATCGGCTGCATACACTGTTATAAATTTTTACCCTTACTACTCTTAGTATGTCTCTGTATATCAAAATTGCAAGTCCTGTGAGATCTCATGAAAACCAAAACATTGCAAAGATAAACTTGAACTCATAGATCTTGGCGGTCAATATTCAAATGACTCTTCAAAAAATTCTTATGTTTGTATATATTTATAATCTCACTTTCTTGAGAATGGGTTCCTACCCGAACCGTTGCTACCAAGAAGTTATAATACAGTGGTGGACTTCCTAAATTTAGCCTGCTTATTTATCCTAAAAATACGTATACGCTTGGCAACGAGCAACCCCTCTGCTCTCTTAAGATATATATATATATATATATATCCAGCCTGTGGATTTTCCTATTTACCCTTCTTTCGTCTTTCTTCTTCCCCCTTTGTCTATCTATTTATCACGTGCCTAAATCTCTCCTTAATCTTGGATCTATTTCGGGCATTTATGAGTATTTGAAAGGTTGTTTAACGACCGCCCTAAAATGCACCTTTTGGAAATGTGTTGCACAGTTATGGGGCTTTGCCTGAATGGTGGGACGCGTTTTACTCCCCTGCCCACTACTGTTAGTTGGCTGGTGTGCGTGGCCGCTGGAAGGGAGTGTATACACATTCTGAAACATGGAGTCAGAGGAAGGAGCACCTCGAACTTGTATCTCCACCCTATTTTGACGGTGTTTGGGTTGTCCTTTTCTAAATGTAAGACATTTCAAAATCAAAGAGTTAAAATATTCCAATTGGCCATGACTCTTTTTTCGTGTGCACCCACTTAAGAACACACGGAAATGATCACTTCGTCTTCAAAATATCCTTAAACGTCTTAAGCGGTCCTGCCAATTGAGTTCTATCTCTTAAGTATATATTTTACTATTGTGTTTGCGTTTCTGTATTTTAGCAGAAAGTTAATTTAAGCTGGTATTCTGGGAGGGAGGTGAGTTCACATTTGTTGTTTTGTCATCTTCGATTCATCGTCAAATATTTTTTTACGTTGCATGAAAACTAGTTCTCCTGTAGGTTCCTTCAAATCATTCAAGTTATTTTCAGGCTGCAACGCGCAGACTCTTTACAATAATTTTTTATTCAATTTTTAATAAGATTATCTTTCTCTATTTTCACACCTTCAATCGAGAGACTTTGCGAGCTGCAGCAGACCTCTCTTTCTAACCCGGCACCTCGCAGGCTGACGGAAGTTAGCCTGCGTCAAACCTTAAAAACCTTTATCTTCAAATAATTTCAGGTGTTAAATTTAGCTATTCCTACAACTACCCCCCAAATAACCAGGTTTGTCAAGTGATCAAGGATATGAGACAAACTAGCTATTTTTCCCTTGTCCTTGATCACGTGATAAGCCTGAGTATTCCGATGGCCTGTATCACCTTGCGAGCCAGATTTCTCCCATGCCAAAGGTCTTAATTGTCCCATACCCTTGTTAGCTTAATTTCCTGGTTTATTCCATGCCCTGGATTGCCGGTTGGATTTGAAATTTGCAGAAACGATGATGGTACGCATGTTGAGGAAACCAATAAACTTTTTACCTTTATGCATTTATACTTTATATAAAAATTGCCACTTCTTACATTTGGCATCAATATTTTTTTCCTTTTCCGTTATCAAAATACTCAATTACTTTATGGATACCCGACTAGTGTACTCGTGCCACCAATTTTGAAGGCAACAATTTTATGCTGAAAGGGTATTTCATGTTAAAATGTTCCTCGTATTTTTACTAATAATTTACAACTGATACTATAACGTTATGGAAATGTACGTATTGTATGAAAATTATGAATTGTACTACATAGAGACGAACGGGGACCCGGGCGTTGAGGATCTCTCCTCGGTCCGGGACTCGCGGTTATACCCCAGTTTCGAGATAATTTACTACCTTGGCTTCCACTGTGGGCTAGTCCACAAACCAGTGTTCACATAAGCCTTCAATTATGCCAGTCCAATCAATTATGCCATTCCAATCAATTATGCCATTCCAACTGGCCGGCAAAGTTAAGACGAAATCAATGAATGGCAACTATCCGAGCAGGTTTGCACGCAGGGCGATGGACGGGTGCAGTGAGGTGCTTAAGCCCTCATTGAATTATGAATCCTCGATGAAAAATGGTATTATCTCTTTTTTGAAGGGTGAAGCGAAATTCACCAAAAGACTTCCACAATAGGCTCTTTTCTATGTAGGCGGTGTTTAAAGTCCGTTACTAAGCAAGTAAAAATGCTTTATCCGTAGGTAGCTAGCAGAGCGTATGAAGTGAATATTCGGCCTTCCTGAACGCTTCTTGATTGATTGATTGATGTAACAAGTGGGAAAAATGTGTTGTAGGTGGATATTGGTGAAGAATATTTATATTTTGCCCTGGTGTAGATGGCATCTCAGACATCTTATATTTTTCTATTTCTTTTTTATTCCTCCTCTTTCGATGGTGTCTGTCTTTTGGCTGACACTTTTGTTGTTGTTTTCTTATCTTGCTTTTCGATTTTTTTATTTAATTATTGTTATCTTTCTCTTTTAATATATATATATATATATATATATATATATATATATATATATATATATATATATATATATATATATATATCTCTATAAAAATTTATGTCCTCCGTCTTTAGGCATTCAAGCCTTTCAATTATGTTTTTGCTAACTCGTTAGCTTTTCATTTTTACTTTTATTCTGGTTTAGTTTTGTTTATTTTGCCTGTTGTGGGCACTTTGCCTTCTTTAATTATAATTATTGTTTAATATTTGATTTAATTATTTTATTTATTTTGGGCACTTTGCCTCTTTTAATTTATTTATTTGTCTTGTATTTATCATTTTTATCATTTGGGCACTTCGCCTCTTTTAATTTATTTATTTGTCTTGTATTTATCATTTTTATCATTTGGGCACTTCGCCTCTTTTGATTTTCTCTTTTCCTGGAGGCTTTTTCGTGGAGTCTTTTTCGTGAGTAGGATAATTTATTCTTTGTTACGTGAACATAACTGCTTGATCTTCCCGAGAGCACAGTCTTCCACTTGGGAGTAGGGCTCTCCTAGTAACTTGTCCAATTATCAGTTGTGGTATATCTATGTTTGCCTCTATATGCGGGAGAATTTCAGTTTCTACTTTTCCCCAGGTCTTTCTCCCTAGCCTTTGGAGGACCATATTCAATGGCTCAAGTTCTGCTCTTGCGTGCAGTTCCATCTGCAGAATATAGCCCATTCTGCTCGCGCCAGCTATAAGCAGGGTAGCATTGTTCTGGACTTTCTGCATAAATCTAAGAGAGGTGGAACTAGCTGCCTGCATTACCATTGCTGGGTACACCAGTGTTGAGTGCACCAGGACAGTGTACAGCTTCTTGATGTTTTTGGCGCTGAGGTTTCTGAACCTTTGCAGTTTTTTAAGTTCTTCTTTGGCTAGGGAGATTTGGTTGTTGATGTACATTTTATACCCTGTTGAGGTGATGCGCAGACCCAGGACTTTACCTTCGTTGGAGTATGGGGAAATTTCCTCTGCGACTATGACGTCGTCTCGTTTCCGGCGGTTCACTGGAAGGATCTGGAACTTTTGGTGATTAGTCTTAATTTTCCACTTTCTTTCGAAACGATTGATATTATTTATTTCGGTAGCTGTATCCCTTGATTGAACTCTAGTGTTCCTATAGGAACTGAGGATTATCTGAGTGACCTCGTCTGCAAACTGCAGACGTGTACACAAGATACAATAGCGGTGTCAGACAGCTACCTTGTGGAACACCCGCCTCTAGTTCGAATTCGGATCCTCTGTTTCCTTCAATCGAAATTCGGGCTTTCCTTTTCATGGTGTTATCGCAGAGAACTTTTCCAGGATATGGTTTAGTTTGAAGCCCAAGATCTTAGATTGTAGACCTGTCAGCCAAACTTTATCGAAAGCCTTCTGCACATCTCGCATCACCAAGTCTATGTACTTCCCCTCAGCTTTACAGTGGGCAAGCTTTTCGGTGAGAAGGGCAAGGGCTGTAGCAGTCCCTCTTCTCTTGCAGAACCCATGCTGCTGAAGGTTGTGAGCTTCCAGCTCGGACAGCTGATCTTGTAACCAGTTGGCTAGAATCTTCTCGTAGACTTTGCCTACAAACTCAAGGAGGGATATTGGCCTGTAGTCCACCAGTTGATCGGGGGGCTTATTTCCTTTGGGGTTAAAAATGATTTTAGTCATTTTTTAACCATCGGGGAAGTAGCCCGTATTCAGAGAAGCGTTATAGATGTTAGTGATTCCCTGAATGATCTGGCGGGGGCCATGCAGAAAATTATTTTTAGTGATGCCCGTCCAGCCTGGCGCCTTTTGTTTAAAAGATTTTATGATTTTCATGACCTCTTCCATTATAATTGGTCGGCCATGGTCCGCCATCTCCCTCCCTTCGTCGACGTAGGCTCATGGGTGTATTCGATGTATGATCTGATTAAGTTCTTTAACCAGATGGTCTTCGAATTCCTGGTCAAATTCCGGATTGTCCTCAGGTGTTATTAAGAAGATTTCCTTCCAGAGCGTGCGGAACCTTTCCTCCAGGACCGCCGGATCCTCCAAGTAGTCATTGCTCTCTTTAATGCGGGTCTTTTCTCTATTTTGTAGGCCTTTTAGTTTACTTACTAGGCGCCAGAATTTATCGGGGGTCACCTCGCTGTCTACCCTGGCTATTAGGCTGTTCCAGATCTCAGCCTGTTGTTGGTTAATAGCCAGCGTTAGCTCATCACGCAATTGTCGTAGCAACGAGTTTCGTTCTCGATTCGTACCCGCTCCTCTGATCTCTTCATACACCTCCCTGTGCTCCCTAGCGATCTCTTTCATCTCCTCGGTCCATCTGGGTTGTGGAGGAGTCTTGTAACCTGCCATGGGTACACACTTGCGGTCAGCCTCGGTGATGAGGGCTGTTATCTTCTCCAGCTCCACGTCAATCTCCTCTAGAGTTGCTTCGCTTAGGTCGGCTGGTTCGAATGAACCTATGATTTCTCCGTAGCTTTCCCAGTCGGCCGAAGCGTAGCTTTTGCGCAGAGGGTCCAGAATCTGGATCGAAGCGAGTGAGATGGTGGTCAAGATTGCTATATGGTCGTTTGTAATTGCTGGTCCTGGCTCGTATGATAGTTGAATGGGAAGCCATCACTTGTCATGATTATGTCGGGCTTTGTTGCTGCCGAGAGGTGATATAGGTCGGGAAATCCGGTCCTAGCCTCTGGATGTTTTATCGTCGCATAATCATTTCCAAGTTATGGCCTCTGTTATTTGTTTTACCATAGCCAGCCGTTCTGCATCTGGAATTGAGGTCGCCTCCAAGGAATGCCATTCTGCAGTGGCCGAACAAGGTGGAGAAGTTTGTGAAAGGCAGGTACGTTCGTCGAGGCGGTTGGTATGCCACCGCGATTACGAGATTGCCCACAAGTGTGTGCAACTCTACCGCCACAAAGGACTCGTTCAGTTCTGGAAGGTATCTGAACGAGAGATTCTTTCTGACGGCAACGGCAGCACCATCGAACGCTTCTTAGGTCAAGATCAAATAATTTATCTTTTTTATTCTAAACATTATTCTAACTTTATATTTTGTGTCACTTCTAATTGGTCGTAAAACATATTTTTACGTTAGATAATAATGCATATATAAAACATATTTTTGTAAATTTTTTCATTGTTTGCCTAGAAGATGACCTTTGAAAATATTGAAAGACTTCTCTGCTAATTAAAATATGCCACTTGCCAGCATTTTTCCCACCTTCCGCTGTCTGAAAAAATATTCTTTGAAAAGGTTAAAAAGCTGCAGCGCAAGCTTAACCATGCAGCCATTGCTGTCAATTTTAACAAATCTTACACATATATATATATATATATATATATATATATATATATATATATATATATATCCAAATAATCACACATGGAAATGAAAGGCGGATTCAAAGTACTTTCGAACTTGTTCAGCTCATTCTAACCAACAAAAAGTCATCCATACAATCAAACTTCGTGAGTGCCCCCCCCCCCTTCTTCTAGTTCACCCATCATCATTTATCCTCTCTATTTGGCAGTTCACGCTTAAAGATGCTGAATTACGAAGAAGAGGGAGTCAACCCAAACGAACATAAAGTATCACCGCAAGAAGAAAGGGAGTACGAACTATTTCTTCTTGAATCAAGTTACCACAACCAACAATTAGAGGACATAAGAAGAATATAGCCCCTGAGTTGCCACTCTCTCGAAGAAATAGCTCAGGATAACACGACCAGAATCCCTTTGCAGGCAATGGACGGACAACCCAAGCCCAGCAGGGAAAAAGTATTTGAGGTTGTTTATGACAAATTAAGTATTGCCATGGTAAGACTGCTGGAAAGAGCCTCGGGATATGTTACTATATGTGAGAAGGAGAAGGACATTGAGGCAATCATCAAAGAAAAGGCAGTTGAGGTCCTTCGTGGAATTGTTCTGCAGTCCGCCAAACCACCTCAGATCCTGGCCCACAGGAGCGTGGTATGCCGGCAACTCGACCGATGGATCGGATACACTCGAAAGAGGAAATCAAGGAGGAGATCCAGCTTCGACAAACCTAAGCTAAGGTAGTCAAATTGATGAAGTTTAAGAACAAGAGGGATATCAGTGACTACACTCACGTTTTTATAGTAGTCTTCGAAGATACCACAATGGCCCAAAGGGCAAAAGAACATGGTCTGCTCATGTTTAATTTCAAAGTAAGGAGAAACCAAATTAAGAAAGGGGAATTTACTTCAGTTTAATTCTGCTTCAGGTCCTACAGAATGGAGCAGCACGCGGCAGCAGACTTTGATGAGCCACAGGGAACATGCGCCTAATGTAGCGAAAAGAGCCACCATTGGAAAACGTGCAAAAGAACTTCGAAAAGTGCGACAACTTCGGGCAGGAACACAGATCAATGGACATACATAGCCTGCCCTGTCAAAAGATAAGTGATCAAAAAGAAGCATGAGTTAAAGAAACAAGAGGAAACGCGTAGAGTCAATACAACCTACGCCCAAGCAGCAATGCGGCCTTTTCAGAGGTTCATACGAAAAAGACCTACCTCAAGCTACAGAACGAAAACTCAACCAAGATTCTGACGTGGTCATGAAGAACTACACACAAGGAAAGGTTTGATGGTGCTACAATAGCTGTCAAGGGGAACATCTATGTAGCAGAATGAGGTGAAAGGGCGACCACGTGCCCTTCTGTACCCACGTGGTCCTGAGATCACCGCACAGAGCTGTGAAATTATGGATGAACCCGAGTAAGGATGCAGCCTACGCCTTATCACACGCCCCAGCTGTATTTGCCTAGGGACCGAGTTCATCGACTCCCACGGCCAACTTTCAGCAAATATTCTTGCATTCTGTCCGAATGATCGAAGTTTGTTGGACATTCCAAGCCACCTGTATCACAATTCCCTCTTCTCCCGAAAGAGTCGTCAACTTTTCCCAAAAATCGCAGGCGCGGCTTGAGGGCCGTCACGGCCACCTCACCAGGCGTCTCTATAATCTTTCGACTCAGTTTAATAAGCAACACTGTTAGACTTCCTACCTAGTCCGGCGAACGAGCTGAAGGACGCTCGTCCCTCCCACCCCCAGCGGTGATTTTAATTCGAGTCGAAGGCAAAATCGATCCGTGAACTCTGCCATAGTCAATCAGCAAGTATCGACATCTGTGACTTCTGCCAGATTCAATCGGCCAGTATGGACATCTGTGAACTCTCCGACGAGGATTCCCAACTCCGACGGCCGTCTACGAGTGCTCCCTCATCTGAAGCTTGAGGTATCCCGCCTTCTTCCGTCGCATTCATCGTACCCCAACTGGCCCCTTTTCTGCAATGAACATGTAAGAAGTTGTAACCGTTGCCGCCTGCAGATTAATCTAGAATCTGGCTTACCATATTGATCTATTATTTGTGCGAACGCCCCAGTTTAAAATCCCCCTTTAAATCACCAACCTAAATCTGATCTACTTAATCTCCTAATTAACCCACCTGTATCTCGTGTGGACATTCAACTTCCTCTGTGCGACCATTCCCTTTAACCCAATATTTGTGTAAATATAAATATCATTTTGTTGTTAGTAAAGATATATTCTCGTCATTGTCTTTATTTTGCAACCCCAACGCGTACCAGCTACCTGTTAATCTTCCACATAAGCCACCAAAAATAGCATAATCTTAAACAGAGTCCCCAGCGATCACATAGCGATCTCACCACAATATCACTCGCGCCGATCCATCTTCCAGTCTCTCTCCGCAAAAGCTAAGCCTCGGCCAGCTGGGAACGTTACAAGAGACAACTCAGTCAATACGCCCCATCTGAAATTGGAGGAAATAAACGAAGAACTGGAGAGGATAACTACGCCCATTCTAGAAGCAGACCGAGAGTGCGTATCCAAGACTGGGTACAAAACCCCTCCTCAGCCCAGATGGATAGAGGAGATGAGGGAGATCGCTCGTGTTCACAGGGAAGTGTATGATGAGATAAGATGGGAAAGTCCTAACTAGGAAGGAAGCTTGCTTCTTCGGCGCCTAAGTACCAAGCTAAAAGAGCCCATCAATCTCCAACAAGAGGAAATCTGGAACAACATAATAGCCAAAATCGATAGCGAGCTGAACCCGGCTGAATTCTGGCGTCAAATCAAGAAACTAAAAGTACTAACCAGAAAAACGAATGCTCGGATAATAGAGAACTGGATTTATATAAAGGACGCGGTGGTTCTAGAAGAAAGATTTGAAAATTATTGGGAAAATGTCTTCAGTATCATCCCAGAAGACAATGAAGAGTTCGACCATGAATTCGAAGGCCGACTGGTTGAAGACCTGAATCATATTATACACCGCACGCACCCACAACATCAAGTAGACCAGGGCAGGGAGATGGCGGGCCATGGCTTTCCCATAACACCAGAGGAGGTCATGGTCACTGTAATATCCTTTGAACAAAGTGCACCTGGCTAGGCGGGCATCACCAAAATCAACTTGATAAATGCCCCACAGCAGATCATTGATGGAATCACAAATATTTATAACGCTTCCCCGGACACGGGTTACTACCCCGATGGTTTTAAAATTACTAAAATAATTTTCTTACCTAAGGGAGGAGGAAAACTCCCTGTTCAACTGATCAATTACAGGCCAATCTTCCTGCTGGAATTCGTTGCAAATGTCTACGAGAAGCTCCTGACTGACAGGTTTCAAGCTCACAATCGTCAATAGCACGGGTTCCATAGGAGACGAGAAACGCAGACCGCTCTCGCCCTCCTAACAGGAAAACTCGCATGCAGCAAATCTGAGCGAAAATTCGTTAACGTGGTGCTGCGGGATGTAAATAAGGCATTTGATAAGGTTTAAGCAAGAGGGCTACAATTCAAGATCCTTAATCTCCAGTTAAATCCAATCTTAGAAAGGGTCCTTTGTGACTATGTCATGGAGAGCAGAGCCCAAATCGCAATCGAGGACTACAAAGGAATCTAATTCGAGGCGGAAGTTTCACAAAGCAGCTGCCTGAGTCCGTTGCTGTTCCCTCGTGTACAAAATAGACCTCCCTGATCCAGTGAAGGATGATTCGATGTATCTGCAGTTCGCAGATGACATCACACAAATCATTCCAAGTCCCATCACGTACGCTAGAGTTTAAGTCAAGATTGATAACACCATGCATTAAGAAAAAAGATGGAAAATCAAGACTAACCGCCTGAAATTCCAGATAATTCCGATGAACCGCCGGAAAATAGACGACGTCCTCGTTAAGGATGAAATTTATCCATACACTAACCAGGGAAAAGTTCTGGGCTTACGTCTTTCCAAAACAGGATATAATGCCCACATAAACAACATAGTCTCCCTAGCCAAAATAAAGCTGAAGAAACTGTACCGTTTCCGAAGCATCACGCAAGTTGTACCTCTTACAGGACGATGCAGAGGATACAGAATCAAGCCACACTGCTTATAACTGGCACGAAAATGATCGACCACTAAACATTATTCAAGCTTTATAATTTTTGTCACTTCTGGTTGTTCCTAAAACATATTCTTATGTTAGGAAATAATGCATATATAAAACCCATTTTTGTAATATTTTCATTGTTTACCCAGAAAATGAACTTTGAAAATGTTGAAAGACTTCTCGGCTAATAAAGATATGCCATTTACCAGCATTTTTCCCACCTCTCACATTCTGAAAAGAAAGTCTTTGAAAAGGTTACAAAGCTGCAGCGTAAGTTTAAACAAGCAGGCATCGATTTTAACAAATCTTGCATACAACATGGCCTCCTACTACGTTATATATATATAAATATATATATATATATATATATATATATATATATATATATATATATATATATATATATATATATATATATGCGTGTGTGGAAAACGCACAAAGTATCACGGGAGTAAGCAATAAAAGCAAGAAGCACAAGGAAAATAAATAAAGATTCCAAGTACTATCGACTTAATTTCAAGTTCATTAAACACCAAAAAACTGCAATATATAAGCAAGGGAAAGTGAAGAGAGAACGCCCAAAATAAAGAATTAAAAAAAATCGTGGAATGAAATAACGGCTTAAAGAAAAAATATCATGAGGGAAAAGGGACAAAAAAGAAGAGATAGAAAAAGTTCATTAATGCCATTCATTCATATATATATATATATATATATATATATATATATATATATATATATATATATATATATATATATATATATATATATATATATATTGTAGAGAAATGGCTACATTAAGCATCCTGGAGGAGTATAGGTACATTAAAGCCCCCTGTCCTCATGAGGAGAAGCGTGGGAAAGGTAGCCGGCGAATAACCATAACTGCTTACCATGTGTGATCTCCCCGCCGCTTTGGGCAGTTGGAGCTAACATCTGTTTTAAGGCGACCACCTAAGGTCCTTAAACGACGCTCTAACGATCCAATTACCTACGAGACCCATAAACCCGTGGTTATGGAAAAAAAAGCGGTGTGAGTCCGAAGGCACGCCAAGTAGTGGTGCGGTTGCTAGCCTCTAATTTGCGAGCTGACTTGGGCACCCCAGTGCCCCCCTCAGGAATTCTCGCTCGCCCCAGATGCTAACTTACCATTTGCCCCTCCCCCCCTTGATCTGTGGCGTGGACACTTCCCCCGTTAGATGGGGCGGCAATCTGCCTATAAATAAGCCGCGCAAAGAAAGAGAGCGGATTATTATTAGAAGTCGATACGCCAGAGTAGGATTAGTTCGTGAAGATCGATCCTTCAACCAAACAAGAAGATTATTATCAGAAGTCGATACGCCAGAGTAGGATTAGTTCGTGAAGATCGATCCTTCGACCAGACAAGAAGATTATTAGAAGTCGATACGCCAGAAGAAAGATTAGTTCGTGAAGATCGATCTTTCAGCCAGACAAGAAGATTAGAAGTCTATACGCCAGAAGAAGGGTTAGTTTGAGAAGATCGATCCTTCCGCCATAAAAGACTATTTCCGTGAGAAACGATAGGATCAGAGTGAGAAAATCGATCCCCCCCCCCTTTCCGGGCCGTATTAACCTAAATCCAGTACAGACTACCAAGAAGTCTGACTGAAGATAAGCAAAGCCGCTCACACTCGAGCGACTCTCACATCTCAAGCTCCGTAAGAGTGAGAGGAGAAGAACCCAGCCCCAACGAGCTCCCGTTCTTTAATTACGTTGAAGAATCAGCCCCCGTCACAGGCGGCAAGCTAGCCCTCCTCGACGAAAATTTTGATCCCAGGACACAACACTTCAAAGTGAGAGATAAGTCCTCCAGCGACACCTGGCAATACCAAATACCTTCTGTCATGTAAGTTAAAAAGAACATTTATATTCATATTGCGATAGTAGAAGTTTAGTACGTCTCACGTTTTAAAGGGGAGTAGAAACCATTGTTCTTGAACCTAGGTCATATGTGTTTGTAGACGAGAGTACTTTAATTTAATGTTTAACGCTAATCAAATAGAGTCGCGATAGAAATACTAATCGGCAATTGGTATATTTACGGGAAGCCTATTTGTTTATTTTTGTAATCATATCCGTGCGAGAATTCTAGCTGCCGAAGATAGAAATGTATTAACTGTTGATTTGTAATAGTTAAGTGTTTCCTTTAAAATACATGTTTATTTTGATATATATCTGGTGTTTCCTCTTATCCTTATGTGTTTAAAATAGCTTTTCCTTAAGAACAAAAAAATATTACTGAATTAGCACTCTTAGAACATAGCCTACTTCATCATAGAAGTAACTCACGCCCCTTAAAGCATACCGCTACTAAAAGGGTGTCAAAGAGTATAGTGATCAAAAACAGAGGGTCATTCTACGACATATATATATATATATATATATATATATATATATATATATATATATATATATATATATAAAGGATGTTCCAATAACTTGGATCGATTATAAATGTGAGTTAAGTATAAGTGTCTAAAGATTTTTTTATTTTTCTTTCAGATTTAACAACTTCAGTCTTTGGCATTTTCAACCATGGAAAGATTAACAATCGAACAACGTGTTAAAGTTATTGAAGCCTATTGCGAAAATGGACGTTCAAACAGAAACGCATTTCGGGCACTTCGCGATTTTGGGGGTCATCATAATCGACCAGCCGAGAGTGCAATTGGGAAAATTGTTCTTAAATTCAAACAAACGGGGTCGGTGGCAGATATGAAAATACAATTAGATGCTCGTTTACGCAGTTCAGCTGAAAACATTGCTGCAGTGCACGAGAATGTGGCCGAAGATCCAGACACCTCTATTCGTCATCGCGCGCACGAAGTGAACCTCTCCACAACAACTTTCAATTGACACGAGAACTGAAGATTGCTGACTATTTGAAGCGCCGTACATTCGTCAATTGGGTGAACGAACAAGGAAAAACCGATGATGATTGTAGGAGAATAGCATAATGCACCCACGTTTTCCCCACCTCCCTTTCCGGGCGGGCCGGTTATCAAACCTTGCCCTTCCAGCCCGATATCTGATGGTCTCCCGTCGAAAGAAACCGCCGGCCATTTCAGATAACGACCGAGTTCCTTTCTCGACCGGTTATCGATAGACGGGAGCCCATCTTGGCTTATAGTGGTTCCCGGAAGTTTACAAAGGACAAAATGGAGGAGCTTGATATCAAATCTACTTCCGGAGCCATGTGAACCTCTCCCGAGTTTCGGGTATAAAAGATTAATTCTCTTAACCCTCAGTAGTAGAGCTTGCGCAGCGTCTGGCGGGGCAGGAATTGCCATCTATCGGTGTAGTGGTAAATCGTCAAAGCACTAAGTCTTCAGAAAGGAGATCGGTCTCAGTTAGGGAGGCTCTTTACCCCGTTGGTCTGCAAGTCAGTGAGGACCCAAGCTCGTAATCACGTGTCAGAGACGAAGCTATAAACAGCCTCACTCTGGTTCCCTAAGCGAGAGATTTACATCTCGGCTTTTCTCCGTGACCCTACGCGTCGATAGGTCACTCACTTCCCCCTCACAGAGGCACCCAAGATTCCTCGGAGTTCACGAGCGTGGGGCCCTCTTTAACAAGAAGCTCCAGTCACCGCCTTATTCTAGCAGAATCGTGACGGAATTGTAGGATCAGGTTGGTTCCTGGAGAATCTACCTTATCTCACTACCTTTACTCACCAGGACACCGAACATCAGGTTCCACAGTAACCCTTCCCTGTCACAATCCCCAACTTCACCGCGAAGCTTACCAACATTACAATTGTATAGGGATTTACATAGTGAATAGTTATTTACAATCCAATTGAGTTATCCGAGATTCACTTATTGATTTATCTCTCAAAGCACATTATTTGTATATATATATATATATATATATATATATATATATATATATATATATATATATATATATATATATATATATATATATATATATATATATATATATATTATATATATATATATATATATATATATATATATATATATATATATATTCTTGTTTAGTGTTCATTAAAACTTTATTATTTTTATATTGTTGTGTATCTAACTTCCTTTGGGTCGCTTGCTGGCAAAGTTCATTCCAATCCCTCTGTACCCAACCTCTAAGCACTCTGAGTCAATAAACCCCTTCAGGGCACGGGCCGAACGAAATATAAGGAGTAGTACGACGACCTCTCCGCATTCGGGATAATAGAATATATGTATATATATAAGAGTCGGGGATAAATCCAACCACCCCTCGGCCTATTCTTCGACAATGATTTTTCGCAAAAAATTATCTTTAGTCATGAAGCCCATTTTCATCTTGATGGATGTGTTAATAAGCAGAATTGTCGCATTTGGCTGATTAAATTCCCAGGAAGTTTGTTGAAAAGCCACTGCATCGACAAAAGGTCACTGTTTGGTGTGCATATTTTGCTAGCGGATTCATTGGGCCGTATTTCTTCGAAAATGATGCTGGCAATTCTGTTACGGTTACAGGCGAGCGATACCGTGCCTTGATAACCAACTTTTCATGGCCTGAATTGAATTCTATAGATGTCGAGGATTTGTGGTTTCAACAAGAGGCGCTCATGCCACACAACCAATGAAACAATGGCTTTATTGAATAAGAAGTTCCCAGGTCGCATCATCTCTAGAAAAAGCGAGGTCAATTGGCCACCACGATCGTGTGACTTGACGCCTTTAGATTTCTTCTTTTGAGGTCATCTCAAAAGTAAGGTCTATGCCAACAACAATTCAAAAGCTGAAGGATGAGAGAATAAGTCATATTGGTGAGATCGAGAAGTAACAATGCAGAGATGCGATAAAAAAATTTGACCATCGAGTGGAGGTGTGCTGCCAAAGCCTTGGCGGACATTTAGGCGATATTATTTTTCCCACATAATGGCACGACTCAAGTAATATGATCCAATAGTGAAATCAATAATTTTTCACCAATAACATTGTTTTATCTACTGCTAACTTCGATCCTTCTGAATGGAACACCCTTTATATATATGTATATATATATATATATATATATATATATATATATATATATATATATATTTATATATATATATATCCATAAGTCTCGATCCATAGGGATTTCTAAGTAATATTTTTCAGTTATTTGCTAGACGGGAACCTTAATCACCGGAAGTAGCCAAAGAATTCAGCAACATGCAACCAGACTGCCAGAACACTCGATAGTGGTCACAACCAATCATCATTGGTTTGATTCTTACATGGAATAAGGTGCTAAACGTCTCATAGTTGGGTGTAAGATATGCAGAGACAGAATCGTTGATATCTTCTTTTTGGGATGAGACGGTAACCAATGACACATACCTCATGATTTTGCAGGAGAAAGCATTTACAAGCGTGTTCAACCAGTCATGCGAATACCCGGAGTGCTATCAGCAGGATGGTGCCCTCCGCATTACGCAACAACAGAGGAGGAGCACCAGTTGACTTTCAACCAAGGAACACCGATCTTTACTCTTCTGAATTTTTATGAGGTCCATCCAAAAGCTAGAGTGTACTAGGTAAAAAATCAGAGCATTTCCCACCTTAAAGACAACATTGTGGAAGCGTGTCGAGAAATTTCTGAGACGGTCATTCAGAAACTGCTCTCACATTGGAGATTGCTTTTCAATTATGTATGCAACATAACGGCGGATACTTTGAGCAGATTATGTAATAAATATTTGGACTATTTTGTAATTTAATTGTTTTTCGCAAGCGTCCTGACTTACGAGACACCATATATATATATATATATATATATATATATATATATATATATATATATATATATATATATATATATATATATATATATATATATATGCAACAAATCCCACAGGAAAAATTAATAAGAGGATTCCAAGTACTTTCGAACTTTATTTCGAGTTCTTTATCAAGGAATAACAAAAGTATTGAAAATTGTAATATTTATAAGGATTTGGTGTAGAATTTGGTGTATTAACTTATAAATATTGCAATTTTTACTACTTTTGTTATTCCTTGATAAAGACCTCGAAATAAAGTTCGAAAGTATTTGGAATCCTCTTATTAATTTTCCCTGTGGGCTTTGTTGCATATATATATATATATATATATATATATATATATATATATATATATATATATATTCTCTCTTTGATTTTTCTCGGGGTCACCTTCAGTAGGATCTCTTCTCTCTTGTTTCTGTGTATCACTTCTCCCCATATATATATATATATATATATATATATATATATATATATATATATTTATTACGGTGTTTCTCAGGTAAAATTAAAGTTGGAATAATACAAGCTTTAACCACCCAGAATTGTTTCAATACCCACAGAAACACTCCTTGTAGAATTTGGTGTAATTAAAATAATATTTAGGGGTGCCCCTGCAACAAGGTTGCACAATGGACCATTTTCCTTAATATTTGACTTAAACTATTTAAGGGGATCGTCTACACAAAGACACACCCAAAGAGGACAGTTGTGAGCGTATTATTAAAACCATTCTCTTCAACCCACCATTGAGGCCATTTGATGCTTTATGAACGCACCATTCCCTTACCCCACCCCTCCCTAGCACTTGGGAGCGGTGGTACAAGGGATTTGGGTAGAGGCGGCTGCACTGCGGCTAGCGAGGGTAGTCTGCTCTCAGCGTTGATGGTGTGTTGTTGTGCTACCGTGTGTTCTCTGATACCCCCAGTAAGTCTATGCACTTGTTTAATATCACGTTGTCCAATTCTATTTACTTGTATGTTCCTTTTTTCATTGTTTATTTCTAATTTACTTGTTAAACTTCTGTTTAAAAGTATGTAAACCTGTTCAAATTGAAATAGTTACTATCTTTATGATTTTTTTGTGTATCTGTTTGCAGATGGCGAGCTCTACTAGAAGCAAAACTGAGTTTTATTTGATAGGTCACAGCGAGCCCATGATTGGTGGATTAAAGCTTCCTAAGACGAGACAAGTAATTGCATACTTTTTTCATCGGCATTTCAACTTAAAAGAGGAAATTCGGACATCGTCAAAAGCCACCTGTGAGGTCTCTCTTGAGTTTTGGGCAAAAGTGAATATTCCAGTACAGGTAAAGCAACATGTAATAAAAGAAATAGAAAAAAGTGCTTTCTAACTGGAAAGCGCTCCAAAACTATTCAAGAAGGACAACTGCAGCACATAAGGCAAAGGAAAGTGAATTTTTAAAAAGTCTCGACACTCTCTTTGACATCGCCCATCAAAATGCTATGAACATTATGTAGATCCAAGAGGATAAGGATTTTCTCCTTGCACAAAGGGAAGACTGTTGGCGAGGCGTCCTTGGATCAGTTGACAAAATATTGGTGCAGAAGGAGAAGAAGGTGGAAGCATGTTCCATTGCTGCAGAACGTCGTCGTCAGCGAGCAACAGTTGAAAAGGAGGTGTTAATGAGCAAACCGGTTCTCACCAGTTCATCCTCATCAGGTAATGGGTCTAATGACACAGAGATTGATCAAGGGCAGGGCGTTGTCAGGCCTTCGGAAGCTGTTGTGCCAGTTCTGCCTCCAACTAAGCGAGCGCGCGTGGGCAATATTGTGACGCCGACATTAGCTGCTGCCCTTGAACTGACTAAAACGTCATCAAGAGCTGCAACATTCATTCTTGCAAAGACAGTTTCCAGCTTAGGTTATAATGTTGAAGGCTTAAACATAAATCAGAGCTCCATTCACCGAAAGAGAATAGAAAATCGTACTCAAGCCCATGCTACACCCAGGCTTAAATACGAGCTTCAAGATGTTCCACTCATCGTGCACTGGGATGGGGAGTTGATAAAAGATCTCACTGGAAATCAGCATGTGGAGAGGCTTCCAGTTTTGATAACTGGTATTGGTACCAGTCAGCTCTTGTGTGTTGCCAAGCTCAAGAGTGGAACAGGTAGCGAGTAAGCAAATGCTGTTTTATCAGCACTGAGAGACTGGGCCCTGGAAGATCAGATTCTAGGGATGGGATTGGACACCACAGCCACAAATACAGGGAATATTTTCGGAACCTGTGTCATCCTGCAACAGCAGTTGAAAAAAGATTTCATGCATCTGGCCTGCCGCCACCATCTTCTTGAGCTCGTCCTTGGAGCAGCGTTCACCGCCTCAATGGGTCCAACGTCTGGCCCTGAAGTACTCCTGTTCAAGAGATTTAAAACACATTGGCACACCATTGATCATGGTCCAGGTTCAATAAGCACCGGAGCCGACAGTGCCGAGGTGGAATAGTTTCTGATTAATAGTAAAGACAACATAACAGCTTTCTTTGAAGATGTTCCCAAGAATAAGAATCTTAGTCTTCGAGATGACTACCATGAGTTGCTAGAGTTGTCTCTGATCTTCCTGGAGGCACTCCTTCACGAGGGCTTCGTTTGTTAACTCCTGGGCTAATGCTCCATGCCAGATGGATGAGTAAAGTAATTTACTCATTAAAAGTGTGGATGCTGCGAACACAGTTCAAGTTGACTCGTCGTGAAGAGAAGGGACTTCGTGAGATCTGCATCTTCGTTGTACTTCTGTATGGCAAGGCATGGATACGGGCTCCTTTGGCAGCAGTTGCTCCCCATCAAGACCTTGAGATGCTGAAAGCTATGGCTAGTTACCACAACAAGACCATAGCTAAAGCTACTGCATCAAAGTTAAGTCAACACCTCTGGTATCTGTCAGATGAAATGGTGGCAATGGCTTTGTTTGATCCCCTGGTTTCAAAAAATACAAATAGAGCCATGTTTGCTTTCATCATAAATAAGAAAGGTGCAAAGAAACCCCTAAAGGGGATCAATTTAAAAGAGGACTTTGTTTCATCATCCAACCTAGAAGATTTCTGTAGCAAGAACTCAATGTCCCTTTTCACAAAGCTGGGACTGCCACATTCCTTCTTACACTCTGACCCAGAAACGTGGGAAAGCAACATTGATTTTAAGACAGCCTCGTCTGTCATTTCTAACCTCAAGGTTGTCAATGACAATGCAGAATGAGGGATCGCATTGATTCAAGAATGCAATTGCCATTTAACACGAAATGAAGATCAGATTCAGTTTTTGCTTAAAGTTCCCTGACAGCCGGAAGAAAACCTTGCTCAAGCATCAATGAGTGGCAGTAATAGTATAACAGCTACTCAGTTACAGGCGGCCGTGAGCGTGCCCGCTAGGTCTCAAATAATTATCCTCTTTCAATGGGTGGTGGTTGGGGAAAGAGGTTGTCGGGATACAAGTAAGAGTGGGTCCACGTCCCGTATCCTGGCAACATAGCAAATTAACTGAATGTTGCAGCCATTCAATTTGCTATGGCTGAACTCTTACAATTTAACAATCAATTGTAACCGTGCAAATAGCATGTTAATTAACACAGCGACTATTTGCATTCACAAATACTTAAGAAAAATATACGCAATGCCTTTATTTTATAAAAAGACAAAATATTCTTGAATTCATATTAATGCATTAATTGAATATTTTCTCTTTTTTTTCATTTTCTGTGCGATTTCTCATTTCCTTTTAAGATAATGAAAAAATTTACAACAACAAAACATTTTTATAATTAGAACATCAATTATGACACTAAGCTTTTGCGAGATCCAGTTTTTAACCAAAAACTATTCAAAAAGCTTTGTTTTTCTCTCATAAATATTAAGGTAAATGTTAAACCTTGGAGGGGCAGCCTTAAATATTAATTGAATTGCACGATATTTGGCGATCATTGTTTTTATACCTAATGGAACAAAAAATGGTGATTAGAGTGAAACTTCAAAAGATTTGGGGGAAGAAACACCCTAATATATATATATATATATAGAAATATATATATATATATATATATTAATTATGGCAGGTTTTATTGAAAGCGACCGCTAGTCTCGTGTTAATAATTTTCTTTTCAATTTTCTCGATTTATCTTATTTTCGCCCTTTCTTCATTTAATATACTGACGCGTTTCGATACGACAATATCTTTTCCAGAGTTAGAATGGGAAATTAATACATGTATTCGAGTTTATATATTATAAAAATGTGTTAACAAATTGACAAACGGAACGTAGACACGTGAAGGAAAACTAGCAGCCTGAGGAGATGCAGGGAGGGACTGGTCGAGGAAGTGTAAGTGAATGGCACGAGAGGGAGGGGGGTTAAGCTGCTTGCCAGAGGGGATTAGCCGCTATAGGCAGCTGGCTTAAACCAAAACCATACTCTCAAAAAGAATATCATACCACTTCAACAATGGTGCACATAAAACCATACACAAGAAATACATTAACTTGCCTGAACAGAAAAATGATCGAAGAAAATACCAAAATTTTAGACTATGCTCCCAAGAAACGCCAATTACTCCTCCTTGTAGCAATATATATTCAAGAAAACCGACCAACTCTAAATATGCAATCTTAACTCCCATGAAATTCCTCCAACTGCAAGAAGAGGAAATCAAGGGCCAGGTTCATTTAGGACAGCTGCCTTTAGCCGCTAATCACCTCTGGCAAGCAGCTTACCCCCTCCCTCCTTCCTCTCCGGCCACTCACTTTTTCACCCTGTTAGTTTACCTACACGTGTAATATCTTGCTGGAGATAAAAAAAAAATCAGTTTAGGAAGATATATGTTATTTGGGGTTAATTAATTTGTCCGTCAGCTTTCGCCTTCCTTCGAGTATCTTCAGCTGGGTCTTTTTTATTCTTGAGGCTGTGATGGTGTTTTTTTTCCATTAAGACTTGCCTTCATTACGGTAGAGCGATTGAGCGACGAACGATGGTAGCGAAGAATGAAGCTTTGGGATTGCGATGGCAAAATTGATGAAGGTGTTTGATTATAAGTTGGATAAGTAGTGAAAAAATGTGTGTAGTTAGAAATTCAAGATGTTGATGATATGGATGGGGAGGAGGAAGATTGTGAGAATGAATTAGATGAGGATGATCATGAATTTGTGCCAGGGTTGGCGGGCAAGTGCTTTCGTTTCGAGGCGGAAGGGGGGAGGAGGGCTTTGGTTGGTATGTGACAGTTTTTGTTTTTTATCATTCTTGACTTTGCTCATTTTTGTTCATTGAAGCGTTTGTATACTTTGTTTATGTTTCGTTCCGTGAATTTGATTCTTTTTCTCGCACAACTTGCCTTGATTTATTATCTGTTTTGCTATCTCATCCTTCTCAATAGTGAGTGGTTGTAGTTTTATTTATTTGTTTTACGAATTCTCTGATATGGCAGTCCTATCGGTTATCATTATCGGTTTAGAGGTATATTTGGTTAATATTGGGCAGTGTTCTTTTTCAGCTGCCTTAATTTCGTCGTTTATTGGTTTAAAGTTTGTTCTCTTTTGTAGCTCCAGCGACGTTAATCTGTCATTCTTTTTTTCAGTTCGTGATGAATCTGGTACCCCAGGTTTTAATCCTTTGGACTTTGTAAATCTGTTTCGTGCTTAGTGTCTTCGTAGAGATTATAAAGTATGTCATGGCTTGATAAGTTTCTGAATCTGTAAAACGATGTCATTATTGTTATCGCTTCTGTTATTTTCTTTAAGTGAGAGTTGTACCCGTTTGATGTTAGTTTGTGACCTATGACTCTCTCCTCCGTATTGTATGGCAATGCCTATCAGTAAATTCTTATTACAGCTCTCTTCTTTTGGGTTTGCAGGCATTATTTTCATTTGTTTTTCCACTTTCCAAAAGTGATTATGTTTTTATTTCACTTGCCTCTCTCTAGGCAATGATGGGGTATTTTATACTTGTAACTAATTATATGTGTGATATCATCTGCTAGTTGTATGTACATCGCGCTCTCGTGTGTCAGACAAGATTTTTGGCTGGTGCATAGGGTGTCGATGGTTTTGCTAAGACATCCACCTCAAGGGACGCCCGCTTCTAGTTCGAATGCTTCTTCCGTGTGTTCATGTATATGCATCTGGCCTTCCTTTCATGTAAATAATTGCATACAGTTTTGCTTAAGTTTTCTTACATGTTTAAGTTGTTGATCTTTATTTTCAGACCGGGTATCCAGACCTTGTTGAATGTTTTAGAAAAGTCGAGGGTATCACTTCCACTCTGTTGCTTTGAGGATCACTTATTTAATTAACCCAGCACCGTTTCCCTCCCACGTTTGCTACTTGATCCGAGCAGTTTGTTATTGTACAAGATATTATCCTATAAATATTTCTTCAACTTTTCGTTAAGGAGCTTCTCGAAGAGTTTCCTTAGATAATCTAGCAGTAAGATGAATGGTAACTTTATATTTGGTGTTTCTATTTCTGCAGTTTCTGGAGGAAGATGATCTGTGCAGCAATATCTTCACTATTGCGTGGTGAATGTTGTTTGGTGCAGTGACTAGGTGTGATTTTGTGGTCTCACTTTTATCTGTCTCTTTTGGTTTAAACGATTTAATAGGTTTGAAGTATTTCTCATTCATGAATGGCATTCCTTCTCTTTGTCTATTACATCATACCTCGTAGACGCGTGAGTAGGTTTCAACTTTTTCCTATTATTCCTGTATTTCCGTCTTCGTATGTTCTGCTAAACTCTTGTTTGTCTTCGAGTATCTTGGGTAGTGTTGTTGTATCTTGCTGTACCCTGTCGAGGTATTCGTGAGCGAATACCTTCGCTGCAGAGAATGCAGTCTACTTATGTTGAAGGCGGCCAGATGGATAGACCAGCTGCACAGGACTAATAAGAAGTGAGTGCATGAGAAGATTAATGATTGGCCAAAGGGAAGATTTTTATACCAGGTTTAATTAAACTAATAATGCTAATTATGGGAATGTCTACAAAGGCAAATGAATGGGAGAATGATGTCGCTCCCAATGAAATAATAAATCAAATACTAATCAGTTTAACGGAAATCAAAATATGGGACTTGGTCAGACAGGAAAAATGTGGGTAAACACTGGAGAGTCTAATTAAAGGGTCGGATAGAGGATATCAGGTGGTGAGGACAAAAGGGGGGATTATCTTCGAAAAGAAGTAAAAGGGTTTTACCTTGACGGCTTGACCTTTAGTTAGAGGAGTGATTCTTACTAGGCTAGCTAGTCTTGCGGCTCGAGGGGCGTTGTACTCTTGACGGAGGGGTCAAAATTACCTGGGGCACGTGTAAGGTAATTGCCAGGCTGGGTGAGACACTCTCGAATTGGGCTGAGTAATCTCTGATGAGGGGCAAGGTTTCCTTGACGGAATGAGAAGAGTGGTTCGCGCAATTCTCCAAAGAAAAAGTCGTTTTACGAATTTGCTGATTGACTGTGGCCAAACTCACGACAATCTGTCTAACCGACGAGACCTAACTCCGAGGTTCGACTCGAGACGAGGGGCTGTATCTTCGCGAAAGGGCGGGTAGTATTCTCTGACGAGTAATGGTTAACCTTAGGTTAAATACCCCGCTGGCCTCCTCGCTATAAAGCCTCCAGACATGTCAGTCTCTTGGCAGTAACCATTGGTGCCAGTCTCTTTAGGCCCAGACGAGATAAGACCACCAAGAAAGCTCCTTCTCGGGTCGACCATTGCCCCCAGGCAGGGGAAGGTCGTAAAAATGCGTCTCAGCTAGAGATAGGCCGATTGATCTAACACAGGTATTACCTGTATAACTATCCGACCAAACCGATACAAGTAATAAAAGAAATCATTACCTTTAAAAAAAATACTTAAACAAACAAACATGCAAATGGTAGTGGAACGGAAACGACGCAACTTTAAATTATATACAAATACGGAGGATTACAACATATCCTCCAAAAGAAAAGCACATAAGCATCAAATGGTATACATAGAATGAGTGAATATAACAACAGATTCGATGCTTAGAACACGAGTACGCAGAGTCGGCGACAAAATATTAGCTGAGGGGGAAGAAGTCCTCTACGGGGTATCTACTGAGACTATTTTCTAGGACATTGACACATCCTTTAATATAGAGGATTCAAAATTGATATTTTTGGAGGTGCAAGTTCTATCTCATCAAACGCCATTTGGCATTTTAGAGTTATTTAGATAGGCTAGTAAGCGGTGATCAGTTTCTACAATAAATTCCTGGTGGTATCGCATTAACATGTTCAAAAGAAGGAGGACTTTATCGCCGGGCCTAAATCGTCTTTCTTGTGAATTGACTTCAAGGTAGGTGCGATATTTTTTTAAATTTATATCGGCATTATTGTAGGCTATGTTGGCTCACTTCTAGAAGATTGCGGAGGTCCAATAAATGAGAGAAGAATGATTTTATTTCTTCATCCAGACGGGGGTTAGCAAATAGCTCGTTAATAATGCTCATGGGGACTCTTACATTTCGGCCATAAAGGAGCTCAAATTGGGAAAACCCTCAGGTATGATTTGGGATTTCCCTGCAAGTGAAGAGGGCAACGGGCAGGTACCGATGCCAATCTCGGGGCTGAGCATGACACACCTTCTTTAATAGGGCTTTTAACATACCGTTCAATTTTTCACAAATCCCATTCGTTGAGGAGTTAAATGGGATTGTAAATAGGGGCTTAATCATGAGGAGCTTGCCGGCGTATTCAATTAATTGTGAGGTGAATTGCCTACCTCTGTCGGACAAGATCTCATCTGGGATACCAACGCAGGAGAAAATAGAGATTAGGGTCTCTGCACAAGAAACGCTATCTATTTTCTTAAGGGGGACCGCTTCGGGGATTCGCCTCGCCAAATCTACTAGGGTTAAGACGTAACAGTGTCCTTCGCTGGACGGGGAGTGAATCGGGAGGTTAAATCAATGGCCACTCTGAAAAAGGGCTCCGGAATTATTGAGATCTTCTAGAGGGGGGCAGATAGTATACGCCCTTTTGCCGCAGTCTTCTGGTAGATGTCACAAAACTTGCAAAAGTCGGCAATTTATTTTGCAGCGCCGGGCCAAAAGAAATATCTAAATATTCTTTGAGCTGTTTTGTTATGGCTGAAATGGCCAGCAAACAGACTATCATGGGCGAGATTGAGGACTTGAGGGACGTAAGATTGGGTGATATACAAGGTATGAATAGCGGGGCTGATCCCATTCGAGCAGGCGCGTAAAGTAGGCCTTCCTTAATGAGGTAGGAGCCCTCTTTTTGTCTGCAGACATAGCCTAGCTCGTGACTCCTCGGTTTTTCCCAAAGGGACAGGAGAGTTACGCACTCCTTTTGAGCTTCAATAAAGACTTCATTACGAACGGCTGCGAATTCTGGGTCAGAGAGAACATCGAGGGGAACGGGAGCCGCGGAATTCTTTAGAGCCTGGGCCTGGGTAATCACTGACTTGACCCCTAAATTAGGGGTTATTTGGGAGCTCTGGCCTCCTAACACGCCACAAAATTTGATCGGGGCAGCGACTACCTCAGCCCATCCTGTCCTGTAAAATACTGGCATTCCAGGTAGCACCGGGCGATGGGGAATCGGTTCACTCGTCCAAGGTAGTCGTGGACCACAGCATACTTAGTATGGTCAGGGCCTACTGAGGGAAGTAATTCTTCGGACACTATTATAGAAGTACGGCCAGTGTTCCTCACGAGGATGGATACCCAGCATCCATTTACAGATCCATATTCAAACTTTGATCCTCCAGGGGAGCTCTTATAGAAAAGGAAGTTCACCTGGTCTCCCGGGGGACTATTCGTTGAGAGAGTTGCGGGAGATTTGGGGCTAGAAGGAGGGAGATTCGGAGCAGCGTTGATTTGGTGGACTTAGTGGTTGGTAGGAGATCTGAATTGGGAATTTTGAGGGCAGTTATATTTCACGTGGCCCTCCACGCCACATGAAAAACAGACGACGGTCCTTCTGAAGTACGTCGAAAAAGAGGGTGTCGAAATAAGGGGCTTGATATCCCTTGATTCAGCAAAGGGATGGTTCTTCGGTTTGGGAGGACCGAGAATCTTCACAAAATTTAGAGCGTTCTTCGGGGGTAATCGGGAGTTATTATTCTTACTGTTGGAGGAGGGAGGATGGGATTTCTTGGGGTCCTTCGGGTACAGATTATGGCTGGCCGCGTACACATCCGCCTCTTCGATACATTCTTTGAAAGTAGTGTATCACCTATCTTTCACGAATACGTGGATTTTCGGGGGCAACGCTGCCATCAACTGGTTAGTAGTCTATCTTTGCTCTGGCGGGAAGGGAAATAAAAATCTCTCTGAGTTGCGTATTGGGGAGTGGGAACAATCTAGAGACATCATCTGCTCCGATATCCCAGTGGTTGACCTTAAATATCTTCTCGAAATATATGAGGTATACACAGAAGTCCTGACCATCTGTGAATACTGGCAATTTGACGGAGGGGGACTGAGGGGCTTCAGTTCTAGAGCTGACGGAAAGGGCTTCTATTTATTTGCGACTAAATTCGCGTTCATGGTGCCGAATCCTTTCCCTCTCTTCCATTTATCTCTCTCTGTTCCTTTCTTCAATTTCTCTCTTCAATCTTCGAATTTTCTCTCTTTTTTCTGCTCTTCGTTTCTTTCTTCTTTTTGGATATAGGACATTAAATCCTTGCCGAACAGTCCTAAAGCTTCTCCATGACTCTTGAAGTGTTCAAAGGAAGATATCTTCTTTTGCGGGAAAACTCGTTTTAGGTGCTTGATGAGAAAAGAACCTGTGGTTACGGTCGTGGGACTCTTTCAAAAACAAAATTAAAATAAAATTACCTAACGATATCCTATATTTTACTGCACAAAAAACCCCGTTAATTAATCCCTATATGCACACACGGAATTCAAGATTATAATCCTGCTCTGAATTAATCTGATTTCAGGAGATGCTCATCTCCACCCGGCACTCAGAAAGTCAACAATGACTAGGGGAGTGGAGGGACTTTAAAAGACACAGTTTCTTTAAAGTTCTTTAAAAAAAGAAACACAAAAAACAACTTTACCTGACACCAGATTATTAATATATATATATATATATATATATATATATATATATATATATATATATATATATATATATATATATATATGTGTGTGTGTGTGTGTGTGTGTGTGTGCGCGCGGGTGGAAGATAATGGTAAACCACAATATTTTAATCAAGATTTTATTTAAAAATATCGGATAGTTTCGGCAACATGCCATTTTCAATTAATAATATAGACACTAGGCAAGGAGCACAGTATATATAAGGTAAGACACATTCTAAACAAAATGAAACAGCAGGAAACAATCTAGAAAAAATATATAATCGATAAATCTGGCGTGAATAACAAGCTAAACAAAATGAAATTGAACCGGAAACAATCTGGAGAGTTGCTAATCCCAAAAACGCATTGCGTACGGGGGCTTATAGATAGGATTGGCGACTCTATTCGTTAAATATTTGTTAAATTTGTATTGCGATTCAGATAAATTAAAATTAGCAATTTTGTTGATGATGATGGTTTCCACAATTCTCCTCTCAATATAGTTGTTTGATTGATAAATGATTTTTGCATAGTTAATATCAATTCTATGGTCGTGCGTTTACATGTGCGTAAAGAGAGTTGACGAATTCGTACTCCTTCTGATATCAGCTAAATGTTCTTTCCTCCTCTTATTAAAGTGGCCTGACCTCCCGATGTATGTTAATTATCAATTATAGTATGGTTTTTCTGTAAACTCCAGCATCGAGATTGATTGGGCGCAGTCTAGTCAAGCATTTTCGAATAGTATGGGTATATTTAAATGTAATATTTATGTTATTTCCATTATCATATGATTTTAGAGGAGCCAAGGCTGGAGCATATGGAAAACTAATACATTTATTTTAAATCAACCCTTCGTGGTGTTGAGGTGGCATAGAAGTTTTTTCGTGCTTTGGGATGGGATCTATTTATGAGGTGAATTAGATATTTTAGTTTAATAAAATTGCGGATAAGGTGGTTAATTTCATCCTGAAGGAAGATTGGGTCGCACGTTCTATAGGCTCAGAGAAAGAGGGAAGAAATAACAGATATCTTAACGGATTTACCATGTAGTGAGAAAAAAATGTATGTAAGCATTTGAATTTGTAGGCTTTCGATAGACTGAGCACTGAATACAATTATTTAAACAGTGGATATTTACATATAAAAAAGGTAGAAAATTATTCTGTTCCCATTCTACTTTGAATTTCATCGATAGGTGTAACGAATTCAGGTTGTTGAAAAATTCATTGAAATAGTTGTTGTCTATGGGCCAGGCCGACAGGATGTCGTCTACATATCGCAACCAGAGGTTGGGAATGGATCCTAGGAAGGAGGGTCATTTCATATTTTTTCCATAAATAGATTGCATAGGAATAGGTAAACACGTGGCAGATATACAAATGTATATATCTCTCTCGTGCTACTTTGAGAGATATATACATTTGTATATCTGCCACGCGTTTACCTATTCCTCATTTATTCTTTAAATTCCCAATTAATTTTCTATTTCTTTAATAGTCTCCGGTCAAGCTGGCGAAAGTGTTCCTTAAAAGCTATTCTATTCAGAGAATTTTTTGGTTCTCTGCGTAGCGTAGTGTACTAACGGCATACTTTTAACTGTAATCAAAGCGGTGCTTGCTGCCTCAGTGTGCCTGGTTCGAATCGCTTCCCTGCACGGATATTTTCGAAAAAAGGTAATAAAAATATTGCTGCAAGGAAAAATTATTCCGTTTTCTCTTTCAATGTGGTTTAATGGATTCATTTTCATCATTCTCTCGTGCTACTTTGAGAGATATATACAAATATATATATATATATATATATATATATATATATATATATATATATATATATATTTGTCGTGTTATTCGTGAGCGGATACCTTCGCTGCAGAGAATGCAGTCTACTTACGTTGCAGGAGCCAGATGGATAGACCAGCTGCACAGGGCTAATAAGAAGTGAGTGCGTGAGGAGATTAATGGTTGACCAAAGGGAAGATTTTTATATCAGGTTTAATTGAACTAATAATGCTAATTATGGAAATGTCTACAAAGTCAAATGAATGTGAAAATATGTCGCCCCCAATGAAATAATACATCAAATACTAATCAGTTTTAGGGGGATCAAAATATGGGACTTGGTCAAACAGGAAAAATGTGGGTAAACACTGGAGAGTCTAATTAAAGGGTCGGATAGAGGATATCAGGTGGTGAGGACAAAAGGGGGATTTTCCTCGAAAAGGGGTAAAAGGGTTTTACCTTGACGGCTTGACCTTTAGTAGAGGAGCGATTCTTGCGAGGCTAGCTAGTCTTGCGGCTCGAGGGGCGTTGTATTCTTGACGGACGGGTCTAAATTATTTGGGGCACGTGTAAGGTAATTGCCAGGCTGGGTGAGACACTCTCGAATTGGGCTGAGTAATCTCTGATGAGAGGCGAGGTTTCCTTGACTGGATAAGAAGAGTGCTTCGCGCAATTCTCCAAAGAAAAAGTCGTTTTACGAATTTGCTGATTGACTGTGGCCAAACTCACGACAATCTCTTTAGCCGACGAGACCTAACTTCGAGGTTCGACTCGAAACGAGGGGCTATATCTTCACGAAAGGGCAGGAAGTACTCTCTGACGAGTAACGGTTGACCTTTTGTTAAATACCCTGCTGGCTTCCTCGCTAAAAAGCCTCCAGGCATGTCAGTCTCTTGGGAATAACTATTGGCGCCAGTCTCTTTATGCTTAGACGAGATAAGACGACAAAGGAAGCTTCTTCTCGGGTTGACCCGGGCCTCCAGATGGTGGAGGGTCTGATAAATGTGTCTCAGCGGGGGATAGGCTACCGATCAAACACAGGTGTTACTAGCCACTTTGAGATTTTCCCACGCGACAATAGTTTCCTCTCCTTGCGTTAAGAGTTCTAGCTTATGCCCACGTGGTCTCTGCTTAAAAGAGGGAGGGGGGCTCAAGGTGGACCTTAGGGTTCGTTTCCTCACATACTCGTTTATTTTTATTTTTCCTATTTTCCTTTTAATTTGTTCCTTTGGTTGTGATCCTCAAAGTCTTCTGTATTGCTTTCAGAATTAGGAGGGGGCATTTGTTTCTATTGCCATTGTGTTTATTATGTCGTTGCAGACCAGATCTGATTTGATTTTGATCAGTATTCTTATTTGCTTTTTGGTGTTACTTAGCCTTTGATATCTTTCGATATTATTTCCTAATTCCATTATTTCACGCGTTAGTAATTGAAATTCTAACAGTTTTGCTTAATTTCTTCGGCCATCGTGGTGCAGGTAGTGTTATATACTCTATTTTTGGTGTATTAAGATTATCATCCTCTGTTATCTTGGCATTTTTTTTGTTTCATTTGTGCTTCTATTTGTTCCTTTTTAGATTGCTCAGGGATTCTATTAGAGTATAGTAAGGTTTTCTTTATGTGTTCGAGTCTGTTTGTGAAATCTTGATTTGGGTAGGGTATGTTGATACTGTAGCTACTCTGGCTCAAATGGTCAGATGGAGTTGCGGAGCCTGGTTATGTGTGGGGATTAAAGTTGAAGTGCGGGTTCGTCAGGCCAATATCAGGGATGGTCAATTAATTATCTATCTGTTGGGAAGTCTGGTCCTTCTCATTAGACTAAGTTCCTTTGCATTAGTATATGAAGGGTTTTACCGTCACCGTTTGTGTTGCTTGTATATCCAGCTTCTCGGTAGTTGGTGTTAAGGTCACCACACAGTCTCAAGGATGTTTGGCGGTGAAAGATTCTAATAAAGTTTGGAATGGAAATATACGGGCCTCTTGGGGCTTGATATGACCCATTTACTAATAGGCGAGATCTCCGTGCAATCTTCTTTATCTTAATGGTAATATAAGACTCTTCTAAAACTTTAATTTCGGTCTAAGATATCCATGCTTTATGCATGTCATTACTCCTTCGTATCTGGTCTAAGTATGGATTGTTTTTGTAAGATTGTAGTTGGATATTTTCCTTGGTACTTTGGTCTTTTCAACCGTTCAGGTTAAAAGTGAATATTTTCAATATTTCTGCGATTTGTACATGTTGTGATAGTTTTTTCCTATTATTATTTGTCTTACATTTGTTCTTTTTCTGTATTTACCTTTACTGTTCTGGCTGGTGTTCGAGTGCATCCTGATTGTTTTTTTTTGAACTGGTCGTTCAATAAGTTGTGGCAGGATGAGGTGCCATTATGGTCATTCCCTGTTTCAGTGCATTGTGTATTTCCATTTAATCTTCTTTTTTGTATTCTTATTTGTATTTCCCTTTTACCGGTCTGTCGACTACTTTTTTGTTTATTGACTTTGGGTGGTGGGGACACATGTGATTCTTTATATTTTAATATTAACTTGTTGTGTTTGGTTAGGAGCCCAATTTCTGTCTTTTTTTCTAGTTTTTTATATATTTCTCTTTTTGCTTTAATAATTTCGGTTTTTACGTCGGTTAAAACTTCTTCGGGGTCCTGCCCGGTTTCAGTTTCCTTTAGGTCTGTTATCATCAGGGGTTTTCTTGATTTTGATTAGGTGCCATATTTATGTTGTAAATTTCGATTGAGGGTGGGTTCTCTGGGAATCATATTGGTTTTAGGCCGCTTCATCGAGCAGATTACTTAGCTCTGTTGCCCTTTCATTTTAGTGAAAGGGCTGGAGGACTCGCTGAGACGTGCTTCCCCGGGTATTTAGATTAAGAATCGTCTTTTTGATTACTAGAGCCTATAGGATTTTTAGGCGGTTAAAATCCGAGTTTCTTTTAAGAATTGTAGTATTTTCGACTAGTATTTTGGATGGTTTATCATCTTTGTTAAAGCCGTTGTTAAATTACCATCCTACACCTGAAAGATTTCTAACCAGACTGCTTAACCTATTCAATGCGTGGGAATAAAAATAACTTCCGTAGTTATTTTTATTCCCACCCATTTAAGGGTCAACGCTCTGCTCAACAAATAACAACATGGATTTCATAAGTATCTAGGAAAGGAGACGACCATAGCTCTAATATAACAACACGCCAACACAAGGCTATCAAATTGGTATACGTATGGTAGATGTGGTATGCAGAGATGTAACTAAGGCCTTCGATAAAATTTTGGTTGACTGCCTAGAATACAAACTCTAGAAACTGAGACTTGCTTTCCACTACGAAAATTTTCTGTAGCTACGTAACTAACAGGCAAGCTGTCATCGCTGAGAAGCATACAAGGGAGACCTTCGAACACATAACTGGCGTCCCACAAGGGGGATATCTCACCTACACTTCCTTTGTCCTCTACACGTGGGACCTACCAAAGCCACAAAATCACCAAACATTATACATCCACGATTTGCGTGACGATGTCACGTAGATTGTAGTTCGACAAACAAACAATGAAAGGATGATGTCTAGAGCCACGATTGCCCAAACCAAAGCCAAAGGATCTCCAGATACGAGCAACGTTGGAAGATCCAAACTAACTAGGCAACATTTTAGGCAGCGCTGATCGTGCGAAACCAAACTGCTCCCATCAACATTGACAATTTAAAAATTAACTATTCGCTAAATGCATCAGTTCTGATCTTCAGCCCAGATAAACTCGGCGTGAAAAGGTATATTAGAACAAAAAATGGACTGGTTCTCACCGAATTCTAAAAGCTCCGCTGATTTCGAAACCTCTCCGTAAAAAACAAAACGAAATTATACCTCAAGCTAGTAAAATCTAAACTCATACTATGCAATCACGTTCATCACAACATCATAAAGCAGTATGACCAGACTGCAGAATCGAAGACTCTGGTTGATTACAAACATAATATGAGAAGAGTTCCTGACCTCTAAAAGCCTACTTGAACAAATAACGCTAGAACCCGTGAAAAACTTCCTACCAAGAGCGAGTCAGGATAACTGATTAAAGCTCGCCGAAACTTTCCCAGGGAAACACTGGCAGTCTTTGACACAGAGGTAAACTCAAGTGCCAAGGTCCAAGTAATCCAGTGAGAGTAGTCAGGAATGTCTTCCAAAACCAAAAATTCAGAAAGCCTCAAAAAATTCCAACCTAGACAATAAGAACAAAGGAACAAGAACCAGATCTCAAGCAAAACTTGAAAAAAATCTCGACATGGGACAAAACTAACAAAAAATTACGAAACCCAAAAACCGGGTACACTGCAACACTCATACTTCATTTTCCCTTCAATATTTCTTACACTTCTCTCCTTCTTTCATTTAAAAAAATGTCCCGATGGCGACTCCATCGCTACTCCGTCGATTTGATGTAAAAGCTTGCCATCATGGAAACGAGACTTCGAGCATGTTTGAGTGAATGTACACAAGTCCTAACTCAAAAGTTGAAACTAACAAACTACTTGGGGATGAAATGGTGATAGAGAGTCGGTCGTTAATGATCTTTAACATAGTTGTAAACATAAATAACACTCACGTTAATAAATTAATCATGTTGTGCTAGATAATTTTTCTCGCTTGATCTACCAAATCTAATTAATCTATTGCACGTTTATTTTCCTTGAATTTCAAAAGCTTTCATTTTAATTTGTCTGAGAGTAATAAACTCAAAGGCTCATTATATACATCTTGACAAAAGTATTTAATTAAAAAAAATTTTTAATATTATCTGGTGTTCAGTTCTATGTTATTTTAATTCGTTTTCCTATGGAATTTGGGAAAACAGGAAAATCCAAGGAATTTTAATTAAAGGATAATATTCCTCCTCCATTACTAATTAAGGAGATATTAAATGATATTTTACGGTTTCTTTTGCCTTATACAATGTTAGCAAGTATTTAGACATGCTCGTATAAATTGGATACCCTTAAAAGGTGTAGTGTGATGAAACCAACAAATGCGATTTCAACCCACAAGAACGAGAAAAAACGCTGGATTCGCAGTACTTTCGAATTTTAATTCAGTTTATTCTCAATGTATTTTTATACAATGAAATCCAAAGTTCCAAAGTACTTAAAATCCGCGGTTAATTTTCTTTTAAGCTGTTTAAAATCGCATATCAAGGCTAAACATTTTCACTCTACATGCTGTAGCATCTGCTTGTCATTGATTTTCATAAGCGAGATAAGAATGGATTTAAGAAGAGTTTTAACAACAATATGAAAATTGTCTATCATTTTGACAAAAAGATTAAAACTTCCTGCTTTTCTAAGCAGTGGAATCACTTGATTTACAATAGACGATATCAGAAATACGTCTATGGTTGAAATTTATTTTAACGACAAAATACGGTGCTAATGTTCGGTTGTATGGTGGCTTTCTTCCTTTACTTACTGGGTTTCAAACTTTTCTTTTTTCACTTACCATTTATTAGATCCATTTGCTATTATATTTTGTAGGTTGGATTAAGATTAAAAGCAGTTCGTTCCAAAACATTAAAACGCAAATTGCAATACGAACTTCACATAAATGACTTTAGTTCCTGAACGATATTTCAGAGGCTATTTTTAAATCAAAGTTCGATGGATGTAACTCAAGATCTGAGGCAAATCTTGCGAATTCTCTCCTTTAAATATATAGCCAATATGTCGATATGTGAAAATTAGATGCAGATTAAATACATATATCATACTTTCTTGAAGGTTTTAATATCTTGGGCTTTTTCTCAATTCATATCAAGTGAATTTTTAACGAAGATAGTAAAACACATCTGCATTTGTTGTATCGTATCACAGAAAACCTTTCTTAATGAAGCAACAGGCACAATTCCTAGGGGAAATCGGTGACCAAATCCTCCTATCTTCATCAATCTCTGCACTACAGAAGTACCATTTTGCTCCACTTCAAATTTTTCCTCGTTATGGTCTGCAGAGTGGTAGACGTGGGAAAAAGATATTTAAAACGGCACTCGAACATCAGATGACACGCATGCCTTGGGTCACATCAAGCAATCCTTTTTTTCTCATTTCATTCGCTGGTATCCATATGGGCAGTAATCTTTTCCGCAATTGGGTGCGGTAAATTGCTGAGTGGATTCGTGATGTGGCTCGAATTTTTATCGCAGGGATACGTTGTAGATGCACGTGGATGGGATCCTATGTTAAACTGTAGGCCTTCTACTGAGAAATAGAAAGCTTAAAAAGAGAGAAATAAGGAATGGTGATAAAAACGTAAATCATCTAATTATTGGTTAACTTTCTGGCTTGGGGCGTTTTCTCCCCTCATTTTCTTGCTCATCTTGCTTATATATTAGTTTTATGTTATTTCTCATCATTGATTGATAATGAATTTGATATACAGGGGTTGGACAAAATAATTGAAACAGTAGAAATTTAACACCAATATTTCAATGAGCCATTATATTACAAATATTCAACCAAATTTTTTATATATCAATTTAATGATTATGTGTATTTCTTTTTTTAGATTGTGGTATAGATGCTAAGATGCGTGACCTCACTGAGTACGAAAAGGCACAAATAGTTGGAGCTGGAATTGTAGGAGCTTCCGTCACCTGAACAGCTAAACTCCTTGGTTTTCGAGAGCTTCCATATAAAGGACCATATCAGAATTCAAGAAGCAGAGCAAAACCTCCAGCAGTAGGAGTAATTCGCACAGGACTTAGAAGCTCGCTGAAAGCGACCGACGAGTGTCGAAACGCATTGTGATGAAAAATCCCGGGACAAATATCCCTAATGTGACTGCAGAGTTGAATCAACATCTCACTTAGTGACCAGTTTCGACCAAAACTGTTTGCCGTGAGCTAATGGAAGAGCTGCCATCAAGAAACCCCTGCTTTCTCATCAAAACATTCAGAAAAGGCTTAACTGGTGTAGAGATCACAAGGGCTGGTCTACAGACCAATGGAAGCAAGTAATATTCTCCGACGAGTCCAGTTTTTCTATTTTCTTTACTTCAGGGCTCGTTTATGTGTGGAGGCAGCCCGGGAAAGCTTCTAATCCTGACTGCCTTTTTCCTACAGTGAAGCACAGAGGAGGGTCAGTGATGGTTTAAGCAGGGAAATCTTGGAATTATTTTGGTCCAATCGTTGCCCTGCATGGTAGGATCAACAGCAACGAATATCTGAATATTTTGGAAGATTAAGTCCATTAAGTCCAGACATTATTGCCTGATGGTGAGTGTTTTTTTCAACATGACAATGCCCCAATACACACCACTCATTTGCTTTCTACAATCTCCAGGTCTTAATATTATTGAGCATTTGTGGTGAGTCTTGGAGCGACAAGTTCTAAATCGTTACCCTTCGTCATCGTTTCTGAAACAACTGTAGCAGGTATTGCAAAAAGAAGTGCTCAGGATTCCTCTCAATAAGGTCAGGAATCTGTATGAATCAATTCCAAGATGCATCGACGCTGTCCATAAAGCAAAATGAGGACCAACTTCGTGTTATAATAAATATTGATTGAATTTAACATCCAATTATTTTGTCCAACCTCTCTCTCTCTCTCTCTATATATATATATATATATATATATATATATATATATATATATATCCCTATGAAGCTCGGCCGTGAAGCCAGCATTTAATATTGAGGATAAATCTCAGAGCCACGAGAAACAGATCTAGCATCTTTGCGAGGGAAAGATAGGCTCGGGAGGAGGATGATAGGCTGCAGCTATCGTGAGCTTCCCCACCAATGTGGTAAGTTGTATCGCCTACAAAGGATTGGTCCAATTTTGGGAGACGTTTAAACGTGAGGTTCCCTCTAACAGCAATTGCAGCGCCATCGAACCTTTTCTGTGAGTAATCCTTCATGATCAATCTGTATCCCAGTATTTTGAGCTGACCCCTTGTGTTGTCAATACCATGCTCCGTTATCAGAATTATGTCGGGGTCAAGCACCTGAAATATCTTTGCATGTGCCGTTGCTTTCCCCTCCCATCAATTAACGTTGAGTGTTAGAATCCTCAGTCTATTGTTCACATTCTCCATGCTGGTCTTTTTCTACTGGTGTTTCTGGGTGCGTTTCTTTTTCTTCAGTTCCTCTTCTTTTTAAATTCTGTGTAGGAGACCTACTCATAAGAGTGCTCGTACAGAGTAACGTTATGGCGTAGTAGGGCCTCCTCAACCTCTTCAGCTTCGATCGATGCGTCGTACTCCCATTTGTATATTTTCTTATTTACACCGTTTAGAATTTTTGCTTTATCCATATTTTTAAGGAAGGGGAATCTCCCAGGCATAAATGGGGAGATTAATCATATCCGCGTCGAGCGTTTTTTTGTTTTTCTTGTTTTTAGGGGCTTCTGAGTCGGAAGAGTCCGATGAGTCAGTGGATTCAGTTGGTGCTGGTTACACCGTTTTGCTTCTATTCGTGAACTTTTTATTTAGGTGAGCCTGTGTGGGTTTTGCATCATTAGCCGCCTCATGTTCTGGGTTTTGTTCTCTAATTCTTCCTTGTTAGTTTCCATCTCGTTTGCACTATTATGAACCATTTGCAGCTGGAGGACGTCTCCTGATGGATGATCGACCGGGAACCACATTTTGCTCATTCTGTTTTTTGGCCAGCGTTTGTTTTTTTTGGCGACGCAACCAGGTTGGGTTAGATTCCTAACGTGAGCATAGAGGATGCACGTTGGGATTTTTATAGTCCCTTCGTTTTCTATATTCAAATGTTTTCTTCGTTTCGGTTTCGACGTACGCGACCTTAGCTACCTGTGTGTAAGTAGTGTTTGAGCTGCGTAGCTCTTCCTGTTTCTTGTCGTTTTTATTTTTGTCTATTATTTTCTCTTTTACAGGGCATGCCATAGGCATTGATCTGGGGCCTTTCCCGCAGTTGGTGCATCTCTCGTAGTTGTTGTGGCAGTCCTTCCAGTGGTGTCCCTTCTTGCTGCACTTAGAGAACCTTTCCTCAAGCTCTTTACAGTCTTTGTCCGCGTGCTGCTTTATTTTGTCGCAGCGAAAGCAAAACTGGACTTGAAAGAATTCTCCTTGCTCTATATGGTATACACTCACCTTGGCGTTGAACATAAGCAAGCCTTGTTCTTTTGCCTTTGAGGCCATGGATTTTTCTGCGAAGAAACTTCGATCCAAGGATCGAGTCTCATGCAAACGACACTGCGATGAGCTTGTATTTGTAGAGGGAGAGCAGGCTGTAGTACAACGGTGCTTAGGATTTCCGGAGCTTCTTCTTTCGTAATATTCTCTACGTCCTTTTTCCGTTCGCAGGTTGCGATGTACCAAAAGGAGACGTCTAGAAGGCTAGCAAGAGCGATGTTGAGTTTTCCTAACATTAGCTTAAATACCTTATCCCTGTTTGGCTTGTTCTGCCTGTTGATCATCCACAGGGGAATTCTTCTCTCTTCTGCAGGTGGTTAGACAATGGTTGAATATCTTGAGTCTTCTTTTTGGGGCTGTGATTTCTCGTTAAATGGGTTAAGTCAGTGACTAACCCCCCTCCTAATATCAGCGCAGCGTTAGTGAACATAGATTGCCGTATGGGAAGATGATGATGATGATGATGGGTGAAGCCGAGGGCCCCTCACGAGGTGTGATTGTATGGCAGACCTTTTGTTGGTTAGCACGGAATCAACCATCGTTAACCGGGGGTGCCACCCCTTGAGGGTTTGGGTTCAGTGCTGCAGCCGGCATACATAGAGACGGGTGCTGATTCCATCTATGATCCTAGCTGGGCTCCTAGGGTGTAAAAGTGAAAGTGGGCCCCCACTTCTCCCCCCAGAAGTTGCAGTCCTCTCCTTTGTTCGGGTGCCTCAGAAGCCGAGTTCCACAGTTGGCTACTCCTCAAAGCTGCTTTCATGTCTTTCACAGAGAACGACATAGTTGGGTAGAGACTAAATGAATTAAAATCCAGTTAAGGCCCGCTTGGCTGCCCTTTAGAGGAGGTAGTAGGGTTGTGTAGGCAGACATGTGTTGCCTATTCACAGTTCCAAATATATTTTTCTCTCTTTTAATTCCCCGTAGGAAAAGGGGAAAAGTTTTCACGTTTTTGAGGTCGCTTTCCTTTTCTTTTACCTCTTTTATCGGGTGTCAACTTTCTTCTGAGTTAGCGTTGTTCATTCAATGGTCTGAGCAGTTCCTCGGATGGAGACTACACCAATAGACATATAAATGTAAACAATGCATACAACAACAGTCTGAAATAGGAGTTGGCTGTATTTAGTTTATTGTATATTTCGTTACTTCTGTTTTATTTTTAACATATGTGTTATTTACCTATATTCTTTTACGAAATTTTAGTTACTTATTAGTATTTGGGAGTTTATGACCTCAATTCTGTACATTTTTTTCTCATTTTTGCACACCCTGCCTCGGGCTTTCCTCTTTATCCAAGGCGAGTGCTACTTCACCGATCGCACCAGATATGTGAGGTCGGGCGCACGAATCATCTAAAAACACAGACTGCTTGCTCCCGGTTATCTGCACGTACTAAAAAAAGCTCAGGACACCGAAATCACGCATTCGATTTGCACCGAAGGAAGAACTTTATCTTTACGAGGAACCTAGGAAGGAAAATCCCGCTGGAAGAAGAATAATCAATCTTGATACCAACCTAGTCTTCAGAGAGCCACTATATTCGTTTCATTTCCCCAACACCCTTTCACCCTCAGTATCATCATTTCACATCTCATCCATCCTCATCCCATCCCCTACGTGGGCAAAAAAAGAATAATACCTTTCATCGTGCCTACATCTCTTAATATGTCTGGCTAAATTCATCATCCTTTTCCTTCCCCAAGGGCACAACGTTAGATTGGGAAAGCTGCCAATCATGCTTAGTTCAAACTATGCCATTCTCAGAGTCTTCGAAGGCCACATCAAACACACCCACGAAAAGACCCCCTATATGATTTATGCGGAACTAGAAGTCATCTTATTAAGGTTGAAAGATCAGTACAATGGCTATATAGCCCTTTGCGACATCGAAAATGACTTGGACACTCTCCTTAGTGAAAATGGAGCTAGGAAGCCAAATAAAATAGGACTATCTGCCCGGACACGCCAGCCGTAAGCACAAAGACATCAGTCATCTGCTGGCGCCTCGACCCTTGGATTGGGGAACACTCCGCAGAAGCAATTAAAATAGAAATATAAAAAAACAATCATGGGCCAAAATCGAAGAAATAGTAAAATTGAAAACCAAACAGAAGAATAACACTCCCATGTATTCAAAGCTCTCTTCAAAGAGAACGAGATGGCGAAAAAAGCATCGGAAAATGGACTACTGACCTTCTACACCAAAATAGTACCAGACCAGATAGAGAGGGAAACTTTTATCTTTTTCCAGGTATGTTTCAAGTCCTATGCTCTGAACAATCATTCAACAAGAGAATGCACTTATCAAGGCAAGAAGTGCTCTGAGTGCTCAAGTACGAACACAGATGGGAGGAATACAAAAGCCACGATAAAAAATATGCAAACTCTTGAGGCCCACACCACACACTTGCAATGACGTGTCCAAAAATGAAGGAAATGATAAAAAACAATAAAACAGCCATGATTAAGGAAAAGGAAAGCAGGAAAAACACCACCTATGCAACTGCGTCTGCCAATCAAACCGAAACAACTCAAGAACAAAATACCGTGGTAAACATTGACGGAAACATGAGACCTGATCTCATCTTATGCATCCTGCATGCACATTTTGTTAACATGGCGAAACCTGGCTCGTATGCAGAGAAACTAAACAAAATGCTGACAAAAAAACGGAATGAAATCCATGTGGTTCTCGCAGAATCTTCCATCTAACGACTTTTATCGGATCTCAATGACCCCGGAACAAGATTAAGGGCTAATAACACCGGAAAATGAACCCAAAGAAGATGAAATGGATGTATCCGAACATATTTAACTAATCAAACAAAAATTGGAAGGAGCAAAGGAAAAGGAAACGACCCGAAACAACACAGAAGAATGCAAAATCAAAATTTACGGATCACACACAAATACTCAACCATCGATAACAAGATAGAAGAAAATAGTAGAAGGACTGGCAAAAGGAGGATTCAAATGGGAGTATGACTTAATATCAGGAAACTAAGATAGACAATGCACTTAAACAAGGCCTCATAAAAATCTCAGCCAATTCTTGTGTCAACCTCTCAACCAAACAGTTCCAGAAAAAAAGCTGAGGACATATAAGGTCACCGGCATAATCGGACAAGACTAAGAGAGTAAAAACCTCTAAAAAATAATGGACTAAGTCGTACTTCACCTAAACAACCTCAATACCAGCACCCTGAACGTAGACGGATGGAAAACAAAGAAAATCGAATTCTGCAACATAATAAGAAAAGTAGACCTAGAAATAGTTATAATCACAGAACACGGAGTAGACCTAATGGAAGAACGAATATTTATTCCAAATTATAATGTAATTACAGTGAACCCAACGCAAACGCGTTACGATGGAATAGCCATGGGGATCATAAGAGGACAAGATTTTTCCGAAATAACAGAAGTAGAAGAGTCATATATAGCCGGGGCATATCGACACCCCCGGCGCTCGTATCTTGCGATCCCCAACTTCATTCGAATTTTCCGCCGCCCATAATCAGTGATACTTCTAGGAGACTTGAACGCAATGAGCCGGTCAACAGGCTATACGACCCGCACTAACGGCACCGGCAAAACCCTGGAACTCCTATTAAGGAGATGACAGTGCAGAAGGAAGGCCCCGACTTTTTAACGTTTCTAACGGGAAGGTCTTTAAGCACTCCGGATATAATTCTAACAAACCTGAACTTCGCAAAAAGCTTCACACAGTCCCTAGCCCTGGAATACCATCAGGCCACAGGGCGTTTATTACAAGAATTCTAACTTCCTCTATTAAAATCCAAATAACAAAAAGAAAAGCAGTAACCAGGAAAAACTGGAGAGTAATATAAAGCCCACCTTACCGGATACAACATCGCCTCCCTTGATGAAAGCCTCCCTGGATGAAACAGACACGCAATTAAAAAACATCACTGAACTAATAACAGAAGTCAATTCACCTGATATCCCTAAAACAAGATACAAAATAATTCCCGCACCAGTATGGATATAAGAAATAAAACAAAAAATGCAACAAATTAACACCATGTTCGAGGAAATCCGTCTACACGGAAACAACAGAGAAAGGTACGTACAACTAAGAAACCTACGTACAGGGTGAATGAACTTATAAAAAACAGCATGCAAAACACTTGGAATGACCTCATAGAAAGGATGGACCTAGATAGAGACCCAGAAAGGTTCTAGAATCAGTATAGAAAATTAAAAGGTTCCGAACTTAAAGAAAAGGTGCACTTGAAAGAAGGAGAAGCTACAATAGATGACGACAAAGAGATCGAAACAAATTCAAGAACTATTGATCAAAAATCTCCATTAACCGGAAGGAGAATCAGAATTACGAGATAGCTTTCAAACGAAGGGTAGAACAACAACTGGAGAAAAGGGATCCCTAACTCCGTCTTCATTCACGGGTAGACGAAACACGGGAACACAGAAATGAGGGAACGCCCTTTACTCTTGAAGAACTTAAAACTGCCCTTTCTTTATTCAAGCAGAAAAACCCAAGAATAAGTGGTATTACCAAACACCACTTAAAAAACGCCTCAGAGAACATCTTATCATTATTACTCAAAATCTCCAACGCATGCCTAAACACAGGGCACTTTCTAGCAGTGTTAAAGACAGCGAGAATGATATTCCTACCAAAATCAGTCAAAGCAAAAGGGCACATCGTATGCTACCAACCCATTTCGCTGTTAGAATTTATTGGCAAACTGCTTGAGAAATTCCTCAATGATAGGCTTAAAAATTTCTTGGAAGATAATCATCTGCGGAATAACATCCATCATGGATTCCGTAAACACCGAGGTACCGAGAGAGCACTAGTACTCATCAGCAAAAAACTTGCAATTGAAATCGCAAGAGGAAACAGAGTGGATTTAACGCTCCACGATGTTACCAAAGCATTTGACAAAGTATGGGTGCCAGGACTGAAGCTAAAAATAGATGACCTTGTACAAAAACTCAAACCTCACGCGAATCTTCTGTAATTATCTCACAGAGAGAAAAGTAAGAATTTCTATTAATTGTTTCATCGGAGAAGCCTTCACAATAAATGCAGGGGTCCCTTAGAGGAGGTGCCTCAGCCTCACGCTCTATACCTTGTATACGAGAGACCTCCCTAACCAACTGATGACTGCGCTATGTATGTCCAATTGGCGGACGATATCTCTCAAATCATTACCAGCGAACGACAAAACCCGAGAGATATCGCGAAATCCAAAACATCAATGATTTCGAAAAGAACAATAAAATTAAAACAAACACGGACAAATTCAGCACGATTCCACTGAATAGATACAAAGTCCACCAAATCACCACGACCAACACCATATATCCTTCAATGCCGGTGGAAATGTCCTTGGCCTGAAAAACACAATAAAAGGATACAACTCGCACTTAAACCAGAAAATTAACTACGCGAAGACTGTGCTGTCATCCCTTTGCAGGTTCCATATCCTGTCGGCGAATAACAAAAGAAAACTATACTTAGAACTAGTACGCCCAATTTTTGACAAAAAGAGTCCAAAACAAAGCGACTCGATTCATCATGCGATCCAGAAGAACGGAAGGAACGCCATCAAGAGTTCTGCATCAAAGATCAAATTTAAAACCAATTAACGTCTTTATGGACGAACGCGCCCAAAACAGAATACAGAACACTAAACTTCAAGCAAAAATTCCAAAGTAGTAGAGTAAAGGTTCTAAATGATACAGAACCCCTATACAGCTTTAAAAAAAGGCATGACAGCACATGAGTGCTCCACCAACCAAAACCATAAAGAAAGATAAAAAAGAATTACAAAGCTCGCAAGAGAACATCATGAAAATAAATGCTCGAATGCTAAACCAAAATAAACCAAATAAAAACAAGAGAAAAATAACCTCAAGAGGAAAAATCATAGCTCGCAAACAGAGGCCCCTATGATGTAAATAAAAATAAAATAACGAAAATCAAAACCATGTAAAACGAAAGCGTTAGCCAGTCAACCTGACACACATCAACATCACCATTGCTCTCATTATAATCATTCATCACAATCACCGCTTCTCATCCACCTTATTAAGACCACTCATCCCTCACTTACACAATATTTTCTACCTTTTCTATCTCTCTCCCACACTTTCACTTCTTCTTTTCTTCCGATCCCAATCCTCTGAAAACACAGACGACATTCTACGGCGCGTGAGATCACTACATGCAGAATATTCAATTAGACACACACCATACCTAAACTACACATCTCCCGCAAGACTAGCATACAAACCCCTCACGAAACTACTCAGAACCAAAGTCAATAAATAGCTACAATTTTCCCTAGACCCAAAACTACACAGATAAAAGCAAAACATATACACAAGTTGGTAGGTAGATTTTTCCCTGCCAGAGGCAAAATACAAGTATATACGCTTTTAAAACACTTCTTTACATACTCACCAATTGTACTCGTAACCGCAAGTCACACGTGACAGAAGAGAGCACAAAGAATACAAACCTATGCGTTAAAACACGCATGTCGCTCTCCTACATTTTCAAACATGTCTACACTACATGACAGGCTAAGTAAAACAGGTGTTCAGAGATTCACTAATCAATACATCAAGGGAGAGAAACACAAGTACCAGTGGGACTGATCTCCTCTACGTCCAATAAACGATAATGAAGGAGTAAGATGATCCCCCTAAGTGTCCTCAGAGTAAGTCTTCACGAGAGACAACGCTGCGCACTATATATACAAAAGTCGGCGTCGTAGTTTTGAGACTGAAAGATCAATAGAAGAATATATGGCGTTATGAAACACGGAAAAAGACCTCAATATCCTCTTTAGCGAAAGTGCCGCAAAAAAACTAAAAAAATGGACTCGCCACCCGAACGCCCCCCACCTTCACTGCCAAAACATCTGTAATCTGCAAGCACAAAACGAAATCTAAAGAATCAAATTTGGGCAAAAGTTGACAAGGTCATCAAATTTAAGTCACAGTTAGGAGAAGAACACACACATGTGTTAACACTAATCTTCAAAGAAACGGAAATGGCCACTAAAGCATCAGAAAACTGAATACTCGCCTCCTACACGAAATTCGATCCATATCGATAAGAGAGGACTTTCATCTCTGTGCAAGTCTGCTTTAAGCGTGACTTAATGGAGAGCACACATCACAGGAGTGGACCTTCCAAGGAAAGAAGTGCTTCAAGTGCGCAAGCCACAAACACAGGGGGGATGAATGCACGAGCATAACTAAAAAATGCCTCAACTGCTGAAACCCGCACCGCACTCTTTCGATGTAAAATCACCAAAGCAAAAAAAACAACAAGAAACGATAATATAATAAAAATAATAAGGAAAGACAACTGCATATGCTGCAGCAAATAAGACCAAATCTGAACAAAAGGTATATTAAAGGTAATATGAGCCTAAAACTCATTGTGCATTTTAAATTCTCACTTCCTAAATATCGCAAATCCTGGATCGTACGCAGAAAAAACTCAATAACATGCTTACAAAGAACGACCTAAAACGAATTAAGCTCTCAGAGAACCTACCATTTAGCGAATTCTACAAAATCTTAATGACTGCCGAACAGAAAAAAAAATTAACAAACATGAAACCAAGGAGCCACACAAGAAGAAAAAACAGACAAACAGAGGAAGAACAAGCGGAAAGCGACACAATGGCCACATACTAAGAAAGCAAAGTCAGGGACAAAATTAACAAATCGTGCGAACAATTAGACAAATATAACACACAAAATAAGAAAAACAATACAAAAGGATCAAACAGCGATATCTACGGAGCCAAATCCTCACCACTTCTGAGAGCAACCAAAGACAAGTATAATCGAAAGCATTTTTGGAGGAAAATTCGGATGAGATTATGACTCAGAACACGACGATAACGAAATCAATAATGCCCTGAACCAACGACCAACTTAGGAAAAATGCTAAGGGGACGTAAAATCACCAACAAAGAGATAAAAGGGCAGAGTAAGAAAATGAAGCAAACAATAACATGGATCGAGACATAGTTATTAAAACTACATCAAAATTAAGTGCCCAGGTAAAAATCTTATTGAAGGTAGCTTGCTCCCCCCAACTGGTTTGAAGTAAGATAGGTAAATCCCCCCTTTTACATATAAAAAAAAACTTCAAATGCCTTATTTTAAAATTCCAGAAGACCTATTTGATAATAAATAAGAAAACGCTCGGAACCATTTTTTCTTTCCTTTATTGGGCCTTCGTTTCCTATATTATATTATATATATATATATATATATATATATATATATATATATATATATATATATATATATATATATATTTATATATATATATATATATATATATATATATATATATATATATATATATTTATATATATATATATATATACATGTTTTGTTAAAGATCAGGTTGTATTTTGATTTTATCAATTATATTTTGGAACGTTCCAACTGGCGAATGCAGTGTTTTGTATCTAGTTGGAAATTAAACATCAGTTGAGGAAGATTGATTTTTTTTTTGCAACTAATTTGAGTTTTAGCCGCGAGCTTTCACCTTTCTTAAGGCATCTTCAGCCGGAATTCTTCGTTTTTGTTGAGGCTGCGTTTATTTTGTGTTTCCCTTGGTTCTGCCTTCTCTACCGGTGAGATAGCTCATTGCTTGGTCGTGAGCAGCGAAGAATGAAATTGCTTTTCGTTCTTTGGTACTTTTATAGGTCAACAACCAATGTTGTTGCTGTCGGTTGTGAAGTCCGTTGATATAGGGGTAGGTTTGCACCCTGTTGGCAATGATCTTCTCCATAATTTTCCCTCCAAATTCGAGCAGAGATTGGTCTATAATCTGCTGGGGAGATAGGGTTTTCCCTAATTTTGGAATAAATATAATTTTTTATATTTTCCACTCATCGGGGTAGTCCTCAGTGTTGAGGGTCGCATTCATAACATTAAGTAGTTCGTGGGTGATGTTAGGCGGAGCATTTGCTAAGTTTGCCTTTGTTAATCCGGTGAAGCCTGGCTCTCTTTTTTTAAAGTACTTCAGAGTTTGGTTTAGTTCCTACTGGGGGAGCTTTCTTCCGTATCCATCCATGGGTCTCTCTTCCGTGGCGTTGTTAAAAGGATAGGTTCGATCTATTTCTGCATTTAATTGGTTCATGATGTTAATGCAAAATTTCGTGTCAAAGTTATCCTCTTCTTCTTATCTAATCTTGAAGATGTTCGCCCAGTAGCGTCTGAATTCTGCTTTCAGTTGGTCGCGCTCGGTGATAAGTTCCCCTCTTTGGTCTTTTATTTTCATCTTTCCTGGTAGGGGTTTTCCCTGAAACTTTTTCACTGTTTGCCTGAAGCTTCTGGGGTGAATCTCCCCATCTAACTTTTCTATAAGTACAAGTAGATCCCATATTTCCAATAGCTGTTGTCTAATGAGCAGTTGTAGGTTATCACGTGATTCCCGAAGAATCAGGTGGAGCTCCCTACTGGGCCCCCATCTACTGATTTTCTCTACTGTTCTTCTATATCTTTCTTGCATCTCTATCATCTCTTGGGTCCAAACTAGTAAGATTTTGTGCTTAGTTCTTGGCACAGCTATCCTGTCCGCTTATAACATCTTTGTTGTTATGCGGTTTAGTTCATTGTCTATTTCTTGTGGTGTCGCTTCTTCCAATTGTCGTGGTACATAGTCTTGGCATGCGCTACGGTATGTTTCCCAGTCGGCGCGCGCATAAGCTTTCCTTTCTTTATTGGAGATCAGGATGGAGCTGGTTAATACAGTAATGGCTACTGCCTCATGGTCACTGGAGGTCAGTGGCCCTTGTTGAATGTGCTAGTTAAAGGGAATTGAGTGCTTGCCAGTACTATATCTGGTTTTGCGGCGCTTCTTGCAGAGTAGTAGGTCGGGAATTCCGGTCCTATGCATACTGCAACATTTCTTTCCAGAAGCAGTTCCAGGTTTCTTCTGGCTGCGTTGGTGCTCGTGTACTCTGAGGCAGCACACTTAGCGTGCAAGTCTCCAGCAAATATTACCGATTTATTGTGCGCGAATAGTCTCAGAAAGTTGTGTATTGGCAAGTAACCTCTTCTTGGTGGCTTGTACCCTGTAGCTATTGTCATGGGTCCTATGAATGTTTGTATTCCTACTGCCACATAAGATTCGTCAAGTGGAGAAAGGATTTGTATGCGGTTCTTTTGCGAATCGCCAATGCGGCATCGTCAAATGCTTCGTATATATGGCTGGTTGTGTGCACCTCGTATTGAAATATTTTGATACTATTGTTGCTCGTATTAAATTATATCTGGGTCAGCTTTCCGAATAATATTACAAAATACCGTGCTTTGCCTAGACCATCCGTTAACGTTCATGTATAGTATTTTCAGGTCTTTGTTTAAATTTTCCATATTTGTATCTATTGTTGTCTCCTTTGTTGTTGTACTTCTTTCTTTTGTAGGTCTTTTCTTTTTCTGCTTTTAGTCTTCTCTCCTGTTCTGTTTAGGGACAGCATTCTTTTGAATTCATTCTGGGTCGCAGAAAGAACTAAACAACGTACAAAGAACAAAGCTCCTTATTAAGAGAAGAAATGAAATAATCCCTCAAAACATTCCGTGATAATAATAACATCATCTTTAGAAAAGCAGACAGGTAAAACATTTTCGTTCTACTTGCAAAAACTAAACAACATACTTTGTGATACCTAAAAATTTCAAAGAATTAACAAAAGACACAACCGAACAACTGAAGAAAAAAGCCAACAAACTAATATTCGAAAACAACAGCATCCCCAATCAAACTGAACTCTTTCCTACTAAAGGTGAATATAGACCCGGATACATCTACGGAAATGTCAAATCACATGAGCAAAATAACTACCTTCGACCAATTATTTCTCAAGTCCCAATACCGACATACAAACTCTCCAAACGCTTGAATTCAATTATTACGCGATTCATCCTTTCAAAATTCTCCATAAAGTCATCCAACAAATTTGTTGATATTCTCCATAGTTCCCCACCAGGAGGCACCCCAGCCTCACTTGATGTCAAGAGCCTTTTCACCAATGTGCCAATAAATGAAACAATCAGAATAATTATAAAGTGCGCTTATAAAAACCCCGGCCTGCCTCCACCACGAATGGAACCCCAAATATTAAAACACCTTTTAAGAATATGTACAACCGAATTTCCATTTCGAAGCTGAGATGGCAAACTTTACCGTCAAATTGACGGAGTAGCGATGGGATCACCACTTAGCCCTACGCTCGCGAACTTCTATATAGGAAATCTAGAAGAAAGGCTCATAACTAGAATGACGAACCCACCCAAAATTTACACCAGATTCGTTGATGACATATGCCTCATAATTAATGATGAACACCGATTACTACCACTCAAAAGGACCTTAGAATCCCATTCGGTTTCTCAAATTTACATATGAATTAAGCGTAATTGGCCGTATTTCCTTCCTGGACGTAGACGTAAAACAAAACAGCAACGGAAAATATACCACCACCTTCTATAGTAAAGGGGCAGACTTCGGTCGATGCATTAAGGCCAAAAGTGAGTGCACCGAACACTATAAAAATCGGTAATGAACTCCTACATTCAAAGAGCCATCAAGAACTGCTCAAAGTGAACCGCACTTAAGGAAGAATTTCGAAGATCAAAACAGATCCTGATTAATAATAGCTACTCGAGCAGAGAATTCGACAAATTACAAAAGAAAATTTCAAACTCCAGGCTTAAGGTAAAGGAGGGAAGAGAAAAAGGAAAAACTAATACAACTCTACTACAAGAACCAAATGACGGATGATTACAAACAGACAAAAGAATACTACAAGATATCATAAAAAGTTACACTATTTTAGAAAATAACAAGTTATCCTTACGAATTTATTATAAACACAAAAGTAAGCAACTTATTAATGAAAAACAACCTCTGCGAAAAGCAATCCATCTTAAAGGCTACAAATGTGGTATACAAATTCCAATGCCCCCATGGAGATTGTAAACCTCATCCAAATAATCAATATATAGGTATGACCACGACTACCATCAGCCGGTGCCTAACGATGCATTTGCAAGAAGGAGGAATAAATACACATTACAAATAAAGGCATATCGCACAAATTACAAAAGCAACTCTGGTAAAAAAGACTACTATACTCAGAAGAAACACTGATCTTCACCGCCTAAATATTCTGGAGGCTCTTTTCATTAAAGAGATGGGCCCCAAACTTAACCATAGGTGGGCGTTATCGCGATAAATTATCGCGATAATTTATCGTGATAACGATATCGGGTTATCGCTTATCCGATTTTTTCCGCGTTATCGATTCATCGGTATCGCCGATACTCTTTGTCCCAAACTAGCGATAATCGATAATTTCAGTTTTTGCTTTCAGTTTAGCACATGGGCGAGCCGCGCGTGCCTTGGAAGCAGAAATAGGTAGGTCTAAGCTTGGAACCGAACGTATACTAAACGGAGTGCGGGGTGGCCGGTCTCAACGTCTTCTCAAAACGTTCGCTCAGCTTTATTCTCTCACCACCTGTCGGACGAGAGGTCACGAGGTGTTGCTCCTGCGCGCTACCGGTTTTACGCGTTCTTTGATTATTTTTTTCCCTATGTTCCCATGCTTCTTCCATTCTAATGTTGTGTGCACGTGCATATGAATGCATGTACTATTCTGTGCTATTCTTTAATATCCGTTTATTAACGTTTTGAACACTTACGAAGTTACGCCCCTATTCTAAACTGATCCTATTTTTATTGTAATTTAGTAGTGTAGTGTTTTGCTATTTTACAATATTTAATTAGTGATGGCGTCACAAGAGACTGTGCCCACATCAAGCCAAAGAGACTCAGCGGAGGCTATGACTTTGAGCTCACTGAGGCTGAGCCTCAGTCACCCTGTCTATTGCTTGGCAAGTAGGTGAAGTGCAAGAAAATGGTTTGCAACAGTTACATCTTCCAGTGCTTGTCCTGCCTCCTCAAGATCCCTGAGGTGAAGGTGAACAAAGGCACCAAGGGTAACCTGAAGAGCCACTTCAACAGGATTCATCTTGATAAGGCAAAACAAGTTGATGAAGCTTGTAAGGCCAACGTTGGAACTGGCGGCCGCAGAAGGAACCGATATGGTCAGTCAGACCACGGCGGGTCAACCAGCAAGAAGCAGCGGCAGATGTCCATCGCCGAGACCTTTGGCATCATGGCCCAGGGCAGCGCCGTCCTGCAGTCCAACGTCGACAAGACAATGGTCAGGTTTGTGGTGGACAACATGCTTCTGCTGCAGATTGTGGACAGTCAGAGCTTCAAGGACATGGTCCACACCCTCATCCTTAAGAAAAAGGTACCCTTCAGGAGGACATTGTGGAGGAGCATCCTCAAAACCTATGAGGAGATGAAGGAGAGCCCCACCAGGTAAGAAACTAAGAAACAGTATTCAAATATTCTTACTGTTGTATTAGAAAATAACGCTATATATAGTCAATAATAAAGATTGCATTATATATTGTATTGAAAAATAACTCCAATACATAATGATTAATGAAGCTAATTATTGGTATGCTTATATTTTAGCAAACTGGAGCAAGTCAAGTGGGTGGGCACTACAGCTGACTTCTGGTCAGCTAACAAGAAGGGCTACCTGGGTATGACCTTGGACTGGCTGGACCCAAACACCATGGACAAGAAGATGGCCCTCCTGGCCTGCGAGAGGATCATGGGCAGCCACACCCATGGTGTACTCGCCAAGGTCATGGAGAATATCCACAGCCAATTTGGGATCGAGGACAAGGTCACCATGTAAGTTATTACAATTTTTGTTTCAGAATTCTTGAATATTGTAAGTTTAATGAAGTAGCGATAGCCAATAGAATAAAATTAACATCTATACATAAATATTAGTAAATAATAATACATTTTAAAAACAATTTTTATGGTTTTATTTGTTTCAGAACAACCACAGACAATGCTGCCAATTTTCAAAGAGCATTGATCCAATTAGTCTCTGATCTGGATGATACCTACAAAACTATCGTTAATTTCTCTGACGCATTTCAGGTAGAAAGTAACAGCTTGCAGGAAATTAGCTTTTTTCATCCATGGAAATCAAACTATTGAGATCAGAGATGTTATGAATTTTTTAGCAAAACGATTGCAAATTCCTTGCTATTGTCGATTCTTTGCAGCATGTTTATGGTGAGTCTACACCACATAGAAACACTGTATTAAGGTCAATGAAACGTTTTAAAGAATAAAGAGATGACCTTTTATCACGACGAGAGAGAATGTAGACCATCCACATTCTGCCCAGTGGGTGCCAAAAGCGTCGCGGGATGATTATTTTGCACAAAAGAGTCATGCTCCAGCATTGTCACGACTAACAAGAGGAACTTTAACGGAATTTCGATGGCAAATCATGCCCCATCAATTCTATAGCGTTGATCTTGCCCCCTCGAAATATTTCTCGTTTACTAAGCTTAAGGAAGATTTAAAAAGAATAAGATTCCAATCGATCGAAGAAGCAAAACGTGAAGTCAAGAAATGGTTCAATTCGAAAAGCCAGGATTTTTTTCAGAGAGGGACTTGTCAGAAGGAAAAAACTTGGCATTCAGAAGTGCATTGACCCAAATGGAAAGTATGTTGAGAAATATTAGTGATATTTGTGTTATTTTAATATTTAAATAAAAAATTAATTTTGCATCAAGACTTTTTGAACATCTCTCGTATATATATATATATATATATATATATATATATATATATATATATATTTAGTCCATCAAACGTCACTTGCTAAACAGAAATAGAACATTTAAAACAACATGTATCTTAAATTGGGGAACAGGGGTCATGTAGCACATGACTTTTGAAAGCTGCCTGAGAATGGAAGAACCTAAAAAATAGCAAGGTAAAAAACGAAGTAAAAATGGAAAAATACAAAGATAATATATATATCAAAATAAAAATCAAGGACGCTGTCTCCAGACCCAGTTACATACCAACTCGGCCAAGAACAGGACAGAAGTCTTCCTAGATTCATGAGAGAGAGAGGGAAAACGAAAGAAGGTTGATTAAGAAAATATTTTGTTCTTAGTAGAGAGAGAGAAAGACATTTCTAGATTACATTCAGGATAATTAAGTTGTCGCTTCAAGATGGATTATGTCCTGACAATTAAAATAATTACCCAAATGGTGTCTGTTAATAAAAATTATATTAAAATCAATGTCAAAGTAAAACTTTATAGAATAATTTGGAACGCCATTCTTAAATTTCCTTATACTTTTTTTCAACAAGGGCCACAGGGAAACCATCATTATTTAAATAAAAAAGTCTACAAGGAAAGCAGATTTCCTTATGGAAATTTGTAAATTGGCGTATGTAGAGGAAATGTAGTAGGCAGAAAAATTAATTGTTTCGATTTAACACAATTTATATTAGAAGTCACAAAAGCTAAGAAAATCGAAATAAAATCCGTAAAGGTAAGTTTACGAAAAAACTTTAGTTTCAGAACATTTAGAAAAATGGGACATATCAATGACCTAGAAACTAAATAGAATCGTTAATTCTTTTCAACACTTTATTGAATGTTGGAGTGAAGAGGTTTACTGAAACTCAAAAAGTGTGTCGCAAGAAAGCTCAGAATCAAAAAGGTGCGTATGGTCCAGATTACAATTGTAATAAATATGTGTCATAATCCAGTGATTTTTAGAGAGCAATTGCTTCTAAATGTGTGTTAAGAGATTGTAATAAAAAAATTGTAAATAATTTTTATTAAGAACTGATTATGTATTTATTTTAATTGTAAGTTCAGAATCCCTCCTGAAGGGAAATTTCCGGGGGTTTATGATTTAATCGACCTGGAGGTAATCTAGGGATTTATGCTGGGAATAGGTTGTTCTCACTCAGGACGAGATTCTATTCGCTTTAGAATAGGAGGGATTGCCTTCGAAGAAATATTTTCGTACTGTTCATTCACACTCTATAAAATGTGAAACCGATATTTTAATTAATAATTTTAAAATTCTTTAAAACTTTCAATGACCTAGACTCCTTACGCATCTATGAAGCCATGTTTATTCAAAGTCTTTCCACCTTTTCAACTCTGACTGCTCTTCTCACCAATTACTTCTACTATTATTTTATTTTAATTTTCTCTGTCTTTAAGTTCTTCTCCTGTTCTCAATGTTTTCCATATTAAATAGATTCTATTTTAAATGTTCTATTTCTATTGAGCAAGTCATCTTTAATATGACTTTTACCTGTAAAGTTATTTTCGTGCACCTGTGCTTCAAGACCTTTGATTTTGCAATAGTGATGCTGTTATGGATTTCATTGTCACGTTTTATAACTTACCCAGAATTTCAATACCTTCTAATTGTTTGAGATTTGGCTGCCATGATCCTTGGTAATTTGCATATTTTATTTTGCTACAATACAAGATGGGTTAGTAGCAGAAATGTCGAAAAATAAATAACGGAAGTCTCCTTCTTCACCTTATTATATATATATATATATATATATATATATATATATATATATATATATATATATATATACCAGTCTCTTTGGAGGCCGTCAGTTTGCATCTTTGTTTTTCCGGCTTGAAATCCTTTTTCTGAAAGGTAATTTCCGAAGATGGAGCCAGCCAAGGTTTCTTTCAAATTGCCTCGATCTATTTGTTTTTCCATCGCGAAATTTAAGCCAAAATATCATACTAAGACACAATGTACATCTTTACTAAACAGATGTTTTTATAATATTTCTAAGTAAGAAAGACTACCATAATGTTATAAATTATTGCTTCCCGACTTCAGCAAGAAATAATATGTAAAATTGTATTTTAGGAAGCAAAATTTAAAATTATCCATATATATATTATCGATACTAATATATACGTACCGTAGATGATGTAATTAAGAATTTTAATAGAGACCTAATTTTTTTTTTTTAAATCACAAATCAATTATTGACTTGGTCTCTTTTAGTGGTTCATCATTACCAAATTTGTATGACATAATAAATACCTATAAGCAAGGCAATCCAATAATATCAATCATCAGTGCAACTGGGTCAATCCAATATATACTATCAAAATATTTAGTAAATTTACTTTCTTCGATCTTAGGATCCATATCACCTTTACATATAAAATATTCAGTTGATCTTTGCAATAACTTAGACGATATGAATGTAACATCAGACCTGAGATTAGTCAGTTTTGATGTTACCTCATTATTCACTAAAGTGGCCGTTGATGCTTTATTGGATTTTCTAGCTGGTATTCTAAACTCATGTTTTGCCTTTACCGCCCAACTCGATCATTCAACTTATTTTTTTATGCATTAAAAATTGTAAATTTAGGTTCAATAGTACTACGAACAAGTGTTTGGCATGGTTATGGGTGATCCCTCATCTCCCTTATTGTCAAATATATATATGGAATATTTTGAAACGAGGCTGATTCCACCGGTTTCGTCCACTCAAATTGTTTGGTACCGCTAGGTGGACGATGTCCTGGGAATTCTAAAGGAAGATTTTGACCTAGATGGTTTTGTTTTATTTATTAATTCATTGGTTCTGTCAATTAAATTTACTTTATAAAAGAAGAAAATAATAACCTTCCTTTCCTAGATGTTCTAATAATTAAACAACCAGACAGGTTTAAGTTTTCTATTTTCAGGAAAGCGACACATAATTTATCCTACATACGTCCATAAGTATTTTCTTCCATGTATCTTAGGGCACTCAGAATATGTAATACTGACTATATAGACCAAGAATTTACAAAAATTGAAGAGATTGCCTTCAATCTTGGTTACCCGAAATTTATTTTGGAAAACTGCATGTATAAAGCTAAAAAAAAATTCTATAAGCGCAAGTTACCATGATAATTTCTTTTATGTAGTACCAATATTAAAACAACTTGATATAAATTTAATTTTTAAATTCAATTATACATTTAAAAAAATATAGGTTAATAAAAAACAGCCCAAGGAACGATAAAAATGTGTAATAAATAAATACCTTGTTTGGATTGTAATTTTTCTATGTAGGTCAAACTTCTAAAAATATCTCTGTAGAATTAAGCAACATCAAAATTCAGTATCTACGGGATATACAAATGATGCTTTGGCCGTCCACAAGCTTAAGATAGGTCACCAGATTAAACTAGTCAAAACAAGATACCATAATACATATAAATGATTTTATTAGCAGAAATATCTTTGAATCGTTCCTAATCTCCAGCACAAAGGAGAGAATTGTAAATATTAGCCCCGGTTTGTTTTCTTTAGATGCAGTCAAATCTTTCTTCCTCAAATCAAACTTTTTGGAGGTCATAAAAAATCTGACCATCTGACTTTATAGGGGAAACATTGCTTTGTATAAATAGTGTCTCTCTATTTCATAAACCATTGTATTTTTGAAAATGTTATCAAGATAACGAAGTACTAGCTCCAATCAATCTTTCTTTTTCCCAACGCAGTGCAGCCAAATATATATATATATATATATATATATATATATATATATATATATATATATATATATATATATATATATATTAATATGATGAAAATTAATGCAATATCGCAAGAAAAGATGAGGAAATAAACCACATTCTCCGAAGACAATTTAATTCAGAACAGTTCTTAATTAAATTGTCTTCGGAGAATGTGGTTTATTTCCTCATATATATATATATATATATATATATATATATATATATATATATATATATATATATATATATACACTCACGCGCTATTTTGTAAGTTTCTCATATCTGAAAAACGAAATCACAATAATACGTACGTTAAATGGTTAATTATTACTAACTAATGATGATACATAAGCAATGTCATTTGTTTCTAATACCAAACAAAGTTCAAACATAGATTATGAAATAAGCAAAAGAAATAACAAACGAATAAAATAATATAAAATTTTTTTAGCCTTTAAAGAAAGTGAAAAATTGGTGCGGTTCGAACCTTTGCATTCGATCGCTCTTCCTTTTTTAGACCCCGTCGCTAATCACACGGATGTGAATGGTAGACGAATGGTTTGTGCTGTAGCCTGAAGAGCGCTCGAGAGTAAAGATTCGATCCGTACTTATTTCTCCATTCCTTTTACGGATAAAAGATTTTATATAATTTTATTCGGTTTGTTCTCTCTCTCTCTTCCTTATTTCTTAATCTAGGTTTGATCTATGTTGGGTTTTAAACGCAGATGATATTGTTTGTGTATCTTCTTTCCTATGGGTTATTTCCATTTAAGATTTCTCGGGTTAAGAAGCATTGGACGACCGTCACTCGAGAAATGTTGAATAGAAATACAACCATCATTCTCCGGGAGAGAAGCTGTCACAATAGGGAAATGAAGACCCCAAATAAATGTCCAGCTCCAGCAAGAAGCCAGTTTACCCACCACACGAGGTCTTAATACCAACTGCATTACATCATAGCCCACCTTAGTTTATCTTGGCTCCTTTTCCCGATCAATTAATTTTTGTATTCGCTTGTATTTCGCCGATCTAAACATTCTTTACGAATTACAAATTAATGTAAGTGGGTATGTGTATGTATGGGACAAAAGCGTGTGCGGACAGATAGAGAGAAAGAAAGGGGCTGAAAATATAAGGTATTGTGAGAGATTTGCAGAGATGCAAGCCTCCTGGTGATCAGGCTTATCGCTTTTATTATTAGTTTCTTTTTAGTTTTAAGGGATGATATGATATAGTTTTATTATTAAAGCGTTCAAACCATTTGTCTT